>AP027113.1:28223184-30623184 GCA_028142955.1 Pinctada fucata | reverse complement strand
GAATTTTGATAACAGAAATTTTCGAATGCGTTGAAGTAGCGATCAACCGAAGTTGACTCAACTTGTGCCCTGGGGACTCCTAGTCCACCAGCAGTGACACTCACCAAAAGGTTCAAATGTTAAACGTCTTCAAATTCAATAGCATCACCTAAGAACAGATAAATTTGCACCCACAAACATAGAGTTACACTCGAAGTTCGAATTCCTA
Source organism: Pinctada fucata (assembly GCA_028142955.1). Taxonomy (NCBI): domain Eukaryota; kingdom Metazoa; phylum Mollusca; class Bivalvia; order Pterioida; family Pteriidae; genus Pinctada; species Pinctada fucata. The sequence goes on along the minus strand of AP027113.1, from coordinate 30,622,976 downwards.
ATTATCTCACTTTTAAAGAGTATAATGAATAGTATATATTCTGATGTTTAAATCTTTAGAAGCAGAACTCATGCGAAAATGAAAATTGTTTTCCTATTTTCGGCGAATTTTCATTAACAAAATATGCGTTTTCCCCAAAATACCCATTCAGCAATAAACATTTCAAGGAGTATTATTTTTTTCTGAAATAATGTTACAAAATAAGCTGATGCCATTTATCGTCCATGTCGGTTTCATGTATTACGTGATATGGAATTAGAGTTATTTTCTTATAGTTGCAACCCTATGGCCTAACCTTAATTGGTAAGATGTTCAAAATTCTTCAAGTTAAAGCTAAGGACAAACGATACAAGGAAGATCCCGACACAAATGAGTTAAAGAAGATCCTGACGATCATCTCAACAGCACTCACAATAGAGCGCCAAATTGAGCATCGACGGACCCCTAGCAAGCTAAAGGTGGGATGAAGTGCCCGGGAGGAAGAGTAAGCATCCCCTGTTTGGCTAGTCGCAACCGCCGTCGATGTCCATGCACGAAAATGAAAACAATATCTACAAAACATTCATTCTCTTAGGCTATGTCTATGGTATGTCTATGGTGCCCATGTCAGGGAAAAATATTTAAAACACTTACTGTCAAACTCCTCGCGTAGGACTTTTTACGAGCTCCACACGGCAAAGGGCATATCATTTTCCCGTATAAATTATACATTTTGAAATGACGAATGTCAAGGTCGCATACGACGTGATATCCATATGATTTGTCCCACGGGAATCAGGTTTTATCAACCAGGTAAATATTGTTTAAATTTAATGAACTAGATTTCGGCCTATTATGTGACCATCATTAACGGTAATCTGTATATATATATGATGTTAAACCTCTTCAAATTCAATAGCATCATTTAAGAACAGATAAATTTGCAGCATGGATCAGACATGCACGTCGTTTCAGAAATTTGACCCTTGTCGGTGATCATCAATCTAAACAATGTAATATGGCCAAAGAGTGTGAAAGTAATTATGTCTAAAATGTACCGAAAGACGTACCAGGATGGTTGAGATATGATGCTACACAACCAACGTTCTAGAAATTCCAAGAAATTTTGATTACAGAAATTTACGAATGCGCTGAAGAAACGATCGACCGAAGTTGAAATGGATTTAGACAGTATACAGTTGTGTATCTGGTTTAATCAAAGGGGGTTCCCGTGGAACATATCATATTCGTATCACGTGATATGCGACCGTGAATGTATTAGGAAGAAAAATAGAATTTAAATAACCTCAGCTTGAAACCATGATGCATTATGCTTGCTGAACATATAGCAGGAGTTGTGGTAATGAATCCAACCTGGAACGCAATGTTCGTGCAATGCTGTAAAAGTAAAAGAAAACCATATAACTGAACTAGGAAAGTGATCCTTTTCAGTGGCATATAGTAATTTATCTACACTACTGGCAAGTTTTCGAGTGAGACTTATCGATTTCGTCCGTCAAAAATTCTAACTATTGATAATCGAGGAACAAACGAAAGTGAGTCGATTGGAAGTACAAACAAGCAATGAGAAATAAGAAAATCTCTCAATTTTCGTTGTTTTCACTGCAAAATTGTTATCCACCTTTCTACAATTACACAGTGTAGAAACGATCATGTACACGGCTAATAACTTGTACTAAGCATCTTCGATTGGTACAATACATACGATAAATACCTTTGAATCTTATTGACTAGAATTACTGAAACCCTATAAGTATATTGAACAAAGAAAGTTGGGGATCATTCTCTTGTGTAATTTTCGTCAAAGTGCTGGAGCTAAACTAGGGCAATTTTACACAAAGAAAACAATTAAACCAATGTCTAGTCATTGCTTTCATTTTCTGGTAATTTTTTTTTCGAATTTTCCCGATTTTCAATTTTGAAAAAAAAATGCTTGTTTTACCTAAAATCATATTTTTTTCTCTTTTATCTCTTTTTTAATGACTCTTACTTAATAGACCTTCCAGATTCATTAAACTGATCATTATAATTTAACTTTAAATCATTGTTCATTTTAAACCCCTCATTTTAATGTAAAAAAAATCATAATCGTTTTCTTACGTTTTCAATATTGCAAGGGTTATGTCTGATTTTCGTTAACAGCGATGAGCTCAGTTCGAATACCGGATTTTCAAAGCAATGTCATTGTGTACTTTGGATCCGACATGCAATTTCTACTGAATAATTATGAATTATTCATTCCGTGTAGATTTGGGGTCAAAATTCTATTTTTCTGAAATTCGCATTTTTACAGAGATTGGTAGGTTATAGACACTTGGCTTCGTTGACTTTGGTGTAGCCCAGAGATGTACAAATACTGACAACTTACTAAAGAATTGATGTTTACATTAAGTATGAAAATAGAAACAAGCACATAAAACAATATTGCTATCGCAATGGTATTCCAATGCAAACTCTAAATAAATATCCTTAACTTTTTTGTGCTGTATATTCTTCAGTGTTATAATTATGTTGTTTTATACCCCCTATTATGAAGTTGAGGGAGATTTACTGGTGTGTAGGGTGCCAATAAAATACGATTAGTACAGAACTCTTACAGTGGCTGCATAAAACCGCACAGTTCGTGTTTACTAATTTTTCATTATTTAAGCTTTATTTCTATAAATACAACATGTACACAATCAAGTTTGTCTTCACGGAATACTAGGTTATGTAAGCTTTCTTTAAATATGGAACTTGTCACGGTGGACAGACTCATAAATCACAATTAAACGATAAAATTTCACTGTATTCCATTGATTATATTCATTAAGTTGCAATTTCACGGCAATCTATCACGAAGGAAAAGAAAGGAGGGGATCTCCAACAACAAGAAGTACTACCTGTCTATGAAGTATCAGTCTTAAGGAAATGTTCTGTACTGAATCTATAGCAGTATACCTTCTCGTGTTTACGCGATAGATGGATATTAAATTGACACATGTAAATCTCTCGCTTTCAGAAATCGCAAAAAAACTTGCTATTATTTCGTACAAAAGCGTTCCTACACTGTGAATTGTAGAGTTATTCAATTACATCGTCATGCGTCAGATTTTTCGTCTCAAAGTCGAGAAGGCAAGGCAAACTCATTAGAATTTCCGTAGGAACTGTTGCGAACCCGGTATAAACAATATGTCGAAGTGAGACCAGGTGACCGGGGAGCGCTTCCTGACTCCATGCAACACCCGTCGCTAAAGTTCAATGAAAACTTCAATGTCAAACTCGGTAACTGTCCCGTTGTTCATACTGATGCATATATTAGGTAAAGATTTCTTGTTTGTCTTTTGAAATTCAATAGGTCTGACAAAGACATTATATCGATAGTGCTTTGTGCCAAACAAACTAACCCCTCGTGGATTCACATTTGTCACAAACTGACATATCCTTCGAATTCGCTATTTAGAGTTTCCCAAAACTTTACAGGAAACCAATTTCTATAAGGTTTTCTATTACTATAGATTATATAATCATTTAATATAATAAATTCAATATAAAAAATTTAAACAACTTATTGAAATTAACATTACTATAAAGATTTATAGTGAGGTCTCTTAATGATACATGACCATGGTCAATTTTCAGATTTCAAAATCTCCCAAAAAATCAAATTAGGACTTTACACTGAAAATGAAATATTATAATACATTTACCAGTACCGTGTAGTTCCATAAAAAACAAAAGCCAAAATCCAAAAATTAAAAGCATTGTTCTGCAATTACAAATATGGAAAAACCTATATCCGGGGGTTGACTCTGGGAATAGATAATATACAAATTTAGGTGAAAGATAAGATACAGCGAAGGTCTGTAAATCAGGTAGTATGATTTCATGTTTTAACCTAGAATAATTTCTTTTATCTAATTACATGATGTTAGACATACTTATATCTTATGTATATAATTCCTCAACGACTAATTATACTTTTCTTTCATATATTGACTCAAACTCTACCAGTTTGTCGCCTTATAAACGTACTGTAAACGTGGTAGGTTTCGCTGGGGGAAAATTCGCGGTTATACCATCAGGACGTTACAGATGGATTTACCATTGTAAGAATGCAGCGGGGATATTTTTGCGTGCGGGAAATTTTCGCAAAGTCCCTTGATTCGCAAAAAACCGCGAAAATTCCCACATTTACAGTATATTTTACATGGATTAATGAAGAGGTCTCCGTCAAGACCACTTTGCACTGACCACAACGGAACACACTGGCGGACCACAACAAACTATGGAAAACATCTAAAAAGTAAGGGACACCGAGACACACAAACAGAGTGAAACAACAACAAGATCTACATCAAATAGACCAACAATCAATAAAAAAACAGACACACCGTAATATGAAACATAAATGACAAAATGGATAATGACCATATCCCTGTATACAGCACAAAATTGATAATTCAGAAAATCAGAAACCGAAGGCATTCAAAATCAGGATAAAACAGGAACCAAAGCAAACAAACATGCAACACCCGTCGCTTCAATTCGGTAGAACTGTCACATCCGGTTACTTCCATTTCGGAAGACATAGAGTACAATCTTTGGTTGGATGATTCAAATGGTCTATGACAGAATATCATTCACCATTCTGGAGAGTGGGACATCATAGTGTATGAAGAGTTCCCTATATGATGAGCAGACTCATAAATCACAATTAAACGATAAAATTTCACTGTATTCCATTGATTATATTCATTAAGTTGCAATTTCACGGCAATCTATCACGAAGGAAAAGAAAGGAGGGGATCTCCAACAACAAGAAGTGCTACCTGTCTATGAAGTATCAGTCTTAAGGAAATGTTCTATACTGAATCTATAGCAGTATCCCTTCTAGTGTTTACGCGATAGATGGATATTAAATTGACACATCTAAATCTCTCGCCTCGGAAATCGCAAAAAAACTTTTATCGTACAAAAGCGTTCCTACACTGAATTGTAGAGTTATTCAATAAACATCGTCATGCGTCAGGTTTTTAGTCTCAAAGTCGAGAAGGCAAGGCAAAATCATTAGAATTTCCGTAGGAACTGTTGCGAACCCCGGTATAAACAATATATCGAAGTGAGACTAGGTGACCGGGGAGCGCTTCATGACTGCATGCAACACCCGTCGCTACAGTTCAATGAAAACTTCAATGTCAAACTCGGTAACTGCCCCGTTGTACATACTGAGGTACGTATCAGGTAAAGATTTCTTGTTTGTCTTTTGAAATTTAATAGGTCTGACAAAGACATTTTATTAATAGTGCTTTGTGCCAAACAAACTAATCCCTCGTGGATGGCATTGACTTTGAAATTCACATTTGTCAAAAATTGACATATCCTTCGGTTTCGCAACATAGAGTTTCCCAAAACTTTACAGGAAACCAATTTCTCAAAGGTTTTCTATTACTATAGAACATATAATCATTTCAATATAATAAACAGATCGCAATCTTACACATAAATGACAAATATGGATAATGACCATATCCCTGTATACAGCACAAAATTGATAATTCAGAAAATCAGAAACCGAAGGCATTCAAAATTAGGATAAAACAGGAACCAAAGCAAACAAACAAAGACCTCCACCATATGAATAGAAGCGAACTTCCGATATGGAAGTGAGACCAGGTGCTCAGGAAGAGTAATCATATCCTGCTTGTATGCAACACCCGCCTCTTCAATTCGGTAGAACTGTCACATCCGGTTACTTCCATTTCGGAAGACATAGAGTACAATCTTTGGTTGGATGGTTCAAATGGTCTATGACAAAATATCATCCACCATTCTGGAGAGTGGGACATCATAGTGTATGACGAGTTCCCTATATGATGAGCATCTAGAGCGCCATCCAGCATAAAATTGCGAATGGTGTAGTAATGCGGAATAGGTGTGCAGAGCCCTACCATTTACTTGGATACATTGGAGTTTTTCGTGCATGAATGCACAGATATTTTAATTTTATAATAACATATATTTAGCAAACCTACTCACTTAAGATGACATCACAAAAAAAGAATATAAAGTTAAACGCAGGAGGCGATGGGTGCAGAAAAGAACTTGATACGCTATGCCAGAGCAAGGACCAAATTCTGAGAGCTAGGTGTCTTTCAGATAAGCTTCTAAGTCAGGGATACGTTTGTGACCGACTAACCTCGTCACTGAGGAAGTTCTACGGTCAATATGGGGAACTCGTCATACACTATGATGACCCACTCTCCAGAATGGTGGATGATATTCTGTCATTTACCATTTGAACCATCCAACCAAAGATTATACTCTATACCTTCCGAAATGGAAGTTCTATTTTTTCCGAAATGGAAGTAACAAGATGTAACAATTCTATCGCAGTAAAGCAGAGGGCGTTGCATGCGAGCATGAGATACTGACTCTTCCTGGGCACCTGGTCTCACTCCCATATCGGGAGTTCGCTTCTTTATATGTGGTGGAGGCTTTTGTTTGTTTGCTTTGGTTCCTGTTTTATCCTGATTTTGTATATGCCTTCGGTTTATTATTTTCTGAATTATCGTTTTGTGCTGTATACAGGGATATGGTCATTATTCATATTTGTCATTTTAGCTGTCTTAATGACAAATGTGTCAACGGGGGCGCTCTTGTTTCACAAACACATGCATGTTTTTATTTAAATTATTTATTGTTTTATTCATTTACAATCTGTCTGCTTTCGATATCCCATTTAATTACATTTGGATTTCATACTTAGATGTTTTGTATATTCGTAAACTTATATTAAGGTAAAATGAATCAGACTAGTTATTACTATTTGAAAGATTAATAATAATTGGCGATTTGTTATGGAACTGATCTAATAATTGAGGATTTCCTTTACAAATTATTGTGAATATAAGAGTACTAGTATTGATATCTCACGGAATATGTTGCCCGAAATAAGGGGGCACAGACAGGGTTGTGTCCCTCCCTCACTTTTCAAAGTAGGACTTTGCTCGAGTTGCCTCCCCTTCTCCAATGCCCTTGAAAAACTTGATATTATATAATATTTACATTACTAGTAGATTCCCAATGTTGAACGCCCATTAGGCAACTAGAATTATATTCCAATAACTTGGGTTGCTATTCTGGCGTCACGTTCAAGTTTTGCATGTAGGGAGAATTTACCAAAGTTATGATACATTTGACGCTGTTACAGGCAAAATGTGCGATGTTCATGCAAATAAAAATAACCGATAATTAGAATAAATGTAAATATAAGTAATGACTGTCTTACTTTTGGTGTTCATGGGTGTATAATTCTGGTTGGACACGTGCAAAGTTTCCGAGAATCGCTTCGCGATTCACGGAATTTGCACGTGACCAACCAGAATTATACACCCATGAACACCAAAAGTAAGACAGTCATTTCTTAAATGAATAACTGATAGGTACTTCTTTGATATTAATACTATATATTAATTATATATTTATTATTAATATATTTATCTTAGCTCTTATTTTGATTTCTTCTTAGTTCATTTCGGTTTCGACACCTACAAATAGTTCCGGTTTTTATGTATAATCAACCCGTACGATGTAGGTCATTGGTCTTTATCATGTTTCAACTAATTGTTGTTGTATAGTTGCTGTTTTTGCCTTGTTTACCCTTTGAACATGGTAGTTTTGCGTGCTTCTCTCCCTTTCTCTTCTCATTGTTGTGCATGTGTTCTGCTGTAATTCCTCACCTTTTTCACTTGGGTGTTGATCTGTGATAGAATGGCCACAATTCTATTGAATTTATGGGGTCAATAAGAGGAACTTACAAACCTTCAAATGTGATTCTTTTGTTATTCATCGGTCATTTTATTTCATAAAGACCGCGGACGATTCTAAATATACAAGGTTTTATGAACGTTCAGTGAAGTGTGGAGGTCAATAAAAAACAATGAGGGGCGGAGAAAAGAAAATAATTTTAGTCGCGGGTGTGAATTGTTTTGATTATAATGAGTACTCGGCCATAGTATAGAAAATATTGTGTTACAAGTCTACGAAATACATCCTTTTATGAGAAATGTTAAAAGAAGAAGAATAGATTCTTCTATCTCGAAAAACTCAAAATGCCATTTCAAATAAATCTAGATTCCTATAGCGATTCTTAACGACCAGTAATTCTAAATGCTCTATAAATAAATGTACATCAAGTAACTTAATGGACAAAATAAAGAAATAGTATCCTCACTTGATTAGGAAATCTTTCCTTATCTCTATTTGCAATTATTATAATTAAATCACCAATTTAAAAAAGTTTATGGAAATAGAACTTATATTCTTCTCTGACCGAATACAGGGTACATGTACCTTTCAGGAAATCATCGGGATGTATAACAAACTATTTTACTACTATGGCCTAATAATCGTTACCGCTGCATATTTCCACCCGATAATTTGCATGGTCAATTTCATTTTGAAAAGCAGGGGTGTATTAAATACATTGGTTTTTATTTTTATGAAAATTAAAGAAAATCTGCGGTTTGTAAGTCGGATAAAGACCTCGTTGAGGTCTATATGAAGGTTAGATGCCCTCGGAGAGAACAGGGTGGTGTTTAAAGACCTCGGCCTTCGGCCTCGGTCTTTAAACACCACCCTGTTCTCTCCTTGGGCATCTAACCTTCATACAGACCTCAACTCGGTCTTTATCCTATACATATGTATGTTTGGCCAAGTTATGCTGGTTTAATGTAATTTACAGCATTTGGGTCATATAGGTTTCGAACATTTCTGCCGAACAGAACTTAAGTGACGCTTGCCTGTTAGCAGGAGATGCTTACTCTCGCAAGGCACTTGATTTCACAATCTTTGTTTAGATTTGATCAAGGTTTTATGACAGATGTTCTATCTACTTGCTTGATTCTTAAAATACATCTGGTCTTGTATGCACTTCAATTATTATTCTTAGCTAGACTTTCGTTTTATCCCTTTATAAATAGTATAAATGTTAAACGTCTTTAAATTCAATAGCATCATTTAAAACCTGATAAATTTACAGTATGGACCAGAGATGCACGTTTCGGGTACTAAACCCTTTTCAGTGATCCTCAGTCTAAACAATGTAATATGGCCAAAAAGTGTGAAAATTATTATGTCCAAAATGCACCAAAAGACGTAGCAGAATGGGTGGTATATGATGCTACAGGACCCTCGTTTTAGAAATTTCAAGAAATTTTGTAACAAAAAAATTCAAATGTGTTGAAGAGACAGACGATCAACTAAAGTTGATCGAACTTGGCATCATGTGCCCTCGGGGACTCTTGGTCCCCAGCAGTGACACTCACCAAGTAGTTCAAATGTTAAACGTCTTTAAATTCAATAGCATCATCTAAAACCTGATAAATTTACAGCATGGACTAGACATGCATGTTTCGGGTAATAAACCCTCGTCAGTGATCCAATAGTATAGTATATTGTGTAACTGATTACAATGTAGTAGGTGTCTTGGTGATACTTTTACTACCAGACAAATGAATCCAAGACGAAGTGATTGATATTTATAATGATCTTTAATATGACTCTCAAAATACGCATTTGCAATACAAATTAAACAGAATATAAGCTTGTCTAACAATACTTTTAGTTTTTTGTCATATCAGACAGAAATAATAGTGAAATATATATAACACAAACAAGGAAGAGTTCCCCATGAGAACGTTTGACCTCAACAATAACAATACAAAATCATGCTGTTTGTATGTAGTACGACTCGTCATACCCAATTGCAGATTTGGGTATGACATCGATGCATAGCCAAAAGTTGAGATGATATTTTTGGTCTAATAATGCATGTAAGTTGAAAAAATATGCATCACCAAGACAAGTTTACGGTTCCATATTCTCAGCTTTTGCCTATGCATCGCTGTCATGCTCAAATCTGCATTTTGGGTATGACGAGTCGCACTAGTTTGTATGTAACAAAAGGTTTTATGTATATTTTCAATTACTGGTACATGTATTTCTATTTTGACCATGTGCAAAACTGTTTTACAGTAAATAGTAGCAACAACCTATTCAGTTATTTCCATAAAATTTTGTTTAAAATCTTAAGAAAATATATCAAACACCGTCATGCCGGTCATGCTTGTACAGAAAAGCATTATCAAAAAGAAATGAAAAATGAGAAATACAAGCAATCTACCAAAGTTCAAAACTAATGATAAATTTTGCTTTCTATTCATAACAAAATCAGTCCCTTTAATGGTGTCTCAAAAGCGCTTGCTTTGTAATTAATATACTCCTGACAAACCAAAAGTTTAAAAAAAAAAATGCAATGATCGCTGCGCGATATAAGTCCCCTACCGGCGAATAGAACCAAAGAAAAGTCCGGAAAACTGAAATTTTCATAAAATTTGCTAAGTCCAAGGGCCATATCTCTTGAAAAATTAGGTCAATCGAAAGCAGACTCAAACTTGATCTGTATCACATTGAGATATATCCACATACCAAAAATGAGTTCAATATATGCAACAACAGCCGAAAAAAGTCCGGAAAACTGAAACTTTCATAAAATTTGCTAAGGCCAAGGGCCATAACTCTTGTAAAATTAGGTCAATCGAAAGCAAACTCAAACTTGATCTGTATCACATTGAGATATATCCACATACCAAAAATGAGTTCAATATATGCAACAACAGCCGAAAAAAGTCCGGAAAACTGAAGCTTTCATAAAATTTGCTAAGTCCAAGGGCCATAACTCTTGTAAAATTAGGTCAATTGAAAGCAAACTCAAACTTGATCTGTATCACATTGAGATATACCCACATACCAAAAATGATTTCAATATATGCAACAACAGCGAAAAAAAAAGTCCGAAAAATGGGACAGACGGACAGACGGACAGACAGACAGACCGAGAGGAAACTAAGAGTCCCCTTCGGCGTTGCCGGTAGGGGACTAAAAACTATATTCTTTATGTATGCACCCCAATTTACTGGGGTTCTTATATTTCTGAAATTCCTGCTTCCAGTTTATAAAATATTCTCAATCGGACCTTCAGATTGACAGTCAGAATAGCCGGTTCGACTTGTCTTCTTCAGAGCAAATAAACGTCGAATGTTAAATAAAAAAAAAAGAAGAAGAAAACACTCTGTATCTCTGCGAGGGTCAAAGCATGTACAGATTTAAGATTTGATCATAGAGGGGGCGCCAAAATATTTTTGAATTCGAAAAAGAATTTTTGGACTTAATTCAATATTCAATAAGATATCCAGATCAGTTCTTAATGACATCTCTTTGGAAACTGGACATTTCCATGGTTTTTTTTTTTAAGATAACGATTGGTTTTAGCTGAAAGTTAAGTATCGAAAGAGCAACAAGATAATTTAAGAGGCAACATGCGAAGTGTGTGTCCTCCCATTCAATTCTCCACTAAAATGCTTTGTTATGTACATGAACAGAAAAATCATTTCAATAATTGACACTGACGAACAACGGACAAAATGCTCCATAATCATCGTACTTTTCACGGTTGATACAAAGGGCAAAAATAGAAATCAAACAAAATCTGAAATAAATTACATTGTACAGTAACACTGTTTCAATGGAAAATGTTATTTCAAATTTAAATAAAGCAAATACATAATTTAATCTTCCGATATCAAGTGTCATTCTGCCATTGCGCATGACTCACGTTGCTGGAAGTCTGTAAATCCGTTAAACAGCTGTAGAGTCGCTGGATGGCTTTCCACGGGATCGGCGGCAAGAGGGCTCCGTCCTAACGCAATGTGTCGCTGCGTATCATGAGCGTATCGCAGTAACTTGTCGTATTCGTCGGAGTTAGACATTTCTATTGGGGGTGAAAGTGGACTGCAAGTGACCTACAATAGACGTAAAGCAATTTTGAACACGTCTACACTTAAGAAAGGAAGGACAAAGCGGGAAAGTGTTCAAAGTGCAAATTGTAAGAATTCAAATCTTAAACTTTATTTATTCAACAACGCTTGAAAAAAAAGTTATGAAAGTTATACCAATGTCTCATGCTAGCTCTGGAGTTTATAGAGTTGAAGGAAGCCGGAGTATCCGGAGAAAAACTTCCTGAGATCGAGTGGGCGACCAACAAACCCTCCCATACAAAAGATCCTTCGCCGAATCTAGGATTCGATCCCTGGACCTAAGAGACGAGAAGCAAGCGCGCTTCCACTTCTCTAACCTGGCCGAAAAATGTGAGAATTTGTCAATATCTTACCTGGGAGAGTCGATATGCAGCTTTGCAGTGATAGACGATACCGGAAATAAGGAGATTACTATTTTCCAAACTCTTAGCGGACTGAAGTTTTTGTCCGAATCCGATTTGGAAATAGGGCTTTGGCTTTACAGATTCTTTTCCTGTATAAGTATATTGCTGTAGCTTTGGGTCGAAGTAGCCGAAAAAGTCAAAAACTTTAACTTGTTTATCTCGCTCCAATTTGAAAGGTTCTCCGTCGTTTTCGATAGGTGATGAAATGAAAATAACACATCTGAAAAGCAAAATTTATTAAACTTTTATTGTAAGATGATGAAATTAAATTAATGCACTTACACAAGCAAATTTCAATGCGTATTTCAAAAAGCCTTTTCAGATGTTATTATGGGAGAGCACTTTGAAGTTTCGGAGAATTCTGATTATAGATACGTAACAAAATAACTAAAGAGAAATAGAAAACAGAGGTCTAATTGGCCATATTTTACTGTTAGACGAATCGCCTCGTTCTAAACAAACTTGGCAAAGATATTGAGTACTTGCTTTCTTTGAGGTTTCGGAAAATTCTGTGCAGAAGTTGCTGAAGAGAAATTGGAGACGCGTCGGCCAATCCTCCAACAATTTTTTTGCCATATTTTTCACTTAAATACGCTTCTGAATACACCCTACACAAACTTTGGAGTCGCTCATTTTGGCAAGAGGAAATTAAAAGTCTATATTTTTGTAGATGGCGCCAGGAACATTCACTTTGGCTTTTTTCAACATGTTTGACACGATGATTCAATATCCGAAACACGTGTCTAGTACAAAGAAATTGGTACTATAGAACATGTATTTCAATATTGACAATTCGAACACTCCGAGACCATATTTGTTTACCACACCTTAGTAGAGAACCTTTTTAAAATAATTACTTGCCTCCCACTAGTACTCTTGAAATCTTTTGGGAGAACATTTAAGTTCAAAAATACGTCAGCCAAACAGCGCTCTTGCCATCTTTCTTGAAGGATTGGCTCGAATATACAAACTTTGTAGAGGACCTTCAGTATTTTTTGCTGTAAGGTTTGTGACATTCTGTTTTACGTGTGCGGATATGTGACAATTTTGTTTAAAAAAGCCCAGCATTTTATTTCATTACCTTGATTTCCGGGTGACATAAACACAACCGTTATGACTTTCAATCAGCAGTCCTCTTTCGAAAGCGCACAGGAGATCCTGAGTATGTCGCTCCTGTGCAAAGTTATTTGGACTCTTGCATGACGGAAAATGGATCTGATCTGCATCCGGGTTACCGTATATCTGAGAACGAAAAATTACATCTTAAATATATTTCACAGATAATTTGCATATATGTATGAAATGAAAACTATCGATTTCAAACATTTCTGTTGCATTAATTTATTTTTGAAGGATTATAGTCGAAATATAGGAAGTGTGGACAGCAAAAATTGGTAATTTTTTTCTTAAATTGGTAAGTTAGTTAAAGTGATAAGAATATCATGGTTTGATAAAGCTAAATAAGTATTTGAATGTAAACGAGAAGAAATCAGACAAAACGCTAACTAGTATAAGTGTCGTAGTCCTTATTCAATTACCTTAATGTGTATATTCTTCTATCATTTTAACCTATATAGTGAGAAAGAACTTATGAAATGAAGTTATACACTGCAAAAAAAAATCAACTGTTGTCAAGCACTCTTGATGTACCCTGACCGTAAAAAGGATAAAACGGTGACAACTTGCCTCTTGTTGTAGTAAAGGAATGGGAGGTTCCACTTGTTGACCATAGTACAGACGGCACCCGTTAGGGTTCCTAACAGTACGGTCCAGCACCTCTTTAGCACAGTATCTTACTTGTATTCTCAGTTCGTAAGCTAGAATTGATTAAAAACAATTTGAAATAAATACAGATATCACAGTTTATTGACAAAATGATGAAAGAATATGGAATATACGACAAAAAGCATTATTCCAGGCGCGTAGCTACAATGCCATGTTGCGTCAAAGCTTCCATGATCAGTAGAGGTGCTTTCCCTATTTCGGATACTTGCAGTACTCGTAGTTTTGATCTGAACCAATAAAAAGACTTAGCGATCCTTTTACATTTTTTATGCTTTCACATCGAGTATGATTTATAGTTAAGTGCCCCTATTCATCTTTCGAAAACAATACACGTATCATACATACGGAATGGATCTTGTCCATTGTTATTCAGCAGTGTTTGGACATGTCTTCCGGGACCTATTTATAAAATAGAAATGGCGTTTAGAAATTAGCGGTGTTGTATTTACTTTCATTGAAACATAAAAAGTTAAAAACGTTAATGAAATTATTAAGTAGACGCGAAAAAAAAAAAACCAACAAACAAACAAACAACAAACAAACACAAAAACGCAAAAAAAATCATCATTTGAAAGCTACATGGATATGATAAATTGTTCCATTTTGTTTTATATTGCGTTTGTTTGTTTGTTTGTTTGGGTAGATTTTTGAATTTTTTTTTATGTTGCTGTTTTAATTTCTTGAGTGTGTGTGTAGTTGTTTTTTTTTTCTCTTGTTCTTTTTTTTTGGGGGGGGGTTTGCTTAGTTTTTTTTTATCATTTCATTTTTTTTTTGTATTTTCTTTTTTACAAAATATCCAGCAAATCCCAACCTTGTACATCCGCGGCCTCTGTATCCATTGGTTCCTGTTTAATAGAATTCAGGCTATCCGATTTGAAGGGTTCAATGTTGATTTCGTTCAAGTCTGATGGAAGATTCGGGAGATTGAAAGTCTGTTGTGTCGACATCGCCCCTTGCGGCAGATTATTGACAATATCTGGCAAGGGCGACGACTTGTCCTCTATTGGCCGTGGTATGTCCTGCAACAGAATCAAAACAAACATTTCAGATATAGCATGAAAATATATGCTTTGTCATCTTATGCCAACAACACAGGGCAAAGACGGTGAAAATATATGAAATATTTATGCCTTTAGCACGTTTTTTTTTTTATTTAGTTTTCTTGAAAACTCATTGATTTACATAAATCTGAAAAAAATGCATAAAAATATACTTACTGTTAAATCAAAGCTCATCCTGTTTTCTCCCATCCTTGCCTTTATTTCTATGAGTTCTGATCGAGAAAAAAAATCCATATTTGAGAGCCTATATAATGTCTCTGCTTTAAGGGCATCTGTTACATATTTCAGATAATCATAAATGTGCAATAAATCAAGTGATTCATAGCATGTGTGCACAGTATCTATATATGCAAATTGATAGAACAGCATTTAACATTAGCAGCTACATATAAATACCTTCACGAGTCAAAAATCTGTATGCCCGGAATGGTTCCGGTCCGTCCAATTTGCTGAATGTTTTTACTTCTTGAATATCCGGTAATTTGTTAAGTGCGCAACGAAAACGTGTTTTCCATGTGGGATAGTCCGAAGCGTCTACACCCTCCCTGTATCTGCCCGTGTGAATAGCCCATTCCTATACACATAAAAGTACTTTTTTAAAAAGAAAAACAAATAAACTATAGATGCATGTAACCCTTAGTGCTCTGTGAATATCGTCCTCCCGTTCTCTGGGAGTCACACCATCGTATGTACCTCTTGGTAAATAAATGATCAATTACAGAGATTTACGGATTTACTGAATATCACCATTCAGACTTGCTGTCTTTTGATAGTATTGTATATTATGATTTATCGATAATTGTAAGTATTCAAAAATTAATTTTAGATGTACATTCAATTTGTAAAAACCTAAAGATTTGCCATACAGTATATGCTATTAAAATACAATGTACTAGAAATCCTCTGTTTCTCTTTGTCCAGATTTGTTAAATCCTAATCTGTTTTAATTACCTTGAAAATTAAAGAGTCTTCCTCATTCCAGTCATGTTTTCCTCCATGCTTCCAAGGTACACGAAATATCATTTGATTTTTATCTATCCATTGTAGCCCTTTGATGCTTCCAGAATTCACTTTTGCTTCTAACCAAGGGCGCATGCGCTGACGCTGGGAATCCATTTTAAATGGAGGCTTGATGCTGTAGAAAGAAAAGATAAGAAATAGTTTGCAAATTCAAATTCAAAAATTTTGAAAAAAAAAGAAAACACTATAAAATGCTACTAATATTTGTTCTGTGTGCGACCTAGATTAAAAGACTTGCTATCATCTAAAATAATGTACATGCAAAAATAATACAGATGCATCTAAAAAATTGTCTCATGTGAACTTGGAGCCTCTGCTTCAGTTTATCTGCTAGATTACTAAGATAAAAGAATTTATCCAATATGTTATTGGCAGCACTAAATATTGAATAACCTGTATAAAAAAATTAGTCGATCTTGAAGATGAATAATAAAATTTGTTTTAAATGAATGAAAAATTGAAAAACCCAGTCTCTGTCTTAACGATGAAATCATAGAAATTGTAAAAGTAAGTTAACTGAATGAACTAATTCAATTCCAATGCCTCACGAAAATGAACTTATTGCAATACATAACTCTATCATCACTTTTAGAACATTTCAAAGAAATATGTTTCATCACTAAAACATTAGCTTTAAAGAAATCCCATCCAATTACGGTATTATACGTAAACGAAATTGGATTACAGAAATAGCCAAATTTAGATAACAGTTCTTCTGAAACTACATGTGCGAATATTTTTGTAATAGGTCAAGAATGCTAGACGTAAAATTGAACAATGATAATGTTTCTCCTTGGGGGTTTTTCCTTTTCGGAGGAAACTTTTGTTTTTCTTTTAGGTTACCTATTGATAATCAATTACGAAATTACTTTCGAATCTTGTATATGGAAACCCTAAACCGACATGCGATTGGCTTTTTGCGTTTTTTACCTCGCTTAATGGACGGATCGTCTCCGTCACTCAAAATGATATCTGTTGAAAGTCAATGGTGGACAGATCGTCTCTGTCGCTTAAATGAATAGTGGACGGATCGTTTCGGTCACCCCGTTATACTTGGTAAATGTCAATTGAAACTTAATGGTGGTCGGATCGTCTCCGTCATTGTGGACGGATCGTCTAGGGACGGATTTGTTTGTGGACGGATCGTCTAGAAATCCATTACGATTTGCTCTTTGTGTCACCACCTTTCAAAGAGGAGGAGGATCACCACTTTTGTGAAAAATTCAGACATTTGATCAAGTTGAAGGGTTTATTGTAATACAGATAACCAAGCCCTCTGTACTTCAAAGATCCCCTTCCTTTTTT
Organism: Pinctada fucata; assembly: GCA_028142955.1. Lineage (NCBI taxonomy): Eukaryota > Metazoa > Mollusca > Bivalvia > Pterioida > Pteriidae > Pinctada > Pinctada fucata. The sequence continues at coordinate 30,605,543 of AP027113.1, read as the reverse complement.
AAATCTAATTTCAGAAATGCAAATAAGCGATAACCAAAGAGTGAATGAAGTGATTGTCGGGCACATATTTTTCTTCTTTTAAAATAAGCGTTATTTATTCATTGGATAACCGCTAACATTGTGTCAACATAAAATATTTTCTGATTTGTAAATCAAAAATATTTATTTTGACTATTTCATGTTGAAAATTGTCTTTTAATGTAACACGAAAGCAAAACGTAAAGATCAAAATGCAGAGGGTAAAATGCAAAACGCAAAAAGCCAAGAGCAATCACCAGTGTGTCGTTTTTTCCGCCGTCAGTCAGGGAACAACATATCGGATTGGTCTTATATTGATGACGTACAGACTGGCTATCCCGGGATCAAAGCAATGAAAATACGAAAGAAAGCAAAGAGCAAAACGCATCTCGGTTCAGAGTCTCTGTGAAATTGCCAAAACTTGTCACGTGCAGTGCTAATTTGATAAAATGGTAATTTGTGTCCAATCGATTCAAAACATGAGCAGATATAGATTTTTTTTTTTGGGGGGGGGGGGGGGGTTCCGGCCCGTCAAAGGAGCGTTCCAACTCATGACTTTGAAAAAGAAATACAATATGTAGCCCCCCCCCCCCCCCCCCCCCCCCAAAAAAAAAGGACCAAAAAATAAGGTGGTTCCTAAATCCACCCCATCCCCTAACCCTCTCGCTTGATGCAAAAGATTCACATGATGTTCACATCATTTCACTTAATTTGCTATATGATGAAGTTTGTTATGTATCTTTAAATATGCACGCATGTTTTTGTTGCATTCATTAAAGAATTCGAATAATCCGATATGAAACCCCTTTAAATTTAAAGTTTGAATTTGAAAAAAAAATCTATGTAAGTGTTTCGCTTACCACGGAATGATAATCCACGACATCTTTATAGAAAATAATATTTTGAATCTCAAGATCAGATTTATAAACTTTAAAGATAGTCATTTTCGACAAATATAAATGTTCGTAGTGTATGCTGATTGCTTTTTTGAAAATCAGTAGAGAGATAAATTGGTAAACCATACTAGATATAAGTAATTTCACCTTGACCGAGGGAATGTAACATTCAAGGTAATTTAAAATAATTCGATTCATGTTTAATTTTTTAAAATATGTAAATGACAACTGGAAAACCCTAGGTTGAACTGAGTCATACCGTAAATTGGTAGAACTGATAAACGGGTTATGGTAATACACAGAACTGAGAACGGTATATGATCTCCGGCAGATATTTATTATGGGGCTTACTTTGTTTTTGACCGGTTTTTCCATCCGCTAGTTCCTGGTACAATCGTGTGCTGTGCTAGCTGGTATACATTACTAGAAATCATTACGTCCCCCATTTATTAACCCTTTGTTTACGAGTCATTTATGGACTAATTAAAGATTAACCGTATCCGATTCACGTTTTTTTTTTCTTTATCTAGAAACCGACTTATGACAACCAGTGCAGTTTCTGTTTTGTCTTAGACTTTTGCTTTTCGTAGATCTTTTTTTGTTAACAACATTCAAACAAACAACAAACAGTAAAAAAAAATCGACCCCCCCCCCTTAAAAAAATAAATAAACAATAAAAACAAAAATAAGACAAAGGACAATAAAAATGAAAACAAACACGGAACAAAACAAACACACAAAATTCTTACAGGTCCAATTTATGAATAAAATTATTGTACCTATTATTGGCACAAATACCAAAGGACTTACAGCACAGACTGTTGTTCAGCTTAAAGTGAGATATGAAAATAAAATAACTCACTTTTTAAGGTAATAAAGGTGTATTTGATTTGTCAACAAATATGGCCGTCGTGGCCTTGTAATGTTTGACACACTTTCAAATGAACCTCTTCAATTGCTCGTATAATGACTCAGAAATACATGAAACCTCACATAAAGCAAAAACTTGTCGTAAATCTATTTGTCAAATTAACCCAATTTTGACACTGGTATCATTGCGGATATAGATGATTTCCGTGTGTCTAATTTTCAATCAAAAGCACTGTAACTTGATAATTATGTATGCATGTTCAAATTGACATGATTTAAGTTTAGGTTAAATATCATTGATTTAGATTACAATGGTATCTACAATCAGTTGAAGTTTCGTCTTAAAATTTTGTATTGAAAAGTCCCAGGACGTCCGATTCGGTTTCCTCTATCAAAAATTACAACAGAAGTTCTTATTTCCTGTTAAATAATTCTTTCTTTGATTGGCGAATTTGACCGAATCGTTTTTGTTTTCTTTTTTCTAAGATGACTAATAAACGGGTGATATTTTCTGGTTTATGGAAACATATGGACTCTTTTGTCTTTATTTGGACATTATTTTCATGAAGATGAATACTAGGTATTTTTCTTTTATATTTCGATTAAAATTTATTTCATGAAATAATTCAAATTCTAGAACTTCTTAGAGAAATAACTTCTTACAATGAGAATGCAATTTTGTTTATATATTTAGGGAATAACTAACTTCTGACGTTATGTTTGCGGACGGTTAATGCTCATTTTACGGTCGCAATCTGAGTTTTTCTGGCGACGCGTTAGCGGAGGCAGAAAAACGGATGTTTGCACCATAAAATCAGCATTTGCCGTCCGCAAACATAACGTCAGTATCTAGTTATTTCCACTTTATTGCAATCTATATTTCTGTGACTATAAACGAAATGTGACGTTAGCAACGTCAAAGCCTAGTATGTTCTCGTTTTACAGCCGTAACTAAGGAGCACAGAACCAATGAAATTCGACGTTATAGCGACACTGAATTAGAATTTGTGTTTGTCGTGGAGTACCTCCTTCTGTTCGTATATGTGAAAGAGTGGAGCGCAATAAATCCGGATATGAACACCATTTGCATGAAAATAGAAGATGGTCCTCCAAAGTCAGCTTCAAACGCATGCTGGCATCCCCCTTTTTACGTGTTTCCGTAATTTTTTCCATTGTGTATTTTATGTTTAGTTCATCCTCTTGGTGTGGAGGTTCTCATTTGTCTCTGTCTGTCTGTCTGTTTGTCTGTCTGTTTATGTGTATGTAGTATACACAACAAGTGTGCATTCTTCGAGAAATCCGGGTAATTGGAAACGTTGGATGGTTGTGAGTACGTAATCCAGATACGCACACCATTTGCTACTTACGTGGCAGATGACCGTCCTAAGTCGGCACCGATTAATCATTGGTCTCGTGGTTTATGTGTTGTCTTTTGTGTTTGGTGTTTTGATGTCGTGTTTGGTGTTCCTTGTCCCTTTTGTGTCTCTTGCTCTGTATGTCTTCTCTGTGTTTTCACTTGGGGTGTTTTGATGTCGTGTTTGGTGTTCCTTGTCCCTTTTATGTCTCTTGCTGAATACGTCTACTCTGTGTTTTTATTTTTATTTTTTTTTGTTCGTGGCGTTTTGGTGCTTTGTTCTGGGTGCTGCAACCGAGTCTTGTTGGAGATCACCACCTTTCTTTAGTTTTAATATGGTGTCCGTTTGTTGTTGCAATCGTTTGTGTGTGTTCCGTTGAACACACATTGTACAGTTTTGTTGGAGATCTCGAGTTTATTCTGAAGTTATTCATAGGCATCAATTGACTTATTTCAACCGAAGCATTTGCTCGTGAAATAAGCAATACTTTCATTGAAAAAACTGAATTTTAATCTTTCGTTAAGAGATTAATCTGTAGAGGATAAATGAATGATGATGAAATGAAAATTGCAATTTAGCTAGACATTCGTATCTGCCATTTAGCTAGATATTCGTATCTGCCATTTAGCTAGATATTCGTATCTGCCATTTAGCTAGAAATTTGTATTTGCCATTTAGCTACATCTTGTATTTGCCATTTGGCGACATCTTGTATTTGCCATTTAGCTAGAAATTCGCATTTGCCATTTAGCTATAGAAATTCGTATCTGCCATTTAGCTAGAAATTGGTATCTGCCATTTAGCTAGAAATTCGTATTTGTCATTTAGCTAGAAATTCGTATTTGTCATTTAGCTAGAAATTCGTATTTGTCATTTAGCTAGAAATTCATATTTGCCATTTAGCTAGAAATTTGTATTTGCCATTTAGCTAGAAAATCGTATTTACCATTTAGCTAGAAATTTGTATTTGCCATTTAGCTACATCTTGCATTTGCCATTTAGCTGCATGTATTTGTATTTGCCATTTAGCTAGATATTTGTATTTGTTATTTAGCTACTAGATATTGTATTTGCCATTTAGGTAGAAACTGTCAATTTTCTATAAATACCTATTAAATAACACAAAACTTTTACATGCGCAATAAGAGAAATATATCATTTGGAAAATAACGGTGTAGCTATTCTACATTATAGTTTCTTAAACTAGACTTTGGATATTGCCCAAAAAATGACCATACGAATATCTAAATTAAACGTTTTCGCGATATTTTGTGCTCTCTCAGACTGGGGATCCTGTCAGGGTTCCCTACATCTCCATGGATACAAATTTCTCTGAGTATTGCTTTAGATCCCTCAAAAACTCCACACGAACTAGTCTTACATTTAATAGGAGTGCATACCCCTCCGCCCCCCCTCCTTCCTTTTGGGTTGGCTGACAAGATTTGCTGAATCGAAATTCCTGGAATCTCTTCTTTTTTTCACTATTGTTTTTCTTTTCTAAATTTTCTTTATCGTTTTCTATTGCTAGTTCAGATTTTATATCCGGCTTTTGACTGTTCCGTGAAATTAACTTATACAAGTATATATATGTAGTGATTAAATTCCGTTGAATGTACGATTTGTCTACTTAACAATGACAAGGTCCCTTTTTCCAAGAAGAGATTCTTGAGTTCATTGGAACAAAAGTGTTTTTTCGTTGCGATGGCCTTGATCAATTAGAGCGTAAATCTATTTATACTGGTAAGAGGGGATGGAGCTTTCTCAATTTTTTTTTTAATTAATTGATTAATTCATTTATTTAATTATTTATTTATTTAATTATTTATTTATTTACCTATCTATTTATTAATCTAATTTTCATAATCATTTATGAATTAATATTGTTAGAACTCTCTTTATTTGCATTTTTTTCTATTCTAAATTACTATTAGATTTTTAAAGCAGAACGATTTAAGCGCTTAAATAATTTTGAATCGAAAACAAAGTGAACGAATATTAATTGTTGGCTTTTTTCGAATTTCTATGTAAATTAGATTATTATGCAAGATGTGGCATCCATTGAAGTATAGATAGTCGGACAACATTATCAGTATGCTTTGTCGACTTTGATAGCAAGTAATGAAATAAATTTTTAATATATATACATCTACATGTTATTCTCTGATGTTCACTCGCGATTACATATTCTGCTGCAGACAGAAAAAACAACAGAAAGATATCAGCAACCCGAGTCACAAATGATTCATAAATTAACAGTCAAATGGAAACCAGAAAAAGTAAATGTCTTTAAAGAAAACGTCAACTTGATTGACTCAGAAATAATCCACTTATGTAACTCTTTAGAAGCTAGTGATGAATCACCTGAAACAAAAATAAATAGGACAAACGAAAAGATTTGCGAGCTGTTGATAGAAGCCGCGTCAAAATCATTTGGTTATGCAAAAAAAGGTGGATTTAACAAAAATCCAAAAAAGTTTCAACCATGGTTTTCTAATTCATGCAAAGAAAAAAGAAACAAGTTCCACGAATCTAGGGAAAGATATAAACAAGAAAAAAATATTGAAAATAGACAACGTATGAAACAATCTAGTAAAGATTATAAAAGGGAGATAAACAAAAGCTACAGTAAGTACCAATTTGAAATGGAGAAGGAAATACGTAATACTTCCAAAACCGATTCAAGGCAGTTTTGGAAAATATTAAACAAACTAAACGGGAAAAATGAATCAGAAATAAAGGCCTCTTTAGACGATTTATTTGCATACTTTAAAGTGATTAACGAAGGAGAAGATGACGAAGAAGAATTTAATACATCAGATGAAGGAGATGAAACCTTTAATACAGATATTCTCAATGAGAATATTTCAGAAAAAGAGATCGAAGATAGCATTAGAAATCTCAAGAATAACAAAGCCAAGGGATTCGATGATATCTCAAATGAGTATATTAAACATTCGATCAACATATTTATGCCTTTATATGTAAAATTGTTCAACCTCATACTTAACACGGGTAAAATACCTAAAGCATGGGGATATGGTATAATCCATCCCATATATAAAAAGAAAGGGGACCCCAAAAACCCGGAATCGTATAGGCCCATAACTTTAACATCAGCCTTAGGGAAATTTTTTACATCCATTATTGATACAAGATTGCGTAATTTTGCTAACTCTCAAGAAACTATTAGTATGGCTCAGGCTGGATTTAGGAAAGGTTTCTCCACAACAGATAATATCTTTTGTCTTTATTCTTTTATTCAACTTTATCTGAACTGTGGTAAAAAACTTTTTTGCACATTCATAGATTTTAAGAAAGCATTTGACACTGTCTGGAGAATAGGATTGTGGCAAAAGCTTCAAAACACAAACATCAAAGGTAAAATATTTAAAGTCATTTATAATATGTATAAGGATATAAAATCTTGTGTTAGGAAAAACTCTGAGTGCTCCGAGTTTTTTCCATGTATGACAGGAGTACGACAAGGAGAAAACTTATCGCCTTTTTTATTTACAATCTTCCTAAATGATATAGAAGAATTTTTAACGCACCAAGGTATGACAGGTCTTGAAATTATAGAAACAAAACTGAAAGAGGAATTACATTTATACATGAAAATATTTCTTTTACTTTATGCAGATGATACAGTCATATTAGCAGATACTCCCGAGAACTTACAGCTTACATTAAAAGCGTTTGAAAGATACTGTGAGCACTGGAAATTAAAAATAAATGTAGATAAGACTAAAGTACTCATTTTTGAAAAACGCAGAAACAGAACAGTTAGAAATTTCTTTCTAAATGAAATTGAAATTGAAGTAGTAGACTCCTATTGTTATTTAGGAATCTTGTTTAATTACAATGGAAATTTCCTTAAAGCACGGAATCATCTGGTGAGGCAGGCCGAAAAGGCGCTCTATTCTTTATATACTAAATTAAGAAACATCTCCATTCCAATTGATCTACAATTAAAACTATTTGACAGTCTTATAGCACCAATACTCTTATATTCGTCAGAAATATGGGGATTTGAAAATAAAACCGTAATCGAGAAAATTCATCTTAAGTTTCTAAAATATATTCTTAAATTACGCTTATCCACGCCAAACTACATGGTATATGGTGAAACAGGAAGAGAACCGATGGAAATCAAAATTAAAATGCAGATGCTCTCTTTCTGGTCTAAGTTATTAATGAATGGTGACAATAAATTATCAGGGATTCTATATCAACTTCTTTATAGTCTACACGAAACAGGATGTGGAAGATTCAAATGGATTGAATATATTAAAACAATATTGAATGATATCGGCTTTAACTATATTTGGACGTCACAGACTCCATTGAGTAAAACCCAAATTAAATCGGTAATTAAACAACGAATGAGGGATCAATTTTACCAATCTTGGTTTTCTGCTATGGAAACATCGTCAAGAGGGTCATTTTACTCACTCTTTAAAACTGAATTCAAATTAGAAAAGTATCTCATTAACTTAAGAGAAAGAAATCGACTATTAATATGCAAATTAAGATGTAGCAATATTAAATTTCCAATTGAACAAGGTAGATGGCAAAATATTGCTAGGTCGGAAAGATTGTGTAGGTTCTGTAACAGTAGTTCTATTGGAAATGAATTCCATTACTTTTTTGAATGTGATAACGAAAATATTAAAAATTTGCGAAATAAGTATATTCCACATTATTATACCACAAACCCAAGTGTAGGGAAAATGATGGGTCTTCTCTCAATATGTAACGTCAAAGTATTAGACAGCGTCTCTAACTTTATATCTTACATTCAACGCTTGTTTTAAAAAAAAAAGAAATAGCATATATTATTGTTCATTATTTGTCAATTTATGTTTGCATGTATGCATGTACATTTTCATGTTCAATCACCTAATTTCTTTCTTTCTTTTTTTTTCTTTCTTCTTCTTCCTTTCTTCCTTTTAATAATTACAAATGTATAGTTTACTATGATCATGTATCTGATTATCTTATTGATTCATGTATTAATTTTGTTATTTCGCCACTTTGTCATGTTAAACTGTATTGTTCCTCTTGTTGCACTTATTAGTGCCGGAGTGTATCAAAATAAACTAAACTAAACTAAATGTAACAAATCATGTTGCCTATTTTCATTTCTGAGGGCGAAACAACCCGCGCGACCGGGCAAAAGGGGCGAAACCAACCCGGGGCGAATGAGAAAGGGCGAAATGACCCGACGCCCTGCATAAAACTTTTGTGTAACATCAAAAGCATCGTGTATGTGTCTCAAGAATAAATCAATAAATATATTAATATATTTACAAATAAAAACATATTCATACGCTATAGTCATCACAAAGAATCAGAAACTTTCCATTGACACTTTGCTTCTAGGATGGTTTTGATGTCAACATACCCAAACTATCCAAGTACATGTAGGCCGTTTCTACGGCTAGTAACCACGTAACCAATAATGTCAAACTCCATTATTGAGGCATTCATGAAGAAAATGTAGATGAACTAAAATATCAATAGCATCGTATTTGTGTAAAAAATTTACACGTAATAAGATACTAATTCGAATACATTGTCAATCTTCGCGAGCAAATGGAATTTCTTGAAATTTCTAAAACGTTGATCCTGTAATATCATATCCCACCCAACCTGCCACGTCTTTCGGTACATTTTTAGACATAACTTTTACACTCTTTGGCCATATTACATTGTTTAAATTTAGGATCACTGACGAGGGTTAAGTACCCACAACGTGCATGTCTGGTCCATGCTGTAAATTTATCTGTTCTTAAATGATGCAATTGAATTTGAAGACGTTCAACATTGATACGCCGTGCAATTTGAGGAGCACGTCGTATCAATATCAATACCATTGGCTCGCGAAGAGCACGGCATATCAATACCCTTGGCTCGCGAAGAGCACGACATGATATCAATACCCTTGGCTCGCGAAGATGTTCTATGTCCAAATCTTCGATTGTGTCACCAAACCAGAAAATGTCAGAAGCACAAACAACGTACAAGTATTGGTGTTCTAAGTACTATTCCATATTGATTCAAATAAATGGAGTAATTCTTGAAAAATAGAATAAAACAGAAATGCTGAAATGTATGCAGAGAATTACCTCTAATTCATAAATAAAATTCATTTCGGTTTTAATTTTTTATGGTATGTCACTAGTACAATAATTGCAAAAAGGATACCACTTCTTTCTTTAATCAATATATATATATATTTTTATTTATTTATTTATTTATTTATTTATTTATTTATTTATTTATTTATTTATTTATTTATTTATTTTTCATATTTGTTGTTTCTTTGATGCTGCTGTCTCCTGGTTTTCTTTTATAACCAATTTCATTGGTTATAAATATCTCCGCAATAGGAGGGGATTTACCTGCTATTAGAATAAAACAAATCCGTCGTTTTGCTACAAAAAATAATTGATCAATTTAAACAAACAAACAAACAACAAAAACAAAAATCAAAAACAAAAAAATGAAGTGCAAAACATATAAATCAATAAATAAAATACATTCAAGCTCACTTGGTTAGTTAGACATTATATTCTATTCTTTATTTAATTTAATTTGATTTAATTTAATTTTATTTTTTGTTTGCTTGTTTAAGGGGTGGGTTATTTTGGGGAAGGAGGTTGCTATTTGTCTTTTTTATCTTTATAATTTTTAAGATAGAAGATGACCACCTTATCGATAAGGTCAAAGAAATCTGGAAACCACTAACTGCATGATTTTCGCGGCAATGAAAAAAAACGCACCCTTCGCATCGCATCGCATCGCTCCGCAATTGCATAACTACATGTAACATTCCTCCCCCCCCTCCTCTGTCTGAACAGTATGTGGATGTAATCTACACCAACTACGTCCTTATTTATGGTGCATACAAACTATCCTGATTGTAAACTGATATATCCTTCAATTTTCAACATTTGTACAGAAAATGAGCAGCTAACTCTTTTCGCATAGATCTACCCCACATCACGTCATCCTTTCTTTTGCTTTTCGTTTCATCACGGTTACGATTTACCCACAATCCAGTCGCCCACTCATTAGGAAAGCCATTTTTGGTCATGAGCACAGAAATAGTTCAATTACCATGATCTCTCCATCTCCGGAAGCCTGTCATGACATGCAATTTTTTATAGCAAAATTTATACCCCCACCCTCACTAAACCAGCAAAATCCCAAAATGTTTGTAAAAAAATGATTCAGCTATTTTCATTTTTTATTCAATCATGAACATATCGTATTTGTATTTCTTACCTGGTACTTGCCACCTTACAAAATTAAATTCTAAAAAAGGTAACTCATGAATGGGCATAGTAAAGGTCGAACATTTTATCAGTGACCCAAAGATCAAGATTGAAATTCTGGAAAACCCAGTACATGCAAACCAAAAATAAAAGGCACGTGTGGAAAATCCGGAAGACAAAATCTTAATTAAAATGCTTTATATACGTAATTATTAGCCCATCTTTCAGAATTTATATAAAACCTACAAAAATCAATACCTTGAAATTCGATATTAAATGAATAATGATCAATATATGAAGTAATTAATATAAAAAAAATCTGTAGGGAATTTCCCTCTTCAAACCGAAAGTACAACTAGGTTTTCCCGCTTTATGCAGTGATCACCATTTTTAGAAACTGCACACTTTATATATCACTGATTTTCTGAATGAATGATTACCTGCAGTGTATATTACGTAAGTTGAAGAGCCTATATATTGGAAAATGAAACTTGTACGCCCCAGCTGAATGAAGTCCATATATATATTACGTAACATTATCTTTTTTTTTTTTTTTAATTAATGCAATGTTCGTTTCGTTGTCAAACAAGATAAGGCCGTCATATAATATTTTGTTTAGGTACCGTTTTGGAGAATTCTAAAGAAAAAACACACACATAAACATCCAATTTGCTATCCAAATAAAAAAAATTCAAAAATGAATTTCAAATCAAACCAAAATTTAATTCTTTTAGAGTATGACATTACAAATTTTGGATGGAGAGGAGAGGGGGGGGGGGCTATTTAGGTTTCGTTGGAATTCTTTACATTATCATATGTATGACTTTAAAAAGGATTCTTATCACCTATATACATGAATACACACCTTGTACAGCTTATTTATTTATTTATTTATTTATTTATTTATTTATTTATTTATTTATTTATTTATTTATTTATTTATTTATTTATTTACACACCTTGTAAAGCTTATTTATTTCATTTTTTATTTTATTTTATTTTATTTATTTATTCATTTATTTATTTATTTATTCATTCATTCATTCATTCATTTATTTATGTTGCTCTTTGATTCACATGAACCCCAGTCTTCTATATATAGTTATGTACAGTATTGAGATCGTTAAAAAGAGTTTCAAAAGATATTCTCTTTTCTCAATGATTACTTGCATATTGTATCATAATAAAATCGCTATGAAAGAAGTCAAGTTCCATGAAACCCATACGAATTTCTCCAGAAAACTTTACAGCTCAGCACTTACATGTGGTTTGCTGTACATGTACATGTATACATTATTTAAAGTGCCCCACCCCTCTACTAAAATCCCGACTGATTCTGTGCGATCGTCACATGACCTAATGTACACAAGGAGCAGAGGATTTTTCTTTTCAAAAAGTAAGTTCTAAAAAAACAGTGTACGATTTTGTGATTGTAATTCAGACCATCTGTTACACACTTTATGCTATTCTTACTGTACATTCATTGAAATGTGTATTCTTAGTGTGCCTTGTATAAGCCAATTAAAAACTTGGTCAAGTTTCTCATGAATTCATTAAAATCTGCCATGTTCATAATCTTATTTTAAAATGACATGAATCTTACCCACGTTGAATCCGTGTAATAAATGATGCAACATGCACATAAGTATATATATATATATATACTAGTATGCATTCTTGTGCTTTTTTGGTGCATTTTCATTTCCGCAATTTGTGAAGTATTTTGTAATTTTAGCCGTCTCGCGTTGCGTAATTAAGGCTGAATAAAAGATGAAAAATAGTAAGTTTAAAAAAACAACGTTTCATTGATTTTAGTTGCAGTATAGAACTTTAAATCAGATATTAGAAAAGATGAGTCCATAGTGTACGTATCGGGTGTACAGTAAACAGAAATACAAGCAAGGTGGTGCCATCTAGAATTGTTCACCTTTTGCCTGGAAGCGATTTGCCGTTTTGGCTAGAGTCGAAATACCACTAAATGAAATATTTGTATTTCATGTATGAATTTGAGATTTTCAAGACATTCGGACAGATAACATTTTCTTTTCTCTGTATAAAATAAGGACTAGCGATATGGTGGATAACATTGTTCACTGCAGCAATTCAATTTCTTTCTCATCTGTATATGTGTTTCGCCAATAAAGAATTTGAATTTGAATTTTTATCTTCCTAGAAATATATTTTCAAAAAAAAAAGAAAAAAAGAAGAAATACGGGGAAGGGGGAGGGAGAATTCTTTTTCTAATTGGTTGCCTTTCAACGAGACAGAATTCCTGTACTTTGTATCCTTTTGATAAAAATTAACCCTACTTTTCACATGATTGAAGGAGATCCTTTTTCCAATATAAAACAATTTCGCAATCATGTATATAAGGCCAGATTTAGATCTTCAGTAGTTACGAAATAAAGTCAAGATGATCGACATGCTTTTAATTTTCTTCATAAAATATTAGTTGAAATAAGGTTCTTGTCATGCTTGTTGCGATTTCTTATTGTTACTAAAAGGTGTGTTTAATGTGACGATTCAAAAAGAGGATCAAAGAACTAAAATTTAGTTTAAACATATTTATTGACTTCAAATACCAGAGAAATGACATGAAAAGATATCATATGAAGGATTGGAAAGAAAGCTACATTATCTTAGCTTATATAAATTCCTCTCCTTATAAACTATTGAGCAAAATTAAAATCATGTGCAAACAGAAGTCTTGAACAAAGAACTAAAATTTAAAGGGAAGATAACTCTGTATCAATTATAAAACATCAACAAAGGTCAGGTATTCATCAGTGCAAAAGAATGAACAAAAATATCCTTAGGCTTTTGTCGCTCATTGAAGTGTGCAATAGTACCTGTCAGATAAATCTTTTCAAGTGTTACGGAGAAAAACACTGCAGCTCCGATATTTGGTATTCCGAATTAACTTCCTTGTTGAAGACTCCTCCCTTCCTATTGACATTATGACACATGTTTTCGGATTTAGATGTTGATTACTCCTTTGTTTATTAATTTCCTACATACGAGTGTATTGCGTATTCAGTGTCATCTAATAATAATAATATTGATTAAAAGTCAATAATTAACCTCTTTCTAACAATGCCAAATAAAATCCCATCTTGAAAAGCTGTATCGAGTGTGGGAATCTTCCTGCATGGAGCGTAACAAGATGATACAATTATACTCTAATTAAATAGATATAATTAGAAAAGGCATATCATATTTGAGTTTTTGTCACGTAATGAATTGCTGGACTTAATGTTCAACAAAAGGGAAGTTATATTGGTCTCGTTGGTTTATGTTTCGTTATTTTGCGTTAAGTTTTTTGATGACGTCTTTGATATTTAGCGTTAAATCATCTTTTGTCCCTTTAATGTATCTTGTAACCCTCCTTGTGTTTCCTCATTTGAATGTACACAGCCAATTGTGCCTCAAATGAAATTCATATGAAATGAGTTAAAGAAGATCCTGACGATAATCTCAACAGCACTCACAATAGAGCACTATGTTGAGAATCGATGAAATTAGCATCATGTAAATTTTACATGAAAGCTGATGTGAAATTCATATAAATTTCACGTAAGATTTATGTGAAAAATATTTCATATGAATTTCACATACATTTACTTCACATGAATTTCGCATGAATGTTTCTTTGTGACCTCCATGTGAAATTGAATCCACATAAAATTCATGTCAGAGACTTCACATTAATTTCATGTAAAACATTTCATGTAAATTTCATGTTCGTTTTCGTTTCACATGAACTTCATATGAGGCACAATTGGCTGTGAATATATTCAATTTGATGTTTTGCTGTGGGTGCTGTAACCAAGACCACACAAGGAGTCTAGTTTTCCAAGTTTATTTGCGTTCATATGATATTTTTTCACTTAAATACGCTTCTGAATACACCCTACACAAAATTTGGAGCCGCTCATTTTGGTAAGAGGAAACTAAAGCTCCGTATTGTAGATGGCGCCAGGAAAATTCACTTTGGTTTTAATTAAACTGTTTGACATGAAGCACTACTGACGAGGATTAAAATATCCGAAACACGTGTCTCGTACAATAAAATTGGTACTATAGAACATATATTTCAATATTGACAAATTTTAGAATAATAACAATCATACGAACAAGACCAACAGACAGACAAACAAAAAAGTTACAGTCTATTAAAACATGAATCACCACACGTAAAACAGGTTGAAACAAATTGAACATGTACCTAGATCTTAGGACGACGATATGCTATATTCATATCAAATGGTGTAATTGTCCAGTTTACAAGCTCATAACCCTCAAACTACACAAGAAGTAAATTTTCTAGCGTTTCAAAGGTACCCACATTAATGGTAACACTGCTGGTGAACTCGTTGTCCTCAAGGATATCGTTCGCCTTATTTCACAGTGTTTCTACACTGACTTAAGATATATTTGTAATATCTCAGACTTCTAGATCTGTGTCACTAGCTTTTATAAATCATACTTAAACTAAGGAGTATTTCCCTAAATATGTAACTCTTTCTTCAGCTAGCTCTTCGGCGTAGATTTTAGGCCGCATTTAAAATTAATATATCCACTAATTTGATTTCCTCTATATATTTCGACTTGACTGCACATTATTTGTTCAAATGCACATATGGTGCAATGAAATGTTTATATGGAACTTATAAACATTTATTTATTGTTGCAGTGTGGAGCAGTTAAACTCGTTCCCCGTGACTTGATGTTTCAAGTGTAATAATTACTTCTTTCCAGCTCTGTCGCCTGAAAGAAGCTTTGTTTTGGCCTTGAATCAATTTGACATCATATATATTATTTTGCTATTTCGGAAACTTGTAATTTCACCCAAAAGTAACATCGAAATTAAAGGAGGTAACATTTGAGTACCCTCCCTCCAATTCTAATTTTGTCATTGACTTTATCTAATTCTGCTACCGAATTGATCCTACAGTAAACTTGGAGCCGCGCATTCTCTACAAAGAAATTGCACAAATTCAAAACAATAAAACCAGAGGACGCTTCTGAAATTAATTTTGGCTGTGTCTGAAAAGCACTTTGGCTGGAAGCATCACTGATGAGGATGTTACCATCCGACACACGTGTCTGGTGCATTAGAATTGGTTTGAATTTTTCTTCAAGAAGATAAAGAGTTGGAACACTTCCGTATTATTATATGTTAAACGTCTTCAAATTCAATAGCATCATTTAAGACAAATAAAATTTCATCATGGACCAGACATGCACGTTTCGGGTACTTAACCCTCGTCAATGATCCTCTATATAAACAATGTAATATGGCCAAAGAGTAAAGAAAAATATTATGTCCAAAATGTACCAAAACGTAGCAGGATGGGTGGGATATGTATATTTCAATTTGGATCATTTCAACCACTAGGTCGGTATCTCTGGTGTTGAACTGTGTGTATCCGAGGATATCGTTAGTCTAGTTTCACAGTATTTCTGCACTAACTTGAAAAATACGTTTTTCTCCTCTGTCAATATGCTTAACGTCTTTAAATTCATTAGCATCATTTTAGAGCAGATAAATTAACAGCATGGACCAGACATGCACGTTTCGGGTAAAAAACCCTCGTCAGTGATTCTCAATATAAACAATGATATATGGCCAAAAAGTGTGAAAATTATGTCCTAAATATACCGAAAGACATAGCAAAATGGCTGGGATATGGTGCTACAGGACCCAGGTTTTAGAAATTTGAGAAAATTTTGTAAACAGAAATTTTCAAATGCGTTTGAAGAAACGACCAACCGAAATTGACCGAACTTGGCTACATGTGCCCTTGGGGACTCTTGGTCCACCAGCAGTGACTCTCACCAAGTGGTACAAATGCTTAACGTCTTCAAATTCAAAAAATATTACAATATATTTGATATATTATAATAAATTTGGGCTATATTTATACTTCTGCTTCCTATATATTCCCTACTTGGATTTTCCCTGTTTCCATCTTGTCTTTCACTGATTAGACACATTGTGTTGAAATGCGCATGTGGTACTCCGAAATTATTACCATAAAACATATAATTCAATATAGATGATGTAACGATGAGAAAAAATATAGTCAGTTTCCAGAATGACACAATCTCTTTAAGGTAAATGATGAAAGCTCTTGAAAACAACTGAGATGTATAAGAACAATATTTCACACAAAATCTTATTGCAACGACCAATTATATTGGAATACGTGTGATTGCAACAAGCATTTGAAATGACAAATATGGATAATGACCATATCCCTGTATATAGCACAAACTCGATAACTCAGAAAATCAGAAACCGAAGGCATACAAATTCAGGATAAAACAGGAACCAAAGCAAACAAACAAAAACCTCCACCATATGAAAAGAAGCGAACTCCCGATATGGGAGTGAGACCAGGTGCCCAGGAAGAGTAAGCATCTCCTTCTTGCATGTAACACTCTCCGTTTCAATTCGGTAGAACTGTCACATCCGGTAACTTCCATTTCGGAAGACATAGAGTACAATCTTTGGTTGGATGGTTCAAATGGTCTGTGACAGAATATCATTCACCATTCTGAAGAGTGGGACATCAAAGTGTATGACGAGTTCCCCATATCGACTGTGGAACTTCCTCAGTGACGATGTTAGTCGGTCACAAAGATATCCCTGACTGAAAAGCTTATTTGAAAGACGCTTAGCTCTCAGAACAAAATCCGTATATTTGGTACTTGCTCTGGCATAGAGTGAGATATTTACACGCCATAAGCAGGCGATGAAGGGATGTTGCTATTCAGAAAAGGAAAGTTTGTAATACTGAAATTGAAGTCGTCACGTTTGTCATAGGGTGAGGTGTTCATGTGACCACCAGTGTCGTAGGACAACATTATGTCCTAATAGGATGCTGAATTATTTGTCTCTGTAGTTTCTTTGACTTCAAGCTCCGAAGGATAGATACTGCTTAGGTAATCCGCGAATTTAAGATTATTGATGGACAACACATCGTCTATGTATCTGTAAGTGAAGTTTAAGTCAGAAGCTAAGTATTTTTTCCCTTCAGAGACCAAAGATTGAATAAATTCAGCTTCGTATGAGTAAAGGAAAATGTTGGCAAGGAGTAGGGCACAATTGATCCCCATTGGAATTCCGACAATTTGCTGGAAGACATTTCCTCCAAACACCACAAAAATGTTGTCGATCAGAAAGTTTAACATCTGAATAAAAAAACAATAAATTTGTATTTGCGATTGCCGTTCTTGCTTGTTAACGCATTACTTATAATTTTTGCGAGTCTCTTTTTCAATTTAGAATGAGGGATTGTAGTGTAAAGTGTCGAAAAATCAAAGGCTTTGATCAAATGGACTCTACTAAAATGAGTGGATTTCAGGTGTTCTAAAAGTTCCTTCGGAATCTTTAGAATCCACATCTGGTTGTTACCGCTTCGAGATATACTGTCGAACAATATTTTTGAAGTCCAGATTTGATTTCAGATACAACTTTCGAGAGGATTCTTATGCATTTTAGCTATGCAGTTATAAGTACGGTAAATCTAAATCTAAATTGTAAGTGTCGAAGCCAAAGGAAGCAAGGGCTGATTTGTGGTTATCTATCATTTCAGAGGCAGAAAGGTTTATTGGGGTGTAAACTAAACATCGAAATCGAGAACAAAAAGTTTCGAATCAATTTTCATGTATTAGACACGTGTTTCGGTTTGTAAATCCCCATCAATTGTAATTCAAGTAAAAGGGATTTTCTAGATAAAGATTTTAGTTGCGCCCTCTAATTTGATATTTTGAATTTTGTATATTTACTTTCAAATTGTGTGCAGCTCCAAATTTCCTGCAGGGTCGATTCAGTTGTTAACAAGAACACTTGCACAGAATGGACCAACTAAGAAAGAGAGAAAGAAAGGGAAATCAATTAATGTTAAACGTCTTCAAATTGAATAGCATCATCTAGGAACAGATAAATTGGCAGCATGGACCAGACATGGACGTTTCGAGTACTAAACCCTCGTCATTGATCCTCAAATCTAAACAATGAAATATGCCAAAAAAGTATGAAAGTTACTATGTCGAAATTTAGCGTACCAAAAGACGTAGCAGGACGGATGGGATATGATGCTACATGACCAACGTTTTAGAAATTTCAAGAAATTTTGGTAACAAATTTTAGAATGCGTTGAAGAAACGATCAACCGAAATTGATCGAACTTGGCTACATGTGCCTTCGGGGACAACTGGTCCACCAAAATACGAATGACAGTGATACACAAAGAGTTAAAACCTGTGCGGTTGGTGCCGACTTTTGGTGGTCATCTGTCATGTTTGTAGTGAATGATGTGGCTTTCCCGATCACAAGGGAAGATCCGGGACTAAGGTAGGATATTATTTGATTTGTTCTTATTCAATAATGTTACTAGTAGTGATGCTTTTGCATAAGTCTGAGAAATTGTAGTAATAAAGAGGTATCAGAAAAGTAAAAATTTCGTATGCGAAAAAAGTCAGTTGTCAAAGATAAGTGTGGTCGAGCAGGGTTTTGACCATGAAAGACCCACGATTAAAAGTCATACAAAAGCATTGAGGAATTTCGAAAATTTAGGGAAAATATGCATGTTAAGCATACAAGCATTCTTAAAGCATACATGATAGCTACGCCACTGTAAGCTTTAACCTCGCCAAGAGTTGGAGGTGAGAAAAATATCCCTTCATAATAAGAAAATAAAATGAAAAAATAGTTGCGCCGCATGATTGTCCGAATTGGCTCGGGGAAAATGTCGAAAAGGAATGTTCAAACAAAAAACAGAGGATTGTTCAAAGACTGAAAAATACGATGATATTAACCTTTTACTTACAGATTTTCGTAAAAATCATAATGCAGTACCATACCGGAGATAGTGCCTAACTGAATAATATCCATATCACCCGAAGAAATTTCTCCGTTTTATAAGAAGCTTTTGTTACAGATCGAAGTATATTGTACTAGAATAGAAATTTACGATGAGACCTTGTTCGTCAAGATTTCCAGCTCCGTATTTAGCTTATTTCCGATCATGATATAGGACCCAATGCATATTGATTTTTGAAGTAGATTAAGAACTATGAATAATTATCACTTCCAAGTGTTAATTGATTTGACTTTTTAAAATTTAAGTTCAGAAATATGCAAATTACAGATTTCGCCATGAATTGTAAATAGCTTTCATCCTGTTCGTCTTTCGGTACCTTTTTGGGATATAATAACTTTCGCACTCCTTAACCATAAACATTGTTTAGATTGAGGATCACTGAGGGTTACGTACCCGAAACGTGCATGTCTGGTCCATGCTGTAAATTTATTTGCTCTTCAATGATGCTTTTCAATTTGGATACTTTTAACATTTAAGTACATTAAAAAGGTGCAAATCCAACTTTTAACCGAATTATTACACTCAAACAATGATGGGTAGAGTTTTTTTCGGGGGAGTGATGGGGGTTATACTTTGTGTTAGATCCATATTCTTTAATAAATGATTTGAGTTTGTTTCATCTAGCAAACCCCAGATGGTGTTGCTTTTTGACTTTGTTTTATCTTAATGGACCGTCGTCACATTACAGTTTACTTATTTGCTGATGCATTTTATATGAAAGTAGACAATAAGGGAATCGTCTAGAATAGCAACGAAGTCAATACTTTAAACTTCTGTGCAACGTCTCTTAGAGTAGTGTCACATTATGTTTCGGATATTGAATTATATTGTTCTGTTGAGATAATTATTGCACCATATGCGCATTCCAACAAACGATGTATCATCAGTGATTCTCGGTGCCAAAAGAGAGGAAATCCAAATAGTGAACATATGAAGTGCGAAATCCTAGACATGACCTAAAATGTATGACAAGAGCCAGCTAAAAAACGAGTTATACCACGAGGGTCGCGGGTAAATGACGTTTTAATCACTCGTTTGAGGAGAACTGACGTCTCAAACAGTCAGTCACGGGGACTCACTGCAACAAAAGAATAATTGTGAATAATAAAGAAAAATACGAAGTGTTCTACTATCTGTTGCAAGATAGTAGCCTCCTGGTGACAATCTTATGGTCGATTCATCAGTATTTCGACCCCATAATTAAGGACTTGTAGCAGCTTATTCTGGACTATAGTAGGTAAATGATTTTAGGAGTCACTTTTTTGTTCATAAAAACAACCCATCCACTTGTCCAGTTACCCAGTGGTATCGAAGAACGCATTTGTCAATTACTGTGTATATGTCAATTGATGTGTACATGTATATGTCAATTGCTGTGTATATAAGCATAATCACTGTAAGATGACCTCCGAAACAATACAACTAAACGCAGGGGTCCGAGTTACACACAGATGAGTATGTTAATGGATATCAAAACATAAGATGGAGCGAGCTTATGTATGACATCATCCGTGTTCCGAGGTCAGGTAGTGGGACCTTTTCTTCTCTAACGAGGTTTGCTACCTAGGAATATCGGCCATTTTTGATGTTATATTAGCTTATGTGAACCACAGAATTTGTCCATCCGATTATTTTTAATGTTTACAATAATATGATATACACTCAGTAAGTGTTTTGAATGTATTTCCTTGACGTGGTCGCCATGGCACTTTGTATATAGACATGGCCTCAGACAGTGCATCGTTTTAGATATTTTTATTTTCGTGCATGGACATCGGCGGTAGGTGCGGCTAGCAAAACAGGGGTTGCTTACTCCTCCCGGGCACCAAGTTCCACCTTTAGCTTGCTAGGGGTCCGTCGATGCTCATTTTGGTGCTCTATTGTGGGTGCTGTTTAGATTGTTGCCAGGATCTTCTTTAACTCAATATGTATTGGCACCACTAGCTTGGTGTGTCTGCAAGTGGATTGCTTAGTTACCGAGGATATCGTTCGCCTAGTTCCAAAGTCAGTGTTTCGGCACTTGACTTGAAATATAATGGTAAATTCTCCGTCAAAACATTTAATAGAAATGTCCTTAACTTAGGGGTATTTCCCTGATCAAAAGCAGATCGCTCTCTTTTTATTTTGCTCTTCCTAATGTTATATAACTTGGATTTCCCCCTTTTCGGCCTCGAGAATCACTGATGAGACATACCTTTTTGAAATGCGCATATAGTGCACTGACATTTTTGTAGATATATTTCAATATTGACAATACTGTATGAAATAAATTCTTCACATACCTAAGAATTTATCCTTGACATTGTCAGTCAACAACATAACCCCGGCCTTCACTACTACATTTGTGTGTAAGTCACTTAGCTCACAAAACTTCCCCTATACTCAATCGGCGCATTTCAAGAGCGGATCTAGAACATTTTTTCGTGGAGGGGTTAAGCCTATTCGGGGGGATGAGGTTAGAGTCTACGGTTTTTGAGAAAATTATACGTAACATTAGGTAAAATGATTTATGGCTTAAATCATTTAAAAGAATTTATGTCTAATTCCGAAAGGTTTGTTCCTGACCCCCTAAAGCTCCCTCCTAGATCCGCGCTTGTATTTGCGCATAATTCAACATATCTTTGTCAAGACTTGGATTCGTTTCAATACAATTTCTTTAAATATCTCTACTTAAGATATCTTTTACTTTTCTATTTAAACATCTTCATTTCATTTCCGTGTATTTAAGTGGAGTAAGGAAGAGCACAAGTGGTTTTTTGCATCCTTTGGGTGTTTTAAGCTAAACAAGATTCATTTATATGCGATATGAAGATATCATTATTAACATTTGCATTGCTGACTTTTCTGATCGTCTTACATCCTGTTACTTTTCTGCATATTTTGTTAATAATACAGGAAAAACAAAGGAACTAAAATTAACTTACCTATTATAAAATTAAAAATAAAAAGATCCCCCTTCAAAAGACAATTATGTGATATTTACTTCGTTACGAGAAATTTCGAGAATATTCATAAAGGAAATGGCAATTAAATAGAAATTGAAGAAAAAATGTACTGACCCTAAGAAAAGTGCGACAACTAAATTTCAGTTCAAAGAAGTATTGAACCTCTTGATAGGTGTAAATGAGATAGCAATTATCTATTAATTGCTATCTTGTATTTGTATTTTATATATTGTTTCATTTTCGTGCGTGAACATCGACGGCGGGTGCGGCTAGCTAACAGGATGCTTACTCCTCCCGGGCACCTGATCCCACCTCTAGCATGCTAGGGGTCCGCTGATGCTCAATTTTGTGCTCTGTTGTGAGTGCTGTTGAGATTACCGTCAGGATCTTCTTTAACTCATCTATATTGATTTCTTATGAAAAAGTTACGTCATGTTTTTAAAAAAATGCATGAAGGTTACACATGTTAAATGTCTTCAAATTCAATGTTGAATAAGAATGGAACTGTTGTGACGGGTGTTGCATGCAAACAGGTGACGCTTAGTCCCCTTGGGCACGTGGATAAGTGTTTATTCCGGGGTTCGCAAGAGTCTTTATGATAGAAATTCTAATGAAATTGCCTTACCTTCTCGACGAAACTAAATGGCTGATGGGTATTTCTTTGATGTTAATTATGGTAAGAGAAGGGAGTGGATCTCCAACC
The DNA here is from genome assembly GCA_028142955.1 of Pinctada fucata. Lineage (NCBI taxonomy): Eukaryota > Metazoa > Mollusca > Bivalvia > Pterioida > Pteriidae > Pinctada > Pinctada fucata. Next base: position 30,582,585 of record AP027113.1, on the reverse strand, counting down.
AGACCCTGTTGTAGCACCAACAATGATTCATCTTGGTGTTTCTTTCTTATCTCAGTTGTTATTTTGATAAAAACTTAATTTCAATTTAATTTCGCCCTTTGATCATATTCGTAAAACGAAAATGATAAGGGAGTCCAGTTTACCCCATTTATGAAGCATGAAAATATCAGATTGCCCATGCATTCATTTCTCGACTTTGTTATTTATCTATATACAGTATCTTAAAAATCCAACCTCATGAATTCACTTTGAGAATCAAATTCCGCCCTGAATTCAGATCTAGCTACTCACGATTTCAAATAAGATGCTATTAATTAATTTTGAGTCGCGCCCTCTTTAGAAAATAGATACACAAAATTTAGAAATCAAAGTTGAGGGCGCTACTAATATAACTTTGGCTTGTAACACTTTGGCATGAAAAAAAAGGAGGGGATCTCCAAAAACACCCGGTTACAGCACCCACAGCAAAACACCAATTAAAACATACAATTAAAAACACATATCAGACATGCATAGAAAGAGACGCAAAAGGTACATACTAGTATGAATATCAAACACAAATGACTACACAAAAACCAACGAGACCAATCGGCACTGAAGTATCACTGATTAGGATTTACTATCGGAAACACGTACACGTATCTGGTGCATTAAAATTGATATGAATTATCATGTTACAAGGTAACGAGATTGAATACTTTAATTTTCGTGCTTAATAATTGCCATTGAATTTTTTTTGTTGAGTACCCGAAACGTGCATGTCTGGTCCATGCTGCAAATTTATCTGTTTATAAATGATGCTATTGAATTTGAAGACGTTTAACATTGGAATGTCATGTAAGAAGCACAGTTGAACACACACACACTTCTTATGACGATTCAACTGTAGGCTTTTGTTTAAAAGAGACAGGAAAAATGCCTTTTTAACATTCGTTTTTTTTTTTCAAACACATTCATTTTTTGAATTAAAAGCTATTTTTTCTTTTTAAAAGAAATCGAAACTCATTCATAAAACTAATTATCGATTGACTTATACCCGTCACGTATCTATCCAATGAAAACTTTTGATTTCACTAGGGGCATATCACTTGCGCTCATTGCAATTTTTACGACAATACAGTGCTAGATGCGTGAAGAAAAAAGACGCTTAATCATAATTTCATTAATTAATTTTCATTTACAAAAAAAAATTCGAAAAAAGGCCATTTTTCCGTTCTCTTTTACACGATAGGGAGGAATACAGTGCAGTGACAAATGCGGAGCGGTTTGCGTTGTATGTGTCTTATGGTTCGTGTGATAATGAGGGTTGATTGACTTTGCTGCAGGGTGCGGCGCGTTTTTGGCGGCGCCGCCTGTGGCGCCATGTTCGCACTGGACGCTTGAGGTTGTTCGTTGAATTGGGTTTGTCCTTCGTGTTTCTTTAGAGTTGTGTTGTTGTCTCCGTCTGTTTGTCCGCTTTTCTTTTCTCGTAAAAAAGTTCTGTTTTGTATTTTATTAAGTACTTGAAAGTCTTTTGATTTCGATTTACTTGTACTCTGATTTCTGGTTTTCCGTTTTATATCCATTCTCTGATATGTAAGGGCATGTTTTCATTTGCTGACAAAGTCAGTTGTATCTTGCTGTATTATTTAATTGTCTTTAATTGATATAATAAAAGATTTATTATATGTTTTTTAGAAGTTCATATCAATTGCAATCTGATGAAAATTTGATACTTACGAGAATTCTAGTTACTTCAGTAAAATTCCCCACAATATTACATAAAGGTTAAAATTAGGCATAGATTGGAAGTTTATAATGCTTAGTGAAAAACCAGGGGGATTTCCATTACGTCCTGCACTATAACAAAATTCTTTCGAAATAGTTTTCTTTTTATGAGGTTAAAGCAAGTTTAAGCATGCAATAAATCAGCCTAATAAAATACAAATACAATAGAAAATATAATTTTATCAGAGGTTAAATGTGGTCTAATGTGCACTTTATAGTAAACTTTTAGATATTAAAAAGGTTTTAAATGCATGACATGCTACATTCATTTTAATGGGCTCTATACACAGGTCCATACTTAAAGATAGTCCATTTTGTCCGGGGATTGCAGTCTATGACTTTGTGACAAATATATGCATTTGGGCGATCGTCATTTTTGTACTAATAAAAAAATAATGGGATGAGGAGTTTCTTGCGATACAAGCACACCTCTAGATTCACACATGCAACCTGTCCATTTTGTATTCATTTTTTTTTTCAATCGAACTTCCCGTATCCTCCACTATTCCGTATTCATACTTCTATTATCCGTTACTATGTTAAACATCACAATGATAGAAGTGGGCATGCTTGAAAATAATATATATTTAAAAGTGCCAGAACATATATATATATATATATATATAGCTTTAATAAAAGTATGTTACTCATTATAACTTATCTAATTCACAAACAAAAGCGTTTGTAGTGATTCCAAGAATATCAGAATACTTTCATCAGGATATGAAATTCTAAGTACGAAGTCATCTTGGTTATTGAGAGCAAAATCAATGTCCTTGAAGTCTGTAATACATCAAAAAGAGCCACTAAAATAATTTTCAGACGAACAAAGAAGATTATTCGCAGTATTTAGTAACAATTGTTTTCCTCGAAAGCAGAAGGCATAAAGAAATGACTCGTTAAATAGAACAAAGCTAAACACTTCAATACATGGAATTGATACTAAAGCCTCGTTGTTCAATTTTACCTATCAAATATTGTTATCTGCAGTACAAAAGAGGGGAATTCTAACAGCGCTCAGTTGCACCACCTTCAGTAAAACATCGAAAAACAATGTAAATTGTTTTTCGATGTAAATTGTTTATCGTCTTTCAGATATGCTTCTCAGTCAGGGATATGTTTGTGACCAACTAACATCGTCACTGAGGAAGATCTACGGTCGATATGGGGAACTCGTCAAACATTATGATGTCCCACTCTCCTGAATGGTGGATGATATTCTGTCATAGACCATTTGAACCATCCAACCAAAGATTGTACTCTATGACTTCCGAAATGTAACCGGATGTGACAGTTCTACCGAATTGAAGCGACGGGAGTTGCATGCAAGCAGGAGATGTTTACTCTTCCTGGGCACCTGGTCTCACTCCCATATCGGGGGTTCGCTTCTTTTCATGTGATGTTTTAAGGTGCATATCTTTGTAACGAATATTTGTGTAAAAAGTAAATAGAATAAGCGAAAAAATGTCTAAAGAAATATATGTATATGATTTTTTTTGAAATTTCATGCATTGCACATGTATGTAAAGTTATGATGTGGTATTCTCTAAAAAGGGGGAAATGTTACAATTGGCCAAAAATGGACGTTCATAGCCAAAAAAAAATTGAGACGGGCAAATTTCGACTTTTTGGTCTTAATAGTTCAAGGAGATGTTCCTCTACATGTGGACTTTTCCATCTTTCTTGTACCTCATCTATATTAAAAGTCGCCACCCTGGCCTTAAAAGGTGGGTCCCTACTCGACCTTTAAAAATATTTTCAGGTCGTTTTTATGGTTGAAAATGAATATCTTTACAGTAAATATTCACTACTGGTCAATTCACATTGTTTTTCATGACTGTTTACAAAGTAATTGTATTCCAAACATCTTTGGAAGTTTAGGACATACCCTTATGGATTATCCGAAATATCTTCCATTAGGCTTATGTTCAGTCTTTTCCTAATGGTTACACTTTGATCTATTGAAAGAATGTAAAAAGAATAAGTTTTGATCTATTTTTCAAGTTAAATGGTTGTATGGGTACTTGATGAAATGGAACATCAAACTGCGCTTGAAATTAGGGGTTTGGATACCCACATGTGTTTTTTTTTTCCTCATCAATAAACATTTATTTATCGTATAATATAATGCAAAATGAAGACATTCTCTCTGTCATTTTTGGCAAAAACATGGATTTAGTCTATTTTATCTGTCGGAAATACAACGAAATCGCAAGGGGGTACCCATATGTTTTGCAACATATCATTCAAATGTACAAATTATAATATATTTTTAAGTGCTATATTTTTTCTATATTACTCATTTTTATAATCAAGAACAAAACAATTAATTTTTGACCTATTTTAAGTGAACTTGGAGGGATTAAATGCATATAATGGATAACTGATATTCATTAATCTTAAAAACAAAAACGCAAGGGTACCTTTCTAAAATGTACTGTATCTTTGATAAAAACAAAATTGGTTACATATGTCTATGTTAAACGTCTTCAAATTCAATAGCATCATTTATAAGCAGGTGAATTTACAGCATGGACCAGACATGTACGTTTCGGGTACTCAACCCTCGTCAGTGATCCTCAATCTAAACAATGTAATATGGCCAAAGAGGGTGAAAATAATTATGTCCAAAAACGTATCGAAAAACGTAGCAGGATTGGTGGGATATGATGCTTCATGGCCCACGTTTTAGAAATTTCAAGAATTTTGGTAATATATTTTTTTGTAATCGTTGAAGAGACAGACGATCAACCGAAATTGATCAAACTTGGCTAAATGTGCCCTCGGGGACTCCTGGTCCACCAGCAGTGACACTTACCAAGTAGTACAAATGTTAAATGTCTTCAAATTCAATAGCATCATTTATAAACAGATATATCTGCAGCATGGACATATGTTCCTTTTGTCAATGGATTATTATGCATAGGAAAAATACTTTTAATAAAACAATTTATCTGTTAAATCTACGAGTTGCAACCCACCTTGATTGTAATTGAAAGGCATGAAAAATATTAAGTTATAAAAGTTAAAAAGAAAAGAACAGCTTGCTGTAAATGTTGATTTTATGTAAAACAGAAAACAATAAATATCTTATGATTCATCTGATTACCAAATAATTCATAGATATGCGCTGTTTTAGAAATGGGCTACTCTCCTAAATTATGCCTAAGGTCATATAAATGTTTCATGCCTTAAGGCAAAAAGAAGGAAAGTTGTTAAATTAATTTTTATTACGTCATGAAATAGTTTTGTTAAAGATTATGAAATATGCGACTGTCAAGTCGCAGAAACTGACAGCCTAGTAGTAAACCTTTCATAAGGTTAAGTTGTAAAACGAACATTGTCACGGTAAAGTGACATTGAATTATAATGGATTTTGTTTTTAATTTCCCGACTTATCTCAACTTATCTATAAGTCATGTTTGTTTTTATGAATTTATAATGCATTAAAGTGTCCTTTAACTATAACATGTGTGAAAATTGCATAAGAAATAAACTAGGGTTTCCCTGATTTCTAAATGAATCTAGTTTTCAGAAACCTATCTATGCATGTATAAATGTTTTAGGTTTTTTTTAATAAAATAGAATACAATGTAATACTTATATAATATAAAGTCAATTTTCAAACCCTATTAGCATTTCTTACGAAAACGTTCAATGTATAAGATACCATCTTTTACTATTAGAAAGATCCACTTTTATTTTCTCATTAGAAAGTTTTGTTTTAGATGTTTTTTTTTCAAGAATTTGTAAGCCTTTACTGTCATTTTTTGAATCTATTTTCGGGTTTTGTATTTCACTTTCACTTTCGAATTCTGATTAATTTCAAAACATTCCAAAATGACTCAGCGTTTTCGGTATTGCTTTTCGAATTGACTACTTTATTAATTTCCGAGATAAATTCATGTCTGGTGCCGAAGAGCGATACGGTGAAAGACCGAACAGAGAATATGAAATTCAAAACTTTCAAATACGTTGTATCTTGGAATAATGATTCATGTTCTACAGTCACAAACATTTCGTTGTTCTACATTACATTGTACACTTGTACATTTTGGGAGTTCTACAATTATTTTACTACCATTATCATGGCGTGTTGGTCAATTTCTGCAACAAAAACCATGTATTTCTTATCACGCTATTTTTGAATTAAAATGGCTCTCAAAATTAAAATAAATCTATTTGTCTGTCGAAAGGAAGCAAGAGCGCCATTATCATTTATCATGCCTTTTGGGTTTGCTTCTGTCCTACTTCCTGCTCAAAGTAGTTGTGTAAATATTCCTTTACTGAAAGGTTATCATACAGTTTGCCACTATTTGACTTGGTCATCTTGGCTGCTTCTGGTCCTTCGGAGTATGTGTTTTGTTAATGTACTATATACCATGTATTTTCTGAAAGGTAGTGCTTGTGAGGCATAAATTGTCATGTCTTTTTCGCGACCACTTTACATGAATTTTATGATCGAAATGTTATTTCATTTGACAGCATAATGAATGTTAAATATGTTATATTACTTCATTTGCTTTTCAGCCATATCAAAGTTTGATTGTCAAATAGGGTCCGTGTACTAAACCAGAATTCAAGTTTTCATTTCGGACCCCAATAGACACATCTTATCTAACTGAAGTACTTCAGCATAAAGTACTACTTGTGAATGAATTATCTATAAATAGTCATGATTGACCAAAAAAGGTTTATTTCATTCTGGAAAATTCTCTCTCGTCTCACATTATAACTCGTAATTTATAGCGATTGTTCAGGCAGTTATGTTAGCATAGAACCCATACGATACTATTCTGTGAAACTGAGCTGAGGTAACGACTAGAACATACTGTAAGGAGATGCTCACTTGATCTTGCAATCATTGATGGCTTTTACTTTATTCCACATGTTAGACTGTATCACTAGGAACATTAGGATCACTGACGAGGGTTAAGTACCCGAAACTTACATATCTGGTCCATGCTGTAAATTTATCTGATTTTAAATGATGCTTATGAATTTGAAGACGTTTAACATTTGTACCACTTGGTGAATGTCACTGCTGGTGGACCAGGAGTCCCCGCGGGCACATGTAGCCAAGTTTGATCAATATCGGTTGGTCGTTTCTTCAAACGCATTCCAAAATTTCTGCTTACAAATTTTCTTAAATTTCTGCAACCTGGGTCCTGAAGCATCATATCCCAGCCATCTTGCTACGTCTTTCGGTATATTTTGGACATAATTGCACAGATTTTGGCCATATTCCATTGTTTAGATTTAGGATCACTGACGAGGGTTAAATACCCGAAAGGTGCATATCTGGTCCATGCTGTACATTTATCTGCTTTTAAATGATGCTATTGTATTTGAAGACGTTTAACATGCATACATGTAGCCCTTTTCTTAACTAGGTATTTGAAATAATTTTAAATAAAAGAATTTGCTCTTTTCTACTACTCATTTGATTTCCATTATTTGGTCTCGAACATCACTGTTGAGACGTTGTTCGTTGGATGCGCATAAGGTTCATTTTATTCTTTTTCATGAATTAAATATTGAATCTTAATCCGAATTGAAATCTTCTTTTGCATAAAATATATTATTAGGTCTTCCGACTTCCGTCGGAAGACCTATTGTTTTCGTAACCGTGGAAAATTGGATCAGCGATTTCTCAAGAACCCTGTAAGCTAGGACAATGAAAGTTCTCCAACGTTACGTTTGGAGTAAATGCTAGATTGGTCTTTTTTATTTTTGGTCTCTGTTATTTTTTTATCATGTTTTTTAGTAGATTCAAATATTTGACGGGAGCGTCGAATTACTCAAAAGGACCGAAAATTTCATGTTTTGCTATTTGTAAGCTTAAATATCTCGTATTTTGCTATCTACAATTTCCATTCTTTTTGAAAGTCGACAGCCATGCAAGATATGAAATGCTAGATGCACACTGTAACGATTTATTACGATGACGTCCTTCACCGTCCTTCATATTTCCAAATTCAGAAGTTCATAGGAGGAAGACACTTTTTTGCTTATAATAGTAAACAAAAATTAAGCTTATGAAGTTTCCTAAAAATTTCAATATTATTATTTTTTATCCATATATCTGTCTTATTTAGTCTTTCTGATTTTTCCTATCTCTTACTGTTGAAAAGATATGAGCATCGAAATTTTGAGTTGGGTATTTCGATACACCTTCACGCCAACAGATCGGGCGCACACTAAAATTGGTAGTCCGAGTCCGACTCGAGAAAAGCAGTGTTGAGATTTTCAAATTCCGATTTCACGGCAATGATGAATATGCATTTCATAAATACATTTCGATATACACAATTTGATTTTAAAACAGTTGATTAATTTAGAAGAGATCAGCTACAAACCAGAATTTACACACAAAAAGTGGTAGTTTGATTCCGATTTCTAACCTACAAACCTGTTTCTAAACTTCAATAACTATATTTTGAACATCAAGTTTAATTTCTAATTCTAGCAAACGTTCGAACATAATTTTCGGTTGGTTTATTACAAATTGATGAACAATTTCTCCAACATTCTTCCCTCCCCTCGTTTTTCGAAAACAGTTCTGTTTATATTGAACGATGTCGCCATGATGGAAATTCAAAATAAACTTTGAAAAAAGGGAAGGGGGGGGGGGGTCCAAGTTTGAACCTGCACAGCGAGAACCTCATGGTATTTATATATATATATATTGAACGTAACTTGTTATTACCATTTCTCTTCTCAAGAAAATTGGTTCTACAGCTACGAGCTCGCCTTTTTATGGGGGAAGGGGGCAGGAAGAATTTGCAAAAAAAAAAAAAAAAAATCCCGGCTCTGAAAAATGCTGAAAAAAATATTCCGGCCCACAGGGCCGGCGATTTTTTTTTCCCGGACCATGCAAAAGTAAGGATACATTGCATGATATGGAAATTTTTGCTGGCCCTTTGTGCCAGACAATTTAAAGTCAAAAAATTAATTAATATAAATACAAACTGTTCACATAGCTGTATCTACCAGAGACCTAATACGCATAGGCACAAAAAATTAAGAAAAGGTTCTATTTAAACATCATACAATCTGTCTGAAATTCGCTAATTGCAAAGAGACATCTGAAGGAACGGTTATTAACTCATACTCTGTAACAGCGGGGAGTTTAACTTACACAGACATTCACAACATTTGACAATTTGTTTAAATCCGGCCCGAAGAACCGGCGAAAATTTTTCTCCGACTCTGGTAATGGCTGAAAAAAATGGCCTGCTCAGAAAATTGCTGAAAAAATTTTACCGGATGGCAATAGAATTCCTGCCCCCCCCCCCCCCCCCCCCCCAAAATCAAATGGTTGCTCACCAACAATTATCGGTTTGAAAATTTAATGTTACTGCTATTTGAAAACTTAAATATATAATATAAATACATGTAATGTGACGTCCTTCATATTTCCAAACCAAAAATTGTATAGTAGGAAGACACTCTTGTTGCAACCGCAACAAGAAACCTTTCTAGTTCAATTTCCATTCAAGAACTAGGTTTTTTCACTGCTTGTGAAATGTCAGTCCTCCAGGACATCGTTATCCTACTGTCCACGCAGCTCACTTTAGAAATCGGATTATTTTTTAGGGGGTCAGCAAATGTTCATATTGAAATTCATATAGGGGGATAGATCTCGGACTATTGTAACAAACGGTGCACGTTAAATATCAGTACGACCAATGCTACGCTGAGAGTGAAAGAAAATAGATATAGATGAGGATTTTTGTATGTTAATTTAAGCCTGACGTCGCCGGTGTTTTTAAAATATTGAATTTATGGAGGACGTCATGCTAAAATTAACACAGAAAAATCCCCTTTCCTTTCTTTTCACTAAGATCTTAGTATTGGTTGTACTTGTTACAGTGCAACGGAGACGGTATTTTCTTCTTCGGTTATTCCTGTCTTCGGGTGTTGCACGAAGCAGGAGATGCTTACTCTTCCTGGGCACCTGGTCTCACTCCCATATCGAGAGTTCGCTTCTTTTCATATGGTAAAGGCTTTTGTTTGTTTGCTTTGGTTCCTGATTTATCCGGATTTTGTATGCCTTCGATTTCTGATTTTCTGAATTATCGATTATTTGCTGTATACAGGGATATGGTCATTATCCTTATTTGTCATTCGTTGCAGCCGATTCCTGCATATTTTCTGTCTGAGATAAACTCATTTTCAGGCCAGTTTCCTCAAGAAATAACTAAATCTATAGTTAGTTTCGGAGATGCTATTTTAAGCAATCACAGCGAAGAACTGTTCCTAATTACAAAACAAAGATATAAGTTTGATATGTAATTCTATTAACATATTCAAATTTGATTAATCGCAGTCTATATCAAATGTGAAAGAAAAACTGAAAATCCCATTTTATTGGATTTTGACACATATGTAACAGACCTTTCTTCCATTCAAGCGTCACACACGCTGTCAGTCATTTGAGAGTGTTCGATTTTCCACGTTTATGTGACCTCAAGTAATTAAGTTATAATTAAGTTATAATCAGCAGGCACGGTTTTTCTGTCATGGGAATTTTAAAAAGCAAACATATACACGTGGTTTACTTCATGTACATGTTTCGCGCTCACGCTGACCTGAATATGGGACATATCTACAAACTGTTCATGCAAATAACAATTTCGAAACTTGCCGAAATGCAGTGTATCCCAGAATAAAATCGTCTATAAAACAATAATTTCAGAGTCAATATATGCAAGTAATATATAGTTGTTCAAATGGTAGTATTTGAAACCATTTTAAGGTAAAACAGATTAATCCAGCGAGATCATATGTAACTTTAAGCCCTCGAATGTTCGATGAAGCGGACGTTCTGATTGGTTAATAGAATCTCATGACTATTCCCGTCAAAAGTTCATTGAACACGACCCTTAACGGGTGTACTCCAGACCCTGATGACGAAGGAGAAGGTAGCTGGTTTTAATCAGACTGCTGTGACGGTATAGCAGCTATAGTGCAGGCGCGATTTGTGACTGACTGATTGACTCACGGACGGACGGTCGGACGGACAGACAGACAGACAGACAGAGTCTGACATATTTTGACATAATCTAATGACCCTGTTTCATTGTGATGTGAAACTCGATCTTAGATTATAAGAAAAAAGTACATTTGAATATGAAAGTGATCGAATGTTTGATTTAAGAGATATAGTGCAGGCTGGATTTATGACGGGCAGACAGAGGCAAAGTCAAAAACTGCTCCCAAAGAGACTTCGAACTTGCTACTTCGCTATTTCCGAATTGAGTTTTGCGTACAGTGCATCTGTAAACTTGAGTACATGTTACATTTGAAAAAGTCAAGATTATCAGAAAAATGAAAGTATAAAGATTGACCTACCTTTCAAACGGCTAATACCCTATACTCGAACTCAAACTTAAAAAATGTGCCATGGTCATAGAAAAATGTTTTTTCCCTTCCAAAAGTTTCCTTATATTCATTAAAGGATATTTAAATCCTATCAACGCATATTAATCTTTAATTCAAACCTTAACCTCAGTTCATAAAGCACAAGGAAGTTTATTTTGTTCATTTGAAGAACCAGGAAGTCATAAGGTATTCGAAATAAATGCCAAATGTAAAGGAAATAGCTAAGGGCGTTGGTATCAACAGATTTCTTTACTTTGATCTTACACTCTAAGGTATCTCTAAATTACTGCTTTACATACAATATATGTACATGTTATCTTTACTGCAACATTTTACTCAAGTTCCCTACCTAAATCTAACTGTGGGGTACTCAATCTCTACAAGAAATTATTAAGTATTTATCAAATAACATTGCCTTAATGATGTAAACTTCCATTAAGTATACTAGAGAAGAAGTTCCAGTTCGGTCTTTTCGAAATACAGAGTTACTTCCCATTTGTGCAGGTATCTGACGTCAACGCATTGTGACGTCATCAGCTTCTATGGAAACCAGCATGAAATTCAGGGAAACAGGGTTACAAATATGACGTTTTCAAAGGAATTTAATGACGTCACAATACTTTTACGTCAGATACCTGCACAAATCAAACATAGGCCTGTAAAATCGAAAAGACGGAATTGACCCTTCCGATTGCGGGAAAAGTATGCAAAATTTTGTGACGTCACAATGCTTTTACCTCGGACAAACAAGCTTCGAACCTCGGTCAAACATCGAAATTGCATTGTGACGTCATGGAATTTCTAAATTTTTTCCCGCGTTCGGAAGGGTCAATTGTGGTTCAGGAGTCAAAGATTCAGGGAAACATAGCACATGTAGCCAAGTTCGATCAATTTCGGTTGATCGTTTCTTCAACGCATTCTAAATTTCTGTTATCAAAATTTCTTGAAATTTCTAAAAAGTGGGTCCTGCAGCATCATATCCCACCATTCCAGTTACGTGTTTCGGTACGCTTTTTCTACATAGTAACTTTCATACTTTTTGGGCATATTACATTGTTTAGATTAAGGATCACTAACGAGGGTTAAGTACCCGAAACGTGCATGTCTGGTCCATGCTGCCAATTTATCTGTTCTTAAATGATGCTATTCAATTTGAGGACGTTTAACATATTAGTGTAAGATCAAATCAAACATTTCTTTAACATTTATACTGTATTCTCACTGGAAGTGACAAATAGCGCTCATGAATATATAAAAACAATCTTATTTTTCGATTCCGTGTTGATTGCAGCTTTAAAAGTATCTCTGCCGTCAGCAGAACTTCTTTTCTTCAAGAATCTTTCAGAAACTTCAAGGAATGATGATACCTGTATATTTTCTTTTCTATTAGAATTCAATTGAAAACTGTTGCAGAGAAGATAAAACACATGAAGCCATTAATTTACCATAACGAACTAAATCACAAATCACATATCTTTGCTAAAGGCGCCGTAACTTCCTTTTGATACGCAGCGCGTCTATGGCACTCTAGACTACTGTTCGCGTAATAGAATCTAGCTGCAGATAGCTAGGATACATTGCAGAGTTTGCTTAGATTGTTTCCTCGCGTGCAAGATAATATAACGGTCGACTACACCTGTCCATTCAGGCATCACACAAGTAAGTAGTACTTTAAAGTGTTCGAAAGTATGGTTTTTTTTTTCAAAAAACTAGAAAATAGACTGTTATTCTTTTCAATTGTATTTATTTCTTTTTATTTTTATTGATACAAATACACACTATACAATACTATCATAAACATAGGACATAAACATAATTCAGCATTCTATTTGGACATAATGTTGTCCTACGACACTGATGGTCACATGAACACCTCACTCTATAACATTCGTGACGACTTCAATTTCAGCATTACAAACTTTCCTGTTCTGAGTAGCAACATCCCTTCATCGCCTGCTAATAATGGCGTGTTCATATCTCAGTTGATACGCTATGCCAGAGCAAGTACCAAATATACGGATTTTGTTCTGAGAGCTAGACGTCGTTCACATAAGCTTCTCAGTCAGGGATATGTTTGTGACCGACTAACATCGTCACCGTGGAAGTTCTACGGTCGATATGGGGAACTCGTCATACATTATGATGTCCCACCCTCCATAATGGTGGATGATATTCTGTCATAGACCAATTGAACCATCCAACCAAAGATTGTACTCTATGTCTTCCGAAATGGAAGTAATCGGAAAAGACAGTTCTACCACATTGAAGCAGCGGGTGTTGCATGCAAGCAGAAGATGCTTACTCTTCCTGGGCACCTGGTCTCACTCCCATATCGGGAGTTCGCTTCTTCTCATATGGTGAAGGTTTTTGTTTGTTTGCTTTGGTTCCTGTTTTATCCTGATTTTGTATGCCTTCGATTTCTGATTTTCTGAATTATCGATTTTTTGCTGTATACACGGATATGGTCATTATCCATATTTGTCATAATACATCAAAATATAACTTCTCAACCCTTTGCAATACCGTTTCCCATAATTCTTTTTCAATTTTTTTAACATCAATAATAAATGTATTTGTTCTGTGACCAAAAACTGAAATTTATGAAAAGTCGCTAAAAAAGTATTTCTTTTTTTTTAATCTTTCTAACCATATACTCCATTTAGCAAAAAGCAGAATAAAGTTAAAGACATCATAGTATTTTGACCTTTGTTGAAAACCAAACATACTGCAAATTTATCTGCTCTAAAATGATGCTATTGAATTTGAAGACGTTTAACAATGCATATGAGAAAATCAAATCTTTCATCTATCCTAAAATTTTTGGCAATGTTTTTAACAAGGAAAGGACATTATTTAAAAATTCTTTCGATTTTTTACTTATAAAAACAAATGTATGATATCTTCATTTTCAGAACAAAAGTGACAAATTCATTTTAAAACTTCTGTTTAAACAATACGATGTATAATTTCCCATTGTAATAATAAAATTTTCTGAGGAATGAAGGAATATTTATGCGTGAGGGGACCAAATGTTTCTCCAATCAAAATCCTCATTGGTTTTCTCTTCCAAATAAATTTGACATTTTGCAATTTTATTTTTTAAAAAATATTTTCTTGATTTGACTAACTTTTAATTTGTTAATTAGTTTCTTTTGTTTTAACGTATAAAATGAAAATTCTCTATATTCCATTCCCAAACTCGTTTCTTCCTTATAAAATCTCATACATAGCTAAGAATGTTTTAATGCTAATTTGATTGTATTCCATTCAGAAATCCAATTTCTTCGATTGATCAAGTTCATGAATATTTCTTTAGCTGATAATAATCTAGACGTATCTGCCACATATAAATCTTTTATTCTTTTTAATATACTTTTACTAAAATTTGATAGGAATACTGGCTTATTCTTAAAATTTGTAAAACGTGGGTCCTGTAGCATCATATCCCACCCATTCTGCTACGTCTTTCGGTACATTTTTGGACATAATAATTTTTACACTTTTTGGCCTTATAACATTGTTTAGACTGAGGGTCACTGACTAGGGTTAAATACTTGAAACATGCATGTCTGGTCCATGTTGCAAATTTATCTGGTAAAAAAGGATGCTATTGAATTTGAAGACGTTTAACATTCCCATGAAATGACACATTTAAATTTCCCATTATAAGTTGATTATACATATTTTCTATAGAGATTGGTGGAATTTCTGCAATAAACTTAGTCCATGTTTTGACCGCATCTAAATAAAAGCCTGACATATGTAAAAAAAAATTAAACCTGTGGTATCTGTACATTTACAAAGATAAAAGGGTTAGTCGAATTCCTGGTCAAATTTTTGGAGCCATTTTCTCCCTATCAAGTTCCCTGCCTCTTTTTCATAGTGCATTATTTTAGGAATAAAGTTTATTTGTTTTGTTCTCAAGGTCATCTCCACGTCTATCATATTCATCCCCCTTTTTCTCTATGAAGCATAACTACATTTTTTCTTGATTTGATTGGTTTAACCACCCCAGAAGAAATTCCAAAGGAGCTGTAACGAAAATGGCTGGATTTAACCCTGAAATCATTTGATTATTTCTCGTGCGCTTTCCTTCCTTTGAAGGAAAAAGTTGTTCATGATAAAAATATTATATATTAGAAGATTTCTCATAAGAATTTTATTTTAAAAAAATGATGTAAGATTTGATAATTACGGCTTGAATAGGAAGGGGGTAACAATGTCTTAAAACGTCACATAGCGAACGAAAACATACAAAACAATGCATTTTCACATAAATGTTAGGTGTTTTATGATTTAATGCCCTCTGATTTTAAAAATGAAAAAAATGTTACTACGAAACCAGTATGCCAATGTAATCGATGAAATACGCAATCAACCGTTATATTTTGTACTGAACAGCCACATTGTAAGCTTTCAGGCGCGAGATACACACTGTGTAGAAATAGACATCTCTATATCGTTTATTTCATTCGTGAATGTTGTATATTTCATCGGAATCCACTCAGAATAGATTGTTCCATTGTATCACAAGAAGACATTGGCAATTTTTATCTATCTAAACGCTTTTAAGTCACATTCTTAAAAAATAGTCCATCCCCCTTTTTCGTTTTTCGTCTGTAGGACATTGTTCCACCCCACCCCAAGTTACAGAACCACATTTGGTCAGAAAAATGGTATTAATGATATACACCTTTGGTATAACTCGGGGTGGGACAATGTTGTAGAAAACTTTTCCGTTTTCTATTTATTTCTATAGAAAAACCGCTCATTTTAACCCAAATATCGGTATCGGTATTGATAATTGATTCAAACAGACATTAAAGTAGTAACAGGTTTTTAAGAAAACGGAAATTTCCCTTCTATTTGCAAACGGTAAGATAGAGTAATTGGAAAATTGAAATGGTAATATAGATGGAAAAGCACTACTCAGAAACCTAGCTTTTTAAACCTTACAAGACATCAGTTTTGGTGTACTCATTGGAAAATAGCTATATTTTACGCTTACAAATTGACCAAGTCATTTTTTTTCAACAAGGGTCGAGTATGTTAAAAGTAAAAGCAACTCCTATTCATATAGGTAGATATTCACTGATCATTGAGGCATAAATCTATTGTGTCGCATTTAGATTATGGCTATTGTATCATTCAAAGTTGACCAGTGTAGGTTTTATGGACTTTGTGCACGAAAAAATTTTATTTAACGTGTTATTTCCTATGTGTACAAAGAAAACGCAAAAATAATGATTTTTAAAATTTTCATTTTCAAACAGTGCTCTAATAGTTGAACATTTCCCTTGATATTCATATGTATCAATCTTAAAGCGTTTTCACGTAAAATCAAAATTTACGTTTTCTTAACTCGCTGATAGTACTTTTTTTTTTAGATTCAGATATGCATTAAGTAAGTTGATATCTCTACTGAAATATTTCTTAAAATTTCCCATTTTGAAATTTAGACTTTTCAGGGCAGATTTTACGTCTTATCGTTACAGCTCCTTTTTTATTGATTTCTTTCATATAAATACCTGGTATTCTTTTACACTCTATTTTAAAGCTAATAACTGACAGAATAAGATTGTTAAAGCTTTCCCTTCTAGTGACAGGTTTCGCGATTTCCAAACATGGATGCAATTTTTGATTCCAGTATTTTTTCCCATCCATATTTCTTTAATTATCCATATTCCTTTAATTATCCATAATCCATTAATTATTTTACGCATGGCTTTGTTTACCAGCAGTTATGGATATTACGTAGAATTCTTTTATATTCGTGCTTTTCCACTTGATAAAGGCCGAGTGGCCGGAAAAATGTGGATATAGAGTGTTCATTGTTATTTATCATATTTCTTTAGTATTTATTCTATAGCCATGTTCTTTTCCTAGTCTTTTTACTGATGTATTTGTCCATTTAATTTTTTCAAACTGAGGTTGCTTTCCTTTCCATTTACCAATTTATAAACCTATGGTTTTGTTCATATCAACTTTGGAGCCGGAGGCTTTTTCAAATACAGAAAGTATTTTAAAAGCTTCTTTTATTAAATTTTCTGTTCTTAATAACAACTGTGTGTCATCTGCAAAAATATTCAATTTTGCCTCATTAATTTCATCATCAGGCAAAGATATGCCTTTGACATCTTTTGAAGCTCTCAATGTACACGCCAAAGGTTCCATTTAAATTACATAAAAGATCGGAGATGCTAGACAGCCTTGTCTGAACGGCTAATCTCGAAGTATTTCGACATATATCCGTTTGTAACGATACTGGTTTTTGCATTTAGAGCTAGCATACTGACAATTGTTTCCTTATGTGTACAAAAAAGTATCCGTGCTTTCCACAAACTAGTACATTTTTTAGTCAAATTGAGTTGACTAATAAGCCATTTTTACAAAATCTGCAGATTCAGGAGAGAACTACTGAAAATGTACTACTTCCAATGCACTTTGTTTGCAACTGAATGGTTTAACAAGAAAAAATGTTTGTTATTTTCACTGCGAATTTTGCTATGACTTTCAAGTGATTCAAAAACAACATTCTTCGTACATACTGATATCACTGAGTGTGCATTAGTCAATCACACAACACGAATCAGACTTCAAAAATCACGATCATTGGATCAAAATGCAAAATGAAACAAAATACTTGCAATGACAAACATGGACTTTGACCATATTCTAATACACAGTAAAAAAAAATTAATCAGAAAATCATTAATCGGAGGCATATAAAATCAGGAATCAAAGGAAACAAAACCTCCATCACGTGAAAAAAATTAAATTTTATTTAGTTTACAACGTTTAACAAACACAACACAACTTATATTAATGTCTCACGTTGGCTCAGATGTTGGCGTAAGGAGCAGGAAAAACCGGAGTACCCGGTGAAAAAACCCCTGCAGAGGCCTGGATGGGGGACAACCTACCCTCACACATAAGACCCCTCGCAGAGTCTGAGATTCGAACCCGGGACCTAAGAGGTGAGAAGCGAGCACGCTACCACTGCGCTAACCCGGCACCACGTGAAAAGAAGCGAACTCCCAATATTGGAGTGAGACTAGGTTTCCAGGAAGAGTCAGCATAAACTGCTTGCATGCAACAGCCGTCGATCAATTCAGTTGTTAAACATTCTGCAAAGGTGCAAAAGTGAATACCCAAAAGGAGATGCGATCAGGTACCCGGCGAGAATACCCAAAAGGAGATGCGATCAGGTACCCGGCCAGAATACCCAAAAGCAGATGCGATCAGTTACCCGGCGAGAATACCCAAAAGTAGATGCGATCAGGTACCTGGCGAGAATACCAAAAAAGGAGATGAGATCAGGTATCCGGCGAGAATACCCAAAAGGAGATGCGATCAAGTACCCGGCAATAATACTCATTAGTCAAAACCAGTAAATACGTAAAAATCAGTGATAAGATAAGATAGTGGATCACAGTGCAGTAAGCTACTCTTCCAGGTCTTGGGGGAGGGGGAGGATTTTACAGAAAATATGTGCGAGTCGCTGTAACTCACTCAGACAGTACAATCTCAACTTTTAATTGCATGTAACTTCATGTAATTGCATCGTATAACAAGGTCTTTACGATGCGTAGTCGCCATTTTTAATGCTTTAGGTTTAGCTAGTTGGTTAGCTTATATTACTTCTAAAGGTTAAAATTTCAAATTGCCATTGAATGTGTTTTCCATTTTTTGGAAACACTTGTAAAATATATATGGAAACAGTTGTAAAATTTTATATAGAATAAGTATTATTTCTATGTCCAACGTATAAGATGCTTAATTTATTATACAAATAATAAATCATGCGTGTTTTAAACTTCAAAACTGAATACTTGTAATGGATAGTTTAACAAAAACACGAGTAATTTGACGTTGTACTTATTCAGACCCAAGACTCGACTCGATCCATCTATTAAATAAGCTCCGTCTTGACATGTCATCTAAACATTGAAAATTGACGTATTAAACTCAATTTTTTATAAAGAAAAGAAACTAAAGAGTATAAATCATGCATTAACTTACTGCTTTACTGACGGTGTCGATGTTGGGATTTTAAAAATCTTCCGCTCGCTTGCTGAATTTATAATAGGCCCGCCCATTGTAATGAGAGGAAGCATTGAAATTTGAATATTCATATGTTATATTCATGCTTTTTAAAGTTTACAAATAAATGAGGGAAAGAAGAACAAAGATTTTTAATCATTCATTTTATCCTTTATAAATAGATTAATTAAGATAAACATCAAAGAAGTACCTAACAGTTATTCAGTCTCAAAGTCGAGAAGGCAAGGCCAAATCGTGAGAATTCCCATCGGAACGGTTGCGAACCCTGGAATGAACAACATCCGAAGTCAGACCAGGTGCCCGGGGAGAGTCAGCGTCTCCTGATTGCATGCAACACCAGTCGCAACAGCTCCATGGAAACCTGTCAAATTCGGTGATTATTTTGATGTACAGGTAAGTATGTCTTGTTTGGTGATGACGACAGCCATTCAATCACAATGTAGGATATCATATGTAAGAATTTTTAGACAAAAATCCTTTAAAATGAATTTTAATTTAACACGTATAAGCTTCTTATCTATAGGATGAAACTTAATTCCCAGGTAATAACATATGTATATACTAGTAAATGCATTATGTTACATTAAATTCATCTTAAAGGAGAACGGAAAAATTGCCTTTTTCGATTTTTTACAAAGAAAATGAAAATTAATTAATCAAATTATGATTGAGCGTCTTTTTCTTCACGTCTTTAACACTACATTTTTCCATAATTTTCGTCAAAATTGCAATGAGTGATACATGTAAGCCCCTAGTGAAATTAAAAGATTTCATTGGACAGATAGTTATTCGATATTTAGTTTTATGGATGAGTTGCGTATTAAAATTGTGATTTAGTCAACTGTCATGATTATATACGAACAGTCAATCGCACATTTTTAGGAAGTCTCACGCTTTTACCTTCATATTTAGATAATTCTTATTTAAAAAAGGCAAAACCCTGCGTCATCTGTATCGACTTACTATTTAACTAACAAAAAATGTCTATAAATAATCTTTCAAGAGTGATCAATTAATTGCATGCTTGTTTGTTTACATTTTGGACTTCGGTTAATATGATGTCGATCACGGATAGTTGCGAAGATCACCGATGTCGATGCGAAATACTTGAACCCTATCTCTTTTTTAAAAAGAAAAATATTTTTTGATTCAAAATATTGAATGTGTTTGAAAAAATGAATGATGAAAAAGCATTTTTCCTGTCTCTTTTAAACCAAAAGCACACAATCTAAGAAGCTATTTTCAAAAGAAAACTGTTGCAACATTTCTTTTTAACTTTTTCATTTGATTATTTCATTGTGTATTTATATGAATATGATTACTTTATTTAATTTTTTGCTTCAAACAAGTCTCTCGCTTATGCAGATCTAACTTTATCTTAATTGATGAAAAAGGCACAGTATGAAATGCAGAAGTTTCAGCTTTCTGACATTTTGTTCGCGTAAAACTTTTTTATCTTTAATCAGTCAGTAAATTTAAATTTTGGTAGTTTGATTGAATACGCCGTTCGTCGAATAAATTGAGATTTTAAAAAGTATTTCTAACTTAGTGACCGACTAGCATCGTCACTGAGGAAGTTCTACGGTCGAATGGGGAACTCGTCATAAACTACGATGTCCCACTCTCCAGAATGGTGGATGATATTCTGTCATAGACCATTTGAACCATATGACCAAAGCTTGTACTCTATGTCTTCCGAAATGGAAGTAACCGAATGTGACAGTTCTACCGAATTGAAGCGGCGGGTGTTGCATGCAAGCAGGAGATGCTTACTCTTCCTGGGCACCTGGTCTCACTCCCATATCGGGAGTTCGCTTCTTTTCATGTGGTGGAGGTTTTTGTTTATTTGCTTTGGTTCCTGTTTTATCCTGATTTTGGATGCTATCGGTTTATGATTTCCTGAATTGTCGTTTTTGTGCTGTATACAGGGATATGGTCAATATCCATATTTGTCGTTCTCACAATTTTGCAGTTATTGAATGAAGAATAATTTTACAAATTCGTATTTTTGTCATGGTGACCTTTGTATTCAAAAATTGAATATTTCTGAATGAAAAATTCAAGCTTTCCTAAATACACATATCAGAAACTTATTAGATATAATGCGAATATAGTGCAATTAATTATTAGGTTAGAACATATATTTCAATATGATCATTTCAATTACTAGGCTAGCACATGTATTTCCATCTTCATAAATCGCGGGTCCGATACGTCCGACATCAGTAAGAAGAAACTCATTAGTTGCATGAAGCAATAATGGCCATTCACACTTGTTGTCTCACTATTGTATATCAAAATAATCTATAGAATTATTTGTTGAAACTTTTAACTCTTTAGCAACATCTTACATTAAAACACTTTAACAATAGAACTAGATAGTAAAATTCCTTCTGTTATTCTTATATAAACTATGAAATAAAAAGGAATAGACTTATTTACAATTGACAGTATGCATGGTATGTATAGTTTTATATTTAAGAAATAAGAAATGACAAGCCGGGCTCTATTGTCTCATAATGCCCGAGCGTCCTCAGCCAATCACATTTATTACCGAGCCGCGTCAGCGAGACAATAGAGCCCGGCTTGTCATTTTTTATTTCTATTCTAATGATGACCATCGATTCTTGGTAAAAACCAGTTCCTGCCGGTTTATCTGCTTTCAGAAAATGGGTAGGCGTGGCTTATCGCTATAGGGCCTATATTGGAGAATAGAGCCCGGCTCGCGTTTGTTGGCTTAATAGGGAAAAAGAATCAAGTCATATTAGAATTCTGTATAATTCATCCTGCAAATTGAACAATTTAGGAATATGCATTAGGGTTCATAACTATAAAATATACATACTTCATTTGATGTTCCTCCATGGTCTAAAATTTGGGAAACAATGTGATGGAAAGATGACATGTGCATGTTTCTTTTCTTCAAAATTATTGCGGCTGTCATTGCCATCCCAACAGGAGAGTCCTTCAAAGTCATGGATAGGCATTTATATAATATGGGTGCGTGCAACTGAACCTCAAAAAGCAAAGTCTTAAACCTGAAAACAGCTATCTTGTCACTGCTCACTCCCCTTAGAACACATCTAGATTTTGGTGAGATCAAAGTTTCCAATTCCTTGTTGATTTCTTTAAAGACACATTTTGAAATCTCATCTTTCAGTTTGGAATTAATCACCATCTTTGCAATGTTCTGTTTAGACATTCCTTTTGACAAGGCTTTCACAAGCTTTACATAGCAACATATTCTGGAGTTTGTTTTCCCTTTGGTCTGGTACAGTACCTATTTAGAAACAGCACGAGGTATATAAGAGATATATATAGTACTTGAATTAATTATTTCATGTCAGTGTCAAAATTTTGAGGAAAATTTGGATGACCTTAATGCGCTGTTCACATTAAAATGTGCATTAATCTAATTAGCTTTAGATTTGTTCCATTAGATTTGATGTTCATTATTTTAATTCGAATTAAATGGCAAAATGCGCATTAAACTCTTCATGTGAACAGGGCATGATAAATGGTATTGATACTTCATACTTGTATGTGTTTACAGCCAACAAAACATTCTTGCGTTTGTTTTCTTTCTCTCTTAGATTTTCTTTTTTTCTTACCTTTAACTTACTGGGTGAAAATAAGTTTACATTAATACGCCTCTTTGGTTTGACAAATTCCTCATGGCTAACTGTTTTTATAACATCCCCTCCTCCAGGCCTTGGAGCTATAGGTCTGTAGTTGTTAGACTTTGCAATAGGTGGGGTGCTGCTGTCTGTCTGATGTGTTGTGAGAGTTCTTATGTGTATCCTTTGTGGGGAACACTGAATAAATTTTTTTCCAGAATCAATTTGCTTCTGTGATTTGACTTCTCCCTCATTGTCCAGTGCTTTCACAGTATCCTCGTTTCCATTGGCTACAGGTTTAGGAGCTATTGGTCTAAAACTAACACTTGGCTTGGCAGTACAGCTATCTCCTGCCTTTTTTGGTGTAGGGGTTCTAATTCCAGCATTTGGTCTTATTTTAAGTTTCCTTGGGGTTGGGGAATGTTTTAACATTCGTTTATTAGAATCAAACTTCTTTCTTGGAGTTATACCTCCACATGACCTTGGTTTCTGATCTTCATTCGCTGGTATTGATGTCACATATTTCGTGCGAAGGAGCAATACTAAATCTTGTTTCTCTTTTTGCAACATTGCCATCTTGTTTACAAGATATTAATCGATTTTGCTCAATTTTTTCAACTTCGAAAAACAAAATCCACACACATAAGAACTTAATCCATCGTTAGGGTGTGGTTTAATATTATCAAGAACTTGAGTAAGTTGTGAAAGAAACACCAAAATATTCAGAATAAATAGATCGTCTGTACTTCTTTGGCAGATTTTCGTGACATATTCTACAAGTATTGCCTCCGTCACTGGAGGCCGCCATTGTTGTTTCTATGTAAACGCACCGCCAGTAAGACGGGATTTGATTGGGTTAGCCGCTCTGACTGCGTCCAATGATATGACATTTTTTATATTCGTACTCGGGGTGCCAAATATATCAAGGGGGAGAGTAGGACGACGGACGTATCGGACCCGCGATTTATGAAGATGATGTATTTCTGCTGGTGGACTATTATCGTTCGGACTGGTCTACTGTTCTTTTGCACTGACTTGAAATATATTTATAATTTTCTGATAATAAATTTGATAAAATATTCTGAAACTCCTTCATAGCATACCTCTGTCTTTAGCTGCCACTTTGGCATTCATTTACGTCATGTAAAAATTCGATCGCCATATATTCACTACATGTATTTCCTCTTTCGGCCTTGAGCATTACTGATGATACAATGTTTGTTGAAATGCACATATGGTGCACTTAATTATAACGTTAGAACCTATATTTAAATATGCTAACCTATATTTCAATATGATAATGAAATATAAAACTCTACACTTTTTCATGGTCTGCTATGTTCAAAGATTTCAATGCTTAGAATAATAAGAATTCGACACCTTCAGCTATTCTGACTTCCTCTGCACCATTCAATAGATGGTAGTTGTAAGAGGTAAGCTGATAAATACCCTCCATAAGCACTTTGCTTCATCTCACTATGGATCCACGTTGGCCCCTTTGTAGAGTATTTTTGTTTTTATATTACACGTCTTCAAATAAACATCAAAGAAGTGCATATCAGTTATTCAGTCTGAAAATCGAGAAGGTTAGACAAAACCACAAGAATTTCAATTGGGCACCGAGCACCTGGTCTCACTTCGGAATTTTGTTCATTCCGAGGTTCGTAACCGTTCCTGTGGAAAATCTAACGATTTTGCCTTGCCTTCTCGACTATGAGACTGAATAACTGATGAGCACTTCAGATCTGTAATGTTTATTGGAACAGCTGCGAACCTCGGAATAAATAAGATTCCAAAGTGAGATTATGTGCACGGGGAGAGTCATCGCCTCCTGATTGCATGCAACTTCCTTCGCAACAGCTTCATGAAATTTCATATGCATCATTTATTTTCATATTTTTTTAATTCCTTTTGATTATGAGATTTGAATTCTGATTTTTAAATTTTCCGTGTTTTACATCCATTCAAAGACACGTAGAAACAATACAAAAAATTATATGAATTATAACATGTTAGCAAAAATATATTGGCGGAACCGAGGTACTAGCGAGGCTCGAAGCATCGACCTTAACCACCAGACCATGCTTGCGTATTGATCGGTTCCGCTTTTTAAGGCATTAGGAAGATAATACTCTACTTCCTGTCGTTTTAATAACAGAAAAATTAAATACCACGAAGTTTGCCGAAGACGCACTACTTCGGCAATGTTCGGGACCATACATGTTTATAGTGGGTTGAAAGAAACATTAAAAAAGATATCAAATATCTTAAAATATGTAAGGTATGGAAGTACATGATTTCTAGCTTTTCGACTATATTGTTATTATACCCCTTATACCTTAAAGTGCCATAACAGCTCAGAATGTTTTTGGCTAATCAGATAGTAAATATGGTCCTACATAAAATTGCGCAATCTGTTTGCAAAAATTCTTGCGCCTAGCCTCTGAAATTTATTATTTTAGTGTCCATTTACACCTGCTGCGGGAAATCGCCGAGCGTCTTATCGCTACATCTTGCTGCTGACCACATGTGTGAAGGATTCGTCAGAAGCAGGACACCGTAGTAGTAAGCATACGATGGTTATATAGAAGATAATGCATTTGTTATGAGAGTTGTAATCTTAAAAAAGACAGTGACGGTATTTATATAAAAAAAAAATGACAATGGCGAGTAAAACATTGCAGGGTATGTGTTTTGTCATATTAAGACTTGGATCCACCTTCTTCCCCACTCAGAAAATAATAGGAACTTGAAGAAAAGAAAGACTTAGGGTTTTAGAAATTAGTAATACATATATTTATCATAAACGGATAGATGATCTTATTGAGAGAGGATCAAATTAATCCAAGAGAAGAGAGAGATTAAATTAAGATCAAAGAAGATGTACCTCTGTCTGTATCTATGACATCATAAATAAATCCTTTAAGTATTTCTTCTCTGGTATACTTTATAAAGAAAAGAGGGAAGGGTAACTTGCGTTTTAGAAATAATAAACACAGAAGTAGTACTCATCAGTATACAGTCTCAAAGACTACAGAAATTTCTGCTGCTTTTTTTTTTTTTTTTTTTTTTTGCATATTACCGATGCGGCTTTGGCTCGTTCAGTTTGCCAAAGTTATATATGATGGATAATTCATCTCTTAGAGTGATATTAGCAGTTCAAACATAATCCAGTTAGGCATGGTCCATTTGATATTCTGAGGGAGGGGGGGCCTTGGGTTTTTTTTTTGTCGGAACAAGATTATATTTTTCGCCCCGGACCGGAGCAAAACTATTTTTTTCTTGCAAAGTTGGCGCAAGAATTTTTTTGTTAACAATTGATGTGCAATATATTAAAGAATGTTTGTGTTTTATCAATAGAAATTCTTTATTTTCATTCAAACCTCTAAAATATTACTTTATTTTTTATGAAGAATATGAATCACTTCAAGTATTTTACGATATTTAATCCTCAGTAAACAAAATCTATATCTGACCCCCCCCCGAATATCAAATGGACCGTGCCTTATTCTAGGAGATGATCGATCATAAACTTTTCAAAGTCATTCGAATGCCCTCCGTCCCCCTCCTATTCAGGTCGTGCGTGCCATCATTAATTCTCTTTCGAACTGGTTATTTTTTTCAACCCGAACACGGTCCAGAATTTAAGTCCCCCATTTCACTAAAAAATATAGCTCATATGGTTTTCCTTTCATATCACATGAATTGAATTAATGTGGTTATTTCAAGGGATACGCACTTTGACCGGCATATATTTTTTGCCTCCAGAAGAGTTGGGTGAGTTTGGAAAAATACACAGCCAATTGTGCCTCACACGAAATTCATGTAAAGTTAACATGAACTTTACATTTTTTTACGTGAAATTCATTTGAAGCGTCTGACATGAATTTTATGTGAATTCAATTTCGCATCTTCATGCGAAATTGAATTCACATAAAATTCATGTCATAAAGAAAAAATTCATGTGAAATTCATGTGAAATAAATTTATGTGAAGTTCATGTGAAACATTTTTATAAATCTCAAGTGAAATTTATATGACTTTCGCATTTACATTTTATGTGAAATTTACATGATTCTCATTTCATATGAATTTAGTGAGGCACATTAGCTGCGTATTCAGAACTCCTTCCTTGTGTAGTTTGGAATATTTTGGTCTATTTCAAATGATAATGGATTGAATTAATGTATGGTTTGTTCTCAAAATAAGTACAACAAAATATAGAATTTTTATAGTCTCCTTCTTTCATATCAATTTCTGTTTTACTCTATATTATATATCCACACGACTCACAAGTCTTTCTGGACGAAAAATGGCATATTCATACCCCCCTCCCATCTACGCGTATATCACGATCCATTTTTGTCACTCATATACCATGAGTTATATGTCCTTCCCATATCACTTCATGTCTGCACATAATTTTATTATTTTATATTAAAATTGTCTCTGAAAGTACAGAAACCCATGGCTGAAGTACGTGTTTACATATATAGATGACCACTGCTTCTGGGCTAGCGTGTCCTGCTTCTTACGTCCAGCTACAGAGAGCGCCGGAAACCGCCGATCACAGGTGGTCAAAAGTTAATCAAGATAAGATGTAACATATAACTCCTTACATCTTGAGAGTAGAGATATCGCGTTTTCGGGGAAAGAGTAGTGTGATTAAATGCTGTAAGTCTATAATGAAAAATTTTAGACTGTTATGGCACTTTAATAGACCATACACAAAATTAGAGTTGTCTTTAACCTAGGAAAAGGAATATGAAACGATAATATATAGTTAAGAAATAACTGTAATAATTTTATGTGAATTCTTGTATAGACAAAACCCCGTGCACAAACTAATTATGTAATCCGTGATGCTATTTACATTTGTATGTGCATATCACTTGGATTTATCACGCTAATACCGGTTCCTCTATTTACTACATGTATATGTGTTAACGCATAAATTATAGTAAATAGAGAAACCGGTATTAGCGTGATCATATAGCTTTTTGTCTATAAATCGTTACGAAGAAAAAATATTTCAGCTATATAATTGTATTAATTTTTCATACACTGTACAAAAATAAAACATCACTTCTCGAGAATGACTTTTTTTATTTGAAACTGACAATACCTAAATTTGAGCATGAATTTTACACGGGCGAAACTGATGATGCTCATATGAAGATATGTTATTTTACTCCGACACCATATGATTATGTATCAGCCATTAACATTTTAAAAATTCAGCAATTTAAATACTTATTTATACATATATATGTAGTTGTAGGGACACATTATTTTGCCAAATGACCAATTACTTCTTCATATGTTTTTAAGAGTCTGAATTTTATCTTGGACATTTAAGAGTTGGAATAATAAGGTAATTAGTACCGACTTACGATGGCCATGCACTGAATTGTCAATATTGAAATATATATGCTCTATAGTACCAATTTTGTTGTACTAGACACGTGTTTCGGATATTTTAATCCTCGTCAGTAGTACTTCATGTCAAACAGTTTAAATATAGCCAAAGTGGATTTCTCTGGTGCCACCTACAATACAGAGCTTTAATTTCCTCTTGCCAAAATGAGCGGCTCCAAATTTTGTGTGGGATTTATTTATATAATAAGTGTCTTATTTTGTATGTTTATGCAGAAATAAATTACAATGGCTGATGCATTTATTTTGATATAATGTACGTTAGCGCATTTTATCAAATAAATGCATCAGCCATTGTAATTTATTTCTGCATAAACACACAAAATTAGACACTTATTCTTTCAAAGCCAAAAATAGAACAACGAAAGCTCCCAATTCTATTTTTAGCGAATCCGTCTACCAATGTGGAGGGGAGTTAATTTTGGAAAGGAACAGCGGGAGTGTCCCCATGGCAACGTCACGCTTATTCAGTATGACTGAAATGTCATAAATTAATGCATTGTTATATATGAAGTATTACAAATTAGAAATTTAACAATGGAATAATGACCAAATATGACCAAACAAGTTATTTATTACTCTCTAGATGTTGGTTGTTTGGAGCTAATTTTGTTTGCGGAATGTATTCCCATTACTGCTATCCGTTTGAGTCAGTTGCAGCGCGGTGAAATCATGAAATGTTGACAGCGTTAGTTTATGGATTTTTCTTATACTGTGTACTGTTTATGTGTGGTCTATTTTGAATTTATCACAACCAACGCTGAATGTGACAAGAAATCTTCATTCGAAATATTCCGTTGAGTGTAGGATGTGGCATCAATCGGCAGAGAGCTATTGTAGCTGCGCCTGCCTCTGTCGCTTGTTGTTGATGTCGTATTCTGTAATCGTCAAGACAGAGTTGCTGAAAGAGGTAAGGACTTAGTGGGGATGATTTTAGTATTGAATTCGTCTTTTTATATAATGTTATTCCACGTTCTACATTGCATAGGAAAGGATTTTAAACTTGGTGATATTCAATTCAAATTCATCCGCTTTGTCGGGCATTATGACGTCACACTGTCATTTATACGGAAATCAACAACAATCGTCCTGAAAGCTTTATCTCAGGCAATTACAGTGGCTGTGCATATATTCATGATTAACAAACGGAGTAGGTATCCGGATTAACTGTACAGGACACCCTGTTTTACTGAAAGTTTATAAATTCTAGATAGACATTGTGCATATAAAACCACTGTCTGATAATGAAGATATGAACATCTCATTTGACAAAAATTATATGATTTGAATTGAGTTTGATAGCCCTCTCATTTGAGGGAACATCGCAAACATTGTACTTGTAATGTACCTCTTTTCCATTTTTTAATGCAAGTGAAGTGAATTGAATTGGTATTCAAGACTATATCAAGTCATATGATATTAAAGTACAAAACAACTAAATATTTTCTTTACGTGTATGCTTTAATAGAATATTCACGAATCAGACTGTGACAAATCATTCCATTTTCTTTCCTTCAACTAACATTTTTAATTCTTGAAAGTCTTAATAGCAGGATTTCTCAAAGAAAATGTGTGTAGATTCCCTACAATTTCCACCCTGAGAATCCCGTGTATGGATAACCATAACAATATGCTCCTGTCGATGTCCCGATCCACACAAGTTCGTTCACCTTCAATGAAAGCACCATGGTATTACTGGCTACTTCATGGAATCCCTTATTATTTTCATGACTGTACGTCATCATCAACTTGTGACCGTTATGGTAGATGGAAGCATGACAACTTTTTGTGTAATAGTCAGACATTGTAGACCAAGTGAAGACGTATGTACCTGGCACAGGACTGGTAAATATACCTGTAGTTTTGTTGTAAGCATTGCCTCTGTTTGTGATGACCTTGTCGTAGACAATCCTCTGGTCGTTATGATTTTGTAAATTCGATGATGATGATACAGTAAATGCAACGGTTTTGTTATCATCTGAAAATATAAAGACATTGTTGATAGAAAATGCACTTCATTAACATCAAACAGTTTAGCATGACAAAGCGTACGCCGTAATACAAGGTTACTAATAACAATTATTTCATAAGTGTTTAATTATACTGTTAATTTTGAAGCAATCTGCTTTGATTCGGCACTTTGGCGGGTTAAAATGTGCTAAAGAAGATCCTGACGATAATTTCTACAGCACTCACAATAGAGCACAACATTGAGCATCGATGGACCCCTAGCAAGCTATAGATGGGACCAGGTGCCCGGGAGGAGTAGGCATCCCCTGTTGGGCTAATCGCACCCGCCGTCGATGTTCATGCAGGAAAATGTAAACAAAATCTTAAATACATGCAGTTTCTGAGGATATGTCTATATAGAAAATGCTATGGAGACCATGTCAGGGAAAATTATTCAAAACTCTTACTCTCAAACCCCTCGCGGGGAAAGTAAAGGACTTTATTGATAGAAATTCATAGTTATTAATAAATATGCAGATAAGAGAATATGAAACAAGTACTACTTGATTACTCGAATCGCAACTTATTGCTAATATTACCTACCAATCTTTTGGAGGAATCTCCTGTCGTTCTCTGTCTTATGTTTCTTGACAAGCTTCTCTAGGGCATCCAATCTGGACAAAAGTCCTCGTTGTGTACCATCTTTGGATTCGATTCCAAGGAGCCTATCCAATTTATCATGAAATCTTCCTTGATAGTAGCCAGGTATGAATAACATTTGCTTCACCTCAAAATTGAATCTTTTGAATTGATCCAATTTGTCCGTCAACTTTTTTGATGCATTGCATACCAACGAAAAATAAAGGAAAAAGTAGTAAGGCAATCATTATCCTTTTGTTGTTGTGCAGGATGGCAGTGATCACAGTTTTTTAAATTTATTTCTCAATGTTGTTTTATATCGCTGATTTTTGTGGTAACATTTGTCATGCAAAATCAATACCCGGATCTAACTGTTGATGTCATTGAGAATGTGGGTATAAAATAACATACCCTGCAAGAAGCGTTCGTGTTAGTTGCATGTTTTGCTTGTAACATGCAATCGTCTCATTATACTCTACATTTATCACGCAAAATATATAAAACTTATTTTGTATCTAAAATATGGCATTATTTATTTGATAATTTTATTCTACATGTATAATTTAAAATTTTCAGATAAATCTGCCACATTCTGAGAGAACATCTTTGATATCAACTATACAACAAAGTTGCTGCATATTATACGGCGCAAAATTTTTAATGGGAGAATACGTGAAATATCCCTTACAGTTTTAAAGTAGATCAAAGGTCAAGATCAAGATCATTAGGTCAAAAGTCATGATATCAAGTGAAAGCGTTCATCATGAAGAATCCATATGTGAAATATCAAAGCCCTATCCCTTATAATTTAAAAGTAGATCAAAGGCCAAGTCAAGGTCAGCAGGTCAAAAGGCATGGTATCAAATGAAAGCTTTTGTCATGAGGAATGTATAAGTGAAATATCAAACCCTGTCCCTTATAGTTTAAAAGTAGGTCAAAGGTCAATATCAAGGTCACTAGGTCACCCAAAAATCATGATATCAAATGAAAGCTCTCATCATGAGGAATATATATGTGAAATATCAAAGCCCTATCTCTTATTGTTTAAAAGTAGGTCATAGATCAAGGTCAAGGTCAACACTACAAGGTCAAATGTCATGGAGTAAAACTTGTTATGATGAATGTCTGTATGAAATATTAAAGCCTTATCACTAATACTTGAAGAGATATTCTTTTTCAGAACATAAAATATTACAATCAGGTCAAAGTTCAAAGTCAAGGTCACTAGGTCAATTGACCACTTTCCAGTTCCGCGCCACCTAGCGGTGATGTGCTGAAAACAGGGTGTCATGGCCGTCGAGTCGGGCATCACGCCTCAATCGTGTTATATATCAGTTAACGTATTTTGATGGAGATTTCTTATTTGTCTTTTTAATTACCCGACTAATTAGTTTAATTATTATTTATAGATGTTTGCTGAAAGAAAAAGATGCTATAAATGAATTTTTTCTGCATATTTAAGCATCTATTTGTAAATTTAAAACCAGCTTTTCCGTGTTATGAATCACAAATTATCGTCGGTTTTCTTCGTATTCGTATTTGTACGTCCATTGCGCTAATCCATTTTCTTACAAAGTATCATCCCAATTAACAAATTGTTGTTTTGACAAGTACACACATGCCAAACAACCGTGCAGGGTACGTACATTGTATATTCATTACCTGCCAGGTGTGAAAATCATCAGAGCGTGATATGGCCATGCGGCCATTTCAAATAAGATATATGGAGAGGGACAATAAGAATATCTTCATAATAAATCCAATCTTCTTATTTTCACAGAGAAAATTTCATTTAAAAATATACTTAGATATGTAAACTTTTTAAAAATGTTAACTTATATACTTGCTGCATTTACACGGACTGCGGTCAGTGTACACGTGTAGTGTACGTTCTCATTGCACCCTGTTCACATGGAAGAGTATTTACGGTAATTATTATCTTTTTCCTCATCTTTTTTTTTTATTTATTTCGTCTTTTTTTCTCCTCCTTTTTCAAATGGATACAATTTTTTTCATCAGATCATATATTTTGATTTAAAGATCTTAGCTAAAAAAATGTCATATTCAAAAAGCTCTTTTTTTTAAATCTCAAGGAATCAAAGAAGGTTTAATAAATTGATGAAAGAAGAAGACAAACAAAGAATGAGTCAATATGGAAATAAGGTTAATACATCTGTGAAAAAAAAAATGTGAAGTAAGAATTTCTTTTTAAATGTGTAAGAGCCCCCCCCCCTCCCCCACAACACACACCAATTAAAAAGACTAAGAGTCCCCTTTGGTGTTGCCGATAGGGGACTAACAATGGAGAATCTAAGTTAAACACTGTTTTTTTTCTAAAAATACGAAGTCATGATCATTGTATATAAATGAATATTTTAAGATTCCTTGTTTAAATTATAGTTCGAAAAATAAATAGATTTGGGAAAAAATGCTGGGCCATCTTTTGATTTGGCCCGTTTATTTTAAACGTGATATATGGTGTTTATACCGCCTCTCTTTCTTTTCTTAGCAATCTCCTTACATCTTCAAATTTGATAAGAATGATTACAGATGAAAATTGAATTCTGTTGAGGAGAGAGGGGAAGGTAGGATTGCGTATAAAACTCAATTCCCCGTGTGCACTGAATAATAATAATAAAAAATAAATAAATAAAAAAAAGAAGTCGAAAGGTACTTGTTTCTCATGGTTTTTGTCGAAAGAATATAAATTTTACATAAACACACAAACATATTTATATACATGTACTAGTAATTTTGTTTTCTGACCATTCCAGACATTGTCAGCATGCGTGAACGCATGGCTGACTCCACACAGGTAGGCGCCGATGACACCTGTCATAGTTGACTGGTTGTGAACTTATCGAACAAAATCGATGGTCAAAGTACTATAAAACACATATCGAAAGTTTCAATCAAAAACAGAAGTATTTAATCTTTATTCATGTATCTTAATAATGGGTAAAAGTAAGAAGAAATGATAAAAATGTTCTTATTTTCAATTATTTATTATGTGATGTCTAAATAGGTTTATCATAAGATATATTCAAAATGATATTTTTTGGCTAGACAGTGGATGTCCCCGCCCAACGGCAAGCATAAAACACCAGTATGAAGGTCCATAAAACAAATCTATGTAAATTGTTTGTATTTCCCGGTAAAACAAGTTGGACATCCCCCTTTCTTCGTGTATATCTAATTACTACGATTTTTATTTGCAACAATGAGTTAAAGAAGATCCTGACGATAATCTCAACAACTATCAAATTTCATTGAAACTGAATAGATGCAAAGAAAAGATTTCGAAATGAACATGATGAACGGATCGCCCTGATACTTTGGTACAATAGCTGTTTTGAGTACATACTAGTAGTCCTATCAAGATTCAATGCATACAATTTTACCAAGTACATGTACTTGTATTACATGTACAGAGATTGATTTAACATATCAGTGGGCCAAAATATATCTGTGAAACTAAATTTTCTGCTCAGGAGTTTTTCTAACATATCATTTTTCTATCAATTTTAAATTCATATAATCAACCTTAAAAGCATCTCTGACTCTATATGAAACCATTTTTTCTCTTTCAGTAATAGGATGTTATATTATGAACATGTAAAATAGCTATCGGTATGACAATATTAATCATCTTTATATGATTTTGGCCGCCAGGAAATAAATGTAAAAATGCTCAAATATTTCAGGAATTACATGTAATCCCTAAAATTTTGGGGATTTCATGTAATCCCTAAAATGACCAGGAATTACACGTAATCACTGAACCTTCCAGAATATTACATGAAATCCCTGATTACACTTATTTCCTGTAACATATATACGGGGTGCACGTGTATAATATAGGAGTCGGTAATAAGAACTGACATTTAGCTTTATATGCGTGATATGCAAATAATCTCTTACAAGGGAATCCCCTTCGATTGAATAAGGTAAATACTGTCTAAATCTACTTTATATGATACTACTTTATGCCTGTCAAATGGGCATCAATCATGATCATTGATATGGTGGTAATTTTTTTCTGGTCAAGGATAAAGGAATATTTAGAGAACACTTAGAAAATTTCTATTTTGTTTACATGTTATGATATGGTGCAAGTAAATAAAAAAACTTTCTGTTCAAGTGTTCTCTGGATATACCTCTAGTCTTGATCAGAATAGATTACCATCATATTATTGTTAATTATGGTCATATGATAGGCCTAGAATAAATTCATATAAGGTAGATTTAGACAGAATTTACCATGAGTAATCGAAGGGGATTCCCATGCAAGAGAGTTTAAATTTTGTAAATCACGTGATACACTACAATGGCTTATATGTAACAATGTTATGCTTTAAGAACTTCTTAACCAAATTATAACTATAAGGTCAAAGTTCAAGGTCAAGGTCACTAGGTCATATGTCTTGGTATCAAAATGTAGTACTTATCAAGGTGAATGTATGTATGAAATATGAAAGCCCTATCACTTATACTTGAGGAGTTATCTGCTTTAAGAACTTCTTAACCGGACAGACGGACAGGGTGTTTCCTTTATACCCCCTAAACTTCGTTTGCGGAGGGTGTAATAAGTGGTTCGTAATCGATTTATGAGAATGAGGAGATAGTCCTAAAACGACTATGATCTGA
This sequence comes from Pinctada fucata, assembly GCA_028142955.1. Taxonomy (NCBI): domain Eukaryota; kingdom Metazoa; phylum Mollusca; class Bivalvia; order Pterioida; family Pteriidae; genus Pinctada; species Pinctada fucata. The sequence goes on along the minus strand of AP027113.1, from coordinate 30,547,078 downwards.
AGTGATAACAATAGAATAAACACCCACAGAACCGAAGCAACAATGGACGGTAACAGGACGTTCCGTCCACAAACCAGTCCGTCCGCAGTTAAAGTCGATCCGTCCCCAGATGATCCGTCCCCAGACGATCCGTCCACAAACCATTCTGTCCACAAACACATATATACCCATACGACAAGTGGGGTCTAAGACGATCCGTCCATCATTGTGTATTTCAAGTATATAAAGAGGTATGTGTATTGAATTAGACGATCTGTCCACCGTATACTTGAACGTTAATATGTGTGAACGATCCGTCCACCGTATACTTATACGGTAAAGGTGCATGTAATAGTTAAACCGTCTACAGTGTATTTGTATCATCGAATAGGGCGTGTATTTTGTAATAGTCGATCCGTCCACCGTATACTTATACTGCGTAAGTAAGAGAGATAGAAAGGGACAGAGAGAGAAATGTAACGAGAATAATTAATATGCACAACGAGTAATGCAATTGAGTTTCTTAAATAATTCAGCAAATGATATCATATTACATTTCGATATAAACTTTCAGTCAATGGAATTTGTTAGATATTTCGTTACTAAGATAGTATATAACGGTAGACAGTTCGTCTATCATCTCCGTCGCTTCAAAATAACTTCATAGAAACATTACGTTAGACGAATAGTCTCCATCAATATAATGTCTATAGAAACTGAATGTATCCGTCTTGGCAAATACTTGGCAAATGTCATTTGAAACTCAATGGTGGACTAAGATGAATAGTGGACAGATCGTCTCCGTCACTCAACATGATATCTCTTGAAAGTTAATGGTGGACGGATCGTCTCTGTCACTTAGATGAACAGTGGACGGATCGTCTCCGTCATTATGGACGGATCGGTTTGTGGACGGATCGTCTGGGGACGGATGACTCTGGACGGAAAGGTTTGTGGATGTATCGTCTAGAAATCATAATGGACATCACATGTAACAACAGCAACAAACAATATTATGTAAATATAAAAAAAACGAAATATGCTTATATAATGCATTTGGAGAGTTCTTTCATGACGCATCTTTCAACACTGATGACGATATAATGTCAAAATGTTATGTATTTTCCTTGAATCATACAAATAATTTCGCCGTAAATCTGATAGCAGCTATAAGCTGGTCAAGCAAAGTAAGCTCCAGTCTCTGTACTTCTCTTGGGTATAAAGTCTAACATAATAACATCATTTGTGTCCCATACCATTGGGAGCATCATAATTGCCGCAGATTTCTGTGTCTTGAACTTTTTTTTTTCCTCTCTGATACCAATTTCCTCTCTCCAATTTGAGCACACCTTTCCGTCGCAACAGAGAAGAGTTCTGGATAAAAAATCTTAACACTGCAGCGCCCTATGGGTGCAACGATAACATCAGCACTATAGGAAACATAACAAGTCCCGGTTGTCAATCGGTAAATGTGACTAGCTTATTCAACAGACAACAAAGAAGACCTCGAAGTCATGGCATTCGAAAATACAATAGGCCTGAGATACATAGTTTCTCCTTCGATGACTTGGTTCCATTTTTGAATGAGCCTCTAGGTCTGCATTATATTCGTACCAAATTATACTCTGTTCCTTTACGGAAGTTGCACGAAATCTACGATTATACGAAGGACCTCACATATACCGATACACGTTCCCCAGAATACAGACTACAAGGAGTCATATTGGACATTTCTACTTTTCGTTTATTTCAAGCAGTTAGATCAGATAAATCAGAGGAGAAAACAAACCGCCCTTTCATTAAAGTAAGATTTGCAAACAAAGGTATTGATAACTTGAATCTTGGTCAAATTTTGAATCACAAAACTGTCACAGAAAAAATCCCACCATATTTCAAAAGAAAAGAAACTCCTTGTATTTCCTATAGCTATACACCAACAGTTGCATCTAAAATTTACAATTACAAACGATTCCTGCAGTGTATTGATTTAAGTAATCCCTCACTACATCCACTTCCCTGCGAATGTTCCTCATCAGATTTCAACTACTCTCCTTGTGGACACGTTATTACTGGTGACCTTAGTATAGTCAAATACGACAAGTTGAGAGAATTGTTAAAAAAGGGTCCCAAATACAGAGAAAGTATGTCCTTTACATGGAACCAAAATGTCAAAATTATCATGGACTCTTGTGAGGAATATGCAAGACGTTGGGCAAAGAAAGAGGATGTACAGCTCGACACCCTTTCCGAATGGATAAAATCAATCAGAGGGTTACTTTTATCTAGAATTAACCGATTAAAATCAACTGTGAACACCAGATTCGTGTCTATATTTAAAGACCCTGATGTTATCACAGAGCTCACCTACCTCCAAGAACATTATGTCATCACACCAGCGGACAAAGCCTCAAATAATTTCACATTTACTTGCACAAAGTACTATTTCGACAGTCTAGTTAAAGAGTTGGGTTTATATTCGACACCTGGAAATCCCACTTACACCCCAACAAACCTTTCTGCCTCTGAAATAATAGATAACCACAAATCAACTCTTACTTCCTTTGGCTTCGACACTACCAATTTTGATTTAGATTTACCATACTTGTACTGCATACCTAAAATGCATAAGAATCCGTACAAACAACGTTTCATCGCTGGTTCCTCAAAATGTTCTACCAAATCTGTATCGATCTTACTCACCAAAGTTTTATCTGAAATCAAATCTGGGCTTCAAAAATATTGTTCGACAGTGTATTCTCGCAGTGGTATCAACCAGATGTGGATTTTAAAGAATTCGAAGGAACTTTTAGAACACCTGAAATCCACTCATTTTAGTAGAGTCCATTCGATCAAAGCATTTGATTTTTCGACACTTTACACTACAATTCCACATTCTAAATTGAAAGAAAGACTCGCAAAAATTATAAGTAATGCGTTTACAAGTAAGAACGGTAATCGCAAATACAAATTTATTGTTGTTAACTATGACAAAACCTACTTTGTAAAAGAAAAGTCCGATTCTGAAAATAAGTACACTGAAACAGACGTTATTCAGATGTTAAACTTCCTGATCGACAACATTTTTGTGGTGTTTGGAGGAAAGGTCTTCCAGCAAATTGTCGGAATTCCAATGGGGACCAATTGTGCCCCACTCCTTGCCGACATTTTCCTTTACTCGTACGAAGCTGAATTCATTCAATCCTTGGTCTCTGAAGGGAAAAGATACTTAGCTTCTGACTTTAACTTCACTTACAGATACATAGACGATGTGTTGTCCATCAATAATCCAAAATTCGCGGATTACCTGAGCAGTATCTATCCTTCGGAGCTTGAAGTCAAAGAAACCACAGAGACAAATAATTCAGCATCCTATTTGGACATAATGTTGTCCTACGACACTGATGGTCACATGAACACCTCACTCTATGACAAACGTGACGACTTCAATTTCAGCATTACAAACTTTCCTTTTCTGAGTAGCAACATCCCTTCATCGCCTGCTTATGGCGTGTTCATATCTCAGTTGATACGCTATGCCAGAGCAAGTACCAAATATACGGATTTTGTTCTGAGAGCTAGGCGTCTTTCAGATAAGCTTCTCAGTCAGGGATATGTTTGTGACCGACTAACATCGTCACTGAGGAAGTTCTACGGTCGATATGGGGAACTCGTCATACACTATGATGTTCCACTCTCAAGAATGGTGGATGATATTCTGTCATAGACCATTTGAACCATCCAACCAAAGATTGTACTCTATATCTTCCAAAATGGAAGTAACCGGATGTGACAGTTCTACCGAATTGAAGCGACGGGTGTTGCATGCAAGCAGGAGATGCTTACTCTTCCTGGGCACCTGGTCTCACTCCCATATCGGGAGTTCGCTTCTTTTCATATGGTGGAGGTTTTTGTTTGTTTGCTTTGGTTCCTGTTTTGTCCTGATTTTGTATGCCTTCGGTTTCTGATTTTTGAATTATCGATTTTGTGCTGTATACAGGGATATGGTCATTATCCATATTTGTCATACCATCGTCTTATCTACTGACGACTCTGAGCTTCGTTATAATGAATCAGTGTCTAACCAGAAAGGAAAATCACTTTTCGCTCTTAAAGAAAAAGAAAGGAGGAGATCTCCAACAACACCTAGTTGCAGCACCAACAGCAACCTCCCAAAACACCAACTGTAAAACACAGAGACACGCACAGAAAGAGACGCAGTGGTACAAGGAACGTCAATTCACAGAAAAACATTAAATACAAATGACTACACATAAACCAACGAGACCAATGAGCAAACGGTGCCGACTTAGGACGGCCATCTGCCACGTCAGTAGCAGACGGTGTGGTTATCCTGGATTACGTGCGCACAACCCTCCAACACAACCACAAAGCACAAAACCACAAACCAGAATCCATATATCATAATCAATAGGCATAGAAATGTTTGAAACATATAAAACAAAACAAAGATAGAGAAGAGATATCCAAAAGTAAAAAAAAGTAGGGGAAATGTTTTCTTACGAGAAAAGAAAAAGCTACCAAACAAACGCAGACAATAACACAGAACTATAGAAAGACGAAGGACAACACTATTTCATAGTCTAGTACAAGAATGTACTGTAGAGGTGATGTTAAGAAGCACTGTATGGATTATCTAAGATTAAACATATTCAAATCTGAACTGGCTGTTTGGCATTCATTTAAGGTCAAGTTGAGAATTTCTTTCATCATACACATATATTTACTATTTTGATTTCTTTTTTTTCTGCCTCGATCATCACTCATGGTCGATACATTTATTGTTGAAATGCTCATATGGTTCACTAAATTATTTACGCTAGAACATATATTTTAATTAAATAACTGAATGAACAAATATATGCTTTTCATTGTCTGCTTGCTTCAGGATATCAAAAGTTAGAACCATACAAATTCGACACAAATTTATGTAGTCCCCGAGGACATCGTTCCCCCAGTTTTGCAGTGCTTCGGCACATGACTCCCCCCCCCCCAAAAAAAAAATCTGTCACAAAATATAATGACACTTTTCTAAAACTAAGGGGTATCTCCCTGATGGAAAAGCTCTGCCCTAGCATTTTCTTTGCAGAAATTAAAGGTCAAGATTAAACTTTTGTTCTTCTCAATTTTATATTATTTGGATTTTTCTCTTTTTCGGCCACCAGTATCACCGATGAGTCAAAAATTTATTGAAATGCGCAACTGGTACATAAAAATTTTTTAATAGAAGCTATATGTCATTTCAACCATAGGGTAGGTGTCACTGCATGAATTATTTAGTCCTCGAGGATATCATTCGCCAAGTTTCGCAGTGTTTCGGCACTTTACTTAAAGTATACTAAAAAATTCTCCGTCCCAAAATTTAATGACAATTTCCTAAAGGTAAGGGACATTTCCCTGATGACAAAGCTCTGTCGTAAGTAGGTTCTTTGGAAGCAATGTTAGGTCAAGTTTAGACTTTTGGTCTTCATGATTTTATATTACTTGAATCCTTCTTTGTCGACCTCGAGCATCACTAATGAGACATAAGTTGTTAAAATGCGTAAATAATGCACTAAATTTTTTTTATAAAAGTACATACATTTCAATATTGACCAGCAGTCTTCACTACTGAGTAGACTGGTGTTGCAACCTTGTCTTGTCATCGTTGTTGATCCAAATTGGCTCATCTACAGGACATTTTCTGTTTTTTTGTTCAAGTTCGTAGATTTTATTCTAATCATCACGAAATTTAATGTCTGATTCTGAATGTTGTGTTTTACTTCCATTCAAAGACAAGTAGAAACAACACAGACAATGAATTAAACATGTAGCATATATATGTTGGCGGAACTTCGGTAATAATGAGGCTCGAAACAATGACCTTCACCAATAGACCATACGGGCGTATCTATCAATTCCGCCTCCTGATAATAATTTTTCTGTCAATCGATGAAAAGAAAAACACAGATACCCAAACCAAATTCATAATCCATGACGCTAATTATATTTTTATGTACATTGACTTTTTGCCTTTGAATCGATACACTGAAAATATTATAGTTATTGCTTTTGATTGAATTACATCTTTATTGAATGAATAAAACTTTTTTATTTGAAACTGATAATTCCTCATTTGCGAATAAATTTTACATCCAATCAGATGTTACCCCCCCCCCCCCCCCACCCCCACCCCCCACCCCCATCTATATATGTTGTTTTACTCTTTGGTTATATTTCATGGTTTGGATTGAGCATCACTGACGAGGGTTAGTACCCGAAACGTGCATATCGGTCCACTTTGCAAATTTATCTGTTCTTTAATGATGCCAAGAATTTGAAGACGTGTAACATCTGAAAGGCAAATCAGCGGCGAATAAAATTCCACGAATCACTTCCTTAGTTGCAGGGACACATAATTTTGCCAAAATGATTCCTTACTTCTTCTACTTATGTTATTTTGTGCATGTATTTTAGATATTTCTTTCAGTTTCGTGCATGAACATCGACGGCGGGTGCGGCTAGCCAAACAGCGGATGCTTACTCCTCCCAGGCACCTGGTCCCACCTCTAGCTTGCTAGGGGTCCGTTGATGCTCAATGTTGTTCTCTATTGTAAGTGCTGTTGAGATTACCGTCAGGATCTTCTGTAACTCATTTAAGAGTCTGAATTATATTTTAAAACCATTTCAGAAATTAGATTTCTGTCATAATATTAATATCGATCATTTTCTTTGATGAGTATTTCATTTAAAGAATCTTTATAATTTCAAAGACAATATTTGCGCAGTTATTCATCGAATCTTCCATGCGAATACAACATTCCTCATTATAAAGGCATTTCTCAAATTAATCCCTCACTATTTAAGCGAAAATGAATAAAATCAATAGTCAATACTTTACCTAAAATGTCATGGTAAAAAGGAGATGACCATTATTACTCTTGATGCGAGTTGTTTGATTTTAAACTTCTGCGCCTTTGTGTGGGCATTTTTTATTATAGAACGAGTTTCACGAATACAATATGACACAGAAACGATATTTCATATTCGCTTATCACAGGATATACTTTGTATTTCATAAATGAAAAAAAAGGTCAAAACAGTTTGTATCTTCGTTTAAAAAACATCTTAGATGTCGATGTTTTAATTAGGGCATAATAATGAATTTCCTCTTTTGAAGCAAAAGTCACCTTAAACTTTTTTTTCTACCACTGGCCTTCAAAAAGTGGTACGTTCAATTGCTGGTTGAATTCAGATTATCTCTGGTCAAATATTTATTCTTTATATCTTAATACCGTCACTCAAGAAGAATGCATCTTTACTCTAAATAATCATAAAAATATGTAGGTAATGATTATTCTTGCATCATCCATCCGATGTTTTGATAATATGTTTTATTTCATTACGCCAAAGAAAAGACCCAAAATCTGAATTATTTCGGCTTTTATAATTGACCGTCCGTTATCTATTTGGCATTCGCGGCGGATGTAGAAAGCAGAGGACACTCACTTCTCCCGAGCACCTAGTCATGCCCCCATTCGGGGGTTCGCGTTCGCCATTTTGGTGTTATTATGTGTCTGGCTCTTTGACTCCTGGGCTACGATCGGTACTCCATATGATCCCAAACACGCATGCGTTACAAGGGTGCACCTTAATTGAATGTTTATAGTCTAGATTTTTTTTCTGACAGCAGAGTTTAATCATTTCTATTTTCGCAAGTAAAGCATGAAACAAGAATCATTCCAAGAATTAAAGAAATAAAAAGAGAAATAAGCATTTGTGATCAAACATTGGCTGATAACAGTGTTCAAACGCGCCACTAAATTATTCTAAATAATTATTCTAATCTATAAGATTTTTTTAAGACAAGCATAATTTTGTTAAGGAAAAGCATATAATAAGTATGACACACACAAAGGCAGTTGATATTATTAATGTATAGGATGCCGAAAGTAAAAAAAATGTAAATAAACTAATTAGGAAATAGTGTGGTTTTTCACGGAATAGTAGCGAAAGAACAAGATACTGACTAGGAACATGTTAATGCCAAAAAAGAGTATCCATTGTGAAATAAAAAAAAAAACGATTTGTTTTGAATTTTACAATTGCGAAAGTTACAATTTCAATTTTCTTTCTTATGTTCTCATTTGATTAAATTAGTTATTTACCGAGATATAATTTAAATGCAATTTCTGTTCTATATCAAATATTTATTTGATTAGATAAAAATAAATATTTCCAAATAATGAAATATGATATTCAAATATTTAAGTTTGTCAAAGGGGAAATGTTTCCAGTTTCTATCATAATAAGAGATAGTCACGGATGTTTTTTGTAAATTATAATTAAACGTCAGTACCATGTGCAACTGCCGGATAAAATCCGGTGAATATAAGTGTACATGTCCCCACGGTCATAAACTACGTTATATATATCATTTTGGATATCCTCTTTTTTGACATCCCATTTTATAAATGAACAACTGACTTTTCTGAAACTATATTCTCTTCTTTGACATCCCATTTTATAAATAAACAATATATTTTTCTGAAAACACTTAGTCCCTATCAGAAAAAAATATTATTTGTATGTAGCAAATTTATTCTAAAGGACCAAGATCATCGTGAAAAAAAAACAACAACAAAGTAGCTCTACATATATGATGTAGAAATAAAGTTTCATTTTCAGGAGACATTATCGAAATCTGCTGTCCATTCGTTTCCTCATATGATATAATAATGTGTTATTGTCAGTTCTAATATAAAATTCAGACACAGCGACAGTTTTTACCTTTGAAAAGAAACCAACAATATTCATTTTTTATTGTTATTTTCAAACATGATTGTAAAGCCGGGTAAGCGCAGTGGTAGCGCGCTCGCTTTTCATCTCTTAAGGCCCCTTTATATATAGACGAATCCATAGAATGAAGCCTTGCGAATGAGTAAAATTTGTCAAACTTGACGAATTTTGAAGGAAAACGGTGTTCAAAAATATGGCAATAACGAAATGCAAACGCAATGGAACTGCTTATTGCGAATAAGAAAAGAAGCACTGCGAATTGTTACGACTTCGCGCTATGATACGTTAGAATGAGCATTGTGTATTTGTTTTTTCACTTGCGATTAGGAGCGTAAATATGCGAATGTTTATGCAGCGTTGCGCATCGATACGTACTCTTCCGAAGCTAGCCGCACCTGCATTTTCTTGTACACTAGCAGACGTTAGTACAATTATTCCAAGAGGAAAAGAGAAAGGTACGTGTAGAGGATCGGAAAGGAAGCAGCCAGAAAATCGCCCTTGTAGTCCTAATCCATAAGAAGTATGTGGCTTGTTTAGTAATATACACTAAACGTTGATATAAATTTCAAGAACTATTTGTTGAAAGCAAATTATTGATTTTTTTATGATCATCGAAAAAAGCTGGTCTTTGGGTCCATCATCTAGTCCACCTCTCTATTGACCATGTTTTGTATTAGGGTGTTTAACGGTTCTTGCTATCGACAGAAAACGATAGTTGTAGAAAAAACTTTGCATTTATTGATAACAGCAATCTCAGAGATAATCCAATTTATCAAAAATAGCATTGTAGCACCATATCCCATCCATTCTGCAACGTCTTTTGGTACATTTTTGGACATAATAATTTCCATACTTTTTGGCCATTTTACATTGTCTAGACTGAGGATCACTGACGAGGGTTTAGTACCCGAAACGTGCATGTCTGGTCCATGCTGTAAATTTATCAGGTCTTAAATGATGCTGTTGCATTTAAAGACGTATAACATTTATACACTTTTAAATGATCTGAATACCTTTTATTTCATCTTTGACCAGAACTTTCTATCTTCCATTTTCATTTTTTCCCCATTTTGTACACTAATTTATTGCATATTTTTTTTATATCTAAGTTAATGAATGCTTTGACATACACTCTAAAAATGGATGTTCCGATGCAGAACACTTCTTGAACACCTTAATTGTTCCAGATATTGAACACCTGGAACATGTTCTACGAATGGATGTTCCAAAGTAGAACACTTCTTGGTCACATAAATAGTTTGATATTGAACACCTGGAACATGTTCTAAAAGTGGATGTTCCAATGTAGAACACTACTTGAACACCTACACTGTTTCAGATATTGAACACCTTGAACATGTTCTATTAAGTGTGAACACCAGGGTGTTTAAGCTTTGAATATGATGTTCAAATAACTGGCAACTTTGTAGAACATCTATGTGTTCAAAACTGAATATGTTAACACATGTGTTCAATCCTTGAACATTCCTGTACTGATTGTGAACATGTTTTGAACATAAAAAAGTGTTCAAATTTGAACACTTTTACATGTTTAAAGGAGTGTTACAGATATTGAACACTTTTACGCGTTTAATCAAAGGCTAATGTTCAGAGAAGAACATGTGATGTTCAAAATAGAACACATAATATTCTACCAAGAACACTATTATCCAAAGTGTTCAAGCAATTTGAACATCTATGTTCAAGAAACCTAAACATGTCAAGTTCAAACAACTTTAACATCCGTGTTTAAGAATCCTTAACAATGGAACATGTGATGTTCAAAATATAGCACATAATATTCAATTACAACAACATTTACTAAGGTGTTCAAGCAACATGAACATCTATGTTCAAGAAACCTTAACATAACAAAGTTCAAATATTATGAACACCAGATCTTTCAAAAGACATCAAATAAGAAACTGATACCAATCGCAACAAATTTATTCAATTGAAAACAAGAAATACAGGTATTTCAATAGCCAACTTGTGCATTATTATCTTAAGATTTAAAACATTCTTCACAATTCTGAAAAAATATATTTGATTCATACTGATGAAAAATACTCCTTAATGAATAACAAACAGAATAAAAATAAAAGATTCCAATAAATGAAATTTCAAAATTCTGAAACAAAAATACATTACATGAATATAAACAAAAACAAATCATCAAAGAGTAATTAACAGAATCATAATAAAGATTCCAATAAATAAAATTTCATTCATATACATGTATATGAAAAAATATTCATTATGGAGTAATGGACGAAATCATAATAGAATATAATCATAAAAGATTATTTGTATAAATAAAATAGTCATAATCACATGTCATGTACGATAATTTCATACATTACATACATGTATTTATTTAATTCATTATACTTAAACATATTTCAGTTGAAAGTAAATGCAGTTTCAGGCTACAATACACATCTCATTTATACACGAATAGTTTAAATTTACAAAAACAGAATTCAAACTTCTGAAAAGTCTGTTTGATTTATATCACTTAAAATACAAAGAAAAGGTACATCTATATTGGTTGGCATCTTTTCCTTCTTCTTTCTATGTTTATATATTCTGGCTCTTTTTTGTTTCATCAAACTTTGGTCTGAAATTCTTTGTATAGAATTTATATTTCTTAGAAGTTTCCAGCTGATAACTCTCATCCATAACTAAAGTTTGCAGAATAGACATAACCATTGCATTACACTTCGGATATTCCAAGTCGAATATTAATACACGGCAAGAAGAGCCATAACAGCAGACATAATTGAATGTGACTCACATGAGATCACCTGTCCATCACAAACACTTTATGACTTTGATTCCCTCATCGCATCCAAATACTACAATTCGTGGAGGATCCAATGGTGCAGTTGCCAATTTCCCACCATTTTCACTGTCTGGAACATTCTAAGATAAAAGAGATATGTATAAACTCAATTGTTGAAAGTGATATTCAATCAAATTCTTATTTCATATTATATGCTATTTAGCATATCAAAGAAGAAGTCGCGAATATTTGACTTAAGGATGTGGTGGTGCCACCTATTGACGGATCCGGACTAATAACAACACTTGTAGGGGACCACAAGTACTTTATATCTACCAAGTTTCATCAAAATCTGAACAATGGTTCTGGAAAAGAGGTTGAAAATTGTATGAAAATCAACAAGGCTAATGTTCAGAAACGAACATGTGTTGTTCAAAATAGAACATATAATGTTCTACCAAGAACACTATTATCCAAGGCACTGGCTCACGTTCGTGCGTGTGCCATGATTCTATTGGCATTATTAGTTTAGGTTACCGGGACTACGTACAGGAAAATTCTTATTTCAACAGGAAAGAATATTCCAAACTAACATTCAAAAATCTAGGTACATGGTATTCCAAAATATTCGGTCAGAGGAATGGCGAGCTAGTTGTAGTAACTTGTACTTTGTGCGAAAGAAAAAAAATTGAGAAAAGTTAAACAAACAACAACAAAAAATACATAGGGAATTATGTTAACAATACAGATATGATTCAATCACACAAAATAATGAATTTTGTCATATTTACCACAATAACACTGAGACCTGGGATGCTGCTATCTGCCATCTAGAACTACTTCCGGGTTGAATCCCTGCGAGGAACAATCCTAGACATCAGGGGTACATTTGCATACCAAGATTTCTGGTCTCCGGTAAACAACGGATTAGATAAATGGACAATATTGGAAAAAAATTATGAAAATAATATTTGCTGAAATATAAAGAGTTACCACCAAAACAACGGCAGATACCATCTGTAACTTTCATCATAACGCCGAACTCTTTGCGCCTCGCGAGATGTCATTCTGATCTGTCTTTGTTATTTGGCTTGGGTGGTTGCTATGCAAATTTCGAGTCTAACTTCGTTATTTGCAGGCTATTTCTTTATTTATACATCACAATTGTTATTTTAGAAAATTAGATTTAAATCTGAACAACCGACGATCTTCAATTTGCGTTTAAAATAATGCTCTAGCATTACTGCTCAAATCTTGTTACCAAGGAAGACGTTGTTTTTGTGGGAAAACTCGCTGAATATTTTGAAACGTAAACAGTGTCATTATGACGTCGGAATGTTTCCATTGTCTTGACGTAAAAGTAACAACAATGAAATTTCCCGCTAAAATTTTGCGTAGGAAAAATTGACCGCTGAATGCAAGGATATATTGATACGGCTTATATCCTTGAGTGCAAGTTGGCTATCTGCTGCTTGTCCTCGTGTAGCTGAATATGTCACGTGATTATTTGAGCGCGAACTTTAAACGGACGCGTTCAAATCCGCTTTAGCGTTAATTTCTTAACACTCGTGTTCATCATATGTTCATCATATGTTCATTTTATTAACATCAGTGTTCACGCTTTACTTTATTTTTATTACATCTAAATAATTACTTCAACTTAATTATACCAGCTCGTAATTTCAAATACCAGAACATCTAACATACATAAAAAAGAAAATCCATTCATAATATATGCATTTATGTGAAACTACTATTAGAGGATTTGTTGAAAATAAAGAAAATCGGAACCAAAATTCAAAAGCTTTTAACATAAAAAGATTCCAAACTTTCACGAATTATATTCCAGTAAGAGTTGAGGTCATGTGTTGTATTTAACAGACAAATTGAAACCAGTCTAGTCAAAATTGAACGCAAAATGTTCAATCATGAACGGCAATTCATCTGTTTGAGAACACTCATATTCTATATTGATCACTATGTGTTTTGGTTGGAACATTAAGTGTTCATTTTAGAACGCGTCCGGACGCGTCAGGCGTCCGCAATTTTTAGAGTGTATATTTTATGCTCAAAGGGATCCAGGACAGTATCCGAAAGAACCCCATCGGAAAGCTCTAGATCAGTTAAGACGTCATAATAGAAACTGTGATATTGCCGCGTTTTCGCAAGAACTTCAGCATTAGGTGTTACTTAAAAGAACTGACAGTCAAATTTCAATAGGAACTTATCGGTGTTTAACTTGACATATGATGAAAAAAATATAAAGTTTTTATGGAAAATAAATGATAAGGTTTCAGATAAACGGACTTAATCATGAAACATTAACAACTCAAAGAAGTTCTATAATTAGACATGAAATTCAATTTATCTCCTTTAGACAATTTCTTTTCAAAGTCTTAGTGATCATTTATAACTATACTTATATCCGATTGTTCACATCATATCTAAATGAAAAATAAAGTACTTGTTAATTTTCTCGTTCTACAGAAGATTTGTAATTGTTTTTCGATCCCTAAAGTTTGTTAATTTTAACGTCAACTTTACGGCCAATTTAGGGGGCCTTTGTAGCTTCAAAACTGACGGTAAACATTGATTAAACTTTGCATATAGAAAAAAGTCTGTTTCAATTATTAAGATATATAATTTTTAGGAAAAAATAAATGATAGAATCTTTTCTAAGTCTGACTGTTCTGGTTCTTCTTCTTTTTTTATTGAATTGTTTATGACTTTAGTTTAAATGATGTAAATAGATACAATGATATTTTCAGGGAGGCCGTTTGGTTATCCACGGCACCAACAGAGACCTTGACACATTGGTACCAGGTCAGATGTCTCGTACAGACACCCGTATTAGTCAAACCAGGACAAACTCTCATGTATGTTTATTTCTGTATGTACTCATGGACTGTGGGTTCAAATCCTGGTACTGGTACTATCATTATGCAATGTCAATATGGTAATAGTGTGCATTAGTATTAGGTTAGCGTTCCCCCCCCCCCCCCCTGGGGTTCTTGTTTCTCGTCTCGTAAAAATATGTATCGCTGGTGCCACTGGTTTGAATCTCCCTCACTATCTTTGTTTGACACATGTAGCCAAATTCGATCAATTTCGGATGGTTGTTTCTCGAAACGCATTCAAAAATTTTCGTTTACAAAATTTTCTCAAAAATCTTAAGTCTGGGTCCTGTAGCATCATATCCCAGCCATCTTGCTACTTCTTTCGGTATATTTAAGCCATAATTTTCATAGATTTTTGGACATATTTCATTGTTTGAATTGAGGATCACTGAACAAGGTTAAATACCCGAGAGGGACATGTATGGTCCATGCTGCAAAACCTCTTCTTAAATAATGCCACGAATTTGAAGAAGTTTAACATTTCTTTTGTATTTTTCAAGGAATGGTATGCCTTTTGGATTTTATTTTTAAATTTTGAGTTTGACTTTGCGTGAAACTTTTAATTACTTATTTGCAGTGAAATCCTCTCAGCATTCTCAACACAAAGCTTACATAAAGACCAACAGACAGACGAACCACGAGACGACAATTAATGTTGAAGTATACCTTATTCATTGTCTTTCAAGAAATTAATAAGATAACATTTCTGGTATGATGAATATTTATTTCACATCTAATATGCTAACACTATACATGTATAACTTTCATTTATTTTTTGAAAATTCTAACAATGAGCTTTAGATTAAATTTATTAATTGAAATAATAGACATGTAAATTTTGATTAATTTCTAATGTCTGAATAAGATGCAAAGAGTTTTGATTAAAGAATAGAAATTATTATATTCAAGTAACCAATTGCATGCAAATCAAAGGGATGACGTAAAAGGGGTGAGCTTTTCTTGTTGCTCGATCCCGAATATGTATATCTTGTTATAATATAATCATTTGTAACATTCCGGAAATAAATACTATTTGAACCAATTTTATAACATTTCATTGTTGAAATAATGTGACCTGCATAAAATGACGTTTGTAGAGATATGGCAAATGCTTAATCAGAAAATGTTTACAAGGTGGCAATGATTGACATTCAATATAATCTTGAAAGCTTTTCTTGATTGTTCTATGATCAATGACAATTATAATTAAGTTTTTAGAAGATCTTAAATTATTTTCTATTCTCTCATATTAACAAAGATAAAATAAAAGTAAGCAAAATGACGAATCGATTGTCCACGGATGATTATAAATAACCTACACGTGCACAAGTTCAATTTAAATGCACAAGTTCAATTTATTCAGATAATCCAACTTAATGGAATACAGAATGATAACTATGATCTAATAAATACAGCAAAAATGTATGATAATTATTATTTTAGACATTCTTCAGACAAAGGCAGAAAATAAGCAATCACAGGGTGCGATCACTGAAAAGGACCCTCGTATCCGTAATTTGATTTTGTTCATGACTCGGCAAGCCTGGGCATGGCACAAGCCAATCCCGGACAATCGTGTTAGATTTCCTAGTCAATGATCACATCCGATGATAGGTTATATTATTCCATGCGGTATCCAATAAACCACTTTTGTGATTTTACGTACCGGAGCATAGGCGAAAGGTTTTCAAAAAAGAAACACATTTATTCCTATAAAATATGCATTCAGTCTTGCGCCTTATCTTAATAAGGCGCAAGAATAAATGTTTTTTTTTTTAATTATTGTCTTTATTGTACATGAGGAAATATATTGTCACATTGAACAATAAAAACTGAAAATTATAACAGACGGAATGATGCAAAGTGTATATATGAACAATTCTCTGACTAAAGAACTGATTACTATAATTAGTGTCCTCTAAACAGCTTCCTAAGTATTCTATGACGGGTATTAAAAAGTCGTCTAGACATCATTTCTCATTACTTCCTACAATTTTCTTTTCTTTGGATCCGTTTCACCGTCGGCTTCGCTGAAAAAGGGAATGCTTAAATTCAACAAGGCAGAACAAAAGATCATAATAAATGTGATATAACATTTCAAAAATTTTGCTTGTACAAATGTTTGTACAAATACTCCCCGCGACATGACGTTTGAAGTTTGTTTTTTTTGTTTGTTTGTTTGTTTTGTTTTTTTTTTCGTTCACTACCATTACAATGCGTATACCAAAGAGAAGTAAGCTAGTGATAGATATTTTGAAAAATCATGTATTTAGATTGACCATAGTTTTTATTCTAAATAATCATCAAAATATAGGATGTTAATTGTGCTATATTTTCCATTAAAGTATACCTCTGAATAGACCCAAACAAAATGTTGACCCGCTCACTCTTTGCTTAATAGATAATATATGAACTCGCTTCACGTAACATTCTTTCCGTTTTGAATCATTTGCATTACAATGAGATAAAGAAGTCTCTGACGACCATCTCAACAGCACTCCCAGTAGAGCACCAAACTGAGCATCGACGGACACCTAGCAAGCTAGAGGTGGGACAATGTGCCCGGGAGGAGTAAGCATCGCCTTTTTTGGTTAGCCGCACCCGCCGTCGATTTAAAGTACCACTGGAGAGGCGTCATTACCCGAAACATGTATGTCCGGTGCACCACATTTAGAAATTTTCTGTCTAGAAGGCTACCCTCTGGCAGCAGAGTAGGGCACTTTTTTCTTTACAATAATCTAGGAATAAACATTTCTCCCTATGTATCATGTTGCTGCTGGGATGTTTGGACATAGGAAAGCAAAATATGAAAATAAAGATCATGTGCTGATTCAGCAGGTGTAAGATGGTATTAAACCCCTTGAAATTTGTCAAAATGCTCATTTTTGTGTTCCAACTCGTTACCTTTTTGATGACAATTTCAAACCAATTTTAATGCATCGGACAATGTTTCGGATAGAAATCCTCATCAGTGATGCTTCATGCCAAGTGATTTTTAGAAACAGCAAAATTAATTTTAGAAGCGCCCTATAGTTTGCATTTTTTGAAATTTGTATATCTACTAGGCAAATCGTGCGCGGCTCAAACTTTCCTGTGTGATCGATTTACAGGCATAGTTTAATAAAATCTTGGAAACAGGCATTTCAGGAACACAGAATTCAAAATTTTGTTGAAAAAGCCGTTCTACTGCAGCAGACTTGAGGCTTTTCATTTTTTTCTCTCAATACCCTCCTGAATATTCATAAATGCATTGTATTTGCACCGCGTAGATCTTCGAATCCATTATTCTGCTATTTGAAACATTGAAATTTCATAATTCAAATTTCTGTAATTATTTTTTTAACAAATGGAACAACTACAAAAGAATACATGACATCAAATAATCATTTTATGATAAACAAAAGAAAAATTGAAGTTGATCTGTAGCATTTCTAGTCTTTAGATTTTTCTGGAAAATATTGAAGATAAGAAAATTTAAAAATTGAGCTTACATGACCTTTTCCGATTTTTTTAAAACCTGCAGTTTGATGATGACTTAATTTCAACCTGTTTTTTCCAAAGAAAACGTTTGAATTTGCTTTCTGAAATCCTGATTAAGTGCAAAGTTAACTACAATCACAGAACCTGGCCTGATTTCAATAAACCTACATTTCCTTAAAAGCTTTTTTCACTTTTTTGTAAGCTTCGTAATCTTTTTCTTCTTCTTCTTTGTTGCTTGGATTTAGATTGAAGTACACATGTGCATGCCACTCTGTGAATACTTTAGGATATAGACTTGATGTCTAGAAAAAAGAAAAGGAATGTTTTATATTTCATTTTATCGTCCAAGTATTTTTTTGCGGTGACAAAGTCAGTCGCTCATGACTGTACCCTTGGTTCAGTTTTTGGATTAGCGTCCTTGCCCAATAACAAAGTCGTTGTAGTGTGAATTTCTCTCGAAAAACGTATCTTAATATGATCTGGAAACACCATATGAAGGGAAAGAAGGAATGTTACTACTTAGGAATGAAAATATTGTAATATTATAGTTGAAGTTGTCACATTTGTCATATATTGAAGTATTTAGGTTACCATTATCGTCAAAAGATAACACGAGATCTAAATATAAAGTACTGTGCTTTTAATGGCTTGTTCCACCTGTTGTTCACAAGGTTGGATTGTGCCAAGGTTATCAAAAATATTTGGTTTATTAATCGAGATATCATCGATATATCTATATTTAGAACTGAGTTGGAAAGCTATGTGTTTCTTTCCGTGAGTGAGCTAGGTTGAATAAATTCGGCTGCATACGAGTATGGAAAAAACATCAATCTAATTAGAATTCAGCTCTCTTTATTTCGTAAACTAGAGATATAACAACGACCGTTTGGAGGTCGTGTTCTATGAACTTTTTCATTTGCATACAAACAAAAATATATCAAGCAATCACAGTTGTTGTTTATTGGCCAACTACGTCATCCGTATCATCCGTATTTTTAGAAATGAAAGAAAACCGAGCACAACACAAATGAGCAAATGAGTTTTAGAAGATCCCGACGATAATTTCAACAGCACTGACAAAAGAGCACAAAATTAAGCATAGACGGACCCCTAGCAAGCTAGAGGTGGGACCAGGTGCTCGGGAGGAAGAGCACAAAATTAAGCATCGACCAAGCATCGACGGACCCCTAGCAAGCTAGAGGTGGGACCAGGTGCTCGGGAGGAGTAAGCATCCCGTGTTGGCTAGCCGCACCCGCCGTCGATGTTTTAGCACGAAAATGAAAGAAATATATAAAATTAAGGCACTGTCTGACATTATATCTATATAGAAAGTGCTATGGCGACAATGTCAGGGAAATATATTCAAAACACTTACTGTCAAACATGTCACATATGCAATGGTCAGGTCGCCATTGCCCAATGTTGAAAGTCTTCAAATTCAATAGCATCATTTTAGAATAGATAAATTTGCAGCATGGACCAGACATGCACGTTTCGGCTATTTAACACTCGTCAGTGATCCTCAAGCTAAACAATGTAATATGCCCAAAGAGTGTAAAAATTACCATGTCCAAAAATGTACCGAAAGACGTAGCAGGATGGGTGGGATATGATGCTACAGGACCCACGTTTTAGACATTTCAATTAATTTTGATAACAGAAATGTTCGAATGCTTTGAAGAAACGATCAAACGAAGCTGATCGAACTTGGCTACATGTGCCCAGGGGGACTCTTTTTCCACTAGCAGTGACACTCACAAAGTGGTACAAATGTTAAACGTCTTCAAATTCAATAGCATCATTTTAGAACAGATGATTTGCAGCATGGAACAGACATGCACGTTTCGGGTACTTAACCCTCGTCAGTGATCCTCAATCTGAATAATGTAATATGCCCAAAGAGTGTGAAAATTACTATGTCCAAAATGTACCGAAAGACGTAGCAGGATACTTATTTACTCCGCGATGTAAACATTCGTCGATCTGATTGGTCGAATATTAATATCTCTGACAATCCCTCCAATCTCTGCGTAGTTTACAAAATAAAGAGAGCTGAATTTTAATTAGATTGAGAAAAACATCAGCAAGAAGTGGAGCACAGTTGGATCCTCGTGGAATTTCCACAATTGTCTTAAAAATCATTCATCCAAACATCAAGTTATCGATCAGAAATTACCTCTTTCTGTGAATCTGATGATTTGAAATGTTTCAATAATGCTCCTAGGTACGTGGATGATTTTCTGACTATTGACATTCTCGCTTTTGAATTATGTAAGAATGAAATTTCTCCACAAGAATTGACACTTAACAAGACAAACGTTAACAGAAACACCATTTTTGGACCTAAACATCAAAATTGTAAACGAAACGATTCATACAAGTGTATATGACAAAAGAGATGATTTTAGATTCAACATAGTAAATTTCCCCTGGCTCGACGGTGATGTTCCCAGATAACCGTCATACGGCAATTACATATCTCAGCTCAACCGGTGCGCTAGAGCATGTACTAATATTTTGAATTTTCACAGTAGAAATTTACAAACTACCAAGAAACTTTTAGGTTAAGGATTCTGCTTTCATAAACTAGTCAAGACTGTCTGGAACTTTTACAAAAGTTACAGTCAGCTTCTTTTAAAGTTCGGATCTTTACCAGCAACAGAGTATATTACTTTGGGTATTACACAACCTGCCTTTTATAAAAAAGGGATCAAAGGTAGACAGCATAACCATCGAAAATGCGTCCGGATCATCACACGCCTTTTATACCGTGGATATGATCCTAATATCACCAGATGGATACTAGGCTTGGTACTTGACCAATGTACAGTCTTGTGCCAGCGCATTCTTAAAATTTGTACTCTGACAGAGTGTGACGACGGGACTCCATGACGGGCCCTGTCCAAACCTCTTTAGAGATGACAGGGCCCCGATCACCTGTCCTCTCTGAATGTCAGACTCCGAGTTCGCTACAGCCGGCATAACACGTACGACATCCCCCCCATTTCTATTTCCATTTATATATTCATCTCTGTTGCTAGGGCCCATGTGTATTGCTGTCTTGTTTGTGTGATAATCCAACAGTGAGTAGGTTGTTTTACACTATAATTGTGCGTTCTTCGAGATCTTTTGAAAACAGGGAAAGTGGGAGTGTTGTGCCAACGTAATCTGGATAACCACGCCATTTTCTACTTGCGTCCTAAGTCGGCACCGGTTACCCATTGGTCTCGTTGGTTTATGTATTTTGTGTTTGATGTTTCTGTGTCAAATGTCTCTTTTTCGTCTCTTGCTGTGCTTGTCTTTGTGTTTTGGCATCAGGTGTTTGGTGCTTTGCTGTTGGTACTGCAACAGGGCGTGGTTGGAGATCCCCTTCCTTCTCTATTATTAGAGTAAGAATTTTTCCTAACAAGTTGAGTTTAATTCTAACCCACAATAATGAACTTGAATTTGTAAATGCCATTTTATGTTGTTGGCCGCAATTTTCATGATTTTTGAAATCTTTCAATTTTGAAAACTGGAATAGTTGTATAAACATCGTATATACCCCAGCACGAAACATAGGCTCTGACCTTTGAGTACTATTCCTTCCGGAATTAAAGGAGCATTGTACTCACACGTACAAAAATGTACGAGCATTTATAGGTTAGTAGGCTTTATGCTAAAGGATGTGTGCAAATAACAAAATAAATACTGATTTCATTAATAAATACTGATTTCATTAATTAATACTGATTTCAATAAATATCAACCATTTCTTTTACAAAGAAATCTTTATTTAAAAATACCTTATGAGATAGCTATTGACGCCAACTGATGCATTAAATCTTTTAATGCCTGTACATATATTTAATGCCTGTTATTGAGGGCTCTGTGTCATGGTTTTGGAAGATGGGTATTGCGGTCGCTAACGGTCGGGAACTATTTCCCCCTAAATCACAATATTGACAGCACGGTACCCTCAAATTGCAGAAGTTGATATGTGTTGTGGCATAAATAAAGTGGATTGGTATGGTATGGTGGAACTGTTGCGACAGGTGTTACATGAGAACAGGAGAGGCTGACTCTCCCAGGGCACCTGGTCTCACTTAAGAATATTGGTTTTTTTCCTGGTTTACAACTGTTCCAACGGAAGTTCTTATGATTTTGCCTTTTCGACTTTGAGACTGAATAAGTGATGGATACTCCTTTGATTTTTATGGCATGATTTAGCATGATATGGTATATATGTTATACATTCCGGAAGACGTTATTCATTACAAATTAAAAGAATTTTCACCTTATGGTTTCTTGTTCCCTTTGTTAAATCCTCTGTCGTATAAACTATAAGATTTTTGATTGGATCTTCGTCTTTTTTGCCAGCTTCTAGTGGAAATATCTGAAATGTGATTAAACGAGTGAAATAGGGTTCCGTTTCAATAAACATTCTTCCAAATTTTCTGTAAACGAAAAGAAAAAGAATTAGAATTGGCTAAGATAACATACTCCTATGGGACAAACTTAATCTGGTGAATACTAATTGGACATTTATGCCTAGGAGGCAGGTCTCTGACACTAAAGGTTGGACGGTTCGAGTTTTTTTTCCACAGAGTATACCCATTTTTTAGAATTATCTTTTATTATTCATATCTAACAAATCTCATACGGTAAAATAGTATTTTTCATTTTATTTTTCATATCTTTTTATTGTTGATAAATATGCATGCAATCAGGAGAATCCCGAGCACTTGGTCTCACTTCGGAATGTTATTCATTCCGAGGTTCGCAACCGTTCCAATGGAAATTCTAATGATTATACCTTGCCTTCTCGACTTTGAGACTGAATAACTGATAGGTACTTCTGTGATGATTATCATATCTATTTTATTATTCATATCTATTTTATTATTCATACCTATCAAATGTCATACGGCACGGCATATATATTATATCTCAACTTCTAAGACAATTTATAACAAATCCAATGCAATGTCAACATTGGAACCATTACCCTTTTTTTAACAATCTAAAATAGAAATAATATTCGATAAGACATCATAAATAGCAATCCTACGAACAAATGTAGTCAAAGACACCATCCACAAAACGGCAGATATGCAAAAGAACAATGAACACATCGAGAGACGAGTAAACAATACAAACTAATAAACATTACAGATTACCGGTAATTTGCATGTGACAAGAACGTACGTTGCAAAAACTGGAGTTAAATCCAAATGATGTGGGTAATAACAATGTGTCTTTTGTTACACATCTAACAGTGAGGAGGTCATCTAACAGTGAGGAGATTGTTTTAGACCACAATTTAACGTTCTTCAAGACCTCTGGGTAATTGGAGAAGTGAGAGGGTTGTGCGCACGTAATCCAGGATAATCACACCATTTGCTACTTGCGTGGCAAATGGGCGTCCAAAGTCGGCACCGGTTACCCATTGGTCTCGTCGGTTTATGTGAAGTCTTTTGTGTTTGATGTTTATATGTCGTATGTTTTTTCCGTATCATAGTATGCTCGTCTTTTGTGTTTTTGCATCGGGTGTTCTGGTGTTTTGCTGTTGGTGCTGCAACAGGCTCTTGTTGGAGATCCCCTCCCTTCTTTTACACAGATGTCTGTGCACTCTTGATGAAGATCATCAATGGAGGGGGACTGTTGGTAATGTTTTGCAAAAATGCTATTACTGTTCTGTTGATAATATATCTCAGAGGACCAAACTAACATAATAAGGGGCCTAATAAATTCCAAAATATGGCCATTTGAATACATAATACATAAGTTTTTTTTAATATTAAATGTAGTTTTTCAGGCGTGACGGAGGAATATTCTATCTTACATTGAAAATGCATGTTTAATTTTGAAAAATATTGCGCCACTTTTAAATCTAAACTTTCGTCTACAATTATTATCCTTCTTTATAAAATGAGACTAAGAAACAAATAATGTGATATGATTGTCCTTGTCGTCTCTGCATGAAGTCCCTTTTTCGTCTCATGTGTGTGTGTGTTCTGCAGTGTTCATGTCTTCATGTTGGGGTTCGCCCCCTCATCTTTTTGTCATATTTCATGTTTTATCCACTTACCCACTGGGTGCCTTCTAATACTTACGTAAAATTTTACATACTTGTCCATAAGTGCGTCATTTATGCCTTTTATCATCTAAGAACAAATATAGAAAGTTAGTACAATTTAGCCATAGAAAAATGTATAAGTATTATTCTATTCATAAAAGTTTTACGGCATTACCTCCTAAAAGATCTGTACTTGTAATCTTAAATATACATAGACGATGGAACGCCGCACTTGTGTCGCCTGCTTAGCAGCTGAAAATTGGATCAACTATGTGGGTCAAAATCACTTGGTTCAAAATTATTGGTGTCAGTAAAAGTCTTGCCAAATGAAACGCTTGTGTTAAGTATCAGACGTCCTACTTACCAATTAAACGATATGGTAACTCTCAAAATTTCAGATAAGAATGTCAATCATCTAGGTCAAGGTCACTAGGTTATTTGTTTTGGTAACAAAAGAAAGGTATCATCATAAGAAATACATATGTGAAATATTACAGCCCTAGATATCACTTACCAACAAAAAAGATGTAGGCTATCTAAATTTTTTTTCACAACAGGTAAAATATCTAGGTCATGGTCACTAGATCAAACATTATGGTATTTGAAAAAAAGGTCTTGCCATCAGGAATACACGTGTGAAATATCAAAGCCCTATCACATAAAAATAATAAGATATAGCCAATTTTAATTTTTTGAAAAGAAAGTCAAATATCTAGGTCTAGGACATTACGTCAAAAATTGTGGTATGCGTAGATAGGTCTTGTAACAAGGAACACACGTGTGAAATATCAAAGCCATATCACTTACCAATCACAAGATATAGCCAATCTTAATTTTGTGAAAATGGTTAAACTCAAAGATAAAGGTCACAGGGTAAAAAATGTTGATAGCCATGGAAAGGTCTTGTCAGAAATACACATGTGAAATATCAAAGCCCTATCACTTACCGATCATAATGTATAGGGTGTGACATCCAAAGCGTGACAGACAGACGGACGGACGGACAAGGGCCAAAGTGGTCCCTGCTAGACTTTTTTCACTGTGACGGACTTGGTACTTCGAACTTCGTTCTTCGCACTTCGAACGTTGAAAAATCAGAGGCGTAGCTGCCGTTCACGAATAAATTCGCTAGTCATTTACATTTTAATAAGTGTTCTCAGTGGAATTGGTATATTGGACTCCCTGTTACCCACTTATAAAACTTTCTATCATGCATAAAGTGCGAAGTTCGAAGTGCGAAGTTCGAAGTGCGAAGTTGTCTAATTGTCGCTTTGCTTCGCAGGCGACACAAAAACGAGATGTCGAACTCTGCAGCCAGATAGCAGCCTTTTGGGAAAAAATTTCTAAAAGCGGTACACTAGATATGCATGTTTTGGAAAATGAAGCCTCTTCAGTGAAACTTTAATAAACTTAAAAAAAAATGATTCAAAATAATCAGAGTAGTTTAGTGTAGCGCCCAATACTTTCATTTCGAATTTTGTACGAATACCAATGAGTTAAAGAAGATCCTGACAATAATCTCTACAGCGCTCACAATGGACCCCTAGCAAGCTAGAGGTTGGACCAGGTGCCCGGGAGGAGTAAGCATCCCCTGTTGGCTAGCCGCATCCGCCGTCGATGTTCACGCACGAAAATGAAAATATATTAATTGAATGCACTGTCTGTGATTTTGTCTATATATTAAGTGCTATGGGGACAATGTCAGGGATAAATATTCAAAACACACTAACTGTCAAACCACTCGCGGGGAACATTTTTACGAGTTCCACACGGCAAAGGGCATAAGTGTCACACAAATGAGTTAAAGAAGATCCTGACAATAATCTCAACAGCAC
The DNA here is from genome assembly GCA_028142955.1 of Pinctada fucata. Classification (NCBI taxonomy): domain Eukaryota; kingdom Metazoa; phylum Mollusca; class Bivalvia; order Pterioida; family Pteriidae; genus Pinctada; species Pinctada fucata. The sequence continues at coordinate 30,521,248 of AP027113.1, read as the reverse complement.
TCACATAAGAGCACCAAATTGAGCATTAACGGAGCCTAGCAAGCTAGAGATGGGACCAGGTGCCCGGGAGGAGTAAGCATCCCCTGTTGGCTAGCCGCACCCGCCGTCGATGTTCACGCACGAAAATGAAAATATATAAAATGAATGCACTGTCTGTGATTTTGTCTATATAGAAAGTGCTATGAGGGCAATGTCAGGAAAAATATTCAAAACACTTTCTGTCAAACCCCTCGCGGGGAACTTTTTTTCACAAGCTCCACACGGCAAAGGGCATAAGTGTGACACACATAACTTTTTTAAACTTTGAATCATTTCAGCTTTTTAAAGTTTTAAGAAGATTCACTATCCGAAACATGCACGAATACTCTTTCATGGTCTTCTATGAAAGATACATAGGTTCCACGAATGATGCATTGCACCTATTTTAAATCTTTTTTATCAAGATGGCTACTCTCTGACCGCATCGTCGGACACTATTTTCCGTTTACTTGATTTATTTTGTATTTCTTGGTTTGAATAATTTTCAGACAAAAATATTTGTTAAGACCTACAATTTTTATTTATTGTGCTATATATGCACAACCACTGTAATTGCCCGAGATAAAGCTTTCAGGACGATTGTTATTTATTTCAGTAACAGTGTGACGTCAAAACGCCGCCGAGCATCGCGTATGAATTTCTTTTCCTATCGGAACATCATCATATAGAAAGTCGAATTCATATCTAAAATCTTCTCCATTAATCCCTTACCTCTTTCAGCGACTTTGTCTTGACGATTACAGAATACGACATCAACAAGCAACAGAGGCAGGCGCAGCTACAATAGCTCTCTGTCGATTGATGTCACATCCTTCACTCAACGGAATATTTCGAATGAAGATTTCTTGTCACATTCGGCGTTGTTTGTGATAATTCCAAAATAAACCACCCATGTAAGCAGTACACAGTAGAAGAAAAATCCATGAACTAACGCTGTCAACATTTCATGATTTCACCGCGCTGCAACTGACTCAAACGGATACTAAATGGGAATTCATTCCGCCAACAAAACTAGTTCCAAACAGTCAACATCTAGAGAGTAATAAACAACTTATTTGGTCATATTTTGTCATGATTCCATTGTTAAATTGTTTAATTTGTAATACTTGATATATCATAATGCATTAATTTATGACAGTTCAGTCATAGTGAATAAGCGTGACGTTGTCATGGGAAACTCCAGCTGTTCCTTTCTAAAATTAACTCCCCTCTGTATTGGTGAACGTATTCGCTTTATAAATAGAATCGGGTGCTTCCTTTGTTCTATTTTTGGCTTTGAAAGAGCATATATATAGAATAAGTGTCTTATTTTGTGTGTTTATGCAGAAATAAATTACAATGGCTGATGCATTTATTTGATAAAATGCGCTAACGCGCATTATATCAAAATAAATGCATCAACCATTGTATTTTATTTCTGCATAAACACACAAAATAAGACACTTATTATATAGTAATGGCATTCCTGATGGGAGAAAATCGAGTTTTAAGTGATTTCATCATTATGAAAGTTAGTTTCAGTCATTCCTTTTGAATTAATGAAAGGTGGGTAATATGCTCCTATGAAATAGTGATATTAACACTATTGTGACGTCATGATGTGAGTCCGCATAACAGATGTCGCAATGAAACATAGATTTTAAGATCGTATTTCAATGTATTCTTGCGTTATTTTTGAAAAGCATAATATTCGTAGCAGTTTATTCTTATAGAATGAACCATTTTCGGGGGCGCTGATTTCGAATATCGCAGTTTTTTTGCGATTAGATCAACTTTATATTTCTTTTCAATTTTTTTTTTAAATAAAAGATACATCGGCAAGCCTCGGGTTTTACAAGATTTTGAGACCCCTCGGGTGGAACCTATGTATCTTTCATAGAAGACCATGAAAGAGTCTTATAATAATATACCTATTGATGGAATCATTTTGATAACGATATTATATAATTGCATTTAAAAAAAAGATATTTGAGTTTTGCGCTTTATACCAGCTTGCTCTTCCTGGGCACCTGGTCTCACTCCTATATCGGGAGTTCGATTCTTTCCATGTGGTGGAGGTTTTTTTTTATTTGATTTGGTTCCTGTTTTATCCTGATTTTGTATGCCTTCTCTTTCTTATTTTCTGAATTAACGATTTTGTGCTGTATACAGGGATATGGTCATTATCCATATTTGTCATGGCATTGTTTTTGCAAAATATGGTGTATACATGTAACATCATTTAATTTCAAAAACCTTTCATCAAAAGTATGTTGAAAGTGTCAATAGAATGTACCTTGAATTTTTTCTTGAGGTTTTGTTCCGATGCCTGTAATGAAGAAATAAATTACTATATAATAAAACTTCACAATCAAAAGTAAAAAGTCTGCATGATGTATCGGAACTCTGAATAATGAGTAGCGATGACAAGAGGTCGCCAAAAAAATCCATAAACTTTCTCTATTCAGGGGGTCTATAAATCCTACAAATGATGATGTTTGTCTCCCTGAATACATTATATCAAACGTCACAATAAAGAGTTGTGGCTCTTGGACTGTTTATGCATTTGTCGAACCTTGTCATCGCAACTCCTCAAAACCCAAATTTATGGATTTCCATAAACTTTATACAATGAAAGATCATGATATGGGGTATATGAAGGAAAGTTTCACCCGAAAAAGCTTCACCCGATTTATGGCCAATGGAATTTGATGATTTGTATATGAGATAAATACCAAACCTTGTCATCGCATCTATTTCTATATCAAGGAAAGAAGTATTTTGTATACTGTACGAATACTTATATTAGCTCAACTATATCTTAGCGGAAACAGGGTAAAATCTTTAATATACAAACAAGGCACAGGGATTTATCGTGCTTCCAAGTTACTTGATGATAATATTGAAAATGGAAGGATTTCCAGCATGACCATCCTGCACTCACTCACCCAGCGAAACAAACCCACAAGAAAGTGACACATAAATGTCATCAGACAAAACTACAAATCGCAAAAAGACACAACGATATTCACTAGAACACCATACAAAACAATCGAAACAGACGTACAGAAACATCAAACATTAATGACAACACATAAAAGGAAGGAGAGCAATGTTCACCCAGCGCCGACTTTGGACGGCCATCTGCTATTAGCAAATGGTGTGGTTATCCAGATTACATGCGCATAACCCTCGCACTTATCCGGATACACAGAGGTCTCCATAGACGCACAATGGTTGTGTAAACATAAAACTTCTCATTGCAAGGTGACATCACAAACCAGATAGTTAAACGCAGCGGCCTCTTGTAAAATAGATTCTATGTAAATGTATCTAAAAAATTCTATTGCAAGCGTATAACAGTCTGTGCTCTGCTGGCTGAAGCGAGCTCAAGATCAATCATACGAGAAGTCTGATCAACTTTCAGAAAGGACAGAGAATCAGGACCATGTCTTCTCTGACGAGATATGAACAAGACCCGTCATCGAGTCACGTCGTCATGGTTGGTCAGTGTGCAACGTTGGGAAAAACATTGGTACAAAACTGTAGATTTGTCCAGTATCATGCCCAGTGTTTTTGTGATGACTTTAGGATCATATGCTCGGTAAAGCAGGCGACCGACTATTTTCTTACATTTGTGGTTGAAGTTTGATCTGCCTTTTATCCTTCTGATCATAAAAATCGTAAAATAAAGTCAACGAAATTCCCAGTGATACTTACTCTGATGCTGGAGTCGTGCCAAATTTAAAAGAAGTTCAGAATAGTTATTGTAAAATTTCCCAAATGATTTTACAAGATTAAGATATCTAAATCCTTGACTGATAATTTTTTTTCGTAATTTGCACATTCTTATCATGGAAGTATATATACCAGTTTAAAATTCCGCTTTTGTTCAACGTCTCGTATGAAAAAACCGTCATACACTATAGTATTTGTTTCAGCAGCTACACAGATATTTCTTCATGAATCAAATGTTTTGTAATGTGGATAATAAAATGTGGTTATGCATTCATAATCCAGAGAAGCACACCATTTGCTACTCTGGTGGCATATGACCGCCTTTAGTCGGCACCTATTGCCCTTTGGTCTCGTGGTTTATGTGTAGTCTTTTATGTTTGGTGGTTTGATGTCGTGTTTGAGGTCTTTGTTCCTTTTGCGGCTCTTGCTGTGCATGTATACTCTATGTTTTCGCCTGAGGGCGTTTCATTGTTCTGCTGTAGCTGCTTTTGAAACCGAATATTGTTGATGATCCCCTCCTTTCAACGAAAAGCCTTCTGAAACTATGAGTAAGACCATGTTCCAAGGAAGCTATCGTCCTCACCTTATCTCGGGGGATTTTGCGGTCCATCAACAATGGAAATTGTCCACATTTTATAATTCTGTTATATACTAGTGCCGTAATTTTATTATCCTTAAAATGAAGTCAGCTGGAGGCAACTCCCATCTTCCCCAAAAGATCCCCCCCCAAAAAACCCGATCTGTGTCAATTGATGGTTTGTATATATAATAGTACAAACTTTGATTGTTTTTCCATATTAACGTAGATGTTCCATTTACTAAATAAGTAATGTTTGCAATGTATTAACTTAGAATATTACGTCTTCAAATTCATAAGTTTAGATAAATTTGCATCATGGACCAGACATGCACGTTTCAGATACTTAACCTTTGTCAGTGATCCTCAATCGAAACATTGATATAGGGACAAAATCTGTTAAAGTTATGTCCAAAATATACCGAAAGACGTCGCAGGATGGGTGGGATATGATGCTACAGAACCAAATTTTCAGAAAAACAGAAAATTTAGTGAACAGAAAACTTCGAATGCGTTTGAAGGAACCATCAACTGAAGTCAATTGGCGACATGTGCCGTCTGGGATTTTGAATGAACAATGTATATTCGCACCTTGGCCTTTATTCCAAATATAATTAAGTTTTTGGATTAAGTCTCAATGCACTATAAAGTCGTCCTTAACAATATCAAAAATAATACATACTGGAAGTTCCTCCCTGTCAAAGACATATTCTCCAAGATAACGATAAAGGTCCCTTTTCATAATCCTTTGGATCAGTTCCCGAGCCTCGGAGAGTCTGTCGTCTTCGCTCCATGCTATCCGATTTGCAACATCATCGTTCAGTTTTGTGTATGCGGAAGGATCGTCGATCGCAGTTGACAGACTTCTCTCCTCGCTACAATGCACAATCTTTTATGAACAATAGACGACTGTTTCTCTAGCTGAGGAAAATCAATTTAAAAAGAGATAAACCGATTCTATGTCTAATGTTAAACGTCTTTCAAATTCAATAACATCATTTAAGAACAGATAAATTTGCGGCATGGACCAGACATGCATGTTTTTGGGTACTTAAGGTAAAGTAATCTTGAAAACTTTGTCTTATTTTTATCAATTATTTTTGTTTTGAGCTTTTATCTCTTTTATCAAATTCTTTAGCTTTCGTTTTGAGTTTTCATCTTCCAATTATATTGTAAATATACAAATGTTTTTATCTTACCCATCGATTCCCTTAAATGTGATGTGGGGATCGGCCTTTTTAAACGCTTCAGCTATCCTAAAGAGAATTTAAGGTATTCGATGTATAATAAGAATTACCATGCAAAACCAGTACTTCTGTTGATTAAATAATACGGTATATGTGGAGTGATCCTTGCTCTTTAACATTCTTAATTATCGCCTTTTAACTAGGCATAAAAGATTCGGGTCTTGTCTATTCTTTCTTCCCAGACATTTAACCGTCAAAACAAACCGGAAGTACTTAATTATACATATATTGCCCTTAACAGATAAGGATATCCTCAACACGACGACGTTGTAGTGATCACAGCGAAATTCACACTCATGAAGAGATATTCGACCAAAGTCTATAGAACAACCGATACCTACAATTAATTGTCAATATTGAAATATATGTTATATATATGTTTTAATTGAAATATATGCTCTTTATATGTTCTATATATGTTTAAACTTAGAAGCATTTTTTACAGCGCTGATAAGAGATGATACCAAGTATACTCCTTAGCAAAGCCTTAAATTAAACAGTATGCAAAGCAATTCACTTGGTATCACTATCAAAAATCAAAAGCAACTAAGTTGATTGAAAGAAGAAAATTAAAATATTCCAATTTGTAATTTTTTTAACGTCATTTCAAACCAATTTTAATCCGCCAGACAGTAAATCCTCATCGGTGGTACTTCAAGCCAACGTGATACTTAGATAAGCCAAATTTATTTTAGTAGCACCCTGTAGTTGGAATTTTGTATGTCTTTTTAAAGTCTGGATTTTGATGAAGAAATAATACTTTTTAATTGTGACGTTTTGAATATAATTTTGGTTTTTGTGTTTTGCTTTCATTCACTGATTGTAAAGAGTGTAGAGCTCTAATTTTCCTGTTGTGTCGATTCAGTAGCATAGTGGAATACAATCTTAAAGAAGGGAGGGGATCTCCAACAAGACCCTGCTGCAGCACCAATAGCAAAACACCAAAGTCTTATTCTTAGTCAGACGAATAATTCGAGGGAACCGGGTGAGTGGGAGGGTTGTTAGAATGTAATCCGGATAATTTCACCATCTACTACCAACGTGACAGATAGCTGACCTATTCTCATTGCTTTATGTTTATGTTTGGACGTCCTCTTTGATGTTTTTATCTGTGTTTTGTGTCTCCCATTGTTCTTGTCCACACTGCGTATTTGCATTTGTATATGCGTGGGGGTTGCTTGTTTTTGTTTTGCTGTGGTTGCTACAATTGAGTCCTTCGTAGATCCCTTCGTTCCTTTTACAAAGGAAAATTATTTGGGGTTTTTCTATTAAAACTTTTGCGCTATTTTCCTCCCTATTATTGTTTTAGACCACATTTGCTATTTAGAACCACTGAAGAAAAGACTCTAGATGAAATTTTGAGTCTCTCATATTATACAAAATAAATGAAATGAGGGAGCGACTTACAAAATTATCTTAAAACTATCTCTCCTGATAATTTTTTTATTTAAAAAACCCTCTGAATCATTGTGTCTTGAAGAATATGGACGAGACCTCCAAAAGACTACCCTGTACTGACTACATCTTAAAATCTTTTAAAACGACGTGAAAACTAACATTAGTTCAATGCCTTTTGCCGCTTGATGCTGATATGCTCTTCGGTGAAAAGATTTTCTTGCTTGGAACATTTCGTGTACTGCTTCCACATCCTTTGAAAACAAGAAATTATGATCAGAACGATTCCTCAGCTCGCTTGTTTTGTTCTGAAAAAAAAGACTACAAAAAGAGAGCAAATGTCAGCTATATACATGCATAAACAGCAGATAAATTTTAAGAAGAAGTCGACGTAAGACGTGAGAAACCATGGATATTATCCTAATGTCATCAGACGGACACTAGGCTTGGTACTTGACCAATCTTCAGTCTTGTACCAGCGCATTCTTAAGACCTGTACTCTGACTGACTGTGACGAAGGGAATCCATAACGGTCAATGTCCAAACCTCTTTAGAAAAGACAGGGTCCCGACCACCTGTCATCTCTGAATGTCAGTCGGACTCCTCGCGCGATAACAAACATGAGCTTGCTACAGCCGTCGTAGTACGGACTGTATTACGTTAGCCCTCTTTTTATATCCATTTACATATTCATCTGTGTTGCTTGGGTCCCTGCGTTTTGTGGTCTTGTTTGTGTGTGGTCATCTCTTTCCAGAATGATCAGTGACATTCTGCATTGCGATTGAATGGCTGTCATCATCACCAAAACATATCAACAAATACATAGAGACAATCATCGAATTTGATTAGTTTTCATTGAGCTGTTGCGACGGGTGTTGCATGCAATTAGGAGACACTGACTCTCCCCGGGCATCTGGCCTCACTTCGGAATTTTATTTACTCCGAGGTTCGCAGCCGTTCCAGTGGAAATTCTGATTGTTTTGCCTTACCTGTTTTACTTAGAGACAGAATAACGGATGGGTACTTCCACAAAAGAGATGATTTTGGATTTAATATTGTAATTATTCACTGACATCACAATGATGTTCCAAGACCACCATTATACGGTATTTATATACCTCAACTCATCCGATACGCGAAAGCATATAATCGACTTTATGTTGTAAGTTTACTATGATATCAATTTACAGTTTGATTTTATAACATAGGGCACCAATGACACACTGTCTTGCTCGTAATGTCAACTTACAGTAGCATCTAAAACATATACCTATACATGTACTTTGATATCAATTTTCAATGTGTTTTTGTTACCTAAGGCCCAATCGTAATTTGTATGAGTGATAGAATTGTTTACTTTCTGTCTGTATGCAATGGTCCATGTATCATTCTCCGGATGTTTGACGACCCTGGCAGTTTTCAAAAAGCGCTCGTGATCAAAAGTACTCTGCAATCCCAGATGATGGCAATCTCGAGCAAAGTAATCCCATTTATCCACATCAATTCCTGTTCTGCTGTTTGATACAATCTACCCGAACAATATGAAAATATCAACATTTTTCAATTCAAAATACGCATTTTTTCATTGTGGCTGTTAGATAAAATGTGCTTGTTATCGTGCGATAATGATGTCTTTGTCATCATGGTGCTTCACAATAGTCTTAATTAGACATTTTTCACCGTGACGAACTTCACACTTCGTACTTCGTACTTCGCACTTTAATTATGATAGAAAGTTTGATATGTTGGTTGTCAGAAGAACAGGAAGTCCAATATACCAATTCTATAGAGTATACTAATCAAAATGTAGATGACTCCACTGATGAATTTAAACGTGAACGGCAGCTACGCCACTGGTCCTTCAATGTTCGAAGTGCGAAGTACGAAGTACGAAGTGCCAAGTCTGTCACGATGAAAAAAGTCTAATTATATGGAGAAGCACCTTCCCCCAGAAATTATTACTGTTCATTAGGCAAACTTTTTCAATATATAGTATATAGTATACATGTAAAGTAAGCGTGAAGGAAGCTTAAAAATTACAATGGTTTCGTCAGTATTATACCATGCATAATTTATTTCGTTCAAAATTTTAGTAGAAGCTAGTCTATCAATGTAAAAAATAAGATACTGGATGGTTGTCACAGTCACATATATATGCCCTAGCTGGCTTCTAATGTTAAACGTCCTCAAATTCAAAAGCATGCACGGCTTATGTAGTCCAGTCATATTTTGATTTGAAATCGAACTAATTGCAAAAGAAATGTTTTTAGTGTCATGATGTACGTTGACATAATTGGAGCAACATATCAAAAGTCCTCTAAAATCCTCTCGGTGGAAATATGATTTATTTGGCCTCACAAAAACACGATTTTTTGCGCAAATTAGAGAAATTGTCATTTTTGGTTGTTAATTTCTCCATAAATAATGACTCATAGCATACCATTTTTCTTCCTTGGAAAGACTGGCTATAATATTATCTGCTGAAGCCAAATTTAGGATGGTAATGAATATAATTTAACATTTTTAGTGGTTTGAAATGGTCAAAAGTGGTGTCGAAATTTGAAAAAATGAGCGTATCCCCCATTTTCAGAATATGATTACATGGAAACGAATTGAAACACCATCTCATCATCATAAAAGTGTAAAAACATTTTAGCATATTAAATGATGATGCATAAACTTTTGTGTCACAATGATTCTTCTTTTAAAAAATCGACCACAAAACCAGCTGGTTGCATCATTTGTTCAGGTATTCATCAAATTATAGCATAAAGAGAAAAAGTAAAGCTTAATTTCACCCTGATTGTTGAAGCTTAATTGAATTTAAATTACTTTGTTAATTGTTTGGAGTCAAATGAACTAAATGAATGTGATTTTATACTGTTTTGACTGCTGACTTTGTCAAAATCTAGAATCAAAGTAGACAATTTTGATCTTTTTGGAGAATTGTTGAAAAATGGCCAAGTCCAAGGTTTTTTATGTTAAAATTCCTAATATTTCAAAAAAAATGTTGACCGATTTGCTTTAAATTTTGCATGACAGTCATTGGTGAAATAAGCTATCTGAAGCTAGAATTTCATACATCTGCCGGAGTATTATATTTAAAAAATCGAACATTGTTTAATTTTTATAATGGGAGCATAGGGAATTGACTTAAAATTCCCCATAATCTTTTTCTAGATTAGAAAATGTCAGAGGACTTTTTTGAAGATCTTTCAGCTGGTATAAAGAACATATAAAAACTAAAATGACCATGCATAGTCTTGAAATAAAAAAAGTCCTCCTCAAAAAGGAGCCGGGACTTAGTCAATTTTCTCACTTTAAGTCAAAATATCATTCCGATTCAATTTCATACTTATTTTTTCCTACATTACTTAAAATTTACTTTTTCTTTTATAATATTCATAAAGTATATTGCGCATAATTATGACATCAAATAAAAAATCTATGCTTACCTTTTTCATTTTAGAAAATATTCTGAATCAAATTGACAAAATATTCATTCTCATTAAATAATTTCTTAAATAGTATGGTCTCGACCGAATTCTGAGATGAATAACCCCGACATCATAAATATCATTTAACTTATTTTGATGAATTATAAATTTGTATAGTACAAACGTTCAGTTAACAGAAAATAAAGCTTATTGTTGTTTATCTTGATTCCTAACAAAGGTTACAAACACGTGCTCAAGACAGCTTTGCTAACTGAAAATTGCCATTTTTACCGTTTTTGATTGGTCCGTTTTCCGTTTTTCAAACAACTATGAAGCTTGAACTTTATTAAATGTCTTATATAGTTACTAAACGTGTCATAAAATCAATTTTATGCTAAAACTGAATCTTTCTCTTGTAGTTCCGATCAACTTAATATGCCACATTTGGTCTTTTTGCATTTTGACTAAAAATAAAGGGGGTCTAAATATTGCACTTGCCGAGAAGTATCGAGTAAGGACTTTTAATATGTGTTTTGTACATGTGTTTAGGCATTAAATCAAGTCTTAAAAGTTCTTTTGCGATTACTTCAATTTCAGCCCATTTGTTGCATCATATGACTGGACTAATGTTGTTATTCATTTTTCAATGTTTCTGTTTGTATGTTAGTAATATTAAATAGCTATTTTCACTTCATTAAGGACGCATGACACGGAATATCTCAGATTTTGATAAAATTTATACATAAGGTTGGGTTAATAATTTTTTTTCTTAATATCACATCCGGTTGCCATGGAAATGGACTTTGAAGAGTGAAAAAATGCATTTTGGGCGTTTTTGAAGTTACATACATCATTTATGCAGCATATTCTAAAACAAAACCGTAATGAATTGTCAGTACCATATCATTGCTCTTTCAAGTTCAGTAATAATGTTGGATTTATGGCCTTATCAATATGTTTCCATGGCAACAACAGGGTACCCTATTAGAATAGTGTTTTTTGCATTTTTTAAAATTGAATGATAAATTACTTACATTTTCAGTCCTGCTAATGTGTGAAATTTCATGAAAATCAGAGACCATATGCGTGCCGAAATTGTTCAAATGGTTACAGAGAATTGCTATTAATTCTTTTTTGATTTCATATTTGTTACACTGACTTGGAATATATTTGTAAATTGTCTAATGCAAAATTTGATAAATTAGTCTTAAATTAAGGAGTATCTCCCTCATGGCATAGTTCTGTCCTTAGATAGCTTTTAGTATATTGTTATAAGGTCGTGTTTAGAATATCCCTCCTCATAAATTCACAATTCTTATTTCCTCTCTTTTGGTCTCGAGTATCACTGATGATACATTGATGATGTGATCATATTGTGCACTAGATTATTGATTATTACGATATAAGATACATTATATAGTTCAATATGGTAATTGCAGGTTTGTAACGATATGATAAAGACTGCTTGTACTTGTTGGAAATCTTTTTCCTAATGTTTCATTGTGAGGTATGTGAGAAATTTTATGAACAAAATGAACAATACTGATCCCGTATATTCTGTTATAAGTCAGTTTGAAGCTTAATAAGGAAAAATTTATTTCTCAAAAGTGGTCAACAAAGTCAAGAGAGCCTTTATTAAAGTGATGCAATATTCTTACCTCGTACAAAAACTCTTTTCCTTTTTCTTGAACGTCGTCTGATTTCTGTACGTATTGATGTAAAATGAATCTTTTCATCAATGATTCAAAGTTAGCAATATAATAATAGGCTGTAACATTATATACATTGCTATATCATTTTTATCAATTCTTTCTCTTTCAGTTACTCTTTGTGTACTAATTTAAGTGGTATTCAAATTTACCGCGCACCTGGTCTCATTTAGGAATATTGTTTATTCCGGAGTTCGCAACTGCTGCGATGAAAATTCTACTGATTTTTGCCATATATTCTCGTCTTTGAAACTGTATGCGTACTACGGCAGTGTTCCAACTCTATACTTTTGTGAAGAAAATTCAGACCTAATTAATTATGCACCAGACACGTGTTTCGGATATTAAATCCTTATCAGTGATTCTTTCAGCCAAAGTGCTTTTCATAAATCGCATAAATTCATTTCAGTAGCGTCCTCTGGTTTATTTATCTATTTATTTATTTATTTTTAATTCCAATTTGTTCTTTAACTTTACAGAGAGTTGTGCTCGGCTCTTTTCCTGTTGGGTCGATTAAGTAGCATATCCAAATAAAATCTATATTCAAACTAGCAATGGAGGGATGGTGCTAAGATGTTAACCTCCTTTTTCGATGATATATTTGGATGCAAGTCTCCGAAATAGCAAAATAATGTATATGATGTCAACTTGAAAAAGGGCCAAATAAAGGGCAAAAACAAAGCCTCTTAAAGGCGACAGAGCTGGAAAGAAGTGATTAATATACTTAAAAAACATAGAGTCACGGGAACGAGTTTAACTGCTACACACTGCAACAGGAAATAAGTGTTTATATCAAGTAAACGTAAGAGTTATAACTCTATACCCTCTTGAAGAAATTTGGCGAGGTACCGTACTTGATGTCCGTAGTCTGATGTGCAAAATCAATGTTTTCGGTCTCGGTCAACCAATATCTGACCAGGTCTGTATAGTCACGAGTAGACCTCATCAAAGTCAATAATTGGATAATATCATAAGAGACTGGAATGACAATGATCTTTTCATGGTCACTTAAGCTATCTTATGACGTCACCTATCGATTATTTCTTGTTTCCCTTTTTGACTTATTTCTTCTCATATTGTCCTAGTTATACGCTGAAATAGAACTTCAAAATTTATATCCGATTTCTTTTATGTAAGTTTATCTGCTGGATGAAATGAATACGACTGATAACTACTAATATTCGGAGTTTTGATAAATGTTAAACGTCTTCAAATTCAAAAGCATCATTAAACAAAAGCTAAATTTGCAGCATGTTGGTTTATCTGCTGGTGGATTGTTTAGTCCCGAGGATATCGTTCGCCTAGTTTCACGGTGTTTCATGGTGCACACTAAAAGTGGTAGTCCGAGTCCGAGTCCGAGTCGGGAAAAGCCGAGTTGAGATTTTTAATTTCAAATTTCTCGGCAACGGATGGATATAATTTGATGAATTTTTCAGGAAATATCCATTTTATACATTCAAATCGATGTATGTTATTAGATTTTGAAACATTTGTATATCTTGGAAGAAATAAGCTATATACCGATTTTACCACACTAAAAGTGGTAGTCCCAGTCCGAGTTGAGAAATAAAAAAACGTAGATAATTTATGAATGGACGGATAGATTTTGTTCAAACTTTCAGAATTTGTTAGAATAAATATAAGAATGATAAGAAACCTCATTTTCCCAGCTCTTTTGACAATATTTTGTTTTAGAACTAAAACAAGTAAAAGCCGAGTCCGAGACAAAGACAAAAAGCAGAGTTGGGATTTTAAATTCAGATTTCTCGGCAACGGGTAGATAGATTTTTTAAATTTAATGCATTCGCTGCCGAGAAATCTGCATTTAAAATCTCAACTCAGCTTTTCGTTTTTGACTCGGACTCGGCTTCTACTTATGATACTTAAGGTGGCTCAATAATCCAAGAATTCTTTGTCAGAGGAGAAAAAAATATTCTGTTTATTTAACATTGATATCTGATGATTTATATTTGTAATTAAGATTACATTTCATCGACCATTTGACTGACCAGTGGTCCTCTGAATATACATATATAAACCAACCCCGAGATATGTCGCAAAACAATGAATTTTGATAGATAGAAACGTGTTATATTGATAATGATTCCAGATTGAAACCATTCTTGTGATCATTTTCACCATATTATCATCAAATATGTATATTTCTTTATAGATAATGCTTTCAAAGAGTGAAAAAGCTTAAACTGTTCCAGAAAAGTACATTTTAGGTACCCCCACCCCATAATGAGAATCTAAAAAAAAAGTACTCAGTACCCTTATTTGACATCAAAGTGATAAGAAGTCTTTGTCAGAAGTTATTTTCTTTGACATATTTCTCAACGACAAACTCTGTCCTTCGAAAAGATATATAAAAAAGTACATGTCATCGTTCATTCTGATTTAAAATATTTGGTTGTCATAGTAACGATTTTGTAACAATTTGCAACAAGTCAATTAAAATGCCCTGTTCCCTTAGTTGACATTATAACGATGAAAATATTTGTTAAAACTGTTATAATTGACATATTTTTCAAGATCAGACTCTAGTCTTTTAACAAAAGTACAAGACATTCCGTTTTACCTCGTTTCCATATTGTAAAAATCTACTTGGTTTATGCCGGACGGACGACAGACGACGGACGGACGGCGCGCTATGACAATAGCTCAGGTGAGCTAAAAATCAGATACTCTGAGTCGAGATTATTCTTTCCCAACATTCAGTGAAAGTTTCAAATTCTGATACAAGGAAGAATACTTACACAATTATCATTTATCATCGAAATTAAATATAAGAATAAACAAGTTTACAAATGATTTGTCGAAAAAATAAACAAGAAAGGGAAAGTAACATGTGTACTGCTAAATATCCTTGGCAAAGCGTTATTCGACCTTGTCTTTTATAAACTCACCTTTCATGTTTTGTTAGTGTCCGTTAAATGAGTTTTGTCAAATAAAGTTCATGTTCAAGTCAAAGCTTAAAAAAATGTTTTGTTCAAAATTTCATATCTGATTCCATCAATCTATTTAGAGATACGAAAATATATATAAGAGAAATAGAACTAAAGTAAACGGAAGCGTTTTTAAACATTTTGACGTTCAAGGTCAATAAGTGGACGTCAATCCCCTCCCTCGTTCTCGATAATGCGTGCAGTTACCTGTGAAATGGATATATCTTTGAACAAAGCTGGGTTTAAACTAAAATTCATTCGCTTAAGTTTTTCAAATAGGGAAACTTTATTCGATAACATCTTGTTGCAAAGTACGAAAGTTGACAAAATTGAAGAAAACTTTTTTAAACCAAAGATTATTAGAGAGACCAAACTTGAAATATCTTATCTATGATATCGCTAAAATCTCCAAGAAATATCTTTTTTTATCATGAACTTAAGTGTACCTTCTTGAATTCGTTCATAGGCAACAGGCGGTTGAATTTCCGCCGATTACGTTCTAAAAACGATACGTTTACGGCGTTAGCCAGGGTGTCTCACTTACGGGATATTTTTGTATATATAAATCAAAAGATACATTTGACTAAACATTTATTACACTCAGATTGTAGATGATAATTTTCTGTTTCCATCGATACCAAACATGTCGAAATCCGTCAAGAAACAAGCGAATTACGGAGGAGTTTGAAGGCCGAAAACTAAAAAAGGCCACATATAAAATTACTGTACTCGATATCTGATGACGTCAAACGATTATTGAGCCTCCTTAAGAGAGAAAATCACTGACCATCGAGCATTGCATGGAAACTTCAAAATTTTGATTTTCATTTTTTCACCTTTTTTGCAATCATTTTGATGCTCCTTGACCATTTATAGCAATAAAAAGGTTTTTAAACTTTTTTAAAAGAATATTTGCCTGTGTTTTAGTTGTTACCATGGAAACCTGCCCGTGAGACAAAAAAAAAATCTATAAATTTGTCAGATTTCCAACGTATTTTTTTCATGTTTCCCACTGCTCAATTAAATTCAATTTAGTATCAAACAAATGTCTCATGTATAGTGTTAGAGAAAAATTGAATAACATTCATTAAATTGAAGTGACTCCGTTGCTATGGTAACCTGAAGTAGGCCTATTTTCTAAATTTTGAAAAAATGGAATTATGTCTCTAAAACATAATTCAATATTTCAAATCTGCAACAGCCAAAACATATAATACAGATTGTGTATGATTAACCAACTATAGCTTTATAATAATCATGAAAAAAATTGGGAAGCCTTTTTGAGGAAACTCGGAAAAAATTGTTTAAAAAAGTCCGTTTTTTCAGTAAAATTCAAAATTTATTATTTTCAATATCATGTAATTTTAAATAACTTTTCTTATTTACAAATGAATTTTCCCTCTTATTTTGTATAAATAGACTAAGGGAGACATATTTATATGTAATATGGGAAAAATCTTCCATAGCAACCGAATTTATTCCATAACAACCAATTTCAACAATTAGATTTAATTATTTGTGACAAGTTTTTTACTTGTTATGTATATGATTTTTTGTTTGGCTCATATGAGGATATTTTCTAATGTTGCAAATATTTCATCTTTTATCCAAAATTTCAGAGAAATTGCTCATTTTACCTAGCAACGAGATATACACCTTAGTAACCATACCTTTCAGCTCCGTTGATGCATGATACTGGTGTATCTTATATTACCAAGTATTGATATTTATTCCATACTAATGTATTGAAAGTCTTACAATAATACGCAAATTAAAAAAATTCTATACATAAGATGTGATAAATCCTCCCTAGCAACCATTTATTCCATGGCAACCATTTTCGTTAATTAAATTTATCATTTTATTACGGCTTTTATCTAGTTATGTATGCAATTTTTTATTTGGCTTATAAAAGGATATTTTCTTATGTTGCAAATAATGTATCTTTTATCAAAAAGGTAATTAAAGTTGCCCATTTTACCTAGCAACGAGATGTACACCTTAATTACCATACCTCTCAGTTCAGTAGATGCATGATACAGGTTTATTTATATTCCCTCGTATGGATATCTATTGTATACTCATTTATGGAAAGACTTACAGTGATATGCAGAAACATGAGAAATTATATATATATAAGATGTGAAAAATCCTCCATAGCAACCAATTGTATTACATAGCAACCATTTTAAATAATTGAAAATTAACTATTTAAGGCGGGTCTTTATCTAGTTATATGTGTGATTTTTTTTAGATGAAGCTTATCGTTTATCTAAAATGTCACAGAAATTGCTCATTTTACCTAGCAACGAGGTATACACCTTAGTTACCATACCTTTCAGCTCCATAGATGCATAATACTGATTTATTTCATATTACCAAATATGGATATTTATTCCATACTTATATATGGAAAGACTTACAATAATTGGCAGATTACAAAATTCTCCATTGCAACTAACTTTTTACCTTAGCAACCATTTTTCATTTTTCTGCTAAGCACCGTAAGATGGAATTTTCAAAGGTAAAGTGTTTCCTTTTTGTAAAATTATGTGTACTATTGTATGATGAATGGAATAAAGAAATATCTTTGTATGGTAATATTCATCTACCTTGATGATTAATAGGAAATAACAGTTCTGCGCCACAAGCCCCTCACATTTTAATGGGAAATATAGGCCTCCCGATCGATATCTTTTATAGAAATAGTGTCAGATATAAGATGGTCCGGGGATCACTGAAGCATATCCTCCTCTTCTTCAGGATATGCTTCAGTGAACTCCAGGACGAGCCTTACTGGCTAGTCAGAAGCTCAAATCGAAATTGTGCCATCAAGGCTGTATACAAATATTTTAAACATTTTCACTCTGTGACCTTGACCTTGAAATCAATAGGTATCTTACACAAGTCATAAGGAATAAGTGTATGAAGTCTGTTTGTCTGTCTGTTTGTCCGAAAAACTTTAACATTGGACATAACTTTTGAATGGGAAGTGATAGGGCTTTCATATTTCACATGTGTATTTCTTGTGACAAGACCTTTACATTGATACCAAAATTTTTGACCTCGTGATATTGACCTTGACCTTTAACCTACTTTTCAAAAACTTTAACATTGGGCATAACTTTTGAATGGGAAGTGATAGGGCTTTCATATTTCACATGTGTATTCCTTGTGACAAGACCTTTCTATTGATACCAAAATTTTTGACCTCGTGACCTTGACCTTTGACCTACTTTTCAAAAACTTTAACATTGGGCTTAACTTTTGAATGGTAAGTGATAGGGCTTTCATATTTCATATGTGTATTCCTTGTGACAAGACCTTTCCATTGATACCAAAATTTTTGACCTCGTGAC
Source organism: Pinctada fucata (assembly GCA_028142955.1). Classification (NCBI taxonomy): domain Eukaryota; kingdom Metazoa; phylum Mollusca; class Bivalvia; order Pterioida; family Pteriidae; genus Pinctada; species Pinctada fucata. The sequence continues at coordinate 30,502,820 of AP027113.1, read as the reverse complement.
CTTGACCTTTGACCCTTTAACCCAGTGACCTCACATACATGTACTTAACAGAAAATAATGTTCAGTCTAACAAAGATGCCACCGGGGGCATTCGTGTTTCACAACACAGGCTTTATTCACTAAAAAAAATAGTTGCCAGAGTCACCTTATGCTCGACTGCATAGCATAATGTCTGTAATGACAGCCAATTTCTCAAGCTCACTTTTTTCTCGAATTTATATAATTATAGGTTGTTATTTGAATTTGATTGCATGCTTTGCATGCAAGGCGAAGCTGCCGTACGGAGTTTACCGACTTTATATATAGTTATACACAAAATACTCATGTAGCACCTGTACTTTGCTAACATTGGCTTTTAATGCAAAATCACTCGTGTGGAAAAAGTAGGTCAAGGTCATTGTATGAAAGTTTGATCAAAGATACATCCACCATGTAAGTTTGGAACATGTAGCACTTATACTTTGCTTAATATTCACATTTAAAGGCAAAGTCACTCAAGCGGAAAAAGTTGGTCAAGGTCATTTTATGAAAATTTGATCAAAGATACATCCACCATGTAAGTTTGGAACATGTAGCACTTATACTTTCGAATTGCTCAATATTGAAATTTAAAGACAAAATCAGTCAAGTGGAAAAAGTAGGTCAAGGTCATTTCATGAAAGTTTGATCAAAGATACATCCAACATGTAAGTTTGCAACATGTAGCACTTATACTTTGCTTAATATTAGGCATTAAAGGCAATGTTGCTATCTTACCATTTACCTTATCATCTCAACATTTGCCTTATCATTTGAAATAATTTTAAAAATCCCCACCCCAGGGGCTACATCCCCATCTAGCAATATTAAACAAAGTATAATTAAACATTTACAAAAAAACAAAACAAAACAGGATATGAATATAGGAAAGGAAGTTGTGTTATCTTAACATTTACCTTATCATCTAGTTCGGACGACGCTGACGCCGACGCCGGGGGTATTGCAATAGCTCTTTTGCACTAAAATGCACTAAAGTGCAGTTGAGCTAAAAAGACATGATTAACAGTAAACGGTATGGAACAATTAATAAGGGGTCAAAGTATGATAACTGCATTATTTGTTGGGATGAGTATCAAAATTATCCAAAACCACTCAAGACCCAAATAAATGTCACATATTTTATGAGAAAAATCTAGAAAATATAAATTTTATGCTCTTATAAAAATTATGTCATACATAGAAGTGAAATATAATTTAACAAAACTGTGATGAATTCTACTTCTTTTGATAGATTGTTCAACTGTGAATATTCAAAATCAAAATTTCTAATGAAACAAGTTAGAGAAATCAATTCAAAATAATTGGAAATTCTGTTTTTGTGTTAATTTGAGTCTAAAGTTAGAAATGACCTTGAGCTTTGGAAAGATGACCTTGAAATAATTAGAATGTTAAGTGATAATGACAAACGCAATTTGTAAACAGGTATCCTATTTCATAATCAAAGGACTCAAAAATGGGAATAAACATATTTCTAAATATGCAGTACGCCGAAATATTGATTCCAAGTTGCTATAGCAACAGCTTTTGATTAGTATTCATGACAAAATGGTGAGTTTCACCCTAAATTTTATTTCTTGAATTTTTCAGCAATGGACATTAATTTTGTCAAGGTGACATCGAATACCCGAATTTGCCAAATTATGGTTTTCAACCTTTAAAATAGTCAAAAACAGGCACAAAGTGACCCTAAAAATTGACCTTATTTTTGACATGGTTTCCATGACAACAGAATGTCACAATATGTCTTATTTCTCATATATCTGATGGTGTCAAATAGATAGACCCCTTTGCCATGTTAACCATGGTTCAAATAATATAGTTTGTTTTTATTGTTTTTAGATTAAGTTTGATAATTACAGTTATTTTCATCAAAATCCATGACATGCTGTGGCCAGCTTTTTTTTAGGTTTTTACAGGGAATCCATATTAAATATTTACAACCTGTGACCTTGACCTTTGACCAGAAACCTTGAAAATCAACAGGGTATTTTCTCTTGCCATAAGTTGTAATTGTATGAAGTTGAATACAGCTCCTGCACCAATGAAAAGTGCAATCTTTAGGCTGTATACAAAGATTTTGAACATTTCCGATCTGGGACCTTGACCTTGACCTTGAAAATCTTAAATTTCAACAGTGTTTTCAATGTTTATTTTCTGCAGCAATTTAATTATCTTAAAAAGGTTATCGATTTTCGTACGTAATATCAGTTATTCTTGATCTTTATTCCCAGACATACAGTGTATCAGCTTTTGGTTTATAAATAGAGTCATTATAGCCTATATATATTATAGTTTTACACTCTAATCCGTTGCTAAGGACATATAAAATACTGATCAGGAGGGCATTGGGGTTAACTTGCATCTTTCTTGAAGTCTTTTAAAACATTTATGATACAATTTGGCTAATAGAGATTTAAGATTGTTAGGAATATGGTTACACCGCATTTAATTCAGGAAACAACAACGGTTGCTATGGGATATTCATGGTTGCTATGGATGCCATGAATGGTTGCTATGCAGTGTTTAGGTTGTATGTCACTGTTTCACTCTTAAAGGCATAAAACTAAACTCAACCTAATTTTTGGTCTCGAAATCTCTGTTAAACTCTTATTTCGAGGAGTTGCTATGGAGTAAATGGTTGCTATGGAAACAAAAAAATATATAAAAAGATTCAATTATTTCATTCAACACCAAAACAACATTTATAAATTGATTCTACGGCAAAATGACGAATGAATCCAGTCAATACAGATGAAAAAGAGTAAGATATGATTTTTGGTCGTTTTGTTTTTACACAAAATTAAGTTTAAGCTTCGTTTCCATAGCAACCGTTAAGAGGCTTCCCAATTTTATTTTTCAAACAACTCAATAAACTTAAGTACTATACTGAATCAGTTTATTTTCGTTTGTACCGTGTTGCAGATTTGAACTAGCTGACCCTAAAAAATGATGAAATTTAGTTGAGTCCTTTTATGAAAACTAGGTTAACTTCCGGTTACCATAGCAACATATTCAATATATGCAGAGGATTTTTTTTTATAATCATTCTTAAAGACCAAACCTCAAACTATGATATCACATTTCAGAAATAATGACATCTTTCATTTAAACCAAAGAAAACATAGTGTACATTTTGCTGTTTTAGACATTTTGATACATACAAAAAGCGGTATCCATGGTAACAACTTTAAATGCCATAAAAACAATGAAAAATTGACTTAATATCAATATCATGCACCGTTTTGTCTAAGAATCCTACATTTTCTTTCGATGAAATAAGAAAATTTGAAATGTAAATTTTTGCACTTTCCATGATTTTCATAGGGAATGCTCGATGGTATGTGATTTTCTCTCTTAAAAACACAAAATAAACCCATGAATTTGGAAGAAGAAGAGCTCCGAGCATTTCAATATCCATTTCTAACAAATCTGAACATTTGAACAAAATCCATCCGCCTATTCATGATTTTTTAACTCGGACTCGGACTAACGCTTTTAGTGTGCTAAAAATCGGTTTATTGCTAATTACTTACAAAATAATCAATTATTTTACAATCAAATAAAATGCATAGATTTGTATGTAAAAAATGGATATTTCCTGAAAATTTCATCAAATTCTATCTATCTGTTGCCGAGAAATTTGAAATTAAAAATCTCAACTCGGCTTTTCTCGACTCCGACTCGGACTACCACTTTTAGTGTGCACCGTGTTTCAGCACTTAACTTGAAATATATTGGCACAAAAATAATAATTCATCAAAACCAGCCGAGGTCAATATTTGTAAATTAAGAAAATATCACACCATATTCACCGAGTGAAAAGTCCACACTTGTTTTATTATATAGTTGAATTAATTATTAGTTACAAAGGTATCTTTTCGAAAATGACTGGCGTCGACATTTCTTTTAAAATATTTCAAGACTTGATCTAAGCGTACAATTTGTTGATGAATGATTCTGAAAGTAATTTAGCAAACATTCAATGAGTAATTTGAAGATGATTTCAATATCAAAATCAGTTGTTATTCTAAAATTGATTCAAAATTTAAGGATGTTTTTCAGCTCAGCCCTAGCCTCCTTGATGTTGTTTACGAGAGGACGTTAATGACGTAACAGATGTAAATTTCGTTTTCGATATTCCACAGTAGACCGGAAGAAAGAGTTTTCGCGGTAGTGTTATATAATGAATTCGCCCCTCACATGTCAATATGATGGGACAATGACTCGTCACGTGACAGTTCTTAGTCATTGAGAGTGGGAATATAGAAGACTATATAATATTAGTTAATATATCATGTACATGTATAAAGAGCACAAGCTGTGAAGGAATTTGCACCAATTTACACATTTATTTAAAAATCTTTTTTCAATCAATTACTCGGTTTAAAAAAGAAGAGGTGAATTTAAGGTAAACTTTTGCATAAGTAATATTTACAGTTTTGAGAAGGACTAAAATATTCCTACATGTATTCTTTTACACAAAGACATTAGAAAAAAAAATTCTTGCTCAAAGTTTGCTTGAACAAATAATTTTGCCCTGCTCTGGGGCGAAAAAAAGTAAATTTGCCCCGACAGAAAAAAAATTAAAAAAAACAAGCAACCCCTCTTAGTATCAAATGTTTCATGCTTTATGTCAAGTTTAGACTTTCGCTTTTCATAATTTCATTTTTTTTTTTTTTTGGATATCTTCTAACCAGTGATGCTAGAGTTCGATTTGACATAACTTGTTGAAATGCGCATATGATGAATTGTTATACCCTTAGATATTTTCCCCTTAATAGTCTATGCAAGAAAAAAGTCCAACAGAATGACTGTTAGAAACAACCGGTTCAAACGAAATGTTAAAATCGACTGTTGGACCGGTCACGTGACGAACTGTTGACCGGAAAGATATTTTAGTGTTGTTATGACAACAAGCTTCTTGTTTATTTCGGTTACCCTATTTATTTCCTCAGTTAAAGACGCTGAATAATGTAAATTTGATCATTTTTGGTAATTAATTGTATTTGAAAAAAAGAACGTTCCCCTTGAATAGATCAAATATAAGAGTTATCTTCCCTAATCAGCTGTTTACATCGTTTCAAAATGGCAGCGAATTGCCTCTGCGACGGAGGACGATATAACAAAAATATTGGAGAACAGAGATGTTAAAAACACTAAGAATGCAAAAAGAACATCATTGAATATTCTCGTAGAATATTTATGCTCCATAATCTCAATCTGCCGCTGATCGCTGATTATACAGCAGAGAAATTTGACTAAGTTTAACAAAACAGTTGTAGAACGGAGTCTCAATATTCTTTTTACGATCAAAAAAGGTATAACAAAACAGTTGTTGACAGGGGTCTCGGTCGACAGCTTAACTGTATACTAATATCTTAAAATAGAACATATATATTTCAATTCTGACAATATACCGGATTTATACATCTCCCGATGAACGCCATATCACTTTCTGTAAGTCCTTCATATAAATCTTGACTTTCTTCTCTCTTTAGGTTGTTTTTCTCCACCAAGTATTCCAACATCTTAATGCTTGCAACCTCATGATTGATCTAAAAATTAGAAATGACGCATCAAAGAAATCATAACAACGCAGATATATCATTTAAGGTTATTCATATTTTCAGATCAAATGTAACTAAATTTTCTGAATTTTAAGTGACTATTATATTTGTGTATAACTCCTTTTGCAAATATTGCATAAAAAGTTTAGAAATATTTTGAAAGAAAAAGGGGTCCAAGGTCTTACAAGTATACGGTTTTGTCTTTTACCTGTTACATTGAATCTGTTGAAGTCTTTTACAATATCTGAACACATTCTAGCAACAGATGAACAATAGGGTAATATGTTCATCCACGTTAACTTCAGGTTATAAACACACGGCTGCCTACTTCCGTTCAAAATTACGCTTTTTACAGACAACTTATGATTACTGATATTTGGCAACGATGGTTTGCCGATGAATTCAGATGTAAAAAAACTGTTTCATTTGTATTTTCTTTTCTTTTTATCTGTAGGACTTAATTCTAATTCATTTCATACTTAACACGACCACAAAACTCTAGTTCAACGTTCAGTAATACATGTAAATTCATGCAAAATTGAAAAGTTTTGTGGAAAATTCTATTTGTTCAAAGTCGGATTCATCATATGATACACCTGTGAACACATTATACATGGTCATTTGGGGAAAAAAGCTCAAACTGAGACATTAGCGCGTCATTAGATAGAAATGAGGTAAAAATCATAGGATATAGACTTAATTTTAAAAAGTGTCAAAGGTAAAAAAAATCTCAATTTTTGCTCCTGTTTCATACGGTATTCTAACCCGCCAATGCTCGGGGTGTAAAAAATCATAAAACTCGTTTTATAAACGCCGTATGAGTGAGAAAATTATTTAAGATCCTTTTTGTATGTCTTGTTTTGCTTGTTAAAAAAAGAACCCTTTCAAAATATGCAGTTTTTATGTTTGAAAAGGAAATGAAATGCAGTTCAAGCAATGATTTTAGAGTGAATCTCTGTTACCTGATGCGTTCTATACTACGGCATTTGAAGAATTTTTTGGGGAAATCATGGTTTTATCTGTTTACTAAGTATGTGCCTTTGAAATAGGCTACAATGGCAACATGTGGTACAAATGTTTAACGTCTTTGAATTCATTAGCATCATTTTAGAGCAGATAAATTTACAGCATGGACCAGACCAAACGAGCAAATACCTTTAATGACAAAAATAAGAAATACTACAGATTTATGACTTATTTTTGTTTTTTACAAACAATGGTAGTACTACGTATATGTATGAAAGACAAATAAATATTGTTCATTTGTATTGACCTTCGGAAATTGTCAAGCCTATATGTTCATGTTCAAGGTCATTGAAAAACATAAGCCCTGTTTCAGACGAAATTTTGTGAATTTTCTTAAATGTCTAATAAAATGTAATAATGATCACTGAGACAGCACACGACCTTATCAACCAACAAACAAGATGTACCAACAACAATATCGACAGAGACAGGCCATCGCTTTAATTTGACTATGGATGATTATACTTGAATAACTGCCTTGATAACTGACTTAAAATCCTCAAAGTCTGGTCTTTCTTATTCCTTTAGTGTGTTCCTTTAGTGTGTCAAAGATAGACAACATCAATATCGAAAATGCGTCAGAATCATCAAACGCCTTTTATACCGTGGATATGATCCTAATGTCATCAGACGGACACTAGCATGTCTGGTCCATGCTGCAAATTTATCAGGTTTTAAATGATGCTATTGAATTTAAAGACGTTTAACATTGGTACTTGACCAATCTACAGTCTTGTACAAGCGCATTCTTAAAACTTGCACTCTGACTGACTGTGACGACGGGACTCCATGACGGGCCCTGTCCAAACCTCTTTAGAGAAGACAGTGCCCCGACCACCTGTCCTCTCTGAATGTCAGTCGGACTCCTCGGTTGATAACATACGTAAGCTCGCGGTGGCAGAGCACGGATTGTATTACGTACGCCCTCTTTTTATATCCATATTCATCTGTGTTGCTTGGGCCCCTGCGTTTTGCGGTCTTGTTGTGTGTGGTCATCTGACAGTGAGGAGGTTGTTTTACACCACAATTGTACGTTCTTCGAGACCTCTGGGTAATCGGAAAAGTGGGAGGGTTGTGCGTACGTAATCCAGGATAACCACACCTTCTGCTATTTCCGTGGCAGATGGCCGTCCTAAGTCGGCACCGGTTGCCCATTGGTCTCGTTGGTTTATGTGTAGTCCTTCGTGTTTGATGTTTCTGTGTTGTGCGTTGACGTTCCTTATCCCTAATGCGTCTCTTTCCGTGCTTGTCTGCTTTGTGTTTGTGCATTGAGTGTTTTGGGGTTTTGCTGTGGGTGCTACAACCTGGTGTTGTTGGAGATCCCCTCCTTTGTTTCATGTTTTGTGGATATTGTTTTGTGGACGGGTGTTACATGCAATCAGGTGACGCTGACTCTCCCCGGGCACCTCTTCTCACTTCGGAATGTTGTTCATTCCGGGGTTCGCAACCGTTTCGAAAGGAATTCTCACGATTTTGCCTTGCCTTCTCGAATTTAAGACTGAGTGATGGTTAGGTACTAGTACATCTTTGATGTTTATTTCATTTTCGTGCGTGAACATCGACGGTGGGTGCGGCTAGCCAACAGGGAATGCTTACTCCTCCCGGGCACCTGATCCCACCTCTAGTTTGCTAGGGGTCCGTCGATGCTCAATCGGTGCTCTATTGTAAGTGCTGTTGAGATTATCGTCAGGATCTTTTCTCTCACTTTAGACTGATTTGTCCGCGAAATAAGGTGTCTGGAAAAATGTTGTCTCACCCTACAGGAAGTGTTATAACAGTAACGTCAATGTGACGTCAAACATGACTGCTTCATTAGTCGGTCATAATATGAAAATAATTACATGAAAACCTAATTTTTGAGTTATTTTAGACAGTGAGAGAAAAAAATCAATCCCCAGATGTGTCAGGGACACGGAAGTCCAACCCTCGTGTCCAAAATTTGCTTCTGTCCACAGGCATATCCTTGAAACTCGGGTTATATTTCCTTGTCCCTGATCACATCTTAGATTTTATTAATCTCATTTTTACCATACCTCTGCTTTTTCATCTTTTCTCACTTCTTTAAGAAACAAACTTTCGAACATATGTGAAAATGGTCCATGTCCTAGATAATGAAAAACGAATTTTAAAAAAGTTTGAATCCCTCAAAAAGAATGAAATTGTTCTTACATCAATTTTTTGGTTGTTCAGAATCTAAAAATTCGTATGAATTATGGTTAAATTGTGTGTTAAAAATTAATAAGATTTTTTAGAAACAAGATGTATCCTCAACAAAAGAAATGAAGAGGGCGGAATGATTTTCTGGATAGAAAGACAGAGGAGTATAAAAGCAGGGCTTTGTGGTAATTAACACGTGGTAAACAATTGAATTAAGTTTACATCATCATGATCATTCTGTTTAGAACAGGCGATCGTTTTACAAAGATATCGTAAGGCACAAGTCATAAGTCGTAACTTTCATAACTTAAGACTTTTCTCAGAACCGGTTTACAAAAGAGGTCATAAGCGTAAGTCGTAAGTCGCAAGTCGTAGGTTTGGTCGTAAGTCGTAAAGTAACATTTCCGTTAATGAAGGACGTAATTGTACACAAAATCCGCGGGAAATATATCGCATAGATTTCGTTCCGTTTAGTTTAATGAATTTTAAAAGAAATAAAAAGATACAATTACGTAAATTTCCAGTGGATTTAAAATGCGTAGACAAAAGTAATCGTTTACTCTTTTTAGAGCTGCCTGAAACGAATATTTGAATAGTGGTAATAAATGTAGTTATCAGCGAATTCTCGAAAATAAAATGGTATTCGCGGAACATTTTATACTGCGTCGTAATCATATGCGTCTTTCATAAATATAGTGAAATTTCTGTGATACATTACATGAACGAATTTCACTATTTTTTTCAACACACAGCCACTATTCTTACAGAACTATGTATTTAGCAAATTTGGTCACCATGCTTTATATATAATTAATTTAAATTTGTTTTAGCATCATCATGCAGCGACACGTGGTATTTCTGCCCCCTTCCCGGCGTTTCTGACTGATCAACACATATGTTATTGTTTTTCTTGTACACTTTGCTGACTCTAAATAAGAATTACTTTTAATTCTTACGTCATTCATACAAGTCATTAAGTCATATATACTTAGCGTCAGCATAAATTTGTATTATCGAAAGTGCGCCGAGAGAGTCAGTGTTCAAAGTGATATTAGAACATCTGTGAAAATAGTATATTGCATAAGCTCTTAAAAAATGACATTTTTCATGCTGTAACCATAGAAAAAAAATTCCTGGTTTTAGAGGAAATCGACATTTTGTCAATTTACCCAATAAATTTTCGGGATCGACTGTATTCTTCGTGGGTCTCAGTAAATGACGTCAGAAGTTGTACACGACAAAGTGATTGCCCGTACACGCACATGTGTATACGCATGTGGTTACCGTTTCAAGAATAAAACAATCAATATCTGAAATATAGTTTTTTATTTATTGAGCAAAAAAAAAAAAAGAAAATAAATAAATGAAATAAATAAATAAAGGGCGCACCATTTCTAAACATGCTCATGGCTGGCGATCACCTGTAGATTCAGGACAGAAGTTTGACATAATTTATATTCTGATTAAGAAAAATAATCGTGCTGGCCAATATTTTTGATAGATTCTGTATCTAGATATGGAATTATGGATCTAGCACTTGTCAAATATTAGATCGTGGTTTGCGGGGGTAAACCCCCCCCCCACACACACACACACACACGCACATTTGTCCGTTTTGAGTCGTTGAGAGAGAGAGAGAGAGAAAGATCATCCAATCTTTTCTATCATCAATTGCCTCTCATGAAATGTTTTCAAAAATGTTTTCAGATATAAATTTATTGCTTCGTTCTTTTATGATTATGTTATTCCATAAAAACCGCTAGTTGGGACCATAACTTAATGATTTAGAAAAAAAAAGAATAATGTCGAATCGTTTTTCGTTGTAAATCCTAAAAATTGTGAGCATATATATTCATAGAATAAAATTTGATCCCTATTTTAATTAAAATAGATTCCGTGACATCGACTTGGAGCCTCAGAATAATATTAAAATTTACTGAGTGGTTTACCCACGTGGGGAGCTCGTGAAATAAGGTCTACCCTATATCCCTTGCACCAATGCAGGTGAATTTTGAAATAATTATTTTGTCAATTTGAAATATCGGGAGTTCGCTTCTTTTCATGTGGTGGAGGTTTCTGTTTGTTTGCTTTGGTTCCTGATTTTGTATGCCTTCGGTTTCTGATTTTCTGAATTATCGATTTTGTGCTGTATACAGGGATATGGTCATTATCCATATTTGTCATTTATAAAGATTAATTCAAAAAAATATATGTAAAATGAATTAATAACGTTTTGTTTAAGTCATTATACCCCTCACCCCCTTCCTACGCTTCTCCGAAAGATTGTTTTCCATGTTCACTGTGATCCGCCCTCCCCGGCCGCTCTTTTAGATTCCTGAATCCGTCTATGCCAAAGATATTTCCATCTGTCATTTGTCATTAAAGTGAATGTATATGACAATATGAATATAGGTAATACTATGTTGTACACTAAGCTCAATAAAAGGATGGGCAGGGGGCCTCCCAGTGTGAAACTCCAGCTGCACGCATTCCAAGTTAACACCCCCCCCCCTCTGCGTTAGAAACAGGTCGGGCTGTATATTCAACCATAGTTTCAAATCGTGCGTGTTTAGAACAAATAGTAAAATAGAACTGACAGAAAATATGATGTGACATCATGTGTGAAATAGTCCATCCCAAGACACTTCCCCCCCCCCCTTTATTTTCTCACGGACAGATTCTTGGTCGCATGAAAATTACTAACATTAAACATTTACATATAAATACTCGACATGATCAAGAAATTATCAAAAGGTGTGAAACTGAGCAAATAGAATGCGAACTCAGCTTCAATACCTCAACGGTACATTGCATTGTTTACACTACTTTCATCTTTCATGTACAACTTCCTACGTCATAAGTCTCTCCATCATATTTGCCGGAAGTGATCATTTAGAGAATCAGGGTTTCTGTAAATGGCTGAAAATAGCAACTTCAAAGCTGATTTACGTATGTGTGCAGTAAGAGCTTAAAACTATTTTTGGCGTATTATGCTTTATTTTTAGGGAAAGTTTTAGGTAAAAGTATTCTCTCATATGTTCTAATAGCACTTTAAAATCTAACGTTCCTTAAGTTTTTACCCGACAGTTGTAAATTTTCTAATTAATGAGATAGAACGTATAGATGGCGCTTGTATATTATGATACAATGTAAAAGAGTCCGGTATCATTTGCGTTACGCAATTTCGTCCGTGATATGGAATTGCACGTCGATGAATCGCTCAGGGTAAATCAACTACTATTATCACAACGATTTTTATTGTGGATAGGAAAAAATATATTTTAATCAAACAGATTAACTAGATGTTTTTATAACACGACCGTTTTAAGAATTGTTCGCGGTTTACATCGTCAATTACCAGGTGCAATGGCAATAAAATTGTTCGAAGTGAATACTATCATGTTACAAGTATTATGTCACCAATACCCTCAGATTAGCCAGTGCCGTAAAATTTAATATTCTGCCATGTGTTCCTTTATCGCCGTGAGTGCTGACGTCAAATTTCTAGAAAATTGTAGAGGAGCAGTTCCTAGAATTAGCAATGTATCGAAATTTGTAAGGAGATTGTGCAGATTTGGTATGCAGTATATTGTAGGAAGATCCATTTTTGAAATAGGAATGTTGAATGAAGAAATTTCACTGTTATGTTTGCTCAAATGCTAGGGACACGTCCATTGCTTTTGCTATAAGTATTTGTAGACGGAAGTTCCGAAACTAAAGTAGATATATAGTAACGTTTTCAAATGATTATGGAGTTGTTGGCTGCTTTATCTGCAGAAGCGAATACATATTTTCAAGTTAATTACGTAATGTTGATTTGAAATATCTTTCAGATTTAGAACTTGAAATTTCAAAAAGAGTAGGATTTTTGTGGAGGTGCACTATTCGAATATCAGTAATAACCAAAATGAGGTTTCTCCAGTCGTTCAGTGAAAGCGATTCGATTCCTTCCGATTTACACCATCGTTTGGTATAGTTATCACTGTAGCGAATCACGCGATATGCAAATAATCTCTTGCATGGGAATTACCTTCGATTAAACAAGGTAAATACTGTCTAAATCTACCTTACATGGATTTATTTTATGCCTATCATACGAGCATCGTTATCAATTATATGATGGTAATCTATTTAGGTCAAAAATAGAGGTATAGCCAGAGAACACTTAAACATTTACGTGCACCATATCATAACATGTAAACAAAGTAGAAAATTTTCTGTTTAGTGTTCTATAAATATACCTCTATTCTTGACCAAAAGAGTACTATCATATAAATGATAATGATGCTCATATGATAGGCCTAAAATAGTTTCATATAAAGTAGATTTCGACCGTATTTACCTTGTTTAATAGAATGGGATTCCCTTGTAAGAGATTATTTGCATACCCCGTGCTTCGCCACCGTGGTAATCTAAGGCTTCCTTTACTACTTTTGAAAAAATCTATCTTGGATGAGATTCTATACTTAAGTCCTTTTTTTACGAGGCATGAAATACCTTGTACACGATGAATACGACGCGTGGCATAATATACTTGATATGATAATCGTGGTATGATACATACATATGGGGTACACGGTGTGTGATATGCGTGGTATAACAATCGTGGTGTTATATATGGGGTACACGATGAGTGATATGCGTGGAATGATAATCGTGGTATGGTATATTGGGTGCGCGATGAATGATATGTGTGGTATGATAATAATTGTATGATATATGGGGTATGATAATCATTGTATGATATGTGTGGTATGATAATCATTGTATGATATATGGGGTACACGATGAGTGATATGCGTGGTATGACAATCGTGGTATGATATATGGGGTATGATAATCATTGTATGATATGTGTGGTATGATAATCATTGTATGATATATGGGGTACACGATTAGTGATATGCGTGGTATGACAATCGTGGTATGATATATGGGGTATGATAATCATTGTATGATATGTGTGGTATGACAATCGTGGTATGATATATGGGGTACATGATGAGTGATATGCGTGGTATGACAATCGTGGTATGATATATGGGGTACATGATGAGTGATATGAATGTATGCGTGGTATTATAATCGTGGTATGATATATTGGGTACGCAAGGAGTGATATGCATGGTATGACAATCGTGGTATGATATATTGGGTACACGATGAGTGATATGCGTGGTATGATATACATGTTATACGTATTATGATGAATGTGGTATGATATACTTGGTATATCATGATATACGTGATACAAGATGAAATGCGTAATATGATAAGTATGGGATGATGTTCATGATATGATATATATGTATGAATTGATAGCTGATACCAAGGTCATGACATAAGGCGGCTACTTCCACTCGCAAAATATCTCCCTCAGTTATCTCAATTTTGCAAATGTCGTCATTTGGGTTGCTTTTCTTCACTTCTTCGAGTCTTTTCTTCAGTTCATGTAGAAGTGTGCTTGCCAAATGGTAAGTTCTGTGAATAATAATTCAACGTTCTTTACATTGTTTTTTTTTTTTTTCTCGATATTTCATTTTTTATACTCTTTCGTACTTCTCTCATTTGTTACTTTACCCTTCTTTTGTCATGATATAATTGTTTGTTCGTTGCATCGTTAGTATACAACTTGTTTATAAACATCTGATTTGTGTTATGCACTTTTTGCGTAGAAAACTATCTGTTTCGTGTTCGAGGAATTTCAAGATATTTATCCTGATCAACATTTTCCGCCCATAGATTTCCACACATCGCCAGTCCAATTATCTCTTTGAAGCAAAATTTCACTTTCCAATTTTTAAATCATAAGAGAGTAATTATTTCCCTGTCGGAATATTTTAAGAATTCTTCAAAGCCGGATTTTTTTTTTTATTTATTTTTTATTTTTTATTTTTTTTTTTTATTTTATTTTATTTATTTATTTTTTTTTTTTTTTTGGTATTTCAGATGGGATTGTTCATTCGCGCGGCAGCATTACCCAGACATCTTCTCGCCGGCAGTTCGGGCCAGATTATCATTTTGTAAAGATCGAAGCCGGATATGCATTTGCTTTTTTTCAATCTTCTTGCCATACCCATCTTTAAACATGAGGCCCAGAGCCAATGATGAGAGAACAATAGAAATCTTAGAGCGATTATGAATTATACCTGTTTAATGCTTATCGTGTGACATATGAAAGAAAGGGTAATCAAAGATGACATAGCTTGCAATAAGAGCTGTAACGATTAACCGTAAAGTCAGTAATTCGCGGTTCAGAATCTCAATTCTCAACGGGTCAATTCCAGAATTCCCATCTAAAAAGGATAATAATGAATTCAAAAAATCAAATTATATGCGCAAAAGCATTCATTTATAATTCATTTTTACTTTATCTTAGGGGAAATGCTAGCTTGAATAAAAATGTCAGAGTGCAAAAACATATAACAGAAATGAAATTAAAATTATCATGATAACAGAAAAAAATGCATAAGAAGTTCAGAAAATAGATAAAAATGAAAGAATATGAAAACACGTTTTGGGTACCGCCGGGATTTGAACCCAGTTCCCTTGGGTCCATTGGGAACAGAAGACATACCTTTATACAATTTAGAAAAAAGTTTGTAGTGAAACAAGAAAGACGATACACAAAAGAAGACAGACGAGTATGCCTTTGATATGATACAATGTATTTTCTTAAACTAAGACGTATCTTCCTGACGACATAGCTCTGTCCTTAGCATTTTCTTTAGCGAAATTTTAGGTCAAAGAGGTAGGGCCACGAGACCCCTAAATAGGCCCTCGATTATTCTCTAGAAATAAACTTTATGGGATATACTAGTCTCTCATGAAAATACATGAATGTTTACCGCTTTTAATGAAAAGAAAAATATCACCAAACATAGTGCCATTTAACTGTAATTACGTCATGAAGTGACGTCATTTTGATGTTATTGAAAAAATATGGCGAAAGTTGCTTGGAATTTTGTCTTTTGTGGAAGAATTCAATGTGGCCGCATGCGTAAACTGAGATAAAACTTTTATGACAAAAGGATATAATGATAATCTTTCACATATTTTTCATCCTAGTTAATGCATGCGGCCATTGCTAATAATATAGAAATATGTAGTTTTTGCATCAATTTCGCGGAATATGACAAATTTTGGTGTTTTCAAAGAGCTAAACGCTATTGATAGACACAATGTTTACAAAAGATATATTCGTGATTCAGTAGAGAATTAGGGCCAATATCGGGCTTCGTGGCCCTACCCCTTTTAGACTTTTGCTCTTAATAATTTTGTATTATTAAAATTTTCTCTTTTCCTACCTCGGACATCACTGATGAATCATAACTTGATGAAATGCGCATATGATACACTGAAATTTTATAATAGAACATATATTTCAATATTGACAATTTTGAGCAGGGAATTCTAATAAATAAAAGTACCCCAAACAATGTTCGAATCTGTTGTGGCTAGCTCCAGGATATACGTAGTAAGCTGCTCCTAGTTGCTTGAGGTGTCGTAGTCGCTGGAACTGTGGTGTATCAATAATCTTAACAACCAAAGGATTCAGCTCAATGAACCCATGTATGGGGTCCTTCACTATCTGAAAAAAAAAATGACAAAATATTTCATAGAGTGAAATGCATTTCATACAAAACGTATTTTACTCTTTCATCAAATTCAAATGTAAGATATAACCAAGTTCATATTAATGATAAATCTCTATTCAATTTACATATGGATTCCTTTAAGCAGATTTCGATGTGGATGTTATACCTTCATTGTCTTAGGAGCCTTTACTTTCATTTCAGCCATTAGTACTCCTTATCATATAATTTTCAGTCCTCTTTTTATGTACTTCTTCGGAATTCTCTGTCTGTTACCTGCAGAAGGAAAATATTTCTTTCAAAAAGTGAATTTCCTAATGTTATGAAAGGGAATGAAGCTTCATTGATCTACTTTAAAAAGTTCAATAAAGATCGTATTACTTACATAGAATGTCTACCACTGAATATAATTCAGATGTCACCTGTTCCACAAGGTTTTATTTGGATTCCTCTTATTCTACCTCGATTATTACTGACAAGATTTTACCTGAATGTGCTATGCTATGAAGTTTTAGCAACAAAACATATATTTTAAATTTATAAGACTGTATCCTGATCCCATGTCTAATCTGAAGGTTTGTCAGACTTCTCTTGTGATTTAACTTGAGCTCGCTTCAGCCAGCAGATCACAGACTGGTATATGCATGCCATATATTATTTTAAGATCCATTTACAGAGAATCTGTGTTACAAGAGGCCGCTGTATTTAACTATTTTGTTTGTGATGTCACCTTTTACATTTAAATCGATTCTTAGGCCGCTGCATTAAAATATCTTGTACGTGATGTCACCTTACAGGGAGAAGTTTTATGTTTGTACAACAATTGTGTCCGGCAATCTGGATAAGTGGAAGGGTTGTGCACACGTAATTAGGATAACTACACCTCTGCTAATAGTGGATGGCATGGGTGCATGTCTGTTGACATCTGTCGGCTACTACCTCACAGCATAGTGTCAACAACAAATTTTAGACATGCGAACCAGGAAACACTGATTCTACTCATCTTAACAACCAGGAAATTATTCCTTGATTTCACAATTTTCAAAAGTTTGAAGCTTACTTCATACATGTAGATTATTCCGGGTGTTTTATTTTCGGATTTTGCCTGCTATTGTATGCTTTTCTGTAAATGATTTAAGTTAGATAAGAAAATATCTTCAAGATGAAAGCTAATCTGGATTAATTGTTTTGTACAAGGTGTCTTGAAATAGAATGTAATCAAATTCCCTTTAGAAGCAATCCCCCCTCTGCTTCTTTTTCTAGAAAAATAGACATTTGTTTGGATTCATGAAAAATTATATGAAACATTATCTAACCATTACGAATGAAATATTATTTTTGAATTTACCTTTTTATCTTTATTATATGGTATGACAAAAGCGATTTAAAGGGGTTTGTTTTAAATATGATTCAATTTTACATAATACCTTTATACCATAGGAAATGTTCAAACAAGAAAAGGACATTTCTCATCGCTGTTAGAAGGTTCCTTTACACAAATGCTTACCCTACTAAAAATTGTACGTTTCCTTTTGTGCCTAAAGGATACCAATGTAATGCAGATAATTCTTTTAAATGATGCTATTTAATTTAAAGACTTTTAACATTCTAACGTCAACCTGACTGACGAGGGTTAAATACACGAGACGTGCATGTATGTTCCATGCTGCAAATTTATTTATTCTTGAATTATGCTTTTGAATTTGAAGAATAAGTGTTACCTATAGTACTTGTACATGCATTTCGATCGATGTATGGTTCAACTTAATTTAGTGTAGATAAATGTAGCTCTTTCATACGTAGGTCTTGAAGTCATCTCGTCATCTTTATTTCATAATGAACCATGTTTTGATTAAGATATGAATAAACATCAAAGAAGTACCTAACATTGATTCAGTCTCAAAGTCGAGAAGGCAAGGCAAAATCGTGAGAATTCCCATCGAAACGGTTGCGAACCCCGGAATGAACAACATTCCGAAGTGAAACCAGGTGCCGGGGAGAGTCAGCGTCTCCTGATTGCATGCAACACCCGTCGCAACAGCTCCATGGAAACCTGTCAAATTCGGTGATTGTCTCGATGTACATTTTGATGAACAGATCAGGTAAGTATGTCTTGTTTGGTGATGACATGACGACAGCCATTCAATCACAATGTAGAATGTCACTGATCATTCTGGAAAGGGGGATCTGATATGCTAAATTGGTGACGACGACAGCCATTCAATCACAATTTAGAATGTCACTGATCATTCTGGAAAGGGGGATCTGATATGATATGTAATGTTATTGCAAAATGCATTTATACATTCGGACAAAAATATTTATGGTCACTCCCTCTAGGCTCTGTTTTGTAATAATTTTGAGTTATCTCTCTTGATCTAATGTAGTGAAATTGGAAATCTCGAATTCATGGAGGTTAGAAAATTTTGGCACACGGCACTATGCTTAAAATAATATGAAATGGTGAGTCGTGAATAAAGGACAATAATAGAGAGGTAGGGTCATAAAGCCCTTAAATTAGCCTTGTAAGTTTCTTTATATACTTCATAAACAGTAATGAATGTTTCTCGCTCTTATTTAAAGGAACAACACCAAACGAAGCACCGTAGGACGTACCATGACGTCCTTTAGACTTTACTAGCTATACATGGTATAAAATTCTCGAAAATTTATCCTTGATGGAGAATTTCAATAAGGCAAAATGCGTCGAGAAACATGAAACTTTTATGACAAGAAGATTTAATGATAATCTTTTATTTGTAATTTTTTAAAGTTTATCGTTGCATGATACCAATGAGATATGAGACAGCAAATACAGGTTTTGCAGCAATTTCATGGAAACTTGGAGATTTTGGGGCATTCCGAGGGTGTAAAGCAGCTAACAACTGCATTCTTTACAAAATCCTTATTCATATTTCAGTGAAGAGACTAAGTTACAAAGTATCAAATCATAAATAAACATTCAACAAAATATCAAAGTTAAAAAAGAGGGTCGATTTAGGAGTTCGTTGCCCTACTCCTTTGTCAATGATTACAAATTATTCCATGTCAAAGCAAAGGACTCAAGTGCTATTCAGTCCATATATAACAAATAGTAGAGATTGCTAAGTCAATGGATAAACAAAAAGCCAAATATTTAAGGATAGGGGAATTTAAAATCCGTTCCGTTCATTGTGCAATTTATACCCGAGTTTCGTTTCTCTCACTTGTGATTAAGAGAATCATAGAAGTTCTAGAGCACCTGGTTCCCGCATGCTTCAATAATCATTTCTCTTCGATAACGTGTAGGAAATTTGTAATGTTTGGAGGAATGGTTACCGAGTATTTTAAGTAAAATTAGGGAATTCCAACTATAACCATATATGTATTCAATTTCTTTCTTATATTTGATCCAAAATTCGCGGATTACCTTAGCAGTATCTATCCTTCAGAGCTTGAAGTCAAGAAACTACAGAGACAAATAATTCAGCATCCTATTTGGACATAATGTTGTCCTACGAGACTGATGGTCACATGAACAACTCACTCAATGACAAACGTGACGACTTCAATTTCAGCATTACAAACTTTCCTTTTCTCAGTAGCAACATCCCTTCATCGCCTGCTTATGGCATGTTCATATCTCAGTTGATACGCTATGCCAGAGCAAGTACCAAATATACAGATTTTGTTCTTAGAGCTAGGCGTCTTTCCGATAAGCTTCTCAGTCAGGGATATGTTTGTGACCGACTAACATCGTTAATGAGGAAGTTCTACGGTCGATATGGTGAACTCGTCATACACTATGATGTCCCACTCTCCAGAATGGTGGATGATATTCTGTCATAGACCATTTGAACCATCCAACCAAAGATTGTACTCTATGTCTTCGGACAATGAAGAAGGGAGGAGATCTCCAACAAGACCCCGTTGCACCATCAACAGCAAAACACTAAATTATCCGATGCAAAAATACAAAAGACGAGTACAGCACGAGACGGAAAAGAGACACACGACATGTAAACATCAAACACAAAAGACTACACATAATCCGACGAGACCAATGGGCAACCGGTGCCGACTTTGGACAGCCATTTGTCACGCAAGTAGCAAATGGTGTGGTTATCCTGGATTACGTGCGCACAACCCCTCACTTATCCAGTTACCAAGAGTTCTCGGAGAACGTACAATTGTGGTGTAAAACAACCTCCTCACTGTAAGATGACCTCACACAAACAAGACCGCGAAACATAGAGGCCCCAGAAGCACAGATGAATATGTAAATGGATATAAAAAGAGGGCATGCGTAATACAGTCCGTGCTGCCGGCTGTAGCGAGCTCATGTATGTAATTACCTGAGGAGTCCGACTGACATTCAGAGAGGACAGGTGGTCGGGGTCCTGTCTTCTCTAAAGAGGTTTGGACAGAGCCCGTCATGGAGTCCCGTCATCACAATCAGTCAGAGTGCAAGTCTCAAGGATGCGCTTGTACAAGACTGTAGATTGGTCAAGTACCAAGCCTAGTGTCCATCTGGTGACATTAGGATCATATCCACGGTATAAAAGGCGTTTGATGATTCTGACGCATTTTTCGATGGTTATGCTGCCTACATTTGATCCTTCATATTTTGTTTATCATATGACCATAAAAGACAGGTTGTGTAATACCCAAAGTAATGTACTCTGTTGCGTGTATAAATCCGAATTTTAAAAGAAGTTGACTGTAATTTTTGTAAAATTTCCAGAAAGTCTTAACTAGTTTATGAAAGCGGAAACCTTGACCTAAAAGTTTTTTGGTAATTTGTAAATTTCTACTATGAAAATCCAAAATATCAGTACATGCTCTAGCGTACCGGATGAGCTGTGATATGTAAATACCGTATGACGGTAATCTTGGAACATCACTTTGACGCCAGGGGAAATTTACTATGTTGAATCCAAAATCATCCCTTTTGTCATACACTTGTATGAATCTTTCCGTTTACAATTTTGATATTTAGGTCCAAAAACGGTATTTCTGTATTTGTAACGTTTGCCTTGTTAAGTGTTAATTCTTTTGGATAAATTTCATTCTTATTCAATACAATGGAAGTAACCGGATGTGAATGTTCTACCGAATTGAAGCGGCGGGTGTTGTATGCAAGCAGGGGATGCTTACTCTTCCTGGGCACCTAGTCTCACTCCCATATCGGGAGTTCGCTTCTTTTCATATGGTGGATGTTTTTTTTTTTTTTTTTTTTTTTTTTTTTTTTTTTTGCCTTGTTCCTGTTTTATCCTGATTTTGTATGCCTTCGGTTTCTGATTTTCTGAATTATCTCTTTTGTGCTGTATACATGTCATTATATGGATATGGTCATTATCCATATTTGTCATTTTTATGTTCAAAAAAGTACCGAAAGATGTAGCAGAAAAGGTGGGATATGATGCTACAGGACCCACGTTTTAGAAATTTCACGAAATTTTGTAACAGAAAATTTCAAATGCGTTGAAGAGACAGACGATCAATCGAAATTTATCGAATTTGGCTACATGGTCCACCAGCAGTGACACTCACCAAGTAGTACAAATGTTAAACGTCTTCAAATCAATAGCATCATTTAAGACCAGATAAATTTGCAGCATGGACCAGACAGAGTGAAAGCACGAAACCCAAAATCCGAATTCAAATAACACTATCTCAAATTCTTGAAAAATTATATAATAGAATTTTCTCACGGGAAATGAAGAATCGGATAACAGACAAAGACACAGGTACATTGAAACTCGAAGGAACCAAAATTTTATCTAATGAACAATCTATCTCCAGCGTCTACAGCGAGTACAGAAAAAAAAATTACGTAAAAAAACGTAAAAAATGGAATTTTGAAAATGGAAATTTTGAAAAAAAAAAATTGTTCGTTGAATTAATACATAAACGGTATTCCATCAAAACCTGAAGTTATTTTACATCTATTATGCATAATATTGCTAATATTTGGGTCAAAACTTGTCTTTTTCCCATAGAAATCAATAGAAAACGGAAAAGTTTTTTTTAACATTGTTCGCCCCGGAGATACAGAACTCCATTTATACTGGAGGTGTATATCCATGATACAAAATTTCTGGAAAAGTGGGGTTCTGTATCTCCGGGGGAACACTATCCCAGAGACGAAAAACCAAAAAAGAAAGGGGGTGCATTTGTTAATGGATCGATCTTTAAGATCATTAAATATGGAAGATTTGACTATTTTTCCTCCTAAATCCATCAAAAAATGTCGTCTAAATACGATGGAATGAAATGTACAACAATTAGGAACGAAATAAGCAGGAGCGATGTGGATTTCTCCGCTAATGTGTATTTCGCGCTAAAAAGCTTCTATCATTGCCATTACATATAGAATAAGACCGTATTTTGAGTTCCGGATTTCATTATTTACCAATTTGAGGAGAAAGAACTTTCGTAATGTATTTCTGATTTACAATGTAGATATATTTGATATCTTTTAGTCAATATTTATCCATTTTATGCAAAATATTATAAAATTTTTACGTTTTTGGTTGATATTATCGGTTTTATTAACTGAATACCCCCTACCTCTTTGGACCTTCATTTTAGAATCTTCGGAGTATTTTATCGAAAAGAAAATCATACAAAAAGTCTTCAAATACATTATGTTTTAATAATGATTATCTTTTGTCTTCATATTTTCATTATTCATTATACCGTCATGTGGAAGAAATACGGCATGAGATTTAGGGCTAAAACGGCCTTTATCTTATCAGCTCCTTAGTAAAGTTAAGATAAATTCAACATGTTCAAGTATCACCTAAATTATGTTATAATATATAATGCAAGTTATAGTATAGAAGTAAGTAGGATTGAAAAGGAAGCTGTACATAGACCTATTTAAATTTCTTTTTCGGTGTGTCATTTGAAAAAATCCAGGGGTCGTACATTGGCCACTGTTTCAGAATAAGAATAGGAAACTTACCAAGATTCAATTTAAGTGGCGCTATCTTGGATAAACTGAATGGAAAAATAAGGTGTGCACTATCATTTAAAGAAAGCGATACAATTGATCCCAAAACCAGTCAATCGAAATGATTACTTGTGGAATCTGCAATTATGATTTACAAGATTTAGGACCACAGCTAACACTGAAGACTCTACATCGACAAAGAGATCCACAACAATTTATACAAAAGGTAAGGATGGGATAATCAACATAACTCGGTTGCAGTACCCACAGCATACTTTCTCCACACTAAATCATCAAACACAATAGGGTACATATAAACCAACGAGACCTATGGACAATCGGTGCCAGCTTAGGACGGCGCTAGTAGCAAATGGATCACGTGCGCACGATCCTCCCACTTTTGCGGTTACTCAAAGCTAGCCAACAGGGGATGCCTACTCCTCCCGGGCACCTGGTCCCACCTCTAGCTTGCTAGGGGTCCGTCGATTTTTAATTTTGTGCTCTATTGTGAGTGCTGTTGAGATTATCGTCAGGATCTTCTTTAACTCAAAGGCAAAAGGCAGTGTAGAATAAACAAACTTATGGAACGACTGTGTAATAAGTTACGTTAACGAAATGGAATGAATCATTAGTTACGTTCACGACATGGAATGAATCATTCGTTTTTTCCGTGATCATATCTCCGTCACCCTTGTGAATGTCTCCATTCTATCTTGAGACAGAGTTATTCAGTGTTTCGAAGCAAGTGTTATCTCTCTTTCTTTTGAACAATGCTCGACAATATCATTTCATCTTAAATAATAGTCTTTGACTTTTCCTTACTGCTCCCAAGTTTGGTTGGTTTTTTTTTTTCGTATCCTGTGTGTAATATATACTGTTTAATAAATGTTCATTGGCCAGATCAGATCAGAAAATCGCAAGATATATATGAACTGAGCGAGATGTACATGTGTCTGGATTTTCCTGGGTTTGCCGCCATTTTTCCTCATGCCGCCAGCCATGGCGATCGAGGCAGTTGATGCGCTGTTCCGTGCTTGGGATATTTTCAACACGTTAACATGTGAGTTCTCTTTAGATTGAATAAAAAAGAAAAAAATATATATATAGATATATATATATATATATATATATATATGTATAAGCGAAATTTATGATTCTTCGGTATAATTGAAAGGCATCTAGATGCGGCATGCTTTATATTTTATCAACAAATGTGAGCTTCCAATAAAAATAGGCCTTATAGAAAATTCTATTCAGACTTACGCTCGAAGCGCCATAACAGAATTTATGGTATTTATCTTCAGATTCTCTATTATTTTTGTTTGAGGGTGTAATCTACAGGTATCACAGTACTTAAAGCCTCTTTCATTGAAGTCTATCTGTTCAATTGCTTCCCGCGTCTCTCACAACATTCATCCCGAAGTTTCACTATATACGTTTTGTACACAAAGGTTTGTAATTCTTAAAAATGCTATCTCTAGAAAAAGTGACCACATAGTCTATAAAGATTGAAGATTTAGGTCCATTTTTGCACTAAAATCTCAAATACGATTTTTGAATTCATGGGACTTCTTTTAGATCGACCTTTCATCCATAGTTACAGCTGATAATTCAACAAGTTCCTCATGTTTCAATTTCGTATTGATTGACCTTTTATGTGATATGATTCAATTATTTCAATTCTTTATACTGATTTAGAATTTCATTTTTAAAGTCGGGAACAAGATTTCAATAGTGGTCATATTTTGCCGTGTACCCGAAGGGGATTCCCCATTTAGTACTGTGATATCTTGAAGGACCTCCTTATTTACAATATTATTTTCTTATATACTATAGACCTTAAACTTCATAAGATGATTTAGCAAAATTCAGAAATCGCTTTATGAAAAAAATTATGACCATCTATACACGTGTACCCCGTCTTCCACCGCAACGTCATAGGTTCCTTCCACTACTTTCCACTCTCAATATGACCTTGCCTTCACCCCTAAGGTCCCATGTATATTTCAAATCAATTAAAAGGGAAATTATATAAATTAAGATTGAAGATAGGAATAAAGTTAGAATAACTGTTCTAAATTATGGCGCCAAAAATTAAAAGTAATCGCATTTGTTGTTTTCCGACGTAATTAAACTACAATGACGTGACGTCATAATAGGGCCGCCGACAGAAATCCTGTCGAAACTGGGGACCCCTGAATCCAAGGGTACTTTGCGATGAAGCGTCTCGCGGAATGCGATGAAACCCTTGGTGCACCAAGATGACGTGTACCCCTTTCCATTTTCATAGTAAAGAGATGCATGATCATATTTTTCAGAGAAATACAAAATCTCTACAAATAAAAAACTGATATGTTTTGATGTATCATCACATAAATACACTATCTAATGAACTTATTTCATTTTTTTAAGAGCCAATTCGGCATAAAACCATGCAATTTGATCCAAATGACCTAGTAACCAAATTAAATGATTTTAAGTTATTCTAATAGATAAATGATTAGGAATAATTCTGTCAAATATTTTCGTTCAAATGTCCATGGTTACAGAGATATGCCACCCCATCATTTTTCCCGCCAAATTTACAAAACGGACGTAGAGATATCCCTTTTTCGCTGATATACTTCTCTAAAATTTAAAGTACAAATTAAATTGGACTTAATATTGTTATTGATATATTGAAATATAACATTTTATTCTATCATATGATAACATTATGTGTGAAAAATAAATTTCTAAAGACAGCAAAAACGTAACTTGAAAAGAGGTCAAAATCAGCTCAGTGAGAAAACGAGGTTTTAGAAGTTTTTCGCGCACCAATATCTTCTGTAAGAGAAGTTTGATTTTTTTTCTTATTTAATCTTTTAACTCTTTGCTTTAATCTTATAAGTATATCAAAAATCCACCGATGCCAAATAATTACGTATCGAGATATAGACAGTTAAAATATGCATTAAAGATCAGCTTAACGAAAAAACGACGTTTTAGACGTTTTTCACGTACCAATATCTTCTATAATTGAAGATTGATTTTTTTTTCAAATTTCATCTTTCAACTCTTTGTTATAATCTTATAAATATATCAAAAATCTACCGATGCCAAATAATTACGTATCGAGAAATAGACAGTTATGCATTCAAAATCAGCTTAACGAGAAAATGACGTTTTATACATTTTTCACGTACCAATATCTTTTGTAAGAGAAGTTTGATTTTTTTTTCAAATTTCATCTTTTAACTCTTTGCTTTGATCTTATAAATATCTCAAAAATCCACCAATGCCAAATAATTACGTATTGAGATATAGACAGCTAAAATTTGCATCAAAGTGATTTTTTGCGGTGTAAAAATGCGAACGAAAAATAGGCGTAAATAGCTTCTTTTTTTTAAAACAAAAACCTGTCAGATGAGTTTGAACATACCACTATCTGACGGGTTTTGTCGCCATTAATTCATAAAGTCCTTTACCCGAAAGTGCGTTGAATGTACTTGTAACTCACTTACGACTTGCGTATATTGCTTCTTGGTGAATCCGTAGAACGCACTGATGGAGACCGCGAGCAGCGAGAGTTCTGCATGTTTTTGGTGACTGAACCCAAGTCCGTATGGAGGCGAACTGATGTCATGTAACGCACCGACCTCGTACGGAATCCCAAAGATTCAATCATTGCACACGTAAAAATACGCATACATGTCCTGCGAGTTGTGAACACAGCTGATTTGATCATGTCTTTTCACACGCAGGTCAAGGTCAAACTCTTTGTTCAAAATTGTGCAATCGATAGTTGGGAATAAATAACAAAAAAATGTTATCGAAGAAAATTATTGAAAAATATAAGCAATTTTAAAATTGAAGTGAGGAAATGATGCGAAGAAGCGAAGAAATTATCTCTTTTTTCGCTTCTCCGTATCATTCCGTATTTTGTTTCTTCACATCATTTCATCGTTTCTTTTCATATTCAGTACACGAACAAACAATGTCAGAATTACGCTTTTGCAGAAAAGAAGTTATATATAAATGAAATTATATATCTCTTTGATGTTTGAAAGGCGTATAATGTATACATGTAGATCTACGCCCTTCGGTTAGCCCAGGAGTTTTTCTCTTTCGTTTCTGTATAATTTTTTTTTTTCGGAGGGGAGGGTGTCGGTTTTTTTTGTTTTTTTTTTTTTTCGCTTCGTTTCATTTTGTGTTTGTTTTGTATTTACAATATTGTTTTTTTTTTTTTTTTGAAAGATGGAGTACCATGAACTCTTTTTTTTTTCTTTTCAATAAAAGTACTTTTTTATAGAACGAAGACCGCTCTGTTTTATAACAAGATAATATCAATACTTCGAAGGAGAAATACCTTGAATTAAGGATATGAAGGAGATAAACTTTTATGAAAGAATCGAGATTTTATGAAAGAAAGTGATTACTCACATAATTTACTCGCACACGGACCGGAAGGGATGAATACGGAGCAAAACAGCTTATACAAACGCAAGGATTCAGAACGTTTGGGGGGGGGTCCGGGGAAAAGAGTGCTTTTTCTAGAACGATTTTCTTTTTTAACGCGGGAGGGGGGCCGGGGGCAGGTGGAGGTTAAGACATATGTCGGAGAGGTTGTCAGGGCCCTTGAAATTAATAGACAAAGACTTTTCTCATCATAACCATAGATGACCGATTTGGTTGAAAGCGCTATTTGACGTTGAGTTGAAATCAAGAAAGAGACAGTCATATCAAACAATTTTCTTTTCTTCTTCTTGTTTTATGCATGAAAATAACAGAATGATCGAGGTTTTCTCGAAAAAAAAATAAGGACTGGATATATAGTTTATTCATTGATTTACTTTAAGTGAGGATAATTTGTGCAACCTAGTCTATTTTTTCTCTGAAATACGAATAAATTGTTATATTTATAGGAAAGATCAACCTAACATTTTAAGAAAAAAAAAACACGTTTATTTTATCAATTCAACAGATCGTTTTCAAAGGGAAAGAACTTTTTAAACACAATTTCCTATGAATTTGGAAAATCGATGAAAAGAGCAGCGAGTGTACTGTAAAGAAAACTTTTCTTTCCGATTTTCGACATTTTTAAAGAAAATACCACAGTCATGTCAACAATACACAGACAGGACAATTTGTTCATGTAACAGCGAATGAGAGATCATAGAAGAGTGCATCGAACGACCCGTTGTAGGACGTGTACAATACATGTAACAAATCTGATGACACGAACCCAGCAGTGGCATAGTGATCCTTTTTTGATGAACATTCGGAAGTTAAACGTCTTCAAATTCAATAGAAGTGAGATTAAGTGTCCCTGCTCCAGGGAGACTCGAACCAGGAACCTTTCCGTAATTGGTTCGACGCTCTAACCAGTACTTACTGGTAGTAGCACCGACTATTTTAGAGACTCGTTCTTTTACATAGATCTGTGAAGATTATTTCAAAAGATTTGGGATGGGTACATCTAATCACATCTAGAAACGAGGGAACGAGATTTGCTATGCAATCTTGATCTAAACTCTATCAATGTTATAATCTAATGCGATAGTTTATCCGTGTCAAGTTCTTATTTTATCGTCATTGTTTACATGACAAATATGGATAATGACCATATCCCTGTCTACAGTACAAAATCGATAATTCAGAAAATCAGAAACCGAAGGCATACAAAATCAGGATAAAACAGGAACCAAAGCAAACAAAAACAAAAACCTCCACCATATGAAAAGAAGCGAACTCCCGATATGAGAGTGAGACCAGGTGCCCAGGAAGAGTAAGCATCTCCTGCTTGCATGCAACACCCGTCGCTTCAATTCGGTAGAACTGTCACATCCGGTTACTTCCATTTTGGAAGATATAGAGTACAATCTTTGGTTGGATGGTTCAAATGGTCTATGACAGAATATCATCCACCATTCTGGATAGTGGGACATCATAGTGTATGACGAGTTCCCCATATCGACCGTAGAACTTCCTCAGTGACGATGTTAGTCGGTCACAAACTGACTGACTGAGAAGCTTATCTGAAGCTTATCTACCAGGGAACCTAACCATGTGACGTCATCGCTAAAAGTCTGAC
The DNA here is from genome assembly GCA_028142955.1 of Pinctada fucata. Taxonomy (NCBI): domain Eukaryota; kingdom Metazoa; phylum Mollusca; class Bivalvia; order Pterioida; family Pteriidae; genus Pinctada; species Pinctada fucata. Next base: position 30,473,426 of record AP027113.1, on the reverse strand, counting down.
TCGGTGGCGTCGTTCCGGGCTATCTCGAAAATCGTCTAGATTAATGATGGGGCTTATATAAGGGAAATTGAAAAAGATCTGAAACAATTTCCATCATTTTTAGAACATATTTTGTTAATATCTTAAATTTTTTTTCTAGATTATGATCAAAGATGCTTATCTTTTGAACATTTTTCCATTAAATCTTTTTATCATATTCCGCAAAATAATGAATATTCTTGATAAAATTTGCATATCTTAGATACATTTGGCAGCAACAGTTTTTTTATATATTAAAGTATAATAGGTTTACTTTATTATACTGAAATTTTGTGGGAAAATTTTCTCTCTTATAGATGTTATTCATGTTCGAAATAGGGACGCTTTTGTCAAATCCCAATATAAGTCGTATTAGAGCGCCCCCTGGTGGCAAGTCAGTTCGTATATCTTAACATTGCGAGTACTATAAAGATAAATAGAGTAAGTATCTGATTTTATCATGAAAAGAATTACTGCATATCAAAATCAAATCTTATTCAACGATGAAAATAGGGCTATTTTAGTGTTGTTTTTGAGCCCTGTTAATGGCGTTATGCCATACTAAAAAAATGGGCCCATTACTATAAAACGGGACATATATGAATTTTAAAATATTTTTTTCTCGAATGTTTTTCATCATAGATTACAGAAATATACATAAAAATGTAAAACTTTGACCACCCTTTTGGACGATTCTTACGATTTTGCATGGTTTTATGCCGGATTGGCTCTTAAAAACATGTTTGCTGAAATTATGCATTATTCAATATTGCTCTTTGCGAAAAAAGAATGTGTGAATTATTTACTTATTTTGAATAAAAATTGAAATTTTAAGTACTTTGACTAATTCATATTTACAAATTCTTCTTGTTTTCCTGAAGTCTATTATCTCCTCTTTAAAGAATCGCAATCATGATGAGTGAATGAAATTTTAATTAGCCATGGTGAAAGAATTGGTCACACTGGTTATCAAAGCTTAGATCAGCTATTTATGACCCCCGTGCGATTAACGGACATACCTCGTTATTCTGATGCCTTATTTGAATGAAAATACATACATAATGGTTTTTTCTTCATATAGATATGCAGGTGATTTGCATGAAGTGCAGGGATTATGACTTAAGGGTGCATTTTGTGATGGCGATATTTATTATTTCACCGAGAATCCATGTAGCTCCTCCCATTCAATTATAGTCTGAATTTGTCTATGGAGGACCACACTGTTGCAGAGGAATTGGTAATGTATACGCAGTTTTATGACAATTTATTAATTTTGGTTTTTATCCTAAACGTAGCGCATATATTCTTAATGAAGATTGACCAATGGTTGATGCTAAAGATAGAGAGGGCAGGTAAAATCGGTATACAAACCGTAAATTACATGTGACCTAAAAAAAATTCGTTTTAATATTTTGGAAAGCCCGTTTCTATGTATCATGAAAAGATGCATTTATTCCTTGCAGGAGAAAATATTTTTTCTCTCAAAAAGGCACCTCCTTGAATTTCATATTGAAATAGTCTTTATTTCTGCAGGTACCCGTTGCCGCTGTTTCCAGCACTCAACATCCGTTTTGAATTTATGTTCTATATTTTCCAATGATGTAGGTTAATATCTAGCATTATTCCGGGAGGCGGTCCGTCTACTGAAATGGTTTTAGGTTTTTGCAATGTAATTCTACGGGATAGTCATGGATATTTGTACAGGATTAATATCTAAGTTTCTGTGAGAAACATGCCACATAGAAATGATAAGTTTGATTCTTTCATTTTGAAATAAAAATGATTTCTAAGTAAAGAAAGTTTACTGTATTCTAATCTAGCCGATGCTCTATTTTGGCATACAGTATGTAAACAGACACGCGTGCTTAGCCTGACATAGACTTGGCAGCTAATGTGTATCTATAAAAAACTGTTAGGTACGGAAGCCCATTAGTGCAAACCACAAAAATATTTTCCAGAACAAAAAAATATATTCCGGAACAAAAAAATATTTTCCAGAACAGAAAAATAAATTCGAGAACAAAAAAATATTTTCAAGAACAGAAAAATATATTCGGAAACAAAAAAATATATTGGAGAACAAAAAGATATATTCGAGAACAGAAAAAATATATTCGAGAACAAAAAACTATTTTCCAGAACAGAAAAATGTATTCGGGAACAGAAAAAGATATATTCGAGAACAAAAAAATTTATTCGGGAACAGAAAAATATATTCGAGAACAAGAAAATATATCAGAGTACAGAAAAATATTATCGAGAACAGAAAAAATATTATCGAGAACAGAAAAATATTTTCCAGAACAGAAAAATAAATTCAGAGTAAGTCTTCAGTGGCGTACCTTAAAGCAAGAGGCCCTGTTTATGATGCCGAGTTAAAAAATATCAAACATTATGATAGTGCATAAAACTATCAGCTAAGTTCGAATATAGAGAAAATAGGTCGATTTTGTGATTATTTTCTGAAACCAAGTGTGCATAATCAAAACAAATATATCAGAGATACAGCAGACTTTATCACAAAAATTGAAAAACTGAGATTATCAAGGGAATGTCTTTTAGTGAGTTATGATGTGACAAGCATGTATACAAATATGACATTCGATGAACTACTCAAAGCAGTGAAAAGAGCATACAATCCAACTGATGTTCAAGGTCAGACAAGCATTCCTTGTCCAGATGTCAGAGATCTTTTATTTCTGTTGCACACTGTACTTGATAACAATTACTTCGAATTTAATGATAAAATTTACAAATAAACGATAGGCGCAGCGATGGGAGCGGTGACAAGTCCAGAAATTGTGACATAAGAATGACAATGTTTGAAATTACACAAGAAATAACAAATAATTTTAAACATAGAAATCAGATTATCTACCATGGTCGCTATAGAGACGACGGCATTATCCTATTTGAAGGAAATAAGGAAGACATAGAAGAATTCTTCTCGATAGGAAACACTCTGCATAAATTATCAAAGTTTACATACCAGATTTCTGAGTCAAGTATTGTTTTTCTAGATACAGAACGTTACAAAGGAAAGCGCTTCTTAGAAACTGGTATCCTTGATACATTGTATTAAGTCATATATATATAGCCTACCAATAATTTTCACTATTTACACAGAAATAGTGCCCACAGTCCGTCAGTCTTTAAAGGCTTCATGAAAGGTGAATGTATAAGACAATTACGGAACACTAGCGATCATGGCTAACTTACATCAAACCTCTCACAATTCAAATGTCACCTACTGAAAAGAGGATATAAACAAATTGAAATGGACCCAATAATTACGAACATATTGTCGATGGAACGATAATCAGTGTTGCAACACAAAATAAAAGATGAAAAATCTGGAGTTCCTCTTGTAATGATCACAAAATCCGACCCAAAAGTTAAGGGACTTAAACGCAGATTGACAAAACATTGGAAAATAATTGAGAATGATGACAATTGTAGATCGATATTCAACCAAGTGCCAATTATAGCTTACAAAAAACATAAAAATACAACAGACTTAGTGATGAGTTCACGCTTAAAAAGATAGAAAGATAGATAAGGGGACTCCTGATGATGGCGGACCTTATATAGAATGATATGTCAATGTTAACGCCGCCGAAACACCTGATACAAATTATATGATACTACATGATACAAAAACAATTTCACTTACAATGATACCGAAGTGTTTTGGGTGTCGGGTCCGAATTTTTGATATGCGTTAATGTTTGGTTTCTGATTATAAATAATATAATATAATAAAGTATCAATTTTCTCTGTTCCTGGAAATATATCTTATTCGAAAAAAATTCTATTATGGGGACCCGACATACATCGTATAACGTCGCTGCGAAACCCAGTTCAGACTTAGACGGAGAGGGGGGGGGGGGGGGGGTTAGAAACCCATGGAATTTGCAACAATGCGTATTTTCCTGTTTTACGTTTATTATTTATCTATCCATGAATACATTTCATAAACAGATTAAGCTAAAGGTGTATTTGTTTGTTTGTTTGTTATTTTTGGGAGGGGGGGGGGGGGGGCTGCAGTCACAGTATCTGCCAAGGAGATAATCTATCTATATCTTGAAAGCCAGATCCCGTGCGCGATGAGCCTAGAAATAATGTCAAGTCATTTAATAAATGCCCTGTGCACGCTTTTTTAAGTTCCATCAAAGAAACATTACCTTTGGAGTAGGGTGAAGCTATGGCCAAGGGCTAATCTAGATGATTATTGGAGGAGGGGGAGTCAGAGCCCCCTTGAACATGCAAAGAATACTGATTTGTCTTGTTTAAATGTATATATTTATATATTTTAAAAGTCAGAGGATAGAATACACCCAACTTGCATCTTTTTGTTCTAGATCCCCCATGGCAAGGATATCAATTTTAAAGTTATTGCTATGTTTTATAACCTCCACATCGGCATCGTAGACAGTGTCATTGGTTAATTTACTTCTGAAATCTTCTCTAACCTTTAGGTACGCCACTGAAGGCATGCCCTGAATTTACTTTTCTGTTCTCGAATATATTTTTCTGTTCTCGAATATATTTTTCTGTTCTCGAATATACTTTTCTGTTCCCGAATATATTTTTTCTGTTCTCAAAAATATTTATCTGTTCCCGAATATATTTTTCTGTTCTGGAAAATATTTTTTTGTTCCCGAATATATTTTTCTGTTCTCGAATTTATTTTTCTGTTCTGGAAAATATTTTTTTTTTTGGTTTGCACTAACGGGCTTCCGTAGTTAGGGCATCTCGATGTATGGTACTTGATGCATATCAAGCTCATGTAACTTTCAATGGAAGGACCAGAATATGGCACGGAAAAGTGAAAAAAAACTCGGTATTTTCTAATATAAGAAATTCATTTTCGTATATGAGGAATTCATTTTCTGGTAAAAGAAATTTATTTCATTAATATTACAAATTCCCCGTTTTCTAATTTTCTAATACCTACTGTTTTCTTACATTAGAAAAAAAAATTTTAACTCTGAAATTTATTAAATTCATTTTCTTTTATGAGAAAATGATTATCAGCTATTAGAAACTTAACTTCTTGGTATAATTTCTAATAAGGGAATATTTTTATTTTATTTTTACATTTTTTATTTTTGAAAATTCAATTTCTTGTACATTTGTATATAAAAAATGATGTTTTAATAAATGTATTTGAAATTCATTTTCTGTTATAATAAATAAAATACGACTTTCTAATACAGAAATTTAAAATTACCTCTCATAATCATGATAATGACTTATTCCATTCGACATGGCTGATGCATATCTAGTCTTAGAAATTCATTTTATAATCCTAGAAATTCAGTTTATATTCTGATATTTGAAATTTATCTTTAAATATTTGAAATTTATCTTTAAATATTAGATCTTCATTTTCATTTATAAGAAATCGATTTTGTATTATATGAAATATATTTTTCTAACATTAGAAAATGAATATTCCATATCAGGAAATGAATTTCAATTATTAGAAATAATTTCTATAAGAAGTGAATTTCTAATGTAAGAAATAAATTTCCATTGTAAGAAATTAATTTCTAATGTAAGAAATTAATTTCTAATGTAAGAAATTAATTTCTAATCTAAGAAATTAATTTCTAATGTAAGAAATTAATTTCTAATGTAAGAAATGTAAGAAATTAATTTCTAATCTAAGAAATTAATTTCTAATCTAAGAAATTAATTTCTAATATATAAAAAAAGAATTCCTTATACTAGAAATGAACTTATAACATTAGAAAATATTATAGACCTGTCGTACTAGTACATATGGTTTATATTACTCAACGTAGTATTTCTTTTACCAGATTTGACAATTAACTTCTATTATGACCTACAAAAATTATGTAAAATTATCTCCTCTTATGGATTTTCAACAATTTAATAAATAAACCGCAGCATGTTTTAAATATTGTCCACAAGACACCAGATTTTAGACTGTAGTAAGAAAACAAAAAGACATCTGCAAACATATCCCCAAGTATTGAATATAGCACATTTGTACGGCCCGAAATTTTGATGCTTGCGTCAATTTGTTTTCTTGTGAGCTCTGAAATCCCTCTGTAACATTTTCAAATAGAATCCTTGCAGGTATATCAGTACTAAAAGCATTTTCCATTGACGTCTATGGAGCACCCACCTCCGCGTCTCTCACAACATTCACCCCGAAGTTTCACTATATACGTTTTGTACACAAAGGCTTGTGATACATAAAAATGCTATCTCTAGAAAAAGTTACCACATAGTCTAGAAAGATCTGGCCACTTGAAGATTTAGGTTCATTTTTGCACTTAAATCTCAAATACGATTGTTGAATTCATGGGACCCCTTTTAGATCGACCTTTCATCCATAGTTACAGCTGATAATTCAACAAGTGATCCATGTTTCAATTTCGTATTGATTGACCTTTTATGTGATATGATTCAATTATTTCAATTCTTTATACTTATTTAGAATTTTATTTTTAAAGTCGGGAACAAGATTTCAATAGCGGCCATGGTTTGCGTGTACCCGAAGGGGATTACCCATTTATTTCTGTGATATCTACATTATGGTAAATAGCACTGTACATATTTCAATTTATCACTATCAACATAATCATTACTGGGTCGTACAATCACGAGTGACTGTCATGTTGGCGACGTGTCGTAAGAATTGTAGCCAATCAAAAGATACCGTTTGTGATACTTAAAAATGTTATCTCTAAAAAAGGTTACCTCATAGTCCACTTGAAGATTTAGGTCCATTTTTTGCACTTAAATCTAAAATACGATTTTTGAATTCATGGGACCTCTTTTAGATCGATTCAATTATTTCAATTCTTTATACTTATTTAGAATTTTATTTTTAAAATCGGGAACAAGATTTCAATATCGGCCATGGTTTACCGTGTACCCGAAGGGGATTCCCCATTTAGTGGCGCTGTACATAGTTCAATTTATCACTATCAACACAATCATTACTGGATGGTTGTTCAAGGTCGTACAATCACGAGTGACTCTCATGTTGGCGACGTGTCGTAAGAATTTTAGCCAATCAAAAGATGCCACGCAAACACACATGATGTTAACTTATGTCATGTGCTATTTTTCTGCAATCACAAAATGTGATGCATCTTATGAATAACCTCAATTTAAGCCATGTGCTCCTGACCGAGTTTTCTTTTGCATAAATTTAACTCGGTCGCGAATGTACTCAATGACCCGTCTCTGAACAATTAATTTGATCACATTTATGTCAGTTGATGTTTTACACCGTACATACTGATAATTTCTGTCTTTTAAATGCATTTTCGCAAGAATACCTGCACTGCCATAGTTACATTTTGAGAATAACATACTTGTATAAAATATGATTCAGGCAGGTAATTAGGTATTAGATATCCCAATGTAAATCAATCAATCAATCAATCAATCAATCAATCAATCAATCAATCAATCAATCAATCAATCAATAATAGATAAATAAATAAATAAATAAATAAATAAAATAAAGTAAAATAAATAGATAAATATGACAAATAAATTAATGATTTACAGTAAGAGTGGCTTCTAATATCAGCGACTTTTGAAGTCTCTATATACGTATAGGTTCATTGTTCTATTCAATTTACAAAAGTTAATCCAATACAGAATTTTCACAGATTCGTGCCATAAAAATTATTTATCATACGTATTCAAATCAATACCGATCTTAAATAAAAAACAAAATAAACATAAACAAAAACTTATTTTAATGTCAAACTAACAGGCAACTTTCATTAATATTGTTGCACGCCAGATTGAAATTCCATTCATATTTATGTAAGGATTTACAAATAAAGGAAAGACATGAGCACACTATAGTATGTGATCTGCGAAATATTAAACACTTGTAAACAACTACTAAAATTTTCAAGAACGATCGCGCGAAGCGCCCTCTATCAGTTATGATGTATAAATATTTTCTAGATGAAACTATTCACCTGGTCTCATTTCGGATTGTTGTTCATTCCGGCGTTCGCAACCGTTTTCGATGGGAATTCTCACGATTTAACTTTGCCTTTTCGACTTTGAGACTGAATAACGTTTAGGTACAATGTACTGCTTTGATGTTGATCATACACATAGTAGCAGTTCAATGGGGCACCCCTCCTCTGTAATCCGTCTTTAAATAAATTCAGTTTATCACCTGTTTAATTTATAGTTTGTATTAAACATTGAATAGACTTTTGTAATCGTTTCGAACAATTGATGATGACATTTATAATAAATAAACAAATAATAATGTTAATTACCGTAATAAAACAAAAACAAAAAAAACCAGTCAGACCATACTATTAATAGAGGCTGGAAACTATGGTCATAAGAGTAAATCAACACAAAACAAGATTGAAGTCCTCTGATAAATGTGTAGGTCATCGTCTTCTCGGTAACCGAACTGATTACACTTTATAGTCAAGAATCACCCCACTAATTCCGAAATAACAACTTAAATGATGAAGAAAATAAATAAATCAGTGCATAAGTTAGGTTTTAGAAAAGTAAAGAAAAAGATAAACATATAATTTTATCAATGTCAGACAATCCGATGGTCACCAGACAAATCCGATGATGTTTGCTTCGGCCTGCATGGTTAAAAAATTTAACTTTTCCTTATGTAAAACAAAGGAGGTGATATCCAACAACACCAGGTTGCATCACCCACAGCAAAACCCCAAAACACCCAATGCAATAACACAAAGCAGACAAGCACAGAAAGAGACGCATAAGGGACAAGGAACGTCAACGCACAACACAGAAACAACAAGCACAAAAAACTACACATAAACCAACGAGACCAATGGGCAACCGTTGCTGACTTAGGACAGCCATCTGCCACGGAAACAGCAGAAGGTGTGGTTATCCTGGATTACGTGCGCACAACCCTCCCACTTTTCCGATTACCCAGAGGTTTCGAAGAACGTACAATTGTGGTGTAAAACAACCTCCTCACTGTCAGATGACCACACACAAACAAGACCGCAAAACTCAGGGGCCCAAGCAACACAAAATATGAAAATTCATATCAAAAGAGGGCGTACGTAATACAGTCCGTGCTCGGCCGGCTGTAGCGACCTCATGTTTGTTATCAACCGAGGAGTCCCACTGACATTCAGAGAGGACAGGTGGTCGGGGCCCTGTCTACTCTAAAGAGGTTTGGACAGGGCCCGTCATGGAGTCCCGTCGTCACAGTCAATCAGAGTGCAAGGTTTAAGAATGCGCAGGTAGAAGACTGTAGATTGGTGAAGTACAAATAGTAACTTTCATACTTTTTTGGCATATTACATTGTTTAGATTTGAGGATCACTGACGAGGGTTAAGTACCCGAAACGTGCATGTCTGGTCCACGTTGCCAATTTATCTGTTCTTAAATGATGCTATTCAATTTGAAGACGTTTACACAAAGCCTAGTGTCCGTCTGGTGACATAAGGATCATATCCACGGTATAAAAGGCGTTGGATGATTCTGACGCATTTTCGATAGGGATTTTGTCTATCTTTGATCTTTCCTATATATCTTGGCAATTATGTCACCATAAAATGCAGGTTGTGAAATACCCAAAGTAACATAGTCTGTTGCCTGAATAGGTCCGATTTTCAGAAGATGACAATAATTTTTGTAAAATTTCCAGAAAGTCTCTATCAGTTTGTGAAAGCGAAAACCTCTACACACGTTTGAAGTTTCTACGAAAGTTTAAAAACGTCTGGTAAGTTGTAAATCTCCCGTGATCTCTGCAATATATACACCATTACACAGATAGTATATATATATATATATATATATATATATATATATATATATATATATATATATATAAAAGCACAAGAAATGTTCAAGCGACCACGACACTAAACGTGTTTAAACCCAGCGGAAGGGACATTACATCCCTTAAGCCGCCTGGATACACGAATTAGTACCTATATACAGTCGGAACAAGGGACAGTACGTCCCTCATTCCGATCGGACACAAGTACATAAAAAAAACAAAAAAGCATACACACACTCTCATGCTAGTCAGAACCTGTACTGTACTGAAGCTCGAAAGGCTATAACTAGTACACAGGTAGGTAATATTCTCAATCCATGAACCGAAGCAGACCCCGCGAGGGGCGAGACCAGGTGCCTAGGTAGAGTCAGCGTCTCCTGTTTGCATGCAACACCCGCTGCCAAAAAGTCTAGACGGACAGATCGATAGAAACATGTTCAAGACTTCTAAAGGTTCAAAAATAGAAAAAAACTGAAAAGATGCTCCCTGATTGATCACACATCTTAATATATCCCTTCCGCTGGGTTTAAACACGTTTAGTGTCGTGGTCGCTTGAACATTTCTTGTGCTTTTATATCTTTTTTTTCCAAGCGACGTGCATTCGCCCTCTTTTGGGCTGATCCGACATTGTCTGAATAGTGAACGTGGTTGTTTTCACCTCTTTTGTGCTTTATATATATATATATATATATATATATATATATATATATATATATATATATATATATATATATATATATATATATATATATATATATATATATATATATATATATTTATATATATCTAAAACAACTAAACAAACGTAGGTTTAATTTTGCTTTACGTAGACCAAGAGAACTAAATAATTAGATAGATAAATAAATGAATAGATAAATAAATGAATAGATAAATAAATAGATAAATAAATAGAAAGAACAAATAAATAAAAAGAATAAATAAATTCATTCATTCATTCATTCATTCATTCATTCATTAATAGATAACTAAATTAGTTTATAGATGTTTTTTTTTTCTTTGGGTTTGGTATATCACGATCTTCCTCAAATTTATTGAATATCATGTTTATATTTACTTACAAGCATCTGAGATAACTTCCCGTCTCTGCGGCAAATAATTGGGCTTCACTATTGTGTTTTGATTGTGTGTGATTAATTGTGTATTTCCTACGACATTTACTTTGATAGTCGTCGTATACCTTAAACATGCATTTAAAGTGAAAATATTAAAAATTTGAAATTTTAATGAAAACTGTACAATGTCACTCTACATGTTTAGTTGAAAACTGGTTGAATTGGAATATTGAAAAGTGATTGAATATTGAAAAGTTATTGAATATTGAAGTGATTGAATATCGACAGTGATTATATATGGAAAAGTGATTGCATATTGAAAAGTGATTGAAATATTGAAAAGTGATCGAATATTGAAAAGTGATTGAATAATTGAAAAGTGATTGAATAATTGAAAGATGATTGATAACATATCTTCGAAATTACATTTACACAAAAGTATAATAATTGTGAAATGATATAATTAAAGACATGACAGAAACTGCCAACACATGTGATCTTTATTCATTTCTATGCAGTTAACCATCTCATTGTAAAATGACAACAGAAAGAAGACAGTAAAACGCGGGGACCCAAGCAACACAGATTAAAGGTACAAATAGTCTAACAGGGATAAAACTGTCAATAATGAAGTTTTACCGTAAATTGCTTTTAAGTACTACCATTTGAACATCTATATATTACTTACATAAAACATCTCTCACATATTTTTAGACGTTTTACTCTCTGGTACACACGATTTCGGTAAACTTCGGAAAATGTTATTTGCATATACAGTATGTAGAAATATGTCACGTTTACCAAGGTCAAAGTGAACACGCTACCACGATCAGCCAGTCGCTTGAATGAACTTCACATCGTGGGATTACTACGGAAGATGTAGTAAACCACGTATACGGTCTTTTTGAAATTCTCTCTAAAAAAGCTAACTCACCAATATTTCATTAATTGCAAATACAAGGTTGATATCATGTATAGATATCATGTTCCATTCAAATAACTATTCATCTTGAATGTTAATAATCAAACACTTTCAAATGACTAACAACGTGTAAAAGTGTATGACGGCTTGAATGGGAGGCAGGTGTAGTTTGCTATACACATGTGTGTTTGTTTACCAAATCCTGAATGAAAATTAACCTTTTAAATTATCTAGTTATGATTTTTTTTGTTCGTTTTTTAATATTTGATTTAGACTGTGAATATATATATTATATATACACATATCAAAATTACTGTGGATATATATATATATATACACGTCAAACTTATATATATACTTCTCATAGATAAAAGTAAACGAGAACTATACATGTAAATGTACACTGTAGATCCCTTTAGCTAATTTTCCCTCAGACTTTTAATTTCACGGTCGTCCTCTAAGCTAGGTCTTTATAACTTTCCAATATCAAGCCAATACTATTGGTTCATTACATTTCTCTTTTCAGATTTTGATAACACCGATTGTCGATTCATTTTCGTCCCACGTGTTATCCGTCAGCCATGTTGTTTTATTTTGATACAATACTAGCCTTATGCAAATAAGTGCTTACATGTGTTCGCAATCGGTCTTCAACGGAGAAAAGTAGGTTATATTAGGGTACCCATTTTATAAGCAATAATTGATCATAGCTCGGTAATGAGGGCATATGTGACTATTGTAACCAGCCAGTTTCTAATTTCTTAGCATGATATACTCGTTTGCGTTAAAATTTTGACAAGAATAGTTGATTCATGGTTTTATCTTGACGAGACCTTTTCTACCTTTAATAAACTTAGACGTTCAGCAAAGAAGCAAAAAAAATCCGAATGGAGATGAGATCATGTAATCGGCGAGAGTAAGCATCTCCTGTTTGATAGCAACATCATATCCGATTAATTTGTTAAATTCGGTGTTTAGGATGCTTCTAACGCTATGAACAAAAGTTCATTGGACCTATACTAAGTACAGTCAAATCTGTCTTAAAGTGACCCTCTTTTTAGCGACTTCCTGCGTTATGTGACCTTTTTTAATTCCTCCCGAGTAATTTTCCTATCAAGTTAACCTTTAAATAACGACAACCCGTCTAACGCGACAATGACCGTGATTTTTCTGTCCCGTACCGAATTCCGAGCCTGTATATTACGACTTTTAGTGTTGTAAAGGACCCAAACTACATAATATTTTACATTAAATCTCTTCATCAGTGTCTTTCATTTTAAAATTTTCTGTGATGAATAAAATCTAATGTGATTTTACATGTGCAATACGATTAATCAATAAGCACACGAATTGATATATGCAGTGATTCATTTAATAGTATTGCTCTTATATTACAAAAATTTTGTTGGTCAAAATCAGATCAGCTTGAACCTGTATTCAGTGACCAACTGTCTTATGTGTCCTATTTTCTGTCGGCCCTTGCAAAGTCACATAAAACAGTTTTGACTGTATATGCATATTTCCGTATACAATTTAGTATGGGGATTTTTTACAGATGTCATTCATTTATGAAAATAGAAACCTTCCAGTTTCCGAAAGTAGATGAAAAGAAACTCTACCGTTTCCGAAAATAGAAAATAGAAACTTCTCGGTTTCCAGCAGTAGAAACTGAAGCTTTTTATAAAGAATTGAAAAAACTCTGAATTTTATAAACAGGATAATTAAATCACATACCTGTGTGAGCAAGAATAAGTTATTGATATGTAATGATCACGTTTAAAGAAGATATACCATCAAGATATGGGTTAGACTTTGTTCATAATCAAGATAAGAGTAAAGACAGATTTTTATAGGTGTATTCAATTTCATTGAGATATTCAATTTAATATGGCAAAACCACCCTATATCGCTTAATGCAATTGGCTTAAGAAATGAATCTTATATTTTTTCTGTTGATGCAGGTATCACCCGAAAAATTGGACAGAAAACTGCATCAAGGCGCGTAAGCGCGTTGATGCAAAAGTTTTCTGTTCAATATTTCGGGTGATACCTGCATCAACAGAAAAAATATAAAATTCATTTCTTATCATTTAATTGTGGAAAACAGACTGTTTTCTTGGATCTAAAAACAATCAATCATCGCACTATATTTCGTAAGTCGGAAGGTTTCGCAGTGATACGTCTGCCATAACTTGTTTAACAGCAAACGATCGTCCCTCTATATCTTTGGAATAAGGACCAGTTTGAGCAAATTCTACATGCACTGTTAACTTTTGAGTAAGTAGAAAAGAAATGGTACCCTTGAAATCATAAGCAAACATCAACAAATTGTATTTTCAGCAACGAGTTCATTCGTGATTGAGGGAACCCCAAGTTCTAAAAATAGTGCTATAAATAGACTTCCGTGAAAAATTGTGTTGATCGATGTATCAACAAAATTTCTCAGCCAATCAGAATCTTCGTTTCTTGAAAATGACAATGGAAATGGAATGATAACAAAATAATTTAAAAAAAGATTTAACCCTTTTTTGTGAAGTTTTCTTCAAAACTTCGAAAGATATTCAAATCTGATGCGATGGACATGGTAATAATAGTAAACATGAAAGAGATACCCATCAGTTACCCAATTTCAAAGAAGGCAAGGCAAAGCCATCAAAAGTTCCATTGAAACAGTTGCGAACAGTAGGGGAAAAGTGACAATTCTTCGTGAGATTTTAACATTGCGCCAACCCATAGCACCTCACTGAAAGTGTGGTGCAGTGACGTCATAGAGGTCAGACCAAATCTAACTCCACACTGACCGGAAATGACCTTTTATTAACCATGTAAGATAGTAATGAATGTATCCCGCTTTTCATGAAAGGAACAAACCACCAGAAGAAGCACGGTAGGAAGTACTTTGACGTCAACAAATGACGTCAATTGGACTTTATTGGCAATACATAGCATAAACTGCTCGAAAATTTATCCTAAGTGGATAATATCAATGTGGCAAAATGCGTCGAGAAACTAAGTTACAAAGTATCAAATCACAAATAAATATTCAATGAATTCCCATGTTAAAAAAGAGGGCCGATTTAGGGTTTCGTGGCCCTACTCCTTTGTCAAAGATAACGAATTATTCCAAGAAGGGAGGGGATCTCCAACCAGACCCTACTGCAGCATCGACAGCAAAACACCAAAAAACACCCGGTGCGAAAACACAAAGACGAGCACACGAAGAGACGAATAAGAGACATACGACATAGAAACATCTTGAAAACACAAATGACCAAACTTAAACCAACGAGACCAATTGGTAACTGATGCCGACTTTGGACGGCCATTTGCAACACAAGTAGCAAATGTTGTTGTTATCCGGATTACGTGCGCACAACCCTCCCACTTTTCCGGTTACAAGTCAGAGCAAAGTGCAATTAAATCTTTAATAGCAATTCTCTCTAACCATTTAAACAATTTCGGCACGCATGGTCTCCGATTTTCTTGAAATTTAACACATAAGTAGGGACCTATTAAAAAAGGTCAATTTGTCAAAAAAATATTTTTAGGTCATCTGGTTACCATTGCAACGGCCTTTAAAGTTGAGAAATCGGCAAAATTGAGCTACTTTGAAGCTCTATAATTTGGTCTATATACGACGATACGGCAATATTTTTATGCATCCTAAAATTTAGGACATAAAATTTTGAATAAGCTCACTAGAAGTGTCTGATATTGTCAAAAAGGCTGGTTACCATGACAACATTATTGGTTAATCTTAATATATTGATTTCAAAATGGTGTTTATATTTTCCAATTTTCTTTCTCTCTTGACATGTATATGATAAGGAAATGGAATTTCCTTTATAAAATGAGCAAATTCAAGATAAACTCACTTGTTGCTATGAACATAATTTATTTTGGCAACAGTAACTATGGTCTATATTTTCAACTTTAGAGTTATTTTAAATTTTTTTGCATCATGATGAACAGCTACAAATTGTTGGAATAAATCCAACACAAACAGATCTTTCAAAAACCGTAAAAAAATTATGGGGAACATATGTTATCATTGCAACCAGTTTTTATTATAATAGATTATATATACATCATGTACATGTAAAACAGTAATTTTTAATCCCATGAAGGTCAAATTCGATATTAATAAAGATCAAGTAAGCCTCTATCAGGATACAAGAAAAAAGCTTTCATATGATTAATGGATGCTATTGTAATTTGGCCATACTATCTAAAAAAAGCATTTTTTGCTGTATTTCGAAGATTTTTCCTCAAAAAACGAACAAGCTCACACGACTTTTTTTTTTACATATATGATAAAGCAAAGTCTAAAGTTTATTTTAGATTTAACATTTTTCAGATTACTTTACTTTGGATGCCCGTATCCAAGGACTCAAAGTGGGCCTATATATTCACACAATCGTTCCCATAGCAACGGGCTATTTCCTCAATATTTTTAAAAACATTTCTTCCATGTAATGAAAGATCAACTTGAATACATTTATTAATTGTTATCACTTTGAATAAAAATTCAATGATCTAGTAAAAAAGGACTCTAAATATTGTCTTAGATTACTTTAATTTTTCCGATTTAAGCTCATTTTGCCATAGCAACGGACACAAACTTTCTTCCAATGTGAATGCTTATGTTTTATTTGCATAAACAACTAAAAATGTAATTAATGTATCATTGAATTTTGAAAAAAAAATTCCAAAAACAGTATTTTGATAGGGTACCTGTGTTGTTGCTATGGAAACATAAAGATGAGACCATAAACCTAACATAATTATTACTTAAGATGGTAGTCTCAGGGTAAGGGACGTAACTCAAAATCGATCTCGCGAACGTTTGTTGTCTGACGTAACGTTACCATCGTTTGTTTTCACGACAGGCATCTGCATGACTAAATCATGACGTCATAATAGGGGAATTTCCCGCTCGGTGCACGGAGGTAACCGTTACTCTCTTTATCATTATCTATTTTCATCAGTATGCATTTCATTTCTCTGTGTCATTTCCTGAAATTGAGCATTACTTATAGATTAAATATATTTCCGAGATAAATACAATTCTTTATTCTTTTGATATTTTCAGTATCTACATGAATCCCTTGACCAGTGTACGGCATGTTTCATTCCGTAAATGTCGAAAAAATCGAAAGAATTCTGATGTTATCTGATAATTATGACCATGATTACTTCGATTTTATTTGAGCGTGATTAGTGTAAATAGAGTACATTTAGCTTTATAAGATACCTTCGTTTGATAAGAAGTTCATCAAGAAGAAAAAAATGTATCGTAGTAGAAAGGGGGTAAGTTGTCCGGCTCGGCAATCTGGGACGATTACTTTTTATTTTGAAAAATCGGGAAATAATGAATTTGTACAAATTTCAAAAGGAGAGGTCCAGGATGGGGTGAGAGGGGTTCGGTTCTTAACAACTCGACTCCATCTATACCCGCGCATTGGACAGTCCAATGGACCCTATTTTCCTTTTTTTTTTATTTTAACTTTTGTTCGGTTGCTTCCCGTGTTTCATCGGCATATCAACTGAGTCAAATGCACGAATTACGACTAAATTCTGAAATAATGATAACTGTTATTTATTCAAATTAATTTTACAATTTCGCGTAAGCATGTTGATAAAAAATTTGCCAACAAGACCTACAACGCTATGCTTAACCTCGACGTAACGTATCGCGACGTTAAAAAAAGAAAGGGTAGGGGTCCCCGAAAGGGCGCTAACTCTGTAAAAATAGGTTCGATTTCCCTGACCAAGATTTTGTGACAAAATCGCCATTTTCTGCATTGAGAGGGGGACAAAAGTTGTAGATTTTGAATTGCGGCCCACGCAAACCGATTTGTTCGATTTCTTTCAAACTTTACCAAAAGACGAATGACATCATAATTAATTAATATTGCAATTATGAAGAAAATTGAATGTAGGTGTATGGTGAGACTACCACCTTAACTTGAAAGAACAATGATAGGATACTAATAATTCACCAGTGTTTGTTTTAGATTATGCTGCATGTTTTCAATATTCAAAGTCCGTTTCCATGGCAAGCGGATGTGATATTAAGAATTTTTAAACAAATTTTTACCTTTGGGTCAGACCCAACCTTAAGTTTAAATTTCATCAAAATCTGACACATACCGTGCCATGCGTCTTTCATAAAATTGCAAATGCTTACAGAGAATAGCTATTTAAAAATAACAAAATAGTATAGAATTGGTGCTGCACCTATATACCTCTCTGCTAAGTCAATAAACAAAAACCCCACCAAATCTTTAAGGAGAGGGGTATTTAAAAGAAATCTAACAATCTCCGTTCCGTTCATTGTGCAATTTATACCCGAGTTTCGGTTGTCTCACAGCTTGTGGCAATATATGATATAAGCCGCAACTTTCTTTAAGTGAATTTGATATTCCGTTTCCTTGCCTGTAAAAACCATTGTGAATATCAGAAGAATCATAGACGTTCCAGAGCACCTGAAGCCTAAATCTATTTCTTCGATAAATTATAGAAAATATGTAATATTTGGAGGAATGGATATTTTCAGTAAATTGAGGAAATTCCAAATGAAACCAAATGTACTCCATTTCACAGGAAGAAAGGTTTGATCGCCGTTGTCCAAAATCGGCACCGGTAACCCATTGGTATCGTTGGTTTATGTGTGGTCTTTTGTATTTGATGTTTATTTGTCGTATCTCTCTTTTCGTCATTTAGAATGCTCGTCTTTGTGTTTTCGGATCGGGTGTTTTGGTGTTTCGCTGTTGATGCTGCAGCAGGGTCTTGTTGGAGATCCCCTCCCTTCTTTTACTGTCCGTTGATAGAAAAGCACTGGTGATGCGACATTATTACCGTCCGTTATTTAGCAATAATTTTGTAAAACAAATATTATTATCGACTGAGCTGCACTTAAGGTCTAAGATGTCCTCTCGTAACTCCTCTTTACAGATCTATACTTCCCTATTCAAATTCACAACATAAACCATCGAGCAAATCGCTGTATATAATATCATTCTAAGTTTCATTTTTCTATTGCGCCTTTGTAATCGGGGAGAGTAATCATCTCCTGTTTACTAGCAACATCCTTGACGTGCAGGAAAAAATCATGCCCGATTAATTTGTTAGATGTTTCTAACGTTTTGAACAGAAGTCGATTAGACCTACGCATATTTTCCGTATACAATTCAGTATGGGTTTTTTTAGATGACATTCATATATGAAAATAGAAACCTTCAAGTATCGGAAAGTAGAAAAAAGGAATCCTCCAGTGTCCGAAAGTAGAAACTGAAGCTTCTTATAAAGAATTGAATAAAACTCTAAATTTAGTACTTATAAGCAGGATAATTAAATCGCTTACCTGTTTGAGCAAGAATAAGTTATTGATATGTAATGATCACGTTTTAACAGGATAAACCATCAAGATATGGGTTTAAACTTTGATCATAATCTAGATAAGAGTAAAGATAAATTTTTTATAAGGGTACATTCAGATATGTACAAAGGTATTGATAAATTGAATCTTGGTCAAATTTTGAATCACAAAACTGTCACGGAAAAAAATCCAACCATATTTCAAAAGAAAAGAAACTTCTTGTATTTCCTTTAGCTACACACCAAAAGTTGCATCTAAAATTTACAATTACAAACGATTCCTGCAATGTATTGATTTAAGTAATCCCTCACTACATCCACTTCCTTGCGAATGTTCTTCATCGGACTTCACCTACTCCTTATGGACACGTTATTACTGGTGACCTTAGTATAATCAAGAACGACAAGTTGAGAGAATTGTTAAAAAAAAGGGTCCCAAATACAGAGAAAGTATGTCCTTTACATGGAACCAAAATGTCAAAATTACCATGGACTCCGAGGAATATGCTAGACGTTGGGCAAAGAAAGAGGATGTACAGCTTGACACCCTTTCCGAATGGATAAAACCCGTCAGAGGGTTACTTTTATCTAGACTTTACCGATTAAAATCAATTGTGACCACCAGATTCGAGTCTATCTTTAAAGACCCTGATATTATCACAGAGCTTACCTACCTCCAAGAACATTATGTCATCACACCAGCAGACAAAGCCTCAAATAATTACACATTTACTTGCAAAAAGTACTATTTCGACAGTCTAGTTAAAGATTTGGGTTTATATTCGACACCTGGATATCCCATTTACACCCCAATAAACCTTTCTGCCTCTGAAACAAAGGAGGAGATCTCCAACAACACCTAGTTGTAGCACCCACAGCAAAACCCAAAAACGAAAGGTGAATTATGATCCTGCGTAGAAGACACTACAACAAACAGCTCTTGCTTCCTTTGGCTTCGACACTAACAATTTAGATTTTTATTTACCATACTTATACTGCAAACCTAAAATGCATAAGAATCCTTACAAACAATGTTCCATCGCTGGTCCCTCAAAATGTTCTACCAAATCTGTATCGATCTTACTCATCAAAGTTTGATCTGAAATCAGATCTGGGCTTCTAAAATATTGCTTGACAGTATATTCCTGCAGTGGTATCAACCAGATGTGGATTTTAAAGAATTCGAAGGAACTTTTAGAACATCTAAAGTCCACTCATTTCAGTAGAGTCCATTCGATCAAAGCTTTTGATTTTTCGACACTTAACACTACAATCCCACATTCTAAATTGAAAAAAGGCTCGCAGAAATTATAAGTAATGCGTTAACAAGCAAGAACGGCAATCGCAAATACAAATTTATTGTTGTTAATTATGACAAAACCAATTTTGTAAAAGAAAAGTCCTATTCTGAAAATAAGTACACTGAAACAGATATTTTTCAGATGTTAAACTTTCTGATCGACAACATTTTTGTGGTGTTTGGAGGAAAGGTCTTCCAGCAAATTGACGGAATTCCAATGGGGACCAATTGTGCTCCACTCCTTGCCGACATTTTCCTTTACTCGCACGAAGCAGAATTCATTCAATCTTTGGTCTTTGAAGGGAAAAGAAACTTAGCTTCTGACTTCAACTTCACTTACAGATACATAGACGATGTGTTGTCCATTAATAATCCAAAATTCGCGGATTACCTCAGCAGTATCTATCCTTCAGAGCTTGAAGTCAAAGAAACTACAGCGATTCACATAATTCAGCATCCTATTTAGACATAATGTTATCCAACGACACTGATGGTCGCATGAACTACTCACTCTTCGACAAACGTGACGACTTCAGTTTCAGCATTACAAACTTTCCTTTTCTGAGAAGCAAAATCCTTTCATCGCCTGCTTATGGCGTGTTCATATCTCAGTTGATACGCTATGCCAGAGCCAGTACCAAATATACGGATTTTGTTCTGAGAGCTAGGCGTCTTTCAGATAAGCTTCTCAGTCAGGGATATGTTTGTGACCGACTAACATCGTCACTGAGGAAATTCTACGGTCGATATGGTGAACTCGTCATACACTATGATGTCCCACTCTCCAGAATGGTGCATGATATTCTGACATAGACCATTTGAACCATCCAACCAAAGATTGTACTCTATGTCTTCTAAAATGGAAGTAACCGGATGTGACAGTTCTACCGAATTGAAGCGGCGGGTGTTGCATGCAAGCAGGAGATGCATACTCTTCCTGGGCACCTGGTCTCACTCTAATATCGGAAGTGTGCTTCTCTTCATGTCGTGGATGCAAGTGGCAACAAAATAATTTTAAAAAGATTAACCCTATTTGTGATATGTATATGTAATATCATTCTAAGTAACATTTTTCTTTTGTGCCTAAAGTAACTCCTTAATTTCCTTTTATTTCAATTATACTATTTCTGTCTCTAGCTTTTTGACTCTCATTTCCAAACTATCCATCCTCGAAATTTATCCTTCTATCTTCACCAAGCGCTCCTCTATATCTGATATCGTATTCAGTTTTCTGACAAGATTTTCTAGCATGCTGTAAATGTCAGTTCGATCCTTGTAAGGCATTGCTCTTTCTTTCACCGTTCCCCTAGACATTTGTGAAATCTAATCATAAAGATGACAAATTAATGAATAATCTATAAAAGGTGTATTTCTTCGACTTTATCCTTGGAATTTCCACAAAATACGTAATGAATGTAAAGTTATGTTTTCACCAACTTTCCGTAGTACTTATCCCTAAATAACAACCAAAAGTTCCGATATTTGTCGAAGCTCATAAAAACACGACTACTCTGGGTACTTAATGTTAAACGTCTTTAAATTCAATAGCATCATTTAAAACCTGATAAATTTACAGCATGGACCAGACATGCACGTTTCGGGTACAAAACCTACATTCATCTTGTTTCTTTATAGAGCATATTGTTTAGAAAAATCCTTTAAGGAGGGTTTGAACACCAAGATGGCGGCGGCATTATTTGTTTTCTCACTTCCTAGGAAAAGTACAGTCATAACTCCCTTAAAACATTTGATACTCTGATTGATATACGCATTTGAGTATCCTGATAAAGTTTGAATACTTTCCGGTGTCATTTGAGGAAATTATGGCTATTTTCGAAATTTAGGACTTACGTGCATGTCTGGTCCATGCTGTAAATTTATCAGGTTTAAAATGATGCTATTGAATTTAAAGACGTTTACCATTTGATAGTTTTATCCAAGAGCAAATCACGACGTCATTTCGACGTTATCGGGAAAAAAGTCGTCACAAACCTTCGCATTCAAAATGCAATAAAAACATTATTACAGGACGTATTGCATTGAAACTTGGCATGTATAAAATAGAAAATTAAATCTCCATCACACGGTATTCGTTTACAAATTTACGTCACAGGAAAGCGGATGTCCCTTCATTGAAAATGGACGATTTTGGAAGAAAAAATCGGAAAATATAAAGCCTTGTAATATTTTAATCCTAAATTCAATTTTTCCCATTTAATCATGAAATCATCTCTAGACATTCTTGGTAATTTTGATAGTTTTTGACAAAGATTCATCCACAGGATTCCTAATAATTAACTAGCAACTAGAGTAAATTGGGTCGAAATTGCATTTTTTTTTTTTAGCGACAGTGTCAACTTTTATTCAAGTATCCTGCCTTTGTTTAAAACACAATTCATTTGATCTTTTCCATATGAAAGTGCAATATATTTATGGATATTTTGGAAGTTAAATCAAAATTAATTTCCAATAGCTTTACGAGAACTGGAATGACACTTTCAATATTATGACGTCATCAAGAAATTCACGGAAACGTCGATTCATGCATATTTCAAAGTCTCGTAGAAAATTTTCCTGTGGACAGAATCAAATTTAAGTTTGTATAGTCAAGGACAGACAAGAAATATATAATTTCAGAAATTTTTAGAAAAATTGAATTTGGCGACCAAGTGTTCAATACCTCCTTAATACATTTCATTATGACTAGCAACGGACAATTAACAACGGACCAAATTTCCTATACTGTCTACCAAAGGACAGCTTTATTGGCATGTTGATTTTTTTCTGTTAATTCACTTAATTCCTTTACATTGATGTGTATTGAATGATTATATATTAGCGTAATGTCAAAAATTATAGGAGCAGCAGGATGAAACATATGACAAAAGTACATATTTTACAAAATAGACACTAGTTGACAAGGTATAAAGTGGGGTGTCGTTCACGGAGAATGTAAACTCCTCTTAAGCTACGACATCCCACGAATCAGGATTTCTGCAGAAGAATATATCATGTAAGATAGGATTCCCATTGAAATCTCAAGGTTTATAATGCTATATATCATTTATAAATTGCAAAAGTTGCTTACGAAAGTCTACTTCCGTTCAATCCATGGACATTCATGACGTCGCATCACCTGTTTTTTTCTATCCACGAACGGTAAACTCGCCTAAATTTAAAGGTTTTGAAAACAACGGCGATAAAACCGTCTTAACGAATTCCTCCCCGTGCATTTTATGAAGCCGAATCTAATCAGCCCTTGCTCATCCGCGGAAAGAAACACTTGGCACCCCAATTTCATTCTACATTCTGATATATCAGTTAATTATAGTCAAATTACAATCCAAAAATCACAATCACAAATTCTTGAAAAATTATATAAAAGAACTTTCTCACGTGAAATCAATACAAAGAAACAAAGACACAGCTACATTGAAAAACGAGGGAACCCTTTATTTAAGCAGTGCGAGTACAGAAAGTAGGTTGTGCTGTTAAAATCGCGCCGCCTTGCTTATCGATAGATTTTAAATAAATCCAACATGTTCAAGTATCACATTAATTATGTTATAATATATATAATCCAAGTTAAAGAAGTAAATAGGATTGAAAAGAAAGCTTTTCTCTCTCTCTGTGTATTTTCCAAAATATAAGGGGGTCGTATATTGGCCTCTGTTTCAGAATTAGGAAAAGAAAATTGCCAAAATTAAATTTAAATTTAAGTGCCGCTTTCTTGAAAAAAAAACTGTATGAACAAAGAAGTTGTACACTATAATTTAAAGAATGAGATTCCATTGATCCCAAAACCAGTCAATCGAAATGATTACTTGTGGAATTTGCAATTATAAGTAACAAGATTGAGGATCACAGCTACCACTGAAGACTCCACATCGACAAAGAGTAAGATCCACAACAATGTATACAAAAGAAAGGAGGGGGTTTCCAGCAGGACTCGGTTGCAATACCCACAGCATAATTCCCCAACACCAAAGACGACATCAAATCATCAAACACAAAAGACTATACATAACCTAACGGGAGACCTTTAGACAATTGGTGCCGACTTTCGACGGCGCTAGTAGCAAATTACTAGATTACGTGCGCACGACCCTCGCAGTTATGCGGTTACTCAAAGGTCTCAAAGAACGCGCAGTTGTAGTGTAAATGATTGGTCATCACGATAATCTCAACAGCGCTTACAATAGAGGTGGGACCAGGTGCCCGGGAGGAGTAAGCATCCCCTGTTGGCTAGCCGCACGAGTAAACTTTCATTGTAAGATGACCACAGAAAGAAGACAGTAAAACGCAGGGGTCCAAGCAACAAAGATTAATAAACTTAAACATTCTGCAAAGAAGCAAAAGTGAATACCCAATGGAGATCTAGATGACGTTATCAGGGAGAGTAAGCATCTCCATTTTTGCTAGCAACACTCTTTACGTAGGCCGTGCAGAAAAAAAAAACATATCTGATTAATTTGTTAAATTCAGGGTTTTTTTATTGTTTTAACGCTATGAACAAAAATCGATTAGACATATGCATTTTTCCGTATACAATTTAGTATGTTTTTTCAGGCGGTTTTCATATATGAAAGCAGAAAACTTCCAGTTTCCGAAAAAAGAAAACCTCCAATTTCCGAAAGTACATGTAGATAATAGAAACCTCCCGGTTTCCGACAGTAGAAACTGAAGCTTTTTATAAAGAAATATATAAAATTTAGTACTCATAAGCAGAATGATAAGATCGCTTACCTGTTTGGGCAAGAATAAGTTATTGATATGTAGTATTCACTACATCTTCTTAATGACTTTCTAAATAAAACCAAACAGCAAATACAATTTGCTGACAGCCCGCCAAAGTAACTGGACGCCAGCTTTTATTTTATTTTTACAAAAAAATCCATACAATATATGCAATGCATTGTTAATTCATACCATCATACATATTGAACAATCTCACATCTCATATCAAATTCTGTAGCAATCATCATGATATATTAATCAATGAATCAGTACATTTTCAGCCACAATTTATTGAATATTTGTAATAATTTGAATCAAGTAATAATGATTTTCTTTTTGGGATATTAAAACTAATATCGACATAAATTATCAAACCCAGGGGAAAACAGCAAAAATACTCTGAAACTGGGCGAGATAATTTAATTTTACTACATAATTAAGTGCATGTATAAAGTTTAATGTGTTCATTAAGCGTGGCGGCTAGAGAATGACCACGTTGGCTACTTTCTCGCCAACTACATCTATCCTATGAAATGATTGGACAATTCATTCAATTGTGACAAACAAGACTTAGAAAAAATTCATACGGATCCGTTAATACAATATTTTTCCGCTTTACTACCGAATCGCGGAAAAAATTAAATGATCACGGGATATACCATCAAGATATAGGGTTAACCTTCGTCGTTTATTTGATTAGAGGAAATATTTGTTTCATAGGGGTACATTCAGATATTCAAGGAAAGGAGCACGAACGATAAGTATGGAATTCCGCCCAGTTGGGACCGAAAAAAACTTTTTCTCATTAAAAAAAATTAAAACTCTGAATTCGGTAAGATTTTTGCTGAATTTTATGAAAATAGTAATATTTCAAACATGCGACCTATATTTTGTGTATAATTTGGGTTAAAACAGTCGATTTTAACACTAAAGCCTATGGAAACTGGAAAAGTTTTTTAGAATATTGTTCCCCACCTTGCTACAGGATATCCTTTTAATAGAAACTTTAGTTTGACAAGATCTTCCAGCATGGCGAGTAAGATCCTGTAGCAAAGTGGGGAACGATGTCAACCAGGCGATCGAAATAAAAAAGGGGGGGGTTGAGAAAGCTCAAAATCTTGAGTAATTAAACATAAATCTATCACGTTTTCTTTCGATGAGTTTAGAGTGATGATATACTTGCAATTATATCTAATATGTTAATTATTTAATTATTTTTATGATGTCATTTTATGGTTTGGGTGAGTAGTAAACATTTTGCGACTACATTTTTTTCTTTTGAGATATTCATTCAAACAGTGTCAAAAAGAATACTGATCTCGATTATATTTTATTTTCCTCTGTTTATCAAATACTCTATTATTTGTTTTACCAATAACCACAAAAAATCTCTTTTTTCGATATTTTTTCGCTTTCATGTATCTTTTCATAATGTAAACGCACTAAGCGCATTCATCCATTGTGAACTATTGGGAGTATAGTGATGAACCAAAAATGTAGTTCTGAACACGGAAAAGAAATACTAGTTTTTGAAGGAGGACAATAATTCTACCGTTTATTAAATCTTTAAATGTATGATTACTTAATCTAACTCAGAGTAAAACTATTTTTTCAATCTCATCTCATCTTATTGAATTTTATAACGTCATACCACTGACTCTAAATGGTGGATCCCGCGTTGATTCAATTTCGAATAAATGCCAAGTAGGTGATGTAAATGATAAACATTTGAGTAAATATTATAGATTATAAGTTTTTCTATCCATAAATATATATTTTATACCTTAAAATAGTTTTAGTAACCCTGGAGGAGATTTTATTATCTGGGCGGATTTCCCGTCAATTCGTCATGCGAAATGTTTGTGCACGTGAAAAAACGTACGTCAATTTGACTGTGACGTCATAAAGGAACAATCAACAGTGCCGGATCAGGAGTGCCGGATCGAATTCTCCAGCACTGCTGAAAAGGGGAATCAGCCTATCCAATGTGCGAGAAAGAGGGATCATATATGCTTTTATAAAATCTCCGTAGTGACCGAACTTCCTCAATGATGATTTCAGTCGTTGTGTGATATAGCCATGAGCGAGTTGCTTACTTGCAAGAAGTCAACACCTGTGTCTAGGTCCATCTGATCTATATTCCATTAATTACTGACCGTCAAACACAAAATTAAAATCAGAATTAAAAAATACACTGTCTTTGGGCATATGTAACCAGGAAACGTGCAAAACCAGGAAAAAATAAAAACATTCTCCTAAGAAGTTAAGTGTGAATCCCCAATGCAATTCGTTGTTGTTGTTGTTGTTGCTGTTGTTGTTGTTGTTGTTGTTGTTGTTGTTGTTGTTGTTGTTGTTGTTTTCGAAATACTGGGTTACTTTCCATTTGTGCAGGCATCTGACGTCAATGCATTCTTACGTTATAAAATTTTATGGAAACCAGCATGAGATTCAGGGAAACAGTGTTAAAAATATGATGTTTTCAAAGGTATTTAATGACGTCATAATGCTTTTACTTCAGATACCTGCACAAATCGAACGTAGGCCCGTAAAATCGAAAAGACGGAATAGGCCACTTGCCAAAATTCGTAATGGCTGACAAAGTGACGAAAAATTTCCGAGGTAGGCAATTTTTGCGCACTTTTTCATTGTTACGTCTGAATGGAATTGCGTCTTCCGGCATACAGTGACGTCAAAATGTAAAACACCGCCAAATGATGTTGACTCGGATATTTTGTGCTTTCTTATGAAATTGAAGACGTTTTAAAAACATGTTAAATGTCTTCAAATTCAATATTTGTACCACTTGGTGAGTGTCACTGCTGGTGGACCAGGAGTCCCCGAGGAAACATGTAGCCAAGTTCGATCAATTTCGGTTGGTCGTTTCTTCAAACGCATTCGAAAATTTCTCAAATTTCTGAAACCTGGCTCCTGTTGCATCATATTCCCTCCTACGTCTGTCGGGATATTTTGAACATAATTTCTAAATATTTTGGCAATATTTCATTGTTTACATCGAGGATCACTGACGAGGGTTAAGTACCCGAAACGTGCATGTCTGGTCCATGCTGTAAATTTGTCTACTTTTCAATGATCCTAATGAATTTGAAGACGTTTAACATTCTAACAAGATCGAAGATGGTCTATTCGGTCCCTTCGAAATATAGAGTTACTTTCCATTTGTTCAGGTATCTGACGTAACAAGTATTGTGACATCATTAAATTCTCTGGAAAGCAGCATAAAATTTAGGGAAACAATGATACAAATGTGACGTTTTCAAAGACATTTAATAACGTCACAATGTTTTCTTCCGTCAAATACCTGCAGAAATCGAACATACGAAGGCTGATTGTTATGCAATGAGCCTCGTATTCACTCAGAACGATTTTAATTTTATCAGACATTTTGCATTATCTGTCTACACATCTTCTTTTGCCACCGGTGTTTGGGGCCCTCAAAACAACTTTTAAAGAACTCCTTATCTTGACTGGTCAGAAAACCATCCACTGCAAGTATGACGTCATCTTCGGACCAAAAGTGGGTGCTAGAAATAGCTGCAATCAGTTTTGGGAATAGATGAAAGTCTAGTTTGATTTTTTGCATAATTTATTTTGCTATTTATAGAAACGGTCATTTTGCTCAAAAACTAATTTGGATACATATTGATTTAACTGTTTTAGGATAAAGCAATACCATAGATATATGTGTAGAAAACAAATTGTGAAGCTGGCGACCTTCTAGCAATATAAAGAAATAATGAGTTGTTGCCATGGCAACCAGCAACATAGTTTTTATAAGAAAATAATCTCCTTAGAACTGATTATTTTATCAGAATTTCTCAAAATAGCCTTTAATTCATCCACAAGCTATAAGAATCTTGAAAAATAAGGATATATATGAATTTTTAAGATTTCATGCATTTCAGAGGTATGTAAAGTTATGATGTGGTATTCTCTAATGTAAATGTTAAAATAGGCCAAAAATGGACGTTTATTGCCCAAAAAACGAGACGGGCAAATTTTGATATTTTGGTCTGAAAAGTTCGAGGAAATGTTCCTCTACATATGAATCTATCCATACTCGTACATATAAAGCTATCCATCTTTCTTCTACCTCATTTCTATTAAAAGTCGCCACCCTGACCTTAAGTTTAATATTTTACAATAACTGAGTCAGAAGTGAATCATAGTATGTGCCATTGATGTTTTGGGGATAATCTATCAGCAGAATACCTTCTGCATCCCAGAAAAAAACGAGGCTCACAACATATCGATCAGCCCTCGTAAGCCTGTAAAATCGAAAAGACGAAATGGAGAAAACAAAACAAAAATATTACAATTAGCGTATACTGAAGGCAAAGGGGTCGATCAAGCTGTAAAAAGTTCATCCCAAACATGACTATTCTGCTATAATCACAGCAGAACATACATGAATAAAATGAAACAAACAGATGGGGACAACAAGAGACATAAAACCGGGAATTTCCAAATATAAAGACGACAAATGAGATGAATAATGTCACGTAATTATAACATGAAGAATGTGAAAAAGAACAAAGATAGAACTTAACCGTAATTTTGTTGATATGATAACAATTCCAATTTTTCTATTTTACAGGTCTTTGCTTGGTATATGATGGTATCTGACGTAAAAGCATTGTGACGTCGTTCAATTCCTATGAAAGCGTCATATTTTTCGCTCTGCATCCCTGAATTTTATGCTGGTTTCCATAGAATTGAATGACATCACAATTACTTGACGTCAAATACTTTCAAAAATGGGAAGCGTAATTCTGTATTTCGAAAGGACAGAATAATCATTTTTGCATGTTCGAAGATGTCGCGGTCTCAGGGTCTTTAATGTATCGTTTGAGAAGACCACGAGCAAATGTGCTCAGAATGTTATGTGCTCGTAGTTTGTCTTCTCTTTGCAGTGTGTGGGGCGGATATATGTTCTTTTGATTGATACATCAAACGTAATATCTCTCCCTTGATTCAGTTAATCTCCAAATCCACATAATCAGAATAAATAAGATAAAAGGTTCACAATTATTACCCACTGTACGAAAATCTGAATTGTAAATCATAAAAAATGGGTAATAAAGAAATTGCTTTGTTTAAACGATGTGTCCTCTATAATCTCAACGTATAATATAAAACTGACCTGAGAGTGAAACTACTCACTGGTCTTTAAATAATAATACGGAAGTGTTCCAACTCTATACCTTCATAAAGAAAATTCCAAACCAATTTTTCTGCAAGAGACACATGTTTCGAATATTAAATTCTCATCAGTGATGCTTTCAGCGGAGCCACCAAAATTCATTTCGAATTTCAGTAGCTCCCTCTTTTAGTTTTTGGATAGGATTTGTACATTTACTTTACAGAGAGTGCACGGCTCCTTTCCTGTAGGGTCGATTCAGTAGCATATAAAAATATGAAATTTATTGTTGGTCTAAGGATCAATGATACCCCCGCCCGGCATATTTTACATATAAGCAATGTACAAAAAGTTGGAAGAGGCACAATTCAACACAAAATGAAGGAACATGACCCTTTATTTGAACTTGATCTGTATTTCTCAATGTAAAGCTATATCTAAGAAATAAATATGTTCCCTGTTATAGTTTTCATTTAAATGTCAGGCAAGCACAAAATATTGTTTTTTTTTTCCCAAGTTTAAAGGGGCACAACTCTGCATAAAATTGAGTCATACTCAAACCTAACCTGTAATTTTTGGTATAATAGCTACATTCAACAAATGAATTTATTGTCTGTAACAGTTGTCCTAATGTCCAGAAACCACAAAACTGTGAATTTTTCTAAGTTTCAAGGGGCATAACTCTGCACGTAATTGAGGGACATGACCTATATTCGAACTTGACCTGTATTTTTTGTTGTAATAGATATCTGCAAGAAATGAACGGATTATCTGTAACGGTTTTTTTTTCAAGGGAAAATAACTCTGCACATTATTGAAGGACATGACCCATATTCGAACTTGACCTGGTTTCCTTGGTGCAAAAGCTATATGCAAGAAATGAATTGATTATCTGTAACGATTAACCTTTAAAATAAATGTCCGGAAACCACAAAATTTTGAATTTTTATTAGTTTCAAGGGACATAACTCTGCACATAATTGAGGGACATGACCCATATTCGAGTTTGACCTGTATTTCTTGGTGTAATAGATATCTGCAAGAAATGAACGGATTATCTTTAATTGTTTTCCTTTAAACGTCCAGAAACCACAAAATTTTGAATTTTTCTAAGTTTCAAGGGGCATAACTCTGCACGTAATTGAGGGACATGACCTATATTCGAGCTTGACCTGTATTTCTTGCTGTAAAAGCTATTTGCAAGAAATGAATTGATTATCTGTAATAGTTTTCCTTTAAATGTCCGGAAACCACAGGTTGGACGGACGCACGCACGGACATGTGCATCACTATATATGGCGGGGGTATGAAAATATATGTTCAAAATAGGATTGGAGGGATGGTGCTAAGATGTTAAACTCCTTTAATTTCGGTAATTGTTTTGAATGGAAATAATTGACAAGTTTTCGAAAAAGTAAAATAATATCTATGATGTGAAATCGATAAAGGAACAAAACAAAGCTTCTTTCAGGCGAAAGAAATAATTAATACACTTCTAAACATCAGGTCACGGATAACGATTTTAACTGTTTCACACTGCAACATGAAATAAGTGTTTAAAGTAATAAAAAATTGCTCCTCTGGAGCAATATTATAATGTTATGAATCTGGAGATTGTTTATTGGATAAAGTTGTCTTTCGTGTGTTTCTGTGTGGAGTTGTATTATTATCTCCGTCTCTTTGTTCGATTTCTCTTTCATCGTGAGAAATTTTGTTTTATGTTGTTTCTTTTTCAAGAATTTGTTAACCTTTTGATTAGAATTTGTTAACCTTTTGATTATAACTAAGTATAACCGAATTGAAGCGACGGATGTTGCATGATAGCAGGAGATGCTGCATCTTCCTGGGCACCTGGTCTCACTCCTACTTGGGAGTTCGCTTCTTTTCATGTGGCTGAGGTTTTTGTTTGTTTGCTTTGGTTCCTGTTTTATCCTGATTTCGTATGCCTTCGGTATGTGATTTCCTGAATTATCGATTTTGTACTGTGTATTGGGATATGGTCATTGTCCATATTTGTCATACATTTGTACATCGAAGAAGCACCAATCAGACATTCAGTCTCAAAGTCAAGTCCATTTGAACAGTTGCGATCCCATGAATAAACAATATTCCGAAGTGAGACCAGGTGCCCGGGGAGAGTCAGCGTCTCCTGTTTGCTTGCAACACCCGTCGCAACAGCTTCATGAAAACTTGTCAAACGCGGTGATTGTCTCGATGCACATATTAATGTACATATCAGGTAAAGATGTCTTGGTTGTTGATGTTGACAGTCATTCAATCGTTGATTATAATTTATGGAATCCTTTGGGGGGGGGGGGGGGGGGTGATTGACTTTCTTTCACCGGTGTAAATATATGTATCTTTATCTTTCAGGAGCAACATCACGTAAACAAAAACTCATATATACATAATTATACCAAGTAAACGAACGCGAGCAAAATAATTTTCAATTAAGTTGGGAATGCATATTAAACAATGCAACGAATAATTGTACTCGTCAATCGATTGAGGATCACTGACGAGGATGAAGTACCCGAAACGTGCATGTCTGACCCATGCTGCAAATTTATGTGTTCTTAAATAATGTTACATATTGAATTTGAAGACGTTTAACATTTGTACCGCTTGGTGAGAGTCACTGCTGATGGACCATAAGTCCCCAAGGGCACATGTAGCCAAGTTCGATCAACTTCGTTTTCAAGATCGTTTCTTCAACGCCTTCGAAACTTCCTGTTATTAAAAGATCTTGAAATTTCTAAAACCTACCCATCCTGCTACGTCTTTCGGTACATTTTTGGACATAACTTACACATTCTTTGGCCATATTACATTATTATACTGATGAACACTGACAAGGAGTAAGTACACGAAATGTGCATGTCTGATCAATGCTGCAAATTTGTCTGTTCTCAAATGATGCTATTGAATTTGAAGACGTTTAACATTTAAATGTTTTAACACAAATTGCAAATAGAATACCTAGCCATTCTTTATCTTTAAATTAAAGTATATTATATATTTTCAACATATTGAGAGTGTACAGTACATTTGGGGGTTCCGGGTCGGCTTGGGTATTCAGAATCAAACCTAACTTTTACTTATTTAAGATGGAAAATGACATTTGGTATTTTCTACAAAGGAAACTATCAATATGGAATAATGAAATAATAACCAATTACGAAAATTAGTTCTCATTTCAAAATAACAAAAAGTTATGTACGACCCGGAACCCCCAAAACAGGCGACCCAGAACCCCCAAATGTACTGTATACATACATACAGTCACCTTTGATATCTTGAAATTCTGCCCAACTTCTGCGCCGCCATGTACATATCTTTGGAAGCTGTCATCGTCTTGTTTATCTAACCATAGCGCATGCCATCATTTGTCATATAGCCATGTGCACTTGGTACGTCCGTCGTAGGGTAGAATCGTTCGTCTGTTGTAACCTTTTCAAACATCTACTTCTCCAAAATTGATGCAAAGAATTACGAAGCTTTACGGTTAGCAGATTAATTAAGGCCCATTACCCAAATAATGCATTTAGATACAATCCGTCAAACATAATGGTCGGCAATGAATTTGATTGGCTATTACATTTTGGAATTCTCCTCAACAATCGTTACTCAGAATTTCACCGACCGTGAGTGAATGATTACATCTGGCAGCAAGTGTTTCGACCAAATCTGTCGAAAAGGCCATCAAGGGATCTGACTGGTGGACACATAATCAACTTCTCCCTTTCCTTGACCTTTTTGCGGTTTTGTTTTGGGTTTGGGGGGGTACTTCTCTACTCTGTGCTTTCGCATAAGAGTGTTTCGGTGTTTTTATTTTTTTTTTTTTTGTTCCGGGTGAAGTAATCGAGTCTTGTTGGAGATCACCTCCTTTCTCCTCCACAATGGTTGCAGAAAAACTTACCAAGTCTTCAGGATGCAATATTACCCATGGATATGTCTTTATGCCAAAGTTGTGTGGGTTTCATTTCTAATTCGCTTTTCTTTTTTTTTTTTTTTTTTTTTTTTTTGGTTTCACCTTAACAGATTTGTCAAAATGTACTAAAAGCAAAATGTCAATGTTATGTGTTTACAAATATTTCATGTCATAAAAATGGGCGAGTATGAAGAAAATCAGTTGGAACTAATACGGCGAAAGAATGTTCAATGCAATGTTACGGACGTGTTACCTAGTTCTGAGATCTAACTGCTTTATCGGCTCTCTGGTAGGCTGTTCCAAACATTGACTATACTATATAATCTGTTAGTTAAACAATTCCCTATTGTTCAGTCTGATTTTACATAAGTTTTTGGCTGTTGTAATTTCCTCCAGTTCTGTTATCCAAACATTTGATGATGATCTGTCTGGTATCCGTATTGACGTCTTTAATGCATGTCATACATATATGTCATATTTCGTCTATATTCCATTGCGGGAGAGTCTGACCCAGATGTGGTAGTCTGTAAATGATCGGGTTTCCATGAATTAGTTTTGTTGCTCTACGATGAGTGTTTTCGATTGTGATGGCATATTCTTAAACTGATAAGACGTAGTTATTCAGAAGGTTTTATTTTAAGTAGTGTTATCTTCCCTATTGATATGATTAAGTCGTCAACTGTAGTATCGGTTGGGAACGCTTTCATTTTGAAATATCTCCATAATTATTTCGGATCCCTTTTCATCTTCATATTCATGTTTAATCAATTTTACAGCATAATTTGCCTCGTTCCGTGCCCTTTTGTAAGTACATGTATGATGACTCTATGTGTTTGGACAGTAGATCAACTTCCGTCATGCTATTTTCTACTTTCTCTAGATTGAGGATTCATCCACGGAGTTAGAATGTACTTGAATTTTTCTTTGACCATTCTCTCTGGTATATTTCCTCTAACAATTATTGTTTATTTGTTTTTTCAAATGATGTTCATGCTTTCTCGGTAGATGTTTCCTCCAATGGTGTTGCCCTAGCTGTTAATTTTATTTATTTTGTTATACTGCTGATGAGTTCATTTTCTGCTTTGAAATACAGAGATTTACTCCTCACGTCCAAGTAAATTCAACTGAAACTGTCAGATCTCTGATATGATCACTGGATCCGAGTGGTTCAATGAACTCAATTACATGCATGTGCTCGCTCCAGTCGGCAGAGCACGGACCATTTTTCGTATGCACTTTTTTATATCCATTCACATGTACTTGGGCCCCTGCGTTTTGCTTTCTTTGTTTGTGCATGGTCAGTTTACGGTGGGGAGGCTATTATACACAACAAGTTTTGCGTTCTTCAATACCTCTGGGTAACAGAAAAAAAAGCATGTGAGTGTTGTGCGCATGTAATCTGGATAACCATAATATTTGCTACTGACCTGGAAGATAGTCATTCTAAGTCGGCACCAATTGCTCCTTGCTCTTGTTTATATGTAGGGGCTAGTTTGTGTTTGGCGTTTTGATGTCCTATTTTGAGTTCCTTTTCCCTTTTTATATATATGCACAGCCAATGTAATTCCCTGAGATGTTACTATTGAAAAGAACGTGCTGCAATTCGTTTATTAACACTCGTGACGTCACAATACACAAGATCTAAAGAAACATGCCGCGACGGCTGTTCTAACCTACAAACTAAACCCGCGGTGACCTGAATGTTAATGTCACTTTTTTACGTGGAAAAACGCGATTTCAGAAAACAAGAATGGAACGGACAACTGTGGTGCATATATATAGAATAAATGTCATAATTTGTGTTTTGTTACGGGTATGCAACACACAGCAAGTGCATTTATCGCATGAAATGCACTAACGCGCATTACATGTATGATAAATGCACTTGCTGTGTGTTGCATACCCGTAACAAAACACAAATTAAGACACTTATTCTCTATATGTTTGCCTGCTCTGTGTTTTCGCATGGGATGTTTTTGGCGTTTTGCTATGGGTAAAGCGCAATCGAGTCTTGTTGAAGATCCCCTCGATCTTTTCTTCAATGTCACCAATGATATATATGGTATGATCATGGAATATAACGATCAGCTTGATAGCATCCATAGCTGTAAGGAATTTATAAGTGACAAATATGGATAATGACCATATCCCTGTATACAGCACAAAATCGATAATTCAGAAAATCAGAAACCGAAAGCATACAAAATCAGGATAAAACAGGAACCAAAGCAAACAAACAAAAACCTCCACCACATGAAAAGAAGCGAACTTCCGATATGGGAGTGAAACTATGTGTCCAGGAAGAGTAAGCATCCCCTGCTTGCATGCAACACCGCTTCACTTCGGTAGAACTGTCACATCCGGTTACTTCCATGTCGGAAGACATAGAGTACAATCTTTGGTTGGATGGTTCAAATGGGCTATGACAGAATATCCTCCACCATTCTGGAGAGTGGTACATCATAGTGTATGACGAGTTCCCCATATCGACGGACCGTAGAACTTCCTCAGTGACGATGTTAGTCGGTCACAAACATATCCCTGATTGAGAAGCTTATCTGAAAGACGCCTGGCTCTCAGAACAAAATCCGTATATTTGGTACTTGCTCTGGCATAGCGTATCAACTGAGATATGAACATGCCATAAGCAGGCGATGAAGGGATGTTGCTACTCAGAAAAGGAAAGTTTGTAATACTTGATTGCGCGAAATATACGCATATGCCTCTACTATCATAACTTCATAACTACAATACTAATTTTAGAAAGATAAGTGTTGTTCTAAATTTAGCTCTCTGGAGGTGGATATAGCGATATATTCAGAAGCTCCAGACATGTTTTCAATCAATCAGCAATGGGCATATTTTCCAGTCATACAATAAACTCCTATAATCACAGTGTAAATTCTATACAAATGAATGGGTATATGTAAATGTAAAGTATTATAAGATTCCTAGTAGGTATTTTATTCAAATAAAATTGGTGAAAGGTGTTATAATTACGGGTCGAAGAGGTAGGGACCTCCTACTAAGGGGTACTAATGACTGAAAACGTCGAATATCGAACGAAAATGCACAAAAATGCATTATTTTATAAATACATTTTTTATGTTCATTATACTTCTTAACCTTTTTATATCAAAACTGGATAAGAGAAATTAACTTTGAGGTTATTATCGGTATATATATCAATAGAATCGACAAACTCTGCAATCCGGAAACTGAAAAACGGTTTTATTTTGTACTCTTTGTAGCTTTCTGGCGCGAAATACACACTATGTAGAAATAAACAACTTTCTCGTTTAAGTCCATACATGTTGAAAAGTAGGAATTTATCTTGGGAAAATTCTATCCTGATAAAATAATTAATTTGATCTTTCTAATAGTTATAAGTCATATATGTAGATTGTGTTTACCCTACATAGAGGGTGCTAGACAAGATATCATTCACACAGGGATTTATCTCGCTAATACAGGTTACTCTATTTACTATATGTGTTAGGTTTTGACATTGATTAGCCTATTTCTGAAGACTTAACGATGACTTGTCCACTTTTCGTTAAACGCCGAGTTAGATCCCTTTAACACATATATAGTAAATAGAGCAGCCTGTATCACGGCTCCCAATGTTATTGTCATTTAAATTTTTTTGAACTTTACTATTTAAATATTCAAGCCATGGATAATTCGTTACTGCACTGAAGCATCACGAATTTCACTTTTTATAGTTCGTTTCAAAGTTTATCGTTGCGGTTCGTTTACCCCGCTTCGATTGAATACTGAGCGATTCTATACATTATCAATTTTGCATACATTTGTACCCATAAGATTTTAATTTTATATTTCTCGATAACAGCAGGAAAACACTGATAATTTCTAATACATTAGCCCCCATCCGATTCAATAGCGCGGGGAAGGGGGGGGTGCACACGGCGGCACCTACATCTAAAATTCTCTAACAAATTTACTGTTTCTATCCTGATTTTTGCCTACCAATCCTCTGGCATGCCCCTCCCCCCCCTCCCCTCTCCACTAAAGTCGTCAAAATAAGGAATTACTTGGGCTCAAACACCGCGACTCAACCTTTATTTTTATTTTTATTTTTTTTTTACCGGTCTGTTTCTGATATATATTAAAGTAATTGATAATTGAAAAAAATTCGCTGGCTCACTATATACATTACACATCATGTGAGATAATTTTCCGCTGGGGAGTGGGGTTCCCCAAAGAACCTGCTACAGGACTTTGAGGTATTCCGGCCACGCCCCCTCTAAACTCAAATCCTGTAATCTACAAAATTGTCTCGACCAAAAGGAATGATATTCTGAGTTTTTCCAAAATTTTGATGAATTTCAATATATCAAATGAATCCCCCAACCACAGCAAACTAACATATTTTTTTCATCTCATAGAATCACGATACTTTATATAAATAAATGTAATTTCATTAGATTCTTACCATTTTAACAAATACATGCACGTACAATAACGGAAATTTTTTCCCTCTCACTCATACGAAGTGTATACATTTTATGTATATGCATTCATCTTCAGGCGCTTAGCTAGAGTACTTTTCAAGTGTAAGCAGCCTCAAGTGGGTCTAGGTAGATATTCAAGGGGCAAAGTATCAGAATCTAATGAATTTTGCTCATTTACAGGGCAGTTTTCTACGTCAATGTTTCTTTCATTCTTTTTTTTTTTTTTTGCAAAACGACGTGGAAGCAACTGCGTTCTAACGGTACGCCTGGTTATGCGCATGGTTTTCTCTCTCTTGTCCATTATTGTAAACATGTGCAACCATTTGGTTTTTAGAGAGGGGGGGGTTTATAAATCCAGCTCGGAATATTTTGCAAAAATATTCTTCAGCATGACTGGCAGAAAAATCTAGCATTTTCTGAGGAATGAAAGGAAAAACGTCTTTCTCCAGCACCTTAAGCATTAGACGTGAAAATAGACTATCTCAGACATTTCACAACTGCCAATGATTCAGTTTTGTCAGGATTCTCTGATACTTCATGTTTCAAATTCTTCAATATATATATACATCACTCTCCAAGTTCAGATTCTTTAATTCAACGAAAAGAAGGTCAAACGTGTAGTTCAAGGTCACATATTGAATCAAAGTCTATCTTGAGTAATTTCTTGACACAATCTGACAATGCACATATATACCATATCATCTATCTATCATTTGCCAGACCAGTGTTGTAGCAAATCCAAAGTATTAGGAAAGTAGGTCAATTGTATACATGAACATGTAGGTCAAGGCTACTAGATATTCTTACACAAATGTATACTGTGTAGCAGAGTAATGAACTTAAAGTATCAATGTTTTTATTCATGATTACCAGTATGGGGTAAGACACTCTAAACAGTATTGATGAAAGGATGATCAACCAAGTTTGCTATGCTTAACAAGAGAAAATTCATTATTTCATATATGACAATGTTCTCACTAGATTTCTTCATCACAGTGTTCTAAGAATATTTGTGTTCTATAGAGCTGCAACGAGTCGGGAACTTCTCGATTCGGTTCGATTTCGATTTTTATGTCTCGATTCGGTTTTTTTCGGTTCGATTTTTTTGCAATATAATTTTCCAAGGATATTTAATTTTTTTTCCTTTTTATTTGAAAAATTTAATCTCAATCTAAAAAAAAAACATGTACATCACTATATACCCCACCATTTTATGGCAGGGGTATAAAAATGCATATATTACACAGTTCATGTGAAAGCACTGTATGATATATATAGGATCTCAAATGAATTTTCATTTCATACGATCTATTATGAAACGAGTTGTGAGTTTTATATCCCCGAGCCTTGGCAAATCCGTATATTTGGTACTTGCTCTGGCATAGCGTATCAACTGAGATATGAACATGCCATAAGCAGGCGATGAAGGGATGTTGCTACTCAGAAAAGGAAAGTTTGTAATACTTGATTGCGCGAAATATACGCATATGCCTCTACTATTATAACTTCATAACTACAATACTAATTTTAGAAAGATAAGTGTTGTTCTAAATTTAGCTCTCTGGAGGTGGATATAGCGATATATTCAGAAGCTCCAGACATGTTTTCAACCAATCAGCAATGGGCATATTTTCCAGTCATACAATAAACTCCTATAATCACAGTGTAAATTCTATACAAATGAATGGGTATATGTAAATGTAAAGTATTATAAGATTCCTAGTAGGTATTTTATTTAAATAAAATTGGTGAAAGGTGTTATAATTACGGGTCGAAGAGGTAGGGACCTCCTACTAAGGGGTACTAATGACTGAAAACGTCGAATATCGAACGAAAATGCACAAAAATGCATTATTTTATAAATACATTTTTTATGTTCATTATACTTCTTAACCTTTTTATATCAAAACTGGATAAGAGAAATTAACTTTGAGGTTATTATCGGTATATATATCAATAGAATCGACAAACTCTGCAATCCGGAAACTGAAAAACGGTTTTATTTTGTACTCTTTGTAGCTTTCTGGCGCGAAATACACACTATGTAGAAATAAACAACTTTCTCGTTTAAGTCCATACATGTTGAAAAGTAGGAATTTATCTTGGGAAAATTCTATCCTGATAAAATAATTTTGATCTTTCTAATAGTTATAAGTCATATATGTAGATTGTGTTTACCCTACATAGAGGGTGCTAGACAAGATATCATTCACACAGGGATTTATCTCGCTAATACAGGTTACTCTATTTACTATATGTGTTAGGTTTTGACATTGATTAGCCTATTTCTGAAGACTTAACGATGACTTGTCCACTTTTCGTTAAACGCCGAGTTAGATCCCTTTAACACATATATAGTAAATAGAGCAGCCTGTATCACGGCTCCCAATGTTATTGTCATTTAAATTTTTTTGAACTTTACTATTTAAATATTCAAGCCATGGATAATTCGTTACTGCACTGAAGCATCACGAATTTCACTTTTTATAGTTCGTTTCAAAGTTTATCGTTGCGGTTCGTTTACCCCGCTTCGATTGAATACTGAGCGATTCTATACATTATCAATTTTGCATACATTTGTACCCATAAGATTTTAATTTTATATTTCTCGATAACAGCAGGAAAACACTGATAATTTCTAATACATTAGCCCCCAATCGATTCAATAGCGCTGGGAAGGGGGGGGGGGGTGCACACGGCGGCACCTACATCTAAAATTCTCTAACAAATTTACTGTTTCTATCCTGATTTTTGCCTACCAATCCTCTGGCATGCCCCCCCCCCTCCCCTCTCCACTAAAGTCGTCAAAATAAGGAATTACTTGGGCTCAAACACCGCGACTCAACCTTTATTTTTATTTTTATTTTTTTTTACCGGTCTGTTTCTGATATATATTAAAGTAATTGATAATTGAAAAAAATTCGCTGGCTCACTATATACATTACACATCATGTGAGATAATTTTCCGCTGGGGAGTGGGGTTCCCCAAAGAACCTGCTACAGGACTTTGAGGTATTCCGGCCACGCCCCCTCTAAACTCAAATCCTGTAATCTACAAAATTGTCTCGACCAAAAGGAATGATATTCTGAATTTTTCCAAAATTTTGATGAATTTCAATATATTAAATGAATCCCCCAACCACAGCAAACTAACATATTTTTTTCATCTCATAGAATCACGATACTTTATATAAATAAATGTAATTTCATTAGATTCTTACCATTTTAACAAATACATGCACGTACAATAACGGAAATTTTTTCCCTCTCACTCATACGAAGTGTATACATTTTATGTATATGCATTCATCTTCAGGCGCTTAGCTAGAGTACTTTTCAAGTGTAAGCAGCCTCAAGTGGGTCTAGGTAGATATTCAAGGGGCAAAGTATCAGAATCTAATGAATTTTGCTCATTTACAGGGCAGTTTTCTACGTCAATGTTTCTTTCATTCTTTTTTTTTTTTTGCAAAACGACGTGGAAGCAACTGCGTTCTAACGGTACGCCTGGTTATGCGCATGGTTTTCTCTCTCTTGTCCATTATTGTAAACATGTGCAACCATTTGGTTTTTAGAGAGGGGGGTTTTTATAAATCCAGCTCGGAATATTTTGCAAAAATATTCTTCAGCATGACTGGCAGAAAAATCTAGCATTTTCTGAGGAATGAAAGGAAAAACGTCTTTCTCCAGCACCTTAAGCATTAGACGTGAAAATAGACTATCTCAGACATTTCACAACTGCCAATGATTCAGTTTTGTCAGGATTCTCTGATACTTCATGTTTCAAATTCTTCAATATATATATACATCACTCTCCAAGTTCAGATTCTTTAATTCAACGAAAAGAAGGTCAAACGTGTAGTTCAAGGTCACATATTGAATCAAAGTCTATCTTGAGTAATTTCTTGACACAATCTGACAATGCACATATATACCATATCATCTATCTATCATTTGCCAGACCAGTGTTGTAGCAAATCCAAAGTATTAGGAAAGTAGGTCAATTGTATACATGAACATATAGGTCAAGGCTACTAGATATTCTTACACAAATGTATACTGTGTAGCAGAGTAATGAACTTAAAGTATCAATGTTTTTATTCATGATTACCAGTATGGGGTAAGACACTCTAAACAGTATTGATGAAAGGATGATCAACCAAGTTTGCTATGCTTAACAAGAGAAAATTCATTATTTCATATATGACAATGTTCTCACTAGATTTCTTCATCACAGTGTTCTAAGAATATTTGTGTTCTATAGAGCTGCAACGAGTCGGGAACTTCTCGATTCGGTTCGATTTCGATTTTTACGTCTCGATTCGGTTTTTTTCGGTTCGATTTTTTTGCAATATAATTTTCCAAGGATATTTAATTTTTTTTCCTTTTTATTTGAAAAATTTAATCTCAATCTAAAAAAAAAACATGTACATCACTATATACCCCACCATTTTATGGCAGGGGTATAAAAATGCATATATTACACAGTTCATGTGAAAGCACTGTATGATATATATAGGATCTCAAATGAATTTTCATTTCATACGATCTATTATGAAACGAGTTGTGAGTTTTATATCCCCGAGCCTTGGCAAATCCGTATATTTGGTACTTGCTCTGGCATAGCGTATCAACTGAGATATGAACATGCCATAAGCAGGCGATGAAGGGATGTTGCTACTCAGAAAAGGAAAGTTTGTAATACTTGATTGCGCGAAATATACGCATATGCCTCTACTATTATAACTTCATAACTACAATACTAATTTTAGAAAGATAAGTGTTGTTCTAAATTTAGCTCTCTGGAGGTGGATATAGCGATATATTCAGAAGCTCCAGACATGTTTTCAACCAATCAGCAATGGGCATATTTTCCAGTCATACAATAAACTCCTATAATCACAGTGTAAATTCTATACAAATGAATGGGTATATGTAAATGTAAAGTATTATAAGATTCCTAGTAGGTATTTTATTTAAATAAAATTGGTGAAAGGTGTTATAATTACGGGTCGAAGAGGTAGGGACCTCCTACTAAGGGGTACTAATGACTGAAAACGTCGAATATCGAACGAAAATGCACAAAAATGCATTATTTTATAAATACATTTTTTATGTTCATTATACTTCTTAACCTTTTTATATCAAAACTGGATAAGAGAAATTAACTTTGAGGTTATTATCGGTATATATATCAATAGAATCGACAAACTCTGCAATCCGGAAACTGAAAAACGGTTTTATTTTGTACTCTTTGTA
The DNA here is from genome assembly GCA_028142955.1 of Pinctada fucata. Lineage (NCBI taxonomy): Eukaryota > Metazoa > Mollusca > Bivalvia > Pterioida > Pteriidae > Pinctada > Pinctada fucata. The sequence continues at coordinate 30,429,370 of AP027113.1, read as the reverse complement.
GCTTTCTGGCGCGAAATACACACTATGTAGAAATAAACAACTTTCTCGTTTAAGTCCATACATGTTGAAAAGTAGGAATTTATCTTGGGAAAATTCTATCCTGATAAAATAATTTTGATCTTTCTAATAGTTATAAGTCATATATGTAGATTGTGTTTACCCTACATAGAGGGTGCTAGACAAGATATCATTCACACAGGGATTTATCTCGCTAATACAGGTTACTCTATTTACTATATGTGTTAGGTTTTGACATTGATTAGCCTATTTCTGAAGACTTAACGATGACTTGTCCACTTTTCGTTAAACGCCGAGTTAGATCCCTTTAACACATATATAGTAAATAGAGCAGCCTGTATTAGCGTGATAAATCCCTGTGATCATTCACTATAAAAATCTAGTAAAAAACTATTTTTACTAGAAATCAAAAACTTTCTATTTTTTTATAACAAATGGGGAGCTTTATATTAAACTCAGAAAAACTCATTTCTATTTAATTCTAACACCTTTCCACTCACGAAATTCACATTTTTAGTTTTTCATTAATTCAACCTGAAATTGATTAAGTGATTTGAATTTATTTTTTGTGAAGTGAATGAATGTTGTACGGTGATTTCAGTTATATGTATTGGTATACTGTCTATGCTTAACCTTTGTGTTGATGTGATATTACTTGTACTTGTATGTCTGTGTGTATGTATGTCTGTATTTAATAGCATATATGACCTAAAAATGAAAATTAAAAAAATCTTTCTTGTTTAGTTAGATATTTGATTGGAACACACTCTAAATAGATTGTTCCATGATAAATGTCAAAGGAAAAGATACAATTTTCTCTCATACCCGCGTATGTGTTACAGAGTAGGCCCATGAAATACTGCTATGTGAGCTACTTCTGTATCACATATCATGTGACAGCTGTATCACATATCACGTGACGCTATTGTTTCGATTGTTTACGCTATTGTGACGTCATGATTTCAGCCCGCAAAACAAACAAGCTAGCGGCGACGTCGCCATAAAACTTCGATTTTAAGATCGTTTTTCAATGTACTCTTGCGTTTTATTTTGAAAAGCCTGATATTCGTAGTATATTCTTATAGAATAAACCATTTTCGGGGGCGCTGAATTCGAATATCGCAAAATTTTTGCGATTAGATCAACTTGACATTTTTTTTTCAAATTTCGGCCCTTTTCTTTCAGTTTTGTTTTGACCTTTACTGGCTTTAGATATGAGAGAAAAATACTATATCATGTTCTTCTATGAAAGATACATCGTTTCCACCCTCGGGGTCTCAAAATTTTGCAAAACCCTCGGCAAGCCTCGGGTTTTACATGATTTTGAGACCCCTCGGGTGGAACCGATGTATCTTTCATAGAAGACCATGAAAGAGTCTTATAATAACCAACTTCTCGCTCTAGAGACAAATATAACAACAGTCAACCCCCCTCCCCCTTTTTTTCTCTTTTTTTCGCCTGTGGGACATTGTCAGAACCACATTTGGTCAGAAAATTTGTTTTATTGATATTCACCTTTTGTCATTTTCCCCGAAAAATAAATCTCAAATTATGCATTTTGAAATTTCGACTTTTCAGGGCAGATTTTCTTTGTAATCCAATATCATTTTTTTCGGTTAACTTGGAGCAAGATTTTATAAATATTTAGACTGCAAGAGTTAAGTAATGTTTCATGTTTGCCTATTTTTATTTAATTGTTGACATTCTCAATTTCGTCTATGCAGTCCATCATATGCTCACTAAATGGAATGCTTTCTTTTGTTTATACCGGTATCGTTATTTCTATGTCTTTGTGCTTAGGCACGGTCCATTTGATTTCGGGGGGGGGGGGGGTGTGAACGAACTTTTCTTCCGCATGATATATTTCTTCCTTCTGGAAGATTTATTATTATAACGAAAATTCCCAGGACTTTTATTATAGAATATTTTTTCCTTGTTCATAATACTTTTTCCACAGTCCTTTGAGTAAGTGAAAAAAGAGTAAAACATCAACAATTTTCATACCAAAGTTTCCGTCTATATAGACGGAAACGTTGTTATGAAAATTGCTGATGTTTTGCTCTTTTTCACTTACCCAAAGGATTGCTTTCTCTTTCAAACAGAAGAAATATTATATGTGAGTATCATGTATAATAATTTTTCCGTATATGCTTCAAACACATGAATGACTGATTTACGGATATTTTCTCATAAATCAAACATTTTGACAATGATTAATTTACAGTAACATGGTTAGCTTACAGGAACAAATATCACAGAACAAAAATTCTGTGGAATCACATTTTCAAGCTATACAGTACATTGTACAGTACATGATTTTTAAAATTTATTATTTCTTACTCAGAATTCTATTTGTGAATAAGTTCATTACAATATTTTTCCAATGACAATTATTATGCATATAAATGAAATCCTTATTGGATTTTTTGTTATGTAAGATTTTTCCATGGTACTAGTATCAGAACATATATTATGAAAATTAAAAGAATCCAGATGGAATATTTGTTATGTAATATATTTTCCATGGTATGAGAACTTTTATTATGATCATGGAATATTCATTATATAATAAAATTTCCTTTCGGAATTTTTGATACACAATAAAACTTCTTGGGAAAAAATATTATATGATAAAATTTCCAAGGAATAAATATTATGCTGGAAGAAATATTTCATCACAGGGGGACTTGGAGTTTGATTTTTGTTTTTTGAAAAAAAAATTCTCTGACTGAATTTTGATGAAAAAAATGAAATTGCCTTATGGTGTGTCAGAAAAAAAAATCTTACTCTCACAAGTTATCAGAATTTGAAAAATTACCATAAAATTTTTAATTTGTATAAAAATAAAATTGGCTCGTTTCGCTCGCCATAGTTTTCTATCAAAATATCTATTTTTAAAGGCAATTTAGTTCGTATTTGAAAATATCAAAAGAATTAATGCAAGTAATGGAAAAAGGGCTTCATTAGAAGCTTAAATATATTATCGATATAATACCTCACTGTTAGTAGCGAAGCGAAGCGAGCAAGCTTTAATGGTAACACATATATATGAAACAAGTGGAAAAATTAACGAAAATGAGGAAGAAAGGATACATACTGACCAATTCATTTTTCTTCAACCAAGAATTGGCAAGATGGGCGCCGCCATTTTAGTCAGTTTTTATACGAAAATATTTCTAGATGAATCTCTATTTTTGTAGCTATATGGTGTAGATTTGGTTTTAACAATGTGTAACATAAAGCTAGAATGAAAAGTAGTGAAATAGTTGAAAAGTGTAAGCTTATGATGTCTGCAACAGGAGACTGAAAATTTTTGAATCCTTAGTTTCGTATCTTGTAAGAAAATTTTTGAATCCTTAGTTTCGTATGCTATATGGATTTTTTTAAAATCCTTAGTTTCGTATCCTATATAAACACTGCAACTTGTGTCGGCCCATGCAACTTCATGCACCGTCTTCGCTTCGCTTCAAGGGCTTTGCCATAATTCATATTAGATGCATGTATCACCATACAATCTCATTCTATTATATACAAGCTTTACAGGAGAACTTCAGTTTTCTACTTTAATTCTAAATTCGAAACTTTGTCTAGAAAACCCTCCCCTCAGATCCTCTTACTTGTACCTTATATACAGATTTTGTTTACTGAGGATTTATATTGTAAAATACTTCTATCTCTCTGTTTAGAAGTGAATTAAATTTTTCATAAAAATAAAGTAATAATTTAATGTTTTGAATAAAAATAAAGAAAATCTACTGATAAAGCACAATCATTGGACATCACTTCTTATAAAAAAATTCTTGCACCAACTTTGCAAGAAAAAAATAATTTTGCTCCGACAAAAAACCCGAGCCCCAACCCCCAGCGGTAACACCCCCCCCCCCCCCCGAATATCAAATGGACCGTGCTTTAGACTACACTGAGTAGTCTCATTGGATATTTTCATGTCAATGTTCACGATCGAATAAGATTAAAAGCGAACGTCCCACTCGGTCGCCTCCAGTACGAATCAAACGCAAGTCAACACGACTCTGAATTTACAGATCAAAGAAAGAAAAATATGTTTTAGTGCAGTGTTTACCAAGTCTTTGAGAAAAATGTATAGATTTAGACAATCTAAATAGAGAAAAAATGGATTAAGAGAGGTAAACTGTCTTTCGGTCTATCAGAATCTAAGTCTACTACCACTGTAATTTCAATGGAAGTTGAGGAGGACAAAAAGTAAAGAAGCTCCTCAGTTTCCATTGAAATTACTACTGGCGTTAGTTCAAGGGGTGTTCACCTAGAAAAACAGATTCTAGGTTCAAGAGATTCGCGTAGACAAAACCCCTCGTCCATCGAGCACGACGTTCTCGCATAAAATTTCACAACATAAAAGGATCGAGCTTGAATTAGTAATTAATTCTCAAACACTTAATGTTACTGTTTGGAAGAAGGCATGGATAAATAAGCCTAAAATACAATAATTCAATGTAGTTGACAATTTCTTCTTTTCTTTCCAGATTCACTCTGCTTTAATGGAGGAATTAGTGACCTTGACACTTGCGAGATCGATACGAGAGCACTACAGGACAACTCGACTGACCGTACTTTTCGATCTGATTTTGTAAACAAAATCGTAATTCGTCATTATTTGCAATAAAACACGAACAATAGCATGATTTTTCTGTTTTATATATCTTAATGACCTATGTATAAAATGAATAGCAGCCATATAAAATAATAGAGCTTCACACAATTTTTACATGTAACAGAGAGAAATTTAAAATGAGGGGTTGTATCAAAATTCAGAATGGATGTTTAAGATGTCAATAAACAATGTACCACATGCCACGGGTCAAAAAGTATTCTGACTTCAAATTTAAATTATAGGAAACATGTGTTCCACGTATAGGATTGCTAATACTCTGTATTTTAAATCATTTAGTTTTTTTTCGAATTCACAATTGCATGTGGCACATTGTTCAGCCATCTTAACCATCCATTCTGAATTTTGATACAACCCCTCATTTTAAATTTCTCTTTATTTCATGTAAAAATTGTATGTAGCTCTATTATTTTATATGGCTGCTATTCATTTTATACATAGCTAATTAAAATAAAACAGAAAAATCATGCTATTGTTCGTGTTTTATTGCAAATAATAACGAATTACGATTTTGTTTACAAAATCAGATCAAAAAGTACGGTCAGTCGAGTTGTCCTGTAGTGCTCTCGTATCGATCTCGCAAGTGTCAAGGTCATTAATTCCTCCATTAAAGCAGAGTGAATCTGGAAAGAAAAGAAGAAATTGTCAACTACATTGAATTACAACGTAGAAAGAGCGTCAATATTCTGTATGGTCATAAAAGAATACTGGTATATATTTCTATACATATATTCTCTTATGACCTGTAAAGGGGTATCATACAGGATAATGACGCTCTTTCTACACGTGCCTGTGCCACTGAGAACTTATCTGATATTTTTTCAATGAACGTGCACAGTTGATGGTTACTGTAGGAGCTCTTTAATGTTGATATGATTAACTATATCGAAATGAAGTTATGCCTGCAATATGCTGATATGAGCCATCTTCTATAAAAGACTTGAGCCTTTTCATCACAAGGACATTTTTGTATGATTTCACATCGTATCTTTGGAATTCCTTCCTTTAAATAAGGCGCACCGCCTACAGCAATATTGTCCAAAAACGTAAGCAGGATTTGGAATTTAGACCTGGCAATCAACTCAACTGAAGCAGTGAGGGTTCTTTAACCTGCCATCGCCAATTCTGTGACGCAGAACATCAGTTTCAAGTATATTCTGAATGACTAGGCCAGGGTCACTTACTTCAGCTACTGGTTGGGCACATATTATCGCCACTTTTTTCAACATTATTTGCTCCAAAATCTTTAATTCTTCACGATATTTAATGAAATTTGCACAGAAGGAGGAAGAACCTTTGATACACAATTCTTTTAATTTTCATGAAAATCTGACAATGAGTTCTTCTTTACTGATGATTCGTGAACGTAAAGGTTTGGCTAAGTTTGAAAGAAGGGAGGACACATATTATTGCCACCTCCATCTGTTCTTACTGAAAATCTTAACTTTTTTCACAAAATTCACATAATCAGAATCTCTGAACTTTCTTCTTTTTGCCTGTAAAAATTTCACGCAAAAATAATCAAAAACCAAAGAGATATAGGAAGATGAAGTGACCTACCCTTTCCCCGGAGAGGCGGGGGAAATACATTCAGATTTACCGATACATGTATAATAAAATTCAGTAATTCCAGGCTATGGAATTATTTGAAATTTTGTATACCTTTTCAATATGTTTCAAAGATGTAAATATGGTGAAAAAATTAAATTCCTTCATCAACAATATGTGGAGATATAAATGAAGTGGCGATATCATATATGCCCAGCGATAATATGTATCCGACCTGTATATGTTTGACCTAAGTATCACAATGCAGTTTGGATGTTTGACCTAAGTTTGAAGCCAGTTTTTCCAAAATAAAAACTACTGTCTGCATAATTCCTTTTGCAATTCGGGCACAGATTGTTTGATTGTGCTGCAGTTAACTGATTGTCTTTATCCGAACCCCTTGTCAAGACTTGAAAAGGTTATTCAGGGTGTAGGCCCCGATTAACCCGTCCACTTTGCGAGCATGATTGAGACATAAATACCTTTGTATGGGCAGAAAGTAGGTAATTCCCCGCTTCCTAATCCTAACATATTTCCACTTCCATTTACAGTAGTGTTGTAACGATTATCGCCGACATCGGCGACATCATCGCTAATACCCTTCGATTTCGATTAATCGATTATGTTTTTAAGAATCGATTATAATCGGAAATACAACATGGAAAAGGTCGAATACGCGTATGACAAGTACGAATAAAACGAAAGTAGATCACCGATCGTTTCCACGAGTTAGAGTTACGGGCGAAGCGTAAAATAGTTTGAAAAGGATACACTCTCTAAGGCATACAATGGAAGGAATCAGGATTCTCATTAAATTAATAGTAATGACAAGTACTCTAATAGAAAACTTCAACGTCAGATGCGATACGGGGCTGGGATGCGTCGATATCTACTCGTCTAAAAAAAAAACTTTTTACGCCGAATTCTTGAACTTTGTGAGAAGGACAAGTTCAGTGAATTTCATAGTACTGTTAGCCTAAACTCCAGGAAGATATTGCTTGATTCCTCATTGAATGAGCAATATCTTAAGTTAACTCTTGGGTCGTAAGTATCACAATGCAGTTTGGATGTTTGACCTAAGTTTGAAGCCAGTTTTTCCAAAATAAAAACTACTGTCTGCATAATTCCTTTTGCAATTCGGGCACAGATTGTTTGATTGTGCTGCAGTTAACTGATTGTCTTTATCCGAACCCCTTGTCAAGACTTGAAAAGGTTATTCAGGGTGTAGGCCCCGATTAACCCGTCCACTTTGCGAGCATGATTGAGACATAAATACCTTTGTATGGGCAGAAAGTAGGTAATTCCCCGCTTCCTAATCCTAACATATTTCCACTTCCATTTACAGTAGTGTTGTAACGATTATCGCCGACATCGGCGACATCATCGCTAATACCCTTCGATTTCGATTAATCGATTATGTTTTTAAGAATCGATTATAATCGGAAATACAACATGGAAAAGGTCGAATACGCGTATGACAAGTACGAATAAAACGAAAGTAGATCACCGATCGTTTCCACGAGTTAGAGTTACGGGCGAAGCGTAAAATAGTTTGAAAAGGATACACTCTCTAAGGCATACAATGGAAGGAATCAGGATTCTCATTAAATTAATAGTAATGACAAGTACTCTAATAGAAAACTTCAACGTCAGATGCGATACGGGGCTGGGATGCGTCGATATCTACTCGTCTAAAAAAAAAACTTTTTACGCCGAATTCTTGAACTTTGTGAGAAGGACAAGTTCAGTGAATTTCATAGTACTGTTAGCCTAAACTCCAGGAAGATATTGCTTGATTCCTCATTGAATGAGCAATATCTTAAGTTAACTCTTGGGTCGTATGGAGTTAACCCCCCCCCCCCCCCCCCCCCCCCCCCCCCTCCACCATCCCTGCATCTGCCGTATAAAGTTGCCGATATTTGTTTTGACTCCATTACTGCTGTGATTTTGACAAAATATTTCATTTACTAGACAGGATTTTATCATTTTGGGGTTGGAGTTCTTTCTAGACATTTTGCTATGTAGTATACATGTATATTGGCATAAGATTTAGTGAAATTTATTCAATACTTGTCATATTCTTTGCTGTAAAAACAAGTAAGAATTATTTCCGATTAAATCGAAATAATCGATTAAAATCCTCTCCGATTATAAACCGATAATCGATTATGAAATTTTTCCGATTATACAACACTAATTTACAGTATGATATTCATCGCTTAAAATCCCTCTTAAAAATGGAGAAATGACGCTTTCTAGTTACTTTGTATATCTACCCCTCCAAATCCGTTGCTCTGTTGTTGATGAAAGATCATGGAGTATGATTTCATAAGTAGCATACATTGGTAGAATAAGTATTGGTACCAATTCATTACTTTATGAAATTTTGTCCTGTAGGGGGGGGGGGGGCGCATAACTATATAAACCATATATAATCCTTTCTGTCATGTGTTATCAGAGTTTACGAATGAGGCCAAAAATCCACAGGACATTTGTGCTGTAGTTTTATGAAATTTCTTAAAATCTACCTGACAAAGCTAAAAATTACTGGACAATTACAAAATGGTTTATTACAAAGCTGTTTGTATTTTATAGAAATAGAGAGAGACTGAAAAGTATACAAACTTGATAAAATTACAAGATGTAGTTCTCATGAACATTTAAATATCCGTACGTGACACATTACGGCACGTGGTCAGTGACTTAGTATCTCTATATTGACTGTCAACGGGTACAATATCGATACAATTTTCTCTAGAATTTATTTACAAAATGTGAATAAAGTGGGCATGTAAGTATTACCGGTATACTGTGGCCATTCATAACTCCGCAAAATGTAAATGACTCCGCAAAATGTAAATGACTCGTCAGTTGTGATGCAATGATTTCACTGAGATATCTCGTTATCTTAGTCGGGACAATGTAATTCATTTAAACATGTTCATTAAAATTAATACTATTGAAAACTTCACATTTAACCAACAATTGATAATGTGACAATATGACAGATACTTTTTATTATGAAGTTTAAAGAGCACGGCGATGTCGGAGAAACAGATTTTACATGGACTTAAATGTCTTTATTGAACATCAAATATTGTATTATGTTTAAAGGAAAATGATTATTTATTATCTTGGAACAAAAAATCATCAGACATTTTGTCTGGCTTGGAACCAGAGACTGTTGGACATTTGAAAAATCCACCGGAGATCGCTGGCAATCCGGCACTTTTCGTAAACTCTGTGTTATTATACATTTTTACAAGAGTTTGCTAGATTTATTACTGTGTCATATGAACAAGTTTGATTTTGTGAGTAGCTATAAGGTAAACCCTAAGGTAAAATGTACATGTACTGATGTCAACATTTTCAAAGTTCAAACAAAATCAGTATCACAGTGGTTGGATCATTAATTGACTAAGGCTTATACTTAAAGGCCGGGTGGGGACTAAAAGAAGACAGGTAAATTTCCTGTCATTTCCTCACTGACCACTGTATGTTTAACATCTCTAATCGCAATCTGATTGGTCCTAAATATCCTTTTAATTTTTGATTGACAGCTTCAAATTGGTAAAATTGTGGTATATCTAACTAGCATAACCAAGTATACCCATCGGTATGTCTTTGATGTCACAAACTGCTTGTGTCTCTAGGAATATCACTGGTTAGTAGATGCCACGTTTATCACTCCTACCAAGCTAAAGATCACTCAGGTGTGCATATTAATTACCACTCGGTAAAAAAAACAGCCTTTAAAGGTAGAGTAAATGTGTGAAGTCTCGTGTTAAGATTAAGAGGCTATAAGGAAAATTGCCTTTGCATTTCTTATAGTAAAATAAATAATTAGTATTACAATTCTGTCATCCATCGAAGTAATAGTTGTAGAATATGGCATGTTTGGTATAGACAGCATGTTAAATATTTTGTATAGAGTGCTGCTCCAGACAGGCAAAATCGTAAAAGTATACTTTAAGGATTTGCTGTAATTTTTACAATTTTTTACCTACAAAAGCCCTGCGCTTTTGCTGCTCATTACGCCTGAAACATATTTCCAATTAGAATTACTTTTAGTTTTAAAAACATTTTAAACGAAGGCATAGACTTGCCTTTAAATTTGTTGTTAGTTCAGGGTTTGATATCGTATAAGCAATTGTGTAAATGATTTAAAATATTTGTAAAAATTTCAAAGTAGAGAGAAGACGATGTTTTTTTTTCTTAAAATTACAATCAACTGTGTTATGCTTAACTTCCCTAAATTACAATTTCTTTAGCAAAATTTTACACTTTTGGTAAGAAACAAGTACTCAGTTCTGCCGCTCTCTGGCAGAGGTATTAGACACTTTGTTTTGGTTTGTTGTTTTTTTCTCGAATATTTTTATGTACATGTATGTCTGCTATAACTTTAAGCAATGAGACTGTGAAGTGTTGATTGGTAATTGTACGCGTAGCAAGTTTAATATCGAATAATGCACCTTTTAAAACACCATAAATTATCAGCAAAAGATACGAAGTTATTTCATATCTTGTAATCAATTAATAATATTCAGATGAAAAAATATGTGCGTTGTAAAATGAATGTACATGTACATGTGATGTATATCCATCTTCAAGGCATGTTTTAGATAAAAGGATTAAAAATTTAACTAGAAATTTAACACAAAATTTCATGTTCTTCTCTTACAGGAAATGCCTCCACCCTGTGAGCTAGCGTAAAACCCACATCAGTACATGAAGCATATGTACCCATCACCATGGTAGACGCCAATAAGTGGCCTATTTTTAGCATTCTAAGCTATGAGGAGCTCGTCAAGATTAAACGTATTTGTGTGTTTGGAAGCTCCGGTAATGAAGCTCTCTATATAGATGACGAGGATGATGTCTATGCCATAGGATCCAACTGTAGCAGCTGCCTAGGCTTGGGTAAAAAATTTTAAATCATTTGTGTTATGAATTTTGATTTGATTGGGGGGGGGGGAGTTAAAATGTGCTATTGTTCGATTTTACGTAAGTTATCATGATTGTACAAATGTTATCAATCTACATGAACATTTTGTTGTAATAAATAAATCTTTATCAGTCACCTTCGAAGGAAAGTGACTACTAGGCATAATTCAATTTGCCTGTCTGTCTGTCGGGCTTGCTGGCTGCCATTTCGTCAGTCCGTTTATCTTTCTGAATTCTTATGGATTCATTTTTCTGAAAATACATGAAGTGATGTACCGTCCTGTTTTCTAAATCTAGAGTTGCTTCAGCGTGTTTAGGACTACCTACTGGTGAAGCCATTTTAATTATTTATTTAAGTAGCATTTTCTGTGTTAGGAATTAACAAATAGGTTACTTGATGCATCTGTTATCAAGGTGCAATAAGAAATCTTCGTAGTAACAATCTACAAAAAATGATTTTTCAACTACTAGCCCAAAGACAATTTCTACTTGATATTTGTCATGTTTGTCTTCATGTTTGAAGACTGCAGGGATGCAGATCAGAAACAGAATTTTTAATAAGATTAATAATTTTTAGGTGATACACACAGTAGCTTTGAGCCGAGAAAAGTTGAGGCGTTATGTAAGAAGAAAATAATGGACATAGCTTTTGGAAGTGGACCACATGTTTTAGCAGTATCTAGTAGTAAGTGTCTTAGGTATTTCTGTAATATTCTCATACTTCAACTAAAGAAATCTTATACTTGAAAAGTCTTATACAATGTACTCAAAATGTTGCATACTTGAGAATTCACATATTTTAGAATGGGGCTCAATTTTGAAAGGTAAACGCTTATGGCTTTCATATTTCTCATGTTACATGACAAGACCAAAATTTTTATGCCAATTTTTAATCGTGACTGAGGCTGTGGAGCTTTACCTACATTTGGTAAAATTTAGTTGTATCTCTTGCACCTGTGTTTAGACTCATTATGCATTTTTGATTGTGATGCATGTAGATGTATATACATATAAATTTATATCTTTATTTTAGCCGGTGATATGTACAGTTGGGGCCATAATGGATATTGCCAGCTGGGTAATGGTGGATCAAGTCAAGGGTTAGCGCCAGTACTTATAACGGCAAATTTACAGGGCAAGAAAATTCTCAAGGTTGCATGCGGGAGTCACCACTCATTGGCCCTTTCTCAGGAAGGGGAGGTTAGCCACATCTGTCATTTATGTCCGTTTGTTTACTAGAAAAATAAAAGGAAATTTAGATACTTGCATGTACATTGTAGCTGCATCTGTGTTTCATAAAAACAATTTTGGTTTCTTTTTTTTTCAGATTTATGCTTGGGGACAGAATAACTGCGGTCAAGTTGGTTCTGGAACCACTACAAATCAACCCACTCCACGTAAAGTGATGGCTGTAATAGGTAAAATCATTGCTAACCAACTTTCCCATTAATTTCTCTCATCCCGCAGCCTCGAGATATACAGCTTACATTCATTTTCCTAAATAACATCAGAAATAAATTGCAACTGAAGGACTATTGATAAGATTTTGATTTGCTAATTATTCATTAATCGCCCTTACTTTGAACATTGTATGTTATGCATGTATCTATGGTTACCTATTCTGATCATATCTCGTGCTTTAATCTGATGATGATTTTTTTTTGGAGAAGTAATTATCGCCGATTTTTAAAGCATTTTTGCTTTGTTTCCTTTAATTTTTAAGACTTGCACATGAAATTTGGACAGCACAAACTAGAACCCTTTACCTATACTTCCATAAATTTTCAATAAATTCTGATGACTGGTAATGGTTTTCAGGGATTTTTTTAGGGGTTCTCCAGGGCCAAAATTCGGCCCCATTCCCAATGCTGAAAAACAGGCATTTTTCCCAATTTCTGAGCTTAAAATTCCCAATTTAAAAAAAGAAATAAAATTCCAATCAGCAAAGTACATGTATAAAACCCTTTGAAATTACCGTCTCCGTCGGTGTATTACCCGCTACTTTTTATGGCAATTTGCTCAAAAAATTCTTGAATGCGGTCAATACACTGGTTTAGAACATCGAGACCTTTTTTTCTGAACGGAGAATTCGTCAATAGATCAGTTTTGTAAGTATATTTGACTTTAATTCACGCTACCAGTCCGTGCGTAAGTAAGCAATCGCGTTACAATAACATTTGTCCAAGTATTTACGGTACCTGGTCATCTAAGGTCAGATCGTACAAGTGCATGTACGTTAAATACCTGTATAAGTGTAAACACCTGTCTACAGCCTTCACCGGTAGCGGTGCGGTCAGGCATGAAATTGATCTGTCAATTTTGACAGGTGAAGGGGGAAGTAAAATCTTCTCAAATAGGCTTATTCTAACGGTAAATTTCAATGGTCAGTTCAGTTAATTGATACATAATACGGCTGTCAATCCTAAATCTTTCAATCGTACTATGGATTATTTTGTAATCGGTATCTAATTCAAGTCATTATGTTAATATAAATGTTATTAATTTCGGTCCATCAAAGCGATATCGGGCCATCAAAGCGATCACGAAAACATCTAGTAATTGCTTCATTATTTATCTTTAATTACGGGTACGTTAATAATTCAACTAATTTCAGGTTACTTATCTAATTAAACTATTTTCAAAAACGGGTACGTTTATATCTACAATTATAATAACCGAGCGGGCCGTTTCTTTGGTATTTTTAATGTTAATATAGATTAATTTGGGAGAAAACATCGGCGAAATTTCGATTTTTTTAATGCGTATTATTTACTAGATTAGAGTTTTTTCCACGATTTTCAGCGCAATTTTTTGCCTGCGTGGAATCTACTCCTGCGGCCTTTTTTCGGACGATTGCGGTACTGAAAATATATTGTTCAGAGGCTTGGTTCATAAGAAGTTGTTGAGTCAAAGTAAACAAGTTTTTTTGAAATTCGGTAAAAATAGAAATAATTCCATCAAGAATCTTTAAAAAATAAACACTTCGACAATTATTTTAATTAAATTTTTATATTTAGGATAGCTTTGTAGCAATATTGATCATAAAGAACAACGACTTTTTACTTGTTTTCTCAATTTATTTGTATAATTTTTTCCCAATTTCAACCAAATGTCACTATTTTTCCCAATCTTGAAGGCCCAGGACCCTGGAATCGAAAGGTAAAAAAAAAACCCTGGTTTTAAAAGCAATTAAAATGTGCTACTTTGAAGTACTCTTTAAAGAGGTTGGAGAAGCAATTATCGCCACATGGGATATTTCTGGTCTAATATCCACAATATTCCAACTATAATTATACCATCAGATTCCTCTATTTTTTTCTAATCAATTGTTATAAAGATCAATGAAAATAGTTTGAAATTTCTTCAATGATTAAGAGAGAAGACAGCAAGGTGCACCGCCATCACCCCTGAGGAGCTCGGGGAAGGACAACGCATTTCCATGAAATTTAGCTGCTAAAATCTTAGTTTTCATCTCTTGGATTCATTTGAAATTTCAGATGCATTTTGATAAATATAAGAAGTATTAGTGCTGAAAGAATCAAGTCTCTGTCTTAAGTATAACCGAAGATAATGGGCAAACGGCGATAATTACTGCTCGGCGATATTACTACATGTACTTCCCGACCAGTAAAGCTGTTAAAGGAAAGAAAAATCAGAATTAATAACAAAAATCACTGTTGCCTTTTATTTGTAGAGTTTACTTTATATACATTTTATCTGTATACATGTTTTTATGTAAAACTACATTTCAGTGGAAAGAGGAAAGGAAACGGCATTGTGATACAAAAATGCATTGATCTATCTGTGTGCGTGCCTTGTCATTATTATTTATCACATATAAAAGTTTCAGCTTATTCTTTGACTTGGGAATATCACAGTAGTCCCCTTCACCACTAAAATATCTATTTTGGTAGAATATAACAATCTTGCAGATGTTCTATATTTTAAGGTACCAAGGTAGCGTCATCCATAGCGTGTGGACAGACTTCCTCTATGGCCCTGATGGAAAATGGAGAGGTCAGTATCAGCAATATTCAGTTCGTTATTCTTAACGTCAGGTACAATCGACCATTTTCCGATCTTGTTAGAAAGCACAAAATGTGCGAGTCAACATCTGTTGTTTTTCATTATGACGTCACTGTTAAAAGACGCAATTCCATATTGACGTAACAATGAAAAAGTGTGCTTAAATCACCTACCTCGGACATTTTTCGTCATTTTGTTAGCCATTATGAATTTTGGCAAGTGGCCTATTGAGTGATAGCCAAATATCTATCATCACACCTGCTGGCAGGCTTTTACATATGGACATCATAATCAATCGCACTTCAAACAATGCTTTAACAGGCCATTTGATGATGACGTCTGAATGTGTGAGTCTGCCAACAGGTCAATTTCGGACATTTGGTGACTCAACAATTTGATTGGCTTGCAAAACTTTCAACTGGCCAATACATGCCAGTATTTGGCAGTGATCTTGCAAAACTTTCTACATATGCAGTATTAGAATTTCATACATTTACATGTATAAACTATTTCTGTAGTCATACATGTAGATCAGTATCAAGATCTGCTTCTTGTCTGGTACAGGTAGTTTTTTTTTGCACACGTAATAAATTTGAATAAATTTTTTTTTAATGCTGTATGCAACATTGTTTAGTGAACAAATAGTACAATGGACATAGTATATATCTTTACAATTTATACAACCTTTTATTTTTCATTTTCTACACTGCAGGTATATGGATGGGGTTATAATGGCAATGGTCAGCTAGGACTCGGAAACAATGTTAATCAGCCCAACCCTTGCCGTGTTCAACAATTACAAAATATCATCATATGTCAGGTAAGCACTATTAAGGTGTCATATTGAGAAGAGTTCTTTGCAGGGAAAATTGAAAAATGTTCAAAATATAAAAAAAAGTTTGATGACTCGAGAGGAGATACATGTACATGTACCATCCATGACTTCTCTCTTTTACATATGCTTGTATGTAGCGCATTGAAAAAGAGCAGAAAGTATTGAAATTATTTCTTAAGGCTGATTTGCAACATTATAATAGAATTGAATTCCGAACCTTTTCAATATTTTACATGTAACGTCTTGAGCTGTGCACAATCTTTTATACCAAAAATACATGTACATGATGTATTCTGATTTGAAGCATGCCGCAAGTGTTTGCTCCAAACATTATATATGATCAATGGTAAAAAAAAGAGTGTGAAAAAATTCAGCAAATTCAGAGTCAAACATCTGTACCTTTTTCCAGCTTGCCTGTGGCTATGCCCATACCTTAGCTTTGTCAGACGAGGGCGTTCTGTACACATGGGGAGCTAACTCATACGGACAGCTGGGAACGGGAAATAAGGCTAACCAAGTCTCACCATCCAAGGTGGTCGTCAATGGAGATAGGTAGGTCATGATAAGACCTTTAATTTTGTATAAGCTTTGTCAGACGAGGGTGTTCTGTACACATGGGGAGCTAACTCATACAGACAGCTGGGAACGGGAAATAAGGCTAACCAAGTCTCACCATCCAAGGTGGTCGTCAATGGAGATAGGTAAGTCATGATAAGACCTTTCATTTTGTATTAGCTTTGTCAGACGAGGGTGTTCTGTATACATGGGGAGCTAACTCATACAGGCAGCTGGGAACAGGAAATAAGGCTAACCAAGTCTCACCATCCAAGGTCGTCGTCATCAATGGAGATAGGTAAGTCATGATATGACCTTTAATTTTGTTTAGCTTTGCCAGATGAGGGCGTTCTGCACACAAGGTGAGCTACATGCAACTCTTGCAGACAGCTAGGACTTTTAAATAAGGCTAACCAAGTCTCAACCACCCAAGATTGTCATCAATGGAGTAAGGTTGGTGGTGATACGATGTTTCCTTTTGTTAAAGGAGACTAAAGTCATTTTCCTAGCTGAAGGATTTGAATTTCTAGGTCAGAAGAAATCAGACAAAATGCTAGTATGAACCCCATGGTCCTTATAAAATCATTCAGCATGACAATTCTTCTTTTCAATTTACCAATAGGGAGATGAAACTTATGAAATGAATTTGTCAACTGAAAATATTAGAGAAATCATTTCTCTGATTCATCTAATAAATTTTCGTCCATATATACAGACTCGTCGAGATAGCGGCCAGCCATTATGCCCACATATCAGCGGCCATGACGGAGACTGGGCGGGTATACATGTGGGGTCAGTGTCGAGGGCAGTCACTCACGTCCCCTTTCCTCACACGGTTTCAATGTACAGATGATGTGTTTGCAGCCTTCAGTGCTCCTTTGGTGACATGGAGAACATATTGTGTTGGTATGTAATCAGAGCCAAATGCACGCAGAATTTTTCATATATCTAATATTAAAACAATTCTTAGAAAAGCTTTATTATCAATAAAGCATGTTTTTAGAAAGAATAGTTGATCTTCTATCTTGTGCTTCAGCATTTTTAGCTAACCTCGATGAAGTTGAGTGAGCTTATGCCATACCCCCGCGCGTCCGTGTCCCAGTCCGCATCCATGTCCACGTCCCCGTCCGGTCAAGAAGTTTTGGGTAGCTCAGTATTTGGCAAAGTACTGATGCTACAGTAACCAAACTTGCACAAGTGATTCATCTTTGGATGCTGAGGTGAACCCATGCATAGGATGCTGCATCTGACCTACATTTTCCGCTTGATTGACTTGGTTAAGAAGTTTGGGATAGCTCAGAGTGGCTTGGTTAAGAAGTTTTTGGTAGCTTAGTATCTGACAAAGTACTGATGTTACAGTTATCAAACTTGCACAAGTGATTCATCTTGAGATGCCGAGAGGAACCCATGCATCGGATGTAGCATCTAACCTACATTTTCCGCTTGATTGACTTGGTTAAGAAGTTTGGGGTAGCTCAGTGTGGCTTGGTTAAGAAGTTTGGGGTAGCTTAGTATCTGACAAAGAACTGATGCTACAGTAACCAAACTTGCACAAGTGATTCATCTTGGGATGCCGAGAGGAACCCATGCATCGGATGCAGCATCTGACCTACATTTTCGGCTTGATTGACTTTGTTAAGAAGTTTGGGGTAGCTTAGTATCTGACAAAGTACTGATGCTACAATAACCAAACCATCAACGGATGCTGAGAGGAACCCATGCATCAGATGCAGCATCTGACCTACTTTTTCCACTTGAGTGATTTTGCTTTAAAAGCCAATATTGAGCAAAGTATAAATGCTACATGTACCAAACTTGCATATTGGATGTATCTTTGATCAAACTTACATAAAATGACCTTGACCTAGTTTTTCCACTTGAGTGATTTTGCCTTTAAAAGCCAATATTGAGCAAAGCATAAGTGCTACATGTACCAAACTTGCATATTGGATGTATCTTTGATCAAACTTTCATAAAATGACCTTGACCTACTTTTTCCACTTGAGTGATTTTGCCTTTAAAAGCCAATATTGAGCAAAGTATAAGTGCTACATGTACCAAACTTGCATATTGGATGTATCTTTGATCAAACTTTCATAATATGACCTTGACTTACTTTTTCCGCTTGAGTGATTTTGCCTTTAAAAGCCAATATACATGTACTTGAAATATGTTTGAATTGAATTTTGCTGCCACGAGGTGAGCTTCGTAATCTGCGATTACCTATGTTATATGATTGATAGAATCTACATGTATCATGGCATTGCCTCTTACACAGGAGATTTACTAGACTTTTGCAAAATCGATAGTTAGCAATCCATTAAAAATGTCCGGGAAGCTAATGTCATAGTCTGAGCATCACCATTGGTTGCATGGACAAAAACACTAACCTGGGCAATATCTCATAAACTGGAAGGCTTAGGGCTTTGATATTTCACATGTAAATTCCTCATGACCAGACTTTCATATGGGACTTGGACCTTAGATTTTGACCAACTTTTAAAAAGCTTTAACCTGAGTTATATCTTTTGATCTATAATGTGTATTTCTTTGATATTTCACATGTAGATTCCTTATGACCAGATTTTTTTTCATTTTGGACCTTGATTTTTGTCCAAGTGACCTTGACCTTGGAGTTTGACCTACTTTTGAAAAAAATTAAACTTGGCTAGATCTCATGAACTATAAGGGATAGTTCTTTGATATTTCAAATGTAAAATTCCACAAGACCAGACCTTTCATTCGGTACTTTGACCTTTGACTTAATTACCTTGACCTTGAGGTTTTACCTACTTTTCCAAAATTTCAACCCAGGCTATATCTCATGAACTATAAGAAGTAGGGCTTTGATATTTCACATGTAAATTCCTCATGATCAGACTTTTCATTTGAGACCTAGTGACCTTGACCTTAGAGTTTGACCTTCTTTTAAAAAAAAATTAACTTGGGCTATATCTCAAAGGCTGTAAGGGATATGGCTTTAATATTTCACATGTAGATTCCTCATGACCACACCTTTCGTATAGAACCTTGACTTGTTAGCTTATGACTCTGACCTTTGAGTTTGACCTTCATTTAGCAAACTATAAACTTGGCTATTACTCATGAACAGTAAGGGGTATGGCTTTGATATTTCACATGTGAATTTCTCATGACCAGACCTTTCATATGGGACCCTGACCTTGGAGTTTGACCTACTTTTTAAAAAAAAAACATATTTCATGAATTTTTTATGTATCTATCAAAAACCTACATGGTGAGAAATTTTGTCTTTTGACAAATCTTATTTTTTTGTCGCCTGCGAAGCATAGCGACACTTAGGGATCACTTTGTCCGTTGTCCTTCTGTCTGTCTGTCTGTCACACTTGGATATCACACCCTATAAAAGTGATTCCTGAGTGACGCTATGTTTTGCAGGCGACACATGCATTCCTTGGAATTATTTTATTGATATCATTACAATGATTTAATAACTGTTAGCAAGAACCAAAGTAAAATGTGTACATAACTAACAATGACGTTCTATGACGTCGCAATATGTTGTCTCACACTCAACATGGAGTGTAAGACAAGAAGAGCTCACACTGCTATGCTTATGGATATTTTCAGTGTCAAGAAGCAAGTTAATCAGAAAGATCTATATTTTAAAAAGCCCTTGGTTTGTTTTTCTAGTTTACAGTATTCTATAATAGCACAGCAGATTTAGCATAAAAATATTTTAAACCTCTCATTTCAGACAAGATGCAAGGAGCTCAGATTGCTGAATGTATTGCCAAGTCATTTGATGATTCAGTAAGTTTGTTTGTCAGTGAAAAGGATAGTGGCATAACATGTTTGCCATTTGTGAATTAACTTTCATGTAACATATATTTCACAATTATTTACTATGTCATATTGTTTTCTATTCTCTTTGAAGGTTATATTCCTTTGTATGATTGTTTGATACAATAGTGCACTAAGGTTTTATGGTTATGTTTGAACTGCTTGCTTAAAGATTTTAATCAAATCCATGAACATTAATATACATGTATTATTAACTATTTCCTCCAAATGAATTTCAAAAAGATGGGGATCCTACCTGTAATTAAAATTTACATGTTATATACAAAAATCAAGAAAAAAAAATGAACAGATCTGCCTATCTGTACTATAACATCAGTGATCCTTTGATGTCCCTCCATGGTCATCTTCTCGAGAAGAGTGTACGTAATACCTTACTTCCCCTTGTCGGATGTCATACACAAAATTGCATCTCCGGTGGGTGTCGTAGCGGAGACTTGTCAGGCCAAAAATTCATATAAATTACATTTTGTACTAGCAATTTAAGTGCTTGTTAATGCGTTTGAATGATTTTACTCCAAAATTGCTTGTATATGAAAGTTTGATACATCTTGTCGTATATACTCTCCACTACGACACTCACCGGAGACGCAGTTTTGTGTATAACATCGGACAAGGGGGAGTAAGGTATTACATACACTTGTCTCGAGAAGATGCTCCATGGTGAGTTCATCTTAATTCTTAGACTTCCATTCAATTTTAAATAAAATAAATATTACAAAGTGCTACATGTATGTTCATGTATTTCAGAATACTAGTGACATAAAGTTTGTCGTGGAAGGAAAGGATATCCATGTACACAAGTCGATCTTGAAGATTAGGTACGTGAGATTACGTGTGTTTCTGCTCAGGAAATTTTGTCAGAAAATAAAGAAAGTTTCCACATGAGATTACGTGTGTTTTTCGCTCAGGAAATTTGTTCGAAATTAAAGAAAGTTCAATTTAAAGGTCGGGTTTTTTCAACCACCTGGTCATTTAATAAAATGTGCACACCAAAGTAATGTTGACTTGTTGGGCACAGTTGGGATTTTTCTCCGATATTTA
Source organism: Pinctada fucata (assembly GCA_028142955.1). NCBI lineage: Eukaryota > Metazoa > Mollusca > Bivalvia > Pterioida > Pteriidae > Pinctada > Pinctada fucata. The sequence goes on along the minus strand of AP027113.1, from coordinate 30,407,912 downwards.
TAGCATTAACTTTCTGTTATATATTGTAACATTATAGGTACTGTATTTTATGATAGGTTAGTCTCCTTTTTAGGTCATTTCCGATATTTTTGCTCACAGAGAGAATCATCACTGTAGGCATAATATAAATGTACCTGCTTTGAAGATCAGCCTGTGGCATATCAAACAGATACCCACATGTAATCCTTATTATCCCTAGGAGATACCCAAGTATTATCTGTATTAAGCTTTCTATCAAAAATTGAGAGGCCTTGTTAAAAGGGGTAAAACAGACCTATCAAATTACAATTAGAGATGTTAACCCTATAGCGACCAGAGACCTGTCTCCCCACAAACCCTATTAAGTTAATTAGCTTTAAAAATATCTCTGTTCCCGAATTCCATCATTTTACTGGAAAAAATAATTTCATTCTTTCATTATACTGGACACAATTATCTTAAATTTTCATAATTTCAATTTCGTTACTAAGTTGTTATGTCATTTCTATTTATAGATGTGAACATTTCCGCTCCATGTTCCAGTCATGCTGGGATGAAGATGAGAAAGAGTAAGTTTATTCTGACAAAAACATTTGGCTTCTTATACCTACACATTGTGTTGAGTGGATTCAAAATTCTCTATTGTCTTTGCTTTCAATCAGTCTTCTGTAATTATTCTTCATACGGTATGTGTTACATCAAAGAAAGTTTGCTCACAGGGATCCCTTTACCTGGTGTCCATCTTGTTGCAATAATATACATGTATGTCAACAGCCATAAAATCAATCACACTTGCTGGAACTCTTTTAATAAGCGAATGATTTATATGTACAATATAGAAGAGCAAAGTATATTGCAGACATACATGGAATAACAACAAATATAGATTCTTGTACATCGAACTCTTAGGCATGTACATATACATGTAGGTTCATGTGAATAATACAACAGAAGCCACTAGGGAATTTTAAAAATAATTTAAAAATGATCATTGTTTATGTACATGTAGTTTTATGCACATACTCTAATATTTTTGTACATTTCCTATTTTACCTAATTACAGAATTCAATTTATCAAACCATAGCAAATTTCTGGAAAAGGCCAAGGTCATGTTCATACATAAAGGTCAAACATATTGCAGGCAGCTTTTACATGTATATTCCAAAGATACTTTAGTTCTGTGGCAGATCCAGCACCCGTTGTTGCTGTACGAGGGGCAAAATTTGCTGATTTTGACCAAACAGTGTCCAAAATACAGGGTTTTAAGGGAAAATTGGATCAATGTCACCCCTAAATCTGCCACTTTCAGATAGATTTATATGTATAATATGAAACTATATTTTAATAGTAGCACTTTTGTATGTTTGCAGTTCTATAGAAATAAACCAGTATCCCTACACTGTGTACAGAGCTTTCTTGGAATATTTATATACAGACCAAGTACAACTGAAACCAGAACAAGCTATAGGTATTATCAATATATCATTTAAAATCTTCTCTACATATAGAATAACTCTGTCTTTATATGTACATCATTCAATCGTTTGAATCGATCAACACTTGCTTCAGAAGTTTTTTAAAGTTACTGTATGAGATTGGTATGTGTACATTTAGATCTAGTGCTTGTCCCAATAGATATGAGATTTGTGTTTTGTTAATACATATAGCATACTTAGTCTCTATTGGCAAGATGAAAAAATATAGCTGGTAAAAATTTAATGGAAGGATAGAGAAATACATGTACATGTACATGTACATTCATGTTACGAAAAATTCATATTGGAATTCCGAAAAATATCAATACACATGTATCATTTTAATCCAGGTTTGCTGGATCTTGCCAATGCTTACTGTGAGCCCACACTGAAACAGCACTGTGAAAAGATAATAAAAAAAGGAATCACTACGGAAAATGTAGCCATGTTGTATGCCGCAGCTATCAAGTTTGAAGCCAAGGTAAAGTTTGTTATTCTTAACTAAAAAGAAAACTGAAAACATGTAAATGCCTTAGGGTCATTTACCTTCAGTGTTGGATACCCATCTGACGGCCCACAAATTTTAGGAAATCAATGACGTAACATTGCATTTTTGGCCTGATTGCAAAATTCGATTATGGATTGACGATGTCTGTCTGTCCGTCTTCCGTCAACATTTTGGCTAAAGTTTCTGGTTGAAGCAAAATCTAAGGATAAAACTACGGTATATACAATAGAAACATGATATTATACAGGTAGGTTGCCTATGAAGAGACCGTTCCATTTATAGGGTAACATTTGACCTAGTGACCTTGGACTTTGACCTAGTTAAAGATTTTGGTTAAAGTTCCTGGTTAAAGCAAAATCTAAGGAACTACATGCAGTAGAAACACGATACTGTACAGGTAGGTTGCCCTTCAAGAGACCTTTCAATTTATGGCGTAATATTTGACCTAGTGACCTTGACCTTGGACTTTGATCTACTTTTATGTAACTTTTACATGGGCCATATCCCTTCAACTAAAGAGTGTGTGGCTTTAATATTTTATGTGAAGATTCCTTGTGACATGAGCTTTCATTTTATACCATGACGTTTAACCCAGTGACCTTGACTATAGATTTTGATCTACTTTTAAAAATTAATAACTTTGGTTATATCTCACCATCTACAAGAGAAAGCGGTTTGATATTTCACATACTTGTATATATTCCTTGTGACATACTTAATATTATGAACTTTGACCTAATGGCCTTGACCTTTTGACCTTCAACAATTTATGTTTATTTCCCATCTCTGTTATACCCAAATTCACAAACATCAGTGCGATATATAAGACACATTGTACCTCAGTTATTGATATGACCAATATAAATCTAAATATATGGGCATATAATAACTTTTTACAGACAGAAACTTTGCAATCAGGCCATACTGTCTTTAGTGGTGTTTTAATTATGTTTGACCAAGATTTGAAGTTTGTACATGTACATTTGTATAGTCTGAGGTAAAATCACAAAATTCAGCACTTTGTTTCTCACAAGTAGAACTTCAAGAGTGAATTGAACATACATATGCAGGCCTTTTTCATTCTACAATACATTTATTTAAGCCATACCAAATTAATTCAATGCTCTTTGTATTTCCCGCACCACTAAATTTCTGGCTCAAGAATTTTTTAGGGTCAGTTTTGATTTCTGCAAATCTTAAAGCTTCTAGAAGTCTCAGATTGTGCAAATTTCGAAGAAAATGATACTTCTTGTGTTTGAAAAATTTTGTTGGGAGCAAATTTGTTGTCCCAAATACACGACACTGAAAGTCAAGGAGGGAGAATTTTCGAAAATCTTTTCCGTACTGCGATGTGCCAGGCTTCCTAATCACCCAATTCCTATGGGGATTCCTTTTTGAGTAAATGTATTTCTGGGGTAACCTATATCAAAAATAAAGTTATTTCACTCATTCGCACCTTAATAACTGCAATACTTAAAAATAATAAAATACATGTAATTATATTTTCGCTCGCTCACACCCTTTTTTTCTCAAGAAAATCCAAAGAACATTTAATTAATTTGGTATGGCCTTAGTGCCTACTCATTCATGATGTTTTCTACCATCTTTATATTTAGGAGCTGGAGGGCTTTTGTTTCCGATTTGCATTAAATCACATGACAGCAGTGACCCAAACAGAGGCGTTCGGACACTTAGACGAGTGCGTGGTCAAGGAATTCATCAAGAAAGCAGCACTGTCTGGGGCATTTCGATACTGACGCTTGAATGATATCCTTAGATTGTATCTGAATGTACATGTACCTTTTGCCTCACAGTATATGTGCGCTGGTATTAGAAAATTAGACGTACGGCTACGACAATCTCCAAATAAGTCATGTAACTTGGTCATTCAAAAGATTCTGTATTATTCCAAAATGTTTGTGTTAAACTAATTTTATATTACTTTTTGAATGACTTGTGTAGGTCAAGGCGACAGGGAAAACGAAATGACCAAATATGCCAAAAATGACCTTGTCTCAAAATTTAACCAAGCTTTGAATAAACTATATATATTTCAAAGGCTTTTTCCCAGGAAGCTTTGAATAAACTACATGTATATATATTTCAAAGGCTTTTTCCCAGGATCCAAAGCTTAAGCATGGTCATATTTTTTTAAATTAAATCAGATGGAGATGGAATTTCTCAAACTATTAGTATTCGATAAAATTTCTGCGTTAGGATATAAAAGGACCATTTTTTTTCTAAGCATGGTCATATTTTTTAAAATTAAATCAGACGGAGATGGAATTTCTCAAACTATTAGTATTCGATAAAATTTCTGCGTTAGGGTATAAAAGGACCATTTTTTTTCTGCAGAATAATGAACTTTGAACATAGAAAGCAGGGGAAAAAAGTTTGCTTATGTTGTTTTAAAATTGCAAATGTTTGAAATATTACCTATTTATAACATTTTAAGACATTGAAATTTTTCATGTTTGAACGTTTTCTGGTTGAATTGCATATAGTGCCATAATGATGTTATGAACTGCAGGTTTTCATAATTATTTTGTATGGACCACTTACTGTGTGAGCCTTTCTTATTGATTGACAGATAAGGATGATGTAGAGGGTAGGTTGGAAATATGTGTATTCATATTCAGGTTTTATCATGCATCTTAAAGTATTTAAATCTCTCTATCAATATGTAATTGCCAAGTATCAAAGATGAAAATTCAAAGTTCAAGAACACTTCCATGTGTATTGTCATTCATTAGATAATAACTAGTAACGCTTTGCATTTTCATCTCTTGTTTGAAATTATACTTCTTATGTTTGTTGATTAATATTACTGTAGACATGGTTATTTTCGCGTGGGGGAAATTTTTGCGATTACCAGGTATTACATCAAGACATTACGCATGGGGGAAATGTTGCGATAAAGATGTCTTTCCCATTGTAAGAATGAAACAGGGGTATTTTCGCATGGGGGAAATTTTTGCGATTATAACATCAAGACATTACGCGTGGGGAAATGTTGCGATAAAGATATCCTTTCCATTGTAAGGATGCAACAGGGATATTTTCACGTGGGGGAAATTTTTGCGATTATTATAACATCAAGACATTACGCGTGGGGGAAATGTTGCGATAAAGATATCTTTTCCATTGTAAGGATGCAACAGGGATATTTTCACGTGGGGGAAATTTTTGCGATTATTATAACATCAAGACTTTACACGTGGGGGAAATGTTGCGATAAAGATGTCTTTCCCATTGTAGGAATGCAGCTAGGATATTTTCGCATGGGGAAAAATTTTGCAAAGTCCCTTGATTTGCGAAATACACGAAAATTACCCCCATGCGAAAATTTTTACGTTTACGGTATTCACTTTGCAGAATCAATTTTAAAGCGGTATGCTTTCTTTGTTTTGTTATTGAATAAATTTGTCATTGTACAACTTTTTCTTGAGTGAAACAACCCACTCTTGTGCTGTATAAAACTTTGATAGAATCCATGTGTGAAGTAAAGAGTTAAAGACTGCATTTGGACCATTAAAGGTTTTATTTTTTGTTGAACTGCCCTTTATTCCTGTGATAACACTTGTCATTCCAATGATGCCTGTAAAAATTGTACAATGTATAAGTTTTAACACGTTGCTTTGTAAGGGAGAAGATACATTAATCTCATCATTTGTCCCTGAATTTTAAGAAATTACTTCAGAATGGAAGCCCTTATGACCAGTTATAACAATGTGAATTACCGTATAACCAGAAATTTTCGTGAGTATCAAATTTCGCGATTGTATTGTGAAATAAGGTGTCTTTGTTTTCGCGGGTGCAATTTTTCGCGATTCCTTATTTACAAACAAAGATAGACATATGATGTTACTGTTTTGTATCTTTCTTTATTGAAGTTTTAGTTAGTTCTATCATTAAAATACACTCAATTCACTTCTCTTTATGTTTAACATGTTTAATTGGGAAAAGTTAAGAATGACACATGTACAATAAGAACAAAATGTGTCTGATATACTAATTAATGTTTATCCATTACTAAATAGAATTTTTCGCGAGAATTATTTTTCGCGAATCCAAATCACTCGCAAATATAGCGAAAATTAGTATCTTGCGAACATTTCTGATTATAAGGTAGTCAAATTTTGAGTGGCTGTAATACTTAAACTTGGGTTAGATATGAATTTTTGTTCTTGTGTTATATGTTCTTATAGATAGGAAATGAAATATCTAGAAAGCTATTATATTCTACGCATATTTCAAAATTGGAAATATTCAACATACATGTACATGATGTATAAGTTTAATAACTTCCCATTTTATTCATGTAAGAAAGATAGATCCAGTTGATCAGTAGATCTACCAAATGTTTGATCGTTTTGTTCTAGTCAATGTAAATAAGAAGTTTTATTTTTATGTTCCGTCATAATGTGCTGATCCAATTTACCAGCCATTTACTGAGGTTTTTTGAAATTACTTATTTCCCTTTTCGGAGAATACTTGACAAAAAGCTATTTTAACAAGAAATTCCTGTGTAACTACTACCAGTATCATACTATACATAAAGTTTCATAAATTGGACTACTCCAGTCCTTTTACGCAATTTTTGGCCGGATTGCAAAGCAATTCCGGTCTATAGATTGACGATGTCCGTCCGTCCGTCTGTCCATCCGTCTGTCTGTCCGTCCGTCCGTCCGTCCGTCTGTCCGTCTGCCGTCAACATTTTGGTTAAAGTTTCTGGTTGAGGCAAAATCTAAGGAACTATATGCAGCAGAAACTTTATATTATACATGAAGGTTGCCCATGACAAGACCTTTCAATTTATGCCCTAACATTTGACCTAGTGACCTTGACCTTGGGCTTTGACCTAGTTAAAGATTTTGGTTAAAGTTCCTGGTTTAAGCAAAATCTAAGGAACTGTACGCAGTAGAAACCTTATATTATACATATAGGTTGCCCATGACAAGACCTTTCAATTTATGCCATAACATTGGACCTAGTGACCTTGACCTTGGACTTTGACCTAGTTAAAGATTTTGGTTAAAGTTTCTGGTTTAAGCAAAATCTAAGGAACTGTATGCAGTAGAAACCTTATATTATACATTTAGGTTGCCCATGATGAGACCTTTCAATTTATGCCGTAACATTGGACCTAGTGACTTTGACCTTGGACTTTGACCTAGTTAAATATTTTGGTTAAAGTTTCTGGTTTAAGCAAAATCTAAGGAACTGTATGCAGAAGAAACTTTATATTATACATGTAGGTTGCCCATGATGAGACCTTTCAATTTATGCCGTAACATTTGACCCAGTGACCTTGACCTTGAACTTTGACCTAATTAAAGATTTTGGTTAAAGTTCTTGGTTTAAGCAAAATCTAAGGAACTGTATGCAGTAGAAACCTTATATTATACATTTAGATTGCCCATGACGAGACCTTTCGATTTATGCCGTAACATTGGACCTAGAGACCTTGACCTTGGACTTTGACCTAGTTAAATATTTTGGTTAAAGTTTCTGGTTTAAGCAAAATCTAAGGAACTGTATGCAGTAGAAACCTTATATTATACATTTAGGTTGCCCATGATGAGACCTTTCAATTTATGCCGTAACATTGGACCTAGTGACTTTGACCTTGGACTTTGACCTAGTGAAAGATTTTGGTTAAAGTTTCTGGTTTAAGCAAAATCTAAGGAACTGTATGCAATAGAAACTTTACATCATACATGTAGGTTGCCCATGATGAGACCTTTCAATTTATGCCGTAACATTTGACCCAGTGACCTTGAACTTTGACCTAGTTAAAGATTTTGATTAAAGTTCTTGGTTTAAGCAAAATCTAAGGAACTGTATGCAGTAGAAACCTTATATTATACATTTAGGTTGCCCATGATGAGACCTTTCAATTTATGCCGTAACATTGGACCTAGTGACCTTGACCTTGGACTTTGACCTAGTTAAAGACTTTGGTTAAAGTTCCTGGTTTAAGCAAAATCTAAGGAACTGTATACAGTAGAAACTTTATATTATACATGTAGGTTGCCTCTGACAAGACCTCTCAATGTATGCTGTAATATTTGACTTAGTGACCTAGACCCAGTTGGTGACAAAAACTTACTTTGCAATCCGGCCATACCGTCTTTAGCGATGTTTTATTAATGGAATTAAATCATGCTTTTGTTGATTACCATCCAAAATGGGAAATAACTCCGAGTTTTATAAAAAAAAGACTACAGTTAGAGCTAAACAAATGTTTGATTGCATTTATAATTTTCATGTATATTCCATAGATGTACATTGTATTTGTGCAAGTTTATGTGTGCAATATATTTATTACATTCAGGATTATAAAATTGTTTAATTCATAACTACATGTACATGTATGTACAAAGGTAGTACATGGTACACATGATAAACAGCATTATGGATGGAGTATTAGGTGAAGAAATCAATGTGCAGTCTACTCTCGTTTACTTAAACTCAGTTAACTCGAATTTCCGCATAACTCGAACTGTTTTTAAAAGTTCCCATTCTCTTCCATTTGTTTCTATGCATTTTTACTCCTGATTACTCGAATTCCAATAACTCGAACTTTTCGATAAGTCGAACCTATTTTTAAAATTTGAAAATGACCTCGACAAATCGAACCACAAATAAATTAAACAAAAATTAATTGATTATAAGGGGATCAGGGGTCGGATAATTGATATTTTCTTGCTATGAAGTTGCATATTTATACATTAAAGGTAGCTTGATTGTTAGAAGTAGAAAATATATACATGTATGTTTGTGAATGCTGATTAAGAAAGAGGATAAGTAATATGAAAAATCAATTGCTGGTCATGTGCTTAGTAAGTCGAACTCCTGATAAATTGTACTATTTCTGATGGTCTCTTGAAGTTCAACTTATCGAAAGTAGACTGTACATGTAAAATTAGATTTATTCTATGACGCCACTCTGCAAAAAATCTTATTGCACTCCGTTTGAGGTCAAGGAATTCATACACGAACATTCATAATTAAGTTGATGTTTGATTGGCTAGACCATTTATAAGATGTAATTTGATTTGTTGAATGAGAAAATTATTTGACCTGAAGTTGTAATTTCATTGGTTGAACCAGAAATTAATCGAACATTGAAGGAGTGTATTCAGATCCATTTTGTAGTTCAGTGTTACATAGAATAGATTTTGACTAAAATTAGATTGTCCAGTATGTTACGTACATGTATTATAGTCTATACATTACAAGATACACTGCCATCCATAAATATCTATACAAACAAGGAAATAATTCTAAGTTCTTATAAGATTATCCTAACTTTCCATTCTGAACTTGAAAGATCGATAATGATTGGCTTTACATAATTCAAAATTATGAATTGTGATAATGAAAATGTAAATAAAAATTTTTTTCATCAGCACAATTTTTTCAAAAATTGTTATTTTTATATAAAAAAGAATAAAAATGCAAATATTTTGGTCAAAGTTGTTTCTAATTATTTCTATAAGATTCATCTTCAAATTATACAACAGTAAATTTCGAAACTGTTCATTTTTCTAACAGCAACATGAACAGAAATGGTGTGTACTAATTTATGGATGGCAGTGTAGTGACAACAGAATTTGTGTATTTTATTTTTTCATTCTTCCCCTGTCTTTTTGTCCATTTAAGACACTGTTTCTCAGTATGGAAAATAAGATTATTCATACATGTAGTGAAATCTGTTAACTGTACTATATGAAGCACAGGAGCTCTACACCAACAACCCTCAATGACATCTGCCCCTTAGTAGCGTCAAGCTCCTGTGATATGAAGTCTTATTTGTACTTAGAATCTCTAGAAGGGTCCACTTGTCACTGTTGATATTACCAAAATAAAGTGACATTGTCATTGTCTTTCAAAGCAACACATATTATGTTGTTTAATTTTTTTTAAATGAATGTCTTATGTAATTTGATTTCTTTTACAATTTTTGTTTTAAATCTATTTGCAGAGTATTAATTGAGTTTGTTTATGAAAATGTTGTATTTGCTTTGAATATTGTATATTAACATTGACAAAATAAATACCTTAAAATAAAAATTTGAATTTGCATTATCTATAACAGATCTAATGGCCCTGTCACACCTTCACTTTTTTGGTCAACGCACAGGTAACGACCAAGTAAATTTGCCAACAAGTCAAAGAATGTTGAGGTCGTTGTTTGGTAACTGCCTGGTTATTAGCTCTACTGGTCTATGACCAGTCGAGCTTATGCGATCGCCCTGTGTCCGCCGTCCGTCCGTCTGTCCGTTAATCATTTCTTGTCGTTTCCAGTCCTCTGAAACTGTTGGTGATGGAAAGTTAATTCTTTTTGCAACATGATTGGTCTATGGTCTAGTTGTGCACCTGATATTTTGTTTGAGCCCCTGGTCTTAGAAAATGGGTGTGGTCATTTTCTCCTATATAACTATGTAATCTTGTGGTCACCATTTCTCAGAAAGTATATATGATAGAAAGTTAATTCTTTTTGCAATATTAAAGGTCTATGATCTAGGTGTGCACCTGATATTTCATCTAAGCCCCTGACCCTTGGGGTCCTAGGAAATGGGTGTGGTCATTTTCTACTATATAACACTATGTAATCTTGTGGTCGCCATTTCTCAGAAAGTATAAATGATAGAAAGTTTATTCTTTTTGCTATATTAAAGGTTGATGATCTAGTTGTGCACCTGATATTTCATCAAAGCCCCTGACCCTTGGGGTCTTAGGAAATGGGTGTGGTCATTTTTTCCTATACGACTCTATGTAATCTTGTGGTCACCATTTCTCAGAAAGTATAAATGATAGAAGGTTAATTCTTTTTGCAATATTAAAGGTCTATGCTCTTGTTGTGCACTTAATATTTTATCTGAGCTCTTGACCCCAAGGGTCTTAGGAAATGGGTGTGGTCATTTTCTTCAATATAACTCTATGCAATCTTGTGGTCATTGTTTCTCAGAAAGTATATATGATACAAAGTTAATTCTTTTTGCAATATTAAAGGTCTATGATCTAGTTGTACACCTGATATTTCATCTGAGCCCCTGACCCCTAGGGTCTTAAGAAATGGGTGTGGTCATTTTCTCTTATATAACTCTGTGTTACATCTTGTGGTCACCATTTCTCAGAGAGTATAAATGATAGAAAGTTTATTCTTTTTGCAATATTAAAGGTCTATGATCTAGGTGTGCACCTGATATTTCATCTGAGCCCCTGTCCCCTGGGGTCTCAGGAAATAGGTGTGGCCATTATCTCCTATAGACGGTATAGACCTCAATGTAATCTTGAAGTCATCATTTCTCGGAAAGTATAAATAATAGAAAGTTAATTCTTTTTGCTATATTATATGTCTATGATCGAGTTGAGCACGAGCTATTTTGTTAGAGCCCCTGACCCCCAGGGTCTTAGAAAATGGGTGTGGTCATTGCCTCTTATATAACCCTGTGTAATCTTGTGGTCACCATTTCTCCGATATGGTAAATGATAGAAAGTTAATTCTTTTTGCAATGTTCAAGGTCTATGAGCTAGTTGTGCACCTGAAGTTTTGTTTGAGCCCCTTACCCCAGGGTCTTCGACATTTGGGTGTGGTCACTTTCTTCTTTATACATATATATACCTCATTATATATCATCATATATACCTTATAGCCCCTGACATCCAGGTTCTTGGAAAATGGATGTGGTCATTTTCTAGTACACAACTCTATGTAATCTTCTGAACACTATTACTTAGAAAGTATGACTGATAAAAAGATATTTGCATTATGTTCAGACTTACGCTTAATGTTACGCTTGTGCATCTGATATACTTTTTTAGCCCCTCACCCTTGGGTCTTAGAAAATAGTTGTTTCATTTAGTTATGTATTTTACAAAAACAAGCAGGAGAGCTTCAGTCTCGTCAGAGACTTCTAGTTGTGTGGTTGCTCGAGGAGGTTGCATGTGCTGTGTTTGCGGAAAATTTTGTGCATGCATAAAACCACCGACGACTGCCCAGCGTCCAATTGTAAGTTGTTGAGTTGTTAGAAGGTGGCTGAGCATGCATTCCCGTGCGCTGTGCAGTCGTTGCTAAAAACATTCAGAGGTCGCCAATAATTTGAAGAACCATGTAACGACAGAGGAGCGCATGTCTTAAAGCATACACAGCAACCCTCTAACGATGGTCTAACGTCCTCAACGTGCCCAACAAAAGCCTGACGACAGCCTATTGTCCTTGGCATGTGCTGAACTTCTTGACAATGACCTGTACATATTAAATATATTTTCATCATAGCATTAACGAAATATTTTCGGAAAATTAAGTTTTGCTGTAAACAATTGTAGATAGTTAGAGGGTCATTTGCAAGTTGTTAGACAAACATTGTGAGGTCGTTGAACACGCGTTATAGGACATTAACAGGTAAATTGTCAACTAGTTTAATGCGTTGGAAGACGCTTAAAAGTCGTTAGGGGAACGCTCCCTGTGTGTTACTAGGTTGCTTCGTGCTCATTGAGAATGTTGCTTCATAATGAGTTCTCGGACCAAAGCCCAACATTTGTCAGCGTGCTGAAGGTCGTTACTTGTGCGTTGGCCAAAAAAGTCAAGGAATGACAGGGCCATAATATTTATATCCCAATCTTAAAAATCTGAAGTGCTAATGAATGAGATTAATTCCCCTTTTTGCGAAATTTTCCGAAAGATTGAACATTGCTTATAAATACACATGAAATTAAGGTATGTCACCCATCATATGGTTGGCTATATATTCGGCAGAGTGCCTTTGACCTTGAAGGTGACCTTGACCCTAATTGGGCAGAGTTTCACCATTCTTGACTATCACTGTATGTTCAAAGAATTTGTAATACAAGTAATAGTCCTGTACCTTGAAGTATGACCACAAATCAATTTCTTTGTAATATTAGGTTAAGGTCAAGATAATTGGTAAAGGTCATAAGGTCAAGGTCAAGATTGACATTCTACAGGGCCATGGAAAGTGTACATTTTCCAACCTTGCGCATGGATTTGGTTTACTACAACAGAATATGCATTGTTGTTCATTGAACAGATTGCAGTGTTAATGTTCATGCACCTCTAAAATGATTGGTGATATGAAATAGACTCTGCTCTTGATAGTATGAATAATTTGCAAAGGAATTCAACATTAGGGTACATGTACCAATGTCACATGGGCAGAATTTTTTTTAAGCTGTGTTACAAATGCAAATGGATGAAAAAAAACTTGAAATTACAGATTGACATTCTGAGAGGGTAAATGACTCATAATTAAAATGGTTTCAAACAAACATGTACACTCTTAACAATCCAATGATTCAAATTTCAAATTTGTGCAAGTACCAACTCTGTTACAGTCTACTTGGACATTTTTAAAAGTGCTGATGAAAATAGGTTTTTTTAACATAGTTGGCAGTGTGTCTTCACAGCAAAAAATATCACTTCTCAGTTGCAGCTTCACAGTAAAAATATCACTTCTCAGTTGCCGCTTCGCAGTGAAAATATCACTTCTCAGTTGCAGCTTCACAGTAAAAATATCACTTCTCAGTTGCAGCTTTACAGTAAAAATATCACTTCACCTTTGCATCTGTCAAACTTTGACTATAGCATTAACAGAGCCCCCCCCCCCCCCCCCCCCCCCCCCCCCCCCCCCCCCTCTTTCTGATTGATTTTGTTTTTGGGTTTTTTTTATTTTTTATTTTTTTCTGTATTAAGGAACCATGATTATAGCTGAGGTATGCAAACGATTTTATTATCCGTGTCCTCATATTCTTTCAAATTCGCGTCTTATTTCACCGCACGTGCACCAAGGATCCACGTGAACTCGTGGGCGTGGCTCGGTGTTTGTTTACGTAGTGAATCTGGAAATCCCCGATGTCTGAAAATAAAGTGACGTGCCGCAAGATTTTGATAGGATGCACAGGTAGTGTCGCCTCAGTCAAGGTGCCGATTCTAGTACAAGAGTTCTTAAATATCGATGATCAGGTGAGAACTAAATAAAATTTGATCGGGAAAAGCGTAGAAAGGAAAGACTTGGCTCGAAGTGCCTCTGTTCTGTATATCTTTGAGTTAATTGTGCAGTACTGAATTACTTTTAGTTTTACCTTTCCTGTTGTTATAGATGACTATTTGCATATGTACTATCTTAATCTATGTTTATTGCTTTACCTTGTAAAAGATTTTAAAAGAATTGACATTTCAGTATTATGTTAATGGAGGAGGAAGAGGTGGGGGGGGGGGGGGGGGGGGGGGGGGGGGGTTGCTGTTGGCAAATATTTCAGTTTTCTGATCATTTCTTTCTTTACAGCTTGAAATTAAGGTTGTGTCCACAGAGAATGCTTTGCATTTCTTTGACCAAAGTCACCTTCAGGTACCAGTGTTGTTGGATAGAGATGAATGGCAGGTATTTACTATCTTTAAATTAATTTCATTATAAACACTTTAGATTCCAATACCAAATCCACATTTATACATTTATGTAATCAAGTATAATAGAAAAGATAACTGACTTAAAGAAAAGTAGTTACAGTACATCGAAGATGCTATTTTCTTATTCGGTTATTTTCCTTTCTTTGAAGACAGGAAAATTACCGAATAAGAAAATCGCATCTTCGTTGCACTGTAACTGTATAAGAAAACCTGCTCCATCACAGAATCTTACAAATTATATGACTAAACCCCTTCATTTCTGCTTTTCGCTTTCATAATACATGTATAAATGCTGAACACTATGAAAGAAAGAATGAAAAAGGAAGAACTAGGGTTTGAATCATATTACCTTGCACCTTGAACTGTCACTGTTTCTTAGTACCTTTAACTCTATCAACTAATATGTATTGATGCCCTGTTTACACGACGGGTTTAATGCGCATTAAATCAAATTTAATGCGCATTAGATTTTAGCTGCGTTCACACGGAGAATCTAATGCGCATTAGTTTAATTCGCATTAGATTTAATGCACATTAGATTTTGTCGTGTGAACGCAAAGCGAATCTAATTCGCATTAAATCTGGCGCATGTGTATATGATTTACTAGAATTCTATAGTACATTTCCATCATAACTGGGCACTTTTAATTACCCTTGGATCTCGAAACATAGAATAATGGGTAAAAATACTTGATTTTATTCACAATGAGCATTAGAATAAAGTGCATCAAATCTAATGCCAATTAGATTTAATGCGCACTCGTGTGAACAGGGCATGAGAATTGACAATTTTCACATAAACCCAGTAGACTTGAATATGTTGAATTTTAGACACTCCAAGACCCGACATCACAACTTTTGATGTTACTTTTTACTATGACGTCAAAACGGATTTGTGACGTCATAATGCAAAATAATGTCAAAAAGTTGTGATGTTTGGTCGTGGAGTGTCTAAAATACAAGTTTAGCGGTAATTTGAAAATGGTCTAGCTATTATTTAGATGATATTTGAATAATTTTTCTCTCTTTGTTTTTAATTATAGGGTTGGAAGCAAATGAGTGATCCAGTTCTTCATATAGAGTTGAGAAGATGGGCCGATTTAATGTTGATAGCTCCCTTGGATGCCAATACTTTGGCTAAAATAGCAAATGGAATATGTGATAACTTGCTTGTAAGTCAAGAGTAGCCTCTGTTATTTGTATGCATTTTTTGAAAAATCGTCAACATGATCAAAGAATACTGGTATATTGTTTTTATTCGTCTTGACAAATTATAACATACATCCTCCTTTTTTGTAGCCCTTGACTTAAGTGACCTGACAGTACAGTGGTTTATTGAATGTATAAAAATTATAGAAATTACCATACATATCTAAGAGAATAACAAATATGATTGAAGTTGAACTTACCGATATTAAGTGTGAAAATATATGTTATAATTCTACTGTGCTTTTATTCCTAGACATGCATTGTACGAGCATGGGACATGCAGCGCCCCCTATTGTTTGCGCCTGCTATGAACACTTTTATGTGGGATCATCCAATCACAGCTCAGCAAATTAATGTTCTTAAGACATTTGGATACAAAGAAATTCCATGTATCAAGAAGAAACTTGCCTGTGGAGATACAGGTATTTTTTATCATTAAACAAGAAAAATTGAGAAGAATAAGACTTGGAAAAAAGGACAA
The DNA here is from genome assembly GCA_028142955.1 of Pinctada fucata. Classification (NCBI taxonomy): domain Eukaryota; kingdom Metazoa; phylum Mollusca; class Bivalvia; order Pterioida; family Pteriidae; genus Pinctada; species Pinctada fucata. The sequence goes on along the minus strand of AP027113.1, from coordinate 30,391,823 downwards.
GCCCTGCTATCACCCTATTATAAATTTTGTCTTAAGATGTGCTACTCCCTTAAAATATGATATTAGACTTTAAAAACAGATTTGAAAAAAATACATGTAAATGGAAAGCTTTTTTATGATTTCATCTTTAATATTTGTACATTGATCGAAACAGATCTAAAATAGTACATTCCACAAGTATATATTTTCAAATAGAAGTTAAATGCTTATTTTGGAGGGGGTGGACAGGGTTAAAGAGAAGGGGTGGGAGGAGGGAGGGAGGAGGAGAAGGGGAGGGAGGGGGAGGTAAGGGAAGGGTGAATAGAAATGAGGTAAGGGGATGTGAGGGGAAGAGAGGTACCCCCTGTCTGCCCCCCCCCCCTCCCATTTTGATACAAATGCATCTATAGAATTCACTAAAAACCATACATGTAAGATGAGCCTCTCTGGATCCTGCACCCCCTTTGCCGGGGCATGAAGGGGCAAATTTTGCTGATTTTTATTGAAAATGGGTCAAAATATTGGGGTTTGGGGGAGATTTTGGGTCAGTGGAGGGGGCCCACTGCCCTTTTGAAAAAATTTCTGGATCTGCTTGATGTAAAATTCAAAGTTCATAGTTCATAAATGTGAAATACTAACTTACAGAAATATGGTCGTTTTAACTTTGCCTTGTGTTTTCAGGTTACGGTGCAATGGCCGAGGTGTCATCAATTGTTGCCATGACGATGGAAGTCCTGAATTCTGCAGTTACATAATTTTGAATTTGCTGCATTAATAAGTTGTGACACATTTTGTTATACATGTATGAATTGTACAACCAAATTTGTTGTAGTTCAAGACATTTTTTGTTTATCATTATATTATTGTTTATTTTACACCATTCATAAATTCATACAAATATTTCAATTTATGCATTTTTGTGTTGCCTGCAAAGCATAGCAACATTAAAGGATCACTTTGTCCATTGTCTGTCTCACTTGAGTTGTCACACCCCATGATGACCCTTAAGTGTCGCTATATTTTGCATGCAACATGCGCATTCCTTGGAATGCAGCTATAGTATACACAGTTTTTAGCTTGACTGCACTTTATTGCAAAAGAGCTATTGCAATACCCTGGCGTCTGCGTCCTCAGAACTAGATGATAAGGTAAATGTTAAGATCACACAATTACCTTTTCGTATATTCATATATTCTGATGATTCTTTTTGTTGTTAATGTTTAATTGTACTTTGTTTGATATTACCAGATGGGTATGTAGCCCCTGGGGGTTGGGATTTTTAAAATTATTTCAAATGATAAGGCTAATGTTGAGATGATAAAGTATATGTTAAGATAGCAATATTTTGCCTTTAATAGCCAATATTGAGCAAATTATAAGTGCTACACATTCCAAACTTACTTTCATAAAATGACCTTGACCTACTATTTCCACTTGAGTGATTTTCCTTTAAAAGCCCATATTGAGCAAAATATAAGTGCTACATCTTCCAAACTTACATGTTGGATGCATCTTTGATCAAACTTTCATAAAATGACCTTGACCTACTTTTTCTGCTAGTGATTTAGCTTATAGGAAGCCAATATTGAGCAAAGTATAGGTGCTACAATAGTATACAATTGTGTACATGTAATTAGACATGTAAATTGGGAAAAAAGTGAGTTTAAGAAATTGGCTGTCATTAAAGACATTATGCTATGCAGTCGAGCATTAGGTGACTCTGGCAACTATTTTTAAACGTTGATGTGATTTCTCATGATTTCTTGTATGGGTTAACCCAACTAATTAGATGTTGTTATGTACATGTATGAAAATTAAATTGTTTGTCTCATCATAATCTTTTAAATCTTATTTCTAATGTTGCAGTGGAGTGACGAGTAGCGTAACTTAAATTATATCTGTCTAGAGTTTGGTGTTATATAACCTTGTATCAATGTGTCCTTAATCAAGGAACAATTCTGTGAAATATTACTCATACACACACATGATGAAACAGGAATGGGCAGGATAAGGTTTATCGATAAACATTTCAAGGTTTTACCCATGTAGTGTACTGTGACCTTGACCTTTTGAAATATGACCTTGGTTTGAGGTTATGACACATGCACCCTTTGGACCTTAAGCAACAATTATGTGAAATATTGAAATACATGCAGAGGGGAAGAAGTATCGGTCGGCCAAGATTTTACCGATGTAGTGTATTGCGACCTTGATTCGCGCCCCTATCTTATTCTATATTTCCTAAACTACATAGACGTAGTTTACGAAATAAAGAGAGCTGAATTTTAAGTTGATTGATTCGAACCTTAGGTCCTAAGAAACGCGCAGTTTAAAATATCTGATACTGATATCCATAAGGAGGTAAAAAAAAAAACGTAATAGCCTTGTCAAGGTTTTACCTGTGAAGTGTTCTGTGACCTTCACCTTTGAGGTATCAGTGACTTTGGTTTGAGGTTGTGACACATCCTTAAGTCATATAACCAACAATTCTTTGAAATCCATGCAGAGGGGAGGAAATTATATGAGGCGCCATTTTACTATTTATTCCCTATTTTTTTAAATCACAAATTCGAATTTTTGATATCAGGGTCCGCTCACCGGTTTTAGAGTGAACCCAGAATGTCCAGGGTGGAAAAGCTGAAATAGGGGAAATTGAGTGGTTTTGAAAGGTGGGTTGAGAAGACCATTATGAAGATAGTCTATAATGGTAATATGCATGTTGTAGAGTATGCCTGCCTTGTGTAAGAGCAATAAAGTTTTTAGGTCACATGACTTATTTAGTCTAAATATAGATATTTTAAAAGGCGTACCGGATTTTCCCTGTTTGACAAGACTTCATAAGGGAAAATATGAAGTTTTGGGGTTTTTACACATTTTTTGAGTTACATGTGTTGGAAATTTTTAAAATTTGGCTAGAATGGAGTATAAGATAATAGCTTTAAGGAAATATAAGCATTATTTCTGAAATTTTTCCAGGAGACCAGAAACAATACACAGAAAAATGGCAAAAACCATGAATTTTAGGCCAATTTTCTGAACCTTTTTCAGCAAACATGTATGATATTTATTATGTATAGCGATCTTAACATGACCTTGAGACTAGTATCATATAAAAGCTGTAGATATAACGAACAGATTGCTATATAGTATAATAATGTGAAATATATAGAAATAAAATGAGATGACGTCAAATTATGTATGATTGCGCAATATTTCTATGCCGCGTGACCGGATAAGAGAAACTGGTGAGCGGACCCTCACATATTCGAATTTTTGATATCAGAAATTCCGTCATATTTTGTGATATCAAAAAATCGATTTTTTGATATCACAAATTCGAATTTGCTCCCCTAGACCCGCGCATAAGGTGATTGTTTAAAAGTGGTTATTAGATGATTGTATCTACTAATTAGGAGACAGTGCCTCATGATTAGGTGAGCACTAATAAAGTCTTAATTAGGTTATAGTATCTCCTAATAAGGCGATAGCTAAGTCCTAATTAGCTGACAGCCAAGTCCTAATTAGGCGATAGCTTAGTCCTAATTAGCTGACAGCCAAGTCCTAATTAGCTGACAGCCAAGTTCTAATTAGGTGATAGTATCTCTGATAATTAGGTGGTAGTATAGATCTCCTTATTAGGATGTAGTATATCTCCTAATTAGGTGGTAGCTAAGTCCTAATTATGTGATAGGTAAGTCCTAATTACTATAGGTGAAAGGTGAAAATTGGGTCATATTATCTCCGTATAATTGGGTGATACCTAAGTCCTAATTAGGTGATCACTAATTAGGTGATAGTACCTTCTCTCATCACAAAGTTTGGTGAAAGAAAGTCCTTATAAGCTGATAATATTTCCTAAAATTAAGAGAAATAATGTTTCATAATGTGGCATTAGGACGCTTCCGTAGATATACATGAAGCATACATTTTACATCAATCAAGAAAAACTGCAAGTTGGAACATTCCGGCAAAATACACGAACCTTCTGCCCCTTAGCCATTATCAAGAAACAATATCGATGTATTTCCAACTACGTATGTTTAAATTTCTTTTTGTCTTAAGTCGGAACTTTTTTTGACAATGCAAAATATGCAGTTTATTTACCGTTCTGAACTTCATGATCATCGTGACCTTTTTTTTTTACAATCACCTCCGGGTATTTATAGAAAAACTGAAAAACTCCATTCTTCACCGGGGTGTGCTTTAAATTTCTTATCTTTCCATTTCTAAGAAAAGGAAAGATAGGAAAAAGCACACAGAAGAAGATTGGACTTTTTTCTTATTACTTTTATTTTAATTATCTTGTATGCGAGAATATATTCACACACAGTTGTTAGAAAATAAATCCGTTTCTGTTTTGCGTTCTTTCAAATTATTTAGTCCGGAATATAATTAGTTAACCACATGCGACTACCGGTTTCAAAATGGCGGACGTTTTGGATCTACACGAAATCGAAGAAGGAGGAGACGAGTTTGAGGTTGATGAAGAGGGAGATCGTAAGTTAAAACACTTTAATTTAAAGTAAAAATTTACTTGCTTTTAATTTTACACAGTACAACTAAGCCAATTAAACCGTCACCTTAGAAGTTAGTCCGACTCACAGGCACATGTAGAAAGAGCGTCAATAATCCTGTATGGTCATAAGAGAATACTGGTATATTATAGAGAGACAAGGCTTCCGACGAATTTTCAGCTAGAAGTAGCATTTCTGCAATTTTTAGCATTTGAAGGGCAAAACGGTGTATGACCATAAAGATTTATTTGTATACTTCCTAAAAATATCAATAATTCACCCAAAAAAATCTCATAACCACAGGCTGCCGATGTTTATCTATTAAAAAATATAAACCAACCTTTTTATTGTTTTTATCATACGTACAGGGAAAGAGGAAAAGGTATTTTACAGAAATCGGGGCGAAAAATTTAACCTAAAAATGTTGACATGTTTTTTTACCTGCTGAATCGTTTATTTTAGTTTTCATATGGAAATCCAGGCATCGTTCGATTCGTTTACACTTCAGCTATTTGCTTCTATAACGCACAAGTCGAAATAATGTCACTAGAAGACACAGCACGGCCGTTTTCCTGCTCCCTTACCGAACCTCGACCTACTTCACCGCTGCCATTGTCGTTTAAATCATGTGATCGCTAATAACAGAAATATGTGCGTGACGTCATAAGACACACCTCCAAACCTTAGGCCAAAAGAAAAAATACCTTTGTTTCCCATCACCCGACCGACCCTATTCAAAGCCGCCGACCCTAACGTTTTTTTCTCGATTTTTAGTTGCATTTATAGGTTTTTCGTGCCAATTTTATGATCGTCGCGCTTTATGAAATGCATGCCAGAAATGTTAAATCTACCGATTTTGGTGTAATTTTACCTGCCTTTTAACATTATCTATTGCAAAACCATTCATTTTTATTCTTCCACTTTTTTAAATTTTGTAAAAATACGAAGTAATCTATAATTTCTCTCTCGAAATGCTTCTTTATATTGTACGGCGCTACCGGGATGGCTTCCCTTTTTCCCATAAAAGGATTAATGCCTGACAATGTTTGTACTCTCTGATTGCTATAAAAACATACAGTCTGAATCAGGGTTCTCATTAACTCTGCCGGCGACCTTTGATTTCTCACCTCCTACTTAGGGTAAAATCGCCGCTTACTTTCATTAAAAATATTCGTCGTATCTCAATTTTTAATGCAGGTTAATATGAAAATTGAATCTGTTCAAAAGGAAATTTAGTTGTCCTGTAAAATCTGTTTAAAAAACTGTCCTAATATAAGGTTCGTGATAAATATTTCGGTAACTATACAGTGCGATAGTCATTTTACGGCAACGTATGTTAAAGTTGTACAATAGAACGATTACATCTCGACATTTTCACGGCTGTAAATAAAATTTTAATACGAACTATTGACCACGCGCCTCCATGTCAGTCTTAATAGGGATAACGTGCTCCTGACGTTACAATTTATGATAATTAAATTTGCGGCCGGTAAATGCTTATTTTATGGTCGAAAACTGAGTCTTTTTTGCCACACGTTACTGGAACCAGAAAAAAACCCGGATGTTTGTACCGTAAAATCAGCACTTATCGGCTACAAACTTAACGTCAAATGCAAGTTACCGCATTCCCGTTTTGATGAAATCTCTACTGACGTTAACGGCGAGTATGTTCTAATTTTACGGCCGTACCTGAGGAGGAAACAACCTATGAAATTCGGCTCTTATTTGAGACATTGCATTAGAATATATGGTAACTCGACAATATAGGGATCAATATGGAAGTAAGCCCATCGATTTTGAGGGAAAGATCAAAGGTCAAATTTGGCGATATGCTTATAATCAGGAGAAGCCTTTTGATTTTGGGTAAACAGGTCAAAGGTCATGGTCACTTTTAGGAAAAAAAGCCCACTGGATTCTGTATATATAATAAAAATGCAGATTCAAGGTCACCATGCTTGGGAGGCCAGTTTTAAAATGCTCATGAACATATAAACATTTTGCTGTTTGCCATCGGTTACAGACACAAAATGACCTCCCCCTTCTTTCTACGTTGTTTAACATGTCTGTGTTTACTGATGATTTCTCCATGTATTTGACAGACAACACATATTTGAAGGTCATGATTCAATGATACCTTTAAATCACATTCAATATATTCAAGGGCGTAGGAGAAGGGGGCAGTGGGGGCACATGCCCCCCACTTTGAAAAGTAGGGGGGGGGGGGGATTCGGTCAATTTTCAAAATTTTTCTTTGGATCGCTACTGCTCGCCAGTTCTTTATAGACTTCCTGAATAATTTAGCTATTCTAATCCATCCTTAATACTTTATCAATGTACATGAAGACATTTAACTCAAACTATATGGCATATTGTTACAAAAATGTACATATACTTGTTCATGACAGAGGGTATAGAAAGTGTTTTCTAATAAGTCAATAATTTGCACCAGAAATGTTAAAATTTGTGCATACAGAACATGAATCTCTCATATTTTTCTTTATTCTCTTCCTCTCCCCCCCCCCTTTTTTTTGCTTGTTAGAAATTTTGGGATGTTGTGCCCCTCCACTTTTTCAGGCAGAGCTACGCCATTGTATATTATTCTAAACAATTATTAAGCCTTACAACGCTACAAAAGTAGATAAAAAAAAAATCCAAAAAAAAAAAAAAAAATTCCGACCGACCTACCCTATTTTATTTCAGCATGTTATGGGAAACAAACATATTATTTTTTTAGGCCTTACGATGTATTCAAAGCTTATAAATGCTTTAAAAAATAATGAGGTAGCAGGGCTCACACTGGCTCAAAATTTTGTGTCGCAAGTTGCGCGATGACACAAAATTGTGCTGTAGCACAATTGAATATTGCGCAATGATAAAGTTGCTGAAAAAACTTTAGTGTATGTGTTGATCTAATGTATGTGTTTTATTTTCAAGAACATACAAAGTCATATTGTATTAGATTCAACAAAGTCAGAGACTAATATCAACACTTAGCTTCTATGATAACATAGTAAATGCAAAATATTCAGTAAGTTTGAATTCAATGACAGTACTGAGTAAGTGATGAGATCAATTAGACCAACTCAAAAAGTTACACAATTCTATGCTTATCATCATCAATTTGCAGTTTAGGGATTACTGTATTGACAAGGCAGTTGGTAGCTGCAAACATGGTGTAGGCTGAAAGAACTGCAGCTTTGCTTTTAGACCAAGCTATAGTACCGACCCCCCCCCCCCCCTCTCCCCATGACATGAACTCCTTGATAGCAAGGACAGCCTAAAATTGGCTATTGTAGCCAAAGAAAGATGGACAGACCTTGATTTTTTCCTGGGATGGGGAGGGGGTCCAAGTATATGATTGTGAAAAACATTAGAAAAAAAAAAAAAAAAAAAACGGGAAAAAATAGCATTTCCAGGATGGCTTTTAACACCCTCTAGATATGCTCTTGATCATTTATTCAATGTAGCTTGAAAACAGTCCCCTTAAACAATCTTTGCTTGTTGGGGGAAAAATGTTGACCTGATTAATTAAGGTCGGTGTAGCGGACACCCCCACACACAAATAAAAGATCGCAACGTACATGTATTTTATCTAGATGAATATTTCTCATATAGATACAGAAGCTATTTGTGGTTTGTTTTCGTAATCACAATGACCTAGAAATAAGTAATTTTTTCTTGTTCAATTCTTCGTCGCCTACGCTTTGTTTCACAGGAGATAGGCGCCTATGAAGCAAAATTAAAAGAAAGTAAAGGGGGTGCTATTGTGGGTCCACGACGTCGAGCTTGTATGCTTTTATCCTGAATGCAAAGATCTCAAAACCTCGATTTAGATGCTATTGAAGGCTTATTTGATAGTTTTATCGTCAGAACTTGCAGATGTTTTAAAAACAAATGGCGTCAATTTTGCTACTTTGTTTTCCGATACGGAATCAAACATTTCTAAGTTACCTTCCTAATTTTAAAATCTAAATTATATAATACAGTGGTACTTTTTTGGGGGGGAGAAACAAAGAATTGAACAATAAAATAATTATGACATGCTCGTGATGATCTAAACTTTTCAGTGACATCGAAAGATGTAAAAGTTTGCCGTCCGCCGTAACAAAGTTAAAATATCTTTTCAAAATTAGGAATACGTTGGACAGCTTATCTTCATAATCCAATTATCTAATTAGCAGTGGCTCTCGTGCTGCTTGGGCTACCTAATGACCAGCTAGTGTATTTCACACCTTTTACAGTCATCCGCTTACCTGCGTTACACCTGAACGCTTCAACTGCACTTTGGATAACTTAGAATCGATCTGTCAATGCCGAATTCGCGTTTTTGTCGGTTTTTGAAAACTCATTTTTAGAAAATTTCCTTTGTTGCAAATCGCGATTTTCTGTCGCAAATTTCAAATTTTTGTCGCAAAATGCGACATTTGCGAAGCCCAGCGCGAGCCCTGGGTAGCATAAGTCTAATCTAAAAAATAAGGCAAACAAAATTTTGCAAAACGTTCCATTTTATTTTGACGTTTTTTTATTTATTATATTTTATTTCTGTTTCTTCAGCCCGGAGTGGCACACGTCATTAGCGATCACGTGATTTAAACGACAATGGCAGAGGTGAAGTAGGTCGAGGTTCGGTAAGGGAGCAGGAAAACGGCCGTGCTGTGTCTTCTAGTGACATTATTTCGACTTGTGCGTTATAGAAGCAAATAGCTGAAGTGTAAACGAATCGAACGATGCCTGGATTTCCATATGAAAACTAAAATAAACGATTCAGCAGGTAAAAAAACATGTCAACATTTTTAGGTTAAATTTTTCGCCCCGATTTCTGTAAAATACCTTTTCCTCTTTCCCTGTACGTATGATAAAAAACAACAAAAGGTTGGTTTATATTTTTTAATAGATAAACATCGGCAGCCTGTGCTCATAACATAGCCTAATCGTCTACCTAATTTGGACTGTTTTCTACTTTCTGTCTTGAACCTCCATTGCCAGATTAGCTAGTCAGAATCATCCAGGTGTTTTACTTTGCTTTCAGAAAGCAGAGTAAAGCCTCTGAATGAATCAGTATTTGTCAAATCTGGCAATGGAGATTCAAGACAGAAAGTACATGTAGAAAACAGTCCAACTTAGGTAGACGATTAGGCTATGTTATGAGATCATTTTGGATGAATTATTGATGTTTCTAGGAAGTATACAAATAAATCTTTATGGTCATACCCCATTTTGCCCTTCAAACATGACAAATTCAAACATTTCAGATGCTACTTCTACCTGAAAATTCGTCGAAAGCCTTGTCTCTCTATACATATATTCCCTTATGACCTGTAAAGGGGTATCATACAAGATATTGACACTCTTTCTACATGTGCCTGTGGTCCGACTCATGCAGACCTACGACGGTGTTATCTGATAACACCGTCATAGGTCTGCATGAGTCGGACTACTTGGAAGTCGATGTGGCAGTTCACAAACGTGCAAACATTTTCAAAGCAAGTGTTGTTGACTGTCGTTTTAATAGAAAAAGTAAATTATTGTTCACTACCTCATGCCTCTGTTTTCATATCAAATTTTGCTGTTCTAGCTGAACTTGGCAGATTTCCTCTATGCTTCAATGTGATAAATAAAATGATTAACTATTGGTATCGACTGCAAAATATTTCGAATTATTCCACAAATTTTATCATAAGAAATGCCTTCATAACATCCAAATGTCTCTTTGAACAGGTGGGGCACCACCCCTGATTTGCGAGATCGTCTCTATAATTAGGGATGGTCTCGCATTATCGAGACGAAAATATCCCTCTTATTCGAGATTTTCGGTTCAGTTTTATCATTTTTGTGAAATTCATCTGAAAAAATAAAAAAGCGCAGCATTGTCGGCCAATGGCACTAATATTTAGATCACATTCCTTCTTGACAAATCAAGTTTTATGCAATATAATGATGCGACTTTGAAATATGCTAAATTGAAATCAGCTCCTCTGCATTTCCGTGTCATATTCACATAACAAATTTGGTATTTTCTCCAGCAAACTTCGTTATTTTTCCACAAACTTACTTACCTGTGATGAGCTGAGGTTCTCTACTTTCATTTCAGCAATCTATTGCGCATATTAGATCGCGCATCGAGGCAAAATCATCGTCACAAGAAAGTGCATGGTCAATAATCTATGGCGGCCCATTAGGGTTATGATATTCAATGTTGTTGTTCATCAGAGATGCATCGTGTAAGAGTTGTCTTTCCAAACCGTCAACATTTGTCACAAGAACGATCGTTTTATCCAGATTTCATTATGTTTACATGTAGTAATGAATAAGTGATGTTGACATAAAATAATAAAAAAAAACCTGAATAATTATGTCATAACATGCCATTTCTACATTCAAGAAGAAGAACATAATTGAAATATTTGAATATTTCATTACTAATAATTCGTTTTATTTATTCACAAATACGTTTATTCTATCATGTCTATGGAAAAAAAAATATTAAATAAACATGATGAATAAAATTCAATGAACTGTTAGTCTGAAATGGTACCAACTTGACATTATGATAGAGCATTAAAGAAAAATCCAATGTTGATGAACATTCAACATGCACAAGTCTATGTTACGTATTGCTCTCCATACAAGATGACAGGAACTGATAACGAAAGTAGGGCAGTGAACTAGATTGATGCTCATTGGCTCATTATGCAAATGTCATATCCGGGTCAGTGCATAGAAACGTTTTTCAAAGATGTCACAACCATCTCAGCTGGCCTTTTCCATCCAAGAAATTTTATTTTAAGGTGAAAATAAACATCGAAGTCGGGGGTAGGTAAGATTCTCAGCCTGAAGCGTATCTAATTTTCAAGTTCCTGCTTCACTGCAGCATCCGATACGTTGACGGTAAACATTTTTATGTTTATTGGGCAGAGGAAATTCGGACCAAACAGGAAATGTCATGCGCTTTTGCGTTCTTTCCGCAAAATTAAGATTTATTCTCATTATGATCACAATCATCTTGCATTTGCGAGATATTTTCATGACCCAATTCAGGGATAATGCCTCATTATAGAGACGATCTCGCAAATCAGGGGTGGTGCCCCACCTGTTGAAAACGGAAAACCCTCTTGGTTTGGAAGTGTTCAAAAAATAATCAACACGATCCCTGGACTCGTGCCATGCACAAACTTGAAACCTATCCCCTTTAAGAAACAGCTAAATAAGCTTTTAAGATCAGCGTTCCTAACCATGTGGGAGAATGACCTCTCAAATAATGAAAACGGCAAGCTCCGTAACTACATCAAATTTAAACAACACTTTCACAGAGAGAAATATTTGAAAATTATAAATAATTTTGATTTAAGGAAACACTTAACCAGATTCAGAATTTCCTGTCATCGCTTGATCATTGAAGCTGGTAGATATAAAAATATTCCATTCCACCTTCGTATATGTACATGTACTAGTTGTAGCTCAAATGAAATTGGTGATGAAATGCACTTTCTCTTATGTTGCAAAAAATATGAAAGTGAAAGGAAACTGTTATTTAATGACATAAGTTCCACTTGTAAAAACCTTCAGAGACTGAGTCTAAATGATAAAATGTTGTGGTTGATGAGTAATGAAGATAAAGATATATTGTTAAAAGTTGCTAGATTCATCAAATCTTACTGTGATTAATGATATTTTAACATACTATTTTTTCACTGTGTTTGAGAGTTTACCTTGTTTTCGTCAAATATATATGGTCTATCCTGTACAATTAACTTGGCTTGCAGCACTAGGCACGAGGGGGGGGGGGGGCTATTTATGCAATATGAGAAAGATGAGATATTACCAAACACAAGATAATACTTCATTCACACATAATAATGATGATTGAATTATTGATTTATATATATTATATAAATTACATAGCTCCCTGAGCAGTGTCCCTTGGTGCCTTCTGCTGTTTGCTGACACGTACTTTATCTATATAGTTACCACACATTTACGGTGAACTTTTAAAGTGGAACTGATTGTTTCATAAGTTTAGATCTTCTTAACCATGTATATTGTTGCCTACTTGTCATCCTATCAAAAGAGCGAAGTCATAATTATACTGGTGTTAGGTGTATTCTTGTCAGCCATGAGATTTAGCAACCAAAGGAATCTTGGTCTTCAACAGTGGGCACGAGGGGGGACTAATTGAAACATAAGAAATAGTAATATAAAAGAAAAAAAAAAAAAAAAAAAAAGTAAACTAGACTGAAAATAGAGGACTGAATATATGTATTGAACAGACTAATGTAATCAGTGGCAGTGGCTTGATATTATAGTTCCCTAACCAACGTACCTTGGTGCCCACTGTTGTTGACTGACATAATTACATACATGTACATGTATACAGAAATTTCTGTTGTTATACATTGTTGTTCTGTAGTAATATCTATAACATTGTTTTTCTTGTAGTAATATCTTCTGACATTTATGCCTCTCGGGGCCCAATTTTTTGGCAATAAAGTGTATTGTATTGCATATCAGGATTTTCTGTAATACGAACATAGAGGCATGAGGTAGTCAACAATAATATATTCTCTAGTGTTGGTTCCTGTATATCAGGTCACAGGTGCCAGATTCCTAGAAAAAAAACTAAAACCACATCTTAAACTCCCGTTTCTCCTCTCTTTACTTTTTCCTTAAGGCACCACAACTTCCATGTTTAAACACCATCCCCCCTCTTTACCCCCTTAATATCGTAAGTTTCAACAGGATTTCAGCATAAAGCTATATATCATTATTTTCTATAGATAATTTTCTTTGTGATCGTAACCTACTTGTCCTTGATTTTACTTGCATTTAACCGCAATTAATCCAAAAACATGAAATGGAGTCGAAACCTACATTTTAAGTTATTCTTAGCAGCGCAGTATGTTAGTTCGAGTTGTCATCCTTGCCGCTAAAGGTAAAGTGTAGGTTTCGACTCGATTTAAAACATGGGAGCTGTCATGCCTTATAAAAGGATAAAGAGAAGAGAAAGGGCATTCTAGATGGGTTACAATTTTGTCTCTAGGAATCTGGTGCCTGTGGTTCAGGTACCGATAGTTCAGTACAAGTTCTTACTTCTAAGAATGAGCTATCAGGATGTCCCTTTAGCTCACTCGGGAACGAGTCTAACTATGGCCCGGATGGCCGGGGAGTCCTGGACTGGGCACCTGCAAACTAATTTAATAGTGACGAGGTGAACAACTGGTGTGTTTGGGCCAGCTCGATCTGCAGGAGTGGAGGCAGAACCCTGCCAGGGGTTGGAGAGTGGCATCACAGCGGGGTACATCGACCGCCCTCAAAGAAAGGAGAGAAGGTTGTAGTGGTTCCAGTAGTGCAGGTACTGATAGTACAGTACAAGTTCCAAGACTGAGCTATCGGAATGTCCCTTTAGCTCACTCGGGAACGAGTCAAACTACTGTATGACCTGGACAGCTGGGGTTCAAGTTCCGGACGGGCACCTGCAAACTAATTTATCTATTAAACCGACTGGTTAAATGACTGAGCTACCTGGTTGACCCTTTAGCTCACTCGGTTACACTCTGAAATTAAAATTCGACCTCAGCAGTTCAATATCCTGCTGCGCTGGGGCGTTTAGTTCACAGGCATTGAAGTGAACAATGGCAGTGCGTGCGCCGCATGTATGTACATGTGTGTGGGATGAAGGAGAAAAGAGTTTAATATTATGGTAGGCACCAAGAGCCTTCTCAAACAAAGGAAGAAGTTCTTGAGGGCGAACGGTAAGGATATGAAGTAAACTGACTTACTGAGCACTAGCACCCTGACCGGGTTATCGAATGACGGTCTTTGGATTGGAATTCCAGAGTGTCACAGATTGAGCTAAAGGGTCAACCCCATAGCTCTGTCATTTTTGGCTCGACTGCAATAGAGCTATTGCAATACCATTGGCTTCAGCGTTGGTGCCGTCCAAACTACATGTAGATGATAAGGTAAATGTTAAGATCACACTATTACCTTTCCTTTATTCATATTCTGTTGGTTCTTTTTGTTGTTAATGTTTAATTATACTTTGTTTATTAAATATTACCAGATGGGGATGTAGCCCCTGGGGTTGGGATTTTTTTAATTATTTCAAATGATAAGGCAAATGTTGAGATGATAATCCAAACTTCTTTTATATATTTTCCCAATTTATGAGAAAAAGCAGCTATTGTTCCCAATTTCAAAGGCCCTGGGCCCCTGTCCCAAAAATGGGTGTGAGAGCCCTGTTTTGATCAAACTTTTATAAAATGATCTTGACCTACATTTTCCACTTGAGTGATTTTGCCTTTAAAGCCAATATTGAGCAAAGTATAAGTGCTATAAGTTCCAAACTTACATCAGTCAGGGGTGTAACTCATTTCAATTATATATTTCGTCACTGAAATCTGTTATTTTTCAGATTTTCTTGCAAGATATTTATAGAATCACTTAAAATATAATTGATTCAAGTTACAGAACTTTCTAAGGTCAAATGTGTCACAGTGATTATATCATCCATTGCTTACAGAAAAGTTTGACCTCGTCAGACATGTCAGATGCAATATTGGTGCCTCTTCAAAAATAAATTAAGGTCACAGCTGGGAAAAATCATGTTTGGGGCAAAATCTAGGTCAAAAATAAATATACCGTAACAGAAACAAGTTACTTTTAATATGTGAAAAATAATCAGTTTTGGATATATTGTTTTTGGTCATGCTTAGATTTTCTTATCCATTTTTTTTTTTTTTTTCGCTGATAATCATCTTTAAACATCACTCCATTAAATTTTGTAAAATAATCCTTTACGCATTGAATCAATTTCATATACTGCAGAAATCAGTTATGTTTTATGACCTACCTAAACATTACCGATTTTCATGGAATGATAAGTAACTGATTTCTGTTATAAACTGAAATCGGAGGATCGTAATCCACAACACTCTTCCATCCTTTCTTTGAGGAGGACAGTGATGTCGCCTGTAATGTCACACACGTTTTCTCCTTGAAGGAGGCGATGGTGCTTCCCCGCCATTTTATGATTGAACACACTGCCATTGTTTACCTTGTCGCCAATGAAGTAAACTGAGCACTCGTGCCCTGACCGGGTATCGATCAACAGTTGTTGGATTTGAATTCCAGAGCATTGCCGAGTGAGCCACTATGAACTATCAAAATCTTGACTATTTAAGTCCACAACGCCTTGCTCTTGCTATGATTGGTTCTTCGCTAGAAATGACCAAACTTTTCAGTGCGATTGAACAAATTCTGGACAATATATGGTCAATCTAGACCACTTGATTTTAAGTCGCACAACTTCTATGCTGCTTTCTATTACTGTAAAACTTTTAAAGCAAAACATGTATCAGTAAATACTGTACAAGGTCTCTTGTATGTTTACATACACATACATGTACATTGTACAACATTTTGTCAATTTGATGTTAAAACTGTATTGCACAAAACTGTCCATGGATAGAATTGAAACTGATTTATGAAATTTTATCAGATTTTCTCTCATTTTTTTATTTTCAGAGGGACTTCAGAAATTGAAAGAAAAGGCAAAGAAAAGAAAAGGACGAGGATTTGGTTCAGGTATTATATTTCTAGCTGTGGTACATGTTAAAAATTTATGTCGATAGTTTCCTTAAAGAATCTTGAGGTTCATGAAGTTGGTTCAGCAGCACAAGCAGATTCGAGGGTGTTATTCCTCTTCTCGGATAGGATACTGGTCTATCGCAGGTTAATTTTCTAGCAATGCTACATGTACATGATGTACACGAAGATATGACGATACAAAACGTTTAATTTCAGCTTATTTGAAGTAATCATAAAATGAAATATACATATACAGAAAAAAAGAAACTATTATAAAAATCTGATGATGTGCTCGCGAAATTAATGTCACGTGAATTAATTTGTTGTCGAGTTGTCGTGAAAATTGAGTCACACGAATATAATGTCGTATAAAGTACATTCACTTCAGAGCTTTGTTAATTGGATTGCTCAATCAGGGTAAAAGTTGCATGCTCTGGGAACACAGCCACAGCTCGACAAAGTGAAATAAGATGAATTTTATTTAAAGGCCATGTGGGGACTATAAAAGAAGACAGGTAAATTTTCTGTCATTTCCTCGCTGACCACTGTAGGGTTAACATCTCTAATCACAATCTGATTGGTCCTATGTTTCCTTTATAACCCTATCAATTTTTGATTGACAGCCTCAAATAGGTAAAATTGTGGTATATCTAATCAGCATAATCAAGTATACCTGTCAGTATGTCTTTGATGTCACACACGGCTTGTGTCTCTAGGAATATCAGTGGTCTGTAGACGCCTACCAAGCTAAGATCACTCAGGTGTGCATATTAATTACCATTGGTAAAAAAAACCCAGCCTTTAACTGCAATATTAATAATAGTTTTCAATCCAAATTAAGTGGGTGAAAATGAACAAATCAGACAATTTACAGGGTAAGATGCTTTATCCAGTTGCCAAATGGGTGAGCAGCTGCCGATATCAAAGTTGTTCAGAGTCAAATTAAGCGTATCAAACTCCTTTTTTTGAACAATTTGGTAGATTTTGTTGTGTCTTGTAATCATCTTGCATACTATTACAAGTACCAGTATTCCAAAGCTTTTAAAACACTTGAAAATGCTATTCATGTATTGTTATAATCATAACCTATTTTTCATGTTCTTAGATGATTAAAATAACTTTTTCAGAGGGCGCGACCCGAAGCGGAGTAGAGGAATATGAGGCGATGGAAGTTGACGAAGAGGGCGGACCAGGCCCACAGAGATGTTAGTATAGAACATGTTGAAATCTTTATACCACAAAATAAAATTTTGAACTTATTTTACATCCTTTAACAAACAAATTACTAAAAAGTGTATACAACTTATATCAATATTATTATAATGATAATAGAAAACAATACATTTTGTTTAAACATATGAGTTAATCTGCAATGTACTTGTAAGATAAATTCAGAGAATTGCAACGAGTCTTGTATTTGATTGAATTTGGCTTTACAAACTGGCAGTAAAATGGCTAAGAACACTTGTAGATGTTTGGAGAAGAGGAAAGTATCTTCTAGCAATTGACCCTTCCGAACGCGGGAACAATTTGAGAAATTTAATGACGTCACAATGTGATTTCGATGTTTGACTGAGGTTCGAAGCTTGTTTGTCCGAGGTAAAAGCATTGTGATGTCACAACATTTTGCATTTTTTTTTTCCACAATAGGAAGGGTCAATTGGAAATTATGTCTGTCTGTTTTACATATTTCATTATGCTAATGTACCTAAATTATATGAGGAGGAATTTCCCATTTCCCAATTTAGCTCATTCAGAATTTTTGTACTAAGATTTTATGTATTTCAGCTGTTGAGGGGTGGATCCTGTTTGTGACAGGGGTGCACGAAGAAGCCCAGGAGGACGATGTCATGGATAAATTTGCAGATTACGGTGCAATAAAAAATCTTCATCTCAATCTTGACAGACGAACAGGATTTTTAAAGGCAAGATCTCTAGATATAGTCTTTGTTTTCTATCTAATTACGGAAGTATATGTGTCCAAATTATTCAATGATTCAAGTATTTGCTTTGTTAGTCACACTATCAGGCTTTTGGATTCTAGATGATAGTTCCAGTTGCTTTGATACTTTTCACCTTATTCAAATCCTATTTAGGTGCATGGATTCTTATGATAAGGGAGAGGTGTCAAGGTTACAACATAAAATATTGCATTAAAATACAGTACTTAATATGATAAAAATTTTCTACATGTATATTTGGATGTAAGTTCTACGTTGCTTTAGGAAATGTACATGTATATTGTATTGAAGTGATGAATGCTTAAACTTTGAGTCAAAAATAAAGACTGAATTATTCAATCTTTTCAATATAGAAAGTGATCTCCCGTTTTGGGTTGTATCAGATGTAAACTAAATGTGACATCATCAAAACCAGCTTAAAATTCAGGGAAAATATGCTCCAAATTAAACGTTTTTATAGGAATGTCATTATGTTATAAAGCATTTCCATGTACATTTGATACTGTCCAAAATTGAAAGTATCTTTGTATATTGAAAAAAAGACGGAACAATTATACAAGATTATTACCGTGTGAATTTCATTTTCTAGGGCTATGCATTGGTAGAGTATGAAACCTTCAAAGAAGCCCAGGCAGCAATGGATTCATTAAATGGTTCAGAAATCCTCGGTCAAAAAATTAATGTTGATTGGTGTTTTGTTAGAGGTCCACGCAAAGGAAAGTAAGTACAAATATGGATTTTGTATTTTAACATCATCTCTAAGTAAAATTTGAAGCATAGTTATGAGAAATCCTTTGACTTTTCCTTATAATGTGATTTCCATTTGGTCATATTCAATTTCCACTACGCAGTAACAGTAGAATAATCCATGATTTGTTGGTACCCACAAAATCCCTTCCCCCTCCCTGATTTTCACAGCTTTTCCGGTGACTAATCATTGATCTCATTACAAACACACAAAATCATGTGGGATTTTTATGCCCCCGGAATCAAAGATTCAGGGGCATATAGTTTTTGGCCTGTTCGTCTGTTTGTCCGAAAAACTTTAACATTGGACATAACTTTTGAATGGGAGGTGATAGGTCTTTCACATTTCACATGTGTATTGCTTGTGACAAGACCTTTCTAATGATACCAAAATTTTTGACCTTGTGACCTTGACCTTTGACCTACTTTTCAGAAACTTTAACATTGGGAAAACTTTTGAATGGTAAGTGATAGGGCTTTGATATTTCACATGTGTATTCCTTGTCACAAGATTTTTCCATCGATACCAAAACCAAGTGACCCTGACTTTGACCTTTCACATACCTGTACTTAGCAGAAAATAGTGTTTATACTAACAAAGATGCCACCGGGGGCATTCGTGTTTCACAAACACAGGCTTTATTTCCAATATTCATGTCGCCTGCAACATATAGGGATAACTTTTTCCGGCATCTATTTGTCCATCAGTCTGGTAATCACACTTTCACATATTTGGCTATAACTTACTCGATATACATCAGGCATCTTTCAAACTTGCAGGGATGATAAAGCATGATAAAACTCAGCACCTAGTGCATGTCAAGGTCACTTTCAAAGGTCAAGGTCATGTACATATACTTAAGGTCAAGTATGAGACAGGCGACATACCTGTTCTTGAATAGTGCTGTTTTTAACCCTAAAAATTGCGTTCATAGTTTGTCATAGATTTGAAAGTAACAGGTATTTAAATTTTATATCTGCTCCTTATTTTTGCAGAGGAAGGAGTCGAGATGATCGTAGGAGGAGATAACTGTGATTTTACATGTGTTTTATGGTCTCTGTTTTATATGATGCGGACGTACTTTGACGAGTCGGCTTAAGCAACAGGAGGGATTTCTACTAGCATTTGTAAGAAAAAAAAAGTGCCACCTGCTTTATATACAACATGTTATCATTGTATTACTGATAGAAGCCGCTAAACAATACCACAGAACGACTACAGATGAAAATCTGGTATTTGATTCCTCACTGTGACAATGATATTCAATTGATGTTGGCAAGAAGCTGACTTCATTTTATGGGGATACAAAACTGGAGTTAACTTTATTTTCACATTGTTGGTAACCTGATCATTGTGTCCATTCAATCGTGTAGTCTACTCACATTCTTCATCCATGTTTTTCAGGCGTATAAATGTACGTAGCTACATTTGAAACTAAGAAGTATGTATTTTATTGTCCTTAGTTCATGATTGATTTTGTAATAAATTGTTCATAGATTGCATATACTTTATGATTTAATGTTAATAATTCAAGTGAACTGAGTAAGATTAAATTCTACTTCCAAAGTTGAGGTCACGAGAGAGCACTATAATTCTACACCACCATCCATAAATTAGTACATTGTATACACAATTTCTGTTCAAGTTGCTGTTAGAAATTGCACAGTTTCGAATCCATTGCTGTATAATTCTGAGGATGAACCTTATCAAAATCATTTGTAACAAGTTTGATCAAAATATTTTTGTTTTTTGAATTTTGATTCTTTTTCATATAAAAATGACAATTTCTAGAAAAAAAATTGGGCTGATGAAAAAAGTCTCTTTTAAAATTTTTGTTATCACAATTCATAATTTTGAATACGGAAGATCGCAAACACTTCTAACTAAGACTATAGGATTGCTCTCGCGCACTCTTCGATTGTTATGACGTCATCAATTTACTTGGGCAGAAAAGGTGCCCAAGTTTTGAACAATGGTTTGGGTAGGTGACTAAATGAAAAATCAGAACGGACACGCTGCACGCGATGCATTTGCGATCTTGCGAATTATGTGAAGCCAATTATTATGGATCTTCCATGTTCAGAATGGAAAAAATCTGGATAAACTAGTAAAGAATTTAGAGTGATTTCCTTATTTGTACCTGTATAGTTATTTATGGATGGCAGTATATAAGAATACCCATTATTGTCAAAACTTGCCATGCATTACTGTATAACAAGCATCAAGAGTTTGCTTTCTCCATTATGCTTTTCTTCCATCTGTCGTTCCATCTGTACTCAACCGAACTTCATACAGTTATAATTGTGAAAGTCAAAGGTCATAATTTATAGCATAAGGGAAGATACTGCCAAAACCTCTTAATGCAAGAACTTCAAATTTGTTACATAGCTTAAAAGTGAAAATGAAACCTATCAAGGTCAAAGGTCAAGGTTACATGCTATTTATTTGAAGTTTTGAACAAAAAATCATTATTAGCATACACATGTACAATGTAATGTCTTACTTCTCTGTTACTACATTGTGCAAGAAGTACATTATTGTCTTGTTCTCTCAGCTGAGATTCTGATTGCAATGAAGATCTCTGATTGGCTACTTTACATTTGACTGTTGCATATTCAATAAGATAAGATCCACAAGTATTAGCTTCTACAAAAAGCTTGCCATCAGTTGGCTGACTTTAAATAAATGTTATAAATTCTAGAGAGAACAAAATCGGAATATACAGGATGCATTCTTACTTTTGCTGTGCGACTGTTGTAGGACGTATTGATACAAAGACTTTTTGATGCATTTTCGGAAGGAAATACACTGTTACAATATGACTTTCAGTTCTCTGATCATCTAGATTTGAGCCGCCCAGATGAAAGAATCTTGTGTACAGATTCTGAATAACTTAGATAAATATTTGCATTTTTCGTAATTGTCAACCAATCATATTTCCAAGAGGTATTCTATCCCTGTAAGATGGTCACGAATGATTGCAGTATACCTGCAGTCATGACTGCCGGTAATGATTACAAAAATTGTTAAACTAGATGGCCTAATTGGCTCTCAATTTCAAGTTCTCCAAAATCAATGATAGGCCAATGTCTATCATATTAATTGATAAAACATTATAGGATACAGGCAGGACCTTAAGTTTGACGACCCTCTTTCTTTCCATAAAGGGTCACCATGGCAGAAAAAAATCCTCTCTATTTTCAAGGTCATGATTACATGTTACAAATAGTCAACGATAAAGGTCAAAGTAACATCTTTGAAATAGTCTGATAAAGGTCAAGGTTACATCTTTTGAACAGTCGATGATGAGTATATATTGTGCAGATCGAGGTAGTAAATTAAGGCGCATTCTTGGTTTGCTGAATTTGACCTTATAGTTTATTTTTCTCTCGACTGACAAGGTTTTAAAATATTGGTAAGGTCAACGTTGTAGAAAGTGAGAACGCAATTGAAACAAAAGTTTTCGCAATGGTTGCATTTGATATACTGATTTTATTTCACTACTGTATACAGGGAAAATTTCACTCCTGTTCTTTTTTCCCTAGATGACGACAGGGCAAATTCAAGGCAGAGTTAATACAAATATGTTTAAAGGACCATCTATTTGTAAAAGGAAGAATTCAAAACTTCGAATTCAGTCCAATATCACAATAGGATGAAAATAAGACATGGAGAACTCAAAACTGCATACAGTATTGTACAGATGCTGACTTTTACCTGCCTATATCTGCTCGCGTTTAAAAAGGTTTGGACTAATCTGGGTCGAAAAGAGGTCATAATATGATTTAGAATTTACGTAAAAATCCATCTGTTCATACCTTTATATTTCCATTGCTGCAGATGGATCCCTATGTTAAGCGCCTGTTCGGCAAAGGGATTTATAAACTATAAATCTGGTTACCTACTATGACGTCAGGCTTTAGTTTTGGAAGTACAGAGAGTTTACCACTGTTCAGATACTTAAATTGACATTATAACACCCAATATGCTCATCATTAATGCTAAACGAGGTGTCTGATATTTAGTACAAATGGAAATATGAGTAATGACTGTTTTTATTTGGGTGTTGATTGTAGTATAATTCTGGTTCGACACGTATTCACGCAATTTGCAAGTGACCAACCAGAATTATGCTACCATCAACACCCAAAGTGAGACAGTCATTTCTTAAATGATGTCATGCTATAATACGGTATGCATTTCCACTTGACTGAATATTGGTTGAGATTTGAGAGCAAGGCCCGCAGAATAGTGATGTAACATCAACAACACCCCAACAAACCTTTCTGCCTCTGAAGTAATAGATCACCCCAAATCAGCTCTTGCTTCCTTTGTCTTTGACACTAACAATTTAGATTTAGATTGACCATACTTATACTGCATACCTAAAATGCATAAGAATCCGTACAAACAACGTTTCATCGCTGGTTCCTCAAAATGTTCTACCAAATCTGTATCGATCTTACTCACCAAAGTTTTATCTGAAATCAAATCTGGGCTACAAAAATATTGTTCGACAGTATATTCTCGCAGTGGTATCAACCAGATGTGGATTTTAAAGAATTCGAAGGAACTTTTAGAACATCTGAAATCCACTCATTTTAGTAGAGTCCATTCGATCAAAGCCTTTGATTTTTCGACACTTTACAATTCCACATTCTAAATTGAAAGAAAGACTCGCAAAATTTATAAGTAATGCGTTTACAAGTAAGAACGGTAATCGCAAATACAAATTTATTGTTGTTAACTATGACAAAACCTACTTTGTAAAAGAAAAGTCAGATTCTGAAAATAAGTACACTGAAACAGACATTATTCAGATGTTAAACTTTCTGATCGACAACATTTTTGTGGTGTTTGGAGGAAAGGTCTTCCAGCAAATTGTCGGAATTCCAATAGGGACCAATTGTGCCCCACTCCTTGCCGACATTTTCCTTTACTCGTACGAAGCTGAATTCATTCAATCTTTGGTCTCTGAAGGGAAAAGATACTTAGCTTCTGACTTCAACTTCACTTACAGATACATAGACGATGTGTTGTCCATCAATAATCCAAAATTCGCGGATTATCTGAGCAGTATCTATCCTTCGGAGCTTGAAGTCAAAGAAACAACAGAGACAAATAATTCAGCATCCTATTTGGACATAATGTTGTCCTACGACACTGATGGTCACATGAACACCTCACTCTATGACAAACGTGACGACTTCAATTTCAGCATTACAAACTTTCCTTTTCTGAGTAGCAACATCCCTTCATCGCCTGCTTATGGCGTGTTCATATCTCAGTTGATACGCTATGCCAGAGCAAGTACCAAATATACGGATTTTGTTCTGAGAGCTAGGCGTCTTTCAGATAAGCTTCTCAGTCAGGGATATGTTTGTGACCGACTAACATCGTCACTGAGGAAGTTCTACGGTCGATATGGGGAACTCGTCATACACTATGATGTCCCACTATCCAGAATGGTGGATGATATTCTGTCATTTGAACCATTCAACCAAAGATTGTACTCTATATCTTCCAAAATGGAAGTAACCGGATGTGACAGTTCTACCAAATTGAAGCGACGGGTGTTGCATGCAAGCAGGAGATGCTTACTCTTCCTGGGCACCTGGTCTCACTCTCATATCGGGAGTTCGCTTCTTTTCATATGGTGGAGGTTTTTGTTTTTGTTTGCTTTGGTTCCTGTTTTATCCTGATTTTGTATGCCTTCGGTTTCTGATTTTCTGAATTATCGATTTTGTACTGTAGACAGGGATATGGTCATTATCCATATTTGTCATCATGTCCTTTAAGAAACTTCATTCAAAATTTAAGGGACTAGGTTTCAGAGACGCATCGGATTTAGGTCTAGGTCCTCTACTCTCCTTGTCAACAAAAACCAAAATGCTGAAAGTTGGAAAATTACCACAAAGGAAAACTGTATCTTTGAATGTCTGCGATGTGTACACATATAGAAATTACTTTGTCCGAAGTCGGACTGTGTTGTAGCCACACATTATCTTGCTTAAAGATTGCAAGGGTGTGTGGGCGTTCATAATTAAATTGCAAGGTCAAGATTTTCAATGTCCCACATAGTGTCAGGTAGGCAACGTGTCTATTTGTTCAGGTCTGCATTTTATTTTACGTACGACGTAGGTAACATTTCTCTGGAATATTTCCTTGATCAGGGACTGTTGAAAACCATATTCTTTGACCTGACAGGTAAAGTTATGTAAGAACTACTCTTCGAAAATAACTCGGATAGTGGGAAAGACACCATTGGTCCAACATATTCAGAGCTTCCTGGTGGCTGTTCATTGGCTGACAGTTTAATAGGTCTTGAACTGACACAAATCCAACAATTGAACCTGGATATGTCGACATATTTCATTGTTTTCATGAGAATGCTTTATTGATAATATGTTGCCCTCTCGCTTTGAGAGAAATTTGTTATTTTAAGAGAGTTCGGTTTTTGATTTAATCGTCGTTACAATACAATGAATTGAATTATTTATCAATTATTTTAATTGCTTCTTTTATCTATAATCTCATGACACTGACTCGATCTATTTAAAAAATATGAATTCATAATTGCTAATGTTAAAGTACCTTTGATGAGATTTAAAGAATAAATTTTTACCAATTTTGTTAAGAAGATTGATCCCTTAAACCAAAGTTTGGACACTAAATTTTTTTCTCATAGATAGTTGAGACTTCTTTTTACAAAGCTTCATAGAAATATACAGTTAACTCTCGTTTACTCTTACTCGGCAAAGGAGCTGATAAGATAAGGCGTAAAATCTGCCCTGAAAAGGTGGAATTTTTAAAATGGGAACTTCAAGAAAATTCTTTCACAAAATTGATGCCAGCTCTTGGTTTCATCATAATCAGCAGTTTGATAAGACTTATCGTGCATAGTTTTCCTAAATTTTGGGGCAAAATGTGTCTTTTTCTATAGAAATCTATGGAAAATGGAAAAGTTTTTTAAAACATTGTTCCCCCCTCAGCTACAGAACGCCACTTTTACAGAAGATGTATATCACTAATACACATCTTTTGACAAAGTGGGGTTCTGTAGCTAAGGGGGGAACGATACTCCAGAGACGAAAAACTGAAAAAGGGAGGGTGGGGTTTTTTTTAAAAATCTATGTTTTAGGCCATGATATGAGCAAAGTTTCATTTTTTCCCTTTTAAATTCATTCATTGATATATTCTACACATGTTCTCATGAAATGCACAAGATTTTGGAATGAAATAAACAAGAGCGTGCTGTTTATTTCTACACAGTGTTTATTTTGCAGTAAAATGCCTACTTTGTAGCCAATGAATTCAAAATATAACCGAATTTCAGACTCAAAATTTGAAAATTTATGGATAAAATTGAGACCAGTCTTTTAACTTTGATTTCTAGTATCTTGATCAGACTATAACTATGTTTTAAAGTTTATAGATATTTTTATATTAGCAAGATAGTTCTTAATTTTCAACGTTTTTTATCGATATCAGCTTCTTTTCCACATGGCTACCCCCTACTCTTTGGACTGTAATTTAAGTATCTAGAAATAAGCTCACCAAAATTAAATTTGTATGAGGAATCTCCAAATTCATTACATCTTAGTTATGATCAAGTTTTTCTTGCTTATAGATCATTGTGTAGAAGAAATACTTGATGAAATCCAGGGCTAAATACAACCCTTATCTTATCAGCTCCTTCGAATTTCCGCTTAACTCGAACTATTTTTAAAAGTCCCGTTTGTCTTCCATTGGTATGCATTTTTACTCCTGATAACTCGAATTCCGATAACTCGAACTTTTCGTTAAGTCGAACTAATTCTTAGGTCCCATAACTTATTTTATTTTGAAGATTTACCCCGCTAAGTCGAACCACAAATGAATTTCAACTCTTAAACATAAGGAGATCGGTGGACATATAGTGAATACTTTTTTGAAAAGGAGTTGCATTACATACAGTTAAGATATCTTGATCGTTAAGAGTAGACAACACAAACGTTTGTGAAAGGTGATAGAGGAAGGGACGCAAGTATGATCAAACATCGATTGCTGGTAATGAACTCATTAAGTCGAACTCCTGATAAGTCGAACTATTTCTAATTCGACTTATCGAGAGTAGACTGTATGTAGATAGACTCCGAAACTGTACGTTTTTCTCCTTTTACCCTTCAAAATGTTTGAAATGCACAGTGCATGCATTTCCTTGTCATAGACTGATAAGAACATGAACGCCTTATTCAGTTCACTTCAAGTACACAAAAGTAACTCTGCATAACTTCCGTGAACTCCGTTTGTAACCTCACATCCAAAAATAGGAACTCCCTTTCTAATGCATTCATAGACATACATCCAAAAAATAATCTCTATGGGCCTCCCTTTTGCCGGGCCTATACATTTTCAAATCATTGAAGTTTTTTTTTTTCTGTTTCATTTAATTATATATGGAGGGCATCGGCTTATTTTGAAAATTGCGATTTGTCCACTTCTTAAGCTTTTTAGCTCACCTGAGCCAACGGCTCAAGTGAGCTATTGTCATAGTGTTGCGTCTGTCGTCCGTCGTCCGTCGTCGTCGTCGTCGTCGTCCGTCGTCCGTCGTCGTCGTAAACTTTTCACATTTTAAACTTCTTCTCCAGAATGGTTGAAGGGATT
This sequence comes from Pinctada fucata, assembly GCA_028142955.1. Lineage (NCBI taxonomy): Eukaryota > Metazoa > Mollusca > Bivalvia > Pterioida > Pteriidae > Pinctada > Pinctada fucata. The sequence continues at coordinate 30,364,389 of AP027113.1, read as the reverse complement.
TTGATGAAACTTGGTAGGTATGAAGTACTCATGGTCCCCTACAAGTGTTGTTGTTTTTCGTCCGGATCCATCAACAGGTGGCGCCACCACAGCCAATAGTAGGTCACGGGGGGTACCCTCCTATGACAAACTTCTTCTTCAGAACCGAAGCATGTATCGACAAACCGAAAGCATCAGCATGATCTAGAGAGATGTCTTAAGAAGTGTTGTTATTTTTGGTTCCACTTCGAAGTCAAATTTTTGACGCGTTTTTGACGTCTTTTCGGACTTTGTCAGAAATGCACATTTTTGCACTATTTCTTTAAATAACTCAATAAGTGTATGATTTTACACACTCATTTACTGCATATTTATCATATTTAACTTACTTAATGCTTTGATATATATTTTAGGCTTAAATTTTATTTTTTTGATTTTTTATGAATTTTTTTCTTATGTAAAAAGGAAGGGGGGGGGGGGTGATTTTCATACATTTTCTGCTTCTTTTCTATAACCACTCTTCAGATTGTCATGTCATTTTGTAGATATGAGGTACTCATGCATGGTACCCTACAAGTGAAAGAATTCTGTCAAGATATCCACTTTTAGATTTTTAAGGAATATTTTTTAAGATTGTACATAGATATAATGTATGTTTAAGCTTCCATGCCCAATGGACCCATGGGGATTGGCTTCAAACCCCGACGGGATCCCGACATAATTTTTTTTCCCTTTTTAGCTCACCTGAGCCAACGGCTCAAGTGAGCTATTGTCATAGTGTTGCGTCTGTCGTCCGTCGTCCGTCGTCGTCGTAAACTTTTCACATTTTAAACTTCTTCTCCAGAATGGCTGAAGGGATTTTGATGAAACTTGGTAGGTATGAAGTACTCATGGTCCCCTACAAGTGTTGTTGTTTTTCGTCCGGATCCGTCAACAGGTGGCGCCACCACAGCCATTAGTAGGTAACGGGGGGTACCCTCCTATGACAAACTTCTTCTTCAGAACCGAAGCATGTATCGACAAACCGAAAGCATCAGGATGATCTAGAGAGATGTCTTAAGAAGTGTTGTTATTTTTGGTTCCACTTCGAAGTCAAATTTTTGACGCGTTTTTGACGTCTTTTCGGACTTTGTCAGAAATGCACATTTTTGCACTATTTCTTTAAATAACTCAATAAGTGTATGATTTTACACACTCATTTACTGCATATTTATCATATTTAACTTACTTAATGCTTTGATATATATTTTAGGCTTAAATTTTATTTTTTTGATTTTTTATGAATTTTTTTCTTATGTAAAAAGGAAGGGGGGGTGATTTTCATACATTTTCTGCTTCTTTTCTATAACCACTCTTCAGATTGTCATGACATTTTGTAGATATGAGGTACTCATGCATGGTACCCTACAAGTGAAAGAATTTTGTCAAGATATCCACTTTTAGATTTTTAAGGAATATTTTTGGCCTAGGACATCTTTGGCACGCATAAAAACGAAAGAAAAAAGGGGGTCATGCATACCTTTTCTGCAAAATTCACTTGTTTAATGACCCCTCCTTCCGAATTGAAAATTTGCTAATTTTTATATATTTTCAAATCGATCTATTGATTACATAAAAGGCAAAATCATGTTCAAAACTCAATTTCTACAGACAGCAGGGAATCATACATTGATTTAATGTGCTATTTTTAAATTTTCAATGGTTATGACCAATGAGGTGACACCTTTTATTCAGCCCGGTTCACCAGTCAAAAGGGAAGGGATTCCCTGCTAAAATGATTAACTGTAGTTACACCTTCTAGGTCAGAGACAACCAAATCATTTTCCATAGGCCGTAATGTTAACGAAATGCCTTATAACGTCTATACTAACATTGCTGGCCATGCATGTTATATACCGATTTGTTCATTGATTCAAGCTTTATACGAAACTAAATTAAAAAATATAGCATGACCTGCTCTTTTTCGCACTATTTGCGTCACAAGGTACCCCGCAGAGAATTTTCAAATTTTCCCGCATCCGTCCCCTTTAGCGGATCGGGAGCTAGGGCAATATCCGGGTATCGACATTTTAATTGCACTTATTTTTTACCTATATATATCATATTCAAACAATATACCAAAAGAAAATAGAATTGATAGCCAATCACATCTTCTGTCACATTTAAAATAACAGGCCCCCTCACCCTACAGGTTTTTCTCCAATCAGAGCCGGCCTTTTAGTGGTTGTAACTGTAAACAAAGTCGCTGTACTTTAGATTTGATCCGTTTAATTCCTCCACAACCCTCTACTCGTACTGCGATACATTTCAGGAGATATACAGTGCAAACGGAATAGATTTTTATTTAATGTGCATTATACTTGGAACATTTTCATAATGGTTATCATTCATGTACTTGGAACACTTGCATATACTTGTTAGGCATGGTCCATTTGATATTCAGGGGGGGGGGGGGGGGCTTGGGTTTTTTGTCGGAGCAAGATTATTTTTTTCGCCCCGGACCGGGGCAAAATTATTTTTTTCTTGCAAAGTTGGAGCAAGGAATTTTTTTTTTAACAAGGTGATGCGCATATTAAGAATGTTTGTGTTTTATCAATAGAAATTATTAATATTTTAACTCAAAACTCTAAATATTAATATATTAATTTATTCTTATTCAAGGCAATTCACTTTTAAACAGAGAGATGAAAGATTTTTACAATACGATTCTCAATATTTTATATAAGGTACATGTATATAACATGTATAAAAGGGTCTGAGGGGAAGGTCTCCTAGACAAATTTTTAAATGTTGCTAAGAATTGTTAGTTAATTGGTGAATAACTGAAGTTCTCCTTCCAAGCTTACAAGAACATAAAGTTAGACTCTATGGGATACATGCAACATGGAAAAATAGCAATACATAAATATTTATAATGTATTTAGCCCCTTTCCATTCACATACATGTATAACTTTTGATATCTTCAAATATATGAAGTTTGCTATTAGTAAATAATGTTTTGATAGAAAACTATGGCGAGCGAAGCGAGCCAAAAATTTTTTGATACAACTTGAAAACTGCAGCGAGCGAAGCGAGCCGGAAAATTTTCAAGAATTTTAGCGAAATTTTATGGTAATTCTTCAAATTCAGATTATTTGTAAGAGCAAGATTATTTTTTTTCTGTCACACCAATAGCAAATTTATTTTTTTCATCAAAATTAAGAGCAAAATTATTTTTTTCGAAAAAAAACCCAAGCCCCCCCCCCCCCCCCCCCCCCCCCCCCCCCCCCCCAGAATATCAAATGGACCGTGCCTTATCATGTATAAAGTTTGCTCGAATTTCCAGTGTCTTAGACTCTCTTAGATGAAGTAATTTACGGACTGATTTCTTGAAGAAACGTCGAATGAGTAATCTCTTCCTCTGGATCATGAGGTTTGGCCCAATTTCTGCACAATTCACTTGAATTGATAAATATTGGATTAAAACGATTTTAACTGTACGTTTCATGTATTTGAGATGAAATCAATACTATTCAAAAGCATTCTTAGATTTCAGTATACTTTAATAATATGAATTATGGCAAAGCCATTGTGAGGACGCAGATGAAATATAATTTCAATGAATTAATACCCAATTTTCACCATACATCATTGAATATTTTTTTTACTAAGTTGATAAGAATATAAGATATGTCAAACAATATGTGTTCTTGTTATTTTTTCCAGCATCATTTTTACCGTCTTTATCAGCCTTACATTAGTTTTTTTCTTTAAATCCAGAATCATCTACAGGAGAGGGAATATTATAGACAATTTCTAAATCGACAGCATGCACATAACTCGTAAATGCGGGAAAACAATTCTCAATGTCACAAAACAATCAGTTAAAACATGAAATCGCAATGCTTAATTTTGAAACATAAATGACAGATAAGAAAAGATCAAGTGATGTCATCTTAATCTATACATTTTAATTCCTTGGACCTTGACGAAAACCAAGGAAAAGAGAACTTGGGCAAGAAAACTGTGGGCACAAACCATTAAAATTAAAAAAAGAAAAAAAGAATTTTACTGTTTTCTGAAGTATTTATAAATTGTAAGATTAACATGTATCTTGATTATTCAATGAATTCAATTAAACTTTTAAATGTTTACTTTTAAAATTTCATTGGGTGATGAAATGTTAGTTGTCGTATCAGGAATATTTATCCCCCCTTGCACCCACCCACCCCTCTCCCCTTTTACTTTCACCGGAAAAATTAGCATTCAAAATATAGAAGAGAGAGAAAACTTCCTTTTCGGCGCCGTCTATAGTGTTATCAGCAATATATCGTTTTATGGGATGATCTGGAAAAGGGGGTTAAAACTTACAAATTAAGTACAGTATAACATTAGTATTACAGGATTTTCCCTTCTAAATAATGTAAATGATTTTCCAATGTAATATATGTATCTGAAGACAAAATTCTTGCTCATTCCTTTACTTTAAAAGAGGGTGAAAGGGAAGGGGAAGGGGCGGGAGGAAGGAGAGAGGGGATGAGGGAGGGAGGGGGAAGAAGGAAGGGTGTAGGAGGGGAGATAAGGGGGCGGAGAGAGCGGGTACCCCGTCTGCTCCCCACCCCATAAAAGGCACTTAGATGAATGGGAGGGGGAGAAATGAGGCAGCTGGAGGGAGGCAGAAGGGTGTCAGGGAGAGGTTAGGAGGTGGGAGAAGGGAGCGGGACAGGGGAGAGAAATTAGTAGAAAACTACCCCCTGTCCGCCCCCGGCCCCCTTTGAATTCAATCAACCCCCCCCCCCCTTTCTAAAAAAAAATCTGAAGCCTTCACCCCGCTTTTGATTTACCTCCAAGGGAAAAAAATACCCAGCCTTATTTCTGACAGAAAAAATATACTTCATGCTTTGAACAGAGCCCAAGCTGTGTTGACCTATTTGTACTAAATACTGTAAATGATGACGTAAGTTGTGATGCGTTGTAAACAGAACCAAAGGCAGCAGACAGAAGTTTGTGTTGGGATTTACACTGCATGGATATCCTGTATATTCTACATGTAGATCTTATATATGTGGAGAGAAACCACATTATTCGATCTATAGGTATCAAAATATCAGCTGCAAATCATCCTCGAAAGCAGAAAGAAGTTCGGTAAGTCGCTGATCGCGCTGATATTTTTTTGTTTGTTTTTTTTTTCTTCCAGCATAATGAGTTTATCCATGGATTTTTCTGAGGGAGCTGTCGATGAAAGAAAGTCCGCGAAACAAAGTTGTATGCTGACGTCGCGTCGCATGCTGACGTCACGTTGTAATTTTCATTGAGGATATTCGAACTAAACATGATATATGTTGGAAATGATGGTGCAATGTCAGTATTACGTGAAGCAAAGTACAAATCATACATTGGGGCACTGGAGGAGTAAGCCAAACGAAGAATATTCAAAGGAGATCGAGAAATCTTGGTCATCGATGGGTTTCATTCTGTCGTCAAGTGACATTGTCGAAAAAATAAGCTTGCGCTTCACGCCGATCAAATGGGCAATGGGGAGAATGACGTCATTGACCACGGTTTTGGAACCTATAGGTATAGCATAGAATTCAATTGAAAAACACCATTTTTCCTATATATATATACACGTGTTACCTTGATGAGGACTACGTCCGCGCCTGCGGCGCGGACTGCGTCCTCTATGAATAAAGGCAAAACCGAAAAATCTTTGTTTTTTATGCCCCTGGAATAAAAGATTCGGGAGCATATAGTTTTTGGCCTGTCTGTCTGTCTGTTTGTCTGTCTGTTTTCCGAAAAACTTTAACATTGGGCATAACTTTGAACGGAAGCTGGTGATAGTCTTAGAGGTTTCATATTTCACATGTGTATTCCTTGTGACAATACCTTTCCATTGATACCAAAATTTTGACCTCGTGACCATAACCTTGACCTTTGACGTACTTTTCAAAAACTTAAACATTGCGCATAACTTTTGATTGGTTAGTGATAGGGCTTTCATATTTTACATGTGTATTCCTTGTGACAAGATATTTCCATAGATACCAATATTACGCTGACCCTGACCTCTCACATACTTAACAGAAAATGGCGTTTATACTAACAAAGATGCCGCCGGGGGCATTCTCGTTTCACAAACACAGCCTGTCAGGCTTTATAATTTCTGGCATGCTAGCTATCAATAATGAAAGGTATGGTCGTTCAGTTTTAAATAAACTTAATTTATGAAATCATTTCATTGTTTTATTCTTTTTCTGCTGCACATTAAAGTGGGATTTTACAATATGATTTTATTTTTGATGTTGCATAATTGAACTATACTAGTTGGGCATATGACTTAAAAAAAGTTATTGTTTTGAAATGTGACTATTTTTTTAAAGGTTGTCTGAGAAAAAAACTTCTCTGCATCCGGCAAAAATCTTTTTAGAAAGGTTGTGGGCTAAAATCCCGGTACTGGCACTATCAGTATTCAATAGCAGAATGTTAATTAGAGCGTGCATGGGTATCAGGTGAGCGTTGTGCCCCCTGGGGCTCTTGTTTTTTAATGGAACTTATTAAAACTTAGATGTTGATTAAGAAGTATAAAAGAGGAGATAATGCCAAACCAAGATGCATTGAACATGATGAATGGAAAGGTAAATCATTTGTTTCTTTGCATCGTATCTTCGCTTCTTTGCAGCAAAACATACATCAGGGCATAATTTCGCGAAATTTCCTTCGTCATTGAATAAAAAGATTTTTACATTTCCACTGAAGCTTCAAACATGTTTATAATAGCATAAAAGTTAAAAAGAAAAAAATGAGAAAGAAACCTATCAATCGTCAAGGTCAGAGGGCATGGTTACAAATTATTCATTTTTAGAGCCAGAACAAAATGCTTATAAACCTCTATGGTTCAACGACGAAATAACTGTGAATGGCAAAATATTATGTTACAATGAATGGATGAACAAAGGAATATATTTCATCTATGATCTGTTAGATATGAATGGAAAATTATTAAGCTATGAAAACTTCTGTCTTAGGTTTAACTTTCATCCACCATTTACACTTTACTTTGGTATCATGCTATCTATCAAAAAGAATAAATGTTCTTTCGAAATGGAGTTCTTACGACAAAATCAGCCTTATTTCCCAAATTCTGTAAGGATTATTTTAAAAAATGAAAAGGGTTCAAGAGATTTCTATGATATGTTTATTAAAAACCTTTATTTAAGGCCAAAGTCTGAAATGAAATGGGAAATTGAATTGAACTTTCATAAGAATGAAAAATGGTGGGAACACGTCAATTACGCTGTTAATTCAAATGATTGTACTATAAAATGGCTGCAATATAGAATTATTCATAGGATTTTAGGAACGAATTCCTTACTACATAAGATTGGAATTAAAGATACAAATCAATGTACTTTTTGTAATATGCAACCTGAAACCATTTCACATTTATTTTATTACTGTAGTTATACTTTGTCATTATGGAATAATATACAAAATTGGTTAAGAAACGAATTTGATATAGAAATAAATATTAACGCGATAGATTTGATATTTGGATATAGTAATAATAAGAAAATTCAAGTTCTCATTTCATTATTGAAGAAGTACATTTATATGCAAAAGCTGAAGAAATGTATTCCCTCTCTGGAAGGTGCAAAAAATTATATTTCACTTTACTTGAAAACAGAAAAATTTACGTTTCAGAAAAACATGAAATTTCATTTATTTGCAAAGAAATGGGGTTCATTGGAAAGATTGACACTTTGACGTGATTGTATGAAAGGTGTGCGAAAGATGTATGTGATGAGTGTGTGATAGTATATATATACGTGTTCAGATGCTTCTATTACTTAAAACCACTTACAGCACGACTAATTCTGATGAAATTCATTAATACTTTACATTATCTTGAAATTCATTTAAAATATAGGGTCACATGTCTATGAAGCAAACCGATGACAATCTCATCAGCCCGGTTTTATGATTCTTTTTCCGAAGAGCTCGGTGAGGAACTCTCATCAGCTCTGTTCTTTCCGTTATTATCTTATATTTCTTCATCTCTCTTTTCTACACGGGCAATATGTTTATTATAAAGTTCATCGCCTTTTCAAGAAATGTGACAATGTGTAAAGTATATATATTGTTTATAATATAGAAGTAATATCCAATAAAGAATAATTGTGCTATGATGATGACAAATGGCTGTACTGAACTGTCCGTATCTTCCGCATATTGCATTGATCACCTATTCACATTTTTCATTGACTAATAACTAGCACTTCTTTCCTCTTAGTTTTATTCTCTTGTTTTTAAATTGTAAGAAATAAAACATACCAGTAATTAAGATTACATGTATCATTGTATAAGAATACAGGTTGTTAATATAGCTTTTTCTTTTATACATAAAAAAACACTCATAATGACATATTAATACTAATAATCTAACAGGAAGGAATTGGACAAATGATAAAAAGCCAAACATCTGAGCACTGAAAAAAAAAATAAAATAAAAAAAAAAATAAAAATTATTCATTTTGAATAATCATCATGACTGGCAAACATTCTGCTATTTTGATATCATTTCTATTGGCTAAAAGCGTGTCATGTGATATTCTGTTAAAAAAACTATTAATAGTAAGGACTTTTCATATAGCACGGCTGTTTCCTTTTTTAAGAATACATGACGTCATAATAGAGAATGATTGCCTTTCAATGCATTGATGCACTGATTTTGAAAACTAGAAAACTAATTAAACAATTGTAGCATTTTGATTCGGTCAATACCTGGAATTAAAGACCTGAAGAAATCATATTGACCTTGTAATTCGTTCTTTGTCAATTTGTTTAATTGTTTAATTTTCAGGTTTATAATTCCAGGTATCGACCTCTGAGTCATCAAATTGCTATAATTGTATAATAAATCTACGGGCTTCCGTTGGATGCAATAGAAACGAAAGCCTGTGAACCATTTAGGTTGACATCCTGAAATTTTACCAATCAGATTAAAAGGAAAAGTCTGGGTTGGAAAGAAGGTGTCACATGAAAAATCGCGTACAAATTCAATTGTTCATCCCATGTCTTGCTTCATGCTTTAGATACACAATCTCACCTATATTTTCTGCTTAGCTGAATAATGGTTAATGTTTGAGAGAAAGGCCCACCACAATAATGATGAAGCTATATTCAAAGCGTCCATGGACGTCCTTTTTAAGACAAGGGGTCTCAGAGTCACAAAAGGGGAATAAATATTTTTATCGTCTGCGATGAAAAGCAGCGTGTACATATCATTTTGTCCGTCCATCTTTCTAGTAGCAACATATACTGGTCCGTAGCTAGAACATACAATGTGCATTCAATATTTTCAGTGTCCTATATACAGTCTATTTATTTCACTTTTTATGTCCCCGAAATCTTTGCATATAGTTTTTCGCCTGTCCGTTTGTTTGTCCGAAAAAAAAACCTTTTGGCATAACGGTGAGCATTGATATTTCACATGCGCATTCCTTGTGACAAGACCTTATGAATTCCATCGATATCAACATTTTTGACCAGGTAACCCCTTTCCATCGGTAGTAAAATTTTGACTTCGTGGCCTTACCCTGACCTTTGACCTAGTTTTGAAAACAAACTTGAAAATTTGACTTTACTTTTTACAAGTGTAGTTGTAGGTGATAGAGCTTTCATATTTCACACGTGACAATGCTTTTCCATCGGTACCAAAATTTTTATCCTGGTACATGTAACATTGACCTTTGACCTTTTGAAACTCCTTTACATTCGGCACTACTTTTTAATTATGATTTCATTTTTCAGAATTGTATTCCTTGTGGCATCGATACTAAATAATATACCTTGTGACCTTGAACTTTGACCCACTTTTGAAAAATATTAACATTTTAAACTCTTAAACATTATTTCTGATTATTAGTGATATATGTTTCCCTTCATACTCTGACCCGGTTTTGTCAATTGGATAGTATGCTATATGTAATAAAAAAAAAACCCATTAACTCTTGCCCATCGAGTTTGACAAACTTAACTGAAAATTTTAATACCGCCATTTGAAGATGCCGTCGGGGGCATTCGTGTTTTACAAACACAGTTTTTATTCGTAAAAAATTGTCTTTCATATTTCCTGGATCAGCGACTGTTGACAAAATGCCCTCATTCCAGTTGTCAGGTCGGAGCCACTCTGAAAATAACTCCGATAACGCAAATTACGCCATTGGTCCAAAGTCTTCCTGGTGGCCGTTTAATAGATCTTTAACTGACATAAATCCAACGATTTAACCTGGATATGACATATTTTTCAATGTTTTTCTTCAGGTGGCCCCGGTAGGCTTTTTAACAGGTGGCGTACTGGCTTTGACAGAAATGAGTTATTTTCAGAGAGTTTGCATCATTACAATACAATAGATACAGAAATGATTTTAAATGCTTCTTTTTTATTTTGGATCTCATGGCACTGACTCTTTTGATTATAATTCACAATTGCTGAAGTTTCAAAGTACCTCTGATGAGATTATTAAAAAGAATACATGTCTGAACAACTGGATTTACCCATTTTTCTTCGAAGATTAAGGAAATTTCTTCGTTAATAGTCGACAGTCATAAAACAACACAAAATTAATATGATTAAATCTTTTGCACATTAGATGTGTTTTCCACAAAAATTAGAGAGAAATTTTTTTTTTTTTTTTTTAATTTCATGAAAAAATGTAAAGGTACTTCAATGATTCAAGAAATTGCAGTATCTATTTTTGTTTGTTGTTGACTTAAATCTGTTAATAATCACATTCAGGATGATGGCCGGGTTAGCGCAGTGGTAGTGCGCTAGCTTCTCACCTCTAAAGTTCCGGGTTTGAAACCCAGATTCGGCGAAGGGTCTTATGTGGGAGGGTAGGTGGTCCCCCACCCAGGCCTCAGTAGGAGGGTTTTCTCCGAGTACTCCGGTTTCCTCCTGCTCCTTGGACCCCCTCACGCCAACATCTGAACCAACGTGAGACATTAATAGAAGTTGTGTAACTTGTTTGTTAAACGTTGTAAAATAAATAAAGTTTTAAAAAAAATAAAGGAGGGCATTTCCCACAACACTCGGTTGCAGCACCCACAGCAAAACACAAAACAACCCATGCAAAAACACAGAGATGACACGCAAATGAAGAGACGCAAAAGGGACAAGGAACATCAAAACAATACAGAAACATCGAACACAAAAGACCAGAAATAAACCAACGAGACCTATTTGCAACCGGTGCCGATTTAGGACGGCCACCTGCTACGCCAGTAGCAAATTGTGTGGTTTTCCGGATTACGTGCGCACAACCCTCCCTTTTTCCGGTTATCAAGAGGTCTCGAAATACGCACAACCTCACTGTAAGATGAACATAAAAACAAGACAGCATGACACATGGGTCCCAGCCACACACAAATGGATATGTAAATTGATACAAAATAGAGGAGTACGAAATACAGTCCTTGCTATGTCGGCTGTAGCGAGTTCATGTCTGTTATCACCCGAGGAGTCCGATCGACATTCAGAGAGGACAGGTGGTCGGGGCCCTGTCTTCTGTAACGAGGTTTAGACAGGGTCCGTCATGGAGTCCTATCGTCACAGTCAGTCATAGTGCAATTCTGTATATTGGTCAAGTACCAAACCAAATGTCCGTCTGGTGGCAGCAGGATCATACCCACGGTATAAAATGCGTTTGATGATTCTGACGCTATTTTGATGGCAATTCTGTCTGCATTTTATCCTTTTTATCTTGTTTATAATATTGCCATAAAAGGCAGGTTGTGAAATGCCCATAGTATATATACTCTGATGTTTGTATATGTCCGAATTTCAAAAGAAGCTGACAATAAGTTTTGTAAAACTTCCAGAAAGTCTTAACTAGTTTGTGAAAGCGAAAACCTTGACCTGAAAGTTTCTTCTTAATTTATAGATTAGTACTATGAAAATCCAAAATTTTAGTACATGCTATAGCGTACCGGATGAGTTGTGAAATGTAAATACCCTATGATGGTAATAGAGGAACATCATCGTCAAGCAAGCGGAAATTTACTATGTTGAATCCAAAATTATCTCTTTTGTCACAATCACTCGTATGCATATCTCAATTTACGATTTTGATATTTAGGTCCAAAAATGGTGTTCCTGTGTTTGTAACGTTTGCCCTGTTCAGTGTCAATTCTTGTGGATAAATAAAATTCTTAAATTTTTCAAAAACAGGATTGTCGATAATAAGAATATCGTCAAATTTAACAAGTTTCTGTCAGATTTCGTACGGTACGTCACAAATTGCAACTTTGTTTTATAAGCTTGTCTGTTTTCTTCCTGGCTGGTTGGTACAATGTAGCAATAGGATGCAAGTATCTGTTAATAATCAAATGCAACAGGTTTCTGTCAGATTTCACATGGTTCTAGTACGTCACATATTATGGAATTGCAACTTTGTTTTATATGCTTGTTGTTTTTCTTCCTGGCTGGCTGGTAGCCATTTCAATTTCTAAAGGACGCAAATCGGAATGAATACAAGAAATGACTTGGAACCAGAATTGGGGCACTCAGTTTTTCTGATAGGCAGTTGAGGCTTCTTTTTTTCAAAGCTCCATGGAAATATTTATGAACTTTGAGAAATACTGTTTAGTTTGTATTTCAAAATGTTTAAAATGCACGGTACATGTATCCTCTTGTCACGGACCGTAAGAACATGGACACCTTTTCAATTCACTTCAAGTATGTAAGAATAACTCTGCATAATTTCCATGAACTCCGTTTGTAACCTAGGACTGGAACTCCCTTTCCAAAACATTCATAGCCATGCATCCGAAAATCAGTTCATAAGGTTTATATGTATGGCTCACCCTTTTGCATCCCTCCAGGTCTGGGCCGGGGCTTATGTAGCAGCGCATGCATGAATTTGCTCTGATTTTGTATTGTATATATTTTTTTTCTCAATATGTTCATGATGAGAAATAAACAAAGCTTGTAAACTTGAAAACTTGCACGGCCTCGAAGTATTCGAAAGTGGTATTTTTCTGTCACATGTATGGAAGGCGTCAACTTATTTTGAAAATTAGCGAAAATCTAAATCAAGTTTGCGCTGCATGGGAAGGAAATCAAATTTACTTCTCTGCATCGTACGAATCGCGATTTGTTTTGCAACAAGGTGGATGCAGCTCCTTGATTATCTGATAAGAAATGTAAATGTTTGCGAGATATAGTCGATCATGAACGTATGGACCCTATACATGTAAATATAGTCAAGATCTCCAACAAGACAATCCTTCACTGACAACAGCGGAACACACTGAACATCAGACAACACAACTTCAACAAACAACAGGGAACAACGAGACACACAACAACATCCATATCGAACACACACACACACACACACACACACACAAAACGATCCCAATTCAAACAGGCACACCGGAACAATAATGCATAAAATTAATGGAGGGATACCAATGTACACCTGGTACATGCTTTGGACGGCCAGAATGATGTAGTTAACCAGATAACGGTCGCGCAATTATCTAATTTACCTTGATACAAAGTTGTATAAATTTAACTCACTTTAGGTGATATAAAACAAGACAGTAAATTGCAGGGGCACAAGATAATACAAGATTATATCAAAAGGATTGGGTATAGAATCAATTCGTGCTTTGCTGGCAGAAACGAACTCATGATCGATGTCCCGAGAAGTCTGACTATAACAAATCCAGTTTTGTCCTTTGACATATGAAACCTTATACATCTGCATGGCAAAGCATTGTAATGCATATTTCTAATCAGTTGAACCAAACTGGACAAACCCTGATTTCCGTAACCAGATTGTCCTTGCACTGATAAGACCTTATAAATACATCAGTCTGCATGATTTATCTGCATAACATATTCGGGCACCAGCAGAGAACATACGTTACAAGAAATGAAGAACCTGGTAAGTATTGCATCGACTTACCTCCTCTAATAAAGTTCAGTCTGGACACAGATTTTAAAGAATATTTAAGAAAATACATCAACATACTGGCATCCAAAATTCAAGTAATATATATATATATATATATAGGACCCTCGCTGTGGAACATGCCCGTACATTCAAACCGGTCAATCATTTACATTTAAAAATGGAAAAGTATTTCACGTAAACGCAAAAATGAATTGCAAATCCAAGAACTTAATTTACGTGATGACGTGTCCAAACTGCGGCGAAAATTATGTCGGACAAACGGGAACGAAATTGGCGGACCGTGTACGCGTACACAAACAACAGATCAGGGATCCATCCACTAGAAACACTCCTTGTAGCGGACATTTTGATATGTGTGGTGGGGGAAGTTTTTCTATTTTCCCCTTTTACAAAGTAAAAGAGGACAATGAACAATTACGTAAAGCCAAAGAAGATTATTTCATAGAGATTTTCAAACCTAAATTGAATTGTTAAACTATGATTTCATTTCTTCTTTACAAAAAGCTATTTATTATTGTTCTTAAAGCATCAATATACGTAAATAATAAGTGCGCCAACGTCTGGGACATTTGTACGTGACGCGCCTAACTGTAACGTTATGATGACGTCATAGACGCTGCCTACCTACTGTTCTTTGTTATTGTTATTGTTTATATTCATTGCAACTCTGAAGAGCCAACAGGCGAAAACGTTTAGTGCAATAAACAAATTTAATCGTCATTATGTCACTTTGATTTTGATTATATATATATATATATATATATATATATATATTGTATAGTTTTCTTAGTTTCAACAAGGCTTTGTAACAACGTATTTTTCTATGAAGAATTTGGAAATAAATCAGTTTGGTTTTTTTACAAGCCTTAGACTTATTCGTCGATGTCTGCAGGAACATGTTCATTTCTCCAGAGAAAATTGTTCCTTTAAAACTATGCCAAAATTTAACATTTCAATTTTTCAGAAATCGTCACAATGATTTTTTTTCACTTTCAGCAATACACAGTAGCACTCGTGCTCTTCTTTTACCAGGTCTCCCAAGGTAAGGATATTTTCCGAGGCTCAATACAGTGCGTATGGGATATGGAAAGTCATGGAATTTGGTGTTTAGTCCATGAAATGTTATAGAACTTTACGATCAACCGATACTCTCCCAGATACGGAAGCCGAAAATATTAAGTCGTAAATACGACTTAGTATGTCGTAAAATTTTACGACATAGTATGTCGTAATTACGACTTAGCTATGTCGTAATTACGACTTCGCTATCTCGTAATTTCGACTTAATATGTCGTAATTACGACTTAGTTATCTCGTAATTACGCCTTAACAGTCTCATAATTACGACTTACTTATCTCGTTTATTCGTCTTAGTTATTTCGTAATTACGACTAAGTTGGCACTAATCGGCTTCCGTACCCAGACGATGTATACTTATAGTCTAGTATATCCCCGCAAATTTTGTCTATGATCGTTTCAAAGTATAGTAAATTGAGAAATCTATGAAGATGAGTAGGTTCACTTGTGAAGTTTTGTACAGTATTGATCAGTGAAGAACTTAACATAATGGTCATGGCAATGTCTGTGGTTTGAGTCATGGAAAAGTAATAACTTTTTGGTACAGAATATTTTCTCATCCGAGCCAAATGCTCTTGAAATCTAAAGATGGGCAAATGACAAAGAAAGCTATCCTACGTCTGTCTTCCATCGTCCGTAATTAGATTTTAACAATGTTAGAACTCAAAGTTCTCTGCCTTTTGTCCAGTCTTTCAAACAAGCTTCCTAAGACGCCACCAGAGGTACGTCTTAAAATATCACCAAGGAAGTTCTCTTTAGGACGAAGACTCGTTGTAACTTAAGACATTATGTTGTATATATTTGACATATTTTGGGAGTCCCTGAATGCGCATGATCCATTAAACATAGTTAATGGTGTTGTCAGCAAGCAAGAGAAGCTTGCAGGCTCCTCCCGTGTACCTGATCTCACTATTCTTATGGGTTTTTCACTTTGGTTCCATTCATAGATGGTATTGAGTAGCACTCTGTTCTCCTTTCTTCCATTTCCGTTTGGTTTGTGGGCCCTTGGTGTCACTTACAGAATAAGTGTCTTAACGGTATGCAACACATGACAAGACTTTTAGTGCATTTTTAATGTTTATCGTAAATGTAATGCGCTAAACTCCGTATAACACATCGCTTTATTTGTATTTCAAGCTTCATCTGCCCATCAGACCATCAGTTGTTCTGTGGGCAGGCATCGTTATAGCGCCAGGGGCACGGGCTACTATCCCTACAACAATGCCCTGGAGGGTTTTATGATATGAGAGGGCATCCATTACACACCTTACAGGTAATCTTCACTTCTTCCCATTTATATTCGATCTAGTAAAATTGTCACAGATACATGTAATTTGATCTTGAAGAATTTTACAATTTCTGTTACTTTTGAGTTGGTTTTTTTTGTCTCCAAATTAGGACTTTTTAGATGGTAAAACGTCAGAGGTAAGCGTTGCCATGGACAATCGGGCTGGAATAGCTTATGGAACACACATCTGTATTCCAGAACTTAACAGGAAGTATCATAGAGTCATCAACTTTAGGGTTTGTATATATAGTTTCATTGAATTCTATTGATTTTAACCATTCCCCTTGTTTGATCTATATGGAAAAGGGGACCCCACCCCTGAAATTCGTAATAAAAATTTCCCGATCTGTACGCTTAGTTTTGGCCATATCACATTGATTAGATTGAGGATCGCTGACGAGGGTTGGGTACCCGAAATGTGCATGTCTGGTCCATGCTGTAAATTTATCTGTTCTTAAATGATGCTATTCAGTTTGAAGACGCTTTAATTAATATTTCACCAAATTCACTTTTCGACATGAGTTAGTTGTGCCAAAAAGTTTGCTACATGTTGAATTTCCATTATAGGTGGTTGATACTGGCTCGGCGTTTTATGGAAAGGGTCACAGTAGAATATACATCTGTGTCCGCAATGCAGCTGCTTCGTATGATAACACCATAAATGGCCATCTGACACTGGTCTTTCCGTGACCATCTACTATTGTCCAATGCTAGTATAAAGAGTAATTTCGAAAATAGAAAATATATGTTTTGCATTCATTGTTTTTTCATCTTTTCATATATGCTTAAGACAATTAATGTACATATAATTCGATTACTGTAAACGTCGTTATCTTCGCGTGGGGGTAATTTTCGCGAAGTTCATGAATCAATGAACTTCGCGAAAATTCCCCCCAAGCGAAAATAACCCTGTTGCATTCTAAGGGGGTAATTTTCGCGAAGTTCACGAATCAATGAATTTCGCGAAAATTTCCCCAAAGCGAAAATAACCCTGCTGCATTTATATAGAGACAGAGATGTTTACATCATGAATATTCCTCAAAGCTTAATGCATCGATGTTATAAGCTCGGAACTTTCCCCAGCGAAAATAAGCACGTTTACAGTGCATAAAACTCTCAAATTGGAATGTATTGCATTTTCCGATGAAAACATTTCGTAGCGTCACAGAACTGTGACTTGATGTTTTAAGTGTATTTATTAGTTCTTTTCAGCTCTGTCGCCTGATAGAGGCTTTCTTTTGGCCCTAAAGTTCTCAATTTGATATCATATATATTATTTTGCTATTTCGGAAACTTGTCATTTCATCCAAAAATATCATCACAAAAGGAGGTTAACATCCCTCCAATGCTATTTAGAGCAATTGGATTGGTTTATTTGGATATGCTACTGAATCGCCCCAATAGAAAATTTGGAGCCGCGCACTCTTTGTTAAGTAAACGAAAAGATTTAAATTCAAACAATAAATCAGAGGGTGCTACTCACTTTGGCTGGAAGCATCGCTGATGAGGATTCAATATCCGAAACACGTGTCTGGTGCATAATAAATGGGTTTGAAATTTTCTTTAAGAGGGTATGGAGTTGGAACACTTCCGTATCATTGCGATTCGCGAATCCCATTTCGATCCAAATTTGGGCCTCTTACTGCGTCCAATGAAAAAGAATGAAAAGATATCCAACAAGACAAGATTGAGGTGAAAACAAAAACATACGTGCAAGATAGTAAACTGCTTGCAAGTCTCCATGCAATTCCTCCAATTTGGTTACTTGAAACCTATCATACATTTTCCATGCGTCTTGATCTTCGTGCTTTGAATGGACTGTGCACTTCGAAGATACCGAGTAATTCCAAATGTATGGTGGAGTGGCAATGTGTTTATAATGCCGTTCTACTTTTAATTGGTCAGATAGGAATGGAGGGCTTTAAGTCCCTTTTCTTTAATTTCTTGTGCGTTCAGATCTTTCTCTTTTAACCTCCCCAGATGTCTATGAAAAGAAATTCATATTCCTATAATAAAAAGTACGCTGTCTGTGCAAAGTGCGACATCCGATGTTCTTCAACTTGAAAAAATGTCTAAGATCTGGAGAGTTTAGGGGGTCAGCTAAAATGCTCGTGTTTCCGGTTTTATTCGTTTGAATTCTTTCAGACTCATAGACAGTAAACCCACCCTCCCTCACCCCCGATGGGACGTACCTACCTCTCCACTTGGAAATAAACCTAGATCCGCACATGAAATGTATTGCAGCTAGGTTATATAAATAGAACTAACGTACAATATTTCTACAAATGACGGACACAACATAAAACGATCACAACAGACAGTCGATGACAGAGTGGCAAACAATAAATTAAAGAATAGAGATCAGTTCAATGTGCACCCGTAACAGACTTTTGACAGTCGCCTGATACATGTCTGATACATGTGTAGCAAATCGTTTGATTATCCGGACTACATATATATGCACAACCCCCTTTTCTATTCGGATACACATTGGACTCCCAAGACGCACAGTTGAAATCAAGTTTTAACCACATAATGACAAATATGGATAATGACCATATCCCTGTTTACAGCACAAAATCGATAATTCAGAAAATCAGAAACCGAAGGCATACTAAATCAGAATAAAACAGGAAACAAAGCAAACAAACAAAAACATCCATCATATGAAAAGAAGCGAACTCCCGATATGGGAGTGAGACCAGGTGCCCAGGAAGAGTAAGCATCTCCTGCTTGCATGCAACACCCGTCGCTTCAATTCGGTAGAACTGTCACATCCGGTTACTTCCATTTTGGAAGACATAGAGTACAATCTTTGGTTAGATGGTTCAAATGGTCTATGACAGAATATCATCCACCATTCTGGAGAGTGGGACATCATAGTGTATGACGAGTTCCCCATATCGACCGTAGAACTTCCTCAGTGACGATGTTAGTCGGTCACAAACATATCCCTGACTGAGAAGCTTATCTGAAAGACGCCTAGCTCTCAGAACAAAATCCGTATATTTGGTACTTGCTCTGGCATAGCGTATCAACTGAGATATGAACACGCCATAAGTAGGCGATGAAGGGATGTTGCTACTCAGAAAAGGAAAGTTTGTAATGCCGAAATTGAAGTCGTCACGTTTGTCATAGAGTGATGTGTTCATGTAATAATAGGCGTTTCTAAGTGTGTTGTTCTTGGTGCAAGTGTACCTTTACTTTTACATGTCATGGACTGATAAGGAAATTCAGAAATTATAGTAACTCTTCATTCGCTAGCAGAGGACACCACAAATTAATATGCCTTACCGGTACTTTGTACGTATATTACATTTACTTACTGTAAACGTGGTTATTTTCGCTGGGGAAATTTTTGCGAGATGACCATTGCAGCATTACGCGTGTGGTAATTATGGCGAAATCGGGAACATTCCCTTAATTCTTTAATTATACTGGTTGTAATTTTAACGCGGGGTTACACAATCAATTGTGCCTCATATGAAACTCATGTGAAATTTACATGAACTTTACATAAAAGATCACATGAAATTTATGTGAAACGAACACGAACATGTTTTTTCATGAAATTCATGTAAAGTTTCTGACATGATTTTTATGTGGATTCAATTTCGCTTGTATTGGAGGTTACAAAGAAAAATTCATGTGAAGTAACTTAATGTGAAATTCATGTGAAATAACTTTATGTGAAATTCATGTGAAATAACTTTATGTGAAATTCATGTAAAATATTTTTCACATAAAGCTTATGTGAAATTTCTATGAATTTCACATCTGCTTTTATGTAAAATTTACATGATGCTCATTTCATATGAATTTTATGTGAGGCACAATTGGCTGTGTATTTTCGCGATATATAACGAAAAGCGCTATAATTATACCCCATTAAAAACAGTTCAAATGTTACTCTCTATTTATCAGCTAGTCCCTCCTTGGTGTTAATGTTAGCGCGTTCGCCATGTACCCAGGTGGTGCTTGGTCCGAGCTATCGGTATCATTTGATTCATTTTGCTCTGTCAGGTTTACAAAGTAGGAGAAAATTGTAATACAATGATGTCGAACCCAACTTAAGAGTATCCAATATAGATTTTAGTCAAGGGGTTTATAGTTCTTTGATCACAATTAACCCTTTGACAGTGTGAAGATGACTATCACCTCCAAATGCAAAAAAAAAAAACCCAAAAAAAACAAACAAACAAACAAAAACGGTCTTTTGAAATTGTATGACTTTTTCTAGTGGGAAACAACTATGCTCCACTTCTTGCTAATATTTTCTATACGCATATGAAGCCGAGCTTGTTCGGTTCTTGCTCTCTCGCGGAAAAAATAATACGTAAGTGTCCCAGTTCTTTACCTTCTGGAAGAAAATTTCAGACCAATTTCACGTGTTTCGGATGGTAAACCCTTACTGATCAGTGGTACTTATTAAATGCCGAGGTAATTTTATGACATAGCCAAATGTATTTCAGTAGCGTGCTCTGGTTTATTTTTTATTGAATTTATATTTGTGCATTTAATTTAGTACCTAGCATTCCAATTAATAATCCAAATATTGCTGATTACCTTGGCACAATCCATCCGTGTGAACTAGAGATGATAGAAACCAATGAAAGTACTATTAGATCTCATGATATCTTTTGACGACAATAGTCACCTAAACACTTCAATATATGACAAAGATGACAACTTCAACTTCAAAAATACGGTTTGTGAGCGACTGACTATGTCACTGCAAAAATTTTTTTTTTTTTATAATATAATGAAAATAAAAAGCAATACAAAATCTCGTTGTCCCGTTGTCCTCAATGTTGGAATGATTTTTAGAGCTATCCAAAACACTGAATTTGACACATTCATCAGGTTTGACTTTTTCTGAACGGCCTATGTGACGAGTGTTGCTAGCAAACAGAAAATGTTCGTGAACTCTCCCCGGACACCAGTTTTAAGAAAATTTATAGGGTGATCGCCTAGTACTTCTCATATACTAAGAATCGCGATGTTTTGTTTCTGAATTTATATTTTAGTAAATAAATGCTATTAGAAAGGACAACATAATCTAAAGTGAAAAAGATTTCAAGCTTTAATTTATTCGATGATGATGAACATTACGGGTGTTTCTTTTCTCGACCTTAGGAAATCATTTGACCTGGTCAATCACGATATACTAATTGACAAACTTAAATGTTATAATTTCCACAGCTCGGCTATAAAGTGGATTTCCTAATATTTAATAGACAGAAGATTTCAGAGCGTTCAAATGGGCAATACACACTCTCAACTCAAAGCAATTTCATGTGGCGTCCCACAGGGATCGGTACTCGGTCCACTCTTGTTTCTAATTTATATTAATGACTTGCCCCTCCACGTCAAATCATCCAGTTTGAGTCTGTTTGCTGATGAAGTCAGCTCCTTCTGTAGACTTCGTCAAGTTGCCACTTTCCTCGGATGTTGATAATGTAAACAAATGGTGCCGGGAAAATGGTATGATCATTAAATGAAAACAAAAGTAAATGTATGGTGATTACTACTTCTCAAAAACTTATAAAACTACAACCAAATGCATTAGCGATTGATGTCAATGGAAACACACTCGAACACATTGACTGTGAGAAGTTACTGGGAGTTCATATAGACCCTTCCTTACAATTCAATAAACACGTTGACCATGTATGTCAATCTATTACATCAAAAATTGCCTTACTAAGAAAAATAAAGCGATACCTTCCTCTTTTATACAGAAAACTTTGCTATAACGCGTATATTCTCCCATGCATCGACTATTGTTAGACAATTTGGGGAAATGCATCCAAAATTCATATGGAAAGAATCCACAAATTGCAAAAATGTGCCGCACGTATTATTCTGGATGCGCCACCTGACGCGCCATCGCTAGGATCCACTCTTTACTGAATTGGGTTGGCTGACTGTTTTCGAAAGGGTCGAGTTCAATAAGGGTATTCTTCTGTACAAAATTATTCATAATATGTATCCAGAAAACATAACAGATATGTTTAAATGTTAAACGTCTTTAAATTCAATAGCATCATTTAAAACCTGATAAATTTACAGCATGGACCAAACATGCACGTTTCGGGTAATAAACCCTCGTCAGTGACCCTCAATTTCAGTCGTCTTCGTATGGCTTGCGGTCCTCGTCAAATCAGCAAATGTCCATTCCGTAACACAATTTCGACCTTTTCAAAAAATCTTTTCAGTATTTTGGAGCAATTATATATATGGAATAATCTCCCCTTGAACATTAGAATGGCCTCTACCCTCGGAACATTCAAGCATAACCTACATAAGTACATAGTTTCAAAGCGATAACTATACAATTACATATTTTAATGTTGTGTTTAAACATGTTTGATTTTATGCTGAAACTCTGTCACACTTTGTATTATTATATTGTATAAATTTGTTGTGTGATATGGAAGGCCTCTTGGAAGAATAGTCTTTGACTAAAAGAGTTACCTTCTTTTAATAAAGAATTATTATTATTATTATGAAGGTTACGAAAATTCCTAAAATTTTTTCGCAAGTACTTTTGTAAAACAGGCACCAGATCTTTTCTCCAATATGTTTAATTTTCGATCACTGATTGTACATCTATCGGTATAGTTAACACATAATCTGTTCGAATTTCAGCATTATTCAGTCGGAATACTACTTTGCCTCCATCTTCAGGGGACCCATGGTAAGTCGATCAATTTCTAAATGTGCTAAATTTCTAAATCTCACTCACTGTGCTTTAGAGCTTTAGAGTTATTTTGGCAGATCTGTGTCGTTTTACCTTTTGGTGTCGCTGGCAATGAGTGGGTGCCTTGTGCTTTGTGTTTGTGGAAACCTCTCAGGGACACTAGTACTTCTTTCTTAAGTTAGATTTACGAGAAATTATATTTCATAGTCTTAGAGGTCTTAAATGTTCGTGAAATATGTTAACTCCCATCATGTTATAGTATCGTGTTATAGTTTGTTTGTATGGTCATCTTACAATGCGGAGGTTATTTCACACCACTATTGTGCATTCTTCGATACCTCTGGGTAATCGGAATAGTGGGAGGGTAGAGTCTGCTACTGTCGTGGCAGATGATCGTCCTAAGTCGGCACCATTTGCCTCGTTGGTTTATGTGTACTCATTTGTGTTTGATGTTTCTATGTAATTTGGCGTTCCTTGTGCCTTTTGCGTCTCTTTCTGTGCGTGTCTGCTCTGCGTTTAACATTGGGTTTTTTTTGGGGGGGGGGGATGTTGCTGTGATTGCTGCAATCGGGTGTTGTTGGAGATCCCCGCCTTTCTCTCAGACGCCTAAAATGCATGTTAAATGTGTTAATTCCTTTCAGATCCGTAAATTGATGATTTTACAAGTTGACGGATCAGGTGGACAGCACGTGTACGAGTTTGTATTTGGTAGAAAATATTGCGTAGAGCTTAATTCGTCTTATTAAGGTTTTCAAAAATAAGTCCGTGAGTTTTCCAGATTTTGAGAAGTCAAAATAGCATGTAATTAATTATCAACCTTATGGACACTATTGAAGTAAAATTGAGAGTAATATTGATGTACAGAATAGGTTGAAGACAGACAATTTGGTACATAACTTCCTTTCTGTGAAGTTTAATCACATTCTAGCAGTTACGGAGGATATGGAGCAATTTCCGGTCATTTTCTTTGATAGTTATGGAGGATATTCTGACTTCCAATAAAGGACATTAGTCAGCACAAGTTTGCATCATACACAAAAGCACAAATTGCAGGAAAGAATGAAGAGTCCCTGTAACATCTGTGTCTACATACCAATATAAAAACGTGGGGCATTTGCTATTTGAAAGGTTTAGAAGAATATGTGGTAGTCTAAAAGAATATGTAAACTTAGTGGACGACCATTTAATCCTGAGGGGGGGGGGGGGGGGGGGCAGTTTATGACACAGAAAATGTTGAAAATAAATCATCTGACCCTCTTTGTTGCAGAAATAAATATTCTGGCCCATATTTGTGTTCAAAATCCAAATTCGCCATTCACTGAAACAAAATTTAGCTTGTTTCTCTAGCAACAAGACCAAAATTTCTAGACTCGCTTCGCTCGCCTTACACTAAAAAAAGTTCGGGCTCACTTTGCTCGCCCTTCCACAAAATTTCATATCAAGTGTTATTTAGACATTTACACAGTATTGCAAATGCGAGTATAAAACAAAAAATAAATAATCCGGCCGGCCCTGCGTTGAAAATAAATAATGTGACCCGAAAAAAAAAATTGCCAGCCCCCTCCCTCTCTGGATCAAATGGTTGTCCTCTTACCAAGCCATTTTGAAGAGTGTTTGTTTGAAGGATGTATGCTACGCTTTGTAAATGTTAATATTTTTGAAAAAATGTTCTAAAACCTTAGGTGGGAAATGTCAGTATGCTTCACCCATCGCTCTGTCAACTATTTCCAAGATCTATTATTTAGAAGCAAGAATTGTTTTAAATTGCAATGTCTCCCTGTATGTGTTCGATACATTATAACAATGCAACAGCATGGTTCTTATACATGAATTGTATAATATACATAAGCATATGTTGTCTTGAAATTTCCGCGACTTTATTTTATTTATTTTAAGGAAGTGACGCACCATGTATAAACATAGGAGGTCATTGTCAGGAGGACAATTTACATTGCAGTGGAACATATCTCACCGGATACTGCTCTGGGCATGCGTCAAGGAGGTGTTGTTCACCTGGTTCGGGTAGGTTGACTTGACCTTACCAATAACACGAACTCGATCCGTTGTGAAAGATGATTCCGACTGAATTAAATTTTGAGAATATATTCTATGAAAACATAAAAGTGAAATGAGCATTTCAAAACAGTGTTACATCAGTGAAACTCGAGCTGAATGCACATTTCAAAACCGTTTGTTGCCATTATGAGATAAGGGCAGATATCACTGACTCCATGAGAGTAGGAAGTTCATAAAAGTCAAAATGTATACTGGAAGCACTATATCAAGTTCTATGGAATCTCAATATTTTTATGATTTAAAATGTCACTCAAAATTTGAGAGAAAGGCATACAAGAATCGGATTTGCAGGGTCTGACCTTAAGGAAAATACAAATTGATACTGAATATACTTGAGGAGCTTAATTCTAAGCGTCACCACATGTATGTCAAAGATTCAGCTATTTGAGGACAGAGCTATGCATGAGAAAGACATTCCTATGTTTTAAACTGAATAACATATCAAATTTACTATAGAATCCAATTATTTAAAATCAGTGCAGAACACCAGGGAAGGGAGATCAACATCCTTGATCTCTGTGTCATACGTACATGTTCTCTCATGGCGTCCTCGAAGTACATGATAAAAAAACCCGTGGCAATATTGCCTTGTTTGGTGGCACTGTTGGTCTGGGAATTAACGGATTTTTTGTGTCTATAGATCAATAGCGGATGGCGGTCTAGTAATCGTGGCGATGTGCGTGTTTGGCGTTTTAACGAAAAGGGGCCGGGGGGGGGGGGGTAAACGGAGTGAAGTATGCGTTATGTACATGATACATAAACACAAATACAGAATGTTTGAAGTTGAGCTTGAAATCACGCTTACTCGCTTTTCAATCAACATTGAACGAGTCTTTATCTAAAACTCTGGTATATATAGATTAGCAAGCAAAAAAGACAAGACACAGTGAAAGAAAAATAAACCACACCTATCTAGGGTCCATTTCGCGAAATTTTAATCGACGCAAAAATTTCCCGCTGCACGATGCGCCCCGGCAGGCTTTCTTCTTAAATAAAATGATGTGCAGAACAATTTCTAACATGTTTGTCCAGCGTCCTGTCACGAAAACTAATGTACGAATACTTTATATTGATATTTTACGTCCATTATCAAACAGTCCTCGTCTTCGTTTTTGGAAGTTTTCATTACGACTACATTAAATACCGATGACTATTATAATAAATAACGACGCCTGCGTTATGATTTGCGTGATTACGTCATTGATGTGCAATCTACTTCCTACCATCTATTTCCTACGCGTGAAAGAGAAGACTAGTTGGTATCTGCCATGGTATAATGTGCACGGTCTAGTGTTCGATCCTTGTTTGCTATGTTCGTATCAGTCATATGGATTCTACTTACTATGGCAAGCCAATGTGGACAAAAAAATTTCAAATATTAGAAAATGAATTTCAAATATTAGAAAATGAATTTCAAATATTAGAAAATGAATTTCTAATATTAGAAAATACCTATTTTTGTCCACATTGGCTTGCCATAACTTACCTTCTGTTTTTGAATGGTTATAAAACGGTCGCGGTGGCTTGACGTTCTGAGAACTTCGTGATCGTCCGTACTCCAATGCCAACGTTCTCTGCGTTCTCGTTACGCACCTCTTTACGGCCATATAGTAAGAACGTCATGCTATAGCATGCAGGTGTAACAAGAATACATTTTTCAATGTATATATTCTTTGAAATGCGGACAAATCAGATTTCTGATGATGATGAACAATAGAGTGAAATGAATTGTAATATAATTTCCGAATGTTTCTGTAAGTCGTGCACTTTGCATTTCGTTCAATGTACATAGCTTGGTCTTGCATTCCAGCTTCCTCTGGACAGACAATAGAATGTGCCGTTGGCAAACATCGTTATAGTGCCACGGGTACGGGCTATTACCCTTATAACAACGCCCTGGAGGGAGGGTTTTATGACATGAGGGGACATCCTCTACATACATTGCAGGTACGTTCATTGATTCAGGGGCGGATCTAGCGTTATTGTGTTTCAAATATGTTGGGGTGGCTATGGGTATCCTGGCCTAACCCCTGGTAACATAAGGAAGTCGAGCCCCGCTTTATTAGCTTTGTTAAGTTCCATTTACGAGATAAACCGGATATTGTGGTTGATATCGACCTTTTTCATTTTCATCCATCACTTTCTTACTTTTCTCAATTCGTCAGATACGCTGTATAGAATGCTCTCATGTTTTGGACTTTCGTGATAAAAGTGAAAAAAAGGATTTCGATATCATTACCTTGTGAAAAGTTTCTCGAAATTTGACAGAAATAATTCTGGACTCCTTTCGAAATTTGGGACAATTCCAGCTTCAGAATATGTCTCGTTCCCACTATTCTTTTAACATAATTACAGCTTAAAGTAACCCAGGGCCCCTACATATTACTGTCTTGTTTGTGATGTCATCTTACATTAAAAGACTTTTTGTTGAAATACACCAGAGCTCTCAGTATGTATGGTATCCTGGCCCTCAAGACTTCAAGTGGGAGAGTTGTGCGCATGTAATCCGGAATACGACACCATTCGTTGTTATAGTGGATTGCCGTCCATAGTCGCAGCTGGTCGCACATTGGTCTCCCTCAGTTTATGTAATGTCATTCTTGTTCTATGTTTTTGTGTGTGTCTGCTTCGGTCGTTTGTTGGAGCATTCTGTGTGTATGTTGTTGTATGTCTCCTTGTTCCCTGTTGTTTGCAAAAGTTGTTTTCTCTGGTGACCGTTCTTTCGAGCGTTCTAGGAGATGTGTTGATTCTTTTGTTTGTCTCCTTTTTCCTTTTTGTTTGTAAAAATTGTTTTTTTCTGGTGTCCGTTTGTTGGAGCGTTCTGTGTGGATGCTATTGTTTGTCTCCTTGTTCCCTGTTGTTTGCAAAAGTTGTTTTGTCTGGTGTCCGTTCGCTCGAGCGTTCTGTGTGGGTTTGGTGTGTATCCCCTTGTGCCCTGTTGTTAACAAAAGTTATTTTATCTGGTGTCCGTTTGTTGGAGCGTTCTGTCTGGTCGTTGGTGTGTGTCTCCTTATTCCCTGTTGTTTACAAAAGTTGTGTTGTCTGGTGTCCGTTCGTTGGAGCGTTCTGTGTGGAGGCTGTTGTTTGTCTCCTTGTTCCCTGTTGCCGTGTGTTGGAGCGTTCTGTGTGGATACTGTTGTATGTCTCCTTGTTCCCTGTTGCCGTGTGTTGGAACGTTCTGTATGGATGCTGTTGTATGTCTCCTTGTTCCCTGTTCTTTGTAAAAAGTTGTTGTGTCTGGTGTCCGTTCGTTGGAGCGTTCTGTGTGGAGGCTGTTGTTTGTCTCCTTGTTCCCTGTTGCCGTGTGTTGGAGCGTTCTGTGTGGATAATGTTGTATGTCTCCTTGTTCCCTGTTGCCGTGTGTTGGAGCGTTCTGTATGGATGCTGTTGTATGTCTCCTTGTTCCCTGTTCTTTGTAAAAAGTTGTGTTGTCTGGTGTCCGTTTGTTAGAGTGTTCTGTGAGGATGCTCTTGTATGTCTCCTTGTTCTCTGTTGTTTGTAAAAAGTTGTGTTGTCTGGTGTCCGTTCGTTGGAGCGTTCTGTATGGATGATGTTGCATGTCTCCTGATTCCCTGTTGTTTGCAAAAGTTGTTTTGTCTGGCGTCCGTTTGTTATATCATTCTGTGTGTATGCTGTTGTATGTCTCCTTGTTCCCATTTGTTTGAAAAGTTGTTTTGTCCGGCGTCCGTTTGTTATAGCGCTCTCTGAATGCTGTTGTATGTCTCCTTGCTCCCTGTTGTTTACAAAAGTTATTGTGTCTGGTGTCCGTTTGTTGGAGCGTTCTGTGTGGAGGCTGTTGTATGTCTCCTTGGTCTCTGTTGTTTACAAAAGTTGTTGTGTCTGGTGTCCGTTTGTTAGAGCGTTCTGTGTGGAGGCTGTTGTATGTCTCCTTGGTCTCTGTTGTTTGTAAAAAGTTGTGTTGTCTGGTGTCCGTTTGTTAGAGCGTTCTGTGTGGATGCTCTTGTATGTCTCCTTGTTCTCTGTTGTTTGTAAAAAGTTGTGTTGTCTGGTGTCCGTTTGTTAGAGTGTTCTGTGAGGATGCTCTTGTATGTCTCCTTGTTCTCTGTTGTTTGTAAAAAGTTGTGTTGTCTGGTGTCCGTTCGTTGGAGCGTTCTGTATGGATGATGTTGTATGTCTCCTGATTCCCTGTTGTTTGCAAAAGTTGTTTTGTCTGGCGTCCGTTTGTTATAACATTCTGTGTGTATGCTGTTGTATGTCTCCTTGTTCCCATTTGTTTGAAAAGTTGTTTTGTCCGGTGTCCGTTTGTTATAGCGTTCTCTGAATGCTGCTGTATGTCTCCTTGCTCCCTGTTGTTTACAAAAGTTATTGTGTCTGGTGTCCGTTTGTTGGAGCGTTCTGTGTGGAGGCTGTTGTATGTCTCCTTGGTCTCTGTTGTTTACAAAAGTTGTTGTGTCTGGTGTCCGTTTGTTGGAGCGTTCTGTGTGGAGGCTGTTGTATGTCTCCTTGGTCTCTGTTGTTTACAAAAGTTGTTGTGTCTGGTGTCCGTTTGTTGGAGCGTTCTGTGTGGAGGCTGTTGTATGTCTCCTTGCTCCCTGTTGTTTACAAAAGTTGTTGTGTCTGGTGTCCGTTTGTTATAGCGTTCTGTGTGGAGGCTGTTGTATGTCTCCTAGCTCCCTGTTGTTTACAAAAGTTGTTGTGTCTGGTGTCCGTTTGTTATAGCGTTCTGTGTGGAGGCTGTTGTATGTCTCCTTGCTCCCTGTTGTTTACAAAAGTTGTTGTGTCTGGTGTCCGTTTGTTATAGCGTTCTGTGTGAAGGCTGTTGTATGTCTCCTTGTTACCTGTTGTTTACAAAAGTTGTTTTGTCCGGTGCCCGTTTGTTATAGCGTTCTGTGTGGACAGTATGTCTCTTTGTTCCCTGATGCCATGTGTTGGAGCGTTCTGTGTGGAGGCTGTTGTATGTCTCCTTGTTCCCTGTTGTTTACAAAAGTTGTTTTATCCAGTGTCCGTTTGTTATAGCGTTCTGTGTGGATTGTATGTCTCCTTGTTCCCTGATGCCGTTTGTTGGAACGTTCTGTGTGGATGTTGTTGTATGTCTACTTTTTGTCTTATGTCCGTTCGTTGGAGCGTTCTGTGTGGATGTTGTTGTATGTCTCCTTGTTGTCTGGTGTCCGTTCGTTGGAGCGTTCTGTGTGGATGCTGTTGAATGTCTCCTTGTTCCCTGTTGTTTGCAAAAGTTGTTTTGTCTGGTGTCCGTTCGTTGTAGCGTTCTGTGTAGATGTTGTTGTATGTCTCCTTGTTGTCTGGTGTCCGTTCGTTGTAGCGTTCTGTGTGGATTTGTTGTATGTCTCATTGTTGCCTGGTGTCCGTTCGTTGGAGCGTTCTGTGTGGATGCTGTTGTATGTCTCCTTGTTGTCTGTTGTCCGTTCGTTGGAGCGTTCTGTGTGGATGCTGTTGTATGTCTCCTTGTTGTCTGGTGTCCGTTCGTTGGAGCGTTCTGTGTTGATGCTGTTGTATGTCTCCTTGTTGTCTGGTGTCCGTTTGTTGGAGCGTTCTGTGTGGATGTTGTTGTATGTCTCCTTGTTGTCTGGTGTCCGTTTGTTGGAGCGTTCTGTGTTGATGCTGTTGTATGTCTCCTAGTTGTCTGGTGTCCATTTGTTGGAGCGTTCTGTGTACGTGCTGTTGTGTGTATGGTTGTCCCCTGTTGTTTGCTCAAGTTGTTTTGTTTGATTTCCGTTCTTTGTTGCACACTACAGTTGTGTTCTGCTGTTGTAATACAGGATATTCTGGTTTGGAGACCTCTTCCATGCGATCCTATATATGAGCATGTTATATTTTCGACAATGTAAAGAAATTCGCTGGACATGCAAATATCTTTTAG
Organism: Pinctada fucata; assembly: GCA_028142955.1. Lineage (NCBI taxonomy): Eukaryota > Metazoa > Mollusca > Bivalvia > Pterioida > Pteriidae > Pinctada > Pinctada fucata. The sequence goes on along the minus strand of AP027113.1, from coordinate 30,333,465 downwards.
TAACCTTTCACTTTTGGAAACTGATTATCTATATATTGTATTGTATTGTATTGTATTGTATTGTATTGTATTGTAATATCATAGATATGTACCAGTTTTCTTTTACTATCTTGAAATCAGGACTTTTTAGATGGTAAAACTTCAGAAGTAAGCGTTGCCATGGACAACAGGGCAGGGATAGCATATGGAACACGAATCTGTATTCCAGAACTGAACAGGAAATACCACAAAGTCATCAACTTTAGGGTTTGTACATACAATAGTTTTTCTTAATGTTGGTTTCAAACCATATCTACATGTACAAAAATTGTGATAAGTATGAGCTCAGTGGGTCGCTTTAATCGTGTGCTGAAAAAATGTAAAAATCTGTTGAAACTTTTTTATGCACCTGGATATGCATGAAGATCTTCAGTTGACGTAAATTAATGTAATGCTAACTTTTAGAAAAAGGTTTTTGCTTGACTTTGCCTTGTTTTCGAGGCCTCATGACTTTAAGAGGTACAATCGTCGGGTTATCTTACGTAGTAGAACGGAGAAGATCTATGTAGTGGGTTTCCGGTGATTCCACAATAGATCGATTTAAAGTTTAAAAATCTGATTTTGATTCGTACACTTATTTTACAGGTGGTGGACACAGGCTCGGCCTTTTACGGCAAGGGTCACAGTAGAATCGACATCTGTGTCCGGAACCAAGCTGCTTCCTATGACAGCACCATAAACGGTCATCTTACACTGGTTTTTCCTTGACCATCTGCGGTACAAAGGAGTGTCTGCTGACAAAGGAAAAAAAATACTTGCAATAAATCTAAGAAAGATATTTGTCTTATAATTTCAGTATTCTATGTGTTCTTTTTGAAATTAAATGAATCACCCAATTTTAGAGAGAAAAAAAGCACATGAAACAAGACTTAGTGAGACTTCGGACATCAAAATGGGGTTGGGAGGTTTGAACCCTCACCTATCTATCTATCATTACCTTTCGCCTCGAAGTTTGAGTACTAGGATTCTCATCCCCTGGAATTTGCCAAAAATGCTGATTTTTTTTTTCTTTCTTTCAAATTGGTAAGCCTCAGTAACGCTCCCTGAAGGGCTAGAACCCCCCCCCCCCACACACACACACCTGGAAAAAAATGCTAGATGTGCCCATGTCGGTGATGAAAATGACTATTTTAAATTCTGAAAAGTTTCCTCAATGTGCCTTTTCTCGTTATCACAAAGTATTCTACTAATTCAGTTTGAATATACATGTATTTCATACCTGCATTTTCAAAAAAAGTACTGAAACTCTATATATACAGTGGTGGATTCAGGGGGTGTGGAGGGGGCGTCCGCCCCCGGCACTGACCCAAAATTTTCCAAAACCCCCTATATTTTGGCCTATTTTCGGTAAAAATCGCCAAAATTCGCCCCTTGACCCCCAGGTAAAGGGGCGCTGGATCCGCCACTGATATATTTATCAAAAATCAATCCCTCATGGAATGTTTCAGGCATATATTTTTTAATATCAACCTGAAAAAAAATATGTAAGTTGTCTTAATATACATATCCTTCTTTTTTATGTACATCATTCAGTTTAGTTTCAATAGTTTCAGTGCTTTCAAAATCATTATTTTTTTTCAAAGCCTATGAGGGAGGGTCCCGTCCAACAAGAGGTATTTTTGCTGACTTTTCAGATGGGAGAGAGGGGGTGGAACCTGACCCAAGACCAAAAACAAAATCCGCGCTTCATTCATCAGATATGGGTCTATGGATCACTGAGAAGCAATAGGGGAATCCATTTGCAAATACTGTTTATGTGACTGGTAGAAAAGTTTAATTTTTTTGTTAAAATGGCAAATATTGAAAAAATTCAAGAGTGCTTTCCCTTTGCACGGTTCCATAAATTTACCCGGAAGCAAAACTTCTCGGACATTGATCAGAAAGTAACAGCTATGCCTCCAAGACGCCAAACGTTCTCTTGGGACTTTAGCAGACTGATTCCATGATATAAGGTGTTGAGAATTACACGAAATGGTGTAAACAGAGGCCAGGAACTTTCTGAGAGAAGCGAAAAGTGCCTGAGTAAGGATTGGCAATGGCCGAGTTGTACACGGGTGATGTTGACAATGAAAACTTGGCGAGGCTTCGTTGCTTAGAAAGAGGTCTTGTTGTGACAATATTCTTCAGTAGGAAGAAGCCTGAAAGAAGGACTCTTCAAGTGAAACTTGAGACCAGACAGTTGTCATGGATACGTGCATTTGGAGGAAAACCCGAGGGTCAATGTAAGTTCTCCCGAATTTCTTCTGAAATATCCCACGCACTTTTGACATGTCATTTAATCGTTTATCGCGAACTTTTAGATTAGAAACGTGAACATCATCTAAAACTTTCTTCAAGTCTCTTTGTGTATTTACAATTATGAAAAATCTGTAACGGAATATTGACTTGGTTTTCATTTGATTTTAGCTCGAATTTTCTCTGATGTTTAGATTCTGTAATAGATGTTGTTAGAGCGCAAGTAACCCCTTTTGCGATTCAGGCACGGACTGTTTTATTATGCTATTGTTCTACTGATTATCCTTCAGTCAAATGCAGCATAATAAAACGTTCCATGAATTGCAAAAGGGATAATTTCCATCATAAAGAGCGCATTAGTTACTACTGTCCTGTTCACTAAATCCAGAGAACCCTGTTTTGGAGAATTATTCTGTGGTCTTAGAAATTTTCTGATTATTCTTTGTCTCCGTAAGTTGTCGTAATAGGAATTGTAAATGAACTCACCAATTTGACTGTTTTTAAGCTGCTATACAGGCTCTTTGGGAGTTTCGGATTTGCTTGTGTATTCCGAATCAAACCTAAATTTGCACTTATTTAAGATAGAAAATAACATTTAGTATTTTTCTAGTAAGGAAACTGTCAATATTGAATAATAAAATAATCACTAGTTATGAAAATTAGTTCTCATTTCAAAATTGCAAACAGTTTTGTGCAATCTGGAACTCCCAAAACAGGCGACCCGAAACCCCAAAGTGTTTGTACAGAAAATTCTCATGTTAATTTCAGTCTGTGGCCACATTGTTCTCTGTATCAACGATGGTAAACAGTGACAACCAGGGATAATCCTGGGTTGGGCCATTGTGAAATTATGAGAAAACTATGCGAGATAGGAGAAATCTGACTTCAAGTATGAACGGGCCCCCTATATAAACTATCCAGACATGCATTTAGTTTTAGTCTAGGACCCCAAATAAGAGTTCATCGGCCCCTCAATTTGGCTAAATGGCCCCTTATTTTTCAAATGACCCCTCTTTTTTCCAATTTTATATACATTTAATAAAGAGAGGGGCCATTGGCCCATTTTAATGACCCCTGCCTTTACAAATCCAGCCTATTCCCTGGACAACATGGTGGCTGATGGCACGCATTTTACACATGTTTTAGTCATATTTGTTATAGAAAATCTCTATAGACATTTTATTTTCTTTGTAATTTTGAACTAAGCTATGCACAACCAAAAGGGGGGCAATTTCTGTTACGACTAAGACTAATAGAGTACTAAAGACTCGTTTTCAGTTTATATGATGACTACAGTATATTTAGGAGAAAATTGCCAAAACAGGGTGCTCTGGATTTAGTGAACAGTACAGTAGGGCTGGGCCAACCCCATGATGGACCGATTCGATACGTATCACGATACCACCCTTCTGCTTCCTATGGGATAAGTAACAAGATACTCTAACTGAAAAGATTTTAAGTGAAATTGATCAGGTTTATTTATGGAAAATAAAAAACTTGCATATTTGTGATGTTCGCCACGTATTTTTAAGATGTTTCTTATAATCTACAAAACACTTTATCCTTATCTTGTCATCTGATTCTGTTTTCCTCATAAATTTGCATTGCAAAATATTTCGAGACTGCAGATTTCGCCCAGCTTTTGGTCATGCTGGCCTTTGCTTCATTTTCACCTCTACAAAAACGTACACAGACTAAAAACAAAAGCAAAAGAAAATTTAATAATATTTCGAATTCGATGCTGATACATTGATAATTCAATAATATTTTGATGCAACGCGTGTATCAATCCTTGGATCGGCAAATGAAATGTCGTGATGCATCGATTCATCGACCCAGCCCTAAAAGTTATCATACAAAAGGTACCTGGATCTACACCCTGCATAGAACTTGAACTTCCCATACAATGTAGGTTATTTTGTTCTCCAGGTTTGGGGGGAATTACAATGTACATGTAAAAGTGCCCGCCTAGACCCCTCGGCTACAGTATTTGCAGCTTAGATGATCGTCTCATGTATTGGCATTTAAAAGGCCATAGAAAATATTTACAAACCAATATTTTTAGTTATACGGTGTTTACAGGGGGGATACAGAAATATATTGGGTCGAAGAAAAAAGTTGTATTTTGCGAGTCCCCCCTGTAAAATACTGTATAACGAATTTATCCCGCCGATGGCTTTTGGTTTGTGTATCTTATGCCAATATATTCTAGAGCATCTAGGTGACGTCAAACACGTAAAGCGTCTTAGTAGAAGTAGGATATTAAAATAATATCCTGTCAGTAACATAATACAACATAATATTTGGTTCTTCTCGACCAATCAGATTGCAAGAAATTTGCCAGAGGTGGAATAAAGTACATTCCACACCTTCCCTGTATACACTTCATACACTTGGTTGAAACAGTATTTCATTAACGTTATGCAAATAATATATGATTACATTTACAAAAAATGCATATTTTGGATCCAGCAACAAAAGAACCCTTTTATCAAGCTTTCTCCCTTCATGCACTTGCATACATAGTAGAAGCTGTATGCATGCTGGTACAGAGCATGACAAGCGAATGGAGAGATTAGTACATGTATGAGGAGCTAGGAGTAAGAAGGAACCTCAGATACAAATGTACATATATTGTCTAGAGATATAAATGTCATGTTTCTAAAATATGTGATCCCCATTGGGGTTGTTCCAAAGAAGCAGATATCTCTTCAAGTTTAAGTGATAGGGCTTTCATATTTCACACATGCACAAATGCCATAACAATTAAGTGCTACATTTTGATACCAAGACATTTGACATCCATGTAGGGACTTTTGCACATTCATCTTGCATGTAACAAGTACTACATTTTGATTTTGATAAAGAAATTTATACCAAAGTTTCCTAGACCTTGAACTCTGACCTCATAAAAGACTTGGTAAGAGGTCTCACCTGCCCAGGGTTTCAAAATTAGCATCTGACCTCTGGAGTCTGACCCCTTGTGTGGGAAAAATCAATCTAAATAAAATCAGATGATTTTAATTAGATATGGGAAAAATGATAAGGGTCTGCCAGAAATCTTACCATGTTGCACATCAAAAACCTCCACATGATCGTTACACAGATTTGTCATACACTGTTAGTGGTGCCCTATATATGCAATTTTGATATTGACCATGGAGAGAGTATGAAATCAATTGATTTGACGTCAAGGTCACATTTCAAGGTCAAAAGTGAAGATTGTTAAGGTCACATTATACAAACTCAGTGATTAGGGAGGAGTTTGTGTCAATGGGCCATTTCCATGATTTTCTCAAATTAAAATGGACCGTTTCTTAAGAAAGTACGTAGACCTCCATGGGTCATCCTTCAAATCAGTGGGACAATGGCACTGCATACTGTACAGTAACATGTTCATGGATACATTATACAGGGTTTTTTTTTATTTTGGGGAAGGTGCCTGTGCCTGTCCCATTTGGGAAAATTTGCGACATTTTGCTGAAATTGGGAAAATGTTTATTCAAATTCCACCAAAGTATAACCCTAAAGTATCATTTATTAACACTGCTAATCCATTGATTTGCTTGAACTGAGCAAGGGATGAATAAAAAACTTTAAGATGCACTTACAAATAGGACATTTTGTGCTCAGACTTTCAGGTTTTGAGTCTTATTTTCACAGGTGATTTTTTCATAATTCCTCTTTGGGAATTTAAGAGTGATTTTTTGGAAAAATAGAGGAAAATTGGCTTTAGGAAGGGGCAGAAATTCGGACCCAAAACAAGGGGAAAAAAACGGACATAATTCAATTCAGGTCAACTTAAATGGCAAGAACCATATCCATGGCGTTCGCCACGTATGAACAATTTACATATACATTTTATTATAGACAAGCATTTATACTTAGTCTAGTAGTTTGTATAGTGTCAAATATGCGGTTTGGAGCAGATGCCACCCTTTGCCAAATCGCTTCAACGTTTGAACTCATTTCCTGAACAAAGATGCTTATTTGCAGAAACTGATAAGAAATTTACAACAGTTCCCATAGAGCTGAATTTTTGGACATTAACAGTACATTTAGTTCAAATGAGTTTACATGTAGCACTAGTGACTAGAGTGATTAAAGGGGATTCAGGGTATGAAACCCCTTCCTCTGCACTAAATAGATCCGCGTGTTAACTACATTTGCAAATCAGTGACAAGATAAACAATGAAATTCTTTGAATCTTCGTCAAATCGGTTTGCACCAAGTGATCCATGGGTTTGGCAAGCACAGGTGCAGTAGAAGAAAACATTGACCCTTTATCATATTGTTTAATTGTTACTTCTATTCAACGACAGAATGAAATAATTGTATTTTTGTGTCCCGTCCGTCCGTTCGTCCGTCTGTTCATTTGTCAGGAATATATTATACCTATAGAGTTCTTTGTATAACATCTTCAGTTTTGAATCAGAGAATATCCCAAGGTTCACAGTCTGTGCCAAATTCTTTTGGCTTCCACAGGTTAATCGGACCTGTGTATACGAGCTTCACATAAGTCCGAAGAATATTTTGCCTGTCAATTAACACAGTTTTGTGCACCAATTTTCAGATTGTCACCAGTCATTCGGTCCTGTGCCTAGAACAACGGCACAGGTCCGAATGGATATTTCACCTGTCAGGACAGACGGACCTATGTTAATTAGCAAAGACTGGGTTCAACAAACTAAGAATCAACGACCTTGATTGTTTTACACTGCCATCCGTAAATACCTATGTACATGTACAAACAGGGAAATCATTCTAGATTCTTTATTATTTTGTCCTAATTTACCAATCTGAACTTGAAAGATTTATAATAATTGGCTTCACATTATTCAAAATTATGAATAGTTATTATGAAAATGTAATGGTAAATTGAAACTTTTATCATTAGCACAATTTTTTTCTCAAAATTTGTCATTTTCATATCAAAAGAATAAAAATTCAAAAAAATGCAAATATTTGGGTGAAGTTTGTTACCAGTGCTATCTATAAGGTTCATCTTCAGAATATTACAGCAATGGATTGTTCATTTTCTAACAGCTTGAGCCTACATGAACAGAAGTGATGTATACTAATTTATGGATGTCAGTGTATATGTATTTGAAAATCGTTTATTATTATGAAATGAGTGTATTTATTTTTTTATTAAAATCGTCGCATGTTGTCAAGAGAAAAAAAATAGTGCGCCCAATCATATCTTTTCCTGTTTTACGACCACAAGTTTACTTTGAAGCCTTGTCAAATCAATGGTCTCAACCTACACACCAAGTTGTATTAGACTCCCGCGGTTTGTGTACCTAAAACTGAAAACAGACGTTCTATTTAAAATTAAGGCCATATATAGTATTTCAAAAGTATTTTGTTTCACGTCCGAAACTTTTTTTTTCTGAAAGGTACCCATCCATCCACAGGAGCTAGACGTCATGGATCCACAATCGCATCCTCCTTCTCTTATTTTATAATTCAAGGGTGTTGGCGTCGAGCTCCTGTGGATCCATCAGACATGAAAACATAAGAGAGCACAGTGATAAGTATGACTTGACTGGAAACAAAGAAAAAAATCGTGTCTTCAAATGAGTTGGATAAATCAGACTTTACTCTTTGAAAAATCACTTTTATGTCCTGATTTTGATGATGGTATAGGTATTTAAAATAAATGAGATGTACTTTGCTATTAATGAACTTATGGACAGGTTTGAGTGTAAAAAAATGCATGTTCGTGTTTATTTTTTTCCTGGCAAGATTCCCAAAAAGGTACACGGCCGCGGACGTAAAACGAGGTATTTCATTACTTTCTACGAAAAGTCACGCTGTTCGTATTTTGCTACTTCTACTTAAAAATGGATTTGACTTGATCCCAAGTTTCAATTTTATTTAAGGGATTTTATAGGAAAAAGGAAGGAATGAGTTTAATATCATATATATGTATTATTAGTATCAGAACGTATGCCTCTTCAACTCAGTGTTTTATTACATTAGATAAAGGAAACCTGTCGAGCGGCAGATGTAATCCCAATATGATAAAAACTCAGATAAATTTGATACAGGACTTCAATATAATTTATAGTTCGTGGATTTACAGTTCGAAATTCCTATGTAAACTCGACCGGCATAGGAGTTCACCTTTGAAAATGTTTTATTATCTTTTACATCATATCATATACATACAAACATGTATACTATAAAAATGAATCAGGAAGAAAGGACTTACAGGAGGGGGGGGGGGTGATGATTAGCATTCGGTAAAAAATTGAAGTAAAGGAAAGGGAGAAAATCGACCTTGAAAGAGAAGTTCGATTTGTGACTTAACCCTACAGTCTACTTTCAGAGATGTCGAAACCTGTTTCACTATATTCAGACATTTTAGTAAATTTGTCAGTCCGGATAATGAAAAGGGTCCCTGTAAAGTGCGAAACGAAACAAAAACGAAACAAATCGAAACGAAACGAAACGAAACAAAACGAAACGAAACACATCGAAACGAAACGAAACAAAACATAAAACTTAAAGAATATGAGAAAAGAAGGAAAAATTGCCGAGAACGAATATTTAAAGACAAGATCAGCATGTAATATTGCCTTAATCCAAGAGTTCTACATTTGTAACTAGTGCCGAGAGGGTTTCCTGACAGAGTCAAAGTTGACAATTAAAAAAGTAAAAGTCAAATGCCATTCATGAATTAGAGGAATTAAAGGGAGGGGACAGAAAACCACGCTATGACACCGTAATGAGATAATAAAACTGGAGGGGGGGGGGGGGGGGGGGGGGCTACAATTCAGCAAAAAAAAAAATTATCCTTTTTCAAACGAAATATACCCCTCCCCCCAGTATTTGTGAATCACGCCAATCATTATTTCAACTTTATGAAAAGATATTATTCTCTTATGTTGGACAAAATTCATAGCTATTGCATCCCTACACGGCATCACATTCCCCCTTTTGTAATAGATAATCCATATCACAAGAGTTTTTTTACCATAACGGAACAGTTCCGTTTCCTCTGTAGTGGACTCCTCCCTGCTAAATAATGTTTTTTCCGCCTAGAAGGTTATTCATCCCGTTCACTTTCCTTTAATCCTTTAAAATGCAATTGTGCTATATACCGTATATATTATAGTTCAATCGTCAACTTTGACCCTTTGAAAAACCCTCCAGCCACAAGAACTAATGGTCGAAGGTAATAATATATGAAGATATTGACATCCGTGCTAGTTCTCTGCACTTACATCAATTTTTCTGAAGTTCTTTAAGATTTATGTTTCGTTTCGTTTCGTTTCGTTTCGATCCGTTTCGTTTTGTTTCGTTTCGTTTCGTTTTTGTTTCGTTTCGCACAGGGACCCTAATGAAAAGCATACTGCAAACTTTTGTCTGTCCAAAAGATTTTTTTGTCAGGCATTTTTGGACATTTCTGTTAGTGTTGCATATAGAAAGCAAGAGGATATGCAGAAGTTGACGCGTTCTCGTCCGTTAAGGGCGTTGCTTCTAGATACTAAAAAAACTCAAGTTGACCGGACTTTCAGAGAAAATCCATCACAAAATAAGAGCACAATACCCAAAGAATGTCAATACTTTGAAGGGCAAACATACGGGATCCGACATTTTTGCTCGTTTAATAGTACTCTTTGATCTTTGCATTTTCTACGCCTGATACAATTTGACCTGCTAATGACAGCTCAAGGGAAAATTATAAATATTTTAAATCGAAAATGGGATAAGGCAGGATGGCCTCTACGCCGCCTTTTGTGTAATGCCTACGAGGCTACTTGAGACACCGTATTTTGCACTTGGAACTCTTTTTTTCCCCACTTCGACTCTGTATAACGTTCTACAACTGGAACATGGACATGAGGCACATCATGTTCCTTACCTAACATGGAACTATGTTCCCAGTGATACGTGAACATGAGACATCATGCTCTTCTGTTCTAGTGATACACGACATAGTGTTATAAAGTCGAGATCTATATGAACATCAGACACCATGTTCTTTACCTTGAATATGTACACGAACATGAAACACCGTGTTCTAACCTATGGGCTCTGCTTTTACATCTAACATGTCGATAAAATTATGCGCTTGTCATTTCTTTGATTGGGAAGTTTTCAATACATGCATGTTAATGATAGTTTTGTGCTCGAAAATGCAGTTTGTTTAGTTCCACCTCTTACAACTTCCTTATAAATAGGATGTAGTTGATCTTCGGCCCATCACAAGTCCTCTCAGATACAGCGAGAATAGAAACTCCACAACTATCTGAGAGGCCCTGTATGGCCCGTTGGCATTGGCTAAAATTATCACGTGTCTTCTATCTTCGAATTCAAATAACAAGTGCTTACTGAAATAAGGTATCTTTTTGCACTCGACAAAGGTAATAGGACAGAAAAACTCGATTGTCGTTCTCTTTCTACATTTTGAGTTCCTTTTCTACAAGTATACACCCTTAAAACTGTCTTTCTGTCCAGCTTCCCTTCTATCGTTACATTTTGTTTTTACTATCTAGACCTGTGAATTTGAATAGTATTAATTAATATTTAACGGGAATTTTGCTAAGGACCGTATGGTGTGTCATGAACTTGGCCCAAGGTCAAGGTCACATTGAAAAATACATATTTCAGTTTTCTTCAAAAATATTTCACTTATTGGATTCTTCTTTTATTACAGTAAATCTACGAGAAGTGAGAGAAATCCGTCAAGGCAAGAACTCAAAGGACTTTGACAAATGGCCGGACGAAGCCCGCAAACACGATAGCAGTCTTTGTTTTGTGATATTTTATGGAAGTGACTTCAAATTAAAAACACTGTCGGTTGTCGGTAAGAAATAAGATTGGTATAATACATCCGTCTAGACATGATCCCCTCTTTCCCCATTGTCATCGACACAGGAATGGACCATGAAGAGTTTGCTATGTCCTCCATAATATTCTCAGTCTCTGTCAAACATTTGGTTGCGGATGAGGGTCTTTACAGATGCAATGTAGGTGTACAATGATTTTAACCATCTCCCGTATGATTTAACCCCAACTGGGATCCCGTGGTAGCTCAATAGAAATATCTTTTTCATTTTTGGCCGGATTGCAAAGCAATTCCGGTCTATAGATTGACGATGTCCGTCTGTCCGTCCGTCTGTCCGTCTGCCGTCAACATTTTGGTTAAAGTTTCTGGTTGAGACAAAAATCTAAGGAACTATATGCAGTAGAAACTTTATAACTCAATTTATGCCGTAACATTTGACCTAGTGACCTTGACCTTGGACTTTGACCTAGTTAAAGATTTTGGTTAAAGTTCCTGGTTTAAGCAAAATCTATGGAACTGTATACAGTAGAAACTTTATATTATACACATAGGTTGCCCATGACAAGACCTTTCAATTTATTCCATAACATTGGACCTAGTGACCTTGACCTTGGACTTTGACCTAGTTAAAGATTTTGGTTAAAGTTTCTGGTTTAAGCAAAATCTAAGGAACTGTATGCAGTAGAAACCTTATATTATACATTTAGGTTGCCCATGATGAGACCTTTCAATTTATGCCGTAACATTGGACCTAGTGACTTTGACCTTGGACTTTGACCTAGTTAAAGATTTTGGTTAATATTCCTGGTTTAAGCAAAATCTAAGGAACTGTTTGCAGTAGAATCTTTATATTATACATGTAGGTTGCCCATGATGAGACCTTTCAATTTATGCCGTAACATTTGACCCAGTGACCTTTACCTTGAACTTAAACCTAGTTAAAGATTTTGGTTAAAGTTCTTGATTTAAGCAAAATCTAAGGAACTGTATGCAGTAGAAACCTTATATTATACATTTAGGTTGCCCATGACTAGTGATGAAACAATTGTCGCCGACAATCGATTGTCGATCGCTAAAACTCTTTCGAATCCGATTATCGATTTCATTTTCTTACAATCGATTGTCGCTGAAAGAAATGTATTTTGTGTGAAGGTATTTATTTTCCTCTTTTCACATGTAACATAAACCGTTACTTGTTGTCTTGCATGTAAACAGGCAGACACTTTAAAATTGAATGCGTTATATTTAGTTTTCAGCAAATTTTTCTGAATTTTATGCAGAAAAATACATTTTTATATCTTTTATGTTCCATTTTTCATGAACTTTTGTTTTCCGATTTAAATCGATAATCGATCGGTTTACTCTTTCCGATTATTTTCCGATAATCGATTCTTAAAAGTCTTCCGATGTACAACACTACCCATGACGAGACCTTTCAATTTATGCCGTAACATTGGACCTAGTGACCTTGACCTTGGACTTTGACCTAGTTAAAGACTTTGGTTAAAGTTCCTGGTTTAAGCAAAATCTAAGGAACTGTATACAGTAGAAACTTTATATTATACATGTAGGTTGCCTCTGACAAGACCTCTCAATGTATGCTGTAATATTTGACTTAGTGACCTTGACCCAGTTGGTGACAAAAACTTACTTTGCAATCCGGCCATACCGTCTTTAGCGGTGTTTTATTGTCCGTATGTCTGTCAGTTTGTCCTTCCGACACTAATACATGTAATACTGGTAAGTTATAACTGAGGATAGAATACATAGGTCGATCAGTTGCTTGATATTCATCATGCTTGCATCAAACTTGCAGGGGTGGTAAAGCATGATAAAACTCGACATCCAATGAGGTTCAGGGTCGCCTTCAGGTTCAAGGTCACATATGAAGGGTCAAATATGCGGCAGGCAACATACTGCCTCTTGAACAGTCTTACTCATAGTTATTGCCTCCCCTCCCTCAAATGTGATTCGATGTCCTCATGGTTTTACGGTTTTAACAGAACAGAAACACGACAGAAAAATGAAGGCATAGTCATATCTGTAATGTGTGACCTCTTAGGAACAATTATCAGGGCTAGTGGCTATTTCCCGGGGAGTGCCTTCCCTTGGAAAAAAGGCTGGATATTTGGATCAATACTTTCAATTGGCCAGAATGATCAGCATCCGGTCTTTTCCTCCATCCAATCATGGAATAAGCAAACCGATATGGAATGCTTTAATGTCGTCTGCATGTTGTCATTTGTCAATTTGTTTGGGTGGCCGTGGGTTTGGATTTTCATTTATGTCGTTAGTTTACATGAGAGACCTCTGGGATTCTATGATTAGACTCTGAATTACTCCTCTAGTATCTGAATGAGTTGCAAATGCCAAATATAGAATACATAGGGTAAATATCATTTGTTCAAAGTTTTAACTTTCTGTGTTATAAATAAATAAATACATAAATAAATAAATAAATAAATTAGCGGTAGATCCGTAGAGCTGCAAAACATTGTTGTGTGAGACCAAAAATAGTCAATCTGATTAAAATTATTTCTTTCTGGTTCCGTTTGTTGTGCGTAGTAGATTAGATTGCGGCATAGTTTGCGTCCGTATTTACTTGTAAATTCGTAAGTTTACACATGGATCGAATATTTCATATATGAATCAGGCTTTTTAAATTGCATGCGGTACCCTTGCTGAAGTATAGTGCTCGAAATTACTAACCAACTCCAAGTAGGAACTTTCGCGCCGTGGTCTAGTGGTAAAGGCGTATGGCGAGTGACCGTAAGGTTGCTGGTTCGAGCCTCACTAGGACCACGGGTCGGCCGACATATACTCATCTATGTTCTGTGTTATATACTAAAAATGTCCTTGTCTGTGTATTTTTTACATATTTGTGGTGGTTTTATGAAAAAAAGTGCGAACTTTCCTCAATTCGACAAATGTCACATTATTGCAAAAAAAAAAAAAAAGAAAAAAAAAGAAGTCAGGTACAAGCATTTTACAGAACAATTTACGAAGAAGGTTACATGCATGTCTTTCCTTTGATGATTATTAGGTGTAACGGTTAAATTTTTTATCTTACAATAAAAGTAACACTGTACGATACATGTTGGTATTGATTACAGTGGAACAGGACCTAAATGATACGCCTTCTATTACCGGACACACACGATTTTCTCTTTAAAAGAAGTATGTACTCTCTCACCCAGGAAATACTAGTAGTATTTAGTTACCTTATGGCAAATTGAAATCATGAATTATGACTGAGGGGCATTTTTCATTGCTGGTAAAAAACACGGGTTTAACATTGTCCGGCGTAAGTCTGTCTGTCTGCATGTCTCTCTCCGTCCGTCCGTCCGTCGGGTAGACGAAGCAATGTTTCAAATTAATGAATATTAATGGTTGTATATAGATACATTGCATTGGACTGCAATTCAAGGGATGCCACTTATTTTTAGTCACAAAGAGAAAGGGTCAAGCGTAACTTTAACATTATCGGCTGCATAAATCTTTATAATTTATACAATGCGCTTACAAATTACATTTAATTCAACACGCTTAAAATGTCAAGGTCATCTTCAAGGTCAAACCTCAAGGTCATCGCACTTTACTTTATACTAGTACATACATACTTGTATTTCATACATTTATAAAACTTGAAGGTAATATTGAGTGTAAACGCTCATCGAAGGTCCAATTCAAAGCCAAACAATTTGGACAAAACAGGCAATCGAGTCATAGTTATAGTTAACAATACCGTCTTCACAGTTGGACAGCGTACAACCTGCAAAAATGAATCGTGAAAGGCTACAGATATTTTAAAAACGTTGCTAAGCATTATTGATAGTACAGAATGTTTGTACACTGCTAAAATCCGGATGCGGATGCTTTTAGTGCTATCAAGTATTTTCAGATTTCCATATTCGCTTCCGACTTACAGCTTCCATTTAAACTTGCTCTATTATAATTTAGTTACCATAGAAACATGATACGAAGATAGATGTACATTTGATAGGCTACATATATAGAAATAGCGCATAAAGATGCTCGACTGATTTTTTTTGTGGGTGTAAAAAACATGAATTATCACAGGGAAAATCACCAGGAAGGAATAATGAATATCTTATTTATATCTTTCTAGGAATAAATAATGCTTTTCATAAAAGTCTGAAAACAGTTCTAGAATGCGATCAGTACAAAGAGTTGGACTATTCAATTATATTCGAAATTATCTCTCGAGGTCATTCGTTTTGCCCGATTCACTCACGAGTTACAATGAACATTTCACAACATTCTGATCTGTTTATTTAAAGCACTGATGCTGTATATGGGTGTCCAGTTACGGGGCATGTCTAGGTAATCAAAACCATGATACTGACTGACCACAAGCTTTGACCTGTAAATGACAGAACCAACAAGATATTTCCCCATGTTCTCAGGTGCTTTGTTTGTAACAAGGCTATACCTTGTGTTATGACAAAGATTTAGACAGGATCTCTGTTGCCCAAAGGCTACTGTCGATTGTCTACATATATCTAGAGAAAGTAGAGAGGAATTAAGATGTATTATACCACCCCAACCCACCCCTAAAATTTGTTGTCCCCCCACTTTCGAGAACCCTTGAATAGAGGTGTATTATACAACCAACCCACCCCATCCCTAGAATTAGTTGTCCCCCCTCTTTTGTGAAACCTGAAATAGAGGTGCATTATACCAACAACCCCAACCCGTTCTTAGAATTTTTTGTCCCCCTCTTTTGCGAAACCTTTTATTTGTTGCCTTGGATTTTGATCTACCGACCTTTACCTTTGAATCTAATGTACTTTCAGGAAATACACTCATGATACATCTTTTTCATCTTTTAAGAATAAGATGAAGAGTTTATAATTCTTCTTTCTGGTTTGTAACAAGAATCTGTCTTTTAGTACCATGACCTTTTGCCCAAATGAACTTGACCTCATGAACTCATACCTGTGCCAAAATTAAAGCTGCAAACAGGATCATGGTGTTTCTCAAGCTCATCTTGTGTAGACTATTTAATGAAAACAAAGTGCTTAGTGGATGTCTTTAGGCAATCTTTAAAAGGAAAAGGAAGAGGAAAAAGGCTATGGGAATTCTTTGGAACTGTGAATATACATGTAGATATATAAGTGAATACCAAATCAATTTGGAATTACCCTGATTTTATTACTGAATGCATGGTGTTTTATAAAAACCTTATGCTCTTGCCAATTTTAAACCCCCTCTCTATCAAGAATAGAAAAAGAAGAAAAAACTTATGAAAATCTGTGCATTGTATTATTTTATCTGATTAAGGTCAAGTTAATTAATAATCAGTATGCTAAATCCCATTGTAATTTTGTTTCTATTTGTCTATTTTTAGCATCCTCAGCTGAAGAATACACCATCTGGAAGTTGGGACTCAGTAATCTGGAAAAAAGTGCCAAAAACGCCCCCTACCAATTACAGCTAGAAAGGTATAAGTTTGTTTTAAGTTTCAAAACATAGTGAGGAAAATTTTATGTATATTTATATATAGCTGCTACAGTAAGTTTTAAAAAAAACTGTAATATTAAATCATCTTCATGAATTGCAGATCCGATACGTCCTAACCGTAGAATGGTTAGGAAGTAGCGAATCTGCATTTTTATATGAGGATCTTACATACCAGTTCATTAATCTGTGCATTTATCATTAGCACTCAACACTCTGAATCTAATTCTTTAGTTATATACAAATTATTTTCTGTCTGCTTGTCAATCTGTCTGACTGTACATGATTACTTTGAATGTTTGGCTTCGACACTTTTAATTGAAATGTGCATGCAATATTACAGATGGCTAAGGAGAGAATTTTACTTCATGGAAAAGACGGGATCAGATACGTAAGTAGTCTGAATGATGCGTCAGTATCTTGGCAAGTACAATATTTTTGTAATTTCAAAAATGGTAGGTTAGTATCTTTTCAGAGAGTAATAGTTGTTTTATCTGTGGGCTTGAAAGAATGGATGAACTCGCACCATCATTTTTGAGGCACCGTAAAATCAAATATATATGGCAGAGTTCTTGAAAACTTCCATGGAATGTCATATTGAAGATTATTATCGGTCATAATAGTAGTTATAATGTGAGCTTTTATCAGATCAAACAAGTTTTTATCGGCAAATCCGATAAAACCAATATTTTTCAGGAACTCTGCAATGTCAATATATGGTACAGTTACAATACTTTCAGGTAACATCTGAACCTTCAGATCATTAATTTTACATATTTAAAAAGTACACTTTTTCTGATAGACATATTTATGTGATTCCAAATTACTCACAAAAATACTTTAAGTCTCTTTCAATCATGAGATTAAAAATTCTGGTTAAAATTATTGGAGCATCATGGTTACATGCATTTCGTACATGTAGGTTTGAGAGTAGGGTCTGCTTGCTTTGAATAGTATTCACCAGTGACTTTGATTTATAAAATTTCTTTAAAATTCATAACTTAATGTCATTGTTTATTTGTAATAAAAGATTTGTAATATCTGAAATTTTACATTTCTTCATGTAGAATGAACCTGAAGAATCTAAAGGCATGGATGCAGAGGATTAACTACAAAATATCAACTAACAAACTGTGTGAAAAGTTTCAGGTAGTTTTATGTGTAGCTGAAATGCACAATGACTCTCTAAGAATATAATTCTCCTTTTGAGTAATTAATTAATCAGTTTATCGTAGTTATCAAGTATCAGTGGCATAGCTTGGGCAAAATTCATTTGATGCTTTTCAGGACTGCCCGACACGGGCATTAAGATCCCCCCTTCCCAAAATAAAAAGATACCAAAAGCTGTTTCAGGGCATTGTCTTTGGGGTTGAATAGATTTTGCCTTTGGTATCTTGACAAAAATTGTATTGAAAAACGTTTTAATTCTAAATTCAGAAATTTTGGAAAAAAGAGGATGCTTTTGCATACAACAAGTATACTGGGTAGCTACGCCACTGATCATAGTTTTACGTTAACAGTTTTTGAAAACCGAAGGATGAAATTGATGAAAAGGATTAACTTTATTTTAACACAGAATTGATGTATTCTAAGTGTTGATAGTAATACTTTCTTTGTATATTTTAGGAGGTTTCAAATGGCAGGGATGAAATTGTATACGAGCAGTTTGCAAACTTATTTCACATGCTGGTACATGTTCCACAGGTAAGTAAACAATGTCTACTACATAATACTTAAAATAGAACCATATCATGTCATTTACTTCAAATATAGTCAGCAGTTCCCTTTGAAGTATATATAGTATGTTTGTACATGTTGACCTTTACCTCATAAAACTTGAATTTATGACCATTGAGAATGATCTTATTTTAATCAAATTTTATTTCAAATCATGAAGAAGGATGGGGCAAAAGCTATCACAACATTATATAATGTCCTCTCCTTGATAAAAAATGATAGCTACATGTACATGTATTTCAGATAGGTTACAATACGGAACACACAGAAGTAAATTTTAGAAATCTGGAGTAACTTTTACCGTAGATAAGCTTTGTTATCCCCTTGTTGTCGAGTGAATGTAATAAATCATGTACATGTATATGTAAGTACATTTATGTCCAGATATATGCAAGCATCTGTGAACACTATACAATCCACAGATTACTATATATATGATCATCAAACTTTGCATGGGAGATGCCCATTGTGAGTCTGAAACCTATGAACCATCAAGGTCAAGGGTCAAAAGTCAGGGTGACATCATGCAAGAAATCAAGGATTATGCTGTATGATCACAATCACATGCACTTAGATTCCGTTTATGAAAGGATGATAGTAAAATATATCAAAGTCACGGATAAATCATAAATGTCAAGGTCAAAGAAGACAAATACTGATTATTTCAAGGTGAAAGGATAGGAATAAATGTTTGTTGTAAGTTGAATAACAATTTCTTCATCAATTTTATTTCAGATCATTACAAATTATTTGGATCATTTCTGTGAGGGAAGGTCTGGTGGAAAGTAAGTAGACAATTCATGACCATTTCAGTATTATTTCATAAAAACCCAAGAACATAAAATCCGCAACATCTTTCCGTCTGTCAGTCCCAAAAAGTTTACTGTGGTGATAACTTTTAAATGGTGCACAATTGATGGCAAAACCTCTCTATAGGTGAAGATAGCTGGTTGTGTCGCCTGCGAAGCATAGCGACACTTAGGGATCACTTTGACCGTCTGTCTGTCACACTTGGATGTCACATCCTATAAAAGTGATTCCTGAGTGTCGCTATGTTTCGCAGGCGACACATGCATTCCTTGGATTTATTTTTAGATTACAAAGTTCAAAGTTTCTGATGGATGTCAAAATGGTTAAATACATGTACTTAATGCTCACTTTAGTTTTAAACTTGATGCCCTTCCATAAATGAAAGCCAATAAGAAACGACTTGAAAGTGATGAAATATTTGCACATTCAAGGGGATGCTCATGCCCCTAGTGCCACAGTTTATCATGGGTTTTGGCAGATATAACTTTAAATGAAAAAGGAATTCTTGTTTCGAGAAATTTAGTTTGTAAGTGAAAAAAATGTCTACCTTTACCTTTACATGATGCAGAGCAAGCCTGAAGTATCATATTTTTCATCAGCAAGTCCTTATTTCTGCAATCTATATAGATTTTGTTATAAAGAATTGGTGACACTTTCGCATAATGTGACATTTTACATTACAGAAAAGTCTCTCCTGAAAGATTCCAAACTTTCCTCAGAGAGGAACAAAAGGTCAGTCATGAAATAATCGTAGGGTAATCAATGATTACATAGCTCGCAGTAGCAGGTTTTAGTAAAAAAAAAACTGTGAAGCCTATGAGGTATCCATCGTTAAAATGAAGATTTAGTAGAAATCTCATCTATTAAAAGTGTTGATATGATCTTTGTAACATTAGGCATGTTTTGAAAAATATTCATTGTAAACATTTTAAGGTTGAATGTCGATGAGAACTAAATATTCAGAATATCCATGAATCAAGATATAAAAGCACAAAAAGGATACAAGTGGCTACGACACTAAACATGTTTAAACTCAGCGGAAGGGACAGTACATCCCTTGAGCCGTCTGGATACACAAATATGTACTTGTATCCATGTACATGAATCAAGATATGAATATAGAAAAGTAATACATGTATCTCAACCCTTATCAGGGCTGTATCGTAAGCTCTGTTGATGTTAGGACCACATGTAATATTACATACATAGACTCCTCATGATAATACTTTTGGATCTTGGAATTTATTTCATTTTTGACGAAAACCTGCTATGGCGAGCTATGTATGTTGTACATGTACATTTTTGTGTTATAGGAAAAAATTGCAGACAATTTGGATGCTGTCAAAGAAGAGATGGTATCTTTCCTTGAGGACCCGTTACGCCATAAAGGATGTGTATATTTCACTGAAACTGAGGTAAGATCTTACAATGGCTTTTCTGATACCAGAGTTGCTTCCCGTTTGGGACAGTGTCCGACTTAGACTAATTTTGACGTCATCATATTCTATGGAATCGGTCCTAACACTCTGGGAAACGATGGTGCAAAATGGACGTTACCATACTATTTTTATAATGGCCTCATAATGGTTTTACATCAGATGCTGTCTCAAATGGGAAATAACTCTGTTTTCCGGAAACACTCAGTTAACACATCTTAGACTAGATTTGATACAATTCAAAGTGTTACAATTAATCCTACATTTTGTAGAGTTTCCAACTTTACCCCCTTAATTGATCAAGAGAATGATATACTAATATTGAAAAATGGGTGACATGTTTCATTTTAAAGGTCACACCCCACCTATTCACTTTTAGATGCAGTTCATTTTAATTTTAACCAATAGATAAAATTTTATGACCTGCCAGTAACTTTTGAATACCCACTCTATATATGCTTACACACAGGCTGATACAAGTAGTGCTTTCTGTGGTAATATAAAAAAAGCAAACAGAGATTGATATGGAAATTGAATATTTATAGATTATTTCTTTCAGTTTCAAGACTATTTATTTTCTCGAGGCAATACAATATGGGAAACAATATATGAGAGAGTATTCCAGCCCATGGATCGTCCGTTATGTGATTACTGGATTGCTTCATCTCACAATACGTAAGTATTACGAAAAGATAGCAAAAAAATTCACAATCACACACATGTGCCAGGCAGTCTATATTCAATAAAAATTTGGAGAATTTCTTTTCATGTAGACTTTGCTAGCAAGATCGCATTAAATAGAGATAACCTCCCCCCCCCCCCCCCCAAAAAAAAAAAACTAACCCCCCTCCCTACATTTTCTGGTCACTGATGCCCTATGTTTAAATCTGGCACCTTTAAATCTAAGAAAATCGATCACAAGGTTGTCAAAATACACATACACTTGTATCTTATGTGAAAGTGAATATGACTTGCTAAGTTTTTTTGAAGCAAATTCTTACCCTTGCAGTCATAATGAATTTATTCCATGACCAACTGCCTGCACACACCAATGCAAAGCAAAAACTGAAAAAAATCCTTATATTTATGTAAACATATGGTTTCCACCACTGAATCCCCCTTACTTTTTGGGTGACGTCACATACATATCGTATTTGCCTACAATGGAAAATGCAAAGCACAGGCTCTATATACTTTTATACATGTATATTGGAAAGGCAAATCACTTGTAAATATTTACATTACTAGTAGATTTTCCGTGTTGAACACCCATTAGGCATCTATAATTAGATTCCAATAAATCGGGTTGCCTATTGTTAAGACACATCCAAGTTTTGAATGTATGGAGAATTTATCAACGTTAGAATACTTTGCTGTAAACGTTCGTTCAAAAATAGGCTGTTCAAATTTAGCAAAAATGTTAATATAAGAAATGACTGTCTTGCTTTTGGTGTTCATGGGTGTATAATTTTGGTTGGCATACATGCAAATTTTCTGAGAATCACTCTGCGATTCTCAGACATTGTACATGACCGACCAGAATTATACACCAATAGCACCAAAAGTAAGACAGTCATTTCTTAAATATTACAGTGTGCATCTTGCTATTCATGAAAAATTAATAAATATTCAAGGCTATTGAGTCTTTGAGGAATACAGAGTTTTTCCCCCTTACAAACGGTATCTGACGAAAGACCATTGTGACTTCATGAAAATGGTATGGTAACGTCGATTTTATACCGTCATTTCCAAGACTTTTAGGTCTGTTTCCATAGAATTTAAAATTTGATGACGTCATTATCAATCTATGTCAGATACTGTCTCAAATTGGAAGTAGCTCTGGTTTTCGAAAATAGGGAATAGGAGTGTATGAAGTTATAATGGAAAACATTCACATATAATGCTAAATTATAGTATGTAATGATAATAAACATTTTTATGCTATTTATAGGTACCTGACAGGTGACCAGTTTTCAAGCGAGTCTTCAGTTGAAGCCTATGTGAGGTGTTTACGAATGGGATGTAGATGTATAGAATGTAGGTATTTAAAAGTATTGTAGGACTCTTGTGTGAGCAATTCAATACATACATGTATATGTAAATCACTACACTGTTAATTTGATTATTTTCGCTGGGGAAAATTTTCGCGAAATGAAAATTGCAACAATACCATGGGGGTAGTTTTAGCGAAATCTGTAGTATTCCCTTTAGGCTTTTATACTGGGTGTAATTTTAATGAGGGGATTAATAAAACAATCGTGAAAATTGCAAAACTTAACCCCACCTGAAAATGTTCATGTTAACAGTAATAAATGATTAGCTGTAATTTGTGTAACTACAATTTTGTTAAGAATTTCTAAATATGCTATTGTTAATGTCTCCTATCAGAGATGAAAAAGAAATTCAAGAAATATTGGTGTATTCAGAACATTTGAATAATGAAAAATCATCTTTGATATACATGAATAAACCCTTATGAAATCTTTTAATTTCAGCTTCTTAATAAATCTTTATTTAGGAAATTTGAACACCCTATGATTCCTCTGCATGAATTCATGTAAAATTTCTAATCGTTTTTCCAGTGGATTGTTGGGACGGGCCAGATGGTTATCCCAGTATTTATCACGGTCACACTCTCACCTCAAAAATCAAATTCCTTGATGTTTTACGTGCCATAAAAGAACATGCCTGGACAGCGTCAGAGTAAGTCAGAGATAATTCTAGACACTGTATGAAATAAAGTTTGTTTAAATTTTCATATGCAGTCTTCTTAGAAAACAGAGTTATTTCCCATATTCTTGATGCAGGACTGGTCACATGACCAGATTTCCCCCCATGTTTACTGGGGGATATGTCTCTAGATTTATCCCTGTGCCCTATGAAAAAGCTGTTATTTTGTTGGCTATTTTTTCAAATCTGCTATTAAATTGGGTTTTGAGGAGCTAAGAGCTAATTCATCAATGTTTCCATTAGTTTTGTTCTTGTTATAGATGCCAAGTTCTAGATACATGTATATAGCAATTTCCTTGCATTATGCTTTATGATAAATCCAGAGTGTATCCCCCAATTAATTTAGGTACTCCTCTGTGCTTATCTCTGACAGAACCTTTGTGTGACATCACGCCGACATTGAGAATAATCGTCAATACAATCAGTAAAGGATGGCATGTTCTATACTATCTTCCTGTCTTGTTGTGTGCAGGTCACATTAGTTATTTGGGAAAAAATCATTAAGAGTCTATGATACATGTTAGTACATGTAATTATGTGAATGATAATGTAATAAAAAAGACTTTTTGCTAACCTGTCAGAAATGTTGTGTTTCAGGTACCCCTTGATTTTGTCCATTGAAAACCATTGTGGTTTGGGTCAACAAAGAAACATGGCAATGGCCTTCAAGGATACATTTGGAGGTATGTTCCATGTTATAAGCCAAAAGATTGATAGAATCTAGTTTAGCATTGCAACAGAAACTTTCGGTGTTGAAAGGCTTGCTGAATCTCGGATGATGCAAATCTTTTGCTTGAAGATAAACTTCTCGTGTCTCTTTTGCAGTGTTGTTGTTGTTTTTTTTTTTTTTGGTAACTTAGATATGATTATCTTTTCAATTTGTATGCACCCATCAGGTAATGTCATCAAGGTGAGCTTTGTAATCTTTAATGACACTATGATTTCTTCAGTTGCATAGTGGAAATGAGTGGGAAACACAGACCATTCCTGTCAACTTTCCCTCTTTTGGGGGGAGACTCCCTCTTTTTGACCTTATCTCCCTCCTTGGCTTTCCTCTCTCGCATCTTCCTCTTATTGGCCCAATCACCCACCCTCTTTCCCTTTTGGTGTATTTACCAATTTGAAAGAAGAATAACTCTAGATAGCGACATTCAGAGCATTTCTTGAGAAATTGCATGGCAAAATGCAAGAAAAGATAATAAAATGCAATAAATTGTTGATACATATTCCATTGTTTATAAATATTTTTGCTTTGAAATGTCAGCACTATAAAATTATGCGAAAAATAGTTCTGCGCAAAATTAATTAAAAATGTAGAAAAATTGGTTCACTTGCAATCTCCCTCTTTTTCAAGTGCCAAGGAGGGAGATCTCCCTCTTTTTAAGATTTCAAAGTTGACAAGTATTACACAGAAATAAAGTGTAATTTTAAAATTATTACATAAAAGTATGATCAATAATGAAAAATGAAAAGAAAATTGTTAAAATGATAATGAGAAAGCATCTTTTGCCTACTAGCCACATCCATTACTTACATGTACTTTCAGAAAAAAAATATTAAGTCAATTCTAAGAATGAAAAATGTGTTTTACATCAATTATCCTCTTTGAATTTATCACAGGTTGTCTTGATAGGAATATAGTGTATAGGTATGTTTTTGATTTAAATTTGATGTTATTTTCGTTTGTAGCTGACCTACTGACAGAATCAGTTGATGGAGACTTACAACAGCTACCATCTCCAGAGAAATTACGTAGAAAAGTCATAATCAAAGTATGTATTAAGGCATTATTAAAGTATGTATAACAGCAAAAAAACAAAAAGATTTTTGATGAATTTTATTATTTGTTGATTTCAAATTACAACAACAACAACAAAAACACATGCATTTCTCCATAGTATAGAATCTTAATAATGTATTAAGTTTTAAGGTAATGGCATATACACTTAACTATACATGTATAAGAAAAGATCTAATTTACATATACTTGTACATATTTTCATTATGACTTTGTTTTTCTAGCATAAAAAATTACCAAAGGAAGGAGCTCAGGAATGTGTAAATGAAAGAGTAGATGACAGTAAGTAAACAGAAGTTTTCAAACACTCAAAATGTTTCCTACATGTATGTATACACATTTTACGAGCTTTTTTTTTTTTAAAAAGAGTTTACACATAAACAATGGATGATCATAGCCTGATTAAGGCACATAATACATGTGTTTCACAACTCAAAATTGAAACTATGATAGATACATGAATCTAAAACCAATGTAGGAGATTAATTCTGAACCTTGAAAGGATTTGATAAGTTACATATATACATGTACATCCCAGTTGTTTGTTCAACTTGTAATTTGCTGGATTCTAAGGATTTTGACGACGGAATAGTCTTCATGAAAATACAAAGTGCCATTAGTATGCCTAGGTTGAAAGAAAGTAAGAAGATTAGAAGCTTGGAAAACAAAAATGTTTTTGTAGCAATGAACAAGTTCAGGCAGAGATCTAATCAATAGCCGTTGTTTTTGAGCGGAATAAACCTATTATATAAAGTAAATCACCATTCAAAAGAAAAGAGGGGATTTTTCATTGGCTCCCGTTGCTGTAAGAATTCCCCATCATCTTGAAACTTTTAAAAGGACATATCCGGTACCCAAAATTTTGAATCTTCACATTGAAGGGTATTCTGTATTTCTGACGTACATAGAAAGATAACTCCGATTTCCATTATGAAGTTCTTTGAAAAATATTTTAAGATAAAAATGTTTGTTATTTTACAAAAAAAGTATGTACGGAAAGGTGTCAAATTCTTCTTTTCAATCAATTAGTAAAATGTCCAATATACATGTATTGTATTCCAAATATGAAGGAATAGAAAATCATAGAACAATAAAAAAGTTATTAAGTATAATTTTGAATTTGCCATAGTTGGCAATGGAAAATGTCTGCATGAGTCTATTTGGGAGGTACTCAGAACTTCAATATTACTATGGTAACCTCATTAAGTGTCACTACACATCGCTTTTACATACAATAAGATGAAACGGATTCAAATATAAAGGATGTCTATCCTAAAACTGAATAAACAGTATATGTCCTTAACATTTAAAATACATGTGATTGTATAGATTATGAAAAGAATTCTTTGAACCATTTACTAAACTCTATGAAAACCTTATGTAAAGTATATGTTCAATGTTGATTGTATTTCATTCCAGTATCTAGGGATGGTGATGTCTCAAACTCAATAAAAACGGGTGTTTTATATCTGGAAGATGTACTAGAAAACGTAAGTATCACCAAAGTACTGAAAAGATTGAACAAGTAAATAAAAGGTAGTTACTTTAATTTTAGAATTTAGCACTTGTATACAAAGGTCTTAGAAGAAGTTTTTCTGTTTTAGAAAAAACTGAGAATTAAAGTCAGATTACAAAAAAAGTATTTTCAAAGGAAATTTAAAATTGAATTAGTGAAACATATAAAGGCACCATTTGTAATTACATGTATGTAAATGACAAAAATGTGTTTGCTATTAAATCACTAGTTGAGGTACATGTAGCTATTATTGTAAGGTAAAATGATACATCCCCTCCAATCAAGTATGAGAGGAGATGATGTGTGAATAGTAATGTCTACACAACCCACATGTAATAAGTACCCACCTAATACATTTCTCTTGTTTCCAAAAAAGTGAAGCTTCGTAATCTGTGATTACCTATGTTTTATCCATTGTTTTGAAAATCTAAAGGTTAACCATTCTGCTATCAATTCAAATAAAGTTTTTGGCTAAATCTTTGTTTTATTAATTTTTGCAATTTTTCCCCAAAAATTTCACTTTTTCACGTGAAGAAATACTAAAAATATTTTTAAAAATTTTCCATTTTTGTATAAAGATAAATGATGCAAATACATGTAGTATATAGAAAAAGCTCATGCATTCAAAAGCCCAGAAGAGAAAATAATGGGATGAGCTTTTCATGAAATTTCTAATGTTTATACTACCTGGATACTTATTTATGGTGGGTAGTGTATACTAGAAGTTTTATACATGTACATTTATATCAAATTTCAGAACATGATATGTACATGTACTTTCAGGTATGGCATCCTCATTTCTTTGTACTAACGCCGACCAAATTATACTGGACCAAAGAAACCAACACGTCTGACCAACAAGAAGACGATCAAGATGAAGAAGATATGGAGGTACGTGACTTTTCTGTCACATTCTGTATGTAACGGAAACAAAAGGATTACTTTGTTTGTCTGTCTGTACATCCGTCTTGTAGTCACGAATTCACATTGACTGTGACTTGCATGCAAATTTTGTATCAAATTCGCAGTGTAGGTCCATCACGATGAGTTTTAACGAAGAAGTTCAAGGTTATTTTCAAGGTCAAGGTCATTGTTAGAAACAAAAGCAGGTGACTCGTGTACCTTGAACAATATTTATTTAGTGTCCAATACACATAGTCAATATCTATGGTACAGGCATAGTTTGCATGTCAGGAAATAATCTGCTCAAAAGATTCATGTAAGATACTTTCCTGTAGAAGGTCTTCAAGCAATTCAATATTCATGTTGTTTGTCCTGAAAGTTCTTGATGTCGTAATTTGATATTATTTGTTAAGTCTCACTTCTTCTGCATGGTTTACATTAGAGCTTAGAAAAAAAAGTCTATCCTATCTTGACCATTTAAGCAAAATTTAAGACTGAAACTTTACCAGGGCTCATTTATCTTTAGGAGATAAAGCTTTACCTTATGGAAACAACTTTCGTAACAATGAAATTTTCATGTAGCATGCTACAATAATCCTGTTAGAGAGGTTTAGTTACAAGTGGTTTCAACGTGTATATATGACTTACATGTACACATCATCGCTTGACGTCTCAATCCACGCTGTTTAGTTATACATACAAATCTTAATTAGTCTGGTGTCAAGAGGTCATAATTAATTACAGATATCATTTATAAGATTTACATGTTATTCTAATTAAACAGTTGTCATAAGATCATGTTAAGGCTACCTATATATTTGTCAATTTCTTTGATGTACCAGCACTCTTTCCTTTTTACATGTAAAGTCAATTTAAGTAACTGTCAAAGGTCAATTTCTATTGTCAACTCTTACCACTGTGTATTCAAATTAATCTTGACAGCATTACATGTAATTTTTGGTGTAAGGTCAAGTGTAAAGCCTAGGTGTAAAAAAGTGTGACATCTATAAAAGTTTGTACTGTAGATCTAGGTAAAAACATGTAGTAAGGTGTACGTGCAACTTGCTTCTTTTCAATCAGTTTAATCTGCGAGAAATGTATAGCGAAATTTGTAAAACAGAATACTAAACGTGCTTTACAATAGCAATAACTGGAAATTCGGTCAGTGAGAAGTGTCGAAATTTTCAAAAACATTACTTGTTCTGTCATTACGAGCAGAGTGCCATTTACTCGTCCATAATGTGTAGCTATTCGTCACATAATGATGTCGTTTGATCAAAGTTCGCAGGAAATGATGACGTCATACATGCATGTACAAGTTGCGCTAAAACTTGTAACTAAACCTTCCTATTATCATCATTCTGATATTGGTGTAATAGCTGTAGAAAATAATTATACATGTACTATCATACACCCCACTCTATTTCATTTGAATAAATATGAAATCTGTTGGAGAGAATTTTCATATTTTTTATGAAAAAATAGCTCAAATGAATATCTAGTTACTAGTATTGATTCAGAATCTTATTTACAGCCTTCATGCACC
This sequence comes from Pinctada fucata, assembly GCA_028142955.1. Lineage (NCBI taxonomy): Eukaryota > Metazoa > Mollusca > Bivalvia > Pterioida > Pteriidae > Pinctada > Pinctada fucata. Next base: position 30,304,434 of record AP027113.1, on the reverse strand, counting down.
TTCAAGTTTACTATTTTATGTTTTTCGTTTTGTTTTGTTTTGTTTTTTTGCTTTAGAACGTTCACTTTTTCATGTATATAGATTATTTGATGTTGTACAAATTAAGTACATTTAGTACACTCACGAACGTTTAGAATGAGATAAATTTTGTTCCAGAATCGCAGTAACGACCAGGTATGCTCAACAGTGATATTGCTTCAATCATACCTTGCAGTTTTATACCTTAATTTAAAAAAAAAAATTATTTAATAGTGTGATTTGGTCTTTTTGATGCAGAGTTACTTCCCATTTGTGCAGGTATCTGATTTAAACTGATTATGACATCATCAAATTCTAGGAAAGCGACTTAATTTAGGAAAACAATGCTTTAAGTATGGCATTTTAGTAAGAATTAATATGACGTCACAATAAATTTGCGTCAGAAGCCTTTAGAAGGGGAAAAAACTCTGTAAAAATGAAAAGATGTAATTTCACTTCACTAATTACTAGTGGGTCATAGTCATCATCTTTGCCTATGGTCTACATGGGCTAGCTTTGAATTAATCACACCCTATTCATAAATAATTTGAAAAGTATAACTTATTACTACGGTATAATTTTTTCCTTCAAAATTTCACAAAGTTTGTGTGAGTTGTTACATTTATATGGTACCCCCAGCTTGACATTTTGATGTTTGGGATTTACATTTTCATAAAACATTTAACCAAATGAAAGAGGGTTCATGCCTAAGAAATGATAGGTGCTTACTATTCTAATATACCTTGCAAAAATTGCACAAAAATAGTCTTTTTAAAATTAATTAATGCTAAGAAAGTACAATACAGAATTAAGAAAAGGGGGAGGGAGGGGGAACCAATAGATATTTCAGAAAATAATTGGTTGAAATTAACTTTGTTTTGCTTTTCAAGAATATTGTGTATAATCTTTATGTATTATATAAAGTTATTATCATCAAATGAGAAATTGTAAGACAGCACTTGCTTCCAAACGGAGATTTAGTCTGAAATTTTCCCAAATTCATACCTTACAATCTGTCTTTTTGTTCCAAAAATTTGCACACACATACCAAGTTTGTGACTGAATTGAGTTTGAGTGTGAAGTGAAATTGATATTAATTTTGATTTGATTGTGAACAACACAAACTGGCCATACCTTTTACATGAGTACGTCTTCCCTCCACACAAAATCATAAAAACCATATGAGAGCTTAGAAAATGTCTGAGTCTTTTACATGTGATCAATTTTTCTTTGAAAGCTTAGAAAATGCCTGAGCCTTTTACATATGATCAATTTTTCTTTGAAATTCTAATTTTTAAAATGTATTGTTTCCCATACTTATAGAAGATGAATGAATTTAAAGAATAGATTATTTCAACTTCAGTTTTAAAATGATAAGTGTTTACATACTTTCTTTTATTCTTTGTTTGAATAAAATATCCCATTTTCATAACTTGTCCTTTTTATACTTTTTAAACAGATAGCAGCTTTAACGAATATTCATACTTTTTTTTCTACGTTTTTAAATTTTATATAACATCTATGCTCATGTAGTTGCTAGATTAAAGTTTTCACCATCTTCCATACACATGTCTCTTTTTCAATTAGAACATAGATATATCGACACTGTAAGAAACAAACATACAGATTTTTAATTTTGTAGTTTTATTGAAAGAAATATCAAATGAAATGATAGGACTGCTGCCAATTTTTTTCAAGTAGTTTTGCATAGAAGAAGGAGAGAAATAGGAAACGTTCAATTTGAAGAATAAATGTGATCTCAGATGAATAAAGGAGAAAATAAGGGAAAATTTAAGGAAAGATGAAAGAAAAAAAGACTCTTATTAGAAAAAGATAAGAAAGAAAAAATACATGAGAAAAATAAATTAAAAATACAGATAATCATGGTGATGATTTTTTTTTTTCAAGGATCTTGCACAGAATGGTGGAGTAAGAGACCTTGGATGTCTCTCTAAAATAAGAAAATAATTTTATAGATTACTTGACTTTGCTTTCAGCTGGACAGACCCCAAGATGAATTACATTTCGGGGAAAAATGGTTTCACGGGAAACTAGAAGGCGGCAGAAAAATGGCCAATGATTTACTGCAGGAATACAGCTATCTTGGTGATGGCACGTTTCTGGTCAGAGAAAGCGATACTTTTGTCGGAGATTTCTCTCTGTCGTTTTGGTGAGATTCCTGCGTGTTGTGTATCGATGTTGGGTGTTGGCGTGTTATACTACTAATCTTTCCTTGTATTCGTGTATGAATGACGTAGATTATTATGTACAAGATGGGGAAAATGGTTGAAAATTTCACATTCAAAAGTTGTGAAAATTTTTGCTAAAGACACTTTGTCTTTTTCATCAGGGAAAAATGCAACAATGTATGATTATTTATTTTTTGTATGCTTAAGCTTGTTGGTAGCCCAATAGGCTGTTAAAGTATTTAAAAAACTTTTCTTTTAATATACATTTGACTTCTTGATTTTGGATTAATTTTCAGCCATTTTGTCATTGAACTATGGGATACAGCATATATGCCAATCTATATGGAAGCTAGAATTCAGGAAGCAACAATTTTGATTTTGGAAAAAAATTAAAACAGCTATACGGGGAGATTGTGTCCCAGTGAATCAAACAGGTCTTTGAAAGTGTATTCTCGCTAATTTTGTGTTTGGAAATTTTCTTCATAAATGGGTCATTTTCTACTGAAATATGCCCCTTCACAGGTCAGAGAACGATTGGCAAATCTGCTTGTTCTCTAACACCAGGTTATATTTTCCTCACGTAGCACTAATTTTGTACTAACACCCATGTAGCAGTAATATAGCCGAGTATATATGTATTGTATATGTATTTCCTCTTCCGAGATTATTTTTTGTTTGATAATTACATCATTGCAGCCAGAAGTAGCCGTTTGGAAAATAAGTAGGAAAGAAGCAAAAGAGATTGTGGAATTATTCAGTTTCAATGGGGACGGAACATATTTATTACGTAAAGCAGAGAGTGGAAATCAAGATTGCTTTGTTTTGTCATATTGGTGAGATTGACCAATGAGATTTCTTGTTCTTTTCTACAATTTGACCATTCAGCTTTATGTTCTTTTCTGAAGAATGACCAATCAGCTTAAACTTTTGTCTGATGGATTTTGAAATACAGTCTTTAGATGGATGTTATATGGTATGGTACTGTTCTTCTATCTGTTTGTCTATCTGTCCTTTCATCTATTCTAAGGCTTATATTCTGTTGGGCAGGTACAGACTGACTGCTAGCCCTAGGATGTTCTTACTTGCAAGAAAAGATCTCTATGATAAGAGAGGCAGAAGCCCTATTGATTTTAAGGTCGATGCCACTGCCAATTGCAGTAATAAACTTTGTTGACTGGAGCCAAACTGAGCCACAAAGGACCATCATGGCAATTGAAAAAAGATTGATATTGGTAGTCAAGGTCAGAGGTTAAAGGTCAAGTGAAGTGCAATTCATAATTTTGTTGGCCAGAGACAAACTGAGCCTTTAGACCAAGGAGCATCAAACTTATAACAAAGGATCAGCATGGCAATAGAAAGAACAATATTGGTGGTCAATGTCAAAGGTCAAGGTCATTGCCAGTTGCAGTTATACTTTGTTGGCAGATTGTAGACTGAAGGATTTTCTAATTTATCACAAAGGATCATCATGACAGTAGGAATAACAGTATTGGTTGTCAAGGTCAGAGGTCAAAAGTCAAGGTCATTGCCAATTGCAGTAGTAAAACGTAGTTGGTAGTATGCAGACTGAACTTTAAACCAAGGATCTTAAAACTTACTGCAAAGGATCACCAAAGAAAAAAAAGAGATGGACCGTATTGGTTGTCAAGGTCAGAAGTCAAACATCAAGGAGATAGACCATATTGGATGTCAAGGTCAGAAGTCAAAGGTCAAAGTTATTTCCAATGGCAGTAGTAACACTTTGTATGATGAAGACTTAACCTTGAGCCTAAGGATCAAGAACAATTTTGGTTGTCAAGATGAGAAATCAAAGGTCAAGGTCACAGTTCAAGAATGCTGACGTCATATATTGTTACTTTTTATGCACCCGTCATTTGATGTGAAATATTATGGTATGGCAATGTCCGTCTGTCCATCTGACTGTCCGTCAGTCCGTATATTAAACGCAATAACTTGAATATGTGTCAACAGATTTTCATGATATTTATACACTGTGATCAGACTGGGGGAGAGGAAGCAGCCTTTCAATTATCGTTTGTGAAAATATACTTTTAAAAATAGTTGAAAAAATTCTTTAAAATCTTTTTTTGGGTAAATTGTTTTGAAAATGTGTATACTTCAAGAAGAAAGGATGTTCTTTTACATATGTAACAGGTTTTCAATTTTTTTGTTGTATAATTTAGAAATTATGTGTTATGGGAGGGGATGGTGGTTTTATATGCACATACATGTTAAGCCAAGGGCAAAGTGTAGGCGCATGGAACGCGACTTTAATATGCGTCAATGGATTTTCATGATATTTATACACTGTGATTAGAATGTGAAGGAAGCAGAATTTCACATTCACCTAATATGTCGTTATGGAGTTATGGTACGTCAATTTTCTCCTTTTGTGAAAATGAATCCAGACGGGCGTATCTTGCTGCGTTAACGTAGGCTTTTATGGACGTTTGTTACATATCTAAGACTCTTGTCTTTTGACATGTGACTTGGATCATGGTGAATGCTTCCTTTGTCTGTTTTATTATAATCTGATAGTGTAAATTAGATTTTGAGTTGAACAGTTTGTTTGTAAAGCCCATCGGCGACTTAGATTTTTTTCTCATCTACAAAAATTCATTTTTGTGTGTACTGTCTATTACTATTTGAGATCCTGGCGAATGTTGAAATCTTATTTCGCTCTTTGTTGTAAACATGCATGTCTTTTGATCTTGTCAATACATTGCTTAATGAGTGGTATCTTTTTTTGTAATTTTATCTGACTGTTGTTTTTTTCCCTTTTTTTTTACTCAGAAAATTTTGGTTTAAAGTCAAATCCATTGATTGGATGATGATATGATTTCAATAATGCAATGATGAAAAGATGTCCTCTCATTTTTATATGCCCGTCATTTTTCGGGATGTATTACGGTATGGCGATGTCTGTCTGTGTGTCTGTCTATCAGTCTGTCTGTTTGCTTATGGAATGCAATAACTTGAATATGCATTAGAGTTGTAGACCCTGTAATCGTCAAAAATTGGATGAAATTTAATGTGTGGAACACAAACAGTATTTTTCTAGCATTACTTTCCGTAAATAACAAAATTTTTGCAACCAAGCTCCTCAAGATACCAAAATATAAAGATAATTTATTGTAAATATTTCTGGCTCACAATATTTACATCGAAAATGAAAAACCCCAAGTTATGCATGCACATTACCATGATTACAAATTCAAAATAATAATGACATAGATAATTCAACTTGATTAAGGGTAAATTAGGCTAGTTTTTTACGGATTATTTGGTCGGTAGTTAGCAAACTTTCAAACCTTTCCAGATTGATGACTAGAAAGCTTCGTGAGATAAAGCTCACCTTTTACGACATGAGTTTATTTATAATGATTGTGATTGTAAACATTGTGATTTCACCGGCAAAACACATGCTATGTTTATACATCCTGCACAAGTGAACTTTTTGTAGGTTTCTTTACCCAATAAAACAAAAATAATGAAATTAAATAATATACTATGTTTGTTTTCTAGAAGATACAGGGAATACATCTTTAACGGTTTTTCATTATATTAATACACTGTGATAAGAATGTGGAGAGGAAGCCGCCTTTGGATTTTCAAGTTCAACTGATTTTTTAGGATACTTCCTTTCCGGAAGTCTCCTTATGTTATCGTAACAGTTGAGACATTCCCAATTTGCAACATATCCAAACACCTCAAAATATAGTGCTTTCTCTAATTTAGGAATAACACATGCAAGATCAAGATTATCCTCTTTCTTGAAAAAAGTTTCAATTGCATATTAAGTAAATGCATTACAAAAAAAAAAAAAAACCAACTATTCATTTCTTGCTTTCACTGCTCGCCGGTGGCGTAGTAATATAGTACTTCTTTTAAATTATACAATGTAAGAGTTGTCTTCCCTATGTACATGATGTATATACCAAAGAGAAACGAAAGTAGAAACGAAGCATGATCTTGTTGAAAGAAATAGGAAATTCTGGTAATTAAAATGAGAATTTTTGGAAATTACCAGTAATAATAAACTTAAAGTTACGCTGGAACTACATGTAACTGCTCTTTTATCATATATATTGTAGATTGTAAGTAATTTAAACATGCATGCATGGCCTTAACGTCTTTCTAGTTTCTGTTTTAAACATGCATGCATGGTATTAACGTCTTTCTAGTTTCCAAATGGGTTAATTTTAAGACACTGCTCCGGGTTTAAGTCGTCAGAATAAAATGTAATTTAAAGTATACCACTTATAGTAAATATAAACAGCTTATAAATTATGCTACAGTTTATAGAACACGATGAGCTCATAGAAATGAAAATTATTAGCTTCACATGCAGATGCATCCTATGTATAAAAAAAATCATCATCAATTCATCATTACATAAACAATGAAATTATTCAACATTCATCTGCTGACTATAAATTTTTAATAGAAGTATCGTTCAGGACCCTCAGTCCTTTGATTGTTACAGAGTTATGGGAATTTGATTTTTTGGTATTATGAAAAATCCTGATGGGCGTATCTTGCTGCTTTTGCGTAGGCTTTATTAACATGAAGGGTACAAGCCACTAGATCTGAAAATTTGCACGGAACTCTTCAAATCTACAACTTTTAGACGTGTGGCCTTGCCCTTTCTTGCCACCATCTGTAAATTAAGGTATAATGTTTTTTTCAGAACAGCTGATGCTTGGATGTAATTGAAAATTCTGTATGAGAAACCCCTCACATCTTTCATTTCCAATATTTACATTTAAAGGAAAATGGTTACAGAGATTCAGTTCATTTCTCAGAAAAAGCTTTTGCACCAAGAAATACACGTCAAGTTTGAATATGGGTCATGTCGCTCAATTATGTACAATTAAGTACAAAGTTATGTCCCTTGAAACATAATTAATATTTTGTGGTTTCCGGATATTAAAAAGTAAACCGTCACAGAGATTCAATACATTTCTTGGATATAGCTTTTACACCAAAGAAATACAGTTAAGGTTTGAATATGGGTCATGTCCTCAATCAGTAGGACCTCTACTTTTAAGCCCCTCATATAAAACTTTATGTATGATTGGAAACATCTATTGAATAGCTTTAATAAAACCAAAACTTTTTCAGGGGGGATTTCTTAATTTCAGTCTGTTTGTCTAGTTTTGGATATCTTTTGTCATGAGGTGTGTATTTTCCATTAAGGGAAGTGTGCACAACTACTGGAGAGTCAAAATTCACTTGTACGTAAAAAGACTGAAATAAGATTTCCCTACCAAGTTTGGATTCCAAAGTCAAATATGTTTGTTGTTAATTGAATTGTTTTCCCATATTTTAGGAGAAGAGGTCAAGTTGAGCATTGTAGAATCAAGTCCAAACAGGAGATGGGACAAGTAAAATACTACCTTATAGAGACCACATTATTTGACAGTCTGTACAGCCTTATCACGTACTACCGTAATAATCCACTCCGCAGTCAGAACTTTGTGATGAAACTAACGGAACCTGTACCGCAGCTCAAATCTCACGAAGACAAGGAATGGTACCATGACAAGCTAAGGAGAGAGGAAGCCGAGGAAATGCTCAGAAGAATTCCACAAGATGGCGCTTTCCTGATCAGGCGCAGTGGAAGTAACAGTGCCATCAGATATGCAATCTCTTTTAGGTTTGGCTTTGTACTGAATTTACCTTGTCTTTCTGTCTGTATGTGTGTTCATCTGTCCATGTTCCTGTCTGGTCAATCAGTCAATATTTTCATCCATCAGTCTGTCTGTTTTTCTGTCTTTCTGTCAGTTTGTCTAATTGTTAGTTTCTCTCTCTCCCAGTTAGTCCTATGATACGCCCATCTATCTGTATGCATAGGCCTCATCACCATCATTATATCACTCTAAAATAGTGTAACAAAAGTCATTATGGATAGATGGTATCATTACTACCTGTCTTATTGCTTATGAAAGTGTGCAGCAGTTTTAAAATATATCATCATACAGATAGTCTGAGGTTTATTCATCATTAGGGTTGTAACAATATATTGATGTATTGCAATATTTAATAAATTCATATAGTATCACGATACGAAATGCGCATCGTAATATATTGCGACCTTATCATGCTAATAGATTATATGAATAAATCATTGAATCACTTTGATTTTAATAAGTTTAATTGAAAGCAAGCGACCCATGGTCCACATCGCTAAATTGAAATTAAGTTTGACAAAAGCAATCAAAATCATTCAATGACTTGTGTGTGTTTCTTTCATGCAAATGACATTGGCAATGTGAAATTCAGTTAGAAAATACGAACAGTATGGACACACAATCAAAGAGAAACCAGATTTTACATAAAAAATGGAGAGAAAAAGTATATCGCAATACAGCTAATAAAATATCGCAATATATCACGAATCACCTTTGGCACATCATTCCTCCACTATTCATTATGACGCCAGATAACACAGAATTATATAATGTTAACGTCTACAATTTGAATGCTGTTATGTAATGAATCTATTTGCTTCAATTCGCCTTAAGTTGGACACATGTATAATTTATTGAAAGATCAAATCATTAAAATATATATTTTTTTGTTTAAAATTGTAGAGCTGATGGTAAAATTAAACATTGCCGCATTGAGCTAGAGGGCCGTCTGTTTGTAATCGGTTCTGCTCAATTCGAGAGTCTGGTAGATTTGGTGAAATATTACGAGAAAAGTCCGCTTTATGGCAAAGTCAAGCTACGGTATCCAGTAAGCCAGAACCTGGTGGAAACAAGAGGAGTGGTAAGTTGATATGCACGGACATGATTATTTTCCGCTTAACAGCGGAATTCCGTGCCTAGGATTAATAGAAACCTTAAAGGAGCGGGTTCGGTAACATGGAAAATCGGCCCTAATTTTAGAAGGCTTTAGATTTCGATTGTATTTCGTATAAAGAAAGTTAAATGTTTAGTTGTTTGAAATACCAAATAAATATCTGAATTTATGTGCAATACACCGAAAAATAAGTCGTAAAATGCCGAAAAATCGTAAGAAACGGGCATAATTCTGGTCAAAATCTATGAAAATAAGTAGGGCGCCAGCCCTCACCCAAAATAATTTTCATGTAAAAAGTTAAAATTGCAATTTATCTTTCGATCTATATAAAATTCATGTTGGGTGAGGGTTGGCGCCTATACTATTTTTAAAGATTTATGCAGAAAATATAGCGATTTTCCTTCATTTTCCGTCATGCAGAGCAAATGATGTCACAATGCGACGTCATAACTAACGCACGTGACAATGAAAAATATTTACTTTCTATTTCGGCAGGTATTTGAGATAAATATAAGAGATAATAAATCATAATTTTCATAAAATTATTTTTCGCAAAAATTTAGGGCCGATTTTGGTAGTTAGCGAACCTACCCCTTTGGCCTTCAAAATTCTATTTTTTATGGTCTCTGAATTGTCATTTTCGATCCCATTCAGATATTTTTGTTGTTGTTAATTGGAATCATGTCTGTAATCAGTTATTTGTCATGTGATCACAACATTGACGGTTATGATATTTCTAGAATCTGACATAATTCATTCTGTAGATTTAAAGATGTAAAGTAAAATACTGTTCACTAGCAGCAAACAAAAAAAGAAGTGGATCAATTCCTGTATATCACATCTTTTGAACTTTGAAGGCTCATTCTTATCTTACAGACAAAATTGAAATAATTATTCTTCTTTTACAGACTAAATTTGAATATGCATATTGACTAATTTTGATATTATCATTTGAAGTAAATTGATGAATAATTTTTGACATTGAATATTGACTGGACTAAGGAATGATTCAATGTGTTTCCTTTGGTGAGGAAAAATGTCTACAATCTCTCATTCTCTCAGTTTACATTACCTTACATACTGTGCACATAGCTAAAAAAAATTCAGTGACATTCACTTACTGTCCACGCAGCTCACTTCAGAACTCGGAAAATTTCTTGAAGTTTTGTCTTTTTTGTCAGCAAATGTTCAGATTGAAATTTGTATAGGAGGATAGATCTCGAACTCTCGTAACTAATGATGTATGTTATATGTCTGTATGACCAATACTACGCTCACATTGAAAGAAAATCGATTTAGGTGGGGAGTTTTCTATGTTAATTTTAGCGTGACGTCACGGATGTTTAATATTGAGTCTATGGAGAACATGAAAGATGTAACGCTATAATTAACAGGAAAATCCCCATCTATATTTGACATACGGACATACTTGTATAAGGTACACTGCTAGTTACGAGAGTTTGATATTTATCCCCCTATATGAATTTTATTAGGAAAATAGTTCAACAAATGAGACTAAACTTCAATTTTCCAATTTCTGTCTAAAGTGAGCTGTGCGGACAGTAGCATTCCGAAGTCATCAGACATTTTGGGGGAGAAGACCTAGATGAAATTCCCTACAATATCCAATGACAGCTTGTTAAGTGCAGTTATTTCTGTTTAATTCAAGTGAGAAAAGTTATCAATTGTCACCATACATGAGGATAGCTCACATCATTATGGATTGCAAATTTTAGATTTCACTTCCCTTTCCGAACTTTAGTATTGTATGCTGTCATGATCCAGGATGAAAAAGGAAAAAATTCAAGAGCGCAATGTAAATGGTGTACGGAGAGAAATTGCCTTTGCTCTATGAAATTTGTCAAACACTTGCAAGAATTCATTAGTCTTGACCCCTGAATTTTCTGTAAATTAATATAATTATCTAAGGAATAAAAAAATAATGAATACATACACTCTTATTTTAAGAAAAGTAAACCATTAGCTTCACAAATCCTACTGATTGAGGTTGCTATTTCAAGTAAATTAATACTTGTGATAGGTATGAATAACAGTAACGATTTTTTACAAACAAAATTGTGGACATTGATTTTAAGGACTTTGAAGACGCATTGGATAATGGTTCCAGTATGGCTTATATAAACCCGAATGACTTATCCAAGGTAACGTGTGGTGGTCTGCTATGCACTGTGTAAACTGCATGGCAGTGGCTTTATTCTGAACCTTCCGGCTTTAGCTGGCCCCTCCCCATCCCCCTGGGTGGAGGATATTTATTGTATTGCATATTTCAGAGATTTTGTTGGCATACGTTCACTAACACCATAATTATATCTAAAAATTATGTTCTGAATTGTAGGGCTTTATTTCTCATCTGACGAATTATTTGATCTAATCAAAAAATCATGTACCAATTTTCGACTTTGAGAATAATTCTGCAAATGTCCAAGCTTGTATCTCTTGGAAATGATATTTTGGTATGCAGTACTAAAAATTGAAAAAATCCATTTTTAACTTCGAAAATTGGTTCATTCACTATTAACTCTAATTTTCTAAGGAAAATTATTTTTTTTCTAAGGAAAATTATACTTGTATATACTGAAAATTTCAAATAAAAAATTTGATGTGCACCGTGTACTCAAAATTTATATCTCTTAAGTTTTTTTGGGTATATAGGTCATCTTTATGAATATTATTGTGCAAGGATGCTCATACGTAGCATGGTAATGTGATATACCCCTGTTTATACACAAGATCATCATTTTGTTCTTGCCTTATGATTTTGTATCATTTGTACATGACTTGGGATGTGGTCAGAATGAGTGATTACTAGTTTGGAAAATCTCCATTCATGTTTCTGAACTATTTAGATACAAATGACCCTTCCAAACACGGGAAAAATTTGTGAAATTCCATGACGTCATAATGCAATTTCAGTGTTCCGAGGTTCGAAGCTTGTTTGTCCGAGGTAAAAGCATTGTGACGTCACGAAATTTTGGATTTTTTTTCCCGCAATCGGAAGGGTCAATTGTCACCATCTTTTCTTGATGAAAAAGAAAAGTTTTGGAGGGAAAAGAAGTTAAAAAGTTGCAAAAGGGGAGGTGAGGTTGGGTACGGGGTAAAGAGGATCTTAGAAACTGTCTTTTTAAAACACAACTTTTAGATTTTTGTTTTATATAAAAATAAAGTATCTTTAGCAGTGCACAGATTAATAGATAATGTGAAAAAAAAAAAATTCATAAGTTTATTCTTTCGGCAAGAAAATCAGAATTTATTGAATGGAGAAAGACCAAACTTGTCAGATCAATATGATGCTATCTATGTATACTAACTGCGGCTCTGTGACTAAATGCATGCCATGGTGTTTTAGGACCTGATGAACGGTGGCGATGAGCAGCTTTACGGGGACGGTATATATCACATGCCAAACGAGGTGGTGTCGTCAAAGGTACGGTATATCAACGATACATGAATTGCCCATACATGTACATGTAATGATATATTTGTTTTCCCCTTGTCACTTTTTCCTGTAATGCAGTTTGATGTACATGTAACGAGTATTTTACTTCACCTTTGACAAGTCTATTCTCGTATGAAATGTTTTTATCAGCAGAGGTCTTCTTCGTTAGAAATTTTCTGTCATTAAGTTTTCCAGGATATCATGATTGACAGATGGCAGCAGAGTGAGAAATTGGATGTCTAATGTTTTTTTCTAAATTTTCTAGGGCAGAATTCTTTGGAAACTTTATGTATGAAATACAGGGAAACGGTGCAAAACTATTACAATTCTGTCATAATGCTTTTATGTCAGAAATGGTGACAAAATGGAATGCAAATGTATAAAATTTAAAAGTAGAATTGAAAGAAAGCTTGTCAAAGGTCGAACAGCACTCAATCTATTAATATTAAATCAGAGCCCATAGTGTAGAAATAGACCCATATACACACCAGCTTTATGTACTTAAATTATATAGGTGTTGGATTTCATTCACATTTGGTGTAATGTTAAAGAATGACAACTCTAAAAGTCATCTTTTATCAAAGAAGCGAATTGTTTCATGCATTTATAAGCAACACAAAATTACAATTTGTTGCATTTATTTGTAAGATTTTGGCATTTCCTAAATGAATTGTACTTGAAAATTGAAAATATTAGTACAACAAATTATAGAAAATTAGTTAAATTTAGGAAGGTATTTTAAAGTAATATTACACTTTCCCTTGAGTAGGAGTTGAAGTGAAATTATTTTTTATCAGAATTTCACTTGCATAGAATGTTAATTCAGTATATGATATATAATTATATGATTATCTCTTCTTTGTAATCCTCCTGCACTAAGCTACAATTGTGATAATAATCCATGATGACTAGCATGTGTGGTCATCGTAACACGTATAATGAGTGGTCTTGGAAATCTGTGCTTAACAAAAACATATTTATGATTCCAATATCTGTGTTAAACTTAATATTTATAATAAAGTATATCTCTATATGATTTTGTTCTTTAAAAAAGCAGAAACTTTATGTTCAAAGTCAAACTATCAACTGAAAAGAATCTTTTGTTGTTCATTTAAGTATTGTCCTTTGATATACATTTATTTCTCTTTTAAAGTTTGTTAGTTATAAAAATTCTGTCAGTTTCAAGAATTCTCTTTACCAAATTCAGCCTTACCTTTCTGTGAAAATTTGATGATTTTTTCCATCAATGCAGATAAAGTGTCGTGCCTTATATGACTATACTGCTAACAGAGCAGACGAGTTGTCATTTACCAGAGGGGTGATAATTACTAACGTTACCCGTACAGACAATGGATGGTAAGTATGCATTCTACGTACATAGTGTATTAATAAAGGGCCGTTTACACATCAGTAGATAATGATAGTAGTACCGTATATCAGGTAATTTTCGCGTCGATAAATTTCTTGAAAATGACTCTGAAAAGATGTGTCTTTTTTTTGCTATGTCTAATTTTCACCAATCTATTAACAAGATAAAGGGTTAAGATCTGTGTCTTTTTTTTGCTATGTTAATTTTTCGCGATTTGATGATGCTTGCGAACTTTGTGAAAATTAGACACACGCGAAAAATTCCCGATATACGGTATTTTGTCCTATATAGAAGTGTAGAATCAACAAACTTTCCACAAATATTGGATATGGGGAGAGAATGGATCTTATTAATTTTCAAGGTCAGAGGTCAATGGTCAAGGGCACAGGGCAATATAAAAATTACCCAAGTGAACACAATAAGAGATGAAGTATACATTTTAAAATCACCAAGCCTTCCACAAATGTAGGTCATTGAAAAGGGATGAACCAAATTAATTTCAAAGTCAGAGGTTAAAGATCAAGGTCAAAATATATAAATATACATGTATGTCAAATAAACTGTTTGTGTTGTCCCATGTAAGTTTTGCTAATATCACAAATTTTTGGAATAAGATCTCTTATGAATGATGTAACATTAAATTGAAAATTGTTATATTTCTTCAGGTGGCGTGGAGATCATGGTTTACACAAGCAGTGTTGGTTTCCCGGTCACTTGGTAGAAGTTATAGACAACCCTGAGGACACGGTGGAGTCTGCTCCCTTAGGATCACTACAAAAGGGGTCAATAGAGATTCAGGGATGTAAGATAGGTAAGAATTATCTTTTCCTGAACAAGGAGAAAATTTCTCTCTGAGATTTCTAGTCGGTATTAGAATAGGAAAAGTTCCTTGAACACGGCCTCTTTAACAATGGAAGCCATCTTTTTAGGATGCCTGTTAAAGTTTTTTTAAGAGTTACATGTATCTTTTCTTTGATAATCTTATCTTGGATAAGTGAAGCTCGCCTTTCAGGATTTAATTAAAAATGTTTTGATGGAGATTGATGAGCTAAAGATAGTAAGAATTTATCTTTCCTTGGTTAAGAGAAAGTCCACCCTCAGAAGAACTATAAAAAGTTTTCCTGTTAAGTGCTGAGCAATAGAGATAGGCCAGAAATACTGTGAAATCATTATATTTCATCAGGGCTTAATTTTCGTGGTTTTCGTGGACAGCCTCATCCACGAATTTACATCCTCAACGAATAATTGTTCACTAGGATTATCCTTCTTGGAACAGGTTGCATCCACGAAATAACGCCCCACGAAAATGCTGAATTTCATGAATCCACGAAAATTGGGCCGCATGAAAATAAATGATTTCACAGTAATACATGTATATTTAGAATAAAATCCTGATAATTACTGTGAACGACTTTTTATTAGCGAGGACTTTATTTTAGCGTAATTTCGCGAGCTTGATCAAACGCGAAAATAACGTCCTCGCCAATAAAAAAGTCCGTCCAAAAGATAAAAAGTAAATCAAATTTGACAAAATTCAAAAGCGTCTTACTTTCCCTTTCCACTACAATTAGTTACCATAATTAGACAATGGACAGTCATACGCGTCCATGTTTGGGATGTTTGATTTACAAACATAGCAATTAATCAATTAGCCTTAATTACCCAGATAAACAATATACCAAAGAACTATAAGATCTTTTAGAAGAAATAATCATGGTGCATTTCTTTATATTTCCAATTATCCCGTATTCAGTTAATCTCATTAGGATATGAAAAATAAACAAATGACGTGTTTATAAGATTGGTACACAAAGATATGATGATAGGAAATGAAATATACATATACAGAAAAAGGAACTTATGAAAATCAGATGGTGGTCTTACGAAATTTAAGTCACAGGAATTAATCTGTCGTCGAGTTGTCGCGAAAATAAGGTCACGTGAATATAAAGTCTTTTACAGTACTAGATCTGTTAGACTTTGTAGACATAAATCTACATGTGACTATGCACTGTTCTTGTAGATCGCAGTGCTCACAGGGAAAGACATAACGTATTTAAGATCTTCTCTCGGAGCTCGGTGAATCCTGTGGAGGTGTCGGCTGATTCAGAAGAAGAGATGAGCAGCTGGATAGAACAGATACTGGCATGTAATAACAACCTTAAAGGAGATGTAAGTAGTCATGTGATCTACTATTAAGTCATGTGATCTACTGTTAGTAGTATATCACATGGTAGTCATGTGATCTAGAGAAAGGATTTCCTTCATGTTAAGTTTGAAATTTAAACCTGCATGACTGAATTGAAACATTTTGTATAAATTGCATGCAAGTTGAACTTACTTGGGAAGAATATTTTTGTACAAATATAATTTTCTTGTTTAAGGAAATAGTACATGCACACAGCACCATGATATACATGTAATTTAAATTAAAACTTTATTTATTTTACAAGGTTTAACAAACAAGTTACACAACTCATATTAATGTCTGGCGTAGGCTCAGATGATATACATGTATCATGTTATGATAAATGAAGAAGGCTGAAAAAAATACTCTAGTTATTTCTTGAAATATTTAGGGGAAATGTGACTGGCTATATACATGTACTTGTTTGTGAACTATCTTGTTTGAACTTTTGGGATAAGGTAAAAACCTTAGCAAAATTCGGATCACATTTTTATGCCCCCACTATGTAATCACAAAGAGCATTAAGAGACTGCTTTGTCCATCATTCCGTCACACTTTTAGTATTCAGATGATAACTCAAGAAGGGAAGGTGCCTACTGATTTAGGGGTCAAAAGGTCAAAGGTCAACGTCACTGTTGGGGAAAGTATACTCAAAATCATGGTTTCCAGATGATAATTTAAGAACCCTTTCTCCACTCCAAATTGAATTTGGATATATGCTTAGAAGATGCCTATTGATTTTGGAGTCAATAGGGCAAAGGTCAAGGTCACCGATAGGGAAAATACACTGAAAATGTTGGTTTTCAAATTACAACTCAATTACATTTTCCTATTGAAACCATAACTGGATAAGGATGATAAGAGATGAGGATCTTGGGGTCAAAGGTCAAGGTCACTGTTAAGAGAAGTAGACCTCAAATAGGGAAAAAAGCTGATTGATATTAGGGTCAATAGGTCAAGGTTATTTCTCTCTTTCACTGGTTGCTGTCATGAGAGTCAAACTGTTCAGCGGGGGCATATGTTTTACAAACGTTAATTTACCCAGTTTGTTCAATATATGAGTTAGAGTTTTTCATTTGGGCCCTCTTACGTTAGTATAAGGTAAAAAAGAAGGTAATTTTTTTTTCAATATTTGAGTTAGAGTTGAATCAATCAGATCCTATTACTTTGGAATCAGGTGGACAAGAAGGTAAACAAATTGTTTCTATGACGATAATACTAGGCTTACTGCTTCTATTCTCTAATTTGGAAAGGTGATCAAACATTTGTCATCTCTATATAAAGTTATCATCACCAACATCAAAGAGGTACTTGGTTTGTGTCTGCATAACACTAGCAAACACTGGGGTGTATTTGTACACTAGCAAACACAAAGATGTTTTATTTTGTTCTTTCACAGTATGGAAAATTTGAAATCTAAAATCCTTTGTAAGTTTGGGTACTATGTCTTATTGTGTGTTTACTTGAACTTACAGTTTGAGAATTTTGTATGTACAAGTGTCAATTAAATTGTATGTTCAAAATGATTCGATATGAAAAAAAAAAACCATATCTTCACAAAAGAAAGGGACTACTTTGAATTGGCTATATTGAAATGAACTAAATTGGTAAAAAACAAGGTATTTCAACAGAGCCCTCTCTTGCTTGTTTAATTATGAATTGTGGAATTAAATATTACATTTATCAAAATTATCAAATTTCAAGGCTCTGGTGCACTGTTATTCCAAGCCTATCTTTACTAAGGTCATGTCTTTACCAAAACTTGAAACCCATATCAATTTACAGTGTCATGAAGTAAATTATGATGAAGTGAAGTCACCAAATTTAGAAAGCCACTCAATACCGGTATCTGCTTCAGTTCGCATTTGCTGTCTTTTGACAGTAGCAAGGTCTTTGCTTATATCAGTTTTATGAAAGTTTGTTTGACAAATTAGAAAGCTGGCATGTTTATCACAGCTGATTTAAAAAAAAAAACAACAAAAAGACTTCTGAATGTCCTATAGGAGATTTATGTTTATTCCTAAAATAAATATCTGATCATACAAAGGGTATCTTGCTTTTTATCATCTTGAGACAATTTGCAATTTCATTCATTCATATGAAAAAGAGAGTGTTCGATTCTACAATTTTAAAATTAAAGTATGAAATACCATTTTACTCAATTATAAAAAGATGTATTTTGATATTTGAAAAGGTATTTTGTGTTTTCTCAGTTATGCTATAATTACTTTATGCCTGTGTTGGATATCTTTTCATTTGATGTATAAGCACTTGTTAAGGTTCATACAGAACTTATATTGAATCAAGGATTATGATCATATGAGTAATCAACCATAGTGTTTGAGTTGGTGCATTGAAACTTTTAGAATCATTATGTTGACTTATTTATAGATTTTTAAAATGTTAAAATTTCCCTTCTTGCCGTACTTATAGTAGGACTGTAGTAGGTTATTCTGGACTTATCAATATATTAAGTTTCATGGTGATGGCACTTATTTTTACGGACATTTCATAGAGACATACTAGTAGTTAAGAATCTTTAACTGGCTTTGAATACTAAAAGTTCATACTTTGCTGTGAAGTGCTGAAGTTGTAGTACTAAGCTAACAGGTCTTATAGATTTCACTAAAAACACATTTAAAATTATTAATGTTTTAGTTACTCAAGATGGTCTAATGTTTCGATATCCACTCTCTGTAAGGTTGCAAAGAAATATCATATGTCAAGATTTTATATACATGTACATCTTTCATAAAGATGAAAGGAAAATTTATCCAGTTTCATTTGTAAGAAAAATATGAAATGAATTTCATTTAGTGTGTGTAAGTTGAAGATGAATGAAAATAAAGTTACAAGAAAAGTCAAGATGAAAGAAGTTTATTAGATCTATACTGAAATGCTGTAAAACGTTTTTTTTTTTTTTTTTTGCCACAACTTATTTTTAGAACATGAAAAATATACAGTTTTAAAGATCAAGTTGCAGTATTCCTTTTAAATTGATTTTGATTGCTATTTATTAAATTATAAAGGCCCAATACTCACAGTCTATTTTGATAAAAATATTTTTACGATAATTCTTTTAAATAGTTGAGAGATTAGAATTTCAATATGGAATGTTATAAGCTTGATGTTCATTGATTTGTGTTTATTTCTTTACAGAGGATAAGAGACAAGGATTTAGAAAGGAAAAAGTGCCTTGCTCGGGACCTCTCTGACCTCATTGTATATGCTGTAGCCGTGCCATTTGACCCAGATCGTAAGTTGACAAAACAAAAGTTAATCAACATTTGTATGTGAAATATCATACCCCCTTCTGCAGCTTTATTTTGTGTAAGGCTAATACAGACTCCTTTGTGGTCAAGGTTACAAGGTCAAAGTTCTTGCCTCAAGGAATAAACAGTAGAAATATGAGAGCCTGAACACTTACCGTTTAATAAATAAGCCCAAGGTTGCAATTGAACCTTCGAATTGCGGGAAAAAAATGCAAAATTTTGTGACATCACAATGCTTTTAGGTCAAACAAACAAGCTTCGAAGGTCAGTCAAACATTGAAATTGCATTGTGACGTCATGGAATTTCTCAAATTTTTCCTGCATTCAGAAGGATCAATTTCGGACTGACAGGACAAATATGATATGACCATAGGTCTTTGATAAGCGGTCATAAAAGTTAGAGCAGAAATTAAAAGGGCTTACAGAAATCGAAAGGACTCCCAGAAATCGAACATGTATTTTAATATTAAGGCCATGTAAAATAAAATCTATGTTTCTCAGACACCGCCGCGCGCTATAATTTGCCGCCGACGAGACGTTTTTATTGCAACTAAAGAAAAAAATATCCGCCGTGTCTCATCCTCGATCGTCGATTAAAAACGAAATATCCATTTATTTCATTGAACATGTTTATTGTCCTGTAAAATCGTCAAAACTGTTCCCGATGAAAAAAAACTTTTAAAAGCCCGTATAAATCACGGCGCGTTCCGTATTTATGTTACGGGTAAAGACTTTATCCACGCGTCGTTTAAAGGGAATTGTATAGGATATACTAACAACATGCCGACACGTGTCGCGGACACTTGGACGACTGGCTATCCGCGTGTTTAATACATCGAGTACATGTATTAAAACGTTCGTATAGTTTTCTTTATTGATCTCTACAGCATATGTAAATACCTATGCTGAACAGTAGCAAGCGTCCATTGTAATACTTCCAAATCTATTAATAATGACATTCACGTTGTAAAAAGTATAAACAAGGACCGCCGACGAACGCAAGAGAAACGTATTTAAATCCTTAAATCTATGAATAAAAGAATGTATATTGTACCCGGGCCGTGTACATTATTTTATCAGACGGTGGTCAATGCTGAACACTTCATTCGATTTCTAAAGATTCTGCTTCATCCCGGCCAAATTTTTATTTACCATATGAACGGATCCATCCGAGGAAGTGAGGGGTCGTATTTAATTTGAACTAGGTCTAAACAAGATGTGAGCAAATACTGTAACAGCCGTCGAGGCTCTGACGCGATTCTACTAAATACTCACTGCAATCAAAACATGTCATACTTCGTCTATCAAATTTTGAATCGATAAGCTTCTTCCATTCAGACAGACGAGCTACGTCTCCCCGTTCTTAGAAGGAATAGGTTATTTACTTAAAAAAAAATCAACTTATCTACAGGAGAAAGCCATAAATTTTAATGTAAATGTAACATTATTTTGACTGACGGTTCAAATACAGTTTTCTATGAAGGAAAACCGGGGGGGGGGGGGGGGGGGAAATAAGATTTTTTGCCTTACATGAATAATGGAAGGGGGGGGGGGTAAACAGGAAAGACGACTTCTTTGCCTTACATGAATAATAAGAGCACTCTTGATGGAAAAAAAAAAACAAAAAATAAAAACCCTACCTACCTTGCCACTTTTTTAGACCCAATTATCTGAGAAACATAGAATTTATTTTACATGGCCTAACCATAAAAAGTATATCATATGAATGGGCATGTATTTCCTCATCACAATTAACTCATTTGGCATAATGACATATGCGTCAATCAGTTGTTAATGTATTGTGAAATTTTATATGTGTTTTAATTTACATTTCAGGTATCAAGGAGAAGAAAGCTCATTACAAAGAGATGTCCTCTTTCTCTGAGCTGAAGATAGCCAAATACTGCTGTAGAAAGGAGGCATCATTCATGCTTCAATATCCTTTCATGAAATCATTGTAAAAACAGTTAACAATTTACTTATGAATTATAAGACTTCTAAATCTGCAAGCCAGATTTTTTTTTCTTTATCATTGTTTCTTCAGGTAAAAAATATCTTCTTTTATTAATTGGGAATACAAAAGTTTCAAAACATACAGGCCTAGATTTTGTTACTCTGAACTTAATAATTGCATACCTTTCTGCCAAAATTTTGTATCTTGTTATTTATCTTCGACAATTTCTCTGCTCGGACACACATTCACATTTCCAATCTTTCATGCAAAGAATTAAAATTTACATGAAAATCTTCCCTCATGATCTCTTGTCATTTGCATGTAGAATGACTATTTATAGATCCTTAACTCCTGGATACATATAACAATAAGCAGCTGAGCAGAATCTATCCCAAAGGGGCGAGAATGGAGTCCTCAAACTATGACCCTATGATGATGTGGAACATAGGGTGTCAAATGGTAGCCCTGAATTATCAGACCCCCGATCGGCAGATGCAGCTTCACGAGGGTCGGTTCTTGATGAACGGAAGGTGTGGGTACGTTCTCAAGCCAGATATATTGAGGAACAAAGATTTCAATCCATACGACAAACGTAGTCTGAGGGAAATGGAACCTCTCACACTGTCTGTGACGGTAAGTATATTGAACTCATTTGAAATACTAAATGTGATCTGTCTGAAATATGCAACTCTGATTGATTGAATTATTTTGATTTAATTAATTGATTATAATAATGGAATTTTTTTGTTGATATTTATAAGTTTTTTTCTGACATAAGAAGATAGAGTTTAACTTCTATGTCAATAAGAATTAAAGAGGTAGAGGGAAATCCTAGTTTCTCCTTTGTAATGCTTTAGTTTCTACCCCTTTTTGGCATAAGAATTTCGAATAGACTTCCATTATGTTTTGTCCTATACGTTTTCGTCCTCAATTTGTTTGTTTATTAAACTTCTATTAGTTTTGTTCTGTAATGTCGGCGCTTTGGTCTAGTGGTAAAGGCGTATGGCCAGTGACCGTAAGGTTGCTTGTTCGAGCCTCACTAGGACCATGGGTCAGATGACTTATAAACTCTTCAATGTTCTATGTCATATACTAAAAAAAAAATCCTTGTCAGTGTATTGTTTACATGTTCATGTGGTTTTTAAAAAAAAAAAAACTATTTTTTTTGTGTAATTTTAGACTACAATATAAACGGTATTTTTACTTGAGAATTTTGAATATATGATTTTAAAATACATGTACATGATCGTTAAGACAGATAAAGCAAACTCATGTGACATTTCCTACCTTTTTAATTAGATTATCGGAGCTCGTCATTTGGTGAAGTCAGGTCGTGGCATTGCTAGTCCATTTGTTGAAATAGAAATCGTTGGGATAGATGATGACATCACCAAAAACAAAACTACAACCATATGTAAGTAAAGAAAGTCATCTGATACAATATTTTCTACACACTAAAAGATAAAAGACCTTAATTGCGTAACAATGTGCTAGTAAGGAGCAAGAAAATTCTTTGTCTCTCATTTGAGTTAGATTTACCTTAAGCAATAGCATTAATTTGACTGCTCTTTGTAGGTACTTGATAAGAATGTTCATTGCAAAAGATGTTTCATGCACAGATTTTTGAAAGCAAAGTAAAGCATATGATTTTGAACTCATAAGATTGTATTTATTAATCATGTTAATAGTATAGTTTAGATGTATGATACATGGCATGACTGAGGGGGGGGGGGGGGGTAAATTGATTGCCAAAAGTTTCAATTTCAACAATTTAAAAAACCATAATCAGAATAAAGATTTTACCTATAAGCTTTTTTCACGCAACTGTGTAACTAGCATTTTGTGGATGGCAAGTACTGACTCTCGTTACGTCACAGTTGAAAGTTGATTGTCCTTGGCGTCATATTTCGGGAAATGTTCTTATTTTGCTGTCCAAAACGACTGGACCGCAGTTATGTGAAAAAGGCTAATTCAAAATTTACTTCTTCAGAAATGTGTAATAAAGAAAGAAAAGTCACAGTTGAAAGTTGATTGTCCTTGGCGTCATATTTCGGGAAAAGTACTTATTTTGCTGTCCAAAACAACTGGACCGCAGTTATGTGAAAAAGGCTAATTCAAAATTTACTTCTTCAGAAATGTGTAATGAAGAAAGAAAATAGAAATTGATTTGACATAAATGTATAATTTCAGCTGATAATGGCCTTAACCCTATATGGAAAGACCAGAATAACTTGGTATTTGACTTGCTATGTCCGGAGTTGGCTCTTATCCACTTTGTTGTTTACGATGAGGACACATTCGGAGAACCTAACTTCCTGGGGCAAGCAACATTCCCTGTTTGTGGTCTAAAATCAGGTTTGTATTAGATTTTGTATGATAAATATTTTTTATGTACAGCATTGGTTGATTTTGTAGTATAGAGTTATGTTTTTACATAGAAAAAATAAAATTTCAAGGTTTAAGTGTTGTTTTCCATTTGATGACTAAAGATAAAGGAACAGAATGAATTCAGAAATACCTTTTCTTGAAATTTCAAAAATGTTATTCACGTTTTTAAAGTTCATCAGGTGAGTGGAACACATTAATCTAATGACCTATGGAAGTCAAAGAATCTTTAATATCAACCCAAACCTGTTTAGTATCAATAGTTTTTAGCTCGCTGGGACGAAAAAGTCCGGAGAGCTAATGCCACACCCTCGGCTTCATCGTCGTTGCCGTCGTCCTTAGACAAAACTTTAACCTGGGCTATATCTCTTGAACTATAAGAGGTAGGGCTTTGATATTTCACATGTAGATACCTTGTGACGAGACCTTTCATTTGAGACCATGACCTTTGACCTAGTGACCTTGACCTTGGACTTTGACCTACTTTTCAAAAACTTTAACCTGGTTTCTGACAAAAACCTGTATAGGCCAGCTATGTAATCTTTGATTACCCTTTGTTGTAGAATAAACACAGTTATGTTTTTACATAAAAAAATTTTTAATTTCAAGGTCTAAGTATTGTTTTCCATTTGATGACTAAAGATATTAGGGAATGAATTCAAAAATACCTTTTCTTGAAATTTCAAAAATGTTATTTACGTTTATAAAGTTCATCAGGCGAGCTGTAATGCATTAATCTAATGACCTATTGAAGTCACAGAATCTATAATATCATCCCAAACCTGTTTAGTGTCAATAGTTTTTGGTAGGATAATGATATACTCTGACCAATACTTTGCTGTTTCAGGATACAGAAGTGTGCCTTTAAAAAATGGTCATTCAGAAGACTTGGATATGGCTGCCTTACTAGTGTATATAGAAAAAAGAAATCCAAGGGTAAGTTATGGTACAAATTGCTGTGTACGTGATAGTACAATATGCGAAAATAACCCTGCTGCATTCTTAAAAAAGACGGGGACATTTGTATCACTAACATTTCCCTTAAGTGTAACGTCTTAATGTTATTATTGTGAAATTTTCCCCTAGTGAAAATAATTACATTTACAGTATATTTGCTGTTTATTTTCCAGGAATCTGAAGATTCTGAAATTTATTCATGTCTACAAGACCTACGGGAGAGGAAAGATCATCTAAGTGCACAAATAGAACAATTTGAAAGACGCGGAGAAAGCGAACGAGCCAAACGACTGCAAGAGGAATTAGAGAGGACAGAGAAAGACATTCTTGAGAAAAATGAGGAACGGCGACAAAAGAAGTGAGTTTATTTTGATTTAGAAATCTTAAGTTACTGTAGTATAGTGTGAATGAAATTGGTGAATTATTTCGGAATGTTTGTTTCCCATTTGGCAGACTTGATTTGTCGAATTGATAAAAGCTGCTTCATTTATTAGTCCCCTACCGGCAACACCGAAGGGGACTCTTATTACGTGTATTAGGCACTAAAAGATTCAATAGATTTGCTTTTCTGGCACCTAGTAAAAATGAAATTTCATCTTTCCAATATACAGAGTTACATTTAGGATGGTATCTGATTTACATGTAAATGCATTATGACACATTTGAAGCATGTTGTCCCGGAATTTTATGTTGGTTTCAATAGAATTTGATGACATTACAATAAGTTTATCTACGATACCATTCCATATGGGAGGTAACTCTGTGTATCAAGATGACCTAATACAGATAGCTACATGCACCGTTATGTCGTAACAAAGATTTACAGGCAGTATGCTTGATGTGTTTCGGAAAGTAGGTTTTGCATGAACAGTACTGGTCACCATTGTTAGAGGCCCTCTGCTTTGGGTTACAACTTTAATTTTTTTTAAATTTTTTTAATTTTTAAATAAAACACCACAGACATGTATACAATACACAGACAAGGACATTTTTAGTATATAACACAAACATATTAGATGAGTATATATGTCGGCTGACCCGTGGTCCTAGTGAGGCTCGAACCAACAACGTTTCTGTCACTATCCCGACGCCTTAGCCACTAGACCAAGGCGTCGACACAACTTTAAAATTTTGATTGGGAGCGTGAATAGAATGCAATCTGTCCACATGAATAAACACTAAAATATGATGCTAGCAAATTTAGAATTCAAAAATGTTGTGACGAATGGGAAAAAAATTCTTGCGACCAGCTGCGGGCTTCTAACAATGTCCAGTCACATGACCTGAATATTGTATGCCATATCTTGTGCAAATCAAGTCTGCTAATAAATGGATGAATGATTTCATGGTAGACTTATAGATGTCTTTTGTTTTGTTGATTATGTTTCCGATTCAAATGATTTGCATTTCCATTTTGGTTTTATGAATTTATTTTGATCGTTTGATATTAGTTTTGGACACACAATGCATTGAAGGGTGAGAGAATAGGTATACATTAGCTTTGCATGCTTTGATATATATTTATAATGTATACAAATATTTAGACGATCTAAGCTGAGTTTTGAGATTTCAGTGATTTACGCTATGGGAGAGGGTTCCTTTGTTTACTATCTTGTATATTTATTTTCTAATTGCTTATCATCTTTATTTCCTATCTTTATATAGATATATGAATATACATATGTAGGAAGCTGTCACATTTAATAGTGTACATGTACTCAAACTTTACCTTAGACATTCTATAAAAGAGGTTTCATTGAAAATTAAAGACTTGAAACCTTGATATATCATGCCCTTTTGAAAAAAAAGGAATGATTAATCAAAGGATAGATTAAAAAAGTAATGATATTGTGAAAAGAACATTAAAAAAAATATGTAGGTCTTCCAAACAGAAAAATATTGATATACTTGGATTATAAAAATCTATTACTGATACTAATGTACTTTCTAAACGAATAGCATAATTACCAGTTTTATGAATTTCAAATTGTAAGTTCTACTATTAAGATAACCCAAATTTTCACATCATTCCACCAAACACTGCCCAAATGACCAATCTTGCTAAATTTTGTCAGATCAGTCAAATGTTTGCTTATTTCCCGCTATTCAGGAATGTTCAAGGCAATTTGAGCTTGCTTCGTCAATCATTCTGCCACACTTTCAGTTAGAGCTGTTTGCAGATGATATCTCAAGACCCATTCAATCTATTTGAATTAAAATTGGATATATTGATATGTATTTTAGGGCCAAAAGGTTAAAGGTCAAGGTCACATATAGGAAAAATATACCTGATATGTTGGTTTCAGATTGTAACTGAATATATTGAATGTAACTCTTCCATAAATTTTGATATTTTGATAATTAGCAGGAGAATGCTCAAGGTCAAGGTCACTGCTAGGAATATTTGGTTTCCAGATAAAACCTATGACATTTTTTAAAATTCTTTTGTTTAAACACACCAAATTTGCATACAATGTCATGTACATGTTGATGGTACTTATTAGAATTGAAAGGCAGCTTTTGATTTTGGGGGTCAAGATGTGAAAGGCCAAGGTCACACTTGATTGATTTTGCAAGAGTCGAATTGCTGCAGTGGGGACACATGTTTTACACCTTGTGCATCTCCAAGCAAAGCTATTCAAACAAAATCCTTACTATACATAAAAGCACATTCTCATATCATTCGGCTATTTCTTTACCAATGCTGCTTTTCTTGTTTTTAGAGTGACAGCCACAACTTTTCAGTGTGATAGTGTTAAATCATTTGTCAACTGCTGTCTACATACAATCTTTACAAATTATTTTTAGATATTCTATGACTGTCATGCTTAAACAAAGCTTTTTTTACCACTTCTTCATGTATCGATGAAGAAAAATTGTTTATGTTCTAATTTTCGAATCTCAGCACAAAATTAGTCATATATTCCTTATCTCAGTTAGCTTTTGAAGTTTTGTGCTTACATCATCTTTTAATTTGATTATAATAACCAGTTGAAGACAATTTTTAAATATCCTACAGGTATACACAGCCAATTGTGCCTCACATGAAATTCATTTGAAATGAGCATCATGTCAATTTCATAAGTTTCATTTGAGATTTATGTGAAAAATATTTCACATGAATTTCACATAAATTTACTTCACATGAATTTTACATGAATTTTCCTATGTGACCTTCATGCAAAATTGAATTTATATCATATTAATGACAGAAACTTTACATTAATTTCATATAGAAAACGACATGTAAATTTTATGTTTGTGCTCGTTTCACATAAATTTCATGCGAACTATTATGTAAAGTTCATGTAAATTACACATGAATTTCATATGAGGCACAATTGGCTGTGTAAATATGGCCTGATAACCAGGTTAACAACTCCTTGTCATACAAGACTTATGAAAATCTGTGAAAAAGGTACATGTATATACATGACTATGAAGAAGAAGAATTTTGACTCCACACCCCATCACTGCCCTTTCCAAAGCAACAGACATTGTAGGTTCCAATTAAATTAATGTTCAATATTTTTATGAAAATAAGATACTGTAAGTGTAAACAAAGAAATATTTGCGTGGGGGTAATTTTCTAGCTTTTTTTGCGAATTTAGGAACTTTTCGAAAATTTCCCCCGCACAAAAATATCCCTGCTGCATTCTTACAATGGGAAAAATATTTTATCGCAAATATTACCCCCATCTTGGTATGCTTATTTGTAGTGATTGGTAACTTTTGTACGATCAAAGTTGACTTATATATCGATAAAATTTAGATGTGAAAAGTCTCCTACAGATGCTGATCAAAGCTTTATTTCAGTTACGTGAAATTGATGTTAAAAGTTACATAATACATGTACTAGTATACTAAGAGATACATTTCCATCCAATATTTATAGAAATGTTATATAAGTAGCATCTTGGTTTCCATCACAAAATAGTGGGAAGTAATTCTATTTATCATAGCAACATATTCTTTTGTAGAATTCATGGAAATCATGGTAGAAAACAAAATTATTAACCTTTAAAATTTTACCATATCTAAATGGAAAAATATTGAATACTGACTCAAAGCATGGATAGGATATTCAGAACTCCTCCATGGATTGCCAGTAATATGAAATTTGATATTTTTCAGATTCACAAATACAAGACCACGGACGTACAGACGCACCTCAAACAGCTGAGGAGTGTTTGAATGGATTGTTCATGAATCATCAAGAGAGTGTTCAAATAGACAATTTTACAGTACAGTGACTACAATGAAAGGAGTGTTCAAAAAGCTAGTCCAGTAATCAAATGTACATGTAAAGGGAAGGCTACTTAATCCAATAGACTATTTTTTTTCCATAATATGTACTTCTTTTTAAATATGAAATTAATGTTGCAATTTGTAATGATTTGTCCTGAAAACTTACATATTTTATTGTTGAGAAATGGATGTATTATTAAGTGAATGCTCCTAAGGGGACTAAAAGAATGAAAAATGAAATTGTCATATTTTCCTATTTACCAAAAATTGTTGCCGTGTTGTAACGTGTAATCTTCTACCATAGAAAACTCATGATTTAATACATATATGACTAGTAATCAATCGTACATGTTTTTGATAGTTTTAGAAACAAAAAGATTCATTTGTGCAGCAATTGCAGCATTAATCATTTACTCAATGTAATTGGCTATCTTTATGATATGACTTTAAATTATGGCTGTCTTAATCACATGACTCTCTATGATGGGCTATCTTAATCATTTGTCAACTTTACAATAGGCTATCCTAGTCATGTGACTTTATGCGATTGGCTATCTTTGTCACATGATGATTTTATGATTGGCTGTCTTTGTCATGTGACATTGTATGGATCTTGTTTATATTTTTCCTCCCATTGTCATGTCAGGGAGTCAACCTATTTTGTGATACATTTAAAAACTCTGAGCACATTATGCATATCATTACTTCAGTATATTATCCAGTCTTTCAGATATCTGCCTCTGTTGGAAGTCTTTGATTGCTAATGTTGTTACATACATGCTTTCAATGTTACAGAAAAATAACATATTTTCATAATCTAATCAAATTTTGTTGGGAAAACCTGCTTGAATCTATTTCAATATGTATATAGTATGTATTATACTAGAATATCATATGTACATGTACCTCTTTTAACAAAACCACAGAACTTATCAAGACACTGCTGAAGGCATAATCTTTCTGAATTCTTTCCATACATCTATATTCCTGTATCATGTACGTCTGTCTGTTTGTAGTATGTACATAATAGACAGACTAGAAACTATCTGCAAGAAACTTTAAATCTTAGGTATGTCACTCTAAACCTTTTTGGTCTCATTTGGGTCGGTATGTGATGTAAAGTGATTGTGATGTAATCAAATACTATGGAAACAAGCATAAAATACAGGGAAAACATGCTTCAAATTCGAAGTTACTATAGGAGATTAATTACGTCACAATGTGTTTACGTCAGATAGCGTCCCAAAAGGGAAGTAACTTTATATATTGAAGAGACGGAATAGTATTGAACTTTTCTATGGTATTGACACTTAAAGTACCGGGTTACCAAATTAGTAATGCTAATCCATAACAGATGTTGAAAGATAAAAGCCCCCTTCACACTTCCACAGATTGAGCCACGACTCCAAAAAAGAACTATCAGTGGTGAGTCGGGACGCAAAATATTCGATGAACCACGAACCTACTAGTCCAGTTCGAATTGCTACAGATTGGTACAGGTTGATACAGAGTACGGATTACCATGACGTCAGTACGGATAGCCAAAATTCGCGTGCGGATATCTCCAATGTAGACCTGGCTTAAATTTCCTTTGAATTTCCTTTGTATTTTTAAACCATAATTATTTACTAAAACACCCAACATTTTCAAGTTGAGATGTCTCACTTGTTTTATAGCAGAATTGTCTTTATATCATTACCTGAAATTGAGTTGTTGAAGTATGAACTCATGTATTGACAGAAAAACGCACAGAATACTGACAGATTTGAAGTAATATAAGACGCAATTCGTGGCTCATTTTCAAATTCATTGCTATCTGTAGTAATCTGTAGGTCATTCATAGCAATCCCTAGGAGAGAGTTAGCAATCTGTAGGAGAGTCTTATAGCTATTTTTATCACAAAAATGGTCCCAGATTGCTACGGATGCGCTACAGGTTGCTACGACTCCCCTTCTGATAGCTATGACTTCACTATGGGTTGCTAAGACTTCCCCACGACTCTGCTATCCATAGTGAAGTTGTAGAAAATTTTTAACATGTTCAAAAATCTTCTTTCTCATCCAGAATAGCTGCAGATTGCCAAGGATTGCTCGACTTGTCACGACTAGTGCCGAATCGAGCTATGGATAGCTACAGATGTTAAATTTTTCTCGATCCATAGCTATCTGTGGCCTGATCCGTGAAAGTGTGGAGGGGGCTTAAGTGATGACCTAATCAGTTTGTGGGTGTGAAGTACACATATAATGTTCTTATGAATGACCAATCAGATTACTCCTTGCAAAATTAAAAATTGGTCAAATATCATTGCACAGGATTGTCTATAATTGATGTAAGAAGATATTTTTTTGAGATTGCAGAGTTCTTGCTAAATTTGTACAATTTTGATTTGTTATTTATCTTTTTGATTTACATGGATGCAGCATGGATTGCTCATTTTCTGTCTTTTGCTATAAAGAAACGTTTATGAAATGTGATGTTAATATTTGTTGCATGTTATAAATTGATTCTTTGTACATCTTTTTCTTTGAAAAGTGAGAAGTTCACTTATCATCTTTTTCTGCAACTGGTGTGTTGAATTTGTATATTTAAGAATAGATAGAATTTAGACAGATGATCGATAGAAAGTAATAGATAGATAAGTTTTATCATATGAGAATTAGACCATATATTGAGAATTTTTAATCCTCAATTGCTATTCATTGCCATTAATATGATGAAAATTAGCCTATCATAATGTATTACCTGCATATAGATCCAACAACCTATAAGAGGTCATATTATGGTCAAAGTGTGTTTGACCAAAGAAAAGAAGCTGCTGTCACTAAATTTAAAAGTGACATTCATGCATAACAACAAATTTCGAACTTTTGAAATCTTTTGGAGATTGTCAGATCTTTATATACAGGTAGTGCATAATTAGCATGATTAGAGATAAGGGTTTTTTTAAACAAATCCTTATTGTTTTTTATACATATGTACAAGTGAAGACAACTTCACCCGAAGAATTTTTTTTCAGTTTTTGGCATACAAACTGCTAAATGACAATTTAGAACAACATTCTGTTAAATAGCAAGTAAAAGAAACTGCTAAACGCAATTTGGAACAACAGACTGCTAAGCATCAATATTGAACAACAGACTGCTAAATGTCAATTTTGAACAACAGAGCTAAATGTCAATATTGAAAATCAGCTGCTAAATGTCTATTTTGAACAACAGTCTTCTATTTAGTGTCAATTTTGAACAAAAACCTGCTTAATGTCAATTTTAAAAAACAGAACTGCTAAATGTCAATTTTTAGGTAACAGAACTGCTAAACGTCTATTTTAAACAACAACCTGCTTAATGTCAATTTTGAGCAACAGACTGCTAAACGTCAATATTGCAAATTAGCTGCTAAATGTCTATTTTGAACAACAACCTGCTAAATGTCAAGTTTTAGCAACAGACTGCTAAATGTCAATATTGAAAATTAGCTGCTAAATGTCTATTTTGAACAACGTGCTAAATGTCAATTTTGAGCAATAGACTGCTTAACGTCAATATTGAAAATTAGCTACTTAATGTCTATTTTGAGCAACAACCTGCTTAATGTCAATTTTGAGCAACAGACAGCTAAATGTCAATTTTAAACAACAGAACTGCTAAATGTCAATTTTGAACAACAGACTGCTAAATATAATTTTTGAGCAGATTTTCAATTTTGAACAGCAGACTGCTTAGTGTCAATTTTGAACAACAGACTGCTTAGTGTTAATTTTGAACAATGGACTGCTTAGTGTCAATTTTGAACAACAGACTTCTTAGTGTCAATTTTGAACAATGGACTGCTCAGTGTCAGTTTTGAACAACAGACTGCTTAGTGTCAATTTTGAACAACAGACTGCTTAGTGTCAATTTTGAACAAATGGCTGCTAAATATTCCTGCTGATATGATATCTTTTGTACATGGTTTTAGAGTAACTTAGTTTTATTAATTTTGCTGATAGTTTATCATTATTTGTGCAATCTACTTATCGTTTCTCCTCTTATCATTTTTCGCATTCTCTAAAAGGTCTAGAAATCCTGAAAGCATTCTTACTGAACGTCATGAACATATTGTTAGAGCAACTAGAAAAATAGGTGGTAGCTAAATCTGTTTGTTGACCCAAATACTGAACAGCATTCTCTTTTTCGTTATTTTGTTTTCAAATTGTTTTGTAAATATTCAGTGCATGTAAATAGTGCTTCTTTCATCATATTTTTGTTTGTTTTATGCTTACATACATTTGTACCAATCCTCTTGACATAATCTTTAGTGCCAAAGAAATATTATGTGCATACTCTACAAACCAGAAATGTACCGTAGTGAGTTCTTTTCTAGACAGACTTTTATCCCATTTGTGAAGATTATTAATTTAAAACCATTATGCCGTAAATAATGTTTTGAAGCAAATTGAGTACTTGATTTTAAAAAGTTATGAAGTTTCTTATCAATGTTTCTCCTTGTACATTCAATGGTATTTTACAGAAGAATTTTGTTACGAGTGTAATGGAGTTTGTTTAGAAATACCTTTTTGATAAGTTTTGGTATCAGTGCAGCATATTTTCACTTACTCATTACCATTCAGGAATGAAATCATGTCACAAATGCATGTGAACAATTTTAATTGTCAAAATACATTTGTCTCAGTTTTGTCATGCAATGAAATGAAGTTCAAATTCCTTTAGGAAATAGAGAACTTTAAGCCCCTCTGCTTTATTTTGTGTAATTCATACAATTTTCATGTTTTCAGATTGAAGTTTGGAGCAAATTGTTTTTGTCCTATCTGTCTGTCTGTGTGTATATCTGTCTGTCCATAACTTTGATCGTACAAGAAGGTACAGAATAAATGACTTCATATTCGAATGTGTATACAACTTTTAAAGTTCGTACACATGATATTAAAGGTCATGAACTTATGTTGACAAACAACGTGTTATGAGCATGTTGGATTGCTCCCCCTTCCTTCGCATTTAGGTCAGCTGTTACATCCATGGTGAAAGTGCTTCACAAACATTTTAGTGGATGAGGCCCAAGAATTATGTTTGAAAGTATGCTAGTTTACGAAGACATAAACTGAACAATTCATTCTTGTTAGGTGTAAATGGAACTAACAAAAGATACAAAAAGGTGATTTAACAAATATACCAGTATGGGATTTTCAAAAATCAAAATGTGAAATTTCATTGTCAAGGACCCCTTTAAAAAGTATTCAGACTGAGATTCAACCAGATTAGGGAAATAAATAGAAGCTAGAGCCGAGCATCTGTAATACTAATAGGCAAAAAGATAAAATTATCTGTGTAGAAGACATTAGTGCCTTGATTAGAGTTGATATGGAGAATAATTGTTCCATTTGGTGGTCCGTCCAGTAGAGTTGAAGAATCATCACAAAATAGATTATGTACATGTGTGTTGGGGGCAGTCTTGGTGGAAACCAGAGGCATAGCAAAAATAAAAGATTGCATAATTATGTAATAATATTGTTGTATTTTAAAAATTAAAAGTGCTTTAGTATTAGGTGCACTAAGATGGGTTTTCAATTTCCTGTTGTAGATTTGAGAATAGAGACAAAGTGGGAGGGAACCCCCTTTTATATACACGCATTTTAGCATCTCTATGATATTGTGAAATATGCTTGCCTGCATACCCACCCCTCACCCCTTCTTATCCCACACACTTGCAAATACGGGATTTTTTTAATTCTGAATTTGATCATTATTATGTACAATTAATTCAAAATCATAGTTTCGAACCCCTTACTCCTGAGTTTGCTTAATTTTCTACCTGCATCATCAACATCTTTTAAGCTATGCCTATGGATACATCAAGATTTCTTTCCCATCCCATTTCTCACTTTAAAAGATTTTCATGTTGATCCATTTGTGTTTTCAATCTTTCATTTTGTTCCGGTCATTTAGTTATATTTAGCTTCAATTTTGATGACGTATTTGGTTGTTTGCATAATTAATTATCACATTTTGTTTCTTAAACTTAACTTTTATTTCTCATTTTCTCATAGAATAACTTGAGATTGTAGATGGAGATTTGGTTTTCTTTAAAGATATATGTAGCCTCTTCAGTACTAAATTTTTATTTATACATGTAATAAATTTTATTTTAGGATGTCTCTTCAAATTCATTATCTCTTACTTAATTGTTCGCCATTTACACATACTCTATATAATCATCTGTAAAGCTAGCAACATATAACAAACAAGGATCGATTTGCCCGTCTGTCTGTCTGTCTGTCTGTCTGACTGGGAACTTACAATCATCATAATTGCAGAAAATATCAATCACAACTAGACAACATACTTGACAGCCCAAAAATATCTGTATCACCTGCTAGCCAAGGTAACATATTTTGAATCTTAAAGTTGCATTCAACGTTTGTGCTCGATGAACATTTATAAAATGAAGACAGATCATGTATACAAATTACTCGTATTCTTACATCAATGCCTTCAAATAGATTTTTCATAGTACTAAACATTGTAGATCTTTTTTTATTTGTCTCTTTCAATTCATTATGGTGCAATTTTGTTGATTTGACATTCGTTTTTATCTTGTGTGTAAAATTACACAAATTTTTCATATTTCTAACGTAATGTCCATGTATTGTTCGTATATTACATTACATCTCCTATACTATTGTAATTGATTTACATTAAATGCTATTAAACCAATGTTTTGTTTTTCTTTATTCCGAGTTAACAAGGACAGATGGGAAGGACCTGACGCAGATTCTTTTGCATTTCAAGAGGTGTAGAGGGGATGTTCTGAGACAGTACATGTATTTTGTTTTCATTTTTGTGCGTGAACATCGACGGCAGGTGCAGCTAGCAAACAGGGGATGCTTACTTCTCCTGGGCACCTGGTCCCACCTCTAACTTGCTAGGGGTCCGTCGATGCTCAATTTTGTGCTCTATTGTGAGTGCTGTTGAGATTATCGTCAGGATCTTCTTAAACTCGTTTTAATGATTTAATAAAAGTCATCGAAAACCTGTTCTTGTTTTCCATTAAGGAGGGGCTGGTTCCTACTTTGTATCGTGTACACATGCTAATTATAACTTCACACGATAATTTAAACTTGGGTTGATCGTTTCTTCAACGCATCCGAAAATTTCTGTTATCAAAATATTTTGAAATTTCTAAAACGCGGGTCCTGTAGCATAATATCCCACCCATCCTGCTACGTCTTTCTGTACATTTTGGACATAGTATCTTTCACACACTTTGGCCATATTACATTGCTTAGATTGAGGATCATTGACGAGAGTTAAGTACCCAAAACGTGCATGGCTGATTCATGCTGCAAATTAATCCTTTCTCAAGTGATGCTAATGAATTTGAAGACGTTTGACATGCATTCAATTCCTCAAGTGATGCAAGCTTCTGATGCAGCACAAATTCAGTGTATTTGTCGTCGCGCGTATTTGTACGAGTAAGTGAAATGCGAACACAAAGATTAATGATCCATGAACCGTGCTCCACTTCTTGTCGATATTTTTCTATATTCATATGAAACCTAGTTAAGTCATTGCTCTTGCATGGAAAGAAACACCAAGCACTCGAATTCAATTGCACATACAGATACATAGATGAATAATCTAAATAATCCGAAGGTATGCTGTTGACCTTGGCACAATCCGTGTGAACTAAAGATGAAAGAAACAACTGAAAGCATTAACTCTGCTTCATATTTAGATCTCATATCTTTTGTCGACACTGGTCACCTGTATACTTCAATATATGACAAACGTGACGACTTCAACTTCAAAATTACGTATCTCCCCCCCCCCCCCTAAGAACTAGTAGTAACATTCCTGCGTTCCCTGCATATGTTGTATCCTTATCACAATTCATACTCTATTCCATGCAGATCAGGTTCAAACGGCAGCTTTTTCGTTCTGATGGAAGGGAGACGGACAGAAAAACTACTGAATCAAGGGTACATTCGCGTGTGACTGACTTTGTCATTGCAAAAGTTTTGGTCGATACAATGAAAATACACTAATATATACCATCTTATTGTCCTCCATGTTGGAATGATAAATATGGATAATGACCATATCCCAATACACAGTACAAAATTGATAATTCAGAAGAATCGTAGAAAAGTGAATGATCTCCGGCATGACCACCCTGCATTCACCCAGCGAAACAAACCCACAAGAAAGTGATACATAAATGACATCATACAAACTCCAAGTCGCAAAAAGACACAACAATATTCACTAGAACATCATACAAAACAATCGTTACAGACGTACAGAAACATTAGACAATGATGACAACACATAAAAGGAAGGAGACCAATTTGCACCCGGCGCCGACTTTGGACGGTCATCTGCGTTAAGCAAATGATGTGGTTATCCGGATTACGTGCCCACAACCCTCCAACTTATCCGGGTATACAGAGGTCTCCATAGACACACAGTTGTTTTATAAACATAAACTTCTCGTTGTTGAACGCAGCGGGCGAAAGGCACACAAAATCAGGACAAGACATGAACCAAAGCAAACAAACGCAAACCTCCACCACATGAAAAGAAGCAAACTCCCGATATGGGAGTGATACCAGATGCCTAAGAAGAGTCAGCATCTCCTGCTTGGATGCACTTGCATCGCTTCAATTCGACAAAAATGTCACATACGGTTACTTCCATTTCGGTAGATACAAGTATATTCTATGTTTGGATGGTTCAAATGGTGCAAGACAGAATATCATCCACCATTCTGGACAATGGGACATTATGGTGCATGAAGAATTTCACGTATCGACCGTAGAACTTCCTCACTGACGATGTTTGTCGGTCACAAACGTATCCCTGACTGAGAAACTTGTCTGAAAGACGTCTAGCTCTTGGAACAAAATCTGTATATTTGGTACTTGCTCTGGCATAACGTATCAATATTCTAGGTTAAACTATCCAAAGCACCAAAATTTAAAAATGTACCGGATATGAATTTTCCTCATGGTTTAAGTTACAGGTGTTGCTAGCGAACAAGAGATCTTTACCCTGCCAGGACACCTTATCCCATCTCCATCAGGTTTCACTTTTGCTTCATTGCAGAACGTGCAAGTTAATTTTATTCTTTATTGTGAAGGGCTTTTCTACGTTTCTTACTTTTTGTATTATTACCGTTTTTCAGTGAAGTATAGTCTCCAGTGTTCGCGGAAAATTATTATGACAGGCTATGGGATAACTGAAATCGCATTTTTGAATATATTTTATTTATTTAAGGCGGCGCCACGGACAATTAATTTTGGACGGTGCTTTTGAATGGCTCCATCCTACAATTTCACAATCAGGTTTCCTTGTGCTTTTACTTTTTATCGTATCGTCTCCTGATTAAGTATTTTCTCATTAAGTCGCCTTGTCCAAAACTCGAAGTCCTTGAAGGTTGAGCTTGCTCTTGAGTAACGTTTGCATTGCGCTATGGATATACCAAAGACCGGGTATGAAGGAATGTTACTGGTCGGGAGAGAGAAAAATTGTAATTTAAGTTCAATTTCGTTACCCGTGACATGGATGTTTGTCAAGTGTATTAATTATTTCTTTCCAGCTCATGGTACTGGACCAATCTACAGTTTTGTACCAGTGTCTTTTCCAACGTTGCCCACTGGTCAACCGTGACGACGGGACTCCATGATGGGTCTTGTTGAAATCTCGTCAGAGAAGACTTGGTCTTGATTTTCTATCCTATCCGAAAGTTGGTCAGACTTCTCGGGTGATTAATTTTGAGCTCGCTTCAGCCAGCAGAGCACAGACTGTTACACGCATGCCATAGCATTTTTAGATCCATTTACATAGAATCTGTGTTACAAGAGGCCGCTGCGTTTAACTATCTTGTTTGTGATGTCACCTTACAATGAGAAGTTTTATGTTTATACAACAATTGTGTGTCTATGGAGACATCTGTTTATCCGGATAAGTGGGAGGGTTGTGCGCAAGTAATCCGGATAACAACATCATTTGCTAAAAGCAGATGGTTGTCCAAAGTCGGCACCGGGTTTACATTGGTCTCCCTCCTTTTATGTGTTGTCATCAATGGTTGATGTTTCTGTACGTCTGTTACGATTGTTTTGTATGATGTTCTAGTGAATATTGTTGTGTCTTTTTGCGTTTTGGAGTTTGTATGATGTCATTTATGTGTCACTTTCTTGTGGGTTTATTTCGCTGGATGAATGCAGGGTGGTCATGCTGGAGATCATTCCCTTTTCTCTGTCGCCCGAAAGAAGCTTTATTTTGGCACTTTCTCAGTTTGACGTCATAAGTATTGGCTGTTTCGGAAACTTGTCACTTCATTCAAAAATATCATCGAAATTTGAGAAGGTTAAATTAACATCTCAGCATCATCCCTCAAATGCTACTTTGAACATAGACTTTATCTGAATATGCAACTGAATCGACCCTACAGGAAAATTGGAGCCACGCACTCTCTGTAAAGTACTTGCACAAGTTTAAATTAAAAAAATAAAACCAGAGGGGGCTATTGAAATGAGTTTCGGCGGCTTATGAAATATACTTTGACTGGAAGCATCACTGATGAGGATTTGATATCATCAGCACGTGTCTGGTAAATAATAAAATGGCTTGAAATTTTCTTCAAGAGGGTATAGAGTTGGAATACTTCCGTATTATTGTATATGGAAGCGTTTAACTATAGATTACCATTGTCATCAAAATAACTCGAGATCCTATTGTGAGTGATATTTTCAATACTTTCAGAAATCGCTTCTTTTATAGTTGATATCGCTAAAGTAATTTGGACTATTTTACTTGACAGCACGTATGCAAAAGGAAAGCGTTGGGTGCTTGAGGAAGGACTGAACATGAGTATCGACAAAATCAGCAAGCAGTGGGACACAGTCGGGTATACCTCGAGATATAAAGCATTATACAAAATACCTAAAGGTCAATCGAAAGTGTATAAGATGTTGTAAAGTGAATCTACTCAAATATAATGACATTTTGCAACGTGCAAGTTCTTTAAAATGCAAATCCGATTTGATCAATATAACCTCAAACTTTCACATAAATAATGCCCATCCCAAACTTCACAAACAGTAATGACGTAATCCGACATATTCCAAATCTTATTTTGCATAAACATGCCACGCTGTATGCGACACAACAAAGAAACCATGCTGCTAAATCTCATACAGCTTAAATGAGATTCGAAAATGAAACCAAAGGTGCATTGATAATCCTTGAGTCTTTGTAAAGAATTAATGAAGAAGCATTCCCTGCACACATTACGAATTTTACAGTACACTGAGGATCAGACACATGTACTTTGTTAATAAGTTAACTTTGAAGATACTGCGTCTTTAGTGA
Organism: Pinctada fucata; assembly: GCA_028142955.1. Lineage (NCBI taxonomy): Eukaryota > Metazoa > Mollusca > Bivalvia > Pterioida > Pteriidae > Pinctada > Pinctada fucata. The sequence continues at coordinate 30,264,221 of AP027113.1, read as the reverse complement.
AGGCCACTAATGATAACAAGTCCATCTAGTTACTATCTTGTCTTGCATTTCTTTATCATTGGACTATGGATATTGAAATGGATACACTATTTTGAAAATGGCACCCACTGGCATTAGTGTTATTTGCAAGCTTGTAGCTTACTTGCAAGCCGTCTAAGCTACTTGTTCAGGGTTATATCACAAAACTGCTGAAATCATCTTTGAGGAAGTTCTTCGGACGCTTAGGGATATAATAAAAGAATATCAGATCCTCCTTTCCAGAATGATCAGTGACATTCTACATTGTGATTGAATGGTTGTAGTCATCACCAAACAAGACATACTTACCTGATCTGTACATCAAATGTACATCGAGACAATCACCGAATTTGACGGGTTTCTATGGAGGTGTTGCGACGGGTGTTGCATGCAATAGTGGGACGCTGACTCATCCCGGGCACCTGGTGTCACTTCAGGGGTTCGCAGCCGTTCCGATGGGAATTCTCACGATTTGGCCTTGCCTTTTTGACTTGAGACTGAATAACTGTTAGGTACTTCTTTGATGTTTATTTATAAGTAAAAAGTCAGTATTGAACCTTTATTAAGCAGAGGAAAGCGACGTATGAAACGAACATTTTCTGTTGAAAGCATTTATATTATGCACCAGCTGTGCGTTTTCGGAAAAATCTCTGTATCCAGGAAAATAGGAGAGTTGCATGTATCCATCAGGATAATAAAATACCACACACATAAATGACGTGTGAAATATTGATGGTTATGTCCATTAAACGTAGGTTCTGGTATATACCGTAGTTTCCCTCTTTTAATGTGGTACACAGCCAATTATAAATATATCCTACGCGTATAAATGGTTTCTTTCCATGGTTTGTTTGTTTCTGTTGTGTTTTGGTGTGTCTCATTGTATACAACAATTTGGTTTGTTGGTGTGGTTGTTTTGTGAAGTGTCCGTTCTTTATTTCCGGTTTTCTTGTCTGTTATGCTTTGATCATTGCAACGTTATCTTTTTTGGACATCTTTTCATATCATCTAGAATAACTCTACTTCATATTTAGGTCTCTAGTTTTCTTTTGGCGACAATGTGCACCCAATAATTCAATATATGAACAAACGAGACGACTTCAACTTCAAAATTACGGTTTTACATTTAAAGTCAACACCCTTAATACCGGTACATTTTATCCGGACAGCTTACTATTTGAACTCTCTTTGTCCCGTTAGCCTCGTGTGGTCTCGGTAAGGGGAGCATTTAACATCTGTAATCAGGATATAAACTACTTATTTGACTGAACTTGCTCTTGCAGTTCACGTCGGAACGTAGGTCCTGTAGCAGCATATCCCACCTTTCGATCCATTTTTGGACATAACTTCTTTCACACTCTTTGGCTATATTACATTGTTTAGATTGAGGATCACTGACGAGGTTCAAGTACCCGAAACGTGCATGGCTGGTCCATGCTGCAAATTTATCTGTTCTTAAATGTTGCTATTGAATTTGAAGACGTTTAACTCTGATATCATTGGGTTTTCTTTATTATCATGATTTGGTATCTCCTTCTCGATTTTCATCATATGGGTACATATAGGTTTTATATATTCACTACTTAAATTTCGCTCTTCATATATCTACAATTTGGATTTCCTCTCTTTCGGCCTTGAGCATCACTGATGATACATCATTTGTTGAAATGCGAATATGGTGCACTATAGTAATACGATAGAACATTTTTTTAAAAATATGATAATTCTAGCTGATTTCTATATACAAACATTTAAGTGCTTAAAAACTCGAATTAAGGCAACTAATTCATTCATATTTAAAAATATTTTATTTGGCAAAAGACCTGTGACAATATAGCACTTGTGAAGACATAAAAATGATATTGAGACATAACGAAACAAAAAACAAAAAGTTTACATGTATCATATTTAACTGTAAACATTGTTAACTTTGTTTAGCACTTCATAAATATAGTTAGTACTCCTCCCTCGTTACCCTAACATACCTACATGTATAATAAGCAACAAAAATAAGTTATGCTTTCCTTAGCAAAAATTCAAGATGATCAACGAACTTTATGGCAGTAAAATGCATGTGTATTTCCATATTTCCATGGGAAATAGTCGAGTAAATTCATGTCTATAAAGTAGTTACTACGCTGACATGAAAAACTACTTACTCTTTGAATAAAATCTTCTGAAAATAATTTAAACAACAATGACGTAAAACATTAAACTGGCTCTTTGAATAAATGAGTAAAGTATTCAACTACCAGCGTTAAATCAATGTATACATCAATGTAAAAATGAAAGGTTACATTTAAAATAACAAAAATTCATTGAATTTCAAAAATAAGTAAAATAAAGCAAGGATGTATTATCCTTCTGTAAAACATGGCATAACTCATAGAGTTGCATAAAAATGAAAAGTTACAAACATTCAGAGAAAAATAATCTTGAATTTTAACGTTGCTGTTGGACAAAACAGTTACAAAATTCGATCATCTACAGTGCAAACGACAATCTCCTTCGGCAATTTTGAATAATATTGCACTGTCAAATGACGAGATGACTGAAATATACGTACAACGAAGAGACTCAACAAAAACATACACTCTTCAATAGACAAATCATGTCCAATTGCATTTAACGTGCGAACATTACTGGTATTCCTTCAATACTCTTATTTTCACATCAACTTTCACTTTCTAGTGTCCACTTGAACACTCATCCAGGTAAGCTCAGATCACGTGACAAATCGATAGAAGTTTCAAGCTTTGGTTAGTGATTTCTCCTCATCAATGTTATCTGGTTTTCGTCTTGATATCATTTCGGCGACGATGTACATACTAGTGCCGAAAATGCAGGCTCCAGCGAGGATACCCATTTTACTTATCATGCAGAGTTGGGTGGCATACCCCATGACAATAGCCCCACCCAAACCTTGGAGAGTTCGTGAGGCTGCAAATGCTTCTTCCAGTTTCTCAGGGAAAATAGCGCTGATGATACCTACAGAAGAACAGTTGCAACAAATAAGATTAACCTTATTGGTACTGCCTAAGACTGTTGCAAATTCATGGATACAGTCATTTAACTTGAAAAATACCATTGACAGCTAGGAACAGGGAGTGTTCGTAAAAGTCAAGAGTGAAATGGTTACAGCAATGGAAAGAGTAAATGTCATACATAATGTGAAATGAAATAATTACTCTTTCCTATGAGTTGCTGCCCGGTTAGAATTTAATTTTGAGCGCTATAATGGACAAATGACAATTCATTTCTGTGTACTTACAATTAACTTGGGAGAGCCATATGCCATCGCCTAGACCCCATGCTCCCATCAGGAGTAAGAAGGCAACTATCTGATCCGAGTCTGGTCTCCAAAATACCATAAAAGCAAGTAGACCCAGGTTACTTATGGCAGCTAGAAAGAAAAGAATTTAACATTGCAGAAAATGGTTTTTAAGAGCTTCCAAATGTCAGTTGGCATCCTGCATTCCTTCAGACAAGGAAGGCAGGGCACTGGGGCGTAAATGTGGTATGCATGGCTGCATTTCAGTCTTGATTTTGTAATCACGTGACCCAAATGCGACCAATGACATACAGGGACTGAAGCTATGAGTATGTGAAAGGGTACACTCACCTTGTCGGTTAGGCTAATCTTAATTAACACTGTTGTTTGCAATCACTCTTCATACAGACTTGAGGTAACTAATTAGCTGTCAATAATCCATTATTCATTAAGTGGGTCAATGGCTCTGGAGAGTTTTCGGGAATGGCATACATATCATCTTGGCATACATATCATCTTCCTCCCATCTTCGCTAACGGGGACCTTACGAGGTCGGGGATATTTATGCTTTTACTGTGGGCAACTTAAAACTGAAATCAAAAGGAAGGGAATTCGTTCAATAATCCATATCATATCTAAAAAAGAGCTGGAATAAACTACAGTCATTAGTAGCATTGGGGACCCTGTGATGCCTCAGTCTTCATTCTTCAGAGAATCTGAAAATAAATTCGAAAGCAAGTAATGTTAACTAGCCTCTACATCTAGCATACAAGCATCGCGATTGTAAGAGCGATAACTCGGAATAATTACCTGCAACTATGAGTGGAATTCTTCCGATGTATTTCGTCAATCTTCCACCAATGAATGACGTCGTTCCACCACATACACCATACACGATCATGCAGTAGCCGACCATGAAGATTCCCACAGGACACGTGACAAAAGCCTGAAAATATTGATTTTAGAAAGTGTCAATTCAGTGCTACAAACTTATTTTACAACATATTTTGTCCAAAGAGTACGCTTAGGATTTACCTGTTTTTGTATTACCTTATTTTCACTTAGATCGATAAAACTATTTTCCCTCTACAAATTTATGGTGCATCATATCCCTTCAGGGTAAAACTCTTTTAAAATCCTCTATCTAACCATCTTTGGTGTACAATCGGACTATAATTTACCTTTGTTACTTCAGCCGTGACGAATGCTAACTGCATGGTTGAGTACATCAAAAGTCCACAAATCAATAGGAACCTCTTGTCAAGGATGCATTTAAGCACCGAGGAAATCTGAGTGACAATCTGTCCACAGCTAGAGGTTGATGCAACGTATGTCTTCACAGGGTCCAGCAGATAGGCACAACCAACCACGGCAAATACCATACACATGCCGTATAATCCCAACAGCAGGTACTTGGTGTCTTCGTCGACATCCATGCTTGAGTGATCAAGCTTGTATGAGTGGCAATATTTGGCGCCACAAAGTTCAAAATGGTGATCATTGTGACTAGAAATCGATGACGTCATATTATGCGCATACGCAACGGAACTTGAGTTATACGATACTTGGACGTCCATTGTTGAGGTAGAGTGGTTATGAGAATGAGACACGATATCCTGACCAAACAGGAGGACTAATGATGAGATCAAATTCCCTAGCACAACCGAGAATTGATAGAAAAAGAAGAAAATGCCGAAAAACTTGCTTGCGACATGTACGGTCTGCTCGTTATTTTTGAGTGCCGAGGCACGTGCGAGGTAGGTGACGTAGGTACTCATCGAATTCCATAGGAGGGCGTTTCCGAGTCCCTGTAGGAAAGACGCGGGTATGAACACAAGAAATGTGGGTTGCAGGTTCCCGATCACGTACACGAGCTGAGTGAACAAACTGAAGATCAGACATCTCTTTGGTCGGAATTTGAGGACGATAAATGGGGTTAGTAAACTGAAAATCGTGAAAGACAAGAAACTGGCGGCTAGGGAGTAGAGACCTATACCACCATCGTGGTTCAGACTGCTTTGCAAGTTTCTCAGCGACCCTATGGCGGTGTTTGTGAGAGCTATTCCCACGCTAAGAACGATCAAATTTCTCATGTGGTTATTGATGAAACCGATTTCTTCGATTTCAACCTCCATATCAGGATCTGGCGCTTTTATTCCTTGTTTGTCTATTTCTAAAACTGACATTGATTTGAATACCATTTCTTGACTGAGATTCATAACAGCGTTTTTGCACGCGCTTCTTAACCTTCTGACACCGGGACTTGGGCATGACATATCGTCAATGTATGCCGCACTTTCGATCAACTGCGTAAGAGTGTTCATTCGTGGTCGATTAGCTTTGGCCTCAATTTCATGACCAAAGTCTGTTATGTCCCAAAATGAGCTTTTTGCTGACATTGGTAAGTCGTCATGATCTTTAAGAATATGTTCCGTTAAACCGTCAGCTCCTGGAGCTTCATCATTTCCATTTTCGTCGTCATTTCCAGTGTCATCCTCGAGTTGCTTCTTCAGTAAGGCCGTTCTACTGTCATTACTTGTAATAGAGTCAGTATAAGCAGAATCGAAACTATCTCGACTTTTGTTTAGATCGGCTTTCAAATTCAAGCATTGTTCACACTCGTTATTCATTTCGGTTTCATTGTTCATAATCAACGCAGCTTGTTCAATGTAGGCAGAATCTATGCTCAGAGAACTTTGTGATTTTGCCTTTGTTTCTTTCAGCGTTTGTTCGTTGTCATGCTCTGAGATTACGATCTGAATTTGCTGCTCATCCTCCATATTGTGTGATTCTGTTCCACTATTTTCCTCTGAAATGATTGACATCATCCCCCATATAAATTATCACATATACCTTTACGTAAATGTAACACAAAGGCCAAATAGACCTTACACAATCTTTGACGTTGACCAATATCAATACAAAAATGCGTCAATGGAAGAATTACATCTCCACTTTTTTGTACAATGCTCTTTCATGAAAATGGTATATTTTGTACTAAAAAAATCATTCAAAATTTCAAATGATGAAAAAAACATCACTTCAAGCTCCAATGTTAATTGCTTTATGATATGTTATTAAAAGTCATGCTTAAATGATATCTTAGTGTTTTTGTTGAATATACCTTTTTCCACTAAAATCGTAAAATATAAAACTAAATGATTAAATTCAGAATACTCTCATAATCATGCACTGCCAATTTTGACTATTTTTGTGGTTATCATGCATGTTCAGATGCTAAAATATTTAAAATATATTGTCCGAAATATCATATTGGTCAGTGTAAGCAAATTCATATTCAGTTTTTATTTTTTTTTTTGGGGGGGGGGGCAACTTTTGTTTAATCTCTTAATACATAATTGACAGCCTCTTCAAAATGAGACAACAGACTTTGTTCCTGGTCGATTTTAGGATTGGAACCATTGGTGATGTCTTGATATTCATACATGAAAATTGAATGAATTATTTAGTGAAGAAGTTGCAAATAGCCTTAACTCTGATCTCTGTTCTTTTTTTAAGAGAACGCCTTTCTTTCTCGATATAATTGGAAAATGACTAAGCAAATGCCTTACTCTGAAGTAGAAACTTGCGATAGTTAGACGATGACTCTACCTATGATTCATTAGGCAAGATCCACTTTTTGACAAGTGGCAATGTTCAAAATTTAGAATATCTTGCATTGGAATTTCATGTGACAAGTTATGTAGCAAGTCATTTATTGTTTTCCATGATAACATTGTCAATATTGAAATATATGTTCTATAGTACCAATTTTGTAGTACTAGAATTCTGTTGTGTCATATAGTGTACGTATAATTCAGTTCGGGCATTCTTTCAAGTTTGTGTCAAAGGAGAAATATTACATCTATTCTAAACTAGGACCATAGTTTCCTCGTTTGATATGGCCATGTCAGGTGTAAAGGAGTTCTCAATGTTGCAGCATCTGATGAGTATTTCAATTTCCCTTCAAAATGTGAGAATAAGAGGAGCATATTTATTCAACCCTGTTCGCATGTGTTAGACCGACGAAATGCTACATCTTTAATTAAGCTTTGAAAGGCAGTCTTATTTTTGAAAGGTTATCTTTAATTTCATGCCCTATTACTTTCACTGAATATGTCGCTTTCAAAATATCGATATCCAATATGGACAAGTTTACTGTACTGCCTTTCCTAACGAATATGCAAATTTTTAGATCAGACTCTACTTAGAGAGGCCTTTAATTCTTTGTTTGGCAAAATGAACCTCCGAGTCCAAGTGACGTAATGTTCTTGACATAAATATAATGAAAAATAAGAAAGATGTCCGATGTGCCCCTGTATTCTCATTACAGCCTAGATAAAAGTGCCAATTACCGAATGAAGTATCGTGTTTTCTGAAAAGAAAATGCATTGTTTGTACCTCGATCATCTTCGCGCGCCATTTTTCAGATTCTTTTCAAGACAAACAAAGCGAATCGGAACATTGGCGCGAGGGTGAACTTGCCAGAAATGCAGGGATTTTTTGGTCCAATTTACAATTGTTTCCAATATGAAATTGCAAGGGAGAATATTCAAATAGCATGGAAATCAAATAGCATGGATCTAACTCGTTGAACTCTTCATCAAACCTTGTTATAATTAAGGATAAAACGTTCCATACCTTGGTACAAACTTTCACTTCCTTTGACTACTTCTGCATTCTGGCTTTCGCCGCCGTCCATTTTCACGGCCAAAATGGCTTTGGAATCAAAGTGGCTTCTTTAGCCTACAAATTAAGAAGCAATCAATCTGTTATCTTTTGAAAAGAATAATGCGTACTGTGTGGGTCTGATAATTTTGAATGTTGTCCTGAAGGGTAAACAAAAAAAGGAGGGGGGGGGGGGTTCCAGTTTATCATTTTGAAAACATTATGCGTAAATTCACAAAAATGGGAATTTAACCAAATTCAATGGGAGTACTTCCCCTAGATCCATGTCTGTGCATGGTTAGGGTTGGATGAGGGCATACACTCATCGAACGCTTCAAAAGTGCGAATAAAAGAAAGAACGACTGAAATTAAAGAAGATTCGTGACAGAACGCATTTTTCATTAAATTTGGATGAATATAACCTAGTCATATTGATTAAGTGGTGATTTTGATATCAAGGTATCCGTTATACATTAGAGTCATTTTACATCAGTGACAATTCAAATTACAGGTATCCAATGTTCCAATTTAGCCTCTTGTGCCCTCTTTATATATGTGATGTATGATCGAGCGTTAATTGTATAATCGTTTCCCTGTCATCAGCCGCATGGTAGCTGACATTGTTCCAGATTCTGATTGAGGTCAACGTTACGTACGTTCAGGAGTGGATCCAGGAAATGTTATGAGCACATGGTCGAGGTCGATAGTTTCAACTTGCCGGGAAACAGCTTGGTCGCGTATACTCATGCTACGAAATGGTAACATATCTTCCTTTTTAACATAAGATATGTTTATCTCTCCTAAACAGGGTCTGCAAGGGCTTTACGTGTTATAGATCAGAAGAAAAGAATAATTTTTCTAGAAATAATAAACTAGAGCCCCCCCCCCCCCCCCCCCTTTCCGATAAACATATTATATAGTATCTGGATAATGATTTTCTTTTCAGGGCAAAAAAGGAAAGACATGCATTTAGGAGGAATACAAAAGATACAAAACATTCCCTTGCCGAGGTGCAAATATCCCTCTCCCTCCCCCGGGGCACATATCCCGGCCTGCTTTCCAGCCCTAGATCTGCTTATGAATGCACGATGGATAGCGCAACGAGCACACACGAGGACGTCTGCGTGTTGAGGTAGCTAATCAGCTTGCGCCCTCGTGCTTTCTATATAGGATGTATCCGTCCTGATTCTCGGACAGACGTTCTTAACCTTTCGATTTTGGGTTGAGGGTCATTAAAACAAAGCTTTATTCTTTGTGTGTTAGTATGACACGAATTCTTGCCATTTAACGTGCATTTAAACATATTAAATCGCATTCTTACTATTGTTTTTTCTACCTTCATGCCAATCAATATCTAGGACAAAATAATCATAAATATACGTTTTACTGTAAGAGGTCCAAATAATATGAAAAGATTGAGAGCCATGCTGAATTTTGAGAGGCATCGTAAAGTATCAAACTAACATTTATGTAAAGTATAATAAATTTTCCCTTGCAGAACCTCTGTTTCCGATGTTGATTGAAACGTTGCATCATATGCGCGTGCTGGATAAAAATAGGTTTCAACAAAAGATCTTCAGTCATATCATATTATCGTATTTAAAAATGCAGAAAAAAATTGTAAGAAATATCGTTTAATCATTGTTATGATCATTAGAGGGAAATCCTTGAACACAAAGAAAGAATCAGATGATTGAAATTATCATAAATCGATGATTTCTAACAATCCGTCGCGTCGTCTGCAAAGGAATATCAAAACAAAGCTTTTGACGCATGGTGTATTTATACAAAAAGAAGAAAATATACCAACGATAAATGATGTAATTTAAAGCTATTCGATAGTAAACATTTTGTCTTGAAAACGTTACGTCGATATCTGAAAATTATCAGAAATACAGATAAATCTTACCTATTCTCTCTCTCTCGATCAGCTGTTAACAAACTGAAGGTTCGTCTGCGCATGACAGAATATCTCAACTTATATAGACAGAGAGGCCGGGTTGGTGAGGTTACATATTTTACTGCCCTTAACAACGGGTTGCGACCCCATTAAAATCTTAATTCATTGAATATTTTACCAGGTTAAACTCGGCATTTGCTACTCTACGTGCGCAGATGACGTACAAAAGGTTATTCAACCTTTTTACATGAAATTCCAAAAGAGGCATTCCACCTCGTTCTCTTATGGTACTGGTCGAATGACCCAGGGTCACATGAATAATTAAAGCTATGAAATTTTGTATAGCTTTACTGGAAAAATCTGGTTGGAACTGCTAAAAGCTGGCAGATTTTTCTCAGTTGGAGTCATAGGGAGTTCACCATTGTCATTCCTGCTAAGCAACCTCTGGTTGACCTGGCATACATCAAATAGCACAACACAGCCGGAAAAATAAATAATATTTATATTTTTTATTTTGCAACCAACCATCTTGCTGCGAAAAATATAAAGCCTGTACTATTCACTAAGATAATATCTCAAGCTTAGACATTATACATATAATCCACATGCTCGAATCTAGAAAAAAAAATATATCGGGGACGGGGGGGGGGGGGGGGGGGGGGGTTCTTTTCAGTATCAGCCTAAGATCTAAAATCTAATGTGCAAACGTAGTTCGGAAAGGGAAAGGGGGGCATTCTGCCCGCTCGAGAGGATTATCCAATGATTTTTATTTATAACATCATGCATGAAGTAAATAAGCGGGTTTTGCAAATTTAAAAAGGGGATCTAACCAACTCGGCTACCCGTTTATACCAACGCATGTCACAGTGTTTTTACCAAAAACTTACTAATTCATTGTAGATGTCGCCACTTGTCAATTCATTTATTTTAAAGGATTTTGACATATGGGTAACGGGGATACAGGGCCCCACCCCAACCCAACCTCTAGAATTTGCGAAAAAGTGTTTTCCCATTTTCTCAAAAACATAGTGTAAAAGAACCCTACCGGGACTGGTATCACCTGGATCTCGATCAATGCTTTTTTCCTATGTATTCATTTTCTTTCTTTTTTGTTTACTAGATTTTCGATGATATTATAACTATATTTCCGATAAGTAATAAATGCCATCAATTTAAATGTCTCGTCTCGTCAACTCCTTTCTTAAACCATAGTTTAAAAATCAAGTTGGGGAGAGATGGGAGGGGATTAACGCAACAATAATAATAACACTGTTTACCATGTGCAAAAAGAGATTATGAATGAGTAATTCTTCAAGAAATATTTGTATTCATGTATCACCTTTTTAACATGTCAAGAGTCCTAATTAAAATGAGATTAAAAATGTACGATGTCAGCATACAAAGGAATAACAACAAAAACTTAGTCCGGCGGAAATAATAAAGAAATAATAGGGATTTAAACGTAGGACTTTCAACTGAAAGTTGCACGTAGAAAAGAGAGGAATTATGATGGCTAGACGAATAAAGTGAAAAGCGAATAAATTCTAACCCCCCCCCCCCCAAAAAAAAACATAAAAAAAACAAAAAACAAAAAAATCTGCATGCAATAATACTTTTGGTACTGTGGCTGTTAGCGGAAAAATGTAAATTTGATAAATTGTTAAATTTGAATAAAAACTAATCAATGAACGTCATTGCTTACTAGTATTTCATTTAAAAGAAAATTAAAAATATGGGTCACACTTCTTTGGCGCCATGCTTGCATTCCAAATTTAATGTAGATGGCGCCACATTAGTTTCCTTATCGCAATATACTATGTGATGTACCGGTACTTATAAATAGAATCCATGTTGACCTCACTACAGATGTCGCCATAGACATGTACTGTAAATATTCGGAGGAAAATTCTCTGATGTTCACCGAAAGCCAAAGAAAATTTTCGGGGGAGGGGGCGGCATTATAAATATAGCGAGGGAACCATTTACATCATATTATGAACATAAAATCCCTCACAACCCCTTTGAGACGACTTTATTATTTTTTTCAACTCAGCACCTGCGTCCATTTTAGATTTCAAATCATTATTTTTCATATTCTAAAAGTCGCCAGGAAGTCATCATTTTATAAGAATTACGAAATCAGTAACTGATCACACCGTTAGCCCACATGTTTACACACCTGTATCATGTGTATAGGATGATGATTCCTGGATCTCATAGTAACATGGTAACGTAAACATTATTCAGTCCTAGTTTACTGGTCATTATTCTATCAGGTGCTAATTGTCGATAGGTGGCTGACCTACTGTGAAAATGCATATATCACCCTTAATATACACTATACGGAAAATACGAAAATCTTTCACAAATATTTCTTAGTAACATATTCAAGAAATGTAAATAGATATAAAATATATTGAATAAATATAAAATGAAATGAATATATAAAAGTAAAAAGAATTTAATTCATGAATTAAAATTAAATTTGATTTTTGAATTAAAAACTAAAATTAAATCTTAAAAGCAAATCTTAAAATTTAAGATCAAAATTAAAATTATATCTTTTAATAAGAATTAAAATATACATGCATTTTTATTCAAAAAGCATTAGATATAAAGATAGGAATAAAATATAAATTATGAAATAATTCATTCAAATTATCTTAAGAAATATAATAGTAAAAACAAAATCTATCATTATGACATAAGTGATGAAGTGTTGCGAGAAGATAAGATAAAAGTCTATTATATTACATATTTTGAATGCTATTGAATCAAATGATAAAATCCAAAATGAACATAATTCCAGTTTGTACCATCAATACAAATATTTACAATATATATCAGCTTTAACTATTTCAAAATGAAAATATTATGACAAACTTGTGCGTTTCATGATTATTTTCTTCATCATTGACGATAATAAAAAAAATGTCAAAAGTGTTAGAATACAAGTACAGACATTTGAAATACTTATGCGGTTCAACATGTCTTTAGTATATTGAAGTACACGCACTTATAATACGAGTACACACAATAAAACACTATCAATACACACGCGAAAAAAAAAATCTTTACTGGTGTCGGAAGTGTATGTTTCCGGACGATTTTGAAGGTTTTTCAGCGATGGCTCCTCTGTCCTTTGATGGGAAATGTTCAAATTTCTCTCAAATAATGCTTTGCCCTTCCCACAGATGCACATATCGAAAGAAAATGATAAATCTATCTAGAAATATGGTTTCTAGACCGATTTTATGACCCTATATTTCGGCCGAATTTCGCAAATCACTGGAACAGTTTCCGGACACCTGATTTTAAAGCTGTTGATCTCGATCAATATATGTCCAAACAGGATGAATCTTGGATATTATTTTCTTCATTCTTTTCGACAAATGACTGTATAAAAATAATTTCGGAAAAAGTACCGAAACTTCAAATATTATGTAGATTCAAAAAGCATGTTTCTTAGTGAATTCCCCCTGTGCGCGATATTAATCGGGGCAGAAAGGGGTGGAAATGAGGCATGGTATGGCATATTAAGTGCAAAAGTTATGATGATTCATAAATTTAAGAATTAAAAAAATCTACAGAATTGTCTCAAATTTATTTGAATAAATTCCTCCAAAGTACTTCAAAAGGACGAGTGTCCGGAAACTATTACTGTCCGAAAACTGTTCTGACACCATGACTTCTCCTTCGTAAGTATTTAAACCTCCCGTTAAGGAGAGTTTCACAACAAAGAAGATAGTGCGCCATTCATTGATTCAGCTGTTCAATGTTCTTTTCTTTTAAGTTCACTATTTGTTAATGATGGGCGACGAAAACAATGTAAGTTTTACCTTACAAGAATACTGGAAAGCAATAGAAGAGGAAAATATTGATTTTATACGTGTTTATTTACATAAATATGCCAGACGATACGACCACCGAGATGTCAACAAGGGACTTTGTCTTGCCGCAAAGAAAAATAGTACTGAAATCGTCCGTGTGATTCTGACGTCACCAAAAACTCCGAATCTGAATTATTTGAACGAAAATGGATCAGGAGTAATGCATTATGCTGTTGAACACGGAAATATAGAAATGGTGGGGCTATTATTGGATTCGGGAGCGCTCATTAATTCTTCTGACATAGACGGTTTTCAACCTCTTCATATTGCTATGCGGTATGGACATGCTAATATGGTCATATACCTCATCAAGAGAGGGGCACATACGTATGCGGCTAGGACAATTGACAAGGGTTTCACACCTTTGCACGTAGGGGTACATTATCAGAAGTTGGAAGCGATGAAAGCGCTTTTAGAAACTGGGAAAATGACTGTAAATGTTAAAACCCCCTTGAAACAAGGTTGGCAAACTAGTCTGCATTTAGCTGCAAAATCTTCATTTTATGAAGGATTCGCGCTGTTATGTCAGTGGGATGCTGATCTTTCTGCAGTAGATGCTAATGGTCTAAGACCAATACATTCAGCAGCCACATCCGACGACCCTAGAATTCTTGAATTCCTCCTCAAAAAGGGAGTCGATGTTGAAGCTGAAGATCACACTGGAAGAAGGCCTATTCATTGTGCAGTTTACTCTAAACGAGTTCAAAATGTCAAGCATTTGATTGAGCATGGTGTGAACGTCCGAACTTTTGAGAATTCAGGGTTGTTACCCCTGCACGGTGCAGTCCTTTGTCGTTCTAATGAGATTGTGAGGCTACTTCTCAACGCTGGTGCTGATCCAAACGCCAGGACGAAATCCCCTCGTGAAGAAACACCTTTATTGATTGCTGCATCGCTTGGACATACTTCTATTGCGGAGACTTTACTTCAGGCTGGAGGCGACGCAAAATTACGCAGTGCAAACAACACAACTACGTTACACAAATGTCAAAAGATGACAAGTAAAGTCACTAATCCTTCTTTTTACCTCATCTTGATTAATTACTCCTTTCCCGTATGGTGTATCTCTAATCTTCTCTGGCATATCTAGTCTTCCATTTATTTTTGTTGAAAATAAAGACATTTGTGCTCTGAAATTATTACAATAGAACAATCTATTATCAATATTGATAATTTGAATCTATGGTTTGATATCGTTACTGATGGACAGTTAGTCCATGAATGATGATGATACCGTTCTTGTTTCTGTACTCACTTAAAATGTATTCGTAAATTCTCTTTCGTGAAACTTGATTGGATTATGCATAACTCTTTTATTATCCTGCTAATTGGCATAAATTTAAGGGCATGTTTAGAATTACTCTCTTCATTTATTGATTGTTTGATTTCGGCCTTGGGCATCTCGATCTGATAGGACATTATTTGTTAAAATGCGCAATCAACGCATTGGATTAATACCGTAAAACTTAAATTTCAATACTGGTAATTATTGAATAACAAATATTACTTCCGAAATTTAAGTAGACCTCCATCTTTATACATACTTCCTCTTCAAAAGTGTTTCAAATTTCCAGGAGGAGAGGACCGTGACAGGCTGGTCGGTCTTTTGATTCAATATGGTGCTGAGTTGAACGTATTTGACAAGGACCGGTACACTCCTCTACATAACTGTGTGTTCCAAACAGTGCTAGATAACTTCAGTTTCAGTACCATGTCTCTGTTAGTCCAGGCGGGTACCGTGCTACATCCAGGGTGCAAGTATAGCACAGATACTTCAAGGTACAACATTTTATTACGTTCATATTTACCAAGTTTGAAAAAAACAACTTATTTATTTTCAACGTAAACTTAATG
Source organism: Pinctada fucata (assembly GCA_028142955.1). Taxonomy (NCBI): domain Eukaryota; kingdom Metazoa; phylum Mollusca; class Bivalvia; order Pterioida; family Pteriidae; genus Pinctada; species Pinctada fucata. The sequence goes on along the minus strand of AP027113.1, from coordinate 30,248,620 downwards.
ATGATATTTTGAATCTCAAAAAAAAAAAGGAAAGAAATCTTCTTCCGCTGATTGTTGAGTTATTCCTCTTTCTACATTACAAAGCTTCCTTGTGAGTTACAAGATATGCACGATCCTGGCACAATTTAATGTTGATCGTCAAAAGCGACAGATTTTATGTTTTTTTTTAATTAATTTGATTTTGTATAATTTTTCTCCAAAGCCCATGGCCTATTCGGAACTCCCCGCTGTGTTGGTTGGTATGGAGAGGCTACATTGATTCTGCGGACTACCTCGTGAGGTCAGGCTGGGACGTCAGAGGTGAATCGTGGATGTATCTACCCGGTAAAAACGAGGAACAAAACAAATTTCACGAGATGATGAGAAAACTGTCACGTGACGTCTACCCTTTGACCCATTTATGCAGGAAAGAAATCCGGAAGATATTTTTAGACATAACTGGTGGATCAGAAATCCTTAGTCGCATAAATTGTCTACCCTTGGCTCCACCTGTAAAGGACTTTCTGTCCCTGAAAGAAAGGGAACTAAAATTTACATGAACCTTAGTATTATGCATACAAGAACAAGACCAAATTAAAGATTATTCAACAATTGAATTCAATGCAACAATAGAATTCTCTGTATTGACATTCCATCAAATACATTCCGAAATATATTACTAATAGATTTTAATCTTAATATATTTTAAGTACGTATTTTGACATTAGCAAAGATATGACATCATGCAATAATTTACTAGTCAATGAAAGTTATTAGCATGAAAATTATCAAAATTTATTTTCATGAAATTCATTCATTATAATATTCGCTAAATTAAGTATATATTTAAAAGCTTGGCGGTGTTACAGCATATGGTATGAACAATTTGGTTATGAGCCTCTTAAAATGCAAAAGGCTGGAGATAATTGTTCCCTTTGTAAACGTGATCTCGATATGCGTATTATTATGTGGATTTAAGATTCTCATGTATCCATTGTCTTTTTCTGTTTGGACTATAGTTTTGATTCGTTTATTATTGGTTACATATATCGTTGTTAATAAAATATGTTTCGCCTTTTTTTGCCATTTTTAATTAGAAAAAGAACACTACTTTTCAATGTTAAAAAATAAGGAAATTATCACAAACAAGTCGATGTTGCAGTGAAAACATCTTAACACATACTCTCAAGATCGCATGCAAATAATAAAGAACAATAAACACAATCACACTCCAAATATCTGGAGACAAAATAGTTAACTCACGCCATGATGATCAACTAACAACAAAGAAAACATTAAGCTCTGTATATAGCATGTTCTTTGGTAGAAATTTTTGGTCAAGCTTAGACTTTTGCTCTTCATAATTTCATACTTTTTGAATGAATTTCTTCTTTATTGGCTTCGAATATCACTAATGACACACAACTTGTTGAAATGCGCATATGTTGCACTGAAATTCCATAAAACAGCATATATTTCAATACTGACAATAAACATGAAAGGTGAAAGAGAAGAGAGAGAGATGTTCGCCCGGAGCTGACCTTGGACGACCATCTACTCTATTCATTGCAAATTATCAAAAGGTTAACCAGATTACTTGCGAACAACGGTCTTAAGAAAAAAAAATGCGCGTAGCGCGTTGATGCAAAAGTTTTCTGTCCAATTTTTCGGGTGATACCTGCATCAACAGAAAAAGATATAAGATTCATTTCTTATCATTTAATTATGGAAAACAGACTGTTTTCTTTAATCTAAAAACAATCAATCACCGCACTATATTTCGTAAGTCGGAAGGTTTTGCAGTCATACGTCCGTCAAAACAAGTTATGGCAGCCGCCATGATTCAAACAGCGAACGATCGTCTCTCTATATCTTTGGAATAAGGACCAGTTTGAGCAAATTCTACGTGCACTGTTAATTTTTGAGTAAGTAGAAAAGAAATGGTACCCTAGAAATGATAAGCAAACATCAACAAATTGTATTTTCAGCAACGAGTTCATTCGTGTTTGAGGGAACCCCAGTTCTATAAATAGTGCTATAAATATACTTCCGTGAAAAATTGTGTTGATCGATGTATCAACAAAATTTCTCAGCCAATCAGAATCTTCGTTTCTTCAAAAAGACAATGGAAATTAAATGATTCATTTATCATCAGGATACACAGGTTTCCAAATTATCAATATTGAAATATATTTTCTATTGTAAAATTTTAGTGCACCATATGCGCATTTAAACAAGTTTTGTCTCATCAGTGATGCCCGAGGCCGTAGAAGAGAAAATCTAAATAACATGAAATTATGAAGAGCAAATGTCTAAACTTGACCTAAAATCTCTGCCGAAGAACCTGCGAAGGACAGAGCTATGCCATCAGGGAGATGCCCCTTAGTTTAAGTAGATGCACAACTGTTGCATAAACAAGATGCCCTGTCAATGTATGATTAGATCATAAGGAAAGACGTGTCGGACAGAACATCCTTTAACAAAGTATTTAGAAAGTTTTTTTTTTTGCAGAGGACTACTGATGTCCCTCAACTTGTTTCAAAGTACTTGTAATTTTTACACACTTATGAAAGAACTACATATGCAATAACAGTCTGATGATACTCAAGGGGTTATTTAACTTTATTTTATGAACTTTTGTTAGACTAGGGGGTAGCTTCCTTTATGCTTAGCTCTGTCCTTAGTTGTTGGTTATTTTGGCATGCCTTTCGGGTCATATTTAAAATTTCACAATTCATATTTTTCTCTATTTCGATCGAGTATCTTTGATTAGACATGTTTGCTGAAATGCACATATGGTTCATCGAAAAAAAAAAAATCCCTACAACAAATCTTTCAATAATTATCATTTCATCCATTAAGGTGGACTAGAAGGACACGAGGGTATCGCTCGCATACACTAGTTTCACTGTGTTCCTGCACTGATTTGAAATACATGTATGAATTTGTAATTTGTCTTTCCAAGGAATATCTATCTTCCTAAATGCATAGCTATGTCCTTAATGGATTCTTTGACATAAAATTTGGGTCATGATTAGAATTTGGCTCTACTACATACACTATTCGGAATTCCTCTATCTCGGCCCAAGCATCACATCACTGATTAGATATTATTTGTTATATATATTTCGACATTAAATATGCGATTCATCACCAAAACATTGCATTTTCGAGTAAGTTTCATATTGCACATTAAATAACTGTCATTAAAGTGCATTTGTTATTTCATTTCTGTACACCTCAGTTGGACTATTATTAGAGGAAATTATCCGTTCAGTTTCCCGTTCTTCTGTACTGAATTGAAATATGTCCGTTTGATCTTACTTCACTAAATTTTGTGAATTATTCAGGAGAACTAAATGATTTTACTTTATTTATGTACAGGACTGTCCATTATGGCTCTTTGGTATATGTATTTTTAAAAATCATTTCGAAAAATTAAAACTTTTCAAATATCCTTGTATTTATCCATTAGAGTTTGATTTTTTATCCGCGTCAGTCATCTCAGAAAAAAACCCGTCTTGTTGAAATACAATAAAGAAATACCTGCATTGTCTATAGATTCCTTATATTTTTCCGTTTCGTTCATCATACTAAGCCAATTAGAATCACATAGAATTCAGTTATTCACTCTCTGTCAGTACTTACTTTCAGCTGCCTAAATGTAATTGGATTTAACGGTTCGGTTATAACGACCCTGAAATTGTTCATAAATACTTTTATAATCCAAGATTTTCATTTTAGAATATTGTTTTGAGGGTGAAACGTATAGGGTCAGGAGGCAAGACAATTTGTAACTTACATTTTTAATCTCCAGAAAAATCCCAAAAGTTCTTATCTTCCCAATAGTATGTAATGATGCAGTTCAGATAATTTAGATTTTAAGGAAAGTAATAATGTGCTTAATTTTATTATAATTTTTTTTTTTAATTATAAGTTTTAAATTATTTATTAGATAATATCGACACTTGATCGTAAATAACATAAAATTGAAACATACAAAATTCAACAATACATCAATTACATAATACGATATATATATATAAGACAGAAAATTAAATATTCAAGATATATAATTAAATCATCATTTCAAGCACACACTTTCAAACATATAATTTTGAACAAAAAAATACATAATTGATCTCTGCAATAACATAAATGATGTGTTTTTAAGGTAAGTGTATCTAATCTTAAAAATGTATGGATATTATTAATTACATAGGATAAATTAAGCTTATTGAATTTGAAGACGTTAAACATTTATTACCATAACAGGACCATAAATTACTGTACGATATGAGAGGATTTGATATTGATGAAGACTCAACTGGAATACCATACATGGAAACTAAACTATAGCGATTATTCGTATCTGGGATCATCACTGATAAAGAAAGCACGAAATGTCCAAACTCACTTGTCCAAACTCACTTACCAGAGAAAATGATTATTTCCAAATACTGATAAGACATCTTTAATGGAAAGAAAATATGTCCCAGTAAATCATCTTTTACATCTTAAACGTCTTCAAATTCAAGCATCATTTGAGAACAGATCAATTTGCAGCATGGACCAGACATGCACGTTTCGGGTACTTTACCCTCGTCAGTGATATGATATGATATGATTGTGAATGTTGAATTCTGATTTGAATTTGACTTTTTCTCACCCATCCTACATTCATTCAAAAATACGAAATTAAAACTGATATATAAGGTTGCTCTTTCTTTTTTTAATGTTAGTCCACGAGAATATAGTTCGCCCGGTTTTACAGTGTTTCAGCACTCCATTTGAAATATATTTGTAGATTCATCGTTACAAAATCTGGTAAAGAACTCTTAAACTAAAGGGCATCTCCCTGATGATCTAGCGCTATCCATAGCTTGTTCTTTGACATAAATATGTCCCACTCTCCAGAATGGTGGATGATATTCTGTCATAGACCATTTGTACCATCCAACCAAAGATTATACTTTATATCCTCCAAATGGAAGTAACCGGATGTGACAATTCTACCAAATTGCAGCGACGGGTGTTGCATGCAAGCAGGAGATGCTGACTCTTCCTGGGCACCTGGTCTAACTCCCATATCGGGAGTTTGCTTCTTTTCATGTGGTGGAGGTTTTTGTTTGTTTGCTTTACTTCCTCTTTCATCTTGATTTTGCATGCCTTTGGTTTATGACTTTCTGAATTATCGATTTTGTGATGTATATAGGGATATGGTCATTATCCATATTTGTCATAGGCCATTTTCAGAATTCGGCTCGATCGTCATATATAATGTTCATTATTTGTATTTCCTCTGTTTCGACTGATAAGACAATACTTGTTGAAATGCGTAGATGGTGCATTGAAATCGTCATACAAGAGCATCCTGATTTGAAAAATGTAAACACCATATTACACAGTCTATGGAAATTGCCTTCAAGCTAAAAAAGGATAACTCGGTCGAAGCAGAATGCATTTCTTTTGGCATATTAATTTGTCTGGATTTGTCCGCTTACAAGTTTGATATTGAAGTTGAAAATGGGATTTTTCAGTCATCTGTGTTTGCTTTATTTAATGATAAACGTCTTCAAATTCAATATCATCATTAAAGAACAAATAAATTTGCAGCATAGACCAGTCATGCACGTTTCGGCTACTTAACCCTCGTCAGTGATCCTCAATCTAAACAATGCAGTATGGCCAAAAAGTGCGAAATGATTATGTCCAAAAATGAGCCGAAAGACGGGGCAGAATGGGTGGGATATGATAGGACCCTCGTTTTAGAAATTTCAAGAATTTTTGTAACAGAAAATTTCAAATGCGTTGAAGAAACAGACGATCAACCGAAGTTGATCGAACTTGGCTACATGTGCCCTCTGGGACTCCTGGTTAACTCTTTTGTGTCACACTTATGTCCTTTGCCGTGTGGAGCTCGTGAAAAAGTTCCCCGCGAGGGGTTTGACAGAAAGTGTTTTGAATATATTTCCCTGACATTGTCGCCATAGCACTTTCTATATAGACATAACGTCAGACAGTGCATGAATTTTATATATTGTTTTCATTTTCGTGCTGAAACATCGACGGCGGGTGCGGCTAGCCAACAGGGGATGCTTACTCCTCCCGGGCACCTGATCCCATCTCTAGCTTGCTAGGGGTCCGTCGATGCTTAATTTTGTGCTCTATTGTGAGTGCTGTTGAGTTTAGAGTAAGAAAGGCTGGGAGTAAGTCTTATTTACAATGTGGGTAAGAGTTTTTGTTGTTTTGACGCTAATTTGATAGTGTAAACGATCGGAGAAAACGTTGATCAAATCCGTCAAAACTCCCCCTATTTTTCTGTAAGCTTTCACGGACTTTGACGGAACTCGACCAATCAGAATAGAGATTTAAAGTATCGAAGAATCGAAGAAAGAAATAGAAGAAATCTAGAGTGTTAAAATTAAAGAATATAGCGACAAAAACAAAAGACGCAATGCAGTGAACTCATCTACGTTTTTTTTTTTTAATCCTTGAAAGAAAGAAGGGGATCTCCAACAACACTAGGTTGCAGCACCCACAGCAAAACCCCAAAACACCCAGTGCAAAAAAACACAGAACAGACACCCACAGAAAGAGACGCAAAAGGGACAAGGAACACCAATTCACAACATAGAAACATTAAACATAAAAAACAACACATAAACCAACGAGACCAATGGGCAACCGGTGCCGACTTAGGACGGCCATGTGCCAATTAAGTAGCAGACAGTGTGGTTATCCTGGATTACATGCGCACAACCTTCCCACTATTCTGATTCCCCAGAGGTCTCGAAGAAAGCACAATTATGGTGTAAAACCTCCTCAGTGTTAGATGACCACACACAAACAAGACCGTAAAACGCAGGGTCCAAGCAACATAGATGAATATGTAAATGGATATAAAAAGAGGACGTGCGTAATACAGTCCGTGCTCTGCCTGCTGTAGCGAGCTCATATATGTTATCACCCGAGGAGTCCGACTGACTTAACTTTGAACTTTGAACTCATGCTTAATTGTTCCATATTACAGTACGTAATATGGAACAATTTTAACTTTGAACTCATGCTTAATTGTTCCACATTACAGTATGTAATTTGTCCAATGAACAACCACAAACATAAACTATAAAGTTTTCATGAGAAATATTCACAATATTTACAGGATCTATCTTTGCTTTGGTTCATATTTACCAAGTTTTCTTGTACAAGTCGCTTAAAGAAACAGACAACATTGTCCAAGAAAACTTTGAACAAGTTTGCTTTGACAGACTTTGACCAAGAAAACTTTGATAGTGTTACCGCGGCTTTACTGTCCCCAGGCAACACACCTTATGTGCATGTGAAACTCCTTTTTGCTCGTTTGCAGAATGTTTAGTTACTGTGTTAAGTCAGGCGTTTTCAAGGTTCCATATGTCCATTGATGATAAATTTTAAATTATGAATCATATTTTTAATGTATTTGACTTTTGCCCATTGGTCTCGTTGATTTATGAGTAGTCCTTTGTATTTGATGTTTCTGTGTTGTGCGTTGACGTTCCTTGTCCCTTTTGCGTCTCTTTCTGTGCTTGTCTGCCCTGTGTTTTTGCATTGGGTGTTTTAAGGTTTTGCTGTGGGTGCTGAAACCTGGTGTTGTTGGAGATCCCCTCCTTTGTTTCACTCATCTTTATTACAATACAAATAAATAAATAAATAAATGAATAAATAAATGAATGAATAAATAAATAAATAAATAAATAAATAAATAAATAAATAAATAAATAAGAACATATTGAAATAAACAAATAGATGAGAAAACAAGTAATTAATAAAAGTTTGGACGGTCAATATAATGAAATACAAAGAGTTTCATTTCTTCTACAAGACAGCGAACTTCTTGACAAAAACGGTCAAATTTAAAGCAACAGGAATGAACTTCTCTGCTTTTGATAATCAGCGACGGTACTGTATAGTAAGCCGAAATCGATGGCGTCATCCATTTCTACTGGATTGTTATTAGATTCGATGTCAAATAACAGAGGAGTAAAATTGGAATTGTATTGATACAAAATCTTTTTTCGAATGTTTATATTCTAGTTGGAATTTTTTCTTCAGTTAATTCATCTAATGTGTCGTGGTTTTGTTACATTGTAAATTGCCACTATTACGAAAATAACTTTTTTTTTGGAAAAGAAAGTATTAAATCTCCAACAGGACTCATTCTCACAGCACCCAGAGCAAAAAAAAAAAAAAAGAAAAGAAACATCCAAATGCTACACACTGAGTAAACAAGCACAACAAGAGACACCGAAGGTAAAAGGAAGACCTGACAACAAAGACGACATAAAAGACAACATATTAACCAACAATACCAACGTGGTAAGTTCCTTAATGGATAGTAACTATTTTTTTTCAATTTCGATGGACACAATATACTAAAGAAATGGCCTTATAAATGTTTCTTCTGTTAATTCTTCGAATGGGTCGTGGTTTTTGTTACATTGTAAATTGTCACTATTAAGAAAATTTTATTATTATTATTATTTTTTGTAAAAGAAAGGAATGAATCTCCAACAACACTCGGTTACAGCACCCACGGCAAAAAAACCGTCCAAATGCTAAAATACAGAGAAAACAAGCACAACAAGAGACACCGAAGGGACAAGGAAGACCTGACAACAAAGACGACATCGTAATATAGAAGACAACATATAAACCAATAAGACCAATGTGGTAAGTTCCTTGCTGGCTGGTAACTAAGTTTTTTTTTCATTTTCGAATGGACGCAATATACTCAAGAAGTGGCCTCATAAATGTTAGAATTATATTGCGTTCATTGATAAAATTTGGCAAACAAATCTGAGTGCCATATTACATTGCTCCATAGTTCATCATAGATATTATTTATGTACAAACTCGATAATCATAAAACAGAATGAGGACTTTGTAATGTCATATATCATTCATCCGCTAGGGAATATTTTGAATTCCATCAGAAACCATTTTTTATCAGAAGGTGGTGAAAAAGAAACGCATCTGCTCCAGGGTCAACATCGAAATAATTATAAATCCAATGATATCGGAAAAATTACATTAACCTCACTTCCCGTTGAAGAAATTGAATGGAAGTTCTGCCAAATGGTCTCGAGGCTTCAAGAGCAAGGTAGGTTTTGGTGAAACCCACGTGAAGACAGACACGGGTCCTGAATAAATATTTATTTTAGTTTTGCGTTATATCCGTTCCTTATGAATTTATCCCATCTTCATTGGAAATTGTAATGAAAAGATCAAGACCTGGTCTAAACTTGGCCAGGCCAGGCGTGCACAATTCATTGTTTTTGGCATTCGTGACCAGTCTTCTAATTTTGATGAAAACAAGGGGGAATCATTTCAAAATTCATTTAATCTGGAGCATAAATTTTCCTGGCGGTTTACGTTAGATTAATTCTTACTTTTTGCCAAATTCAATTTTTGTTTAGAATTAAAAATAATATTATGGAAGTTTTCCAACTTTTCACCTTCTCGAAGATTTCATATCTATCGGCATTTACTCCATATTGTGCATATTTCGAATCGTAAAGAGAACAAAGATGCATTTGAAACGAAAATTTGTCAAATCATGATAGTTTTAAATATAAATTGTGCTTTAATTGAATCGGCAAACAGGCTGCGTTCTTTGACAATTTCTGTGAAATTAAATTTTCAAGATATATAATTGTAAACGTCTTCAAAGCTTTAATGACTTTGATAGTTAATCTAATAGGTATTTTGATCAATTAAAGACAACGCAATGATAAAAAATTACTTATTATTGGTTGATTGCAATAAGCAAAGAATTCAGACAGCTTAGCCTAATTGCTGGGCATGGCTGATGGCTACGTCATTGTGACACTGTACAGAAAACATATGTTGAGTACAGACACTTACTATAATTCAATCCAGCCAATCAGATTCCTCATAACAAATCTGTCTTGCATTTGCCAAAAATCGATGGGGTTGGTATTTTGCATAGGAGAACCATGCTGCAGAATTAACGACAAATTTACTACTTGCCATGAAAAGTGGGTGGTCTGATAAAATGTAGAACATCAGTTTAACTTCAGATTTATGTTTCAGATCATATATATTTCAAAGAAAAATCTTTAATTTTTTAGCAAGGGAACAAAATGCAAAACATCCTTTCACGTCATAACTCTGCTCAAATGCACGTAGACATCAGGGACTGAATAACCAAGCAATTAAATCGGCTTCATGCATTATGTAATATTGAAATTATAATAGATCTTTCTCATATTCCGTTTCTTTGAAAGAAACGGAAAATAGTTTTCTGTATTTGCGTACTCTCTCTCTCTTGTTTACTTTCTCTTTTGAAGCACAACGTCGTTTAAAAAGTGACATTCTAGTCTAAGACATTTTCACTTTCAAAGAAAAAGTTTTATTTTTATGTTGGTGTTGGAGGAAACCCCCTAAAAAAATTAACTGTAATTTTATTAATGAAAGAACGAAATTTGAAAACATTTTAACGTTTAAAAAACGAAATTGTAAATAAAAAACATTTTTACTGTTAAAGCACGAACATGTGTTAACACGATTGAAAAGAACAGATTGTTTGGCTTCAATTTATTGTATCAAAGAAATTTTTATCATATTTTTCGGAAAATGTAATAATCTTTACATTTTTGGACATAATAACTATCACACTCTTTGGCCATATTACATTGTTTAATTGAGGATCACTGATGAGGGTTCAGTACCCGAAACGTGCATGTCTGGTCCGTGCTGTAAATTTATCTGTTCTTAAATGATGCTATTGAATATTTGAAGACCTTTAACATAAGTTTGTTGTTGTTGTTGTAATCATAAAGTAAGAATGTCCCATACAAAATATATTCATGATTTTTGGCATTGTTTGTCATTACTAGTATTTAGATTTCATCTCTCAAAGAAATAAAGGAACAACGACGCTCAGGTTAAAGGCTTTTCTAAATTTTGCCCACTCTTAAAATTATTTTTATATTTATTATATTTGAATAACAATTAGATAAGTCAATATATAAACGTTTAAAATTATTCAAAGGTTAACTACCGTGTTTAAGAGATGAGTGGTCCAATTCTCAAGTAATCAAGAAAAAAAAAATTAAACTAAAAAAAAAATATAAAAATAAAACAATGATGATAGGAAAAATCTTTCGAAGTACATCAATGAATAGTTATTTAATCCTGCGAAAATTGGAATAGGTATGATAAAATAAACAGGAGAATGTATAGTTCCTCAAAATTGTATTAGAAATACCGTATATATAACATTTTTGCGAGCATTAAAGTTGGCGCTTTTTTTGTTTTTGTTTTTGTTTTTTTGCTTTATAATGTGCCCTTTCTTTCTGCGACCACAATGTTGTACAAGTAGATTTTGTATCATTTTTTCCTGATCAAATGGTATGTAAATGCATAGTTTAATTAAGTCTAGAATGTACTCTGTTTATGTATAAGCTTACTTCAGGGAGTAACTGAAACCTCTCTATTTTAAAAATCCTTTTAGAAGTACTTTTTTGCGAAAACTTATTTGGATTTTCAATTCGCTTGCCAAAATGTTGCAAAAAGAAGTACCTCGTGAAATTCTAGTTACACGGTATGGTGTCAGACTAGTTCCCTTTCATTTTCCCCTTTATTAAATAGAGTATTTGTGTATATAGGTTTTGCAAATAATTATCATATATTGATTAATTTTGGTCCCCCCCCCCTTTTCGTAAGAACATACAAAGTCACATAATTTTTTTTCTTTTACTGATTCTACATGTACCTCTTTTCTGAATGTTATTTATTAAACTTCAATGAATAAAATGAATGACCAAAATGGAGAGCGCGAAATCATATTTGCATTCCATTGTCGAACTCATTCAAGGATATCACAAAGAAGCATATCATTACATATTCAAAACATATAGACATATAGACTTATAACAAAATCGGGAGCATGTAGAGATCTGGTTTTACTCAAATTGATAGACTTATATTTTTTATCGCCAATTTTTTTTTTATCTTCAAATTTTCGTAACAATAAATCAATTTCCATGTTAAGTAATCGTCACACTCGCATGTACAGATTTAGAGGGGATCATAGAGGTCAAAATCCTTTCAGAAATTCGTATCATATTCTTAAAATGTGAGAAACATGAGAAATTCCTTGTTCATATTATGTAGGCCTTGTAAGAGACATAATCAACGAAACAAAGTAGATGACAGATTTTCTTTCAATACTACCTATTGATTTCAATACATATTATGCCCAAAATTGAAATATTCTAAAACAAACATATATAAATTCCATTTTAAATTGTTTATTAAAAAAAATTGCGGACTATAGATAAATCATCACATACCTTGACAACATTATCATATATAAGCCCCAATGTTTTCAACTTGGCACTCTTCACCAACTCTGAACGTCTGTCATTGGAACAATGAAATCAAGTGATTTTATTTGACATTTTACATGCAGGAGGGGTGAATTTCTATCTTTTGTTGATTTTGGCTTTAAATATTTGCTTTCAACCCGTGGCTTTATCAAAATATTATAAAGTTTGAGAAATAATCAAACGCTGCTTCAGTTTATATACCAAAACACCTATAACATAGACAGAAGATACAGTTGTTAAGCTTGAAGGGCAATGCAAGACATCCCAAGCTGCAGGGATAAGGTCTAGACACAGAATGGGTGCAATTGTGTTTCCGTGGATTTTGAATTTCTCAGCCGTTTTAATGCGATGACAGATGCTGGAATTGAAATAGTCAAGAAGCAATCTCATTCGGAAGTAATTTGCACGTTATACGTCTGCACTGCATATTGGCAAATTACAAATCGTATTACAAGTTAAAAGGGCATTTTTCTGCAAGTCTTGGATATTTATTCTTACAAATCGTAATCAGGAAGATTTTACTAGTTGAAATGGTATTTTCCCGCTAGACATGATTTTATCTTACAGATCGTACACGTGGATATTTTGAAAGTTGAAAGGGTATTTTTCTGCAAATTGTGGATTTGTTTTCATGAAGATTTTAAAAGTTGGGTATTTTCTACAAGACTTAGAATTTTTCTCTTACAAATTGTATTTATTTTCTGCAAGACATGCTATTAGTGGTTTTCTTTTTCTTACAAGTCAAAAGGGTGTTTTATGCAAAATATAACGTTTTTTTTCCTCAAAAACATTTACAACTTCAACGGCCTGAAATGTACTCTTACGAAGCGTTTTCATGCAGATTTTACGAGTTCAATGGGTATTTCTTTCTACAAGACTTGGAAATTTATTCTTACAAATAGTAAGTTAGTGTTTCGGCACTTCACTTGAAATTTATTTATATTTTTAAATTCTCCGACACAAAATGTCTTAACACTATCGGGTATCTCCCTAATGACAGAGCTCTGTCCTTAACCGGTTCTTTGTCAAGTTTAGACTTTTGCTCTTCATAATTCTATAATACTTGGAATCCCTCTTCCTCGGTCTCTAGCATCACTGATGGGACATAACTTGTTGAAATGCGCATATAGTGCACTGAAATTTTATGGTAGAAAATATATTTCAATATTGACGATTCATGCAGATTTTTTTCAAAATGAAAAGGTATTTTTCTGCAAGACTTAAACTTTTCAAATAGTGCTCATGCAGATTTTATCACTTGATAAGGCACTAGTATTTTTCTAATTTAAGACATCTACTTTTTTCTTTACAAATCGTAAAAATTTCATGAAGATTTTACAAGACTTAGAAAATTTATTCTTACAAATCGTATTCATATATATTTTATATATAAGTTGAAAGGGTATTTCTCTGAAAGACAAAGATTGTTTTCTTATAAGATATACTCATGTGGATTAGAATTTGAAAGGGTATCTTTTTGTAAGACTTGAAGTATGTTCTTACAATCGTTTTCATGCAGATTTTACAAGTTATATAAAGGAGTATTTTTCTGCACGACAAAGGATTTTTTTCTTTGAAATATAAAGTACAAGCAACGTAAAAGTGTTTATTTCTGCAAAAACAAAAAATTGATTTTTTTCTTACAACCGTACTCAAGCAGATTTTACAAGTTGAAATAATCAATATTGAAATATGTGTTATAGTAATGATTTAAGTGCACCATATGCGTACTTCAACAAACAATGTATCATAAGTGCTGCTCCAGGCCGAAATAGGGGACATCCAAATAACATGAATACATTAAGAGCAAAATTCTAAACATGACCTTAGATTTATTTTTCCCAATTTTTTTAAAAGAATGTTAAACGTCTTCAAATTCGATAGCATCATTTAAGAACAGATAAATTTACAGCATGGACCAGACGTGCACGTTTCGGTTACTTAACGCTCGTCAGTGATCCTTAATCCAAGCAATGAAATATAGCCAAAGACTGTGAAAGTTATGTCCAAAAATACTGAAAGACGTAGCAAGATGGGTGGAATATCATGCTACAGGATCTTCTTTTCTGAAATTTCGAGAAAATTTTGTGAACAGATATTAGGTATGGACAAAACTATGTGTTTCCCTGCAAGACATAAATTTTTCTTACAGATTTGAACCAGTTGAAAGGGTATTTTTCTGCAATATTTGTAGAATTTTTTCTTACATAAGTTTACAAGTTGAAAGGGTATATTATGCAAGGAACGGATTTTTTTCTGTCACTTTTCTTAAAAGTTGAACGCAATTTTTTGCAAGTTGAAAAGGTATAATGGGTTTATTTTTACAAATTCTTAAAAGTTGATCGGTATTTTCTACAGGTCGAAATTTTCAATATTGAAATATATTTTTTCTATTTTAATAGTTCAAGTGCACCATCTGCTTATTTCAACTAGTAGTATTATTTTTCTTAAAAATTCTTACAAATTGAATGGTATTTTTTTTTAAAGACATTACTTTTTTTTCTGCATCGCATTGGTATTTTTTTTTTTTTTTTTTTTCTCGTACAGAAGGGTTTTTTCCAAGACATGGGCTTCTTTTCTTTTATAATCGTATTCATGCAGATTTTATAAATTGAAAGGGAATTTCTCTGCATGTCATGAACCCTTTTACCATTTATTATTACTTATTCAATTTAATATATCTTGTTTCAGAATTTTTTTTCAAGAAATAAATATTTTGAATGGGAGTATATCTTTGGATTTCAATTAAAAACTTTGGCGATTTTATTTGAATTTTACGTGAAAGGCAAAATGTTGTGGCGGGGTTGTCTCTCTCACAGATGGAATGAAATGTCTGTGGGTAGATATCCCAGAATATATCATATACATAGTCAGGCGCGTAGCCAGGTGCTTCAATATCGTTTTCCAAAAAAAAAAAGAGTGAGAAAGAAAGATAGAGAATATATAACTTGCCTCGTTATTATGTTGAAGTCCTAGGACTATCGTATGCATGTAAACTCATTAAGAAAAATTGTACAAACGGTAATCTATAACGGAAAAAAACTGTCTTGAAAATATGTAAAATTTATTAGCTCCCGAGGACTCGCTCCCTGGACCAACACAACGGCTTCGCTCAGAATCCATTGGTGCCTAAAGGCGGCTTTCAAAGAAAGTACTCTGGCTACGCGCCTGATAGTTTTCCAAGAAGTGAAATGACTCGGTGTAACTATTTCATCATCATATTGTATGTCCTACAGTCCACGACTCAGGGCTCGCTTTATAATTGATTTTGATTAATCGTGCAGAAAATATATTTGAAAATTTTGGATAATTTATATCTGTAATACTAAGATGGTCAGCTGGATAAAAGGCTAACATTTTAATGCTATATAGATATGATAGAGAGGCCGTTTAACCATCATGTACCACTTGTGTCATTCCGTTCTCCGTTATCTCTCGGACGATTTGTTTATTTGGATTTAGTCCGCGTCGTGCTTGACTAGAAATGATAGGTCCGAAATTAACATCAGAATGGTCATTAAATTAGTATCAATAAGATTAATACGAATCAAATGTTTCTAGCGGAGAAACTGATTAATGTCTTGATGAAATATAAGAGTTAGGTGTATATGAGAATTTTCCAGGAATTTTCTTAGACCTTTTTTTTTCTTGCTGAGCAGTATGATCGATGAATAAAAGGGCGTTGCAATTGTTGTTGAATTTTTTCGCTGTTGCATTTGTTTATAGAAAATATTTAATGGGCGATATTGCCATGTATCTTTGCCATGAAAATCAGAAATTTGTCATTGTTGGGATATGTGTACACTCATTTAATTCTCGTAATTCATCAGCAAGTCTTGGTTAAAAACTTCACAAGTAATCCAACGGGGCAAGGTATCATAGATTGGTCACAAACCCTTTCCTTAAAACAAACAATTTCCTCTACACAATAAGAAAGTATTCCAACTCTTTACCTTCTTGAAAAAAAAAATTACAAACCAATTTTAATGCATCAGACACGTGTTCCGGATAGTAAGTGTGTAGAGTCTTTCTACCTCTGTGACCTGAAAGAATCTTTGTTTTGGTCCTTTATCAATTTAACATCATAAAATTCTTTCGCTTTTTCGGAAACTTGTTACAGTATTTCATCCAAAAGATATCGAAATTGAAGGAGGTTAACATCCTAGTACCATCCCTCCAATGCTACTCTGAACATAGATTTTATTTAACAATGCTACTGAATAGAACGTGCAGGAAATTTGGAGCTGTGCCTTCTTTGCAAAATATATATATATATATATGAATTGAAATTTCAAAAGATAAAACCAGAGGGCGCTACTGAAATGAATTTGGACTGTGTCTAAAAATAACTTGGGCTAGAAGCATCACTGACGAGGATTTGCTAACCGATACATATCTGGTGCATTGAAATTGGTTTGAAATTTTTCAATACCGAAGTCGTTTTCTGACTTAGCCAAATGTATGTATCTCAGTATATCACCCTCTGGTTTTATTAAATTTTATTTATTTTTGAATCTAAATTTGTGCATTTTCTTTGCAGAGAGTGCGCTGCTCCAAAATTCAGTAGCATAGTTAAATGAAATCTACGATCATAATAGCATTGGATGGATGGTGCTATGATGTTTACCTCCTTTAACTTCGAAGATATTTTTGGATGAATTGACAAGTTTTCAAAATAGCAAAATGATATATATGATGTCTAATATTTGTATGCCAAGTAATGTATTTGTGCCAATTACCAAGAATTTTTAAAATTTTCTGTTTTGAATTTGAGAAATATGATGAACGTACGTATATTTATACATGCGCATTGCGTATCTCATAATTTACTGAGTATATTTAATTATCTAATTTCGGTTGTTCAATGTGACATCGATCGAAAACAAAATTATTTTAGTATGTAACAATCTGAGAAAACAGGGATTTCAAATGAAAATATAAATTCGCCAGAGTAAACAGTTTTGCAGGTGGTCAGAAAGAACTTAATGTCTCACCGATGTTCTAACGATCTCATTTAAATCACTGCAGCTGTGAAGAATTCATTGTTTTGTAGTTTCATTTCTTTTCTTTTTTTTCTTTTTTTTCTTTAGTTTCTTTCTCCGTGTTCGTTTTTTTTTTTCTTGAACGACGGCGGTCACAACGCGTGCAGAGCGTTGTAAAAAAAAAACCGTTACATTGTACATGTATTCCAAATTGGAATTCTTGGTTATATCATATTTGCCCTAGAAATGCCGTACCAAGAACTTTAAAAGTTTGTTTCTTCATTTATATTCATTGTCGTCGGATTCGCAGTCAGTGTTGGCTCTTCAATTTTCCTTTTTCGGATTAGCGATAATTTTTTTTCTGCAGTGAATGGATTTCGTTTAAAACAGTTAAAAACCGTGCAGTAATGAGAATTTTTTATACATAACTTCTGTCTTCAAATTCAGTAAAAAGTGTTGCAAAGACAAATAGGTTCATGTTTGCATCGGAGCTGAACGTTGAAAAGTTTGGCGTCTATATTTCCAAAATTCCAAGGATAAGTCCCTTCAGGGTTTATCTCTGTCAATTTTAAAAAGATCTTATATTAAAACTGAGCAATAAAGACTTATCTTTGATATGTGATATCATCTATTGGTTCAGAAATTATGAAAACCAGGAAAAAATAGGACAAGTTAAAAATATCAAGCCCATAAAAATTTTCCAAAAATAAGGAACAAGCATTCACAAGTTCGTTTTTATCTTTATGACTATCCTTTATTGTTTAATAAAATATATAAGACTAAAAAGTTCAAAGAAAATAATGTATTTCACAGATGCATAGTAAATATTTTGTTGCAGCCTATAGATATTATTCAAAAGTTCATAGTAAAACACAAAGTGAGCAGAAGTTGGTTATTTCCCGGAATACAGCGTGTGGGGTATGGACGTAAAGATTTGTGGTTTAAACTCTCCCTGATATTCTATAGGCCACTTCACAATTTCCTGCTGAGTAAACACACCACTGGACCAAAAATCAAGATTTTTCCTCAGTTGTCTCGAAAAATCCCGTGAGTGTTCGACATCTCGTCAGGGACGTCAATTTCGGACTCGGTATAGATGTGGCAAGATACGACAATCCGGAGTGAAACGTAAGCGATCAGATAATTCTGGGCACTGATCGCATTATCGCTGTAGGGTTTTTGACAGCCTCTTCTACTGATGAAAGTGTAAATCCCTTGAATAAACAAACTGATGAAACCGGAGGATTTTGAGCAATGCTAAATTGTTTTCTGTGTCCGAATTTTGTACTCATACGTAACTTTCCATGTTTTTAAAAGTATATGCTGATGTTCAAAATTAAATGAAATATATTAAGGTTGAGGAAGAAAGTAAACTCCTTTTTTAATGAGTTATACGGAGTATTTTTTGTTTTGTTTTGTTGTTGTTGTTGTTGGTTTTTTTCTTAATTTCTTAATTTTCTTTCTTTTATAGCCTGCCTAGATTTATCTTAAACGACGAAATATTATATTACTACTGGTAACTTATGCATCGAAGTGGTCTTCCCCATCCATGATAGTAACAAATTCTTGCACTATAAATGAATTCTTGAAGCCATGAGCTTTTTTCTTTTTTGATTTCTTCTTGATTTACATGAAAGTTATTTTTGAGAAAAGAATTTTTATTCTATTTCAAAAAGATCCCACGTGAGGTTTCGGTAATTTTGCAGATATTATCTTTTTTTTTCTATCGTAAATTATTATATAGTTTGGTTGGTAAAACATCATGCAGTCTCAAACTAACAGGCCTAGGGCATACTATATAAATATTAAAAAAAATATATTACAATGGTAAAGATGGTTTCACATTGAGTATTAAGACAGCTCTCCATCGAGACCTCCCGTTTTCTTTAATTTTGTGTTTTTTTTTTTTTTTTTTAATTTAGAGATGTTGAATTTTAACAGATAAGACGACTTACCCGGGGAAAGCTATGTTTGCCTATTTGTAAGTTTTATAGGAAGAATTTATACATTATTTGACGTTGATACTTCGTGGAAATAAGAAAAAGATAGAATCTTTCCAGTTATGAAGCAAAAATCTTCAAAAGTAATGTAGATAACTTGGGATTTTCAAATCTCATTTTCTAAATACATACTTATTCTTATAAAGAGAAAATTTATAAAAGATGAAAAATTTCTTTATATTTTAAAGTAGCATAATAGAAGTTATGATGGTAAATAGTTTTCAGTTGCTGAAGAAATCTATGCCACGCCCCCTTATAAAACTCTCAACCAATCAGGATGCGCCTAACGGCTTCACAGCGGGATTGCAATGATACGGTAATTTTCTGCCAAATTATGCATAAAACTGGTATACGGATGTTCTGTTTAATCAAACGTGATCGTAAGCTTATAACTTTATCTGAATGCGCAGTGGGCATATCAAGCAAATTATCGCTCCAAAGATAAAAAAGTTTTTAAGGAATACAACGCCGGGAGAAAGTAAACCGTTTTGCGTAAATATTTCTACACTCACAAAACAGAAATCGAAGAAAAAGTTCTATCTGAATGTTTGAATTGTTTTGACGCACGAATATCATACCCCAGAGGAAAAATATCGGTCAGTTTACTATTGGGAGAAACAAAATAATAAACACAAAATGGTGTCGGTTCAAGACGTGAAACCGATGACTACCGAGTTAGAGCTATTGCAGGATGTTGAAAGGAAAGTTGTTCCAAAATCTGAGCCAGGATTTTCTGATGAAAGTGCAGCATCAGACGATGATGACGAGGAATCAGCCGAGGACTCGCAGACGACACCTCAGCCAAATCCGGAATCGCCAACAACAGGACAGAAAAATCCAAAGAAATCTGGAGTTGGTGTGAGAAGGCAGGAGAAGCCGCCCTATTCTTATATTGCCCTCATCGTCATGGCAATTCAGGCTACACCCAACAAAAGATGCACCCTCAGTGAAATTTATCAGTTTCTGCAACAGAGATTTCCGTTTTTCCGGGGATCGTACCAAGGGTGGAAGAACTCGGTGCGGCACAATCTCTCCTTAAACGAGTGCTTTATCAAATTGCCAAAAGGACTTGGAAGGCCGGGAAAAGGACACTATTGGACCATTGATCCAGCTGCAGAATTCATGTTCGAGGAGGGATCTTTCCGCAGACGACCGCGTGGTTTCCGGCGGAAATGTCAGGCATTGAAGCCTTTCGGAATGCTCGGGATCAATGGTATGGGAAGTGGACAGTCGATGATCGGATCTCATTATGACTTGTTCCAAAATACAAATATGTCGTCTATGAATATGCAGTGCTCCGGGAACACCACACAGACCTACGACAACACGGGAATGATGCAGCAGAACTCAACCCTCCACCACTCTAACTTTTCACCGATGCCTCAACACAATCAGAATTTGAACTGCAGTTTTAACATGACAATGAATGGTCGATATGGACCAAGCTGTGCTTTATCAGGACTAGAGGGGGACTACGTACAGTCCCCCGCACCAAACACTTTACCTGTGTACGATAGAGACCATTATTGGTCCGCTCAAAGATACTCAAATATGACAAAACAACAGACATTGAGTCCGGCAGGGAGTACGGGATCGATTCCGAGCATTTCACCGGCAAGTTCCGGCGACCACTCTCCTTACGGGTCCAATATTGTGACGACCTCAGAACCAATGGACTTAGCTTTAGCTGGTGGGTACACTTTTTAAAAACCTATTTATAAATTTAATTAAGTTCAAGATTTTGTTTTAAATTTTTATTAGTCGTTATATGTTAAATACAATATCATAATTTTCTTTTCAAATTCCTTCTTGGATATTCGTGTTCGAATTCTTTCTTTTCTTTCTCTCTTCTCCTTCCTTCGTTTTCCTTTTACTCTCTAATTAATTTTCTCATTTCTTTTTTAAATCTTTATTAATTTTTTTGTTATTCTTACACAATTCTTTCTTATTTCATTTTCGAATTATAAAATCGCTCTCATTGATTCTTCTTTTAATAAATATTTCTAATATTTACAAAAATACTCAAATAATTTCTAGAAACAAAAACGATACGCATGATCAGTCCCTCTGTGTAACAGTCAACTTGACGTAACAACCTACCGCATTTAACGAGGAAGATGTTTATATGTTTGTACGTAATAAATGTCTTGTAAAAAAGAAGTAAAATCTTCAAAAGAAGAAGACTGTTTAACGATGTAAAACCTCGAAGGACCAATCTTCAAATATGTAGCACGTTTCCAGAGATATTTCATTTTTTCTTTGAAATATCAGGTTTCGTTCTTAAAATAACTTCATTCTTGAAATTGTTTTATTTTTCTTGTAAAAAAAACTCAAAATAAAACACCGAGAAACTATGAATAAAAGGAAAAAAATACTCGTAAATCTTTACATATCATTTTAACCAGTGAAAAAATAAACACGACATTGAAATTACGTTGCCGACTTTTTACGGCAATTGATGCGAAAAACGGCTGCATGAAATTCATCTTGCAGGCGCTATCTCTTATCGAAAGCCAACAGATTTCAAAATTTCTTCTTCAATTAGTCCTATGTCCGCAACTGACATTATAACATCTATTTAGCGCCAGAAAAATTACCCGTGCTGTCAGATTTACCCCCGATACCACACATACCGCGAATTCACGACCAAGTCACTTCCAATTTACCATCCAAGACATGTGAGCAAAAAAAAAAAAAAATGAAAACAAAAAGTCGCTGCAAAAAACGGCATGAAAAAGACATTCAAATCGTAGCAGGTGACATGAGATCTTTTTAGTTTTACTTAGATTTTTTTTATTGTTTTTATACAGAAATGGCAAAATCGTGTCGAAGTGAAATTCCGGCGAATTGAATATCAAATTCCCGGCGAGAAATAAACAAAATTCATGGATTTATAAGTTCTTATATTTATTTATTTATTTATTTATTTATTTATTTATTTATTTATTTATTTATTTATTTATTTATTTATTTATTTATTTATTTATTTATTTATTTATTTATTTATTTATTTATTCTTCAATTTATCAATTTCTTTTAAATTTGATTATCGATATAGCATACATAGTGAATTTATGGGACAATCTATACATTTTTTGTACGCACTTCCCTTTATATAATTTTCCGGAAAGTTAATTCTATTGATGAACTCCAAAATTGAATTTTTCATTCATAATTACAAATAGCAGGAATTTATTACAAAAATATCTATACATGCACAATTTCTACTCCATTTTTAATGAGAAATAATATAATAATTCATTGCCCATCAGACCCCTTACAATGATTATGTCAAGCATATTCTGTATCTTCCTATGTAGTCCGTTGTCATTAACACGTTTTTGATAATTAGTCTGTTAATTAAGTGATCTTAGATGCATATCAGTGTGACTGGTAGTGGTATGGCACGGGTCAGATTTTATCCGTCTTGCGTTCCGTGAATTATGTCCAAAGATCTTATAATATACATAAGATGGGAGACCTAGATACAATCATACGTCACGTCAAGGTTTGGGTGGAAGCTGGAAACCATGTCAGACGTCAGAGTCATTAACTGATCGATCTATCGTGTCAATCTATTAATATCTCGATTAAAGATTGATATTTTTTTCGAAAGAAAAACAGTGAAGAGGAAAAACTTCTCTCACACAAAATTTTGTACCAGGAAAATAAAGGAAAAATATTTATTTATTTATTTATTTATTTATTTATTTATTTATTTATTTATTTATTTATTTATTTATTTATTTATTTATTTATTTATTTATTTATTTATCAATAGTCTATTGTTGAAGCTAACACAAAAACTATAAGACTGAACTTTAGTCTTATAGTTTATTTATTTATTTATTTATTTATTTATTTATTTATTTATTTATTTATTTATTAAGATATCAAATTATTTATTAATTAATTTATTTATCTATCAAATATTCACACAATAACTGTAAATCTGATTTCATTATCTTTCGGCTATGCTGCCAGTCTGCACTTTGGTACAATTTATATGGCGAACAAAATAAAAAATGAATATACCAATTGAAATCGTTTATTTATTTCTGTCGTTTTTTTCCAATTGTTTATATATCATGAATCAATTTAGTTTGAATAAATTGATTCATTCATTTATCTAAATGTATTCTTTGAAACGTAATTTATAAGATACTTAATGATTTTTTTCATGCCCCCCCCCCCAAAAAAAAAACCCTTTGAAAGCCAGATGACTCAAAATCTAACGATTTCAACAAACAGGAGATTCCGATATTGGAATCGAAATAGAAGTTGATACATACTGACTTGTTTTTAATTGTTTTAAAGTCATTAAATAATTAGAAAAAAAACTTATCAAAGCCTTTTTTATCAATGCCACATCCCATTATTTATTTATACAAAATATGCAACCATCTTATCTTTTGGTAAATTGTAAAGGATTAACCAAACGTCTGTTCAGCCGTTCGTCGGATTTTATTCGGCTCTATTTCTCTATTCAGCCGTTCGTCGGATTTTATTCTACACTGTTTATCTATTCAGCCTTTCGTCGGATTTTATTCGACTCTATTTCTCTATTCAGCCGTTCGTCGGATTTTATTCTACACTGTTTATCTATTCAGCCTTTCGTCGGATTTTATTCGACTCTATTTCTCTATTCAGCCGTTCGTCGGATTTTATTCTACACTGTTTATCTATTCAGCCTTTCGTCGGATTTTATTCGACTCTATTTCTCTATTCAGCCTTTCGTCGGATTTTATTCGACTCTATTTCTCTATTCAGCCGTTCGTCGGATTTTATTCTACACTGTTTATCTATTCAGCCTTTCGTCGGATTTTATTCGACTCTATTTCTCTATTCAGCCGTTCGTCGGATTTTATTCTACACTGTTTATCTATTCAGCCTTTCGTCGGATTTTATTCGACTCTATTTCTCTATTCAGCCTTTCGTCGGATTTTATTCGACTCTATTTCTCTATTCAGCCGTTCGTCGGATTTTATTCTACACTGTTTATCTATTCAGCCTTTCGTCGGATTTTATTCGACTCTATTTCTCTATTCAACCTTTCGTCGGATTTTATTCGACTCTATTTCTCTATTCAGCCGTTCGTCGGATTTTATTCGACACTGTTTATCTATTCAGCCGTTCGTCGGATTTTATTCGACTCTATTTCTCTATTCAGCCTTTCGTCGGATTTTATTCGACTCTATTTCTCTATTCAGCCGTTCGTCGGATTTTATTCGACTCTTTTTCTCTATTCAGCCGTTCGTCGGATTTTATTCGACACTGTCTATCTATTCAGCCTTTCGTCGGATTTTATTCGACTCTATTTCTCTATTCAGCCTTTCGTCGGATTTTATTCGACTCTATTTCTCTATTCAGCCGTTCGTCGGATTTTATTCGACTCTTTTTCTCTATTCAGCCGTTCGTCGGATTTTATTCGACTCTGTTTCTCTATTCAGCCGTTCGTCGGATTTTATTCGACTCTTTTTCTCTATTCAGACGTTCATCGGATTCTATTCTATTCTATTTCTTTATTCAGCCGTTCATCTGATTTTCTTCGACTCTATTTTTCTGTTGAAGAATCGATGGAATCGATGGAATTGTCATGTTTTTGCGGATGCTGCATTCCACTTTTCTTCTCCTTCATTCTTTTTTTTGTAACAAAATCAATTTGTATAATAATAATGCTAAGGAATAGATAATCATAATCTTTTGATTCGTTGTGCAGATTGAGAGAAATAAAGATTCTTCCCTTGTAAAATGTCAGAGCGCTCTTCTTTTGAAAGTCGAAATACAAGACAACTCGGTAAACATCCATCATCTCTCTACACTATCAAAATACAGTAAGAGTGTCTGCCCCTTTTTATGTCAGTCCCCAGGGGGAGTAACTCTCCGCGTCCGTGCAGACTCCTGATATGCCCTCAAGAGTCCATCAAGGGGATTAATCTTTCATGGGGATTACTTTCACTGTCGAGGGGATTTGTTTGTTTACATTGGCAACAATGTAAATTGTCATCATATCAACAAGGTTGATACATAAAGAATATCACGAGCCTTGCATGTATGGACGGAATGTGAGAATATGTTTAGAATTTTAGTCAAAATGAAAATAAATGTGTTTATTTGATAATTAGATATTAACAGCGCTTTTTATAAATGTTTTAGGAAAATCAGATCAGCATAAAAATAAAGAAAAGAAAGAAAAAATAAATAGGTTAAGCAAGCACGACAGAAAATAAATGAATAGATAAATATACATTTTATATATCTTCAGACGGAGGAATACATACATTTGTATATAAAGCTATCGTATAAATATCACAAAAGATTCGCAGTCTGCATTTTAGCACAGAGGCTTTCGGCCGCTACCGGCCTTCATGTGCTAATTTATTGTGTTGTACAATTTTCACCGCTGTGCGGCCGAAAGCTTTTGCGCAAAAAAAAAAAGAGCTCAGACTTATGGTTTTGTGTAAATAAATAAATTAATTAAAAAAAAAATAAATACAACACAGTCGTTTGTTATATAAATACAATAAAAACCACTATTTTTTCCGTACGTTTCGGCCGACGGTCTTCCTCAGTGTTGTTCGTTATATATTTCCATTGCAGAAGAATCCCCATGTTAAGCGCCCGTAAGGCAAAGGGATTTATAAACTATAATTCTGGTTGCCTATAGTGACGTCACGCTTTAGTTTTGAAAGTACGGAGAATTCATCAACGTCCAGATACTTTTGACGTTATAACATTCAATATGCTCATTGTTGATGCAAAACGGTGTGTCTGATATTTAGTACAAATGGAAATATAAGTAATGACTGTCTTACTTTGGGTGTTCATGGTAGTATAATTCTGGTTGGACACGTGCAAATTTTCCGAGAATCGCTTCGCGATTCACGGAATTTGCACGTGACCAACCAGAATAATATATACTACCATGAACACCCAAAGTAAGACAGTCATTTCTTAAATAAATACATTATAAAACACCATATTTTTTCCGTACGTTTCGGCCAACGGCCATCCTCAGCGTCGTTTGTTATATAAATACAATGAAAACACTATAATTTTTTCCGTACGTTTCGGCCAACGGCCTGCCTCAGCGCCGTAGGCCGAAACATACGGAACAATACAGTGTTTTTATTGTAAATAAATAAATAAATAATTAAATAAATAAATAAATAAATAAATAAGAGTGTACGAAATGAAAGTCTAAAATAGGACAATGCATGAAGTTTCGATGAAAGAAAATGTGTCTGAAAAACTCGTTAACGCAGCAGCTTGCAAAAACAAAGTAATTTTAGTACTAATATCAAGCAAGCAAGGGGCATATAGATAATGGGAAGATCACATTATAGATGTACGGTTAGAACTGACCAACTCACCTTCGACTTTTCTTATCACATCTTAAACAAACCTTAGTCCATTTATCCAAACCGATCAACAAATTAACACAAACAAATCCTTTTCTTCGTTCTTTATCTGATCTACATTCGTGTAATGATGAAGGAAAGTTACAAGTTCGTACAATTTCGTCCTTTTCTTGGTACTTTTTGCCCAAAACCAATCTTTTACCTATTTGAATTATGTTTGGAAACTTTGCTAGTTATGGAAAAACGCAAAACTTACAAACACTCAAGTAAACTTTCGGCCCTTTGTCCTTTCCCGAGCTTTTTTGCAATGAATATGTTTATGGAATCGAAAGGATGAATTTTACCCAGAAAGGAGAAGGTCTCCAACAGGACTCGGTCGCAGCCAGGACCCACAGAAAAACACCGTAATATGAAAACACAGAGTGGACAAGTTTTAGGCCTACATATAAAGTTTTTGATTTTTGCCCTTGATAAAGGCCATGGGACAAAAATTTTGCGTACTTTGGTGTTTGTGCGTTTTTATTCGTATCATTCCTTCCCTCTGGGAGAAAAATATTTGATTTCACAAACAGAGGAAATCCGGACTTGTAAAAACTCACAATCATAGTTATTCATATCTGACATATTTTGCTGCTAATAAGAATCTTGTGGATATTTGTGACCTCTCTCCCAGTAGAGTTTTCCCAAATAATCTAGTATTTTGAAACCTTGATGGTTGGGAAAAATTAGAAGAAATTCGGACAGACTCCCACATTCATGCTAAGGTACATCATATCTAAAAGCACTTGTTACTAATGTGAATCACTACCTGGGAAAATCTCCAGACAAACACTTTATCTCTTCATACATGCTTTTTATTATTACCGATACTTAGCCGATGATAGTTACTGCCAGTGTGTCTTCCATTCCGTTCGTGTCCGTGTCAGAAAGTTCAAGGCGTCACCATGAATAATATCAATTTGTCTCGCGTTAAACTACGAGACCTCACGCAAGGAGCGCGATAATGGTGATATTTTGAGCTGCAGTAGCAAGAATAGGTTTGTCATTTAGGAAGCGTTTTGTAGGTTTTCTTTTTGAGACGTTAAGCAGACGTAGCACGCCTATCTCCATGTAGGTCAGTGTTATCTATGACAGTTCTCGTGAAGGATGCGGAAATTACGTCATTTTGCAATTTTGCTACGTATGTTTGTTTGAATGAAATGATTTCTGCATATTTACTGAAGTGCGAATGACTTTTTAGACAAAATTAGAAATATATAAGTGTCGATTACGTCGATCTCTTTAGTTTTCGCATTGGCTATTTGCGGCAAAGAAAGACGCAAAATGACCATTACGTGGTGACCCGTCTTGACGCCGCACCTTGTCCTTTTTTCTGTGCTAACGCAGATCATATATCATAGTTGGGTCGTATGCCTTTTTTTTCTTTGGAGAATCCGGTTTGGTTTTGTAAAATCCGTTCGTAAGATAGTTTGTCTCTCGCTTTCCCTAAAATGTAGCAATTTGGAGTTAAAAATGTTACCGACTATCTTATTATTTACTTATTTTTAAGTGTAGAAGAAAAAGTTTACTGAAAAGATAAAAATCTAATAAAATCTATTATATAATACTTTTTTTCTTTTATTTCTAACAGAATAACAAAAAAGATCATTACTTTAAAACATTGAAACATTGTCCCTTCCATACAGGATTCGTTTTTTGTAGATAAGCATTTACACACTCGCGGATCTAGAATGTTTTTCCCAGAAAAAGTGGGAAGGGGGAGTGCTCCAGCTTACGAGAAAATTTCATATGTAAAAAGTGAAAAAATACTGCATTTTCGCCTAAATCCAGGATGGGATGCTGATTCCCTGTTACCCATCTAGATCCGCGCATGGTGCTGATACTACCCAGACGTCTCACTGCACATACAGTCGCCTAACCTAATTGCACGTAGTCTGCTTTCTTAGAGATTTGCATATTGGGGACCACATGTACATTACCAAATGTACGGCGATCGTAAGATGTAATTATGATGCTGTGATTAGTTAAGTCTAAATTAAGGAATCCCCGAGGGGCATGGACAATTTCTGGTATTTTGCCTTCGATTTGTAAATGGATCTTTCTTCGCGTCGTTTTCCGAGCGAAAATCCGAATTAGCTGCATTCCGATAAAAAAAAGTCCAAATTAATGTTTTTTTGTGTCGCCTTCGAAGCATAGCATCACTTTGTCCGTTGTCCGTCTGTCACACTTGGATGTCACACCCTATATAAAAGTGATTCCTAAGTGTCACTATGTTTTGCAGGGGACACATGCATTCCTTGGAATGATTTTTACTGAGTCTTGTTATAGAATGTATGGCCAATCGCTTTCAATTTTTATTTTACATAATGAATTTTAATTTCATGTGCGAACGAATCAGAGAATAGGAGAAAAGTGTGAATCAGGACTTTCTAGATTTTGTAAAAAAAAAAAAAAATCCTGATAATTGCGTATACTATTCTCAAAATAATAGGCAGGTTTTTGACCCTTCCCTTGGGAAAAATTAAGATCCGCAGATTAATTGAATTCCCCTTTTTCATACCAAAAAATATCAGTACAGTCTTTCTGGATATTTTTATTTCATTATAAAAATCTGTCATTATGAACAATAATTAATAATCCATCTAATTTGCTCTTGTTCAACAGTGCTCCTTTCACTACACTTTCCCTATTCTTTTCTATCTTCAACTATTACATACTATTGATATTTGTCATATTATTCTAAAATTATTTGTCTTGGTTTTTGTGCAGTGTATTCGGTTTATGAATATTTTTAGAATTTCTGAGACAAATAAATCTTTTTTATATTCGATATTTATTTCCGAGGCATTACATTGTGCTTCTCGGATTTTTTGCTTTTTATTCTTTCATAAAGTATATGGAGAAAACAGTATAATATTTTTCTTTTCTCATAATTCAATGTACCAAGCATTTTTTTGTTTTTAATAGTAAACTAAAACTATCTTCTCCAGTGAGAAGAATTTCAGAATTTGATTTATTATGAAATATTATTTATTAATCAATTTGTTTATTAATCAATTCTCGTAATTTTGGTTGGTTGGTGGGGGGGGGGGGATTTTTGAGGACAGAATACCTTATTACGTACACTTGTCTCTAGAAGATAAGGGGGGTATTTCTATTTGTTGTTTTGTTTTGTGTTTTCAAGAAAATAATCCCCAAACGAAAATATATGTTATTTTATCACAAACCTTCTATTTCTTTTCGATACATCTTTTATATTATAATTCTGTTTTTTTTTCTTCCAGGAATGAGGTTACAATCTCAGGCATATGGTCAGACAACGTCATGTGACCGGAAGTCATATAATTTTTACGGAGCAAATGGAATGAATGCTATTCACCACACACCTTATTTTGAGAAATGTGCAATGTAAAATCTATCGGAGTAACATTTATAAGATTATGTGCTAGATTCAAAATCGAGTCAGTTTAATATATGTACTAATGACTCAGAGAAATATTGGCTTTAAACATGTTAAAAGGAAATTAAGAATGTTAATGGATATCAAGTTTCCGACGTTTAAACATTTTTTTTTACTCTAAAGGGATTGTCAATCCAGAATTTGGCAAAATGATTGAAAACATAAAGTACTCTTCATGCTCAGAAATGAAAAAAAAAAAAAAAATGATGATGGAATTCTATTTAAGCAATTGATAACCCATCATCATATTTTACAGATATGTTTACAATTTAGCAACTGAAAATTATTTTTGTGTTCATTATTCATATTAAAAGTGTCATCAGTATTTGCTCATTTTTACATCGAAAATATCATTTTCAATTTATATTTATATGTGTTCAAAGAATTTTTATATACTTTATGTCAAATGATGTCGTCAAATTGTCGTAATGGCTGTAATAAAAACTATATGGTAAAACATGCTTCTATTTATTTTTCATTTGAATATTTCATGAAAATTTCTGCGCGTGAAACGCGCTCTCCACTTCCAACCCCTGCATATTTGCTTTCATCCTGAAGCTGTTGCGAAGTGATATCAATATCTTTTTGGATATTTTCATCTATTACAAAATATGTCACGTGACTAAATAGTCAAAATGGCAAAATTTATTACAATAGATGAAAATACCCAGAAAGACAGTATTTCAACATAGCCTGTGTATAAAATATGAACAGTAAGAATTTACTTTTTCGTTGAATTTAAAAAAAAATGGACGAATCTACCTGAAGAAATCTGGAAATAGAAAAAAAAAAAGACTTTTTAAATATAAGGTTTCAGTTTTTTCTCTCTTTTTTTTCAAAAATGGAGGGAAAGGTATTGCAAGCTCGACCAGTAATTGTCAGGTCCAGACCACCCCCCCCCCCCCCCTTCCCCCGTCTCTAAATCAGGAAACGGAGAGAGGATATGATTTTGTAAATAGAGTCACAAAGGAACGCTTCTTGTGTCTGCATTTAATATGTAAGAAAAAATAATACTATACATAGTGACATAGATGTAAAAAGGAATATGATGCAAGGTCTTTCGAGCAAGAAACCAATGCATATAAAATACACAATGAGAACAAAGGAAAAAAAAACACCAGAAAGGGAAAAAATTAAGGAAGGTTTCAACAAACACAACCAAAATGTTTGCAAAATTATATACAATCAAAGAACCATTCTGTCCCCACAAAAGAGTAAAAACGAAAGACAAAGCACACCACATACTAGTAGAAAATTATATTAAATGATCTGATATATCCAAAGTGCACGATGAACATATTTCACGGTCATTAGACCTCCCCCGTGTGGTATCCAGCCATGTGCTTCAGCCATCTCCTTACAAGCTGATGGCATTGTAATGATCCCCCATCATCGAATTTCTGAATGTAAACACTAATTTTTGACATGCTTAATTCCCTTCACAAATCATTATTCTAATAGCCATTTTATTGCTGTGCTATTGATGTAAGTTCCTTCACTCCGACAAGCGACTTTCCCAGAAAAACAAGATGGCACGAGATAGTCTGCTCCGTCAGCGAGAGCGCGGGAAACGGTTTGATCTAAACAAAACACATTGCCAGCGATCTTGGTTCAAATGGCTTTTCAAGTATTTTTTCTCTGACTGCCAAGCAGGATTGTACTTTTTCAATTCCTTTGCTCTCGGATTTAAGATGTATTAAGATAGTAACTCGAGCTATTAATATGTCATTTCCTTGACAAATGAGGATAAGGGGGTTCATTGTTGATTACAGAGTGGTACGTAGAAGTGGGAATTGGTGGGGGTTTGGAGGTATGATAAGAGGGGTATAATACGTAAATCAAATCAATCGGTCCTGTTGTCAGGTCCAAGATATAAAACAGGAATTAAAAAAGTATATAGCAAATAGCTCTTTTCATCTTTTCTCGTTCCGCTAGCGATGAAAGCTTACAGGCTTCGGAACGACATTGGTGCCAGGAAACTTGGTTTGGCAGAACTTCAGAGAGTTATCGGAAATTGTCCGATAATCTAAGGAGTTTCATATTTAATGAAATAAATTACCACGTCAGATAACGCTTCCGCCATATCCTTGTAAGTCATATCCGTGCTGCATACATAGAACAAAACGCCTTGTTGCGTTGATTGACATTGTGTATTTTTGTTGTTGCAATCATTTCCTACATATGTATACAATGAATTTAGTGAATGAAAGTGAAACACAAAACTAAAAATCAGAATTGAAAAACACGACTTTTTGCAAACAAATTTGTGAAAATTGATTCTTGTGCCATTTTGACTATTTAGTCACGTGACAGATTTTACAATTGATGAAAATATCCAAAAAGATTTTGATATCACTTCGCAACAGCTTCAGGATGAAAGCAGATAGGCAGGGGTTGGAAGTGGAGAGCGGGTTTCACACGCAAAAATTTTCATGAAATATTCAAATGTCACAAAGGAACGATTCTTGTGTCTGCATTTTTAGATATGTTAGAAAAAAAAACACCACATAAAACAAAACAAAGATAGGAGGGGGATCCCCAACAGTGAAAACTTTCGAGAAAAGAAAAAAGTGGACGAACAGACGGAGACAATTACACAGCACCAAAGACACACGGAGGGCAACGTTATCCTGGAACAACATTCGACGTTCTCATTAGATCTACAAGCATCAGGACTTCGTCATAATAAAGTTTCAGGATTCATTTTGGAGAGAAGAAAGGTACTGAGACGATCAGTATCTTTGAATTTATTCAAAAATGTTTATTTTCTACATTATTGCGTATTATTTTCATTAATTCATACATTTGTTGGCTTCATTTTCCCTGGACTTGACACTACCCATCCCCTGCAAAAAAAAAAAAAAAGAAAAAACATCCCCCCCAAAAAAAACAAAAAATTCCAAGCCCACACATTTAGCTTGACCAATGCTCTTTAGCTTGACCAATGTCAATCAAAATTTCCACAAAACTTATAATTTTCAGAAAATAAACATGGTGGAGACCACCCACTAAACCCTCCTCCAACATTTTGCATATCGAATAAAGTTATCAAAATATGAAGTCCCGTATTGTACCCTCTGGAAATCATCTATATGAGAAACATAAATGTTTTCGGAACCTTGCTGATCAGCGCTCTGTTGGTTTGACACCATATGCTATGTTACCCTTATCGTATGGATAATTGAATAATTTGTCAGAAGCATGATATCTTCTTATTCAGAAAGCGATATATGATGTAGGAATATTTTTTTCTAGGAATATCGCAGTATGAATCTTAGCGTGACAGATAACGGTGTCTCTGTTCTGCTCTCCCCGTGTGAGATTCTGTAAAAGACTTCACGCGCTGAATCTGATATGAGAGAGAGAGAGAGTTTTAGTCTTCGTTGTCTCTTTTGTGCTTCTCGATGTGCTTGTCCATTATGTTTTGGTGTTCGGTGTTTTTGTGTTTTTGTATTTTTGTGTTTTGGTGTTTCGGTGTTTTGGTGTTTTGCTTGTCTACTCGAATCCCTACTTTTTTTTAAACTCTATTGTTGAATTATGCTAAAGACATTCAAAAAAATAGTTGCGATGTTAATCGATAAATGAGTGCTTTGCACACTAGAGCTACATTTAAAATTCCCAAATTAGATGTCAGATCTCCAAATTCATAAAAAAATATCCATGAAGTAAACGAAAATGTCAAATTGACGAATGCAACAACTGTAATCCAAAGCAGAAGAACAACAAAGATCATTGACCTTTGGGACACATATGAAACACAGAAAAAGGGAGAGAAACAAAGGGAAAACTGTCATTTAGAATATGGTACGTTTTTAAGAATCATCTTTAAACAATTAGCAGGCTGTTGCAAATTTACAAAATATTTAATAAAAATATATTTCCGCTATAAAGAATCGAATAAGAGTATTACTTTTAAAAGGGGTGAATCGCGAAATGTTGTCGTCGTTTTTCTTTAAACATTTTTTTTTTTTGCAAGAGCAAGAATTATACTTTGAAATAGTAAATGAAGTCTGTATGATGTTAAGTTGCAACTCAAAGACAACAATAAATAGCGATGTTTCTGATATTTGATCCTAAATTGAAATTAAAAATGCTGTTCTCTCTCTCTCTCTCTCTCTCTCTCTCTCTCTCTCTCTCTCTCATGGTGAAACATAAGACTATCCTTTGCCCAGTGTTGTTTTTTATGATACGAGTATCAGTAAATGAAATCAGATCCGACTTAACACCATGAGAAAACTGGAGTATAAGTAGGTAAGAGTCGAAAAAACTACATTTTAATCGAAAATTTAATCTAAGAAGGCATTAATCAAATCAAAAAGTGGGTAAATCTTAACGATTTGGGCCAATTTGTCATCGGTACATCAAGGTTCTATCTAAGGAATTTTATTTTTAAGGTTTTTGTAAAGTTACCACACTGGTGAAATGGACGAGGTGGTGACGGATGTAAAACAGGTGGCATCTCACCACCCTGATCGAAAACGGGATCGGAAATACATTGTTCGTCTCAACTGGACTTTGTCCCTATGATTCACTCATTGTGTTATAAATTCTTTTTTCCCAAGAATTTGTAGAATTATTTCATAAGAACAGATCATGTGACGATATGATACAAAAAAAAAATGTACACATATATATGTATATTTTCTTTGAAGAAATTAAATCACAATTGCAAACATGGTAGGTCCCTTCTGTTACAATTTTTTTGTTCCATTTTTGTTTATATATCAATACTATTAATTTTAACTTCAACATACTGGAAAAAGATGATTCAAAATGAATCATAAAAAATGTATTGGCTGAAATTATTATAAAATTATCATTAAATCAAAATAGTTGTTTAAATCGTACACGGCACATTCGTAATATTCAAATAGATTAGGTACAAAACAAAACAAAACAAAATATGGAAGTCAGATCAAATATAGGTTGGAGTTAAACTGAAACTGTCTTAAAAAAGACAACAAAGATATGATCCAGAACAGAAAAATTGTTTGTTCTTTGAATTTAATTGCAAAATTAATGACAATACATTCCGTACAGAGTTTAGCGACTTTATATAGAACAATTATTGTTTGTATTATGGTAATTGTTAAATTTTTACTTAAAAGTTTTTCATTGGTCTTTTTCAAGTATTGCATATTGAAGCTACATGAAGGGTAATGTCCGATTAACATCATTAGAAGACTTGGCCTTGATCCACTATCCTTTTCGAAAGTGATCTGACCGCTCTGGTGATTGAGCACGAGTTCGCTTCAGTCAGAAGAGCGCGTAAATTGTTTTTTTTTTCGCATGCCCATTACCTTTTACGCATTTTACAGAGCTCTTTACTAGTATATCAGGAACAGTGTATCGTAAAGTCTTATTGATGATGGCATTTTTGTTAGAATAACAACTCTGAGTTTGAAGAAGAAATTTAAATTTTTCCAACTTCCCTTCTTGAACAGCATTTCAAAGAAACTTGACTAAAAACTTTTCTTTGCTATGTTAATTATCTATTCTAGAACAGAGTTCTAAACGTTTAAAAATCATACATACACAGACAAACGTAATCTATTTTAAAAGAAGTCCATTCATAATCAGGAAGTTTGTTTTTGTTATTTTTGATTAATGACATTCCTTCCAGAATTTCGTACATGTGTACTTAATTTTTCATTTTTGATAGAGTATATGTATATAATATATACATTTCTGAAAGTGAAATCTATGCCGCTCATTTGATAGCTACGTCACGACTTGAGTTGATTTCTTTGACATTAACGACAATCTACTATGTGTTAACAAGATATCATAATATTTATTTTATCTTAGCTCACTTTCTCGGCAAATTTCAAGCGAAAATGTCATAATATTTCTATACATACCAAACTTCTAGGTCAGGAGTATCACTGAATGAATGACACGATACAAGACTACTACATGTATCATGTGATACTTGTGACACTCCGTGATATTGATCTATCTATGAAGAGGGTCGTACCTCACATAGACATTTTACGTATGTGTGTCATAATTCGAAAAAAAAAATTAAATTTTCAAAATTTCATAAAATTGAGAAATAAAGATTGTCTTTCCCTAGTTTTGATTCGCAAATATTGAAAAAGCCATATGCAATTGTATAACCTGTACAATCATAATAATGAAATTGAAAACCGAAGAGCATATTAATCAGTGAATGACAGTCAAACAAAAACCGAAAATTAGTAAAAAAAAAAAAGTCATAATTAATGGCCATACAAACTTCTGAAAAATACAAAACCATGATAAAATCAAACAACCATAACATTTTGCAACGAGGAAGTGATTCCCCAATGGAGATGAGATCAAATGCCCGGGAAGAGTAAGTATCTCCTGCTTGTTAGAAACACCCGTCACTATTTCCAAGTCAGGCAAATCTGAATACCAACAAACGAGACAGTCTGCCACGTGAAAAGTAGTGGATTTCTCACAAAAGTAGGAGAAGATCCCAGCGTAGCGTAACAGAATACAAACAACAACAACAAAATGCTTTATTCTCATAAACACAACAAGTGCACAGAACTGTCTTCTCGCATCATTCGTATCACGTCCTACGATCTCAAATCCCGGCCCCTTTTATATAGTATTGTCCACTTTTGTAGACAAAAGTTGCCAATACGATATATAAAAGGGAATTGCGAAAGTAGAAAGTGGGTAATTTCAAGATTTAATAGTTACATCTTCAAAACCATAGCATCATTCAAGAACAGATAAATTTGCAGCATGGACTAGAAATGCACGTCGTTTAAGGTACTTAACCTCAATCACTTACACAGAGATAAACGTTATTCAACATAATTAAGTGTATTTTCATAATTATTTACAATCAGTGAATGAAAGTCAAACTCAAAACCCAAATTAAGAGAATGTGCTCCGTTAGATCTCAATCTGTGTTCTATAAAAATCTACAAATCAGTTTAAAAAATAATCTTACACGGGGGGGGGGGGGGGGGGTAATCTGAGAGTATCACCGAAAAGGATGTCTCGACACCAGATAGTGACCAACTGATACAAGTGTCACCCGCTGACCATTATCTATCTATACATGTAATATGGATGGAAATGTCATCTAGAGGAAATATTTCACACTTGTGCATACTAATTATTACTTATTTTGCATTCCAGAAATCTGTGAAAGTGTACAAAAAAAGTTTTATCAAATGTGTCTTTTATCGTATCGTAAACTTGAACTATGAATACTGTTTGTATGGCGTGCTGTCAATCGAAAGTTTGCTGATAACCTTAATTAGCACAATGTATCCATGTGAAAAGCACTGTCGCAACCTAAAATGTAATAACAACCTAAAATGTAATAAACATGATTTATTACATTTTAGGTTATTACATTTTAGGTTGACCATCCAAACCTAAAATGTAATAACAACCTAAAATGTAATAAAGTTTCAAGACAATCATAGACATTAAACGTGAGATCTGTTTGATTATTTGTTTGTTTGTCTACCCGTATGTAACCCTGTGTACATATAAGGCTATGTCACCCTCTATTTCTCCTTTTTGGATGATATTTGTTGAAATATATTGATATTCCAAGTACATTGGACGGTGACACTCAGAATTGATTCTTCTACTTTCAATCATATTTACAACTTTTAAGGTCTTTGTCAGTTAATAAAATGGAATGCAAATGAAACTTTGTCTTCAGAATTTATTACCATTTAGATTGTTATTACATTTTAGGTAAGGATGGTCAACCTAAAATGTAATAACCAAAATGTAATAAATCCTTCAGACTAAGTTTTGGTTTGTATTTCACTTCATTCATTTGACAAAGACCCTAAAAGGTGTAAATATGATCGAAAATCGAAGAAATACACCTGAGCGGCACCATCAAGTGTAAGGAATATCAAGATGTTTTAGCAAATATAATCCACACAAGGAGTGACATAGCCTTATATGTACACATAGTTACCAACGGATAGGCAAACAAACGAACAGATCTCAGGTTTAATGTCTATGATTGTCTTGAAACTTTATTACATTTTAAGTTGTTATTACATTTTAGGCTTGGATGGTCAACCTAAAATGTAATAACCTAATAATAATATGTAATAAATTCTGAAGACAAAGTTTTCATTTGCATTCGACTTCATGAATCTGACAAAGACCTTAAAGTGTGTAAACATGATTGAAAGTCGAAGGAATACAAGTTTAAAATCAATCCTGAGAGTCACCGCCAATGTTAGGGATATCAAGAGATTTTTTACAAACATCCAAAAAGAAGAGAGACATAGAGAGTGACATAGTCTTATATGTACACCTACAAACAAACAAACAGAGATATCACTTTTAACTTTTATGGTCGTCTTTAAAATTTATTACACTTTAGGTTGTTATTACATTTTAGGTTTGGATGGTCAACCTAAAATGTAGTAACCTAAAATGTAATAAATCAAGTATATTACATTTTAGGTTGTTATTACATTTTAGGTTGCGACAAATCACCAATAGCATTAATTCGGCTTGATATTTATAGACGTTACACGTATTCAAATTCTCAGCATTATTTAAGAACAGCTAAATTTGCAGAATGGACCAATGTTATCTTATGTTAACATTTGAAGACGATGAATACCTAAAAACTTATATATATGACAAACGTGAAGACATCATCTTCAAACCTTTTCGGACGTATTAACATTCCTTCGTTTTCCTGTCTATGACATATTAATGTCGCAATTTACACGCTATTCCAAAGCAAACTCAAATTATACAGCGACTTCGTTCTGAGGGCAAGGGAAGTTGCATTTGTGAGCGACTGACTTTTTTCACTGCAATACTTTTCTGGACGGTACAATAATAGTATAAAACATCATAACTACTTGTTATTCTCCATATTGGAAAATATTTGGCATAGAACCATCCAAAAAATTGAATCGACGGGTGTTGCATGCAAACAGGATACGCTGACTCTCCCAAGGCACCAGGTCTCACTTCGGAATGTTATTCATTCCGAAGTTTGCTACCATTCCGCTTGAAATTCTAATGATTTAGCCTTGACGTCTCAACGTTGAGACTGAATAATTGATATATACTTCTTTGATGATTATAAAAATAAATTATATCGGATATAATTTTCTCTCCTGTACGGCCTAAGAGACGGGTTTTGCTAGCAAACAGGAGATGCTTACTCTTCCCGGCCACCTGGGTCCGGCACCATAGAGTAAGAATTGACTTAAGTCTAAATTTCAATTTTGTTTTGTCTCATTGTACTTAACATCAGTGATGACTTGCAATAAAGTTGATAATTGTTCTCATTGCTGAGTAGAACTAAAATCAATGAACTAAACAATTTGAATATTCAATGCTTTGGTCTCGTTGGTTTATGTGTTGTCTTTTGTGTTTGATGTTTCTATGGTGTGAGTTGGTGTTCCTTGTCCCTTTTGCGTCTCTTCGTGTGGGTGTCTGCTCTGTGATTTTGTATTGTGTGTTTTGGAGTTTTGCTGTGTGTGCTGCAACCTAGTGTTGTTGGGATCGAGATCCCCTCCTTTGTTTCATTTTTCCTTTCATACCAAGAATTAAAAAAAATAAGGTCAGAGAATGAAAATAAAAAAAAATCAGAATCCAAACTAACATTTCAATAGGTTTACAATTATATAAATTAAACAAGGCATTCAGATAGGACAGATGGTCGGAACCCCGTCTTCTCTGTAGAAATTTGGACAAGGCCCGTCATGAAGTCCTGTCGTCACAGTCAGTCAGAGTGTAATTCTTAATTATGCGCTGATACAAAAATCATCGTTCGTATTAGAAAATTGAAAATAAGGAACATTTGAATTTACCTATATACTGTCAAAAAAAGTTTAGAATCACACCAATATATTCCCTTTACCTTCTAGACAATTTGCATCCATTTCGATACAAATTTACAATTAATTTCATGAGCCATTTAGAAATTTATTCTTCTGACCATTTAGGGCAAACATATTCAATTGTGAATCTGTATTTCGTTTCTCTTAAAAATACTCTTTTGAAAAGGACGATAGTTTGTAAAAAAACAGTAGTTTTAAAATTAAATAATTTTGAATTTTTACAATTTGTAGTGATTAATCGAAACGATTGAAAAAACTAATCAGCATCATTCCTTATGTATGTTAAACGTCTTCAAATTCAATAGCATCATTTAAGACCTGATAAATTTACAGCATGGACCCACGTTTTAGAAATTTCAAGAAATGCGTGTTAGAATGAAGAGATACATAGTTTTACGTAAATATTCCAGGCTTTTCTGTTAATTTTTGAATATAGTGAAAAAAAAATCTCAATTTACCACATAATTCAAAACTAAAATTAAAAACTCAAGATTAATGGATTCCATATTTATGTTTAGTAGAGTGTTGACTGCGTATTGTGATAACTGTTGCTTTCATACACTTCTTATTCTTCGTGATATTTGAATAAGAACAGTGTACGTATTAGCTTAAAGTATACGAGAGTAAGTGTACTAGAAATGTTACTGTGGGTCTATACTTCTTTAGCAGTATATCATGCCTCTGACTTATATAAAGTAGAATAATGTTTCTAAAACATTGGGCATATTTGATAGAATCTTTAGCATTGGCACAATATCTTTTAACACTTTTTTGTTTCTCGTTTCTTGATATTCAATCTACCGTGTTAAGATGCAAATCTTAAGACTGTGCATGAAAGAAGAATTTAGAGAATTCATAAAAACAGTATGGTCATAGATGACAATAATAAAATTCTAAATATGCCGCAACTCCTCTTGTACGAGTCGAGGAGTAAAAAGCTGAACAACATTTTATAAACAATGGTAAATCAGTAGGATGCAGGGTCGATGAAGTACAGTATTTTACGTCAATGTGCCTTCATCACAAATTATTTATTCTTTTATTTGTGATGTTCGGATCCACGGTGCAGTTTCACACATAATCTTGAAAACCTAATAATAATGTCAAACGGGATGAGAAGCCTTGTTTTATTGAAATCAATTTGAAGGTGCTGAAATACCACCCATCCAGCTAGAAAAGAGTTGAGAGTGTTCGAATGGAAGTTAGAGTTTTGGTTAGGGAAAGAAACCATTCTGATAACGCTTATCGCTGATTTACATGCTGGAACTTTTTTGAAAATCAGGAGAGTGTTTTGGCAGTTTTCATCCAGTTGTTGAAGATTTACGAGGGGCGAATCCTGGAAAGGGATAGGATGTTCCCGATTACTATTTGTTTTTTTTTTCAGGTCATGTGAGTAAGAAACAAAGAAACGTATGACTCAAAAGTAAACTTTCTTTTCGAAAATCTATTTTCGAAATTCCATTTAATTCACTGCTCCTCAAAGAAGGAAAGTACATATGTAATGTTGTATGTCTTATTTTAATGAAATATGAGATAGTGAAATATAGAAAACTAAACTCATTCAGAAGAAAAAGAAGAAAACGATTATATTTCGATTTTTTTTTGCAATTATATATCTAATTCATGAACCTCGCATTTCACTGCTCTACAAGAAATGGAGTATACCTTAGGCAAGCGCAATGTAGTTTAATTCATACATGTATCAACATGACTCTGTTGTAGCATGCATAGCAAAAACTCAAACATCAAAATGCTAAATTAAGTCACACGGTGTATTTAGGAGCAAGGAAACATAACTCAATCAAATTTTAGGTCGATTTTTTCCGATATGAACAAAGAAACATAACTCACAGAAAAAATATCGATCATCGATTTTCCGCAGCTTATTCCTTCTTCTGCACAGATGTTGGTTGTACAGCGTGGCGCAACAGCGTGGTCCTTTCAACAATGGGACATGTGATCAATGAAGTAACGAATGTCGATGAAAAATCACATCTTATCCATTTACACGTTTATAATATAACAAAAATCCATTACATGAAAAGACAAACATTTTCTTAACGTTGACTTCTAGTCTACATCAAACATGGCAGCTTTCATCTACTTAATTCTACATGCTTTCTTTTCTTTAATATTACGAGAATGTTATAGCGAAGTATTGGAAGTTACAAAAAGCAGTTTCAATTCTGTAAGTAGTCATTTGTTACATTAAGATTTTTAAACATTTAATGTTATATTAGATTTTTGAAGAAAAACACCTTTCACTTTTATATGATCCTTTCGTAACCCTAATATTTATGCACATTTTGTAATTTCGGATGAGACGTTTGAAATAAATATCATCTTCATATCCTTCGCAATATATCTTATATTCCATATACTTAAAATCATTTTTTTTTCCAGATAAGAAAAGAAAGTCCGTTTCTTGTCCTTTTCATGAGTACCAAAGGTATAGTCTTGCGTACACTTCCTTAAAAAATTGGTAGAAATGATAAATATTGACTATATATCTTCTGTAAATGGTAGATATATTGGATTGAATTTAAGTACAAAGTATTTCGCATTTGAACATTAACAATGTCTCAGCAGTTATACTATAGACCGTATATTAGGAAATCCATACAGTGAAGGTATGGATATCTAAATTCTGAATCATGATCCACCCTGCTACGTCTTTCAGTACTTTTTTTACATAACTTTCATACTCTTTGGCCATATTACATTGTTTAGATTGAGGATCACTGACGAGGGTTGAATACCCGAAACGTGCATGTCTGGTCCATGCTGCAAATTTATCTGTTCTAAAATGATGCTATTGAATTTGAAGACATTTAACATTTGTACCACTTGGTGAGTGTCACTGCTGGTGGACCAGGAGTCCCCGAGGGCACATGTAGCCAAGTTTCAAGAAATTTCTAAAACTTGGGTCATGTAGCATCATATCCCGCCCATCCTGCTAGGTCTTTCGGTACTTTTTTGGACATAACTTTCATACTCTTTGGCCATATTACATTGTTTTGATTGAGGATCAATGACGAGGGTTAAGTACCCGAAATGTGCATGTCTGGTCCAAGCTGCAAATTGATCTGTTCTTAAATGATGCTATTGAATTTGAAGACGTTTTTAAAGCATCTAAATTGTATGCCAATGAGCCAGCGATGCATTGAGGGAAACGTGCCTTAGCTTTAGAATAATTAATCGAATTGGTGACAGAAAATAAAAACATATATTTCAGCCAGCGCAGAAACACTGAAATAAGGAAAATGATATCCTCGGGAAGTTAATGATATATATTTTTTTATAAAAAAAGTCTTACTCCAAAATTTAGGGGTTCACTTCTTTTCATGTGGTGGAGGTTTTTGTTTGTTTGCTTTGGTTCCTGTTTTATCCTGATTTTGTATGCCTTCGGTTTCTAATTTCCTAAATTATCGAATTTGTACTGTGTATTGGGATATGGTCATTGTCCATATTTGACATTTGAAAACACTTAAGTTTTTCGTGGGGAAGATAACATTCATGGGGTCATTTAGGTTTCTTGTTCCTTAGATATGATTTTGACAAGAGTTTACTTTGTCTTATATAATACCAATTTCTTACCTCAGATTGCCGGAAATGTGAAATACTGTTTCCAAAATTTATGGCTGCGTCCCAGCCTTTCCAATACGACAAAGAGATGGCATTTGGACGGATCAGTGACGATAACTTGTCAAAAGAATTAGATGTCAGTAAATTCCCTTCTGTAATCCTGATACACGAAGGCAAAAAGGAACCATATAGGTAAATACGAATTTGACAATCTCATCCTTT
Organism: Pinctada fucata; assembly: GCA_028142955.1. Lineage (NCBI taxonomy): Eukaryota > Metazoa > Mollusca > Bivalvia > Pterioida > Pteriidae > Pinctada > Pinctada fucata. The sequence goes on along the minus strand of AP027113.1, from coordinate 30,204,791 downwards.
TCAGGTCATTTAATCAATGAATGAAAGACAAACAAAACCAGAAATCAGATTCCAAAAATCACAATCAAAATGCTTACAAATTTTTGAAATAAAATATATATGGGGGGACAGAGGGTACCTCTCTCCCCACTCCCACACCCTTACCTCCCCCTCCCGCCCCTCCTCCATTCCCCTCCTTTTCATCCTTCCCTAACCTCCCCCCTCCCACCCCTTCTCCCCCTCCTCCCGCCCCCTTCCTCCCCTCCCTTTTCCCCCTTCCCTCCCTCCTCCCTCCCCTCTCTCCCTCCTCCCGCCCCCTTCCTCCCCTCCCTCCCCTCCCTCCCCTTTTCCCCCTTCCTTCCCTCCTCCATCCCCCTCTCTACTTCCTCCCGCCCTTCCTCCCACCTCCCTTTCACCCTGTCCACCCCCTCATATATGAAACATAATTTCCTCGCGAGAAAAGAAAATAGGACATTTGATTGTGATTTTTTTATATTCTGATTTCGGGTTTTGTGTTTGACTTTCATTCACTGCAGTAAATTATAAATCAGAACGTAGTTCGAAATTTATCTGCACTCTATTAAAAATTTGAAATATTTTTGCGGAATGTTTTACTTAATTTTATATTATAACATTTGCATATAGGTGTATTTTTGTTGTTGTATGTTTATTTTGTGTTGCCTTCATTAGTTGTTTAAAAATATTCAGAAGTCTTTAGTGTTCACTCTGTCTATATTTTACATTATTATTGAATATCATATTGTTGAATTTCACAATGGTCTCAGTTTTAAATTAACCCCCCTCCCCGCGATGGCGGTGCGTGCTTCAATTTTGGCAAGCTATGCAAAAGTCATTTTTAAAAATCACATAGTATTTCGTCAAAGTTTCGATATCATCACCATTTCACGACAGCATTTTTGAATAGTTTGTATTTATTTTAAATTTTGAATTTGCGCGGCACCGCATTTTTCATTTGAGAGTTTCTTTATGTGCATACATTTAAAGATTGGATCGTTTTAACCATATAACTATAACACGATTCTGACAAAATTGGTGAATGAAGTTATTATTTAGATTTCTCAAAAATAAAAAAACATCAAAAACTATTAACTCCTTTGAACATTTAATTTAGACATGAAGGGGACATAACTGTGGATACCATAACAGAGTTTATAGCCACAAGTATGAGAGGAGACTTTTCCACAGTTCGTCGGCAGTATACCACCGAAATCTTTGCCAATAATTATAAGACTATTTCTGAAATTCCTAGTCTCTACAAGATGTTGATGATGTACAGAAGAGGTTTGTCTATATATTTGTCCATTAGTTCCACATTTCCGTCTGTCTGTCTGTCCGTCCGTGCGTGCGTGCGTCCGTGTCACATCTCAAATTTTGACAGAGTCTGTCTCTCGAGCTTTGAATAAAAATATACATGTAAGAGCATTTTCGCTACAATGCCCACAGTTTTAAAATAATGCTCATGATACTATAGAAACTAGTATGTTCTTGTTGCAAGCAACTGACAGATTCTTCCAATGTAAGTTTTCACCTTTGAATCCCGTATAGATGAATGAAAAAGATTGATAAATGGTAAGAAATTGAGACAAGTATAAAAAGAAGAGGTGATTAGCAAATAGAGCTTACGTCTCGATTTTGGGATAAGGGAAAGATCCCCAGCATGACAACCCTGCAGACACCCAGCGAAACATATCCACAAGAAACTGACACAGATTGACATCAGACAAAACTACAAATCGCACAATGACGTTAGAAAATAATGCAAAATAATCGAAACAGACGCACAAAAACATCAAACATAAAAAACAACACATAATAGGAAGGAGGCCAATGTGCACCAGGCGCCGAATTTGGACAGCCATCTGCTATTAGTAGATGGTGTAGTTATCCGGATTACGTGCGCAAAACCCTCCTACTTTTCCGGATACACAGAGGTCTCCATAGACGCACAATTGTCTTTATGGATATTGTTAACTTGGGAAGTGAAGGCCTTGGTCACTGAAAACAGGAAGTCTCATTATATAGTGGGTCGCTAAGGCATGTTATCTGTATACTTTTTTACTTAATTTTTTTTATTCCATGAGTCCATGATCACAGACTATCACTGTTTGGTCTTGAACGAACCCAAAACAGGAATTAAACATGATTTTCATTGGATAATATCTATAGGTAGAAGATGACAATCATGACAGTACTGACAAATCAATCGTCAGAAAGCCACGATCAGTGCACTACGATTGTGGCGTACTATGCACGTAGCGCAGCGAAGAATGGACCCTTGGTCTCCGACGACGAGAACAAACATGTCACAAAAAAAGAAACAAAGTTCATGAATAAAATCTTTCCTTTGATACGATGCATATACATTTCAAAAGTGAATAAATTTTATACAATCTTTATCTAAACGTAGACTGTGGTGTGATCTTGAAATTCTTGTTTTTTTCCCTTTAACCAAAGTTTATGAACACCTTTATTCTTCATGTTTTTTCCCTTTATCCAAGGTTCATTAACAAATTTATTCTTCGTGTTTTTTTCCCTTTAACCAAAGTTCATTAACACCTTTATTCTTCATGTTTTTTTCCCTTTATCCAAAGTTCATTAACAAATTTATTCTTCATGTTTTTTCCCTTTAACCAAAGTTCATTAACAACTTTATTCTTCTTGTTTTTTCTCTTTAACCAAAGTTCATTAACAACTTTATTCTTCTTGTTTTTTTTCTCTTTAACCAAAGTTCATTAACAACTTTATTCTTCTTGCCTTTTTCTCTTTAACCAAAGTTCATTAACACCTTTATTCTTCTTCATAAGGACATGATCTTGAAAACACCTTGTATTCAATCATTGATCAAATGTTTGGTTAACATGTACGATTAACTTCCCTTTGGCAGCAAATTAAATTTTATATTTGATTGATTTTAAAGAGTATAGTATCAACATTTCATATTTACAAGTATATGTACATCGAATCGACCCTACACAAGATTCGGAGCCGCGCTTTATCTGCAAATTTGAATTAAAAAATAAAACATGAGGGCGCTGCTTAAATATATTTGGATGTGCCAGAAAATCACTTCGGCATTTAATAGGCACCACTGATGGGGATTTACTAACCGAAACGCATGTCCGGTGCATTAAAATTGGTTTGAAATTTTCATCGAGTCAGAACACTTCCGTATTTTTATATAATAGGCACTAGGTTAGTACCGCTGCTGTTGAACTGATACCGGTAGTCTACGAGGGTCATATCATTGGCCTTGTGTCACTCTTCTTCTGCGTTAACTTGCAATATTTGTTCATTTTCTGATACTAAATTTGAAATTTAATTTAAATCATATCATTCGTAGAGCACTCAGAGGAAGTAGCACAGTTCGACGCTATAGCTAGAGTTTTCAAGAACGACGACGAGGTAATCAGGAAAAAATTGATACCCTTTATTTAAACGAATCAGTTCATTTTCTGCCTTTGTTCAATATTTCTCATCAACGGTCGACAATTTAAAATTTGATTTTGAATGCTCGAATATCGTTAACTTCTACATGATTGTTTCTTTTCTACCGTTGTAGGTAATGTTCATGCGCCTTGACATCGGACGGGAGAAAAGCGTGCTGAGCGAGTAAGGGTTTATTTTATGATAATTGATGTTTCTTCATACTTAAGAGGTCACCGGTAATTAGATTTCCCTTCCATTCTGTATTGAAATTCAAAAGGCTAAAAAAAAATAATGACCAAAATTACAAAAATATGTAATTTAAAAGAATAAATAGATAATAATATGGTGTGAGTTGGTGTTCCTTCTTTCTTTTACGCACCGGTTGCCCATTAGTCTCGTTGGTTTATATGTAGTCCTTTGTGTTTGATGTATCTATGTTGTGCGTTGACGTTCTTTGTCCCTTTTGCGTCTCTTTCTGTGCTTGTCTGCTTTGTGTTTTTGCATTGGGTGTTTTGGGGTCTTGCTTTGGGTGCTGCAACCTGGTGTTGTTGGAGATCCCCTCCTTTGTTTCTGTGAGTGTCTGCTCTGTGTTTTTGTATTGGGTGTTTTGGGGTTTTGCTGTGGGTGCTGCAACCTGGTGTTATTATAGATCCCCTCCTTTGTTTCTGTGCTTGTCTGCTCTGTGTTTTTGTATTGGGTGTTTTGGGGTTTTGCTGTGGGTGTTGCAACCTGGTGTTGTTGGAGATCACCTCCTTTGTTTTTGTGGGTATCTGCTCTGTGTTTTTGTATTGGGTGTTTTGGGGTTTTGCTGTGGGTGCTGCAATCTGGTGTTGTTGGAGATCCCCTCCTTTGTTTCTGTGCTTGTCTGCTCTGTGTTTTTGTATTGGGCGTCTTGGGGTTTTTCTGTAGTTGCTGCAATCGAGTGTTGTTAGAGATCCCCTCCTTTGTTTTAGAAATTAACGGAGGAGAAGAACAAATATGCTATCAATCAAATGATAAAAACATGGCCAAAGTCAATTCTCTAAAACATCACACATTTGTAATATTGGTAGTTAAAGCGGTTTTCATATTTGCGATGGCTTTCAATGTGGATAGAGATACATTTTTGGAAATAATAATTTCACACTTTTTTGCCATATTACATTATTTAGACTGAGGATCACTGACGAGGGTTAAGCTGCCGAGACGTACATGTCTGGTCCATGCTGTAAATTGATCTGGTCTTAAATGATGCTATTGAATTTAAAGACGTTTAACATATAACTAACAAGTAATAACTTAGTTCACTATTTGTGTTTCTATAGATTTGAAGCAAAGAAATTTCCTGCCTTTTACTGGTATGACAACGACGAAATTCCAGAGAAACAGAGATACGGAGGACATCTAGACAAATTACAAATTGAAGAATTCATAAAAGACCAAACAGGGTTGGAGCGGAAACGAGATGGGGAGTTACCACCAAAAGTAGGTATTTTTATTCATATTTGATAAATCTGTATGGAAACATATATTCAATACTTCTGGTTGAACAGATACGCAATTTCGCAATGATTGCAAAAGGGTTAGATTGACAAAATAACATTTCCGTGGACTAGTTCATATTTACTCAATTCAATTATCTATGTGTTGCCTTTTGCAAATTTGAAAGAAAGAGTAAGTTTAAAGTTTCATGATTTAGATACGAAGTAAAATATACCTCTGATAGAATTTGACTTCAATTGTAGGGGATCATATTCATGTAGCAATCTTACCCTCTCCAGGCATCTGATATAATTCCCTTTTTTATGGTTCACTTTTCGCCATGGTTTGTAATTTGCTGTGGGTGCTACACTCGAGTCTTATATATATTTGACATCTTCTCCTTTCTTTTAAATTCAATATGCTGTTTCGATTTCGAATTCCAATTTGATCAGGCTTAGCATGCTCTTCGGATTATTCATTTTGGAGTTTCTGTGATTGACAATATAAGGAGGCAATCCTGGTCTGATGACTTTATAGTGATCACAGCGGGTCACACTCTCATGGGACGAGAAAAAAAGTCATCACAAATAACACATGCACATCGATCTTTATCAATTATTTGTCATGCTTTGGTTTTTCTTGAAGGCTGGTGTGATCAAGGAGATGGATGAACTAATATCGAGACACGTGAAAAACATCAATGCAATACGAAATATGGTCAGTGACTTCTTTTTCAACTCTTTACCATTATCAATTTACCGTGTTCAAAACTACACAATCCTACTTTCATTTTTGTACTATTTCACGCATCTGACGAACTAATCAAATTGTTCGAAGTACAACACTTTTCAAAAATTATGTCATGTGATTACAGCAACTAATCATCGAGGAAGCTAAGAAAATTGCAGAGTATCATAAACAAAAAGAGTAAGTAAAATCTTCTTTAAGACTCGTGAAAGTTTTTTTGGAAAAGCTTACCCTATACACTGTAACAATGAATTCACTTCGGCCACTGATGAGGATTTACTATCCGAAACAAGAGTCTGGTGCATTGAAATTGCTTTGATTTTTTTCTTCAAGAAGGTAAAGAGTTTAAACACTTCCGTATTATTATCATAAACACTTATTTCCTTTTGCAGTGTGGAGCATTAAAACTTGTTCCCTGTGACTGGATGCTTAAAGTGTAATAATTACCGGTACTTCTTTCCAGCTCTGTTGCATGAAAGAAGCTTTGATTTGGCCCTTTACCAATTTGACATCCTACATATAATTTTGCAATTTTGGAAACTTGTCATTTCATCCAAAAATATAATCGAAATTAAAGGACGTTAACATCTTAGAACCATCCCTCCAGTGCTATTTTAGTCATAGATTTCATTTAACTATGTTCCTGAATCGACCTTAAACAAAATTTGGAGACGCGCATGCTCTTCATAGTAAATGCACAAATTTAAAATCAAAAAGAAAACCAGAGGGCGCTACTAAAAGTTTGAATCAGTAGAAGGGTAACCTTTCGATGTAAAACCGGCGGCAAACTACATGTTAATCTTATGACAAACCACCAAATACTGTTGTCCATCCCTTCTTTGTATATAATTCGAAAATTTCTGTTTACAAATTTTTCTCAAATTTCTGAAGCCTGCATGGGTCCTGTAGCATCATATCCCAGCCATCTTGCTACGTCTTTCGGGATATTTTGGACATAATTTTCATAGATTTTGGCTATATTTCATCGTTTAGATTGAGGATCACTGACGAGGATTAAATACCTGAAACGTGCATGTCTTGTCCATGCTGTCAATTTATCTGCTTTTAAATGATGCTAATGAATTTGAAGACGTTTACCATTTTCGATATTCGATATGAATCTCACTCCTCGATACCCTTTTTTTTTTAACTATCCTTGAGAACATTAATGAGCTAGATATCCCATTATGCCTTTCTTCTATCCTTCTCTTAATTGAAGCAAATTCTCTGCAATCTAGAATGTAAGTCGATCATTCTCACTAGTGTGCTTTTTTTGGCAGACTGGCAGACTACTATGTTTACTTATTGGAGGATATTGAAGATGCTCAATCCCTTGACGTCATTGATGACGAAAGAACATCCTTGAACAGAGCTGTCGCAGAGGGTAAATGATATATAATAAAAGGGACAAGATTTGCATGAATTATTGATGCTCCATGGGGCAAGAAAAGCATTTTATTCAGAGATTATAATTTCACTGTAATTTTCACTGTATCAGGAGAAATTACTTTAAAATTACAAAAAATAAATGTGCTAGAAACACAGAACGTCGTAGGGAATTACCTCAATTCCGATACGGAACAAATTTTATGTGTCATATTGTTCATATATTCTTTTGTAATATTATATAACCAGAATGTAACGTCGGTTCTGATTGGTTGTTGCGCGAGTCATTATTTTCCGATAATGACCGCTGACGGAAGATAATGACTCGGTGTGCTATTTTTTCCCGATTTCGGTACTAACGATGAAAATCAAGATTGTTACTTTGTTAAATCTAATAAGTTTTTATACACTTTTCACAAAAAAAAAAACAAAACAAAACGCAATTTGGATATCGAATTCTTTATCAAAAATAGAATATACCTATTGCTTTGATTTATTAATTTAATGATATAGAGTGTTATACATGTATGTCGCTATATTATATAACAAATAAGGACTTGGCCTTGGTCATTATGTCATTATAATGACCCGATGAGATTTGTAATATCAACCTCGGCCTTCGGCCTCGGTCGATATTACAAATTTCATCGGGTCATTATAATGACCTCGACCAAGTCCATATTTGTATAATACAGTGCACCATATGCGCATTTCAACAAAAATGCATCATCAGTAATACGTGATGCCGAAAGAATGGAATTACAAATAGTGAATATATATAGTGAGATATGCCATGAGGGAGATATTATTAGTTATACAGTGTTTTACAGGGGGGGGGGATACAGAAATATATTGGGTCGATGAAAAAAGTTGTATTGGGCGAGGCGAAGCCGAGCCCAATACAACTTTTTTCATCGACCCAATATATTTGTGTATCTCCCCTGTAAAACACTGTATAACGAATTTATCCCGCCGATGGCTTTTGGTTTGTGTATGTTATGTCAACATGTTTTAAAGCATCTCAGCGACGTCAACAACGTAAAGCGTCTTAGCAGAGGCAGGATATCAAAATGATATCCTGTCAGTAAGAAAATACAACATAATATTCGGTTCTTCTCGACCAATCAGATTGCAAGAAATTTGCCAGAGGCGGGATAAATAGATATTCTTTGGTTTCAGAATCATTAGTTTTATGAATCATTTTTTTCCTCAGTTTCAGATAACAGACCAAAAACAAAAGAAGCATTAAAGCGTCGACGTAATATTTGTGTGTCTATTATTGACGCCATCGGTTTGCATCTCCATGGCGGCAAGGACTCGCCTTTTGGTATGAGAAGAGACAAGAAACTATTTGAAATGGATATAGATCAAGAAATTGAAATTTTGGAAGACAATTCAAGAGCTAGGAAAGGGAAGAAAGAAATAAAAACAGATAAAGAGGAAGAGAAGAAAGAGCATCGGAAAGAGCATATTCATATCCACGAGGAACTTTAGAGTGTCATCGAAAAGTCACATTCCATTTAGCTTACTGGAGAAATTTATTGTACATGATTTAAGTTCTAACCTACCAGTAGTGTTAACAGCTCAAAAGCTTTTGAAATCTTGCACATTTCGATTTGAAAATATTTTGGTCACCTTTCAATGGAGTCATTTTTTACTTTGGCGTATCTCTGAAAGGAATACAGGTCGAATTAACATCTAAGTGCAATTAATATTCATACAATTTTACCCCTCAAAGAAAATCATCCCAATCTTAGAAACATGCGTAGTACATACATTTGTAGAACGAAAATATAATGCATACTCAATGTCTCATGTATTTGTTTCAAATTCTTTTTTGTAATAAATTCATTTTCCATTCATGAATTATTCCTTAAACTTATGAAAAGCACTATGGCTGGAAGCATCACTGAGGAGGATTTATTATCCGAAACACGTGTCTGGTGCATGAAAATTGGTTTGAAAATTTTCTTCAGGAATGTATATAGTTGGAACACTTCCGTATTTTTAATTAGAGACGGACTTTAATTAGAGACGAATATTCTCATCCTGAATGAAGATATGCTGTCATAAGCATATAGATACAGGAACCTTTTCGTCTTTTAATTCGACCTGCCGTGGTGTGTACTCAGTGAAATTAGGGACCAAAGCAGAAGAACATTTGAGTTTGAATTATCCCTGAAATGACCAGGTTCGTAATGACGATTAGATATTCCATGTTCTTTTTATGATTGACATCCTGTCTAAGGATGATAGAAGGCGCAGTTGATTCGCATAAGCACATATTTTGGATCAATACAATGGATCAAGTTGCCTAGGCGTCACTTCTCGAGACCACTGGGTAATCGGACAAGTGGGGGGATTTTGTGCACGTAATCCGGATAACCAAGTAATTTGCTACTATGTGACAGATGGGCGTCCCAAGTCCTGGACTCTGGTTTGTGTCTAGTCTTTGGTATTTTGGTGTACCCTGTCCCTTTTGTGTTTCTTTTGTCCAGTCTGTCGTTTTGTTTTTTTAGGTTTTTTTTTAATTGTTTTTGTTTATTATTTGCATAGGGATGTTTTTGATGTTTTGCTGTGGGTACTGCAAACGACTCTTGTTGGAATTCCCCTCTCTTCTTCCAGATTTTTGTTGTCATATCTTTTTTTAATTTTGTCATGTTCATGGTGTTTCGTGTCTTCTTTTTCTGGTTCTAGTTAAGGAATGGATAAATATTTCGATATCTCTTTCTTTGATAAAACACAAAATTTGAAAATACAATTTTTAAATGATTTTTTGTGATTTTATTTTAGAATAATCAAAGCATGTTTTCTATCACAGCACTCATGAAAAAAAATGGATTTCTTGATTTGAGCAAAGATTGAAAATTGAACATATGCATGATTAGATTATCAAGTCAATTTGTGCATCAACATAATAAATGTACTACTATACACTGTATATAGAATAGATTTGAAAAAAAAATTATTGATAAACTTATAACCTTCAAAAAGCAAAGGTTATTCATGAAAGCATACATTTACAGACATACAACATTAACGTTGAATATAAACAATAGTATGTGGTGTTTATTAACTAGAAATATAAATAACGAGGAAAATATATAAGTAGTTCATCAAATGATAATACTTAATATATACAATACTGAATAATCCAAAAATACTGATAAATGATCGTAATACTGAATGAATAGCAACAAATGGGTTCCGATAGAAGGATTTCTATTTATAGACCGGAAATGACGTAACTATTTATCGCCAAGCCTCCGATGATACATTCCTAGCGTACTGTGGGTAGGTATCCCTATATCTGGCACTGAAATGGATGATAAACAACATAATGATGCGTAATAATAACAACATTGCTCTGCTTTAATTTGTACATGTTTACCGTTTGTGATTCATACGTCGTCTTCTTAGAATATTTATCTTAGCAGAACCATTAAACAACCTTAATATATTATACCCTTTTCATGAAAACTGTTTCTATATATATAATTTTTAAAATATTTTGTTACAATGTATATTTGAATCTATTAATTCAAAATTTTTTGTAATCTTATTCAAGTTTCCACATGAACTTACTAGATATTAGCAGGAATGGGTCTCTGTCCATACTGATCCAAAGTTGGTTCTTGTCTAAGTGTATACTAAACATAAAGAAATGTTTCAAATTACTTTCGAAGATTTTATCATTAGATATTAAAAGAGAAAACTGCATCTTTTTTCTAATGTTGAACGTCTTCAAATTGAGTTATAAATTCCCTTAACGTTTTGCTGAAAAATAAAAAATCTTGAATTCATTAGTCGCATTATTTTGGGATGTTTGTCTTAATGATTGTAAATGCAACACAACCTTCAAAATTGGTACGAATGGACGTCCATACATAAAAAAAGATTTATTGTTGTTTAAAGATGGTATAAATGTATAAGTATTTTGAAGTTTGGTAGAAGAAAATTGACTTACCCTCCAGGACTTTGTTATTTCTGGTCGGAGATACCTAACAGCGTACCCAACAAATCTCTGGTCTGAAATGAACAAAATAATTCTCAATATTCATGTCTTGTGAGTTTTAAAACAACGGACATAAAAGCTAAGATTGGAACAAAGGATATGTAGTAAGGACTTATCTTTTGCTGGAGATAAAGAACGACAATGCTAAATGTATGCGGTTCAATCTTTCTTGCATCAAAAATGGCACGAAAAGAAACAATCGGAAAATCAAACAGTAACTGAAAGAACGAGTCTGTTTGAAAGGAAATATTTGCAGCATCGAAGGGAACCAAAAGGTAAACACGGGAAGCGAAAGCCTCTCCTGCTGACGACACTGGCTAATAAAGTAAAGTGTGATTCAATATTTGGGATATTGATTTCTGTAATTTAGGTCTTTGGGATGCAGTAGATCTAAATTCAAAATAACATCGAACAATTTGATTTCCTTCCTTTGGGCAATACAAATATCTAGTGAGTGAGCTAGGAATAATTAAATCCATGACAGAGCACATAGCCACAAACATCATAATTTCGTCATAGACAATGTTTGAATGATACGAATTCTAAAGGGAAATCGTATGATATTGAAATTGACAATAACATCTGCTTTGGTACAAGGAGTACCTGAAAATACAATATGCAAGGATATGATATAGCTCAGAAAATTCGGCAACAAACATGTTTTTCCAAGGAAGGATTTGTTTTTCAAGATCCTATATAGCATTAACCACAACTACAACAACTAAATACAAGCAACCTACTCAGAATAACAAAACATGCCCAAAGCAGAGAAGGCAAAAATGAAACCAGACACATGAACACAACTATCAACCATTAAACAATATTTGAATCAATTTGGATACCGGAAAAACTTGTGAATGCGGTATAGATGTGTTGTGTCTAAAAGTCTGACAATTAGATGGTATTTGTCCGAATATCAGAAGGCATGCAAGCATTTGTTCATAATTTTCAGGATGCAGGTGTAATAAGTAACGCTAAAAACTTTGAAAGAATCAAAATTATGTTCAGATCCAATCGAGAGCACGAAGATAAAGGCCTCTAATAAGAGCACATTGTGCACACAGCCTACTTAATGTGAGACGTATGAAACAGATGAAAACATCGACCATAAACAATAAAAGTGAACAAGACACATAATGACAGCATGGCATTAAAGAATAAACATGTACACCTGAATTTACATTGCAGAATTCTATCCATTGTAGTGTTAAGAACCAATAATCCGGATTTACGTGCCTATACCCTTCTTTTAACAAGTAACACAGTGGTCAAATTCATAAATGATCAGATTCAATGAACATGAAAATGAAACACAGAATCTGATGTAAAGACCCCTAGTGCAATGAATTGCCAGATTTGACAATGTTCTAATGAGCTAAAGTGACAAGTGAGACATGAAGGATGTTCCCTCTTCCGGACTCGCTTCCTTTTTGGAATTCTCGTTCGTAAAATTTCAAATTTTTGAATGATTTTTCGACAACTTTTTAAAAACTGTATTTGTACCTCTACTATCAGGGAGCTCTGGTAGCTTGATGCTAAATCTCTCGGGTGATTTATTCAGGAAATCTGACCATTCTGTTCGCGCCTTCCTGAAATAAATGAAATATTGCAATAACATGGATCTTTAAACTAAGGAAGCATAGGAGGAACATGGTGAAAAAAATGGATCAGCAATACAAGGATATACATTTATTTATATTACAATATCATTTGAAAATTCTGCCCTTTACATTTGTGACAAGCGTCGACAAGGCTTTCGCCTTGAAAGAGAGGACCCTGGTTCGATATCCTGACTTGGCCATCTTATCTTTTCTCTCTTCCATTACATTTGACATTTTACATTCCATGACATAAATTCCATACCAGGACATTTACATTCAACTATTGAATCATGAAACTCGGGCACAGTGGCAGTTCGATTATCGCTTTAATTAGGTATAGTACTTATCTTGAAGATTTTACAAATATTTGCAAATTGTTTAAATCACTTTAATGGAATAAATACCCCTTATCTCCATTTATTCATGTACATTAGGTAAAATTATATCGGTCTCAAAGCTTGGGAATCCTCAATGTGACTATTTTCAATGTTTCTGGCGAACTTTAAGTTTAGACCTCTGAATATTTGATTTAGATATTGGTGACTTATTCTTGGGTTGATGAAAATAACTTGATAGATAATTTGAAATTCGTACAAATCCGTTGAGAAATATATTCGTCTGAGAAAAATAAATTGCTTCATGACATCATTGGAAATCCACGGTCTACCGTGCTACCGCAACGGGAAATGGGACCGTGGGTTTCCGACGATGGTTTTAAAGTCACATGTGCTTTTGACGACGGTGTGCCTATCAAGAGTCGAACTGAAGTCTTTAGTCGACATAACTTATTTCTGATTTGAAAAAAATCCTCTAGCCAATATGACACTAACTTGAGTTCTTCAGGTGTTGTGTAGTATTTGTGAAGCTGCTTCCCTGTTGATGTGATTTCCTGAATGCAAAAGCAGAAATGTTAGTATACATATATTCTTTCATTTTCGAATATCACTTCCTGGTCAAAAGCGACACCTATGTGACATTGGTTCGTTGTTCGTTATTAATGTGACATTTTATGTCAATTACATTATCATGTGTTTGTTGTTCACCTATTCTGTGATATTGGTTCGTTATTCTTCAGTATTATACATGTACATTTTTGTAATACTAATTTAATGCCCACGCAATTATTAAAAGTATGAATCATTTGAAAAGAACTGAGAAGTATATATTGATGCAGAAAAAAACGAGTACAACGGAATTTTAAAGAGTACCCTTTTTTTTTTTTTGCTTTGGCATACTGACATATTTTTGGATGAAAGAACATGCATAAATTACAGAATTCAAAAGGAAATTATCCGACATTTCTAACATATTAATTCGCAATTTAATATGTTAAAAGACTTATTATACGAATAAATTCCTTGTAATTATCAACAAATGAATACCGTTTATCATTCCTGAACTTTTAAGTAGGCGATATGTTTAAATTTGTTGATACTAATTAGTATATTGACTTACCAGACTGGACATGTTCTTGACTGGGGGTTCAAACATGGTGGAGGTAGCCTTTCTGAAGTCATCTGTACAGAATGAGATAGAAATGTATTAAAATTACTATCATAATCAAGTATGTGTTGCTGTTTGTTTTGTTTTCTTTTTTCTAGTTATTTTAGTCCCCTACCGGCAAAACTGAAGGTGACTAAGTGCATTTGTACATGACGATGTACAATCTATACAGTTTCGTGACAATCAACTCGAATAAGTTGCTAGCAAGGTTGTAGAACAGCAGACTCTGTGTTGGAAAATATCGACTCTTTATTCTCATAATTTTTAGTCTATGTTCGTTTTATTCCATTCAAAATATATATGCGGATTGGAAAGGGGATTTTTGTAGATTTTGCCATTACATCTACATCCTTGCTATTTGCATTTGTGAGGAATCCAATTTGGTATTTACACCACCAATCAACTTACAAACGATATGATGGCCTCTTATTATTTTTGCGCGCGATAATTTGAAAATGTATGTAGATGATGGTCTTGTAATGGTCTACATTGACAATGACATTACGAAATGTGCAGTGCTGGCTGAACCAAGTTACAGTGGGACCAGGTGCCCGGGATAAGTAAGCATCCCCTGTTTGGCTAGCCGCTTCGACCTTCGATGTTCATGCACGAAAATGAAAATATGTAATATCTCAAATACATGCACTCTCTGGGGTTATGTCTATATAGAAAGTGCTGTGGCGACCATGTCAGGGAAAAATATTCAAAACACTTACTGCCAAACCCCACTTCTTTGTTGCAGCTGTAACTAGGCTGATACTAATTTAAAATACAAAATGTAATGAAAAAAAAAACCCATTACAAATGAACGATTTGTTTTCGGTATGATTGAATGATCAAAACATTACTTTTCTCTTTTTATGCTCTATACGTCATGGGTATATAGAAATGCAATCACATAAAACACATCTGGGGGATTTAGTTTCGCTCATTTCGCAAATAAACCATTTTATTTCAAATAAATTTATTCAATTTGTTTAAAAACACGTGTTCATCTTTCACTTGAAGAACTTTAAATAATAACTTCCTATTGAACTATTTCAACAGAGTGAGAAACCCTTTAAAGTTTTTTTTATTATGCTTTCTGTTAAGTTGTGGTATTCCCAATAACTATCGAACTTTTTAACAAGGGGTAATTTCGAGACAATTCAAAGTTTTAAATTCAATCCATGCGCAGATCCAAGGAAGGTAAAAAAAAAAAGGTGGGGGGGGGACACCAGGCTGTCGAAAAGTAATTAACCCGATTTACCAGCTTCTAGCTCAAAACTGAATAATTTATACACTGAATACACTCTCGCTTCCTCCTGAAAATTTTGAATAAACATGTAACCTTAGGAGCGGTTGTAAATTTGAAATCACTGGGTCTGCGAGTGATAATTTCACAGATGCGAATTTCATTTTACTGGCTTGAAGACTTCAAAAATCAATATAATTTAAGCTCTTGGGGTCCCTGTAAATCAAACACCTTGTAAAATACTTTACCGGTTCAGTGTGCGTTGAAATATACATACATAGGGATTAGTACATGTAAAAGAACATTGGTATTAATCCATTTTCTGCCATTGAAGTTTAAATCTTTAATTCAAATGCTCTTGGAGATAACATTCATCCACCCATAGGCGCACTTTAAATTTTAACAACTAAGATCATTAGTTCATAAAATGAAATAGAATATACGGATCAGTCATATATTATATTGGATCGCAAGATATATTTATCGATAAGAATTCGATATAAATTTTAAAAGATAATGACTCAAAAGACTGTGATTCAACTGTGGTTCCGATTTCTGACACCATCCCAACATATGTGTAATGTGTCTGCTTATTTGTGTTAGATCATCAGTGACAAATCCAGGGTCTCATGAAGGGGGGGGGGGGGCTTGATAGGTAAGACTCCTTCTCTTTCGCGATAAACGGAAGGGGGGGGGCAAAGTTCAACATTTTCCACCTTATTTCCGAACAATTGACTGTTTAGAGATCATCCAAGTCCAAATAATGTTCCAATGGAAGTCCTTTGTACCCCTCGGATCGACCACTGCACTTGTTTAATTAATTCATGTGAATTTTGTTCTTTGATGATTTTTATTGTTGAAACCGTGAGTATCTATATCCTCGGCGCCTGAATTATTCACAAAGGTGGTCGACTGAACACGAAAGTAAAATCGATGCAGTTCCCATACATGTCTTTTATATATGTATAGGTAATCGAACTGCGTGAACAAATACGTTCCATTTGATAACACTTTTTTAAACAGCAAGATATTTACCAACCAACAAGTGATAGTTGAATAAAATTCATTCTGAAAAGTTATAAAAGAAAAGAATATAGAAGAGATGTTTGTTTGGAGAGAGAGAGATAATGAGAGAGAGAGAGCATGATATTACATGTTTCGTTTATATTTGTCTTTAAGATACCAGAACTCGAGATCCCATGTTTCATTTTGACAGTTCAGACACCTATTACAGAAGTCGTGACTTATATAATAATGGGTGATACTGACAAAATTGCCCTACTTAACGTTCAAGAGCTTTGAATGAATTGCTCAAATTTGTTGCTTTTTGAAACGGGAAATCATTGGAATCTCACACTCAATTCGAGCTCATAGCGAGTTTTTTTTTTTATGTGAACGGACAGACAGACCAACTTCAAGATATCTGGGATCTAAATGTATTGATTTTATTTTGTATATATATATAAATAACAATCAATATACCTGGACCACATGTAGTTGTTGTTCTGCAGTGTTCGTCCGGCAGTTTGTGACCCGCAGTATCCATGTCCATCCTCCTGAAGGTGGGGAGACGGGGGTGGAACAGCCCATCCTTCACGGCGGCCAGCTGGACCCTCCTGTGGGAGGGATACTGGTAGGAGTAACTGGGGATCTTCATGGGTAACACCCTCTCCATAGACCCGGGATCTACTCCGACAGTGGTCATCTTCTTCGATGAAGCTGATAATCACAAAAACCGCCTAACTTTCCCAAAAAAGAACTTTACACCCGTCACTTTTGTTCTTTCTTCAACAATCACGAGCTGGTAACCATTTAGAGACGGGTATTTAAAAGGATCGATTATTATAAAAATTCCCCGTCGCGTTTGACAGAATTTTAATTCCAAGTCGTTGGTATACCTGCTGGAAACCTGCCGCGAAATCCTAAGAGGCCCAACGTCACTATGGGCAACAATCAACAATGGGTTACGTCACAAGCAGCGCTTTACAATGAAAGGAAGGCGCAATAAGAAATGGCATAATAAGAAGCGATTCGAAAAAAAATGTTTAGTGTTACAGATAATAGATATTGAATTGATTGTTTAATCAGATAAAATCAACTCCAACCCTTCCCATCTTTCGCACAAAGAAAAAACCGCAAGCAGAAATCAAACCGTTTTCAAAAAAGGCGCTGAATTCTAGTATAATATTTTTTTAAATGCGCTTCTAGTGCCAGGAGATGAAAGAAATAGTTCAGAAAATTTCATATAAAAAGACAGTGTGACGCATGTATTTCAAGGGGCTTATACAAAAAGACTACTGTACCACAAGTCGACCTGAGCGCATCTATATAGAGCATTTTCGGTAAGTACGGAATGCGCCGAACACGTACGGCAATAAGGCACACAATGGAAGTGGCGAATTCACAGGACATGTTCGGTGCCATGACACCATGAACGCAGAGCATGAGTATTTCTGTCATCAGAAATATTGCCATGAACACTGAAAACAAATTTTCGGTGCCCGGTTAACTAGTTCGGGCATCCTGAGCACCGAGTTCATTTGGCTTAAGACTGTATAATCTATAAGGCAAGTGCTGTGAATACCTGCTCACTTTTTCATAAAACGAGCGCAAGAAACTTTTTCATATGAGCCCCTCAACCTTTTAGGCACCCTTATCAAATAACATAAAACTATGCAAAGGTCGACTGATCTGGAATAGAGGGACAGTGACAGCGGAAGGCTCTCCAGAGTTATCTAATATTATTTCTTCGCATCGTAGTTTCGCCTTTTCGCATCGTGTCCTAGCTTCTTAACACCGTAACTTCGCTGAAAATCGTACCCTAGCTTCTTCGCATTTACAATTTTATACACAAAGTCGGTAACACACTTAATCTTCGTAATATGAGCTCAGATCAAGAAAAAAGTTGCATGTGAAACACAGATCCCCTAGATCACAATAAGAAGATACATTAATTTTAGCTTCATTTTAAATGTTTTAAAAGGGTATCAAACGCAAAGGCTCTGTGGCGAGATAAAACTGTTGGCAGCAGAAAAGTCTTAACACACAAGCTTCATTTCCTCTCTTCAAATAACCGCATATAAATTATGCATATGTAAATTCTATACTGTTATTTTTTTTTAATGATTGCCTAGGCATTGACATTAACGTCTTATAACCGATTTTGAAAATGACATGAACAAATGATGCAGAGTTATACTCTGGTCGGACACTTGTAACTTGATTACCTCAAAGGCAAATTCTTCTACTATGACTTTGGCCTTTAAAGTCAAACGATGTAATCTACAGACTACCTCTTCCAAGAAACTTTAATGAAAGTTTTGATCATACACGTATAACGAAATTCCTGGCTTCTACTCTTACGTATATTATAAGAGCATAAGTGTACTCTTAGAATAAACATCATATATAAATAATACTATGAATTGATCATACAAAGTAGGCTTTGTCTTCTACATGTATCGTGTCCACACGAATAGGGATGGACCCACAAAGGCATAATCACTCAGACACAGAGTTATAAATAAACATTAATCAGTCAAATTCGTGCATTCTCTCCCGAGTAAAGCAATTTTGATATTGGAAGTTCTATTTTCTTGGTGGCATTGACATATCAGAAAAAAATCATGAATGGCCTCTGACTTTTAACCCTAAAATTGAAAATCTTTGTCTATAAACCTTCATTGGAGTTTGTGAAGATTGATAAAATTCTTCTGAAAAGAGTACAGCAAGCATTAAAGTACATGTACATTTTTGGATCCAGATAAAAGTAACCTTGACCTATCAGAAATGAACTTGAGGAAACTTTGTCCAAAAGCTCACATCCAATAAAACATTTTGGCCAAGTATGATCAAATTCTCTCTCACGACTGTGTGGAGATATAGGTACTTCATGATATTTTAAGCCTAAGTTAAGAAATGACCTTGACCTTTCAAAAATGACCTTGAACAACCGTGGTACAAAAGACCTTGACCTAAAGAACATTTTGGTGAAGTACACACTTTGAGTATATGATGTACTTGAATGCAAACTCCTTTTCTGCACTAATCAAAATTCAAGTAGTACATTTTGTAATCGAGCATTTGTGCAAACATAAACAATGGAAAAATGTACAAATTCTTATCTTATATGGCCCTTAGGCTATCATAAGAAAATACTTGGTCACTGTCTTATTTTGAATACCTTTCAGATAGAACAAAATATTTTATTACTATGGCCTTATCATGTAAAATCATTTTTTAATGTGAAAGACACTCACTTGAATCTCATAATGCTCGACCATTCCTGTAATTTTCAAGGATATTATGGCCATACACCAGACAATTATTGGAACTCATTACCTGTATATGCGACGTTTCATAAAGTCTTTAAGAAATGTCTAATATTCGTTTGTATCTTAAAAATGCTGATAAAACTATGACTACCTTTGGCTAGATTAAGTTTTATTAATAACTAGATAAGCCCTGAAAACAGGGCTATACATAACAGATACATGGTACTTTGTTACATCAAGATAAATGGAGATAAAACTGACCCTTTTACATGTAAAATATAGGTTAAAATGAAGCATCGGTCAAGAAATAACGAAATATATGTACGATCCAGGTATGTGTAGATAGATGTTGCATGTACGTTATGATTTTATGGAAAATTGATGATGATTTTGTCTTGATCATGCATGTTACTGTGTATGCATGTAAAATAATTGACAGAACATGGAGAAAAATGATTAAAAATGAATAAATGTAGTATAATGTACATAAATTTGTATATAATGGTATGCCTCAAGTCTTTTTTTTTTTTGCATTACTATACACTGAAATTTTTGTGGTGAAACTCTGGCAAGGCAAAATTATATTTGGTACAATGAAAATCATCATTTTTTTCCTTCAAATGACCTAATACATTGAATGTGCTAAAAAAAATCAAACATTTCTTTTGTAAGTTAGACCTATTACAAGTTCATCTGAACATATATACAGTGTAATTAAATTCAAATTAGGTGATGATTACTTAGAATTTCAGAAACATATACTTTGGTCTCCTTGAAGTTAAGACTCTATTTCTTTATTACATTTTATTTCTATTAAATCAATACATTTTTATGACTCTTTTTTATCATTATAAGCGATATAAAGCGGTTCTTAGAAAGCTTTGCTTTAAACTGTAGTTCACAAAATGATTTTAGATGCTTACTTACGCTACCATATTTAATCATGATTAGAAAATTCAACGTAAAAGTACCATAAATTTCCTACATGTCAAATATGTAGAATGCCTAACTAAAATGATCTATCACAACTTAAGTAAAATGCTAAATGTCAAAAATCTATCACATCTTAAAAGTTCAAAGCATATCTCACAGATGTTTAAACAAATTGGTACCAATTGATTATATGACTGTGACACAACAGTATGCTTTTCTCATTACGAATATACAATTCTCATTTTCAAAATGATATGTTACATGAATATGGCAATATTGGTGCACCTTCATAGTATGATTCTGATCTCAACTCATATTAAAACGTTAAAATAAAAAGCGTGAAAAGTAAAAATATAAGAAATCATACTTTGGAATGTTTTAGTAATGCCAAAACCTAATAAATTATAACTTAATTAAATTCCAACTTTAACTCTAGATTGCTCAAGACCAGGTAAGTTCCCTATCCCTGTCACAAATTTGACCTTAAATATGTGACCTTGACCTTAAGGATGACCTTGACCCTTATGGGGTATACAGTCTCATCATGCTTTACCAGTAATTTCCTATATACAGAATCGGACATCTTTCAAATTACTTCCTAGTCAAAGAGCCATAACTCTGACAAAAATTAGAGTTCTTAACTAAAATCATGGTAAAAATCTGAAAATTTTATATTTTAGGTGTTGCCGATGGATACTTAAAGGACTTAAATATTAAAACTCACTACCAGTGCATGTTACTTTGAGTACTTAAGCCGTATTTTTTTAAGTGACAAATGTCTTTAAATCGAAAAATTTATAAACAGTAAATGGGTTTCAAAATTATTTGAACAGTTGACAACCTCCAGGAAAATTTGTAATCTGAAACAAGTTAAAACAGTAAAATGTCCACCCTCCCTCTTAAAACGACTTCCATGAGGATAAAATGAATGTAAAATATGTACTCAATGTCTCATTCCATTCTTACTCATTTCATGTACCAATTAATATTCACCTCACTAATCAAAATGTGTTTACATATCATACAATTAAGCAAAAATCACAATCAAATTCTATAACAGAAAGCAAATATACAGCAAATATATTCTTTAATAATTTAATAGGATTTCTAAAAATTGTTGAGTAAATTCAAAATTTTTCATTATTCTGCGTTAATGACTAGGAATAGTTTTTGATAAATAATTATACATGCATGAAATTTTTTTTGGTCACACGTCATTGAAAGTGTGACACGGCAGTTATAACACGATCTGGTAAATAAAATACACAAAGCACTACAAAATGGATATCATTTGTTAATATACACAAACAAAACACGGTAAAAATCCATTTCCATTTAGTACACACAACTCCAATTAGTTAAAATGATGAAATCAACAAAGGGTTAAAATTGTTAAAAATGGAATGTACTTGAGAAAAAAAAATTCACTGAGATAATATGTGATGGCCCTTCAGTTTTGATTTCTCTTTTTCTTATCTTATTCTGTCATTTATAAAAAAAAAAATAATAAATAAAATTTCACTAACACATGGAAATTCAAAGTTAGTATTTCAAGTGAAAATGTAGAAGTGAAATTTACTTCATACATTCTGAAAATATTGAACTATGCATAAAAAAAAAAAAGAAAGAAAAAAATAAATGTCATAATTAGACAAAGTTTACAGAAAATTTGGATGGATTTGGGTGATATGCATCTCACAACCTTTCAAAAATAAAGATAAGTCAAGAGTTATATAATATGTGTAGAAAAGTATAGAAAATTCCTCAGAAAATACTTGTAAGAATAACTATGTATAGAAATTAATAATTAGTTTAGGTTACAAATCTCTAATTAATTTGTACATGTTATAGACATAGATAACGAAAACGCACAATATTAAATACAAATGTGTATAAAATGGAAGACTCATTTGCTGTGCTATTTCAAATCATTCAAGCTATTTTTTTTTTTACATTTATACAAAAAAAATTATTTCTTTTGAAATTATCTTTGTACTTCTAAATCAGTTTAGAGGGAAATATCGACCTGCAATAAAAAAAATTTCAGAAACTCAAGAGAGTAAATGTAATCTAAAGTTGCTAAATGTACTTTGTTTTGATCAATTCTAAGTGTTCAAATCATGTGAATGATTTCTCGAAGATTTTTGAATGTAAATTATGACTATATGATTTGGTGTAAGGGACATGTACATATTGCAATGTTTTCTACAACGTGACCACGGCGCTGTCTTTGTCGCTTTTATTGGAGTCACTTTTGATACTGTGCGTATCGCTCTTTGCGCTTCGCGTATCGCTTTTTGTACTTTTGTTTGCAGGTAATAAATGGTCATGAACTTCATCGTCTTCGTCATCGTGTTCGGGCAGATCACTATCGAACGATTTTGAAGAATGATGGGAGCTGTTATGTGAAATTTGAGAAGATGACTGCGAAAGCTGCGACATTTGTGAATGTCTGCCGACCCCTCCTCTCTGTGGGGCAAGTGTTAGACGTTGATTCACTGGCTTAACCGTAATAATAAGATTTGAACTGTTTGCAACCATCATGTCCGTCACTTGATCAAGAGTTTTTCCGGCAACTTCGATCCCGTTAACTTCTAAAACCTCATCATTTACAGCTAACAGTCCGGTACTCTCCGCTAAACCTCCTGGCACCAATCTAGAAATAAAGATCCCAGGTACTTTTTCAAGTCCATGGGGCGTCACTCGAACACTTGTGCCGTCTCTGATGTAGAAACCAAGAGGCTTATCAGAGCCGTTCTTCATCAGTTTGACTCTACGATGATGCTCGGGCACGATATCAACATCAATAATGGCGGACACTCGACGGAAATCCTCAGGCATTCCTATTGCGATTTTTGGTCTAGCATTAGTATCATTGCTCATCAATTTCCCTATTGCTTTTTTCTTTTTCTGTATTGTTCCATACCCATTCATCTGTTCATAGCCTTCTCCTAGAAGTTAAATTTAAAGAAGTGATATTAGTACTTGGTATGTAACTACAGTTTTGACATATTCTAAAATCCTTCTCTTCAAACTTCAGGGTTTTTTTTACCCTTTGATTCCAGGGGCCTGGGCCTTCAAAATTGGGGAAAATAGCAACAATTGGTAGAAATTGGGAAAAATATTATACAAATAAATTGAGAAAACAAGCAAAAAATTGCTTCTAATGAAGACGAAATTCGGAATAAACGCATATACCGGTAGACACCTGTAGTACCAAGAATATTATATTTCAGATAGTGTACATTGTAAAACAGAGAAATTATAAATGTATTTTCAGTAATTTCAATGGGTTTTTATACTTTTTTAATTGGAATTTAATTTTTTTTTCAAATTGGGAATTTTAAGCTCAGAAATTGGGAAAAATGCCTGTTTTTTAGCATTGGGAATGGGGCCGAATTTTGGCCCTGGAGAACCCCTAAAAAAATCCCTGAACTTTTACCTGATATTCACAACAATGGATAGACAAATATGCTTTTCTTGTGTGTGTATCATTCTTAAAGTCTAGTTGGTCCTACATGTATGTACATGTATATGTAATAGTCTAGCATAGAGCATATGCATGGAAGTTATTAACATGATTAAAAAGTTTTAATTTCACACAAAGGAATATTTAACTCTACTAATCTATTTAACATAATTCATCATCTACAATTCTTCTGATGACTTTTCCAATTCTAATCACATTTTCATTGCATTGTCTAGAAAAATCTGTGAGTATGTACATTAGTAGTTACAAAATGTAAAGTATACAATGTACAAGGCTGCAATAATTAGCATACAATGAAGAGACGCTGTTTCCTAAATTTTCAGATCTGAAAACAATTGAACAGATTTTCTGCTACATCTACACCACCATTACTGCATGTGATATCCAATTAACATCAGCGTTTTTCTTTCCCCAAAAATTTGGCGATATTCAGCCCCTTTCCCCTTTCTCTGGAGTATATATCTTTCCCCTCTTGTCAGAGAAATTTCCCCCATATAAAAGATTTTTTCTTTGGCAAAATTTTGTTTAAAATATTGTGTAAAATTCAAGAAAATCAGAATCCAATAGTAGAATATGGTTCCATCAATGTACCTGTACAGTATGTACTCAAAGCCATTCCAATTATGTTACAGTAATGCTATCTTACACAGTTTTTTCAAGATTTTATAACTTTATTAAAAAATTCCCCTTTAGAGTATTTTGCGCACATATTTTCCCCAACGTATCGGCCCTGACCCCCTGACCCCAATAGTGAGCACTACATCAGTACATCAACATATACCTTTACGCTGGACCATGACCCTGAGTAGAGGTTTGGCTGTAGTGAGGGCCTTCTGGTAGTTATCATCATTGTTGATCGGCAGAAGATCCCCCTGTGTATCTGTATATGTCACGACAAACTCCCCATCGCTTACACTGTGGAGCTGTCCCAGAAGCTTCTCAAAATCGGTAAATAGAACTAGCTTCTCCTTGTCCACTGAAAATCTCCTAAATTCTGCATCAAACTGAAAGTAAAACGAAATCTTTAACATTGTACATGTACGTGTTAACAGAACAACTTATTGGTTGAAATACAGATAACTACAATAGTATACTAAAATACTGAGTCCTGTATACATGTATATTACTATATATTGTTATGGGGAAAGAATAAAGTACCTTACATGTATTCAATGTATATACGCACATGTTTGAATGAATGTGGCATTCAAGTGGCACTGACACTGTAAATCATGAATTGCAAAGGATGCAAATCATAGCATGTGCATATATATTGCATGAAATGCGCCAAAACGCATTTACATGTACATGTATGATAAATGCTCTTGCTACCGTACAATGTACATGTGTTGTATACCCGTAAATAAACACAAATCAAGACACTTATTAATTAACATCCTTGGTTCCCCAGGCTATTTTTGTGCTTTGGCTGAATACACTGGGTCAGCTCATACTATTTCGGGTATTTTAAAAGAAATAGCTCTTCTTCATGAAGTTAAAAAACTGAAGGTAATGGCTGCGCGCAGACCAGTGAGGACAGTATGTGAATCAGACACAAGAGGGAATTTTTGTCCATTACCCGAATATTTGCAGAGATTAATCTACAATTTGATCCGATAAAATTTGGCCAATGGGTCCTGAGCCAAAACAATGGGTCCCAGCAGAAATCAATGCGTCCCAAGTACCGGTACTGTAAACAGTCTTTTTACAAGTGAGATGACTGGTTCACAATGTTTTATGTCCGCGAGAACGTTATGTTCCAGGAAAAATTATTAGAAATAAATCGTCTATCTCCAAAAACTTCAATCTCATAGTCAAATTTGCCGAATTAAGTAATTGATTGTTTTAAAACCTTATCAAAACAAACCAATTACATGTATATACGGTATGCGAAGACGGTACTTAGGTGAGAATAAATTTAAACAATTTCAATTGATCGTTTCATAATTTCCTGCAAGGTTTATCATGGAAGAAATTTTGCTAAATATATTGTACATGTACGTTTTACATCCGAATGCCAATGATAAGAAGTTAGACTCGCATCGGGACTGAATATTATAACTTTTATCGAAAAATGTTTCAGCAATGATTTCTCATTGCCATACCATGGACATGATCAACCTATTGTTGGATTTAAAAGAGCGGCCAAAATATGTCAGATCATTTATAAATACGAGACATTTACAGGTTAAAACAGCTAATACACTTTCTCGACTTTTAAAGTTTTATGAAAACATGAACTTAAGCGGACGCAAAATACGAAAGTGAATAATGCCTACGGCGGGACGCAGTGATCGGAAATCAATGGGTCCTGGGCAATTTCTATGAGTCAGAGACGCAGGATGCAGAGCTAGGTTAATCCCTGTATTTGTATCAAAAACATCTGATTAAAAATTTGATTATAAAATGTCTCAGGGCATCAAGGAGTATTCTTACATGTACCTAGTCAAACATGCACTATTTATCATTGCTATCCAAAAGATGTTTGTAAACTATTATGTGAATTGTGATTGGATAAAAAAGTTTGTGAGGGAGCCAATCAGCAACATTTGCATATAAATGGAAATCTCCGAAATGGTATGAGCTGACCCAGGTTATTCAGCCAAAGCGCAAATAGCCTGGGGAACAGAGGATCATTATCAGATTCTATAAATGAAAACATTTAATTTCAAGCACCCTAGAACTTTGTATGGCCCATAGGATAGACTTATATTGGTCCTGCTTTCAAGACTCCGGTCTACTGCTAACGCACCGGAGTCTTGTAGCTGCCCACCATGTTGGTATGTAGTTCTTTACGCATCGTGATGTTAGAGGAAACTAGAACAGGGAAATTACGATGATTATCGCATTGACAGCGAGTAAGATTACATTGAAAGGATGGATAATATATTAAATTATTATGGTCTAACCTTTAAAATGTTATATAAAGTCCAACACTTAGTGCAATCTTGTCATTATCTGACCACATTGGATTCACCAGTGGAATATAGCGATATGAAAAACTCGAGCCCGAGTTTTCATTTGGATCATTAAATCTCGAAAAAATAACATATTTGATCAACGAATTAATCACAATAATAAGAATTATAATTTAATTTGACAATACAAAGGTAAGAAAATGATGCTTGTTTGAAATACAGGCGAAATAAATATGTTTTATGCTAGGCGAAATCCCTCATTGCCATTTAAGAGCTGACAGATATAACCTCGCGTCTCGCTGCGAGGTTATATGTTATAGAACTAGATTAAATAACATATTTGATCAACGAATTAATCACAATAATAAGAATTATAATTTAATTTGACAATACAAAGGTATGACAATGATGCTTGTTTGAAATACAGGCAAAATAAATATGTTTTATGCTAGGCGAAATCCCTCATCGCCATTTAATGATTTAAGAGCTGACAGATATAACCTCGCGTCTCGCTGCGAGGTTATATGTTAAAGAACTAGACTTATAATAGCCACTGCCTTATGATCATGATGATATTGATGCAACACATTCTTACTAGTAAAATGTAAATTCAAGACTTTGATTATTTACATGTAGACAATCCATGTATGTAGATGTTTCAAATATTACGATCTAACATGTTTACATTTTTCATTCATGTTTCATGATTACTTCTAACTGTATATGAATAAATTGAAAATAGAGGACACACACCCTAAATCAAACAATCAAATATAACAATGACCAGGTGACTCATCTCTATGGAACTGTGGTTTGTCACCTTGCCACTGAAATAACTTTTACCAATACACCTCAACAATTAGAAACTCTGATGAAGAGAAGGTGTCAAAGGCAAAAATAAATGACACTTCATTGTTTCTTGTCAACAATTGGTGTCAAATATGACCTAATATTCCATCACCTGTTGGTATGGGAGGAATTCAATCATTTGCAATAAAAAAAAAATCCAAAAACAAATCGTTAGAAAACTTAGGATTTGACTGATGTCCGTAAATTTTCTACACATTGAATGAAATAGACATTTCAATTTAAACAATTAAATCGAATTCCTGTGATGAAGATGTCAAATGGTCACACCTGTCGTCAAAAGGGGGTCAAGTTTCTTTTGATCTTTGCCGACATAGGTGCAGCAATCGCATTTATTCAACTAAAATAGGCATACCTTGCTCTTAACCTCAATGATTCTTGATTCACTTCGAAGAGAAGTTTTAGATCCCCTTGACATTTTGTTAAACGCCCATTCGGGGCTTTCAAGCTCCCTGTTTTACTTTTCTTTCCAAAATTTTGGCGAGTTATCTATTTTGAGGCCATATACCAATGACGTCATAATAATCTCTAATCTATTTACATTTAAAAATATAAACCTTAGCTTTTAGATATAATTCATATGCCTTTTCAATCTAAATTCATTTATTTTGTCATAGCCACATTTTAATTAAAAACTGTATATTGAAAACTACTTTTTGAGGATTCGAGACTTCAGGAGTGGTGTATTATTACAAACCCAATACCAATCCGGATTGGAATGGAACGGAATATACGGATTTAGCTACCGGCAAAATATACACAAAAAGGCACACCCATATTCTTTTTCTGTTCATCGTATGATCTTTAATTGACCCAAAGGGTCCATACCCAGTAATCAATTCATTAATTAGCCCATTTATCAATAACGTGTTTTTTTAAATAAGTTTGCTGATTTTCCAGTAGAATCATTGGACGGACAAAGACCAGACATCACACAATTTGGCGATAATAATATTTTCATTATGACGTCACAATAGAAAACATGACAACGTATAAAGTCAGTGCGATCAAAAATTTTTGCCAAATGATGTAATGTCAAATGTCTGTGCATATAAAATCAAGGTCTAAAATGGTCATAAAATGAGAAATATTATCTGGAAAATGGACTATTGATTCCAAGGACTTATATAAGTCCTTGATTGATTCAGATCAATAGATAAAATGAAAAACGTCTTTCTGCTAAAAATTAATTTCATCTCGTCTAGGAAAATTACTAAGTTTTTTTCAAAGTTTATTGCTTGCATCTCTTCTCACAGGGATGAGGTATGATCATCGCTTGGTCAAATCTATATCCTCTATAAGCTAGTCTATATTAAAAACATTTTGATATTTTATGGTTTTTAATATAGACTATATTCGGAACACAACATTGATGATGCATCGGCCCTTTCAAAATATACAAACTTTGTATATTCTAGGAAAATCACAATAGGTTTTTTTTTTTAAATTGCAGTACATTTCGGCCATTTGGCCTTCATCAACAGACTTCAATTTATCAATGCATTATTAGCCTCCTATCTATGAAACTGTCTGTGTGTCTGTCCGAATATCAGTGATTTTCCGGGTCATATTTTTTTCACTGGCTCGCCGCTGCACTGATGGATATGGGTTATGTTTCACAGAATTGTTGCCAAGGACCCAAGGATGTTTTATGACTTTGATTCATGGTCATAGGTCAAAGTACAAGCAGGCTGAAAAATATTTCTTCGTATCATATCTCTTCATTGCCTTATGGATTTGAACAATATTTCACAAATTTTCTGCTCAGTACCGACTTTGTGGAATGGCCTTGATTCAATGTCATAGATCAAAGGTCAAGGTCACAGTACATGCGGGTTAAAAGATCTTGCTAAGGTCACAATACATGCAGGTTAAAAAATCTTGTCCAGAACAATTTTTCATTGCTTACATTGATCTGAATAATATTTCACAGAAGGCTGTTGCCAAGATCCCGGCCATATGTCATAATGACCTTGATCCAAGGTCATAGGTTGTCAAGGTCACGGTCAATGCAGCTTGAAAAATCTTGTCCGGACCATTACTTTGAATATTAGATCTAACTGAAATCTTTTTATGAATTCTCGACTCGTGGACGTTTTTGCACCATAAAGACATAAAACTTCTTTGAAGATAGTATACATAAAAACAATATGCGTTATCTAAATATGAAAAAGTCTTTCAGGAAGTTTTATTTTCCTGCAAGCTTGAAAAAATATCTGTAAGATTTCTGAAAATTACCCGTTTGAATTAAAATTTTCCGGCAGTAGAAAAATAATTTTTCGCATCGATCAGAAAATAATTCCTTTAGGAAAAATAAAAATGTTAATCAAATTCTTAATCAAAAATTATACACATACATGTCTGACTTTATATATATGAAAAGACAAAGACATGTTTAAGTAAAAAAAATTCGGCCTCCTGACTCCTGTGAATCAAATTCGTTGGTTGACACGGGACTATCTTTTCATCCGTTACAGGTTTTTGCTCAGACTTTTGTTTTTTACGCGGGAAATATGGAATGAACAGAGGAGGTAACTCTACCAGAAAAAGCGCCCATCAGATGAAATGTTCAGAACTCGGCGATCAAGACCACAGAATAAATGGCTTAAAGAATTTATATTAGGAAAAAGAGAAAATAAAGCAGAAAGTCTGAAAGTTTTAAAGGTTACAATAATTTATGTAATCAGAGGAAATTCGGTATTTTTCAATTTGTGATTGATCTAGGTAGACGTGTAGCGCTGTACTTGCACATAATTTCGTGACCAAAATTTTAGATAATTTCAAGGGAGAAAGAGAGGGATCAAACAATGCAAACACACTAGGATGTAACAAATATATCGATATATACAGATATACTGTGATATTTGATAAATTTGTATCGTGATCAGTGGCGGATCCAGCGCCCCCTTTGCCGGGGGGTCAAGGGGCGAATTTTGCCGATTTTTACTGAAAATGGGCAAAAATATACCTGTTTTTGGAAAATTTGGGGTCAGTGTCGGGGGGGGGGGGGGGGGGGGGAGCGCCCCCTCCGCACCCCCCTGAATCCGCCACTGGTGATACGATACGAAATGTTATGATGGCCGTATCGCAATATACTGGCACCTTTTGTAAGATTATATGAATAAGTCATTGAATGAATATTGATGAACCAATTGTTGCTTACAATAGTTTGTTGATCGCTAAAAGTCTCGATTCCATTCATCGATTTCAATTTCTTAAAATCGATTGTCGCTGAACATGCTGATAGGAATGTGTTTTGTGTTTATTTACAATAACTGTCTTTTGGATATGTGATTATACTCATAATACTGTGATAACTTACAATGGATCCACGTATTATGTTCCATAATGCACGTTAATATAAGTTAACATTCCAAAAGACAGTTACATGTATTATTATTAATATATTTACATTCGAGCATTTTTCACGCTTAAAATGACTTTTAGATAAACAACGTTTAAAACTCAGTTGCTAAGGCTCTGATACTACATTCCGTAAGAGTTCAAATCAAGCCAAGTTACTATGACGTCATAGGTCAAATCGAGGCACCGCAGTTTATTATACTCCTATTATTGATAAATCACAGTGAAAAATTTATCGAGCTGAAACGATTATTCGAATATTCGCGAATGAATAGTTTTCAGTGAATATTCGAATGGAAAATTAGTATTTGAATATTCGTTAGTATATATATAGATCAATACAGAAAAGAAGGAAATATAAAGCTTTGTATAACCAAAGTTTACGAGACGGTGTTATTCCTTCAGAGACGAAAACCGATATCAATACCCACTAACATTTGCACAACTGGTCAGTACGTTGCATATTATTTTAAACATGCATGGGGCTGTTGTGTGTCATTAAATGCATTAGATAAATGATAAAGACGCCTCAATGTCTTTCTATAACATATATTTCATCTGATAATATTTTCAAGCATGTACCACGTGTCCCCTCCATCCTTTCCTGCTGTCATATTATAAACGATTTATAAAAGAAAAAAAATTATGTTTATTGCTATATAACTTTTCGACTTCTTGTTTGGTCATTCGCAAAGCATAAGAAGGAAATCCATAGTCTGTTTTGACCAGGAGGGAGGGGGAGGGAGGGCACTAACACAGCATGCGAACTTTTAACATGCGTACAACGTAGTCTGTCTCGGATCCGTATGATTTCCACCTTGTTACATTCATGAAGATACCATGTATAATACTATCAAGTCTGGTGAAATGAGGATACTATCAAGTGCGGTGAAATGAGGATTCAGGATTACTTCACGTAGAGATGCATTAACTAGTGTTTCAGGGTATATTTGTTTACTCCAAACCTAACTCTTTACTGGAATCTTTATCATACCAGAATTTTTTAAAAGTAAATCCATTGGTGAAAGTCTAACCCTAACCATCGGTCAAAAACATAAAGGAGCTGTTAAGATAAATCAGTAAAAGTAAAATCAGCCCTGAAGAGTGGGATTTTGAAAATGGAAATTTCAAGAAAAATTCTTCTTAAAATTTATACCGAAACGGCATCCCATCAGAATCTGAAGAAAGTTTGAATCTGTTGTGTATATGTTTGCTAATATTTGGGTCAAAACTTGTATTTTTCCTATAGAAATCAATAGGAAAACGGAAAAGTTTTATTGAACATTGTTCCCCCGGATATACAGAATGCCACTTTTACTGGAGGTGTATACCCATGATACAAATTTTCTGGAAAAGTGGGGTTCTGTATCTCCGGGGAGACACTACCCCAGAGACGAAAAACCAGAAAAAGAAGAGGGGTGCATTTTCGTAAAGATCTATCTTTTAGGCCATAAAATATGACAAATTTGATTATTTCTCCTATTAGATCCAGCCAAAAATGTATTCTAAATATCATAAAATTAAATATACAACAATTGGGAACGAAATAAGCAAAAGTGATATTTATTTCTTCGTCAAAGTGTATTTCGCGCAAAAAGGCTTACATTTTAGCCATTGAATACAAAATGAGACCGTATTTTGAGTTCCGGATTTCATTATATGCCAATTTAAGTAGATATAACATTCGAAATCTATTTTTGATATACCTTGTAGACATATTTGAAGTCTTTTAGTAAATATTTATTTATTTTTAGCTCACCTCGACGAAGTTGAGTGAGCTTATGCTATAACCCCACGCGCCTGCGTCCGCATCCGTGTCCGCGTCCGCGTCCGGTTAAGAAGTTTGGGGTAGCTCAGTATCTGACAAATTACTAATGCTACAGTAACCAAACTTGCACAAGTGATTCATCTTTGGATGCTGAGGTGAACCCATGCATCGGATGCAGCATCTGACCTACATTTTCCGCTTGAGTGACTTGGTTAAGAAGTTTGGGGTAGCTCAGTATCTGATAAAGTACTAATGCTACAGTAACCAAACTGGCACAAGTGATTCATCTTTGGATGCTGAGGTGAACCCATGCATCGTATGCAGCATCTGACCTACATTTTCCGCTTGAGTGACTTGGTTAAGAAGTTTGGGGTAGCTTTGTATCTGACAAAGTACTGATGCTACAGTAACCAAACTTGCACAAGTGATTCATCTTTGGATGCTGAGGTGAACCCATGCATCGGATGCAGCATCTGACCTACATTTTCCGCTTGAGTGACTTGGTTAAGAAGTTTGGGGTAGCTCAGTATCTGACAAAGTACTGATGCTACAGTAACCAAACTTGCACAAGTGATTCATCTT
This sequence comes from Pinctada fucata, assembly GCA_028142955.1. Taxonomy (NCBI): domain Eukaryota; kingdom Metazoa; phylum Mollusca; class Bivalvia; order Pterioida; family Pteriidae; genus Pinctada; species Pinctada fucata. The sequence continues at coordinate 30,171,223 of AP027113.1, read as the reverse complement.
TGGATGCTGAGGTGAACCCATACATCGGATGCAGCATCTGACCTACATTTTCCGCTTGAGTGATTTGGATAAGAAGTTTGGGGTAGCTCAGTACATGTATCTAACAAAGTACTAATGCTACAGTAACCAAACTTGCACAAGTGATTCATCTTTGGATGCCGAGATGGACCCATGCATCGGATGCAGCATCTGACCTACTTTTTCCACTTGAGTGATTTCGCTTTTAAAAGCCAATATTGAGCAAAGTATAAGTGCTACATGTACCAAACTTGCATATTGGATGTATCTTTGATCAAACTTTCATAAAATGACCTTGACCTACTTTTTCCGCTTGAGTGATTTTGCCTTTAAAAGCCAATATTGAGCAAAGTATAAGTGCTAGATGTTCCAAACTTGCATATTGGATGTATCTTTGATCAAACTTTCATAAAATGACCTTGACCTACTTTTTCCGCTTGAGTGATTTTGCCTTTAAAAGCCAATATTGAGCAAAGTATAAGTGATACATGTACCAAACTTGCATATTGGATGTATCTTTGATCAATCTTTCATAAAATGACCTTGACCTACTTTTTCCGCTTGAGTGATTTTGCTCTATAAAGCCAATATTGAGCAAAGTATAACTGCTACATGTACCAAACTTGCATATTGGATGTATTTTTGATCAAACTTTCATAAAATGACCTTGACCTACTTTTTCTGCTTGAGTGGTTTTGCCTTTAAAAGCCAATATACATGTACTAAGAAATATGTTTGAATTGAATTTTGCTGTCACGAGGTGAGCTTTGTAATCTGTGATTACCTATGTTTTGTAAAATATTGTCAAATGTATAAGTTTTTTCGTTGATTTTATCAGTTTTCCTATCCGAGTACCCCTTCTTCTTTCGACCTTAAATTTGGAATCATAAGATTACTTCACCAAAATGTAAAACATATAAAAAGTCTTCAGATACATAATATTTCAATTATGATTAATTTTTGTTAACATGTGAATTGTCATGGGGAAGAAATGCGGCATAAGATTCACTCAGGGCTAAATACAGCCCTTATCTTAACAGCTCCTTTGAGGACGCTCTTAAAGTCCTTACAAGTACTAACAAATATTCGAATACGAATCGAATACGTGCCACAAATATTCGAATAGCATTTTCAGGTATTCATTTCAGCTCTAGTAAAATTTATACAAATGAATGGGCATATGTAAATATAAGTATTTAGTTCCCTCTCACATGCCGTTTCTTTTTGTTTTACCTGTAATCAGGGCGACAATTTGACGTTCAATGCTTCATTTTTTTTTTTCAGCAAAATATTCTAAATGTTATGCAGAAAAATACTAACTTTCTTAATCTTTTATGTTGCATTTTCATGGAATACTGTTTTCCGATTAAATCAATGATGGATTGGTGTGCACTTACCGATTATTTTCCGATTATCGATTCCTAGATGTCTTCGGATGTACAACACTATGAATGAGTTTGATTTTAATCAGTTTAATTGAAAACTTAACGACCCAAGGGCCACATTGTTCACAGTTGAATCAATTTGTACCTGTTGAATAGGATTATCCATATTTCTGGGATAATGCAGCAGTTGTTGGTATCAAGGCTCATATTTCATAATACTAGAATAAATAATATATATAATCAACATCAGACAGTCCGAAAGTCACCAGACGTACCAGACAAATCTGGTAAAATTTGCTTCGGTCTGGTATCAATTTCTTATTAATAAACTTGTTTGAAATTCTGCAAAAATTAAAAAAAATGCCTGGTAAGTTATGAAAACTTTCGCGATATCTGCAACATACATGTGGCATAGCCAGCATAGAATGTTTCATAATACATGTATAATAATTGTCAAGCCAACCAATTAATCTTATTCTTAATAATTCAACCAGCAAAAATCTTGATGTAGTTCATTTACATATACATTTGATTTTTCAAATACACTGCCATCCATAAATACATGTAACTACAAACAAGGAAACCATTCTAAATTCTCTATTACTTTAATCCTAATCCATTCTGAACTTGAAAGATTCAGAATAATTGGCTTCTCATAATTCAAAATTTTGAATTTTGATAACGAAAATGTAAATAGAAACTTTTCTCATCTGCACAATTTTTTTTTTCAAAAATTGTCATTTTTATATAACATGTGTAAAAAAAGAATAAAAATTAAAAAAATGCAGATATTTGGGTCAAGTTTGTTACTAATAACTTCTATATAAGGTTCATCTTCAGAATTATACAGCAATGGATTCAAAACTGTGTATTTCCTAACAGCAACATGAACAGAAAGGGTGTATACTAATTTATGGATGGCAGTGTATAGTACATTTACAAATACATTTGATGTCACAAATATGAATTAAAGACGAAAAGATGCAACATCGTTGCGAATTAATTTAACGTTTTATCTTGAACTATTTCAGCATGTGAGTGGTCCACGTGATGATGGTACAGTTGTAAGAGAAGTGACAGATTCACAGTTCTATATGAATGCCGAGTTTACTCAAGATGCCATAGACAGTGTTCAAAGGTAAAAAAATCAAAGAAAAAAATAATAAAAAAGGACTCTGGTAAATCTCAACCTCATAGCAAGCAGGTACATGTATCATATCTGATATGTATTTTTATATCTCAGATACAATTGCTTGAGTCCTCAGCATTGAACATGGTGAAAATAGGGGTTTTTTTGTGTGTGTGTCACTTTAACACAATTAGAGTCTTTTCGAAAACTTTTTTCAACCCCTAGCTCGAAGGTAAATTTTACTAGTTTTTTGTATAGTTTCTTAAAGAATTTCTACTACTTGGTAGCCCAGCAAAAATTTTGGTAGCCTCGGATGTCGGCTAGTGAGTTGAGAAAGACTGCAATTATGAGTCAAGTTATAAAATTTGCCCCCCCCCCACCTCCTCAAAATATTTCTAGATTTTTATACCCCTGGAAATTATAAGTGAAATGTATGTATGGCACATACTAATTACATGTACATGTACTACAATTTTATCTCTACTAAGCATTTGACGTAATGGCCTTTACCTTGAATTCTTATCTTGTATGAGAGTATGTAATGTGAACAATTAAAGGTTGTATCTATGATGAATCTTTCTAGGATAATTCATGCCTCGTGGCTATAGTTCTTCATATTTACATGATTTAGGGTAGTAACTGTTCATTTTGTTCTGATACTAATTCTCTGAAGAAAAGGAAGTCATATGCATGTAGTTGCTTAAATTGTTTAATTTATTAGTCTAAGATTGGTTTGTTTTTTCAGTGCGGATGACTCCATGCAGCCAGACTGGGACAGGGCCTTGATTCTAGTCACCAAGTACGAACTACAATTCAAGTTTCACGAGGATCTTGTAAGACATTTATGTACATGTTGAATCTTCCCATCCTATTTAGAGAACAACAGTTAACTGGCATTTTATGTAATGCTTGAAGCCTGTCAGTGCTGAATCGAATCGCAAATAGAAAAAAAACTTGGCAATTCGATTGCTCTGCAAAATTAGCATTTACAGTCTGCAAATATCTGTAATGTAATGTAAGAATCTGCCTTTATGAAAAGAACCATCCTAATGCAATCTCAATTTAATTTAATAAAACACCTAATATTAGCAAATTTGAATAGCCAGCAGCCTAGTACACTTGTATTCTCATTTTACTGAGGAGCATATTGACAGTTGAATGTGATGTATTACATGTAATTTGCTATCAGTTTTAGTGAGTTTCATGCGATAAAAACATATGAAATTCTACGTAAGAAATTTGCAACTTTTGATTTGTGTGAAATCTAATTTTGATTTGAATGTATCATTTTCAGAATTTGAGTAACTTTATCCTGGTCATTAAAGCGTTTAAGATATGGGATTACCAGATTGGTTTTCATCTGAAGAATAAACTCTCTCACTAGTAAGTAATAGAGAAAATGAGCGAATCAGTCATGTCTGCTAAACTGAATCTGGTTCACATTCAGCTAATACTATATCTGCAGCATTGGAACTTCCAACAAAGTTAGGGTATTCAACCCCTAATGCATTATCAATAATAAATACCAGAATTAGAATTTCCATTCTCTTTAAAAAGAATGCTACACATACTTTTCTAGCTAAATTTAGGGATAACACTTCTCATAAAATGATCAACTCTGTCATCCCGAAGATTCCTGATTATGAAATCATCAGCATTTGTTGGAAAATGATGAAAATGTGCATAAATTTTGACCGGAAGTACTCTATTATGGCGGGGGATCCTTTAGTAGCAGTGCAGAATAATTATATCTTGACATTTATATAATGTTTCACACCCATCTAGGATGAACGTACATGTATGATATAGTCATGTCTGTCTGTGAGTCTTTCATGATATGTTTGAGGATAGGATACAGACTAACATATTTGCCTTTGAACTTCATACTCGCCTTAAAAGATTATGATTTAAGTAGACAAGAGGAGGAACTCTAATGATTTTCAAGGTCAGAGTTCAAAGAATTAGGTCAAAGCTTATTTTACCATAAAACCTTTCAAGCGAGATGCTGATTGGTTGTTTTATTTTAGATAATAAATATGATCATCAGCTTTACTTACAATGTACCATGAAGGAGCAACATTTCAAAAGAAAGAAGGTCAGAGATCAAAGTTTACAAAAGTCAAGATGGCTTTGCTATAGCAGTCTCTGACATGGGTATATTGTAATGCTTGCAGCACTATTGTTTATATACATGTAGGTATAGATATTGGTCTATGCATTGATGGCACATTTTATCTGGAATAAAAAATCAAACTTACTTATATTTATAGTCTTCAAGATGCTGTGATTTTTGCTAAAGTGAGGGAAATGTGGGAGGAGGAAAAGTCTAGGTAAGATTATAAATATTTATTAATTCCTGTACGTATATAACGATGTGTTAAGATGTCTATATTTCATGGCAACCTTCTCAAATTCTCTATACTAAAATGAAAATACTGAATAATCCTTACTGTACCTTTCAAGGCTGTCCCAGGACAAGCATGCTGACGTAACAGACAGTAGCTTGACCTTGACCCAGCTTATTGGGCAGATGTCGCAGTACGAGACCCAGCCTGGGGAGCTGATTAACTTAGCAAACCCAGCATCGCCCCAGGAGGAAGGATCCCCTACTGAATCATCCAATCAAAATGCTGGATCCAATGACAGAGATCTGGCATTGAGTAAAGTTTCCAATGCTAAACGATATGTCAGGAGAATTAAAGGTACACATAGAATCTAAATCTGTTGCTATCGTTCCATTACTATTCTACCCAAATACGGACATACAGTGATGATTCGTAAGTCCAGACAAATTGGTTCCCAAGGAATTTGTCATGATTAATGAAATTTTCCAAATTGCTAAATCGTGTTTAAAATTCCATAACTTGAGCACGAAATTCTGAAGGGGGGAGGGAGGGGGTTCAGCCGTTTGTGTGTGTGCGTGTGTTTGAATGATTAATTGTCTTTTAAACAGATGTTTTTCTATTGCTTAGATCTAAACTCAGTCTGCATTTACATGTATCTGCCAATTATTGATTCACTTTTAAGTTGGAGAAGGCATAAGATAAAATCAATTAGCATTGTATGCATGTATTGACATTGTCCTGGATGGTTATTGCAAGACAAGCCAGTTAGCAAGTCAAATGTAATAATTTCATCAAAGTATTTAAAAAAAAAAATTCCGAAGCCTTTATCATTTTGTTTATTTACTGCATTTGAGGAGTTTGATAAAATTCCATGAAATTTCAGAATGGCTATGTTCATATTTGCCTCATCTAAATAACATTTACATTGACAGAAGTGGCGATAGATTTGCTGACAGAGGATTTCACAGTAGGGAAGCTCCAGATCTCCAACAAAGATAGAAAAGTGTTGGACGATATATTGGGTATGTTGGATAACATGGCTACTCTTGATGTAATATTTTCGTTAGTTATAAATTTTGACTGTTTGCACTTTTCATATTAAAATTTTCAAAATATGTCCTCTGAAAATATAATATCTGACCAACAAGTTTGGATTCCGTTTTACTTACTGTAGCTTAGTTTGATGCCTGAAAAGTAGTACATGTACATTTTTGCATGTACATTGCTCATTTTGTAAAAATAGATGACATGTACTAGTATGTACATACACAAATTAGTATATGTATAAACAAACACATACATGTACTTTTAAATTTTTTAGGAAACAAGATTTGACATGTTAAATCATCATCTTTTCAAGATTGGTAATTGGTAATTGTATGCTCTGAGATAAGTTTGTATTGGCCTATCTGACATACATGTAGACTTAATGAAACTCCCTCAGATTGCTGTACATGCATACATGTACACTGTAGTTTTCCAGACTCTTATGCTGATTTCCAAATTAATGTCGTCACAATTAGTTTACGCCAGATTCCGTCCAAAATGGGATGTAATTTTTATACTGAAAAGGCTAAAAAACTGTAACACTTGAAGAATTTGTTGAAACTCCTTGGAACAGTCATTACTATTTATGTTCATCTACATGTACATGTATATGTCAACCACACAAAGTAGTTTCTTGAGAGACCAAAGTATTTTTATCTAAAAGGATGAATATCTTTATAAAATTTAAATTAATTTTGACACATTTGGGAAGTAATTCTCTCAATTTCATACTTTTATACTAAGGTTACTTCAGGATCATTTAAGAATTTGTCCTTGTACTTAAAGCTTTAAAAAGAATCATTTGCAATGCATTTCCATCATTGCTTTAATCTGGGGAGCGTCCATCAAGCCTTGTTTTCTTTTTTTCAGAATGGAAAGAAGATTATATTCCCAGTCAGAGTCAAGACAGTGAAGGGATAGTAGATGACCTTCATGGAGGATACATAAAATCATCAAATAGTAAACAAAAATCACAAGGTTAGTCCAACTGCATAGGGAAATGTTTGCACCCTGCCATTTCATTGCAAGTTGAAATACCTTGTTACATGTCTATCTATTTTTACATTCATTTTATTTTTCGTCAGAGACATCAAAATCAAACAAAGAAAATGTAACAGATTCAGGCATTATGCATAAATAGAATTTTTCAACAATGGAAACTTTTGATTATGTTGATAAAGCTGCTCTTGTATAATCATGATAATTTTGAATAAACAAGAATGAGATATCATTTTTAGAATGTCAAGCTCTTCTTTTGTGTGTTCATGGCTTACACCCTCTGGTTGGTCCAAATGCATATTCATGCTCCACATGCAGTTTCCCGGAATATAGGCGTGGACCAACCAGAGTATTTGAGCCATGAACAACACACCCAAGAAGAGCTTCATTTCTTAAGTAGTGTGTTGTCCATCATTCATTGAGTTGTTTCAAGAGTTTAGCTGAAGCAAGTTTTCCACATAAATAATCATGTACATGTATGTACTTGCCTTTACTGTAAACTAACTGCGCTATATATATCCTGCATTGCTTTGTCATTTTGCGTTCCATGAAATACATGTATATAAAGTATACAGTATACATTTTTTGATTCATCTTGACTCATCTTCAGATAAAGAAAAAAAGAAATCGAGCATTTATGAAACTGGCCAAAAAGACACGTCTACGAAGAATTCTAGGTGCGAGCCTGGTACTGAACATGTTGCCGAGGATACAGCCGTACAAAAAGGTTCACACAACACTGACACTTCCCAGGTAATTGATCTTTATTTCTTAGTCAGGTATCAAAGTACTGGAAAGTTTCTTTTGAAGAGGCATACTTGTAGATAAAGGTTGATTGTGAATGTTTGTGTAGCAATATTTATCACAGTAAGTGTCATGATCTAAAATTGGTCAAGCAATTGACCCTTCCAATTGTGGGAAAAAATATATAATTTCTTGACGTCACAATGCCTTTACCTCGGACAAACAACCTTTGAACCTCGGTCAAACATCAAAATTGCATTGTGAAGTCATGGAATTTCTCAAATTTTTCCCGCGTTCGGAAGGGTCAATTACATGTATGTTCCATAATGCTCTCCTCGACAAAGTAGCTATCACCGCATTGTCAATGGCCACATAAGTTAAGGAAACTCCCTTCTTCCTTTAAGTCCTACATCAACCAGACTTGTTTGGATAGTATATCTGAGGATGCTTACTGCAGTGCATGGAACAGATGCTGCATCTGACCCATATTTTATGCTTCAGTGACCAGGTTAGGTAAAATGGTACAACTTTCATTCCCAGCTTACTGTAAGTCCTAGATCAACAAAACGTGTGGATGATGCATCTGAGGATGCTTACTGCAGTGCATGGTACAGATGCGGGATATGACCCATATTTTATGCATGAGTGACCAAGTTAGGTAAAATGGAACACTATCACAGTTTATTACATGTATATCTTATGTCCTCATGTCCTCTGTCCTTCATCAACCAAATTTCTGAGGGTGATGCATCTGGAGATACATGTACATGTACCTGGTGCAATGCATGATACAGATACTGATCAGGTACACGTAATACAATTGATATATGAGTTTGTCATCTTTGATGACAGCATGGTTAACCTTGTGAAGTTTTCTCTAGTATTTTTCTCATGGTTGTCTATAATATTTAAGGAAGGAGAAGAAGTCATGGATACTTCCACAGGTCAGCCATCTATACATCTGACCTGCTCTGATGAATCTGAGCTTAGCCAGCCAATCACTGAGATGCATACAGATGAAAGCCAACCAATTAAAGACAGCCATACAAAAGACAATCAGCCATTCACAGACAGACTTTCACAAGACGGACATCCAATCACAGATAGACTTTGCGATGATAATGTATGTATGGATGTTAATGTTTCATCACCTCAGGAAAAGGAAAATAGAGATATCCATTTGACAGAACAAGAGGAAAAGGAACAGTCATTATCAACTCAACAAAATGATGACGTAAAATCATTATCTAGTCAATCCTTAAGTTCCAGTGATCCTAATAATAATAGTCAAGAAAAGGAAGAAATTTGTGTTACAATAGTGAATGATAATATCGACTCTGAGGGATTTGTCCCAGCAATGTCTCTAACTCAAAGACCATACAAAAGTACATGTAGCGATGAAGAAAGTTCTCCTAAGTTTGGCCCTAGTAAAGGGGATAATTATGTTACTATGGGAACCCTTCCGTTTAATCCAAAACTGAATACACAAGAAAAACAGCAATTGGTTAATTATGTAAACAATGAGGATTATGCCGGAACTTGTCCTTTCAGTCCAAATTTGAATATGTCAGAAGGCGGGGCTTGTGACTGTGTGAACGAAACTGTTGGTAGTCCTAATTCGTCACATGACGAAAATGTAAAATCTTCTGGTGAGTCGAATCAAAGTTTGATACGACATTTTGATCTGTCTCCAATTTTAGCTTCAAACTCGGGGGACTGTCATAACCATTCAGTTCTTGTGGCAGAGACTGAGCAAAGTGAAACACAGAGAATTCAAGGGCTGTGTGAACCGAATAAAAGTGTTGATTCTGCAGAGAGCCCGAGACTTGCTCAACTTATGCAAACGGAAAAAGATGTTTCCGTCACAAAAGATGATTTAGTCACAGGGAGCAATGTGCCACCACCTTGCCATAAAGAGGAGAAAAATTCGTCTACAGGAGTTGCGGAAAAAAGGAAGAGAAGAGAAAGTTTTACGGAAGATACACAAAGCAGGAAAAAGGTAAGGAAGAGTATTACCGATGAGTTAGAAGAGGTACAAAGTGAGAAAAATACTGAAGAACAAAGTAGAAATGAGAAATTAAGAAGAGATAGTTCAGAAAATGAAATAATAGAAAGTAGTGACCCAAGTTCAAAGAACAGACCTGGGATTATAGCGTCTGTTATGAATTCTGTAAGAGCAGTCAAATTCTTCTGGAGCAAGCAAAAAGATACACAAGGAGGTGAGGAGATTCATCGAACGTCCCTAGACAAGGGTGCCAATGATGCAAGGAATTCTAATGAAGTATTGAACAAATCAGATGATCAAGGGGCCAATAAAGATGTCGAGAATCAGGGCAAAGAAAATCCAAATTCATCTTGCCATATTGAGGATGAGGGCAATTTAGAGAAAACCTCTCCTGGAAATTCAAAAGATATTTCTTCGTCAGAAGAATCAATCAAACTTCTTGCACCTAGATCGTTGAGGAAGAGTCCAAGGAAAAAATTGTGGCCGGAAAATACCGACAGTCATGATGTAGAATTGCCAGACAAAAATTTCGGAGATGACGGTTATGTGAGACCAACTAATCATGCGTCAAAGTCTGAGAAAGAAAGGTGTGAAGAATACTTTGATTTGGAGAGTAGAGACGTTATTACAGTTTGCGACAGGAGTGATAAGAATGCGGAAACTGGAGGAGTGAAGGAAGGTAGCACTGAGGACTCTGTGATGGTGATTGAAGAGCAAAGTGAATCTCAGCATGGTGACTCTGACGTTATTGTGATCAGCAGTAATAGTGAACCTAAGGAGGATCAGGGAGGAGGTGCTCATGAGGAGGGAGGAGCAGACAGAAACACAGGTACAGTATGTCTAATATCTTTGCTTTATTATCAGATACATGTATACTGTATACATGTAATTTAAAGACTGAAGATTTCCAAAATTTTTCATTCCTTGCAATAACAATCATTATCAGTAAAAAAGAAAAGGCTATTTAGGAAATTCTTGACTTGTTACGTTTTGTTATGTTGATATGAAACAAGTTCAGTGTTCTCCAACATGTCCAAATAGCATAGCATACATCAATAAATTTCAGAGGTTAAACAATGCAAAGGGTAAGATATTCATTAAAGGTTTTGATTAGTCTTACGAAGTGTCAAAATTTTGAGTCATGTTATCCTAGCAGCTGCTGCATTGAATTTTGCCAAATCGTGTATGTGTACTCACAGTGTTCTAGGATTTTATTCAAAAACCACTTACCAACGGCTAAGTGCCCAAAATAAACAAGGAAACTCACTTACCCAAACAAAACTGTCAGAATAAAAAGGGGATGTATATTTTCTATCGGGCATCCTAGCCATTACCATGAAAATGAATTATTATGTCCAGAGAAAATACAGGATGACTGCTAAAGTATGATCTTGTACTTTGGGGCGACTATTTTCTTCTCTTTTTTGCTACATATACACAGAGAGTGTAATGGGGATTGTGCTTCAAAATTCACTTACCAACATGACCAACGGGTAAGTAGCATTCTGTTTTCCAGTTACCCAACCTCAATTTTTACTTACCTCGGGTAACGGGTAATGGAATCCTTAAACACTGACTCAGGTCCTCTATAGTCCAGTTTGACCTAACCTTGCCTGTGTTTTAGCCAACACTTTGATTAACTTGCGCATTATGTACAGCTTCATGAACTTTACTTTCTACAGAAACCGAAAGGGATATGCTAACAGACGATTTTATTGTCGGGGGACTACAGATCTCTGACAAAGATAGTAGGCTGTTAGATGAAGTACCAGGTAAAAAGTAACTCAAATATAGATATTTGATTTACCATAGATTTCTTATCCAATAGAATTTTTTGAAAACTATTAGGTGAATCCCATATTGCTGACTGTCCTGTTTGATTGTTTAATATATCCCGTATGGGAAACAGGGTTAATGTACATGCAATTTCATTACATCTGTTATAAGGCCATTTCTTGTTTTTATTAGCTCGCCGGGACGAATGTCCGGAGAGCTATTGTCATACCCCCGGCGTCGGCGTCTGCGTCTGCGTCTGCGTGCACAAAAACTTTAACCTTGCTTATAACTTTTAAACCAATACAGATTGGGCTTTCATATTTCACATGTGCATTCCTTGTGACAAGACCTTTCCATGGATACCAAAATTTTTGACCTTGTGACCTCGACCTTGGAGATTGACCTACTTTTGAAAAACTTTAACCGTGGCCATATTTTTGGAATGGTAAGTGATAGGGCTTTGATATTTCACATGTGTATTCCTTGTGACAAGACCTTTCCATGGATACCAAAATTTTTGACCTTGTGACCTCGACCTTGGAGATTGACCTACTTTTGAAAAACTTTAACCTTGGTCATATTTTTGGAATGGTAAGTGATAGGGCTTTGATATTTCACATGTGTATTCCTTGTGACAAGACGTTTCCATGGATACCAAAATTTTTGACCTTGTGACCTTGACCTTGGAGATGATTGACCTACTTTTGAAAAACTTTAACCTTGGCCATATTTTTGGAATGGTAAGTGATAGGGCTTTGATATTTCACATGTGTATTCCTTGTGACAAGACCTTTCCATGGATACCAAAATTTTTGACCTTGTGACCTCGACCTTGGAGATTGACCTACTTTTGAAAAACTTTAACCTTGGTCATATTTTTGGAATGGTAAGTGATAGGGCTTTGATATTTCACATGTGTATTCCTTGTGACAAGACGTTTCCATGGATACCAAAATTTTTGACCTTGTGACCTTGACCTTGGAGATGATTGACCTACTTTTGAAAAACTTTAACCTTGGCCATATTTTTTGAATGGTAAGTGATAGGGCTTTGATATTTCACATGTGTATTCCTTGTGACAAGACCTTTCCATGGATACCAAAATTTTTGACCTTGTGACCTTGACCTTGGAGATGATTGACCTACTTTTGAAAAACTTTAACCTTGGCCATATTTTTTGAATGGTTAGTGATAGGGCTTTGATATTTCACATGTGCATTCCTTGTGATAAGACCTTTTTTATTGTTGTTGTTGCAATTTACATATGGTTGCCACCGGCGAGCTATGTTGTCATTCTGACAAGTCTGGTTCTGTTTTGCGTCCTTTTGAAATTGAGAAACCTACCAGCCAGCCAGGAGGAAAAACAAACAAGCTTATAAACATGATAAAACAAAGTTGCAATTCAATATTATGTGACTGTGTGAAATGTGACAGAAACTTGTTTCATTTGATCATCTTGACATATTGTAGTCAACATAAGAACGATAGACAATGAGTCATTGCAGTACTTTTACATTTTTACATGAAATACAAAAATTATACAATTCTTCTTTAATTATTGCAGAAAACACACTTAATTTACAAAAAGTCTTAGTATTTTAATTTTGTTTTGTTTTATGACTTTGGGCTCAAAACCTACCAGCACGAGGACGCAAAACAGAAAATAACAAAGAAATGGCCTAACATACATACGAGGGTTGTCCCAGAAAAACGTAGACATTGCTCACAATTCCTTTATTCAGCGTTAAATCTAAACAAGATATTCCCAGATGTAAATTTAAGTATCTGGGAAGCATAAAATGTTGATGGTGTTGAAATCTGCCGTTAATATTGAAAATTAATTAAATTATTAGAAGAGCGGTTGGACCGTACCAGAGCAGTCCGAAGTTTTCATGCACCAAAAAAGAATCGATAATAAAACCTGTTGAATACTTATCAATGCATGTATGAATAGTACTAAAAGTCTAATCAACAGAAAGAACTGATTTTAGCGGGTACATACATGCTATATTTTCGTCAGTGACGTAATAAACAATTTAATTATGAAGGAATCTATAACGCAATCCCTCATCAATCATTCAAAAAACAGGGACGTCAACTTTATTAGCGGAGCAGTAAATGGTACTAAGATATTGTGTTGATCGTGGATTGACCCCTTTTTAGACAAAGTAAGAAATGAAAACATCAGAAAAGTATGGAAATGTTTGCAGAGTATAAGTATACATGTTTGTACAAGAGATTTGTCGACGAATTAACAGACAAAACTAAAGAAGGGCACTAGGAGAGGGGCGATATTCAGACAGTCAATTTGGCGAGAAACGTCATTGATGAAAACCGGCATCGAACAGTAAAAGAAATAGAAGAGAGGGTCCATGTAAGTAAATTTTCTGTGCAGAAAATCCTGTCAAGTGGATCATAAATATGTATCTCGTTTCTGCTCAATGAGTGACCAAGTCTATTATAAAATATATGAGATGAATTTATGAGATGCTTACTTTAGGCATATTCTTAACCGCAGTCGCTGAAATTCACGACATTACATATCATGCACCGGTGGACGTCACCCTACATCTTCATTTCTTCTATAAAAATTTTACTATTGAAGATAAATTATTGATATTTCATGTACAGAAGCCGATTTGTATGTCAAATTTATCGATGCAAAGTTTATAAAAATGCAGCCCTTTACAACTTTCTTATTGCCGATGTCTACGATTTTCTGGGACAACCCTCGTATAACTGTTGTATTACTGTAAATTGGTTTTTACCAATTTTCGTCATTTTCGTCACTACCTTCTTTGACGAAATTACATACTGACAAATATAAATACTCCTGACAAAATACATTGTTGTATGGAAAAGAAACTTTGGATTTATGTAGGTTAACTATAGTTGCTGCTATAGGTAGGACATGTAGAGACTACAATTATTCAATTGGAAGACTTGAAAAAAAAATTCGGCTTCCACACATAAACATAAAAATTCAGCTAAAATTCGAAAAACTAAGTACATTATGAAAACAAAGTTGCATTACAATGTACTTCTAATTACCTAATGATACGTTATCACAACAAGCTTGGTGATACATACAAACCTCTATTATTTAATTGTTGATAATTAATCAACAAAGAATGGCAAACATGTACGGTGGATCTGACGGCGGATCTTAATGTTTAGTCTTCGGTAGGCAACTGAATCGACAAATTCATATTTTTAGGACCCTTAAATGATGCATTTATGTACTGACAAAATTGTCTTTTTTAACGAATTAACGAAAATTGGTACTGACGAAAATAAAGCAATTTACGGTATAAAAATAGGTAAACCACGGCTATAACTGCACATGGAATAATGTTATAATCTTATACGTTTACAATATATAGAGATCTTTAATCCCTTTCAGAAGCGAGTTCTCAGGAAGATGGTGCAAGGGAAAAACAGTCCGATCCCAATCATTTTATGACGGAGCCGTCCTCAAGTTTTGACGAGGGAACAAATAATCCATCATCATTGTGTAATCAAATAGTGACTCCTAGAAAACCCATACACCATTCAAGAACCAAAAAAATTCAGCAGGGCACGACAGGTGAATGTGATTCGGGACCTTCACGTGACCTAGCATCAAAGTTACCCGAGGAAAGAATTGATCGTAATAGTGGTATAAATCTAAGACTAACAGAAAAAGATTCATCCACCTCTTTAAGGCATGGTTTGCAGAATCGGTCGTTAAAAAAGAAGTGTAATATCGGACCACACAGCAAGAAACGAAGAAAAGAATTTGCGTACTTTGAAAGTGAAACAGTGGAAGAAGATAGTGAAAATACAACTGTACAGCAGAGCAAATCTACTCACTCGGAAGAAAATGTTGAGACAGCTACTCATGAGATTCCTGCAGTTGAAGAAGAAAGCCCTGCATCTCCAGTTCATATTGTGGATGAAGATTTGAGTGCATCTTCAGAAGATGATATGGAACATGCAAGAAAGGTGAGAATCTAAATATAGATAGATTGGGAGGGGGTACCTCTCTACCCTCCCATCCCCTTCCTCCACCTCCCACCCCTTTCACCCCTCTCTCTCTCCCCCCCCCTCCCACCCAATTCCTCCCTCTCTCCTCCCTTGTTTTCATTCTGTCCATCCCCTTGTAGATGTGACTTAAATTTGTAACGCAGGATTCTAACTTGTCTACGCACCTTGGTGATTGATGGCTTCCTTTACAGTATTATGAGCTCAGATTTTTACATCAAATACAAAATCATACTGCAGTGACTTTTGACTTGATAGGGTGTGCTAATGAAATTTGTAAACTTAAATTTGCCTAGGTAGGAATTGATATTTATTAATCATTGGATTTATGAAATTCTTCACAAAATTTCTTTGCCAAATAGATTCATGTAATTTGTATTGTTATATTAATAACTTTTTCTAATTTTAGCTTTTGGAAGAGCTTCTCCATATTCCTCCTGAAAATGAAGTTGGACGTACGCTGATGTCGCTAAAATTTCCAAAGTCTGTGATGAGAACAGTTTACCAAACTTACACCTCAGACTTGAATAAATAATTAATGTTATAATTTTAATCAAGTTGATGAAATTGAACTGTATCAATATGATCTGCAATTTTTTACTGATATGAGATTATAATGAATTCCATTGAGATGATTAAGTTTAAAGTTGTTGTTGTCAGAAGATTTTTGAACTAATTTTGCAATAACCACATGAATTTGAGAATGTTCATGCCCCTTTTGTAGAGGATAGAGGGTTGGGGAGGGGATTGGTGGGCATATATAGTTATTTGTTTGTCTGTCTTTTTGTTTGTTTGCAAAAGATTTAGTTTTGCCCATGTCTCTATATTACATGTACAACAAAAGTCACCTTACAGGGGTAACTAGACTACCTGGCCAATTTAAGTCTGTCCGTCAGTCTGTCCAATAGTAACACTTCCACATATATGGCTATAACTTACTTGATATGAATTATTCTTGCATCAGACTTGCAGGGATGGTTAAGTGTGATGAGATTCTATAAGAAAATAGAGGGCCAAGATAACATATTTCTGGTTAAGCACGTAGAACCTGCTTTTGAACTATGTGACAATATACCTTCTTCATATTACGGTTAGACTTGCATTTTTAAAATTACGCCAAGACGCGACATCACTACTTTTGACGTTATTTCTAATTGTGACGTCATAATTCAGATACGACGTCACAGTTAAAAGTTACGTCAAATGTTGTGATGTCAGGTCTTCGGATGTTTAGAATACAAGTCAACTGCGGTAATGTGAAAATCAACTATTCAGGGATTTGACCTGGCAATTTCAATAGTTTTTGCTGCAATACTTGGCATATGTGTTTCACAAGAACATAAATTTTGTTTTACATATGACCTGTACATGTATTGTTGAATTTTTACGTTACTTTTAGTATTTGGTCGTATTCATGTGATCTAATAAAGTATAATGGTTTTATGTATAAAGTACATACATGTAGTATCAAATTTTTACCTATTTAGATCTGCCAAGTTTATGTTTAATGAATCTCCTTTTGCCATTATCTGGCTTGTTTGTATTGTGCATGCTGCAAGTTCAGATAAATGTTTAGAAATAGCAATAAAAAGATTCTTAAAAGTTCATACTTGTATTTAGTTAGCTTTCACCATCAATATTACTGGTAAATATATGAACTTGACAAAGGTGTATCCATTGATTCCGTACGCATTTTATTGGGCTGATGTGCTCCAGTATGCCATCTTCTATCCCAAGAAGTTTTTAAATGGAATATAGACAAAACTAATAGCTGAAGATATGAATTCTTTATCACTGCAAAAGATAATCGTGGTAGTTTGAAGAACACTATTGATTTTTAAGGTCAAAGTTCAAGGTCATAGCCCATTATTCTGTGGGAAGGATACAGACCTGATGGAATTCATGATACAGATACTGACAAGGTTTCATCTATCTTTGATAACATCATGTTTTGGCCGGATTGCTAAGCAAACCTGTCTATGAAATGGCAAAGTCTGTCTGTTCATCTATCGTTCTGTTTGTCTGCCACAATATTTTGGTTTATCTGTTGGGAGAAAACTGTTTTGCAGTAGCAACTTGAAACTTTACATGGTGATAGACCATGGTCAGATGAATCTAATGCAGCAAAAAAATTGACCGTGAGATACCAAATACATAATTTGTGTTTAAGCAAAAAAGGAGAAAAGTATTAGGAGCATTGACAGGTATTTTTAAATGACGATGGATAATGATAGAATGAACCCAAGGTGATATCAATTTTTGCCTTGACCTTCGAACTTGTGACCTTGAGCTTAAAGTTTGACCTACTCCAAATTTAACCTTTGGTAAATCTCTTGAACCATAAGGTGGTAGGGCTTGTATATTCCTTGTGACATCTCCTTTCATTTGATACCTTCACCTTTCACCTACTGACCTTGACCTTTTTGTTCAAAAACATTAACTTGGGTAAAGCTTTTATATTTCACTCACAGAAGCTCGATGCCAACAACTTGCAATGACACCTGCCCCTTCCCATCTCTCTCTAGTCCAATAAGGAAAGTAGAGGCGGATTTTTGGCATCGAGCTCCTGTGATTTCACTTTTAGATTCCCAATGACAAGACCATTATGAGATGTTGAATTTGACCTAGTGGCCTTGACCTTGAAGTTTGGCATACTTTTCAAAAACTTTAAGTTCGATGATACATGTATTTCTTGAACCAAAAGCCATAACTTTCATATTTCACATGGAGATTTCTTGTGACATTGCATATCATTTGAGACTGAGATATTGACTACATTCCAAAAGGATTTAGATTGGGTTCATCTCTTGAACTGTAAGGGTACTGTCTTGATATTTCATTGGTAGATTCCTTTTGACAATACCTTTGAGAAAGTATGCATCAACAGAAGCTTCGCAATCCGACCGTATCGTCTATAGCAGTTTAGTGTTTATTTAATCTATACACAAATATGCAACGAAAATAAGGTCATACTAGCATTTTCAGAGTTACCTCAGTTGGCTTAATGGAATGATAACCAGGCAGTAACTTCTATGTTGATTAGGGCTCTCACGGTTAACTGAACAATCGGTTAATTGTGGTTCAAGCTTGGCCAGTTCGATTCGGATCGTACTATACGGATTTCGGTTAGGTTCCTTATTATTTTTTTTTTAATATTTGGTAATCAGTAGTTTATCAATTTTGTATAATTGTACAGACTGTGATTAGGTACTTTGTCGTATTTAACCCAATGAAATGGGTTGTTTCACTTCTTGATTGTAAACGTGCACCTGTTTGTTTGACAGATGGAGTCTAAGAAGTCTTTTAAGTGTTCTAGTTTGGTTATTTTGTTGAATGTTGATAAAATCTCGAAGAAAAATGCTTTCAAAGCAGAAAAATGAAAAAGAATTATTTGTTGATTTGTTATTCTTACCATTATTTCACTCTTTTATGGAATTAAACAACACAAACTCGAACCGAACTGAAAAAAACGAGAACTGCCGTTCATTTTCCTGAACCGAACCGGCTAAAGGCTGAACCGTGACAGCCCTAATGTTGATGCACATAAAAATGAATTTTCTCTCAAATACCTTCAAGGTCACTTCTGTGATTTAGATTTTAACTACATGCACATGATTCAATCAAACGCATTTCTTTGCTTTTTTGAGAACACTGCCTTTAATCTACAAATACCTGAATATTGTGATACATGTTTTTACAAAGCTGTCAGTTGAAATCATGACCAAATTTTGTTTCTGGTCTGGTCACAAATATGCAACATGGATAAGGTCATGGTTACCTTTTCAAGGTCTCTACTGTGTTTTGAGGTTTAATCATAACCTGACTGTCTTTGCCTTATTTGAATAATAGATCATGATAATGTTCTTGAATAAGGTCATGTTTAGGTTTTCAAGGTCCCTGCTACAATTAGTATGACATCTCTTGACATGAATAAAGTCTTGATAAGGTTTTCAAGGTCCCTGCTATTACGACATGATACTATTGAATAAAAGTAATGACTGGGTTTTCAAGGTCACAGCTGTCAAGATCAATATTTTTCAAGGGCACGTCTGTACTTGACTGCCTTGTTTATTGACCGATTGGCTGGAAAAATACAAACTTGGTAGAGGACCTTGAGTGCTTGCTTCCTGTAAAGTCTCTTAAAATTCTGAACAGTGGTTTCTTGTATGAAGTTAAAAATTTCACTACATGGACGACGGACAGTGTGCTATGACAATAGCTTAGATAAAAAAGACCAAACTTTAACTAGAACTGCCCTCAAAAGTCATGGTATCAAAATGTAGTACTCTTTATAGTGAATTTGTGTATGAAATATGAAAGGCCTACCATTAATAGTATGAAAGAAATCTGCTTTCAAAACTTCTTAACCGGACGGACAGACGGACAGACAGACAGACGGACAGGGTGATTCCTATATACCCCCTAAACTTTGTTTGCGGGGTATAAAAATGATACAGAAGCAACAATAAGGTAGGAAACCAGAAGTCTCTGACGAGACTGTAGCTCTCCTGGTTGTTTTTTCTAAAACATCAATTTCCTTTCTTTTTTTTTTATACCAAGACCATAGGGAGCAGGCACTCTAACAAATTATAAGTAGCATGACAAAACTACATACCCATTATACTGCAACTATAATAGCACTCATATAATTCATAATATCCGAGATAAAGTATTTCTAAAAAGAATGTCACACCCATTTTCCAAGATCCTAGGGGCCAAGGACTGCTAGCTCAAATGAACTACCAATGACACATCAAGACTTGGATAAAGAATTAACTTCCCTTCATAAATAGCTTTAAACGAGAAGAGAGCACAACTATATAGGAAAAATTACCACACCCATTTTCAAAGACCCTGGGGGTATAAGGCTAAAACAGAATATCAGGTGCACATCTATGCCACAGACCAATCATTGCAAAAAGAATTAATTCTACATCATTTATAGTGTCAGAGGAGTTGCAAGCACAAGATTACATTTACTTATATAGGAAAAAATGACCACACCCATTTCTGAGACCCTAAGGGTCAGGGGCTAAAACATAATAACAGGTGCACAACTAGACCACAGACCCATAATATTGCAATAAGAATTTAGTCAGAGGAGTTGTGAGCACAAGATTACATATAGGAGAAAATGACCACACCCATTTCTATGACCCTGGGGGTCAGGGGCTCAAACAAAATATCAGCACAACCAGACCACAGTCCCATCACATTGCAAAAAGAATTAAGTCTCCATCATTTATAGTGTCAGAGGAGTTGCGAGCACAAGATTACATAGAGTTGTATAGGAGAAAATGACCACACCCATTTCTAAGACCCTGGGGGTCAGGGGCTCAAACAAAATATCAGGTGCACAACAAGATCACAGACCCATCATTCTGCAAAAAGAATTAAGTCTCCGTCATTTATATTGTCAGAGGAGTTGCGAGCACAGATTATATAGAGTTATATAGGAGAAAATGACCACACCCATTTCTAAGACCCTGGGGGTCAGGGGCTCAAACAAAATATCTGGTGCACAATTAGACTACAGACTCATCATATTGCAAAAAGAATTCAGTCTCCATCATTTATAAAGTCAGAGGAGTTGTGAACACAAGATTACATAGAGTTATATTGGAGAAAATGACCACACCCATTTCTAAGACCCTGGGGGTCAGAGGCTCAAACAAAATATCAGGTGCACAACAAGACCACAGACCCATCGTATTGCAAAAACATTTAAGTCTCCATCATTTATGGTGTCAGAGGAGTTGCGAACACAAGGTTACATAGAGTTGTATAGGAGAAAATGACCACACCCATTTCTAAGACCCTGGGGGTCAGGGGCTCAAACAAAATATCAGGTGCACAACTAGACTACAGACCCATCATATTGCAAAAAGAATTAAGTCTCCATCATTTATAGTGTCAGAGGAGTTGCGAGCACAAGATTACATAGAGTTATATAGGAAAACATAGGTAATCACAGATTACGAAGCTCACCTCGTGACAGCAAAATTCAATTCAAACATATTTCTTAGTACATGTATATTGGCTTTTAAAGGCAAAACCACTCAAGCAGAAAAAGTAGGTCAAGGTCATTTTATGAAAGTTTGATCAAAGATACATCCAATATGCAAGTTTGGTACATGTAGCAGTTATACTTTGCTCAATATTGGCTTTATAGAGCATAATCACTCAAGCGGAAAAAGTAGGTCAAGGTCATTTTATGAAAGATTGATCAAAGATACATCCAATATGCAAGTTTGGTACATGTATCACTTATGCTTTGCTCAATATTGGCTTTTAAAGGCAAAATCATTCAAGCGGAAAAAGTAGGTCGAGGTCATTTTATGAAAGTTTGATCAAAGATACATCCAATATGCAAGTTTGGTACATGTAGCAGTTATACTTTGCTCAATATTGAATTTATAGAGCAAAATCACTCAAGCGGAAAAAGTAGGTCAAGGTCATTTTATGAAAGATTGATCAAAGATACATCCAATATGCAAGTTTGGTACATGTATCACTTATACTTTGCTCAATATTGGCTTTTAAAGGCAAAATCACTCAAGCGGAAAAAGTAGGTCGAGGTCATTTTATGAAAGTTTGATCAAAGATACATCTAATATGCAAGTTTGGAACATCTAGCACTTATACTTTGCTCAATATTGGCTTTTAAAGGCAAAATCACTCAAGCGGAAAAAGTAGGTCAAGGTCATTTTATGAAAGTTTGATCAAAGATACATCCAATATGCAAGTTTGGTACATGTAGCAGTTATACTTTGCTCAATATTGGCTTTTAAAAGCGAAATCACTCAAGTGGAAAAAGTAGGTCAGATGCTGCATCCGATGCATGGGTCCATCTCGGCATCCAAAGATGAATCACTTGTGCAAGTTTGGTTACTGTAGCATTAGTACTTTGTCAGATACTGAGCTACCCCAAACTTCTTAACCAAGTCACTCAAGCGGAAAATGTAGGTCAGATGCTGCATACGATGCATGGGTTCACCTCAGCATCCAAAGATGAATCACTTGTGCCAGTTTGGTAACTGTAGCATCAGCACTTTGTCAGATACTGAGCTACCCCAAACTTCTTAACCAAGTCACTCAAGCGGAAAATGTAGGTCAGATGCTGCATCCGATGCATGGGTTCACCTCAGCATCCAAAGATGAATCACTTGTGCAAGTTTGGTTACTGTAGCATCAGTACTTTGTCAGATACTGAGCTACCCCAAACTTCTTAACCAAGTCACTCAAGCGGAAAATGTAGGTCAGATGCTGCATACGATGCATGGGTTCACCTCAGCATCCAAAGATGAATCACTTGTGCCAGTTTGGTAACTGTAGCATTAGCACTTTGTCAGATACTGAGCTACCCCAAACTTCTTAACCAAGTCACTCAAGCGGAAAATGTAGGTCAGATGCTGCATCCAATGCATGGGTTCACCTCAGCATCCAAAGATAATTCACTTGTGCAAGTTTGGTTACTGTAGCATTAGTACTTTGTCAGATACTGAGCTACCCCAAACTTCTTAACCGGACGCGGACGCGGACGCGGACGCGGACGCGGACGCGGACGCGTGGGGTTATAGCATAAGCTCACTCAACTTCGTCGAGGTGAGCTAAAAATGACCACACCCATTTTCTAAGACCCTGGGGGTCAGGGGCTCAAACAAAATATCAGGTGCACAACAAGACCACAGACCCATCATATTGCAAAAAGAATTAAGTCTCCATCATTTATAGTGTCAGAGGAGTTGCGAGCACAAGATTACATAGAATTTAATGACCACGCCCATTTTATAAGACCCTGGGGGTCAGGGACTGAAACTAAATGTCAGGTGCACAACTAGACCATGGACTAAGTAAAATGCAAAAAGAATTAACTTTCTATCTCTAACAGTTTCAGAGGAGTTGTCCGGACAAGATTACATAGAATTTAATGACCACACCCATTTTCCAAGACCCTGGGGGTCAGGGACTGAAACTAAATGTCAGGTGCACAACTAGACCATGGTCCAAGTAAAATGCAAAAAGAATTAACTTTCTATCTCTTACAGTTTCAGAGGAGTTGTCCGGACAAGAATTGTTTACGGACAGACAGACAGACAGACGGACGGACGCCGGTCAAAGGGTGATCGCATAAGCTCGACTGGTCTGAGACCAGTAGAGCTAAACATTGTATGGCAACAAAACCTACAACAAAATAGTTTTTATTGCATGATCACAGTACATTAAGACATACAACATTTCTTTGACAGATTTAAAACATTGGAATGAAATACATGTATTTGAGCGTACAAATAGGCTCAAGTTAAATACCAGAGACACAAATAGGTCGAGTTTAAATATCACAGCCATTTTTAACAATTTGTCATAATTTGTAATTGTATCCAGAAACCACATCATAATTGTCGTTATTTTGCCCATTTTCCGTACCCAGGTCGAATTCCTTTATAATTAATGACTTCCATCATGACTCCATGTTTGAATTCGTTCCATTCTCTCTTTAATTCTTGGTTCATATATTCCTCTTGGATGTCATTCTGTTAAGCAAAACAAGAAGAAGAGTGTTCATATCTTAACCGGGAAATGTAATAGATTTGTATAAGATGAACATTTTGGAAGAGAATTGTAAAAGAAATTGTTACACGACAGATTTTACAGAGATCACTGTACATTGTAATATATGTACCAGTCAGCTTACCTTAGTTAGATTGCCGAATGTCCGTTCGTTTGATTGTTGAAAGAGTTTGGTAGTATCATCATCTAATTCTGAAATGGAGGAAAACACAAGATGCCTTCAGGTATGGTGAATTTGTATGATAAAGAGTACTGTGAGACTAATAAGCTACCTCCAAAAACTTGCCACAAATGATTCTCACTTTTATATCATAGGTCACATATAATATGAACCTGTCCATCTATCAGTCTCTGTCTATTTGTTTGTCATTTTGTCTCTCTAGAGTCACAATTATGTCTTTAAAAGATTCATCCTTCTGTAAACTTTCTTAAAATTACAGAGTCGTCAATTTAAGCATTTTTCTCTTTCATTAATACATGTAAGTGCTTTAAAGTTGAAAAGAGAACTTTTAGAGATAAAAGAGATTATACAATTCTGAAATAAACAACATACATGTATATTTACCTCTTATTCTATCTTTCTTGATAACTCCCAGCTCAACATTACTTGACGTTAATATCGTACATGTGATTGGTTCATCCAGAAGGACACTCAGTTCGGCAAACGACTCAGAATCCTTTAGTTTTCCCATCACTACCTGCTTTGTTCTCTTTTCCTGTCAATGATGAATTTCTTAAGATGAACACATTGAAAAACATGTTGATTAATTCTCCAGATGTGATTAATGAATATAAAGATTACAGACATGATTTTTTCTACTTTAAAGCAGAATTCTGCTTCCCATATTACACAAAACAATGATTTTGGTCCCCAAAATTCTATTTTCTTTCAATTTGTACAAATTTTTTTTACCCCCTTCTTATTTTTTGTTAGTTTTTGTTCAGAACTTGTTACTTGTCTGGGAATAAAAAGATATCATTTTCATACAAAATTATTGTACTTTATACCAAGACCTTTATCATTCATCAAACCTTTCGGTAATCTTACCTTGGCTATTACCTTAAACATATCAGTTTGAGCAATTTTAACATTGGCTAAAATCACTTATACAAAAGAGGTAAGGACTCTAATACATGAAAAAGAATAAAACATTTCATTTTGATTCAGTGGTTGTCTCACCCTTCTTCCATTCCTGAGGGTATGCATGACATCTACTTGTCTTAGTACATGACACTCTCCCTTCTTTATGAAGCCGATGTATGGGGCCTTGTATCCCTCACTAGCTATCACTGAAATAATAGCGCAAAATGTTAATTGAAAAGATATCAGTCTAGAATATTTATTAGAGTTTACTATCCTGGTGTTTTATACATATTCTTGCATCAATTTTGTAAGTCGGACATTCTACTTTACTACATCAATCAATTTTGGACTTCAATTTGAAAGTGCAGAATTAGAAACTGTACATGTACTTTTTTTTCAGTTCTATCAAATATTAGTGGAGTCGGAGCAAATTGGTAATTTTACATAATAGCGTAATCATGAATAAGCACACGTCTATTTCTATTATGGAAAAAGGATCGAGCGTAAATTTGAATTTTCCAACTCTTAGCAGCGCTAAAAAATGAATCTTACTAAAATAAGTACACATTCTGTAATTTTGCATGTATATGTGAAAATTATCAAGGGCAGTTGGGATGCACATCTACCTTTTAATTTGCTTGTAAATTCTATTTCTTAGTTTCTGCACATTTTTACTTACATGTGTTAGGTGGTAGAGCCATCCATTCTATTAGGTCTGCTACTTTGAGAACGGGTTGTTTGGGCCATAGCTGATACTGTCCACATGATAGTAACAGGTTCACCTTCTCTGTATGATTCCTATGCTTGATTTGCTAAAATTTTAATTTAAAAAAAAGTTCATTTTTAATTTTTTTTTTTTTGTATCAAGAAATGCAGAGAATGAGGCAAAAATTTTACAATATTGCATAATATTCTTTCCCTGAAAATAAAGGTTTAAGGTACTGTACTGACTTTGAATGAACATACATGTATTTGTGTATTTAGAACGTTAACACAATTACATCTGATTACGATTTAATTTTTGTTAACAAAGTAACATATACATGTATTAAAAATAAAATTAGAAACTTTTCAAATAAATGTCCATGTCATATCATACATGTATATCTATTTAATGAAAATTCTATCATGGAATTGATAAGTGACTTTGTCCTTGAAATTTTATGGTATGAATTCAAAAGTTATGGCTAAAGTTCAAAAGTTATGGCTAAAGTTAAGATTTTCGAAATTAGGTTAAACTACAAGGTTTAGGTCACAACGTCAAAAATTTTGGTATCCGTGGAAAGGAAAACACATTTGAAACATGAAAGCCCTATCACTACTTACCATTCAAAAGTTATGGCCAAGGTTAGTTTTTCAAAAGTAGGTCAATCTCCAAGCTCAGGGTCACAATGTACAAAAGTAAAGGATTTAATAAAGGTAATGAAGGATAGTAAAATAGCAATATTTTTGCTACTTTTTTACCTCTATGACTCTGGTATAATCTGAGGATGATATCTTCAGAAATTCACAGTTTTGATCTATTGTCTCCACACTGAATATTCTGCAATACAAACAACAGAAATATATTAATATATCATAAAATTAATATCAGAATACTCACAAGTTAAATAAAAGTTCAATACATGAAGTACAAAAAAAAACTAAGAAGAAAATGTAAAGCATAGCATCCCCCTTGCATGATAACAAAATCAAATAATGTAACCTCTTTCCATCTCCTGAATTTTAAATACAGACATACACCTACACGTACAGTCTGATATCAATCTTCTGTGACATCTACCTTTGATCAATGACCTTGAAAATATATATCCTCTCACCACTGACAACTCCCATACATAATAATTTGTGCCCTATGCAATTTGTGATTTCTTTACTATTGCCTGCAACAACAACCTTTGACCTGACCTTGAGTATCAATAGGTGTCATCTTATCACCATGAGAAAATCATGACCTTTGACCTGACCTTGAAGGCAAATCACATGCAGAGATTCATAACCATCCAGAGTTATATAAGGACTTCTATAGGATTCACAATCACAAAACTTTACAAAAGTTTACACATCTACGCACAGTGACATTACTTAATCTTTTCTACAAAAAAATTGTCTTCCGAGACTCATACTAACCTTGAACCCTGCTCTCTTTTAACCTTTGTAAGTGTTCCGAAGCAATCACCAGGCTTCAGCTGTAAATGTCAAAGGAATTTGAGTGACATAAATATAATAGTGACATTATTGCAGCCTAGTTCAAAGATTCTGCTACTGAAGATTTTTTGTGGAAGTTTTATGCATACAAAAAAAAAAAATTAAATGAAGTTTGTATCTCTATTTTCATATTGAAGAAGGGGTGATTTGAGGACCTTATTTTTTTTATTAATTTAATCCTTATAAAGTACATTATTATTATTATATGTACTTCTGGTTAAAATTTATACATATTTTCATAATTTCCATACAAATACTGATGATTTCATAATTGGGAATCATCGGGGTGACGCAGTAGATCATTGTATGAGATATTTTTAAAATCCCTCATTTAAGCTGGAATAGTATGTATATACAGTTTACTCTCGTTTACTCAAACTCGGTTAACTCAAATTTCCGCTTAATTCGAACTGTTTTTAAAAGTCCCAATTCTCTTCCATTGATTTCTGTGCATTTCTACTCCTGATAAGTCCAATTCCAATAACTCGAACTTTTCGTTACGTCAAAACTAATTTTTAGGTCCCTTAAGTCATTTTACGCTGAAATTTACTTCAATAAGTCGAACCACAAATTAATTTCAATTCTTAAACAAAACCAATTCATTATAAGGAGATCGATGGACGGATTATTGCTAGTTTCTTGAGATGGAGTCTTAAATACAAGCATTAAAGGTAGCTTGGTCATTAAAAATGGACAACACAAACGTTTGTGAACGGTGATAGAATCGAACTCCTGATAAGTCGAACTATTTCTGATAGTCCCTTAAAGTTTGACATATCGAGAGTAGACTGTAATTGTAATAAATTTTAAGACTTTATGCATTTGCCTATTCAATATGGAAGACACTTTAAAGCACATTAAAAATCGAAAATGTCAATTTGCTCAAAAGAAAGTTTTGGGTGTAAAATGGAATAGCAAAAGCGTAGGGCGTAATTCAAGGTAAAATATCCTAAAAAAAATATGCCAAAATTGTAAACGTAAGAAGGTCTGTTACAAATGAATATTTTTCTTACCACATCTTCATTTTCGTCAGTGAGTAGAGGAGTAGGGGCCCTTGAGTCCTGAGGCTCGTTGTCTTCGTTCAGATAAGGATATGTTATAGGTTTGACCTTGCCCTTCAGTACCATGTATAACCCAGATCTCCCAAATACTGGTAAAAAATAAAAATTTTAAATAGACCATTTCATATATAATGTGATTTGAAGTCCAGATGCCCAACATGACATATTAGTATGACAGCTTTTTACATACAATGTAGTGTCACTATAAGTCACATCATGGTTTTAACTCATTGTCATGGCATTTTCAAAACTGAAGCTATGTCTTCATGGTCAAAATATCATACAATCTAGTCTTTGGAGAAATATGAAAATCATCTATTCAAATCAACTTCTTATAAACAAATGTTTGAATAGTATTTTCGTGTAAAATTTCTTTATACATGTACATGTATATAGTTTTGGCTTGCAATGATATACATGTATTTATAGTCAGGACAAAATGCTTGCTAAAAGTGAACTAAAAAGAATGAAATTTCAATTTAAAAATCATGATAAAATCCATCGTTGGAAACCCATGCTCGGTCACGTAAGCTCACCTCCCGTGGGTCATAACGGCAGAATTTTTGCGGAAGGTGAGCTTGTGTGACCGAGCGTGGGTTTCCGACGATGGGTAAAATCTTAAGACAAGGTACAGTAAATTCAGTACAGCAAATACACTTTTGCACCAGAAATACTGTAAATTGCTTTATTTTCGTCAGTACCAATTTTCGTCAATTCGATCAAAATGACCATTTCGTCAGTACGTAAATTCGTCATCCGAGGGTCCCTAAAATATAAATTCGTCTGTTCAAATGCCAACTTAACATTCAGGTATATGCCGTATGCGTTTGTTTTCATTGTTTGTTTAACAATTATTCGTAAACAAACAATTAGAGACATGTATACCACCTAGCTTGTTGTGAAAACATATCACTTGGCAAGTAGAAGTACATTATATGCCACTTTGTGTGCATATTCAGTTTTCAATGATTTATCATTGCCTGTCGTTTTAACTCTTAAGATTCAATTTTTCCTTTCTACACTATTTTTTGTCAGGAGTATTTATATTCGTCGGTACGTAATTTCGTCAAGGGAGGCACTGACGAAAATGACGAAAATTGGTACCCGACGAATAATAACCAATTTACAGTATGCATTTTCTATAACATGTATAATTTGTATCAATCAATATGTACCTGTGAATCCAGGATCTTTCCATTGTTCTAATACAGCCACCACACAGAGTTCTTTAAGTACATTGCTGTCAATTTTTTCTTTGAAGAAATCAAAGGTTTTTAGGATGCTACATACTTTGTCATTCTCTGTAGCTGTTCTCTCAAATGGCCTGGAAAAATCAAAAACACAGATAGAAAACTACAGGTAAATTGTGGGCTGTACTTTTTTGAGGCATTAGAAATAATTTTTTTTAGATCGTTTGAAGAAAAATGTAGATTGGGTATCATAATGGTATAAGGTGTTGCGATCTAGATACTTTATGTGTACTTATTTCATCTCCACCAAATTTTTGCGGAAACATGACAAAATTAGGCAAATTGACATATCGGCATAATTATGAATAACTGCACTTGCTTATTTTCTACATGTATTTTATCAGTATAAGAATTAAGTGATTTAGCTTAGAATTGAATTAGTACAGTCTTTACAATGCTGACTAAGTACTGCTAAAATAAAATTAATTAATACAAATACAGTACATCAAACTAAGGCTAGGAAATTAAAATGTGTAACCAGTGCCGTTTTGGTTACAGAAGAAGAGGTTTAACAAATCACTACACGTTTAAACAAATAGTGGTACCTCACTTTTTATCATTAAATTCTACAACATTTGAATTTATTCGACATTTTTTATTTATGCTGGTCATATACGGCATTTGCACAAGTTTTATATGATCAAACCTTAAGTAGCTACAAAATATAGTCCCTCAGATGGCATGTTTTAATAAATATCTCAAGTATCTAACTGAGTCTGATCAGGAATTTTAAAAGAGTTGATTCAGATAACGCAGCACAATATATATGCTAGTCGATTAAATGGCACCATTTTGATTAATACTTTCCATTTAAACGTTAACAATTTTGGTAAAAGTCGGAGCTTTACATAAAATTTGTAACAGTTATCCATAAAGATTTTCTTCAATAAGGAATTTTTAAAAATAATCCACTTGTGTATTCAATTTGATTTCCATTCTCCTTCTCTTATTTTCAATGTAGTTTGCCTTAAAATTTATTTATGAATCTACAACACTGACTTTTAAATAAATCTATTCTGGAACTTAATTTAAATATATAAACAGTTGCATGACTACAACTTACAGTTTCTTCAATAGTTTACGCAGGGTTTTAAGATTGTCGCTTCTCACATGTTCTGGCCTTTCACTTTTACGTTGTTTATGGAATAACGGCATATAGTCCCTGATATCATGAGTAATGTCATCAATGGGGTATAATTTCTTGGGTTCTTTCTTTTCGGCTTCACTTGATTTTCCTGAAAATCATTAAGAAACTCAATAATTTTGCACAAACAGAATTTTAGTGCTATTTGCTTGAAACACCAAATAAGTTTTCAATCTTGCGAATCTTATTAAAACGCGACTTGAACTTCCGTCAATACTCTCCGTGTTGTACGTGGAGAGTATCAGAAGTTCAAGTCGCGTTTTAATAAGATTGCAATCTTGCTTACATGAACCTAACCAAGTTATTTGGATCTTTCAACTGATACACAAGACCGATCTGCATGGAAAAAAAAATTAGTGGAAAGTAACATACATGTATTTCAAATTGTGTAATTGTAAATATTTTGTTCGTTTGGTTTATTTGATTTTACTTTGACATCCATTCTCTTGATATACTAGTATATTATTTTCCATAAAATATCATTCTCATGAAATTCAAGTTGCTTTTTATATCCAACATAAGTCCAATGAATAAAATGAATATTGATGTTTTAATTATACAAACCTTGATCCCCTAACTGAACCCCCCCCCCCCCCTTTTTTTAAACAAACTTTAATTTGAAAATTTTATTCACCTGTAGCTCTCTGTGTTAGAGTCACCATAGAGGATCTCTGTTCACTAAAAACCAAAAGGAAGGACATCAAATTAGTGCATGTCAGTGAAATAGAAGAAACCATTCAATGTTAAGGTACGTCAGAAGGGATTATTGTTGACAAAAACAGTGCAAGTAATTACTGTCCTGTTCCAGAGCGGTCCCTGCAATTTTCTGCTAAATATACTGTTGTTATCTTATAAAATGATACCCAGTCTGTAGAACTCTCTTAGTCATAACAGAAAATGTCCTCCTTTAGGCTGTGCGTAGCTTGGTCAAAAAATACGACGGAAAATAAAATGTCTACAGGGATTTTCTATAGTAAAAATGACTAAAATGTGTGACGTTAGACACCATGACATCCCTGTTTACCATTGTTGATACGGAGAACAATATGGCGGCTGGCTGAAATTAACATGGGAATTTCCCGTAGACATTTCATTTTCCATATTGCAGCTTAAAAACAGTTGAAAGGGTGAGTAAATGTACCCACTTAGTGGTTGATATGCGCAGACAATAAATAATTGGAAAATTCATAAGACAGCAGAATAAATCTCAAAAACAGAGCTCTCTGGATTTAGAGAACAGGACAGTAAGTTTGTAGAAGCCATTCAATTACATGAGAAGGGACTATAGGGATACCAGGGTTGACTCCTTCTCATTGAGTCTCCATTGATGTTGAAATATTTTCAATTTTGTTACATCATTTAAATGTTGTCAGATGACCTTGAAAATAGAACGATAGTTATACACATTACATAGATCTGTCGGTGAATTATAGAGCATAATTCCAGCAACTATACTGCATCATCTCAGAGATTCTATGCATTATTGAAGTGCTACATTACCTCCGTCTTCGTGAATGGTCAGGGAATCCAGATTTCTTCTCTGGCCGTGCGAAGATTTCGTGATAGCTGCGCATGAACTCATCGTGTGCTTCTGGTGTGGTCTCTGGTTGCCCTCTTAAGGAAACAGAAATTTAGTTTACATGAATTCAAACTTAATCAAAATTTGATTAGCATTAAAGAACATATTTGATGCTTTAACTCATTGTATGTGAAATACGTCAGACTGTTGGCTCAGACTTAATTCAGAGAACGCGAAACTTTTTGACGGATTACTGGTCATGCGGACCGGTAATATGTTTAAGAATACTGGTCCGAACCAATTATTACCGGTCCGAAGAATTTTTACCTTTTTTTCTCAATCAGTGATCGGGAAGGCAAACTTGCTAACCTTCCACTTACACTTCACTGGGCCATCTTTCTTCATGACAGGGCCTTTCCAAAAATGATAAATTTTCGAAAGGCTTTGAAGACTATGTATGTACAATACATTAGACGTTAGCACATTTTTTGTTGTTGTGAAATTCCCAATTTTATCATTTCCAATGAGTAATCCACAGTGCACATGACCAAATTTTCAGCCACCATCCTGTATTTTTTAAATCGTGTCCACGTATAGACAGCTATGTTATCATTTAAGCTTTGGTTTTATTAGGGATCAGGGAAGAGGAGGGGAGGCTGCAATTGACATTTCTGTACAAATTTTATTACTTCAATGTGTACCTATTGACTGGCCACTTAAAATGACATGATAATTTTACGGACGAACGCATACACAAGTACCTTAACGTAGATCAGATACGCAAGTGGACGTTGGAGATTTAAATCTCAGGCGCAGTACGAAGATAAGAAAGAATGTCAAAGAAAAATCAATATATTGTATCATAATAGCAAGGACTTGTACACAGTTTATAAGTCTTTGATAATAGCATATTGTCAGTGAACAGAAGAATTTTGTGCTTCTGACTGGCCATGACTGTCACCAGGTATTAATCTACGTTACAACGTAAATTTACACGAGTACAGGACTTTAAAAATGGACACCATAGAATAATGCGCACCAGGGAGCAGCCGATTTTATGGGCCTTTTTTGTCAGAATAGGACTATTATATGTCGCAGGGCGCGTGGCCTTCCCAATCACTGGATCAATAAAGCATTTTAAACACTCAATGACCACATGAGTTGACCTATTATCTTCGTAAAAAAGAAAGTGAAACAGTTGAAAAATTGATACTGCCATGGAACGTTTTTAATTAAGACTTTTTAAAACTACTTATTGAGAAAATATTTCTGGTCATTTGGACCGACAATTACAACATTTTCATCGGTCCGAGCAGATTTTTACCGGTCATGTCAGTCGGACCGACGAGGTTTCGGTTTCACTGTTAATTACATCAAAAATTGACCAATAGGACTGACAAGTTTTGGCACAAAAAAGATTCTGTCTGTCTGATTGTCCTACGGATACCAAAAACTTTTTGTATACACTGTAAAGCATGTAAAATATGGCTATAATTAATCTGACTATATATACATGATATATACATGTTTGTTTACGAATTTCAATATTTAATCTCCTTTCGATTATCTTCTATGTCAATATAGTAAACATAATAATGATTTATAATTTTCACATTTTTTGCCAAAGATTCAATCTTAATGAATTATATGACATTGATGTCAGAGTCTTGCATGAATAACCATGATTACATTAACAATTTTTTAATCGATGTTTAAGGTTCTAATAGATTCCAAAATTGATACAAAAGTATGCCATGAAATTGAATGCATTTCTTATTCATCATAAAATCAACAAAAGAAGATCATGAAACGTACTGCATCTTAATCATAATTCCGAAGGGAAGGAATTATTTTGATTCTTATAAATACATCATGTATTAATTTCGAGGAAATAATTAAATGCATTATCATTACTTACTTTCCTTTTAGTCCATCTATTTCACAAAGCCATCTTAATTTCTCATAGTCAATAACAGGTGTCGGCTCATCTACTAGCTTGGGCACTGTAACGTAAAAAATAGAATAAAATTCAAGTTAAAAAATACACCGCTAAAGACGGTATGGCTGGATTGCAAACTGCCAAAGTAAGTTTTTGTCACTAACTGGGTCAAGGTCACTAGGTAAAATATTATGACATAAATTGATAGGTCTTGTCAGTGGCAATCTACCTGTATAATATGTTTCTACAGTGTATATAGTTCCTGTGATTTTGATTAAACCAGGAACTTTACAAGAATCTTTAACTACGTCAAAGTCCAAGGTCAAGGTCAATAGGACAAATGTTACTGCATAAATTGAAAGGTCTTGTCATAGGAAATCTACATGTATCATATAAAGTTTCTACTGCATACAGTTCCTTAGATTTTGCTTAAACCAGAAACTTTAGCCAACATCTTTAACTAGGTCAAAGTCCAAGGTCAAGGTCACTATGTCAAATGTTACGGCATAAATTGAAAGGTCTTTTCATATGCAACCTACCGGTATATGTATAACATTAAGTTTCTACTGCATACAGTTCCTTAGATTTTGCTTCAATCAGAAACGTTAACCAAAATCTTTAACTAGGTCAAAGTCCAAGGTCAAGGTCACTAGGTTTAATGTTACGGCATAAATTGAAAGGTCATGTCATAGGCAACCTACATGTATGATATTATGTTTCTACTGCGTATAGTTCCTGAGATTTTGCTTCAACCAAAAACTTTAACCAAAATGTTGACGACAGATGGACGGACAGACAGACGGACAGACAGACGGACAGACAGACAGCCTGACATTGTCAATCTATAGACGGGAATTGCTTTGCAAATGCAATCCGGCCAAAAAAATCAAATTATTTCAAAGATTCCTCCCCCTCCTCATTCTAACTATACAATTGATTAGCAATTATATTCTTGTCAGAATATATGACAATTTCTTATTGTTGAATTACTTGATCGAGTTATATGGAATAACCAAGTTTTCACAAAAACTTGACACTACATGTAAGCCTGATTGACAGCTGAAGCTGCTTAACATTTTGCCAGGCTGAAGAACTTGTCTAACAAACTAAACAATTGTCAGTGGTTTAGTAATAGCAGTTCAAAAGAGTTTTACATGAAGCAAGGTTTTTTTTTTAATTTTGGGGAAGGTGCCTGTGCCTGTCCAATTTGGGAAAATTTGCGACATTTTGCTGAAATTGGGAAAAATTTATACAAATTCTCACCACAGTATAACCCTAAAGTATCATTTATTAACACTGCTAATCCACTGATTTGCTAATGAACTGAACAAGGGATGATTGAAAAACTTCAAGATGCACTTAGAAATAGGACATTTTGTGCTGACCTCCAGGTTTTGAGTCTTATTTTCTGAGGTGAATTTTTCATAATTCCTCTATTGGAATTTAAGAGTGATTTTTTTGAGTAAACAAGGAGAAATCCCTGTGAAGATAACTGTTAATCAAAACTGTAAGGTAGTCAACTTGCAATTTAAGGTTTCATTTCAGCCAATTCTTTGTCAAGACTACATATATATAACCACCCCTCCTTCTTTTGCAGAATACAGCACATAGGTGAGGTACCACACATGTAGCTTTATCACAAACTCTTTCTTCTGTAAAAGCCCTTTCCTCTACAAGTCTATAACAAAAACCCAAAGGATGGAGACCTTCCTAAACTTTCTCTTTAGTACATGATGGTGGCCTTTAACTTCTAGCAACCTGCATTTTACCTATGTAACTTTTAGGATGAATTTTTGATTTGGACTTCTTTTATTCATGCATCTTCTTCTTTTTTTTCGGTAAAGATTTTCCTCTACTACTTGGAGTACCAGTCTTGTGACTGTTGCATTATGTAAGACAGCCAAATTAAAAACTGTATTAATTGAGCCATGGGATCAGCCTGTTAAAAGTAAGAAAGCCATGATCGCGTATGAAATAACTGGAAGTGTCCATCCTTAATACAGGGCATGCTCTCTGTTTTGTGGGAAAGGTACCATATATATATACCAATACTGTAAACCCAAGAGGGAGGACATTTTACAACATTTTACTAATAAAGGTTAAATTATTTACTGGTGCCATAGGCATAGGATAAAAAATCATATTATTACACTAAATTTTGATCTGGAACAGATTGGTTCTATAGCTATGATAAATGAAGCATTTCTTTTTACAATTCAGAGCTTCATGATCAATTTCGTATTATTTAAATGTTACGAAGTTTTGTAGATATTTTTGTTATGTGGTATCTTGGTATAATAGGGGAATTTCTTTCCCATTTCTATCTATCTTTCGATACTACTTGCCCTCCAGTGGAGTACTCTGAGTAGGTGTGCGATGCTATTAAAAGATAAAAAGGTAAGAGGATAGTATGAGAAATTTAACAAGATGTGAATAAAGAAAAAAACGGATTAAAAGATTAGACAGATGAAGATCTGAAGTAAGTATATACAAATAAAAGAATAAAAAAATGACAATTTACTTATGGTTTTATATGGTGCACTAATCTCACTGAAGTCTTGACCTGGTCAAATTCAGGCAGTGAGACAACACTACCAGGTAGTTGATTCGATTATATCATAGTCAGAGGAAAGAAAGAATACTTGAGAACATTTTTGGTAGTGACTGCATTTGTCAAAAGGTCAAAGATTGAAAGAATGAGAATGTCTTGTCAGTCTGGTAGGTCGTTCCAGTCAGTCAGTTGTCATGAATGATCTTGTATAGCATTGAAAGCTTAGCATCATTTAGGGAAAAAAATCCCATACATTTAGTATGGGAATGGGACCAAATTTTGGCCCTATCCCGGTATTATTTTTAGTATGGTATCCTTTAATCAGACTTGTTGAGGAAAAAGGTTTGTACAGCCCAGATAGCATGACTACGTTGGGCCAATGTTGGTAATATGTTGTATGGTTGGCTGGTGGTTGGCGTTGGCATGTCAACGTTGGACCAACATTGGCCCAACATTGTATTTGTCGGACATACCAATGAATTATCGCTGTTGTTGGACTGGGGTTGGGCCAATGTTGGTCCAACCTCGTATGTTCAAGATAAAAGCACCGATCGAATTGTATAATTTTACAAATGAGATTTAAAATACACACCATCATTGAAAAAGATCAAAATTTTGTTTCAAAATAATAAAACAAAGCCATAAGAGTCAAAAGAATTATAATCTAATTTCCGACGTTGGTTCAATAATGGGCCAACGTTGGTCCAAAATAAAGAAAAAAATGTAAAGATTCAAATGAAATCTAATTTAATAAAAAGTCAATCTGACTTTTGTAACTGGACAATATTAACTGAATTTATTCCTCTTTAACATTTTTACATTATTTGCAATAATGATATGAATGGGTTGACGTTGGGCCTACGTTGGACCTACGTATGTTATACCAAGGTTAATTTTCAAAATATGGTTTATTTTTCATCTCCGAAAAGTCTTGAACTATGAAGTTTTCAAAAATTTTCAAATACTTAACAAGTCTTTAGATAAATAATTTGTGTCCGTCAAAAGAGGACATACTTTTAACGGTACTGTAAGACGTTGGGTCAACGTTGGACCAACGTAAACATTGGGTAAAGAAAACATTAAAAAAAAACAATTTTTCATAAAAAATATTAGATCATGTCTATAATGTGCATAGTGATTTCACAATGATACATACATGTATATAATATGTCAGTAATTCAAGGTTCCTGTATTACTTTATAAAATTCAACTTATCATAAAATTAACTACCGAAGTAACTGCAGAGGTAAGATCTAAGTCAGTGCTTGGCCGGTCAAGTCATAATTAACACCAGATGTCTGACCAGTTTCTAAGGCAACGGAGCTAGATTGCACAATCTGATACCAGACGTTTCTTATCTGGGACGCAAACTACAAGGTTTTAAGCAAAGATAAATTTGAAATAGAGCGAGAGCGGTCAGTGGACGCTAAAGTTTTGTAAAGTGTAGGCAGTAAAAGTAAGTACATTATGATATTTATAATTATTCATGATTGTTGGCAATTCGTATGTATTATTTTATTTATTTTTGTTCATATTGCATTTGTAGAAATCAAATAAACTAGTATCATTAATCATGTTAATTTATTTAAATATCTGATATTTTTGTATCTTTTCTCTTTTGCAGTAATATACCACGTTGAAATGGAGATCGGTTGATCGAATGATTTGGAGATAGTATTCGACTTGATGAGAAAGAAAGGAAAAGTGGAGATACCAAAGGACCAGAATTGAGTGATTTATGTTCAGACTTGTGGATCAATAAATATGAGTATATTTATTTTTTACTTTCAGATCACCAAAGGATCTACGGCCAACGTTACCGACAAAAAGCCAGCGTTCAGCCAACATATCATTACAATGTTGGATTGACGTTGGACCAACATAAATCCAATATATATGTTAAACTGGGCCAACGTTGGGCCGACGTGTAAACATCCGAGGTCTGACATCGGCCCAACAGCGACCCAACTTGTGGGGCCAACGTTGGGCCGAAGAGCAACATTGCATTGGCCCAACATTCACTGCCGATACTGGCCCAACGTAAATGTCACCGATGGACTTGCGTTGGGCCAACATCAGCATGCTATCTGGGAGACGAGAGTGTATTGTGACTAAGCTTTGATATTAAGTCATCCATGCAGAATAAAGCTGCAAGTAAATGCGGCTCAGACAGCAAGACTTTTTCAAACAACAAAATGAATAGAACCTGAAACTGATATATAATCCGACAAATTTGACCCAAGATGATTTATCTAATTACTGTACACAACAGCATTCAACAAACTGTTTTACGTACTACCAAATAGAAAAACTTACATGCAGGTCTAGTCAAAAAATGACAGCAAATCTTGATTGCTCCGATTAAATTCTACTGGACCTAAACCGACCTTTAGAAAAAAAAAACAGCATTCCCAAATATTTTTTTCATTTGATCATTTACAATTTGATCATTTACAATGATTTTCAGTAGAACATACAATAAGTCTTATTGTGACCCCTGGATACGCTCCATGCTGGCTTTTGAAGTCCACTTTCTAGCTTAACGAGCGCCATAGTTGGAAGAAAGCATCGCACCTGCTAAGCGGCCATTTTTGTTTACATGAGCAACAAACGGTAGTTTCGTAAATGGAGGGAAGCATAAAATTGAGTTTTAATCATAACGTTTTAGAAAAAATGTTAGCTTGTGTCATGTAAAAGATTTAACTGATCAAAATACATTACTACTGAACATTTACTTCCAAATATTTCGCAATGAATTCATACGAAATGTGTCTTAACTTCTGAATCTATTTTGAAATGGCTGAATTTCCAAACTTAGGGAAACATTGCACTTATACAAATTGTCAGCAATTAGGTAATGATTAGTTTTATAGACACAACAGTGACTCTAAATTCGTAAGACCATACATTTGTATACGAAAATGATACTGGTGTCGGAACAGTTTCCGTACGATTTTGAAGGTTTTTCGGGGATAACTCTTCCGTCCATCAATGGAAAACATTCAAATTTCTCACAAATAGTGCTATGCCCTTCCCACAGATACTCATGTTGAAAGAAAATATGAAATCTCCCCAAAAATATGGTTTCTAGACCGATTTTATGACCCTATGTTTTGGCCATTTTTCCCAAATCACTGGAATAGTTTTCGGACACCTGATTTTAAATTTGTCAGTCTCGATCAATTTCAGCCCAAACTGGATTATCTTTGGATGATATGAAGACGGTACATGAAATTGCATGGACCGACGCAAGTTGCAGTGCTTATATAGGATACGAAACTAAGGTTAAAAAAGATCCATATAGCATACGAAACTAAGGATTCAAAATTTTTCTTACAGGATAAGATAAGATAAGATAAGATTTATTTAAAGTAGGCATGTGGATAAAACATGTGAACATAAGCTCTCAAGAGCTTTTGACCGACATATAGTAACATATAAATCAACATATAATAACAAGGAGTAACAAGCATGCA
Source organism: Pinctada fucata (assembly GCA_028142955.1). Taxonomy (NCBI): domain Eukaryota; kingdom Metazoa; phylum Mollusca; class Bivalvia; order Pterioida; family Pteriidae; genus Pinctada; species Pinctada fucata. The sequence goes on along the minus strand of AP027113.1, from coordinate 30,130,949 downwards.
AAATTGGAAAATATTATAAATGTATATAATAAAAGCTAGAGTCTGGTGTTATAGGCACTTTCTACTTTAAGAAATATATATGTATTAATGTTATAAGATAATCATAATAATAATTAAGATCAATTTCCCTTTAAGATTCACTATTAACAATACCATATAAATTACATTTAGTAAAATACCTCTATACATTATGACAACAATTTCCATACAAAGATGCAAGCTTATAAACATGTAATATCACAGAGAGTTTAGTTATGGACCTTTATAATATTCAGATTTCTACACCATACACACATAGATAATTAAATATAGTGATAAGTCAAGCATCAAGCATACCAATATAAGACAAAACAGCCAAGTTAAATAGCAAAAACTAAATGAACTACATTTTAACACACCCGCAGCCTCTCTCGGGAGGGACGGTCACCTAGAGAGGCCTTGGGCAGGATAAGAAAATAAATAGCAAAACTAAATGAACTTCAAGTTGCATACCCGCAGCCTCTCTCGGGAGGGTCGGTCACCTAGAGAGGCCTTGGGCAGGATAAGAAAATAAATAGCAAAACAAAATGAACTTCAAGTTGCATACCCGCAGCCTCTCTCGGGAGGGTCGGTCACCTAGAGAGGCCTTGGGCAGGATAAGAAAATAAATAGCAAAACTAAATGAACTTCAAGTTGCATACCCGCAGCCTCTCTCAGGATACGAAACTAAGGATTCAAAAATTTTCAGTCCGTTGTTGCAGACATAATAAGCTAACACTTTTCAACTATTTCACTACTTTTCATCCTAGCTTTATATTACACACTGTAAAAACCCAATCTACATCATATAGCTACAAAAACAGAGATTCATCTAGAAATATTTTCGTATAAAAACTGACTAAAATGGCGGCACCCATCCTGCCAATTCTTGGTTGAAGAAAAATAAATTGGTCAGTGTATATCTTTTCTTCCTTATTTTCGTTCATTTTTCCACTTGTTTTGTATATATGTGTTACCATTAAAGCTTGCTCAGAGCAAGCGGGCCCTTCGGGCCCGCTTGCTCGCTTCGCTTCGCTATTATTTTCTTCAATCTTTTCTACAAATGACTGTGTAACAATAATTTTGAAAATAAAACCAAAACTTCTCAAATCACGTAGATTAAAATAGTATGATTCTCGGTGACTTCCCCAGGTGCGCGATATTCAACAGGACAGAAATGGGGTAAAAAGGGGGTGTGATAAAGCAAGTAGGATGCAAATTGTGTTCAAATGATCCGTGATTTGAATTCTGCATTTAAAAACCTACAAAATTGTAACAAAATTTTGAAAATAATTTCCTTCAAACAGGTACAGGATTACTCCAGAAATGGCTATAATAGCTAAATATGGCTATAATAGCTATAAATGGCTATATCGGAGAAATAATTTTAGGTACTAAAAAATAAAATTTTTGAATTTTTCTTTCAAACTCAAAATCGCAAATCTTTATGACCATCTGATCAAAGTTTACAAAAGAAGTTGGTATGCAAAACTTACAATTTTCAAGTTTTGACCAGGATAAGTTATCAAAATTTGACTCATTCAATCTCAAAGATGGTACATTTTACATGTCAACTTCTTTAGTAAACATTGTTCAGATGGTCATAAACATTTGCGATTTTGAGTATTAGCTCAAAATTCCAAAATTTACTTTTTTAGTACTTAAAATTATTTCTCCAATATAGCCATTTATAGCTATTATAGCCATATTTAGCTATTATACTTATAGCCATTTCTGGAGTAATCCCGGACCTGTCAAAGTACTTGAAAAGGGCGACTGTCTGGAAACTGTTACTGTCTGGAAACTGTTCTGACACCAGTACATGTCAACCTCCCAGAACCCAAATGATGGATGTTTCCTTCAAAATGAGGGGGGAAATGATTTGAACTGTTGAATAAACACAATTTTTCCGGTAGTAGGAATTACCGAAAAGACAGCATTTACCGAAAAGACAGTGATATTTACCATAAAGACAGATATATTTACCGAAAAGACCATTGGAATTATAAAGAACAAATTATTCTATTATTCATTTATGTCAACAAAATATGATATTCATTCAAAATTCATAATTAAACTGCAACTTAACAACAGATACAACTGCATGTACATGTACCATAAAAAATTACCAAATACATATATTTCGTATTTGTTGTTATGAAATATGCACTTTATATAATTAATCAGTTATTCACACTCTACTTCATGATAATTATGACTTTTGCTACAACATTGCTACCCTATTAATTTGTTTTTTAACCATTTTCAATGTACCAGTAAAGTCTTTCCAAAAACTTTTTTCAGGAACAAGCCTGAAGATAAATTTTAATATGGATTATGGCAAAGCCCTTGAAGCGAAGCGAAGACTGTGCATAAAAATTCCGTGAAAAATCGCATGGGCCATCGTATATAGGATACGAAACTACGGATTAAAAAAAATTGATAGAGCATACGAAACTAGGGATTCAAAAATTTTCATGTAGGATACGAAACTAAAGATTAAAAAATTTTCAGTGTCCTGTTGCAGACATATAACCTAACACTTTTCAACCATTTCACTACTTTTCATCCTAGCTTTATATTACTCACTATAAAAACAAATCTACTCCATATAAAGCTAAAAATAAGGATTCATCTAGAAATATTTTCGTATAAAAACTGACTAAAATGGCATCGCTCATAAGATAGTGATTCTTGGTTGAAGAAAATTTAGTTGTCAGTATGTATCTTTTCTTCTTTATTTTCGTTCATTTTTCCACTTGTTTTGTATATATGTGTTACCATAAAGCTTGCTCGGAGCTTGGCTACTAGTTTTTTTTTGTATAGTTTCTTAAAGAATTTCTACTAGCCCAGCAAAAATTTTGGTAGCGTCGGGCTAGTGAGTTTTGGGAAAGACTGCAGTATCAGGGGCAGATCCAGAACCCCAACTGCCGGGGGGGGGGGGGGGTACATACAATTTTTGATGGGTATCATCTGCGAGGCCAGAAAGGCTGAGTGGGGGAGGGTTCGGGGGGCCTCCCCGAGATTATTTTTGACAAAAATGAAGCAATTTGGTGGCATTTGAACTTAATTTAGGCATGCATGTTTCAGTGTCAAAAACGATGATTTGTGTATTTAAAATTGCTCGACATTTTCTGATGCTGTATTGTTTTTGAACGGCATATTGTCAGCATGTAAAGGTAAAGGTAGGGGTTTATAGTCTCGTTCACTTTAGCCTCATGCGACTTCCACAATTACCTCCCTGGCGAGACCTGTACAATCCAGTGCATTCTCAATTCCCTTGGGAGTATACAAGCAGAGCTGCCGTTCAGGCGCTAATGCTTTTCATTCACATTTCAAGCTCATCTCATGTGCCAGGTACCCGGTTTACTCCTGGGTAGGGAGAGTGCAACGTAGTGTAAAGTAACTTGCCCAAGGTTGCAATGGTTTGCAATGTCCGGCGACGGTGAGATTCGAACCCACGACCCATGGATTCGTAGTCCACCGTGCTAACCACTACGCTACCAGCACGTTCAGGATTTTTAAAGGAAATTAGCGGATCAAGAAAAGTTTTGAAAGGACAGGGAGGATCAGGCCATTGGGGGTGTCCAGTCGTAAATTCATGTAAAATTATGGGGGAAAAGTCAGCAAATTCCTGGCGGGGCCTGACCCCCTAACCATCACTCTTGACCCGCGCTTGTTTGTTAATTTTTATAAGGTAAAGAAAATAAGTAAATGATAAATTTCCTTGACAAACAAGAGATCACGGATAGAAAGTTTTAATTATTTTTTGGCAATTTGATTTTAAAAATAAAGAAAAAATAAAGCAAAATTCTTGCAGATAGCTGGTCGAAATCTGGCCAAAACAATTTTAATTGTCCATTTCAAAAATGTTGATCATGAAGTCAATTTTATAATTATCTTAAAAAAGAAAAAAATGTTAATATTTTACAGAAGGTAATATCAAAGATTTGGTAAACTGGTAAAGAAATATGTGTGTTTTATGCCTTGCATAGGACTGAACATTATTCCCGAATCATCCCTCATACGAAGAAAATCGGATATGAACATGATTTAATGTACGCCCACGTACAGCTGATGGTCATGACGGCAATACATCCTGTCTATCCCTGAGAAAATTTTGGAAAATATATTCAAATCGGTGGTTTCTGGGGTGTTTTGGGGCTATATTTCTCACTAATTTCATACCGGTAGATTTATTTTGGAATCAGTTGTTTAATGCCTCCAAAAGCATGTCATAAGGGAGGGGGGGTTCCAAATCGATCTGTTTGTTCTGGTGGTTTCTGGTATTGTTCCAGTGGATTGGATCAGATTGTCTTGCATGTCTAGGACCGACTTTCCAGGCTGTTTCAAAATGGCGGACAATGTTAAGATCTCCTTACAGTGCTGGAAATGTTTAATGTAATTGGAAGTTTTGGTATGGATATCACTAGCTAGAAAAGATGAATATTTGATAAAAGAAGTAAAAATAGAACTATTTCAACATTGATTACAACTTTATTTTTGGATTTGATGAATATTCCATGGTCGCTATGGTGAAGTAATTTTGGAACCATTTTTGTTCCATTATCAGAATGGGATCATTCTGGAACGATCCGGCAAATGGAATGCAGCCCTTTAGTCATGATAGTATTTCTTTGTGTATTTTTCTTCATTTGAAAATATTGACCTCCCTGTCGCCTTGGTCAAAATTTTCAAATGAAGAAAAATATCACACCATATTCACCTCATAAAAAGTCCATAAATTTGTATAATGCTCATTTACAAGTAAACATATTTCAGAGGACAACACTTTTGAATATGAGTTCTATTGAGAAGGCAAGTATTAACCATGTTTCCTTCAAATTGGCTAGAGTTATCTCCCTGTTTTGGATTGCAATTCTCATACCTCATCCATCTCTGCCACTTAAAATTGACAGAGAAAGAAACTGGCTGGAGTCCTTGAATAACGTCACTCTGCAATTGTTATAATTAACAGAACTTCATCAAACTTTATTGTTGTTATTTCTACCTTATGAATTGCATGCAATGTACTGTGCACAAGATCACCAGTGTAACCATGGTAACAGCATTTTAGTGTCTTTTTATCAGTCACCCAAAGGTCATGGGCAAATACAAAAAGTTTGGTCTAAAGTGGTTAAGGGTCATAATTAAACATCTGTCAAATCTAAAGCATTTTCACGACTTTTAATCATTCATTATCACTGGTATTTTTCATTTTGCAGATTTTCTTCCCTTTGAGTGTGTCTATTGCAAACAGATATATTGGTAAGCAAATGATTTTTAAAACATTTTCTAATTGTTTTACAAACCTTTTAAAATACAACAATAATTCTAAACTCAAAATCCTCTAGAGTAAAAATACATGCATACATGGTATATGTAATAATTTCTGTATGCATCATAAAGTTATATACAATGTATTGCAAATTTCAGTTTGGAGCACAAATTTCCAGATGACCATAGCTGTACTCAGGTATGTATACACTAGTTCACAATATTTGATTATAACAAAACTACAGTTTTGGGATTCCTTTACAAAGAAATTTTACTCTAAACACGGAAATTTTCGCGTGGGGGTAATTATTGTGTTTTTCATGAATCAAGCGACTTCGCGAAAATTTACCCCATGCGAAAATAACTGCTGCATTCTTACAAAGGCAGAGAATTCTATATCGCGAATATTCCCTCAAGCGAAACGCTTGATGTTATAATATAATTGCGAAATTTTCCCCCAGCGAAAATGACTACATTTACTGTATACTGACTCATAATTCAACATAGTATTGCTGTTCCACAGGAGCTCAATGTCAGTGACCCACAATGACATCCGCTTGTCCTATCCTTTTGACTTGAAAGAAATGGGAAGGGGCAGATGTCATTGAGGGATGTTGGTGTTGTGCTCCTGTGGTCGTTTCATATGTACATTGGTTGTTTGACAAAAATTCGTAGACAAGTTTAAAAATCTCCAATTTCAAAGTTTTTGTAAGATACTCAGGGATTTACTAAAGAAAGATTAACTTTAAGGATTTCTTTACAGTTTGTTCAGAAAGAGAACTATGAGCCATTCACAGGTACCAAGAGTTATTGTTGTGATTTTACAGAATGTGATAGAAGAGAGCTCATGCAGGTCATCTGTCAACACTGCCACAGGAACTTCTGTCTAATGTAAGATATTTCATGGGATTAAAGTTTTGTTTTTACATATACATTGTACTGCTTATGTACTTCCTGTCTGGAGTATTGCCCTCCAACTGGTTTAACGCTATAAGCTGGGAGAAATTAACTTGGCTTTTTCTTTGGACACTCAGCATCACGAAGTCTCATACTAGTATTTAATTTCCAATGCTCTCAACCGTTTATTTCATTTATTAATTCATTCAAGATTTTTTTTTTCTATTTGGATGAAGATTTATTATTTTAGCATTTCATTTATGCACTTATACTGTTGAAAGCTACATACTTTAAATTTGATAAATAGATCCGGCTTTTATCATGTCTATTCCTGAGGGATTTTTTCGTGTGTCTGGCCAAGGTTTCAACTTGAATTCAAATTTTGGCATGGTGCGACAAAATTTATTAGTACGAGGATTACTAATGTACTCAATGTATTTACATATGTATGAAGTAATATTGAAAGAATTAAGTACTAGTAGATTCTGTTAATTATTCAACATGACCTCTCTCATTACAGGCACAGGCATCAACAAGATCATTCATGTCCAAATATAGAAGTTAAAGAAACTCCAGTCTATAAAACTGCTGAACATGTACAGAAGATAATTGGTTGGTACATTTGAATAAATTTTTTTTTTTAATATTTTCATTACTCCAATTTTTGATTTGCTCTTTAGTCATTGCTAAACATAGAATAGGGGAAAAATGATTAATTTGCATGTTTTATATTAATCATGTTAATGGCTGTTTGAATTAGCTTCAGAAATGTTTGCTTTCATAACAAAAAAAAATTAATCTTATTTACTGTATTACTTGTAATCCTTCAAGCTTTGGAGAAAAATTCTCAACATAGATTTATTAGAAAAAAAAATTGCCATTGTTTATAGATTCCAAGAATCAAATACCCAAGAAGACACCCACTAGGAAAAAACAGAGTAAAACGGCGGCCAAGGTGGCGTTAATGAAGATGAAAATGAAAGCCACAGGTGACAAAGGAATACCGCAGGAAGATAGAGTGTTTCTGGAAGTTTATCTGCCACTAGGGGGAGGCGTGAAGTCAAAACCTTTGTTCTTCTCAAAGGTACTGTATGCATTTAATTGAATTACATGTACGTGTATTTCTGAGAGGGACATACTTTAGGGAAAGCCACATAGCCTTATATATACATCGCTTTTGCTGCCATACTTTTACATTATGAGTATAAGTCAATGGCCAGTCAAACGATGCTCCGACAATTTTGGACTTTTGGCAATCTCTCAATAAGTCACTTGCCAAAATTTATAATGGCTGACAAATGTCCGAGATAGGCAATTTTTGTGCGCTTTTTCATTGTTAGGTCTTAATGGAATTGCGTCTTAAACAAAGACGTCATAATGTAAAACAATGCCAAAAGATGTTGACCCGGACATTTTGTGCTTTCTAACAAGATCGGGAAATGGTCTATGATCTCAGATCTGTCACTTGAAAAATTCTTTTCGCTTTGACATACTTGCATGAAATGAGGGCAAATTCCTCATAGTGTTTTAGTCTATCCATTTGTGCGCAAATATTGTCTACACTTCTCCTCAATCATAATATAGACAGAGCATGTGATTTTATTGTGGCATATGCAAGAGTGTGACCTGAGGTCATGTAACTCCAGAAGAGAAGGAAAATGGGTGGAGTAAAAATCTTGTACACAGTTTCCCTTGTCCATGATAAATATACACTGCCATCCATAAATTAGAATACACCATTTCTTTTCTTGTTCCTGTTAGAAAATGAACAGTTTCCAATCAGTTGCTGTATAATTCCGAAGAAGAACCTTATAGAAAAATCACTTGTAGCAAATTTGACCCAAATATTGATAATTTTGAATTTATATGATTTTTATATAATAATGACAATTTTTGAAAAAAAAATGCTGATGAAAAAGTTTGTTTTCACAAATCATAATTTTGAATTATGTAAAGCCAATTAATATGGATCTTTCAAGTTAAGAATAGAAAAGTTGGGATAAACTTATAAAGAATTTATAATGATTTCCTTGTTTGTATAGTTATTTTTGGACAACAGTGTAAATGATCCTTTTGTGCACTAAGATAGATAGTGTTCATACCCCATGGATAGGGTAAATTGTTGGGGAGGATGTAAATAATGATGCAAAACTTGTTGTCCAATCCTTTTCAGAATTTGAAGATATATGTTTATTTTGAATAAAATATCATTGTTTAGTCTAAATACATGTACTTGTAAAGCTTTTAGTTCGATAATTCTAATGTAGCTGAATTGCAGATTTTGTTGTCAGTATATCATGTTTTTGAGTACATCAATTACACCAATGTATTTCAGACTTGGTCAGTAGGTAGAGTTATTGACAGTGCAGCAGACAAATCCAGTCTTACCAATACAAATAATACAGCTAGTGAAAAGGTATATCAAAATTATTTCAATTCTTCAATATACCACTTGTCAAAATTCATAATGGCTGCCAAAATGATGTAAAATGTCTGAGGTACGAAATTTTTGTGCTCTTTTTAATTGTTTCATCACGATGAAATTGGGTCTATTAACAGTGATGTCAGTAAGAAAAACAAAGCCAAAAGATGTTGACTCAGACATTTTGAGCTCTCCAAAAAGATTGGAAAATGGTCTATTGTGATGACATCACCATTTAAATTTTGCTCCGGTAATGTGATATCTGGTGGGAATATAGGTTGAGAATGGGTAAAACCTTTTTTGGAAATTTGAAATAATTTTTGTGTGATATAAAACTATTCATACTTTCAGAAACTGCGACTGTTTTCAGCAGATGATGGCCATAGATATGAGATAGATAGAAATTTGGAAGGACTGTTGTCAGAGGACAGTTTACTGAATGGTGGAAATGTGATATTGGAATATGTGACTAGTGAATGTGATTTATTATCAGATCTCAACCTATATTTATCTTGATAGTTATTAAATTATTGATTTAAAAAAACCATTGTCTTTTCTTTTATACCCCATATTGAAGACCAGCATTTATTTGATTTTGTCGCATCTGTCTGTTTGTCTGTCCAAAAATTTAACTTTTTGCATAACTGTTGAATGGCAGATGATTGGGCATTCATATTTCACATGTAATATAATTATATATATTCCTTTTGACTAGATCTTTCTTTTGGTACCAGGTTTGACCATGTGATCTTGAGCTTTATATGCCTTGGACACGCAAAAGATAACTGTTATGGTTTCTATACACATCTTGTTTCATTATGATATTATAGATATACAATTTTGTTACTAAATCATATATCACCTGGTTGTTCAGTATTGTTGGCACAGGGAACAATGTAAATTAAGATTAACATGATATCTCCAATAGACATGATAGACAAGGTATTTTTCAGAGTTTTGGTTGTGCAACGGTCAGTTGATGTTGGTTTCAAGTTGCAAATAAAGGAGGCTAGCTGTATAGGAAATCATTAAAATCAGGTTCTTGAAACAGTGCTGAAAAAAATCACGAACAGAGGGTTATCTGTGTTTAGTGAACAGAACGGTTATGCAATCATTGGTGAAGGTGGGTATGTGTCAACTATTTATGAATTTCTGTGAGCATTAACATTGGATGGATAAAGGTAACCAAGGTCAAAGTTCCAGGAATTGCTTATACTCAGAGGATAACACTTTACATGATTTCAAAGTTCACATTGACATAATAACTTCAACAAGGTTTCATAAGGAAATTATTGAAATACCATGGGGATACTCTAAGAGGAAAAAATAATATTGCAAAAATGAAGCTAGCCGCCACTCACTTTTTTCAGTGCACCAAACATGCCTCCTTCAGTATGAGTGGAACATGCCTTTTACTTTGGATGCACAGTATTCAGACGAAAGTTCTAAAAAATTCTACTTATTGATAAATTGCCAAAAGAGTCAGATATTGGGGGAAAATACTACAAGACACTAGACATGCTAGAAGTCATGTGTGACAATGTCTAATCATCATAGTTTACATTTTGAATTGCCAAAGGAAGATGTTTGCCGACATTGGTAATGAAGGTCAAAGTTACAGAGTAAAATAAATAGAGCAAAATATATTTTCAAAGTTTTGATTTTGATTATTTTTTTATCCTTAATGATAAGATGACTCCTATTGATTGTTAAGGTCAATGACACTGCAAAATTTTGCTTTACTAGTATATGATGATTTGATAATTGCGAGATGCTGGTATTGCTTCATTCAAATTTGTACGTCCATGATGTTATACCGGTAGTATGATGCAATTGAAACTTATGGTCAGTGACCTGGGTCCAACGAATTTCAAATTGTTAAGATTGTTTGATGAGGGCTTTTGATCCTCACCTCACTGGTCCACATGTCATTTCAAATTAATTTGTCACCTTAAAAATATACTTAGCCACAGAATCGACCAAAGCACTTTGCTATTTGGATGGGTTTTGTGTGTTGACCGCAGTTCCGATCATACATGTACTTTTAAAATGGATAAAATATCTATAACCATATGTTTTCTAAAAAAAAACAAAAACAAATGCGGCGATTCAAGTCAAACATATCCTGTATTTCGATTGCTATTTTACAAAGTACTTGGAACTGTTGCCATCATACGATAACATCCTGATAACAGTGTATTTGACCGTTTCTTTGACTATATCCTTGGTTTAGCCCGCCTGGTGATATTTCAATTATACGTTTTCTGTTAGTTGTCAACTTATGACGCTGAAGAATATTAAAAGAAGAAAACAGAAGTGTTCCAACTCACTGCCTTCACGATTAACATTTTAAACCTATTTTAATGCACCAGACACGTGTTTCTGATAATAAGTCATCATTAGTGGTACTTCTCGCCAAAGTTATTTTAATGGCGCCCTCTTGTTTGTTTATTTGAATTTTGTAAAGAGTGCGTGGCAACCGGTGCAGCCTTAGGACGGACAACCCTCCCACTTTTCCAGTTACCCAGAGGTCTCGAATAATGCACGGTATTGGTGTAAAATAACCTCAATGTAAGATGACAAGACAATACAGCATAACGCAGGCACTCAAGCAACACAATCTATATATAGATGGGTATGTAAATGGATATGAAGATAGAGGGCGTACACGAAATACAATCCGTGCTCTGCCGGCTGTAACGAGCTCATACATGTTATCACCCGAGGAGTCCGTCCAACATCCAGAGAGGACAAGTGGTCGGGGCCCTGTCTTCTCCTACGAGGTTTGGACAGGGCCTGTCATGGAGTCCTGTCGTCACAGAGTGCAATCCATCAATGATGCGCTGGTACAACGCTGTAGACTGGCCAAGCACCAAGCCAAGTGTCCGTCTGGTGACAGAAGGATCATATCCACGGTATAAAAAAGCGTTTGATGGTTATGTCTCCCCCCCCCCCCCCAAAGGGGAGGAGACATATTGGTTTTGCCTTCGTCGTCCGTCTGTCCCACATCGTGTCCGGGCTATATCTCCTGAACCGTTTGCCCAATCACTTTCATATTTTAGTATGTTGTTGCTTATGACCCGAAGGTTTCACATCACCTTGACCCAAGGTCATGTGACCAAGGTCAAGGTCACTTAGAGCATTTTTAAAGAAATTATGAATACATTCCTGTCCGGGCTATACCTCTTGAACCGTTTGCCAGATCACTTTTATATTTTAGTATGTTGTTGCTTATGACCCGAAGGTTTCACATCACCTTGACCCAAGGTCATGTGACCAAGGTCAAGGTCACTTAGTGCATTTTTAATAAAATTATGCATACATTCCTGTCCGGGCTATATCTCTTGATCCGTTTGTCGGATCACTTTCATATTTTAGTATGTTGTTGCTTATGACCCGAAGGTTTCACATCACCTTGACCCAAGGTCATGTGACCAAGGTCAAGGTCACTTAGTGCATTTTTAATGAAATTATGCATACATTCCTGTCTGGGCTTTATCTCTTGAACCCTTTGCCAGATCATTTTCATATTTTAGTATGTTGTTGCTTATGACCCGTAGGTTTCACATCACCTTGACCCAAGGTCATGTGACCAAGGTCACTTAGTGCATTTTTAATGAAATTATGCATACATTCCTGTCCGGGCTATATCTCTTGAGCCGTTTGCCAGATCACTTTCATATTTTAGTATGTTGTTGCTTATGACCCGAAGGTTTCACATCACCTTGACCCAAGGTCATGTGACCAAGGTCAAGGTCACTTAGTGCATCTTTAATGAAATTATGCATACATTGCTGTCTGGGCTTTATCTCTTGAACCCTTTGCCAGATCATTTTCATATTTTAGTATGTTGTTGCTTATGACCCGTAGGTTTCACATCACCTTGACCCAAGGTCATGTGACCAAGGTCAAGGTCACTTAGTGCATTTTTAATGAAATTATGCATACATTCCTGTCCGGGCTTTATCTCTTGAACCGTTTGCCGGATCACTTTCATATTTTAGTATGTTGTTGCTTATGACCCGAAGGTTTCACATCACCTTGACCCAAAGTCGTGTGACCAAGGTCAAGGTCACTTAGTGCATTTTTAATGAAATTATGCATACATTCCTGTCCGGGCTTTATCTCTTGAACCCTTTGCCAGATCACTTTCATATTTTAGTATGTTGTTGCTTATGACCCGTAGGTTTCACATTACCTTGACCCAAGGTCATGTGACCAAGGTCAAGGTCACTTAGTGCATTTTTAATGAAACTGTACATACATTCCAGTCCGTGCTATATCCCTTGAACCGTTTGCCGGATGACTTTCATATTATAGTATGTTGTTGCTTATGACCCGAAGGTTTCACATCACCATGACCCAAGGTCATGTGACCAAGGTTACTACGTGCATTTCTAATGAAATTATGCATACATTCCTGTACGAGCTAAACCTCTTGAACCATTTGCTGGATCACTTTCATATCTAAGTATGTTGTTGCTTATGACCCGTAGGTTTCACATTACCTTGACCCAAGGTCATGTGACCAAGGTCAAGGTCACTTAGTGCATTTTTAATGATATTGTGCATGCATTCTTGTCCGGGCTATATCTCTTGAACAGTTTGCCGGATCACTTTCATATTTTAGTATGTTGTTGCTTATCACGTAAAGGTTTCACATCAGGTTGACTCAAGGTCATGTGACCAAAGTCAAGGTCAATTAGTATATTTTAAATGAAATTGTATTTGTTACATGTATTATGTCCAGGCTTAATCTTTTGAACCGTGATCGGATCACGTCATATTTTAGTATGATGGTGCTGATGACCCAAAGGTTTCACACCTCCTTGATCAAAGGTCATATGACTAAGGTCAAGTATTACATTTTTTAATGAAATTGTAAATGCTACTATTATTACTAGTATTGAGTCTGTGCTATATCTTTGGAATCGTATACTGGATCACTCTTATACTATAGTATGCTGTTGCTCAGGATTGGAGGGTTTCTTATCATGTGCCCAAGGTCAAGATCATTTAGTTCTTTTTAATGAAATTGTACATACTAATATTGTCTGGGTTATATCTCCTGAGCCCTTCTTACAATTGTTTTCATATTTTAGTATGTTGTTTCTAAGGACTAAATGTTTCTTATCACATTGTCCCAACGTCACATGGTTAAGGTAGCTTCTTACTTTGGTAATGAAATTGTATATGCTAAGCATGTCCAGGCTGAACTTGTCTATGCTAATAATGTTTAGGCTTTATATTTTGAACCGTTTATCCAATCACTAATTCAGTTTTTTGTTGCTCATGATCCATACAATGTTAAACGTCTTCAAATTCAATAGCATCATTTAAAAGCAGATAAGTTTGCGGCATGGACCAGACATGTATGTTTCGGGTACTTAACCCTCGTCAGTGAGTGTAGGTTTCAGATCACCTATATCCAAGGTCATGTGACCAAAGTCAATTTCTTTAAATATGCTTATAATGAAATTGTATATGCCAATCATGTTTGGCCTTTACCTCAAACAATGTAATGAATCACTTTCATGTTTTAGTATGATGTTGCCCATGACTCAAAGGTTTCACATCATTTTGCATTTTGGCCTAAGGTCAAAGTAACTTAGAGGGAGGGGGGAGACATCTGTTTTTTTATGAAAAACATTTTGTTTAATTCTGACGCACTTTCGATGGAAATTCTGTCTACCTTTGATTGTTCTTATTTTTTTTTATTATGTCACCATAAAAGGCAGGATGTGAAATGCCCATAGTGATATACTCTGTACCTTGACTTCAAAAGAAGCTAAAAATAATTTTCGTAAAATTTTCCAAAACTAGATAAGACTTTCTGAAAAAAAAATTGTAAAATTTTCAGAAAGTCTTAACTAGTTTTTGAAAGCGGAAACCTTGACCTAAAAGCTTCTTAGTAATTTGTAAATTTGTACTATGATAATCTAAAACATGCTCTAGCGTACCGGATGAGCTGTGAAATATAAATACCGTATGACGGTAATCTAGGAACATCATCGTCAATTAAGCTGGGGTAAATTTACAATGTGGAATGCAAATTAAATCATCTCTTTTGTCATACACTCTCGTATGAAAATCTCCATTAACAATTATGATATTTGCAAGTCCAAAAAGGTGTTTCTGTGTTTGTAATGTTTGTCTTGTTTAATGTCAATTCTTGTTGATATATAACCCACGATCACTCAAGTGCACAAAAGTTTTGCCCTCTTGGTCTTTTATCAAGTCCAGGAAAGACGATGTTTATGTTATTTAAGTAAAATCCATCCTCGCATTACAAGCGTTCATTGTCGTTTTTGCACTTGATAAAGGCGAATGGACCGAAACTATGTGTAATACACAGTTTGTTTGCTTTATTTGTAACTTCCTCCGGTTTGTCTTTGTAAAATTTCTAAGAAAGATCGAAGTCCCTTTGTGATGTGGGCAAGTAATGTCTCTTTGTAATCAGTGAATGAAAGTCAAACACAAAAGCAGAAATCAGATTACAAAAATGACAATCAAAAGGCTTATAAAGTCTAGACGTCTTCAAGTTCAATAGCATCATTGAAGAGTAGATATAATTTGCAGCATGGACCAGACATACACGTTTCAGATACTTAACCCTCGTCAGTGATCCTCAATCTAAACAAGGTAATATGACCCAAAAAGTGTGAAAGTTATTATGTCCAAAAATGTATCGAAAGACGTTGCAAGGTGGGTGGGATATGATGCTACAGGGCCCACGTTTTAGAAATTTTAAGAATTTTTGAAAATATAAAACATAACTTTTTTCACGAGAAAAGGAAGATCGGACAAACAGACGGAAACAATAACACAGCACCATAGATGCACGAATGACGACTTTTTCCAATGAGCAATCTCCAGAATCCAGTGCAAGAGTTGAAATACACTATAATGGCGTTGTTATGCAAATGTCACATCAAACACAAAAGCAGAAATCAAATTACAAAAATCACAATTAAATGTTTACAAAATCTTGAAAATAAATGTTAAACAGAACTTTTAAAAATGGGGAAAAATCGGACAAACAGACGGAGACAATGACAATGATCCATAGAAACACGAAGGAAACTATATACTTAATTTATAATTTTACGCACATAAACCAGGAGCATACTGCTGGTAGTATGCACTGCGAATGTCAAAAAATTTTTACCCTTCCGATTGCGGGAAAAAAATGCAAAATTTCGTGACGTCACAATGCTTTTACCATGTGTTTACCTCGGACAAACAAGCCTCGAACCTCGGTCAAAACATCGAAAATGCATTGTGACGTCATGGAATTTCTCAATTTTTTTTCCCGCGTTCGGAAGGGTCAATCGTAGACTAGTGACGACAATAGTCCATTTTCCAGATAAAAGATATGACCATTCCTAACCTTGATTTTATACACACAGACACTAAACATCACATCATTTGGCAAAATTTGTCATTGTGACGTCACATCTGATCGCACCGTCTTGAAGCACCTTGATGCGTTGCCATGCTTTTTATTTTGACGTCACAACAATGAAAATATCGCGAAATTTTATGATGTCTGGTGTTTGACTTTCTCTCGAGTTTATTGGAAAATCAGCTTTTGTCTCTCTTTCCCAATTGCACTAAACAAGAATTATCGACTATAACATATAACACGTTTTGACAGAGTACACACGCCTTATCGATTCCTGTAATCTCGCACGATTTGTTCGAAAATAAACCAGGTAATGGAAATGGCATAATTTGTCACACACTCAAGTACTTCCTTGTGTCTAATCAGTTCTGTAGCATTGTTCTTCAAGATAAAGGTATGTCTGACCGCCCTGCACTCTCCAAGCATTGTCTAAATTCATACGAGTTAAATTTCCTTTGAGTAATTTATGCATTTTGAGAACCCTAAGTTGGCATCGGGTGCACATTAGTCTTTATAATTGTATTTATATATATCGTAATTCCTGCTTAATGATCTCAAACGTCTGCTATGTTGGTGTATGCATGTTTTCGTCCGCTGTTGTGTCATTGAGTGGGGGTTTTTCTGATGTTCATAGTATCTTAATACGGGTGTGTTCCGCTAAGGTCAGTGCAGGGTCAATGGCTCAATTAAGTACTTTGTTATTCCAGATAAGGCCATTTCTGGTTTTTATTCTGTTTTGCGTCCTTTTGAAATTGAGATACCTAATACCAGCCAGCCAGGAAGAAAAACAAACAAGCATATAAAAAGGTAAAGGTAAAGGTAGGGGTTTATAGTCTCGTTCGCTTTAGCCTCACGCGACTTCCACAATTATAGCAAAGTTGCAATTTCATATTATGTGACTGTGTGAAATCTGACAGAAACTTGTTTCATTTGATCATCTTGACATGCAGGTATTTTAGTCAACAACAAAAAAAAAAAAAAAAAAAAAATGATAGACAATGAATCATTGCAGTTCTTTTTTCATTTTTACATGAAATAATTTTTCGTTCATGTTTGTAGAAAACACATTTAATTTGCTGAAGATATTTTTATCTTAATTTTGTTTTGTTTTATGACTTTGGACTCAAAACCTACCAGAACGAGGACGCAAAACAGAAAATAACGAAGAAATGGCCTAAGATTATGTCTGACCGCCCTGCTTTCTCCAAGCATGATCTTCATACAAGTTTTAAAAAATCCCTTTGTCAATGAGGGGATCATGCATTTGAGGATACAAAGTCGGCACCGAATGCACATTGCTGTTCTTAAATTTATTTATTGTTGTTAGTGCATAATGTTGGTTTAAACTTGTTCTTATTTCTTTGTAGATACAATTAATTATCAAAATAACAATATGGATTACGAAACAAGTAAAACTACTATACAAATCCCTTTCCTAATGCTTTATGTACTCGCGCGTCTGTTATGATTGGTTGTTGGACGCTCTGACTGTGGGTGTTGCTGTGTGTCTCGTTATCCACTGTTTTTTTTTCTGCGGGTGCTTACTACTGTGGTCATTACTAGGTAGTTTTGTTGGAGATCGTTTCCAGTTGTTCCATGTTAAAACAAGGTGTAATGTATCATTTGGTCTTCAAGATAACGGTATGTCGACCGCCCTGCACTCTCCAAGCAGTATTTTCATACGAATTAAACTTCCTTTATGTAGTAAATTGCATTTTGAGAATCATTACATTATGCCTCGCACAATGTAGGGCAATCATGGGAAGGAGCCTGGAGCGTCACGAGGACCGAATTATTCTTTTAAAATAGAATATCGAATTACGTTTAATTATTCATTACTTCCTCCTTACATATAATTCAAGTGACTCAACATCTCTCACCGACATTTACGTTTAGAGGGGGTGTGTTATTTGGACAGTCTAAAAATATAGACACGGGTTCTGTCCAGAATGCTGCGTCGTGATCTCTGGACACTTCGTTTTTCTATGTAAATGCCTTTGATGTCATATGATCAATAGAATCAGTTTAAATTATATTTCGTCTTTTCTGAAAAAAGCCTTTATAGTCTCCATGCTCTTCGATTCTTTTGTCGACTGTTATCTAGGGATATAATTTGTTTCTTGTCCGTCTGTAAAAGGGGTGGTCGAATTCCACGAGGCGTTATCAACGACAAGGTAAAAAAGATTCATACAGGCGGCAGGCGAGATACCTGTTCTTAACAGTTAAGCTAATGAATCAGGGGTGACTGACTTTATCACTGAAATAGTATTTTGGCCTTTACAATGAAAATATTTTAAACATTATAATATCTCGTTGTCCCTAATGTTAGAAGATATTCAGGTTAGAACCATAGAAACACTGAATTTAACCATGTACCGGAAAAGACCCCTTTTCTGCACAGCTTAAGTAACGGGTGTTCCTAGCAAACAGGAGAAGATTACTCATCCCGGGCACCTGATCTCATCTCCATTGGGGATTCACTTTTGCTTCTTTGCAATTGTACACAGCCAATTGTGCCGCACATGAAATTCATGTGAAATTTACATGAACCTTACATAAAAGTTCACATGAAATTTGTGTGAAACGAGCACGAACATGAAATTTATATTAAATTTTTTACATGAAATTTGTTTTAAATTTTTTACATGAAATTTATGTGAGGTTTCTGACATGAATGTTATGCGAGTTTAATTTCGCATGAAGGTCACAAAGAAAAATTAATGTGACATTCATGTGAAGTAAATTTATGTGAAATTTATGTTAAATATATTTTTACACAAATCTGATGTGAAATTGATTTGTATGAGTTTCACAGGAACATTCATGTTCACATGAACTTTCATGAAATTTACAGGATGCTCATAAAATAAGTTTCATTTGAGGCACAATTGGCTGTGTATTATTTGAATCTCCATAGAAGTTTTTATAGAATCGAAATTTATTGCAGGTAGCGCTGTGAAAATCAAAAACCAATTTATGCACCGCCACACACATGCAACTTGCTCGTAAAAAAGTTCCCCGCGAGGGGTTTGACAGTAAGTGTTCTGAATATTTTCCCTGACATGGTCGCCATAGCACTTTCTATATAGATGTAACCTCGGACAGTGTAATGCATGTATTTCATATCTTTTTATTTTCGTGCATGAACATCGACGGCGGGTGCGGCTAGCCAACAGGTAAGCTTACTCCTCCCGGGCACCTGATCCCACCTCTGGCTTGCTAGGGGTCCGTCGATGCTCAATTTGGTGCTCTATTGTGAGTGCTGTTGAGATTATCGTCAGGATCTTCTTTAACTTATTTACCATAAATTTAATTCTCCTCTGGTTAGTCTGAAACTTGTATGAGTTTAAAATATCTAAAAAGAACGTTTAAGTTGATTTTCATATTCTTTCATTGTTGGCTGCGTTTCTATTTAGTAATGGCAGATTCAGCCAGAAATTATCATCTTTGGCAGGGTTTAGGATAAATTGATTTCCATTTATCAATTGTAGTTTTATCGAATGTATTCAGAATGACGCTATTTACATTTCTGATTGGTCATTCGGAGGTAAATCAGCGAAACTCCGGGTAACACTAAGATAAAAATTGGGATGGGCCATGGACTTCCTTTTTGGTCCTACATTTTTTGATTCTATACAAGCATTGGATATATAGTATGATATTCATGTGATATATCGGATATAAGTTCGGCATATTTTGACAGCGCCACCTACAATGCATTTCGCACTTGCACTGGATAAGTTGTCATTAGATAAGTTATTTTTCGTGTTTCTGTGGAGTTGTGTCAATGACTCCGTCTGTTTGTCCATTTTTTCTTTTCGTGTGAGAAAGTTCTGTTTTGTATTTCTCCCCAAAACTCATACGCCTTTCGATTGTGGTTTTTGGAATCTGGTTTCGGTGTCAACTTGCACACAACGACATAAGCGGCACAGTGGTGTAGTCTTTGACGGAAGTAGATAGTACGCTTGCGTGGAAGTTGGTTTCGGTGTCTGTGTTTGACTTCCATGCACTCACTTAAAGAGTCCCAATTTGATATATCAAAGATTTCAAGAGATTGAAAAAGATAAAATGATAAACAAAGAATCCTGCTTTGCAGACATTGTTTATTGGGTTCGTTCAAGTGTACTGTGAAAGAAAGGAGGGGATCTCCAATAACACTCGGCCGCAGCACCAACAGCAAAACTCCAAAACACCAACTGCAAAAAACACAAAGCAGACACACACAGTCAATTATGAGACGGAAATGGTACAATGAACGCCAAATCACACAGAAACATCAAACACAAATGACTACACATAAACCAACGAAAAGTACATTTCAGGACATTTTCTTAGAATTTGCACTGTGACAAAAACGCCTCAAGTCATAAAAATGTATTCAGAACTCTCAATTGTATTCAGAAATAAAATTAGCAGTACAATGGAAGATTGAGGAAGAAAGAATTGGATACGAAATTGACAGATATCGGTCGTTGCAAGGAACTAGCTGACTACTTAAATCACATCAGCCTACAGAGTTAATCATACAGCCAGGTTTAAGACTTATTTCCAGAAGAGACATCGCCATCAAGGATAAAAAACCCTCCTGATATCAGAGATAAAGAATGTGCGGATGTAGAAATATCCGGAGGAGGGGAGTGTGTGTGTGTGGGTGGGGAGGGGGGTTCTTCCTAATATTTGAGAAAATTATATATATAAATGGAAAATATCCCAATTTTGACAATATTTACAAAGGGGTGTACTGTACGAAAAACTTTGTTTTCAATATAGCTGAAAATGCATGGAATAAAAGTTGCACCACGACTTCAATATCTTCAAGTTCAACTTTAAAAGAATATTTGCTCAACGCATGATAATAAAGTTCAGAAATTCATCTGCTTATATATTGATACACTAGTTATAGTATGTACATGTTTATTTTGCCTCTTATCAATCAGAGAACGTAAATAGCGTCACGCGCACGCCGTCTAAATTTCTATAGACCATCATCAATTCCGCCATTGCTGTATAAATGAATTCGCATGTAATAGGAGTTCTGAAACGACGATTTGCGGCAAAAAAAAACCATAGATTTTGGTCCTCGACAAAATAAAACAGTTATTAGGTTTGTCACGGACCGTCCAAAAAGATTTGTCGGATTGATCAGACCCATAGAAAGGACTCGGCTTCCTCTCGCCTTCTATGGGCTTGATCAACCCGACAAATCTCTGTAGACGGTCAGTAACAAACAAAATAACTAATAATATCCTCCCAAGGCGTAGCTACCATGAATGGTTGTGTGCTAAAGCATCCACATGTCTTCCAAAATCTTAGAAATAGCAATTACATGACTTTCTCCCGAATTGCTACAATACTCTGGGATTGTAATGTTTAATGGAGATTCCAAGGTCAAACCCTGTTGGACCTAATCCAGTGCATTAAGCTGGAATTTCTTTGGTTCTCTTAGTGGTCCCCAGACCCCAGCTGTCTGGAATGATTATAGGCTTCATCCGACATACATGCTCTGTAGTAAAAACCCATTATATGTAAATGTCACTTCTACAAAGAAACAACTGAAAGTGGAGTATAGAGCATCTAGAGTCATTCTAGATAAAGAATCGGGGTAAAATACCGTAAGACGAGTTCTCAGTTCCGTGGTCCGAATATTACAAATTAAATCCTAAAAATGAACCATGCCCCCAAGGGTGGTGTCAATTTGATTCAGCCGAAGAGCGCAGAATCTCGCACACGCATAAATCCGTAATGTCAGTTTTTGGATTTCAACGCATATCATACATCATTACTATCATTTCATTGATTGATAAGATGTATGACATTAACGAATAATGAGAGATGTTTGTCTCCTACCAGATTTTGTACCTACAACACTTATTTCCTGTTGCATTGTGGAACAGTTAAACTCGTTCCCGTGACATTGGATGTTTTTAAGTGTATTAATTACTTCTTTCCAGCTCTTTTAACTGTATAGAGTTGGAATCCTTCGCATTGTTTAAGTACTAACAATTAGCTTCATGATAAGCGCTAGGAAATTCGCTGCTTAAATTGTCATATTAACTCGAACATGGATGTCTGAGCCTGTATTTGTCTATTATAAAATCGGCAGAACACGTACTGTTTTCCTTATGCCTAAATCCTTTGATACCACAATGGACGGACTTTATTAAAAATTTTCTGTAAGCTTGTGCACCGCCACTTAATAGACAGGAGGGATCTTCAACAACACTCGGTTGCAGCACCCACAACAAAATACACAAACATCCCATGCTAAAACACACAGCAGATATGCATGCACAGCAAGAGACTCAAAAACAAGGAACACAAAACACAACAAAGAAACATCATACACAAAAGACTACACATAAACCAACAAGAACAATGGGCAATCGGTGCCGACTAAGGACGGCTATTTCCTACGCCAATACGCCAGAAGAAACGTTTATCCCGCCATTTTTTTTTACCTTTGGGTACTGACAATGAACATGAAATAAAAGGAGAAGCGTTAGTTATTTTGGTGCTATTTTTCTTCCAAACTTCGATTTCGTTACTGGAGCTTATTTTGTTCATAGATGCAGCAGCGCCCTACAGTTTTTTCTGCCGTGGATATGATCCTACTGTCACTAAACGGACACTGAGCATGGTGACATGGTACTTGACGTAACATGGTACTTGACTAATCTACAGTCTTGTACAAGCGCATTCTTACGACTTGCACTCTGACTGACTGTGACGACGGGACTCCACCACGGGCCCTGTCCAAACCTCTTTAGAAAAGACAGGACCACGACCACCTGTCCTCTCTAAACGTCGGCCGGACTTCTCGTGTGAGTACATGCATGATCTCGCTACAGCCGGCAAAACACGGACTGTATTTCGTAAGCCCTATATTACTTTATACCCATTTACATATCTATCTGTGTTACTTGGGCTCCTGCGTTATGCTCTCTTTTTGAATGGTCTTCTGTATTACAGTGAGGATATTATTTTACACCACTATTACACATGCATTCGTGGGCAACTGGAAAAGTGAGAGAATTGTGTGCACGTAATTCGGATATCGACACCATATATTACTGGCGTAGCAGATGACCGTCCTAAGTCGGCACCTTTTATTTCGGCAATAAAATTAGTGAACTGAATTTGGACTTAGAATCTTCATTCGAACTCTTGAAATCTGTCAACTGAATGACCAAAGGAATTTACGGTCGACCAACACTTGCATGGTTATCTATTTATTTATTCATTTTAATTAGCTTGTAAACTGCAGTATAAACAAATTTAGCCAGTTTATTATTAACGTGTAGTGTTATCATTATATTATCAATAACTCTCATAATCACTTAAAATTATCAAATAAGATTTGTACATTGATTGAATGTTTCGAAACCACGATCAACGGTCAGCCCTTTTAGAATCACGCGACCTACTTAAAAATTCCACGTGCTCTTCGTACAAGTTTCGGAGCAAATGACCAATAATTATCTTGTTTTGATTAATTGCAAAAAAATGCAAACTGATCAATGACTGTGGTTCCAATATTGTACATGAAAATATATAATTGTAACTTTGTAAAGTTAAGACACATTTTCTGACACAATTGCCTGAGACAATTTCTCATATAAGAACTTTGGCAAGAACTTTTATTTCGCCAATAAATTAGTGAACTGAATCTTCATTCGAACTTTTGAAATCTATGAACTGAATAACCAAAGGATATTCACGGTCGACCGACACTTAATGTACGGAGTGACGATACCTTTCTATCAAAGTTTATATTTTGAGTTACCAAAGCAAGATGCTAGGATGAAATACATTGAAAATAATCAACGTCAATGGTAAAGCATAAAACTGTTCATTTTGAAAGTGATTTGACACTCTTGTTCTAAATGGATGATAGTTTTTTTATCCATGAAGATAGCATAGTCGCTTTCAATTTAAAGGTCAAAGGTCAAGGCCGTTGGAATGATTTGGAGTCTCATAATTGATGATTTGGAGTTAATACATATGATAAACATCAAAGACGTTCCCATCAGTTTTTTTAAATTTAAAGTCATCAGTTAGTCGAGAAGGCAAAGCAAAACCATTAGAATCTTCATTAGAACAGTTTCAAACCCCGAAATAAACAATATTCAGAATTAAGTCCAAATGCTTCATCAGACATTTGTCAAAATGTGTGAAGTGAAAATTGAAGTCCAGGAAGACTGTGTGTGTTTTTTATGTTTTATATGACCGAGATTCAAAGATTTTCAATTTGAATAGATACATTCGTGAGGATGGGATGTAAATAGATTTTGTGCTATACAGAAGAAAGGAGGGGATCTCCAACAACACTAGGTTGCAGCACCCACAGCAAAATCCCAAAACACCCATGCAAAAAACACAGAACAGATACCCACAGAAAGAGACGCAAAAGGGACAAGGAACACCAACTCACAACATAGAAACATAAAAGACTACACATAAACCAACGAGACCAATGGGCAACCGGTGCCGACTTGGGACGGCCATCTGCCAAGTAAATAGCAGACGGTGTGGTTATCCTGGATTACGTGCGCACAACCCTCTCACTTCTCCAGTTACCTAGAGGTCTCGAAGAACGTACAAATGTGGTGTAAAACAACCTCCTCACTGTAAGATGACGTCACACAAACAAGACCGCGAAACGCAGAGGCCCCAGAGACACAGATGAATATGTAAATGGATATAAAAAGAGGGCATGCGTAATACAGTCCGTGCTCTGCCGGCTGTAGCGAGCTCATGTATGTAATCACCCGAGGAGTCCGACTGACATTCAGAGAGGACAGGTCATTTTATAATATTTACATCGTCATTGAACTGTTTGATAGGTGTGCCAAAAATAATTTATCTGTTTGTGCTTGTGCAAGCCTTATAGCCTGATATTTCGAAGACCAGAGTTACTTCCCCTTTGGGACGGTATATGACGTAGACTAATTGTGACGTCATCAAACTCTATGGAAACAGTCCCTAAACTCTGGAAAACGACGGTGCGAAATCGTCGTTACTATACCATTTTCATGACGTCATAATGGTTTTACGTCAGATACCGTCTCAGATGGGAAATAACTCTGTATTCCGCAAAGACTCAATAAGGGCATCTCAGTACGTTTACTGGACAAGAATGGTGTTTCCTGCTTACATCAACCTATTGGTGTAAAACACATCAAAAATACAAGTGAAGAAAGGAATATTACGCAATGATTAACGCCATACTTTAGTGCTTCCTTGTAACAGCCGAGTTATGTATCATTTGTTCTGCAAGTAAAAAGGTATGTGTGACCTCACTGCACTCTCCAAGCATTGTTTGGATACGAATTAAACTTCCTTTACGTAGTTAATAATCATTTTATGCCTTGCTCAAAACAGGAGACGATAAAATGACCAATATTGAAAAGCTTTGGGCGTCATTAGGGTCAAATTATTCTCAACAGAATCTCCTATCTCATTTTATAACTTATAATCTACTTCTTAAATGCTAATCAGGAAATTCATCAAGAAAAATATTATATATAGACAGGTAAACAAAGCATTTATTTAACTTATCTGCACCGAATAACGGCGTCTCTTCGATCGGAAACGTGCACATTTTTAACATGCAAATTGCACTACTTGAACTTCAAATGTAGGACAAAATATTTAATAAACTTCAAAGGAAACATGCTTGCACTCAATATCCAATATATGCAATTATTAGATTGGGATGAGTGAAAGTTTCAACTCGTAGGATCTGAAGACAATATGTTGCTCAAGCTCGAAGGCAACGATCCTATCATTTATTCAATGACAAATAACCAAGATGGCCGTCATTTTGTCTGATCGGCTGCACCATTTTGTGAGTATTTGGTTCTTTGTAGCAACTCCTGTAAATCGGCAAAAAAAAATAAATAAATAGAATAAAAAAGACTTAATAAAATAAAAAAAAACTTCTAAATATCTCTACAAACCAGCGGGCCATGTTGTTACAGGTGACTTTTCAATTATCCAAGACAGACAGCTCCGTGGTCTTCTTAAAAAGGACCTAAGTATAGAATCCCATCGAAGATAGATTTTGTCAAATGCCGTGAAGTGCTTACGGAAGCCTTAGATAATTATACGAAAAGATGGTGTAAATCAGAAGGAGTCGAACCGCATGCTCTGAATGACTGGAAAAACCTTATTTTAGATATAACGGATATTCGAATAGATAACTTCCATAGAAACCCTCATCTTTTTCAAAATCCACGTTCAAAATCAGAAAGATATTTCAAATCCAAACTAAGTAAATTACATGAAAAATATGTCTTTGCACCAGCTGATAAAGCAGCCAACAACATCATTATCATTTGAAAACGTTACTACATATCAACTTTGATTTCGGAACTTTCGTCTACTAATACATATATCAAAAGCAATGAAAGTGCATCTAACATTTTAGGCAAGCATAACAGTGAACTGCCTTCATTCAATATCTCTATTTCTAAATTGGATCTCCCAACACTATATTGCATACCGAAACTGCACAAGTCTCCTTACAAATTTCGATTTATTGCTAATTCTAGTAACTGCTCCACTACAATTTTGTCTAGAAATCTGACGTCAGCACTTACTGCTATTTAAGAACATATAACTAGATATTGTGAAACGGTTCTAAACAGGAACGATGTAAATTTATTTTGGTCTATTAAGAATTCAGGGGATGTGATTGAAAAAATGAAATCTGGAACTTTCCAAGCCAATACGATTTCTTTATACGACTTCTCTAATATGTACACCACACTTCCTCATGACAAAATTAATGATCAATTATCTAATCTCATTAAATGGTGTTTTGATCGAGAGCGAAAAACTTACATTTGTACATCTGAATCGAAGGGTTTCTTTTCCTCGACAGACTACAAATCATACAAATCATGGACATGTAGTGACCTGTGTAATGCCTTGTCCTTCCTCTTGGACAATATTTATGTTAGATTTGGAAAGGATCTATACAAGCAGGTTGTAGGAATTCCTATGGGTACTAACTGTGCGCCTCTTGTTGCAGATTTATTTTTATACACTTATGAAAAAGAATTTATCCAAAATCTTCAAAAGCAAAGAAAATTTGATGAACTGAAATGTTTCAATAATACTTCTAGGTATCTGGATGATATTCTAACCATTGACAATCCTGCTTTTGAATTATATAAGGATGAAATTTATCCACAAGAATTAACCCTTAACAAGGCAAACCTTTCAAATACAGAAACACCCTTTTTGGACCTAAATATCAAAATTGTAAACGGAAAGATTCATACAAGTGTATATGACAAAAGGGATGATTTTGGATTCAACATAGTAAATTTCCCCTGGCTTGACGGTGATGTTCTAAGATTACCGTCATACGGCATTTACATATCACAGCTCATCCGGTACGCTAGAGCATGTACTGGTATTTTGGATTTCCACACTAGAAATTTACAAATTACCAAATTTAAAAGAAAGGAAAAAGTTGCAATATTACAATAATCATCATTCAAAGTTCCTAAAGTTCCAAAGCCCTTAAAAGTGATGCTATATTAATGATGAGTGCATTTCCTCACACATTTATCTTAGACTTTGACGAACGAGATTTTTTTTTGTCCCACTGACATTCCGACTTTGTGATTAATTCTCCAAAATTACGTATATTAGCACTCTAGATAACTTATTGAAGATATAGGAAGAAGACAAAGGATAGAAATTTGACAGATACAAGTCGTTACAGAGAACTAAATGTCATATTGGATGAAAATTAGAACATGAGGAATATGAATTTTTTTCCCGGAAGAGGTGTATATATATTGCCTTCTAGGACTGAATATTTTTTTTCATAAGATTATTGGGAAAAAATTTTGATTAGCAACGATAGTTCGGAATAAAAACTGCATCCAAAGTTTTAATGTATTCAATATTTTCCCTTTCATATAAGAATGTACGTCATAAAAAGGTCCTTACGATAATCTCAACAGCACTCATAATAGAGCACAGCCTTTCTGTTACAAAATTTCTTGAAATTTCTAAAACGTGGGTCCTGTAGCATCATATCCCACCCATTCTGCTACGTCTTTTTGGTACATTTTTGGACATAATAATTGTCATACTTTTTGGTCACATTACATTGTTTAGACTGAGGATCACTGACGAGGGTTAAGTACCCGAAACGTGCATGTTTGGTCCATGCTGTAAATTTATCAGGTTTGAAATGATGCTATTGAATTTAAAGACCTTTAACATTTGAACTACTTGGTGAGTGTCACTGCTGGTGGACCAAGAGTCCCCGAGGGCTAATGTAGCCAAGTTCGATCAACTTCGGTTGATTGTCTGTGTCTTCGACGCATTTAAAATTTTCTGTTACAAAATTTCTTGAAATTTCTAAAACGTGGGTCCTGTAGCATCATATCCCATCCATTCTGCTACGTCTTTTTGGTACATTTTTGGACATAATAATTTTCATACTTTTTGGTCATATTACATTGTTTAGACTGAGGATCACTGACGAGGGTTAAGTACCCGAAACTTGCATGTCTGGTCCATGCTGTAAATTTATCAGGTTTGAAATGATGCTATTGAATTTAAAGACCTTTAACATTTGAGCATCGACGGACCACTTAGCAAGCTAGAGGTGGGAGGAGTAAGCATCCCCTGTTAATTATGTACATGAGTTAAAGAAGATCCTGACGATAATCTCAACAGCACTCGCAATAGAGCACGTTATGTCTATATAGAAAGTGCTATGGCGATAATGTCAGGGAAGTATATTCAAAACACTTACTGTCAAACCCCTCGCGGGGAACTTTTTTACGAGCTCCACACGGCAAAGGGCATAAGTGCATGTACACTTTGAGGCCAAAGATGAAAGTCTTTTAAACATGAATTTTCCACCACGTTTTTACTTTAGTCTGTCTGTCTGTCAATCTTTGAAATTAGTTTTCTAGACTTTTCGTAATTTATAGAGGTATTGGGCTTATATTTGGCACACGTAAGTTCATTAATATTATTGTTAGCTGCAAAACCGGTTCGGTTATCATTTCGATTGGAATATTCTAGGTAGTGTTACAGGACTTAGATTTATAACTTGAAATATGAAGAAGGTAATTCAAATCCCGAAATTTTCCCATATACTTCCATTATTAGGGTTATTCCATTTGGGCTTCTATACTTCTGTGAAAATATAAATGAGTCATATGTACCTTTCAATGTAATAAAAATGGGGGTTACCGTTGCTTTTCATCCTCTAAATCTAGAATTAATGAAAAAATGCAAAATTTAAAAAAATAAGATTGTCCATTTACCCAGCGGTCTCGAAGAACGCGCAATGTTGTGTACAATTGGCTCCACACTGAAAGATGGTGACACAAACATGACTATAAAACGCAGGGACCCAAGAAACAAACTGATGAATATTTGATATCAAATTCATACGAAACACAGTCGGTGCTCTGATGGCTTGAGCGAGCCTATGCATGCAACCATCAGAGTAGTCCAAAGAGATTATCAGTGCCCGGACTTTTCTATAGAGTTTTGGACATGGCCCGTCGTCAAAGTAATAATAACATAATAACACTAATAATTAAAATGTTATACCTAAACGATTAAAGGATTTTCTGCCTTAGAGACAGACGGACTGACGGGTTTTAATGTCACCTCTTTTTTTCGAAAAATCGGCGAGAAACATTGAATTTGAAGACGTTAACATTTGTACCACTTGCTTGTGGACCAGGAGTCCCCGATGGCACATGTAGCCAAGTTCGATCAACTTCGCTTCGTCTCTTCAACGCATTCGAAAATTTCTGAAATCAAAATTTCTTGAAATTTCTAAAATAAGAGTTCTGTAGCATCATATCCCACCCATCCTGTTACGCTTTTTGGTACATTTTTGGACATAAAAATGTTCGCACTCTTTGGTCATATTGCATTGCTTAGATTGGGATCACTGACGCGGGTTAAGTACCCGAAACGTGCATGTCTGGTTCATGCAGCAAATTAATTTTATCTGTTCTTAAATAATGTTATTGAATTTGAAGACGTTTAACATTGCCCAAGGTAATGGGAATGACAATTTGTTATGGTATGTCCGACTGCCCTGCCCTCGTCAAACATTGTCTAGACACGA
Organism: Pinctada fucata; assembly: GCA_028142955.1. Lineage (NCBI taxonomy): Eukaryota > Metazoa > Mollusca > Bivalvia > Pterioida > Pteriidae > Pinctada > Pinctada fucata. The sequence goes on along the minus strand of AP027113.1, from coordinate 30,100,805 downwards.
ATTTAACTACATATTTGTAGTTACTCATTTTCTGTCTTGCTCAAAAAAGGAGATGATAAAAATGACATTCGCAGAAGGAAGCTTGCTGCGCCATGATGATCGAATTATTCTTATCACAATCCCGTATCTCATCTTATGACTCATATTGAATATTAATCAGGCAAATCATAAAGTAAATTGTAATATACAGACAAGTGTTCGGGGGGGGGGGGGGGGGGAGTGATTTGCCTATCCGAACCGAAGATATGGAGTCTTACGGAAGCCAGTTCGTGCCATATTATAATCTTTTTACTGTCTCGTAGTTACGAGAAACAAATCTCGTAGTTGCGAGGAAAAACAAATTAAAGATTTGTTTCTCGTAACTACGGGTTAAAAATAGAACATGGCACGAACTGGCTTCCGTAGAATTTCATCGATCGGGAAGCATGGATTTTTTCTCCTGCGCAATAAACTACAAGTACAAACTGCAAGAGCAACGCAAATTCAACTTAACCTCAAAAGGAGATAGATTTCAAATAAAATCAAATCTAAAATCAAACTAAAATTCAAAGGCAGCATGCATGCACTCAATATTCATCATTGTACAATTATTGACATTAAATAGTTTCTATCTGAAGACAATATGTTGCCAAATTAAGGTCGAAGGAAACAACAATAGAAATTATTCAATGACAAATTACCAAGTTTTGGTCATTTGATCTGATTGGCTTTGTCATTTTTGCTAGGTTGTGTTTTTGTGTTCCCCTCACAGTTATTTATGTAGACATCGTACGTATCGAAAGTCTGAAAGTTTGTTGTCAATATTGAAATATATGTTCTATAGTACCAATTTTGTTGTACTAGACACGTGTTTCGGATATTTTAATCCTCGTCAGTAGTACTTCATGTCAAACAGTTTAAATAAAGCCAAAGTGAATTAACCTGGCGCCATCTACAATACAGAGCCTTTTTTACTCTTCTACTAAATAAGCATTGTTTACGGATCAATAAACAAGTGCAGTGTACGTAATGAGAAAAATGATAAAGATTGGAAAAAATGAAATGACACGTGTAAATATTGCCATGAAGAGATCATCATGGTGGTGTAAGTTCTCAGGCCCTTAAAAGTAATACCACAAGCATATTCCCTCACACATTTATCTTAGAATTTACAATTTACACTAGACAAAATATTTTCGTCCCATTTGGATTCCGAATTATCTCAATTTAATTTCGCACTTTACCTAATGGTCGATTCAGAAAGAAGATTTAGATTCAATATTGACAGATATTGGTCTTAACAGGGGACTAACTGTAAGATTCAATAAAACTTATGCCACAAGGGTTGTGAATTTTGTCCGGAAGAAACCCTCAGCGATGAAATAATGTGTTTGAATATTAATAGTAATTGACGATTGCACGGAATAATAGAAACTGTGTCCATTAATCAATACAATGTTTTTTTTCTAGTTCAACGAAGAACTAGAACTAAATTTCCCGATTACAAAATCAAAACGTTACGTGTGGGGGAAATATTCGCGATACAAATGTCTCTGTCATTGTAAGAATGCAGCAGGGTTATTTTCGAATGGGGGAGTTTTCGCGAAGTGAAGTCCCTTGATTTGCGAAATACGCGTAAATTACCTCCCGTCTTCCACCGCAACGTCATAGGTTCCTTCCACTACTTTCCACTCTCAATATGACCTTGCCTTCACCCCTTAGGTCCCATGTATTTTTCAAATTAATCAAAAAGGAAATGACATAAACTCAGATTGAAGATAGGAATAAAGTTAGAATAACTGTTTTAAGTTATGGCGCCAAAAAATAAAAGTAATCGCATTCGTTGTTTTCCGACGTCATTAAACTACAATGACGTGACGTCATAATAGGGCCGCCGAAAGAAATCCTGTCGAAAAGGGGGAACCCCTGAATCCAAGGGTACTTTGCAATGAAGCGTCTGGCGGAATGCGATGAAACCCTTGGTGTACCAAGATGATTACCTCCATGTTAATATCCACGTTTACAGTATATGATAAAATTTCATATCAGTGTTGAAAGAATTTAAAATCAGTAAAGTTGTCAGTCTGTCTGACAAACTACTGTCGACCTGTTCACTAATAGTCCTATTGCACACTTTGACGTCATCCCGTGTCAAAGGTCAGTCGGGGATAAAATTCACATCCGGGCTCTTACGTCATAGTAAACACATCGCCCACAGCGTAGAATCCCTACATATAGAACGTTAATAACACATTTAAATAGCTTGAACGAAAATTATTTCATGATTATATGGTAAGTTTAAGTTATAAAGAATTGACTGATGATAATTAATAAGGCACTTTCATTCAGAAATTTCTCTGTTTAGCTAATCAAACTTGGCACCCGGCTTCGAATTATTCATTCGTAGAGAGGTCAGTGCATAATGTAAACAGTCGTAAATGCATGTCGAATTGAGGCAAATGTTGGGATTTTTTTTCTTATTTATTTATTTTGAATATTAGTCCCATTTGTAAAGTGAAGTAAAGATGATAAAGGGAATGTTATTTAAAATATAAGAAAGGTACAAAGTAAAGGGATGGACAGAAAAGGGGCTGTTAACTTAAGCTGTTTGAGGATAAAGGAGTAGTAAGATATCGTAATATCATTTTATATTTAGATTTTAGTGATCATTATTGAAGCATGTATACCTGAATTTAAACAGACTATCCCTCTCATGGATGAATCCAGGATTTGACGTTTGGTGCAGTGGGAAACTGTTGAAGTTGGACGATCCCCCCCCCCTTTCCAATTTCCTGCATACGAACCCTGTTTGTTTGTTTACTTTTTGGGGAAGGGGGTCAGGGCCGATACGTGGGAGAAAATATGCACGCAAACCACTCAAAAAGGGATTTTTTAAATGAATCTATTATCAAGATTCTCAAAACTGTAATATAGCATCAATATACAAACAGGTATATTAAGGGAACCATATTCTACTATTTTGATTCTGATTTTGTTGAATTTTACACACTATTTTAAAACATTTTTAGCCAAAGAATAAATCTTTTGGATATGGGATGAAATGTCTCTGACAGTACGGAAAAATATATACTATAGGCCGGGCGGGGGATGGGGCCGAATATCGCCGATTTATTATTATTTTTTATTTATTTATTTATTTATTTTGAAAAAAAAACCCGCTGGTTACATACATGTACATCTCGATGGAACTGAAAACTTGTTTATCGTTGATAAAGGGGTGTCAATGACAGATTCAGCCTATGAGGGCGGCTCGTGTATACCCCCTTCCAGCTGTGCCCAACGAAGGCCGGGAGACTTGAAACATGCAAACGGAAAATACTGTTTCCGTAACAAATTAATGGCATATTGGTCAGAAACAGTCTAAGGTCACACCAGATATCATCGTGTGAACCCCGGGGTAAATCGTATGAGGTGTGTTCCCGTGGGTTACATGCGATCGATATCCAGAAATCAAAAGAGCAGTTGCATTTAGTTTACTTCACCACTACTTTTACCTTTTTTTAAAACACCAGGATGGAAAACGAATTTTAAATACCACGGCCTAATCCCTAACCACAGTGACCACTGAAGCGTAGAGGTGAGGTAAAAGTAGAAGTAAAGTAAGAAGTAAACTAAATGCAACTGCTCTAAAGTTACGAAAACTTGTGTCTGTTCCCATTGTTACTTTTAAAATATATTTGATTTATTCACTCCATTAACCACATTACATGTACATATGTACGATACCGTAAGAAAACACAAAGTAAGATTCAGGATTATTCTATAGATTTATTGCGTAACTGTGTGTAACAGACATATATTATATGTGTTTGATCCTTCTTCTTACAGGTCAAATACGCTGCAGTCACCGTCAATTTGCTTCATTTTTTTTTTCTAAAAATTCTCAAGGAAGTCCCCCGTGCACCTCACCAATGGGATTTATAATCATAGATAAAAAGCTGACGCATTTATGATCTTGTACTGTTCTATTTTAAAATTGTAAAATCGAAATTCATTGTCCATAGGATGCGTCTCTCAATTAGTTTGTGGCACCACAAAAATGAATAAAACCAAAATATTGAAATGGTGATAAAGTTTACGTTTAGCACACGGCCGTCAAGGACCGAGTGAAAAATAAAAATAATTTCATTCCCACTAAATCATATTTCCTTGAAATTATAATAATTCGTGGCAATGAAATAATATTTCAAGGTCCTAAACGAAATACTAGTAATATTTCGTGAGAACGAAATAGTATATTTCGAGGGAACGAAATTATAATATTTTGAGGGAATGACATACTAGTTTTATGACACGGGAGCGAAATAATACTTCATGGAAACTCGTGTACACACTTTTGTTTACATTCTCTAGGTAATGTCCCCATGAAACATTCCCATGAAATAAATTTATTTTCAAACTTACCGTTATAGGCCTCCTTAATTTGGAAGATTTGTCTGATTTTTTTTCTTCATTTGACCTCATATAGATGTATTCTATGATATCAGAATGACGGAAAAGATTTTCCAAATTTGGTTTATGATCATTACTAAATTAGAATCTCCCTTTACAGAAAGCATATTGAATCATACATTACTTTTTGTAGATATGATTTTTTTCATTCTTAAATCTTTATTATAATCATTTTATAAAAAACACCAACAAACATTAACTTTATAAATGTGCCTTATCCTCGGTTCCCCAGGCTATTTGCGCTTTGGCTGAATATTCAATCAAAGCGTAAGTAACCTGGGGAATCGAGGATAGAGGTGCCTGTGCATTTCCAATTTGGGGAAAATCGCGACATTTTGATGAAATTTGGAAAATTTAAATTCAGTTCTCTACAAAGTACAATTCTAAAGTATCTTTTATTTACAGTGCTAATATATTAATTTGCTTGAACAAGTGATGAAGAAAAACTTTTTTTTAGCTGTCTTACAAACTTTTGAGTCATATTTTTCAAGTGATTTTTTCAAAGTTCCCTCTTTGGGAAATTTCAGAGTGACTTTTGAGGAAAAATAGAGAAATTTAGGTATTGGCAAGGGGCTGAATTTTGGACCCAAAGGAAGGGACAAAACACTGAATTATGAATGGGTATGTTTTTACATTGAATGGGTAGGATGCCAGCGACTCTTGCCGCAAGTCTCTATGCAAAGTCATTTCAAGTCAACCCCCCCCCATTGACCTATAAGTATGCATTATTCATCTTTTTTATATGATTCATGCGAGCACATTTTTATCTACATGGTTTCTGGTTTCAAGAATCTATTATATGATATAATATGAAAAAAAAAAGAGACAAAAACTACAAAAAACGTTTTATTTGCAGATTATGAAGTTTTTACATTTAAGAATAATAAGAGGGCGTTATTCACCTCGCTCGTTCTTAATAATGCGTGCAGATGTCTTTATAATGAATACATATTTGAATAAAGCAGAATCTATACAAAAATTGATTTGCTGAAAGTTTTTCAGCAGAAATATTTTTTTCGATAACATTTCCCTTCAAAGTATGGAAGTCTGAAAAATTGCAACAAACTTCGTATAATCATAGACAATAACTAAAGAAAACGTGATAAATATGACCCATTATATCACGAAAATCTTGAAGAAATATTCTATTAGCTAGTCAAACAATTTTTTTCTTATTTCATTTCGTTTCCATGCAACACGCGATTGAAATTCCCATGATGGCGTTATAAAAAGTTAAAAAAAAACACGAAACCATTTATAACGATTGTCAAGGATATTATCTATGGGACAATTTTGAAAAAAAATCGAACGAGATGTCTTTCTAAAAGCTCATAAACCTAATTTGATATGTATAAGATTATTTACCGGTTTCATCAATACCAAATTTGTCTAAATACCGCCAGAAACATGCGAGTTATGAGGTTTCATAAACGCCGCGATGTCATTGTTTTGACGTCATCACTAGTGGGTATCCCCGACTGACCTTTGACCTGCATATTTAATGAGGTAAAACAATATGGCGGCGTCGTACGTGCAATAGGACTATTCCAGAGCACCCTGTTTTCTCTAAAATATGATAATGTCATCTTCCAAAAAGATATTTTATAGTGCTCCTTTAGTCGTAACAGAAAATACCATTCTTTTGGCTGTGCGTCAGCTAAGTTAGAAATAGGACGGAAAATAAAAAGTCTACGGGGATTTTCTATAGTTAAATCGCTGAAAATTCGTGACGTCGGGAGTTTTGACGTCACTGTTTACCATTGTTGACACGGAGAACAAATTGAAATTAACATGGGAATTTCCCGTAGACATTTTATTTCTTCATTTTGCGGGTTGAAGGCAGCTGACAGGGTAAGTTGAAGTTAATTTCCAGTTACGACTAAAAGAGATCAATTCTCAGAAACAATAATTTATAGCAAAATTCTTCAGACGACAGAATAAATCGCCCAAACAGGGTGCTCTGGAATTAGTGAACAGGCGGCAGTTTTACTAAAGGTCGTAAGTGTAAACTTAGGCGTAAGTTCAGACTTAGGCGTTAGTTACGACATTTTTCATGATTTTTCTGTTTTACTAAAAGTCGTAACTTACGACAAACTTAGTTTACGTGTAAATTTTGGCGTAAATCTACGACTACCCTCGACCACACGTAAGTCTACACGTAAGTCATAAACAGAAAAGAAGGGACTAAATTTTCGGATAAAACCATACAAACACGTAATTGAAGAGAGTTTTCCGGAAGAAGAAGCGTGTATTTGATGTTTTGAATGCTGAAAAGTTTAAACTTCCTGCTAAAAATAGCTCATTGTGTGTTTACATAGTGTCATAGCAACGAGGCCGATTCGTATGTATGAAACACGTTCGAAAACCATTTCGCTCTTCATATTTTAACGTACATAATCTTTTTAAAATATACTAATTTAACTTTTTTTGTTTTTCTTTTTTACATTTCAAATTCTATTTCATCATTCTTTGTCTAAAAATATGAATATCAAAAAAAAAAAATAAATAAATAAATAAATAAATAAATAGATAAATAAAAAAATAAAAAAAATGAAAAAATAATAATAATGATAATAGTATTAAAGGCCTACATGTAAACAATTTGTTTGTGGATGTACACGAAACTGAAGCATACATAATTTCATAAGCTCAAGTTTGCTCCTAGCATTTGCGTACACTGTAATTTTCAGAAAGATAATTTCATCGTCAGAACTCACTTGACGTGTCTAGAAAAGAAATGACTATCAAAGAAATGATATGCATGATAACATTAATGATTAAAATATTTGTACATGTACACAAAAAGTATAAGTTATTTATAACTTATTCCATAAGTTTACGGTACTCAGGCTAGTATTAACAGTTGGAAACAATTCTAGAATAGGAAGAAAAAATATAACATTATCTATGAAGTATCAATAAAATACGGGTTTCACCAACGGTTTTGTTTGCCTTTTTTCGATTCTTTTCTCTCTTTTTTTTCTAAATTGCGGTTTATAGATTTTTTGAAATATGTTTGGAATTATTCTTTACTTTAAATCCCATTCATTTACAGATAACATAATTTTTTTCACTTTAATCTCGTTATCGTATATTTCGTTGATTTTATTTTAATTATGATGTCAAGAGTTTTTGTAAGCTTTTAACTTTTGAATTGTGCGTAATTTAAAGCTTTCACATTCCGTGTGGATTCCTTGTGAGAAGACCTTTCCATGAATTGGCACCGGCGACCTTGAACGCGGAGTTTGACATACTTTTAAAGTACTTTTTTTACCGACTTGTTCGTTGAAACATGCTTACATTTTGTAGTTTGCATGTTAATTCAGAAATAAAAAAAAGTAGGACATGATCGTGTGTGGACATATTGGGGGGGGGGGGGGGGGGGGTTAAGCTTAAAATAATAACTACAAAAATCGTCTCAATTAACAAGACGAATCCCCTGGCCATGCAAATGACATTTCCCATGACAAACATAGAATTTTTCATTTGGCTAGATAAATTAATAAATCGTGACAGCGCCATATTTTTATTTATTTATTTATCTATTTATTTATTTATTTATTTACTTATTTACACACCACTACCACCGTCATCACCATGCACCACTTGCTTTTCAAGATCCGCGCATCATGTGTAACATGCCATGCACGTACCAAAAAAAAAAAAGGGGGGGGGGGGGAACACGGAGATCTGTACGGATACTGTGTAAAAAAATTCAAAATGGCTCTGACATTCCAAATCCCAAGAAATAAATAATCTTGTATTTATATCCGATACAGTTTCATTGGCGGATTTGGAGCATTATTGACTGACAAAGATTATCTGAACTTAAATTGGAATTAAATGAACAACGTCAACGAGCACCTATGAGTAGTGTGAGAGCCCCCCCCCCCCCCCCCCCCCCCCATTAAATTTGCCAAAGTAAGGGGTAAAGTACTAAAATTTTATTATTCTGACAACCACTTTTCAACCAAAATTGTCCAAAAGGGCGACATTATTGTTATTTCTTATGCGACATAACCCGATGAGTTTATGTACCAAAAGTGCTAAAACAATTAAAATTGCGTCGGGGCGATCATCCCCTTGAACCTCCTCCCTCAGACCTCTCATCTGTATTTGGTTTGGGGCACGCTTCCTTACCTGGATCCGCCCCTGAATTTATACATCAATCTAATTGATCAAAGGTAAATGAAAGAATTATTCAACTTTTTAAGCTATTTCTGATGTAAATATGTCGTTTTCTTGTGGATTTGTTCCGCTGGGTCAGTGCAGGGTGGTCATGCTGGAGATACTTTTATTTTTATTCCTATGTGCGTGTATAATATGATTTTTTTATCAATCATTTCGGATGGGGGGGGGGGGGGGGGCTCTAGACAACGAGTTCATGTGTAACAGCAATACAATAATTTGGGACGGCCAAATTCTTCAGTTTTCCGTCGGATTCATCAGTTTTTTTTCCCCTTTTCTTCTTGCAAACGTTCTTTTCTTTTTTTTTTTTTTTTTTTCTTTTGTTTTTGTTTGTTTGGTATTTTTTGCATATCTTTAGATTGATTAACATTAATTCATGCAGTATCTAACAAATTATACCCCTATTTTGTGTGTATAATAGTATTTTCTTACTCAATAGTTCGTTAGGGGGAGGGGTGCATGTATAACGGCACGAATAAACGGCAAAATGTGGAACTGCAAAATTCTTAAAATTTTTCCGTCAGATTCATAAGCTTTTCCATCTTTTATTACCGCAAACGTTCAGTTTTCTTCATTTTTCAAAACATGAAATCAATCAAAACGCGATTTTTCCCAGGATTATTCATCGTTGTCAAGGATTTTTCAGTCTCCAACCAAAAGAGTTCCACACGTAAGTTATGCGTAAGTCTACGCTTAAGTTTACGTCTACGTGCAAAGTTACGACCTTTCGTAAGACGCAACTACGCAAATGTAAAAAATGTCGTAACTTGATTTACGCCTAAGTTTACGCTTAAGTTTACGCAAAAATTTACGACCTTTAGTAAAACTGGCGCCAGGACAGTAAGTTTTCTAGACGTTTCAATATATTTGTATTTAAGGATTTCGATAATATATGGTATGGGGGTACAGTTCCTTGCCTATTGGGGTTATGGGACTTTTACTTTTGTAGGTGTATGAGTTAGGGGACCTTAATTCGTTGATTAAATAATTGTTGACTATTTATATTACTGAAGAAGTATGTAGTACACCATTTCTTAGTCTCAGACCATAATGATAATCATGAGTATTGTACTTTCACGGCCAAGATAAGAAAATGCCATGTAGGCAAAGTTTGGAGAACATTTCTTGCGACGTTGGGACCATCACTTGCAACATGTTGTAAAATTGTATGCAATGCCAAAGAACGAAGGGAATGTGGACAAGACATAAGAATATCCCCATGAAGTTGGTCCTGTTCAAATAAAAAAAAAAACAATCAGTAGAATGAACATCGAAGAAGTAAGTATCAGTTACCCAGTCTCAAAAAAAGAGACGGTAAGGCAAAACCATTCGAAGCTCCATTGAAACAATGGAAGAATATCCAGATGGAACAATTAAATGGAAGAATATCCTTGGGAAAAATGGAAGAATGAAACAATCACGTTGTGTAAACTCGCAACGCAGAACAGTCGGTTTTTGCAGTATAGATCATTTATAACAAAAAGGGGAATGTGATGCAGTGTAAGAATGTCTTAGCTATGAGTTGTATAAAAAATTAAGGTGAATATTAACTTTCAATAACTCATAAAAATCTATACTTTCACTTCCATCTGTTTGACCACACCGATCGTTTTTTCAGCTTTATAAAAAAATATTCTCTTATTTTGGATAAAACTCATAGCTATGGCATCCTTACACTGCATCACAATCCCCTTGTTGTGATATTTTATCTATAGCACACGTAGTTATAGAAAAACCGAATGTTCTGCGTTGCGACATTACCCATCGTGACAATATCCATTAGAATAACAACTGCTGCCAGAGAGGAGCCCTCTAATGCGGGTAACCAGCCATGCCTGTTTCGGATAATGAAGGAAAGAAAGAAAATGATATCCAACAACACTCGGTTGCAGCACCAACAACAAAGTCCCAAAACACCCAACGAAAAAACACAATGAGACGCAAATGGTGCAATGAACGCCAAATCATACAAAATAGAAACATGAAACATAAATGACTACACATAAACCAACATGACAAATGGACAATCGTTGCCGACTTAAGACGGCCATCTGCCTCGTCAGTATCAGACAGTGTGGTTATCCTGGATTTCGTGCGCTCAACCCTCCCACTTTTCCGATCACCCAGACGTCTCGAAGAATGTACAATTGTGGTGTAAAACAACCTCCTCACTGTAAGATGACCACACAAAAACATGAAAACTCACAAATGACCACACACAAAAATGAAAACTCACCTTGGGTATTTAGCAAGTTGACAGTGCAAAAGCCAAGGTCGTGAATTTCCTGGATTCTTTTTTTTACGGTTGTCGCTGCGATGTAGAATGGGTGGTATTCATCACTGGAGTAGTCTGAGGGCCTCAAATAACGGTTAGTCGATCTTGCAGATTTTTATTGAATATAGAAAGGGTGCTTCAAGAATTGCATACATTCGCGGCTAAGTACGAAAAATAGACAGGTCAACACCCCCCCCCCCTGTGGGTCTTTGTTTGTCGTTCATCGTAATCGAGGTACTCTTCGTTAAAGTAGAAATCGTAGCCAAGATCGCCCCAACAAAGAGCACGATGCTCTAAGGCACCACCACTCGTTTCAAATAATAGTGTGTCATGTTCAATGTATTCAGTATACCGTTCGGTGATGCCACACTGAGTTTCCCAAAGTAAAAAAAAAATTGGTCAATTTCCGCATCCGTAATTCGATCGGCATGGTACGTCTTATCTCTTATTGTTTGCTTTTCAAGGCTGTTTTTGCTAATTTGATCGCATTCACAAAGCTGTTGCTATAAAAGTTCACGTTCGAAAGTTAACAGCATATTTCTCAATGTTGTCGGCTCATAATCACTGCCAATCTTTCGGTGGACAGATACACAAAATGTGAAATCAATTGATTTTATTCATCTGGGGGAATTTCATGTATATCACTGAATTCATCTTGAATCTCGAAAAACTCACGCAACAAGTTCAGGTGACTCTGTGTTTCTCTTTTTTGTATTTTTTTTTATTTTCAGATATGAATTGATCTATATTTGTGGTTGCAAAAGATGTGTGTTCAATCATTTCTGGGTTGTTAAAATATCCTGCAGGACTTCAGACGGTTTATCTATATTTTCAAAGTTTCGATCTGATTCTCATCTGTGGATGTGGGCATACTTTTAGAATTGGGTAATTCTTCAATCTCTTCATCAGGTAAACATTTCACTAACTGATGATTAGCAAGTTTCAGAAATTCTCCAGCATATGTATGTACAGTGTACATCTGATATTAGCCAAGAGGCCTTGTTATTTGAATGATTTTTCCTCTCTCTTTTGTTACCCAAAAATTGACATTATCGCTGTATGGTTTGTGACGAAGGATGGCCGCTGATGATCAGGATTTAACCAAGAATAACACATTATAGTGGAGCAACCAAGTCGCTAAATTTGAAATTTTAATCAACCCACCTAACACAGGGCTAATTTTTATATCAAACGAAAGAATATAACATGGGACATCAGATTTGACCTGTCGTAAGAAATTCGTATGGTCAGAATTACCGTAAATTCAGAGAAAAGCGGAAAATTAGTAAAATTCAAAATCATAGATATTTTAACAAAAATTATCATCCTTTAATAAATGAAAAGTCAAACTGACCGAAATCAATGTCAATATGCTAATTGAAGTCAAATGAAAATTTTTGGATCAAATTGATTTTTCTAATTTCAACTTCATGGATGAATGAGCACAAATTCTAAGATAAATTGGTAAAATTGAAATTTTCAATACTTTCACTTCAATATTGAGAATGTTAATTCGAAGATAAAAATTAACATACAGAAACGATATTTTGATATGTGAATGTGTTTTTAGGAAAGTTTGATAGAGATCGATCGAAAAACTTAAGAGTACCAGGCAAATAAAGTGCCCCACCCCCAACTTTGTTATAAGCGATTCACTGCAATATAAACTATATAGGAGATGCTTTCTCGATAATACGATGTAAAACTAAATAATTACGGCTAAATTAAGTTTTAACATATAATAATGAATGAAAAGTATCGCTTTATTTCAAAGAAGACGACATATTTACATCATGATCAATAATTTTGAAAAATATTTTTTTTCTGTACTATCTATGTTCTTGTAATTTCAAACATTGTGATATGGACGCAGCCGAATTTTAGAAATAATTAAGTATAACAAAGATTTTATGATCAACAAAACATGGAATTATGCAATGCAATTTAGTTCCACAAGCGTAGCTGCCTATACGACCCCATCACATTCGAGGCAATCATGGCATTTTCTTTCTCTGTTTGACCTTGTGACAACAGTTGTCACTAAAACGTAGCTTAAAGGCATCGTTCTACAGGTATTGTCGTAGCAAACTGACATGACCGGGCGGAGCTTATTTTCACCTGGTCATCGGAAGAGTTTACTTCTGACCAGGTGATAAAAGCCATATAAAATTGCAGGTAATGAGTATTTACTCTAATTACGATGTGCAATTCATAATCTATCTACCCAAAAATTGTATCAATTCGTCTCAATTGCTTGATTGAATTAGCTCCGCCCGGTCAGGTTAATTTGCTACGACAATAGATGATAATAGGGGATAGCCTCTGATTTCTAGTTTTGGTTCTCTAGTTTCTGAATGATTGATCGTTGATGGCCATTATACGATATTGTATGTTTTTGTTGAGTTTGTTTTTACTGTCTGTTTCTCTGCAATTGTTTCTTTATAAATGAAATGGAAAAGATACAAACAAACACTGAACGTCAAACAACCACATTTAAAAGAATTAAAGACGCTCACATAAAACTACCAGCCGAGAGGCAATATTAAAATAGAAATGACCACACAATAAAGGGTGCTCTATTCTCTGAAGTCTCACGCTGAGCTGTCAACATATCAGTCTCGTCGATACAAAAGTTAAATTTTACTTTGTTGTATCGCATCTTGGACTCTTTAATATCCATCGTTGAAGGTCGATGCTTTGCTGTTGGAATAGTTTCTTCTTGGACACATTTCACCGACTATTCTTTGCGTCATACCTTCACACTTTTTCAATTTCATTTCTTTATTCGGAGCTCTTTGGGAAATTTTATACGGCCATTGACGGGCCAACATACTAGGCTCCTGTTGCGGCGAATTGTTTGTTGTCAACAGACGGTTCCTTTTCGTGATATAACCTTTTATTTTTTTTATTGTATTGTAGACGTATGTAGTCCTTATTAATTTAAGAACTGCCCAATAAAATTACCAATTACATATGACAATGTGGTGTTTGTGCTTATGTACAGCATTATGAATTAAAGCCCCCCCCCCGTGACCCTTGAGGACTTTCCATTGGATCTCACGGAGACATCAAAGGGGTTCTCTGACTCAGTATATCTTGAAAAGCATATCCACTTGATTTTGTAACAGTTACAAATCTGAACGAAGAGTAAGTGCGGATGCTAAAAGGGATAAATTGCACAACGTTAACCCAAGGCATATCGTAATGTTTAAAACACAGATAACGAAGAGCCCAAACTCTGACCAATGTACTTTACATGGTGTATATTCACATCTCTGTGGTACCAAAATAAACGTCAAAAGATACTTTTCATAATTTTATATAAACTTAATGCATTTGTCTTCAATTCACGTATTTTCATTTAACTTATCACGAATGGGTTTCCATACACGGTCTTACCACGAAATATTAAAAAGAAGTATTTTTCATTAATTTTTAAACAGCATGATGTAATTCCACTTTCTGCATTTAACTTTTATGAAAAATATGTATGTATACCGATTGATAGGTACGATTTGATAGAAACTGTAACACGTGGTCGACCGAATCTTCATCTACGGAAAGTAATTTGTGAAATGACGCTTAAATCAAAAGTTTATACGCTTTAGGTTTTTACATCTATTTATGGCCCCTTAGAAAAATGACAAATAAAAAGGCATTGGAAATAATAACCATATATTTGTCGATATGTTTCGAGACAAAAATTTAGTCTCTGTGCTTGAAAGAAAATATTAACACGGATTCTTCATATTTCACAGAAATTTGCATAAAACTGCAATTTTTAGAGAGAGAAGAAAATATTCTTCCTCCAAAAAAATTATATAACATGTGCACATATCTAATGCATTGATTGCAACGACTTTCTATACAAAAAAGAACAAAATATAGGAATACCGAGGATATAAACGATAAATATTTCGTTTTAATTTTTCACGATTTTATCGCTTTTTACCCAATTTAAACAAAATCTGACCGTGGCATATTCTTTACGACAGCTCTATTTGAAAGCAGGGGTATTCAGCAAAAGGTTCAGACCAAATTCAGGCCTGTGTTAGGTGTGTTGATTAAACTCGAAAACTAAGCTTCTTTTTTAAATTGGTCGCTCTACTATTAACCGTGAACACCATTGAAGGTTCTACTTTCATTATTCAACAACATCGCATGAAGTCAATTCACATAAAAACTATTCGTTTTATAAACACTACATTCCTTTCCTTCTTAGATTTTAAAGTTACTTTAAAAGTTTAAACTGTATACAAAACATGAATGTCTTTCAGAATTAACAATAAATCAATTACAGTCTCTTAATAATTTTCTCAGTCTCTTTTCACATTTATTTTAGAATAAACATTTTCAGTTACAGTCTCTGATCCTTAACTATCTGTTAATAAACAATTTACTTAAGAAAAAAAAAACAATTCCATTCAACAGACTATTTACTTTTCCATAACATAGTCATTAAATTTTGCTGGCAATCGTCTAGTACGTTAAGGACGCAAACTGACAGTTTCATTTACATCATCTCGCGAGTCATCAGGAGCTTACGGAGTGTTCAAACCAATACCAGTTTCGGCTAGTGGTGGAGATTGATCAAGTAGCGGATCACTTGATGTAAACGGTGTGGAATTATCCGGTTCCTCAAGAAACTTTTTGACATGAGTCACATTCCGCTTATATTCAACTCCATCTAAATCAACAGTAACACAATTTCCATATTTACCAGTAACGGTTAACGGTTCTGGTCTGAAATTAGTTGACATTTTGTTTTCACGATTTTGCTTCAACAAAACCTTATCTCCCGGTTGAACATCATCGGATTCTGCAGCTCTACGCTTTTGATCACTATACTCCTTTCCTTTTTCCTTACATTCTGCACCACGGTCACGGATTTCAAGGTCATCTGCGCAAAAATCATAGATCTGCGGAATTTTAGTTTTCATTTTCCTCCCAAACATTAACTCATACGGACTACGACCTGTTGTCGAATGCGGCGCTGATCTATACAACATAAGGTAAGTGTCCAGTTCATCCCTCCAATTCTTGCCTTCACTTTGCGCAATCCTAATCCTTTTCATCAATGAACGATTCTGACGTTCCACTTCCCCGTTTGCCTGGGGCCAAAGTGGTGTGACCCTCCTATGTTCAATTTGGTGTTCGTCCATGAATTCAGCAAAGGTACAGCTAACAAACTGTGGTCCGTTATCAGTTGTAATAGACAAAGGTAGTCCAAATATACTGAATACTTTCTTCAGATAGTTTACAGTTTTGTCAGCAGTGGTTGATCTCATAATTTCAACCATTTTCCAACGTGAATAGTAATCAACCAAAACGAACAGTGTCTCTCCTGACGGTAATGGTCCAAGGAAGTCAGCTGCTAGGTGCTCCCACGGCGCATTTGGGAGTACCGTTCTAGTCATCGGTTCAGGTTTTGACGGTTGACTAACGAGTTGACACCCATAACAAGTACGACATTCCTTTTCGATCTCCTTATCTATCCCTGGCCACCAGACTTTTGAACGCAAATTCCTTTCCATGACGACAATACCAGGGTGTCCCTCATGACCTAATTCCAAAACTCTATGGCGCAATACTTTCGGTACAACAATTCTCGTACCTCGCAAAACTATCTGTCCTATTGCACACAGGTAAGTACTCACGGTATTGACAACGCTCCCATTGGCCTGATAGTAAGCATTTACGAATGTCAACAAGCTCCACATCAGTCTCCGATGCTCGTTCAATCTCCTTAGTCGATAACGCAGTCGGTGTAGCACTAATCGTAATATTCCGGAAATAATCATCAGTACCATCATCGTATGTTTTATAATTGGTTTTCTCTGGAAGAAGTCTCGACAGTGAATCAGCAATGTTTCGTTTCCCAGGTATATACTTCACTGTATAACTGAAAGCTTGTAATCGTAACACCCATCGCTCTATACGCGCACTAGGTTTCGATTTCGGTGAGAAAATACATTCTAGCGGACGATGATCAGTCCATAATTCAAATTCGGATCCAATCAGGTACCTGCGGAATCTTTCGCAACCCCATACAAGACCTAATGCCTCCTTCTCAGTCTGAGAATATCTCCTCTCTACATCAGTCAAACTCCTACTCGCATACATAATAACACGATACTCATCTTGCTGTTTCTGCACCAAAACAGCTCCAAGTCCAACGGGACTAGCATCAGTTATTACTATCGTCTGCGCATGCGGATAAAAGTATCCTAGGGTGCTAGCATTCGAAAGTTCGTTTTTAAGCCTATTAAATGCATCACTCTGTTCTTGTTCCCATTTAAACGGAGTATCATTGCGCGTTAATTTACGCAGCGGTTCCGAGATAGTGGCTAGGTTCGGAATAAAACGTCCACTAAAATTTACAAGTCCTAAAAAGCTACGGACTTCAGACACGGACTTCGGTACACGAGCTTCTACTATAGCCTCGACCTTTCACTGAGATAATCCTATATCATGCTCAGACAGAATATGGCCCATAAACTCAATGTGGGTCATGTTAAACTGACACTTGTCAATGTTTAGGGTGAGTCCTTTCTCACATAACCTTTGTAGTATGGCATCTAGTCGTTTGTCATGCTCCTCTGTGGATTTTCCATGAACCACGATATCATCAAAAATGTTTTGTATGCCGTCACATCCATCCAAAGTTTGCTTTATTATCTTATTGTACATTTCGGGCGTGCAGCTAATTCCAAACATGAGACGCTTGTATCGGTACATTCCTTTATGGGTCATAAACGTGGTAATGTGGCGCGATTCCGGATCCAGCTCGACCTGATGATAAGCTAACTTAATGTCAAGTTTGGAGAATACGGTACTTTGATTAAAATCTTGCAGAACATCTTCGACTGTTGGAATAGGAAATCGTTCACGGATTACAGCAATATTTGCCTGACGCATATCGACGCATAAACGTATGTCGTTTTTCTTCGGAACGACTACCACTGGAGAAATCCACTGACTCGGTTCGTTTACTTTCTCGATAATATCAAGTTTAACTAACTCGTCTAGCTTATTTTCAAGTTTATCACGCAAATGGTACGCGATACGACGCAATGGTTGAATGATAGGCTTGACATCTGGGTCAATCGGTACGGTAAGTTGATAGTCTTTCATCTTCCCTATTCCCTCAAAACATTTCGGAAATTTCGCTTGTAACTGCGATTTGCGATCCTCCACGCGACTAATGTGTGGTAATCTGACTTTAAGTAACCCTAGTTCCTCAGCAGACACTTTACCAAGAATTCCAGGTGCCTTCTCTTCAATAACATAAAAAGTGGCAAGCTGACCTGAGTGATCTATGGAGTCAACTGATATTTTTGCAGAAAAAGTACCAAGTACAGTAAGCGGATTGCGGCTTCCATAGGAAAATATTTCCTTCGGTTTAGAGTCAGATACCTTGTGCAACTCGCAAACAATTTTGCTAGCTTTCAAACTTTCCCACAATTTCTGGTCGATAACATTTACCGTTGCCCCAGAGTCAATGAGCAGTTTCACTGGTACTTCTCCTATATATAGATCTACAAAGCAGTTATTTGCACTATCTGTATTGATACCATTTACATGAAACGCATACATTCCGCTACTTCCGGTTTCATTACTATCAGGATTTGACGCGACATCCTGACTTTCATTAACATTTCTAACACTACCACCTTTCCGTTGTCCTTTATCTTTTCCCGTACCTTTACACATTTTCTTAAAATGTCCAATTCGGTTGCATTTAAGACAAGCTTTGTCTTTAGCGGGACATTTGGGGTCCGTTCGTATGTGACCTCTTTTACCGCACGCATAACATAACACGCTACTTTTCTTATCTTGAGCAAATTTCGCAGGTGGTTTCCCTTTATGTCGAATTTGGTTAACATTTCCCTGATCGGTAGGTTGAGTACCGGTAGCTTGACCTTCCATTGCCATCGCTTGCTTTTCTGCGAATTCAATTGCCTGTGCCGTTTGACGTAATTTCTCTATAACGTAAGATCTTTTGCTTCTAACAGTTTTCTACGTAATCTATGCGATGTACACTTTTCAATTATTTGATCCCGTATCATTTCATCCTCCCCTGCACCAAAGTTACAGTATTTTGCCCTTTCGCGTAACCGTGTCACGAATTGCTCAATGGTTTCATTAGCTAACTGGGCTGTGGATCGAAATACTGATCTTTCGTACGGAACGTTCGTAAGGGGCGAAAAATAAACGGTAAGCAACTTCTTCGTAACATCAAATACAGATTGACCTTCTCCCGGGTCAGGTTCATTAAGGGTAAAGTAAATATCTTGTACTTCATTCCCTGCACAGTGAAGAAGCAACGCTTTCTTCTGATCGGCCTGAGATATCCCTTTCCCAAGCGCATACAGCTCGAAACTACGAAGCCATTTCGTCCATCTAAACCCGACATTGTTTATGTCACCATTAGGGTCAAATTTTGACAACCCTCCGATTTCAATGGACTTCATATCGGTTCTTCTTTATTCTCGTCGCCAAAATGTATGGTTTGTGACGAAGAATGGCCGCTGATGATCAGGATTTAACCAAGAATAACACATTAACCGTGAACACCATTGAAGGTTCTACTTTCATTATTCAACAACATCGCATGAAGTCAATTCACATAAAAACTATTCGTTCTATAAACACTACAATCGCCGACATGAAAATCATTTTGATCCGCCATGTTCAAAAACAAAAGAGACGATGTGCGTAGACGATGTGTCGAATCTGGGGCACTGGATCGAATTTTCAAACTCTGGTAAAAAAATGGGATCAGCCTTTCCCATGTGCGAAGAAAAGTTGTCATTTGTGTTTCTATCGAGCCGTGCCATTATCTGTTTGTCCGATTTTTCTCTTCGCATAAGAAAGTTCTGTTTTATTTTTTTTTTCAAGAATTCATAAGCATTTCGATTGTGATTTTGGAATTCTGATTTCTGCTTTAGCGTTTGACTTTCATTCATTGATGCATTTGTGGTGCACCGATTGAATATATTTCTGGCAACCAGAGCAACATAATTATTTCTTTTCAATCATTCTCTATTACTATCTTAGCATACGGATCAGTATATATAACATTTATTTGGGTTTGACAGTAAGTGTTTAAATGCTGTTCACTGACATGGTCGCCATAGCACTTTCTATATAGACATTAACTCAGACAGTGCATGTTTTGTAGATATTGTTTTCATTTTCGTGCGTAAACATCGACGGCGGATGCGGCTAGCCAAACAGGGGATACTGACTCCTCCCGCGCACGTGGTCCCACCTCTAGCTTGCTAGGGGTCCGTCGATGCTCAAATTGGTGCTCTATTGTGAGTGCTGTTGAGATTGTCCTCAGGATCTTCTTTATCTCATATATAAAAAGTTTGAATGTAGAATATGGCCTCGAATGGTCGTTTTAGTTCTCTAAAGCCCTTCAATGGCAAAATTTATACGGATTCCTCACACATTTATCTAGAATTTACAATGTGACAAAAATCGCATTCTGATCTTACGAAATCTCTCAAATTAAATAAGCACTGCACCAAATGGAAGAATAAGGAAGAAGATTTGGATACAATATTGACAGATACGCATCGTTACAGAGAATTAACTACGTGATTAAATAAAGTTACGCAACGAGAGTTAAAGATCTTATCAAGAAGATTGTATTGAAAAAAATCCTTTTTGTTAAATCATTGAAGAAAACCGTCGGTCCTTAGGTACTGAACACTTGGGCGCAAAATTCCATTTTCCTCAGAGGACCACGCATTGTTTTTGTTGAAATTGATGACACCACATTATTGAAAGTATTATTCTGGTTCTAGTAATGCTAATCGGAAATCATCCCATTTTTACTTTCAAAATCTTCATTAATGTGAAGATTAGAAGAATTGTGTTTCAAATAATCGCAGGATATTGGTAGAAATCTGTACAGACAAACGGACTGACGAACTAACGGATTTTGAAGCCACCTTCTTGCGACAGATTAAGGAACAATAGGTCAGGTGATGGAAATGATAACTACTTTTGCTATTCAATACTGAATCATTTGTTCTGCAAGTAAGTGAATGTCTAACCCCGTTGCACTTGTCTGAATAGGTATAAAACTTCCTTTATGAAGTTTGTTATCATTTTTTGCTTCAATTGCTTAAAAGAGGAGACGATAAAAATGACAATCACGCTAACAAGCTAGCTGCGCCATAGTGGTCGAATTATTCAGAATCTCGAATTTCATTTTATAAATAATACTCTATTTATTGAATGATAATCAAGAAATTCACAGAGTAAATGTAATAACCAGAGAGGTATTTGGGGTTTTTGTTTTACATATCCGAATATTGAGTCCAATCGATCGTAAGTTTCACATTTTAACACTTGCTCAATAAAGTATAAGCACAAAACTTCCTGAGGAGCACGAATCTTTAAAGGGAGGTTGATTTCGACTAAATTGCAAAGGTAACATGCATACATTCAATATCCATCATTATGCAATTATTGACGGGAAATGAGGTCAATATTCAATAGTTAATTTCTGGAGAAAATATGTTACACAAGGTCGAAGGCAACAACAATATTAATCATATACAATGGCAACTAACCAATATGATTGTCATGTGATCTGATCGGCTTTGTCATATTTTGTTCCCTCTTCAACTGTTTACGTACACTATCTAAAGTTCTATGGCACTAGATACCCTTCTACTACATAAGCATTGTTTACGGATCAATAACAAAGTACAGTATACGTATTGAGAAAAATGATAAATGTAGAAAAAAATGAAATGACTCCATTAAATGTTGTCGTATAGAGACCTTCATTCGAAATAGTTTAGGTTCCCAAGCCCCTAAAAGCAATGCTATCAGCACATTTCCTCACACATTTGTCTAAGACTACACTGTGAAAAATTACTCTTTAATAATTGCATTGCGGCTTTGAGAAATCTCTCAAATTAAATTAGCACCGTACCTCAGGAAGAAGATTTAGATACAATATTGACTTATACGAGACTAATCCGTAAAGTTCTTGGACTGCCTTAATCAAAGCTAGCAAACAATGGTAAAATAAATAAGAGCATCATTCTCATTAAATTCATGTTCCATTTTAATTATACTAAATTTCATCACGAACAAAGCACAAATATTTATATGACTATACAATATAAAAAGGACACTTCCTTATACCCGAAGCACCAGCATGAGAATATGTGACGTTATCCATTATAATGTTAAATGTCTTCAAATTCAGTAGCATCATTTAAGAACAGATCAATCTACAGCATGAACCTCACATGCACGTTTCGGGTACTTAACACTCGACAGTGATCCTCAATCTAAACAATGTTATATGGCCAAAAAACTATTTTGACGATTCTATTCTCCTCGCTTAATTTAGATTTAAATTTCTAAAGTTTTCGGAACCCATCTAGCACAGACATGACTCGTAAGATTATGGCATAAGATCTTATGCACGATTTTTTTTTTAAATTTACAATTACCTGCAATTTCCCTATAGAAAGTCTTCCCCAACGCGTACCATCATGTAAACTGTCCCTAACGTCCAAAAATCCCATTTGCCACTTGAATACTTACAGTAAGCTACTTTTATCATGTTTTTCCGACTGTTTAAGGAATCTATGATTCTCTGCCGTTGTTTTTCGGAAGCCTATGCAAAATGTTTTCGCTGCTCTCTGTTCGGTCTTTCGAAGAAACGTCATTTTTTATCAAACAATGACGATCACGCCTTATTACCTACAGATCCGGTTTTCTCTATCATCTTCAAACTTTGAACGTTCAAAATTTACCTGTGTGATAACATTACTATTTTCAACATCACAATTCACCGTGCTCCGGGTCACCGTCCTATTTCTTATTACGAAGTTATAGTTGAAATAATGAAATAAAGATATGAACACCGACGGCGGGTGCGGCTCGCCAACAGGGGATGCTTACTCCTCCATGGCACCTGGTCCCACCTCTGGTTTGTTGGGGGTCCGTCGATGCTCAATTTGGTGCTCTATTGT
This sequence comes from Pinctada fucata, assembly GCA_028142955.1. NCBI lineage: Eukaryota > Metazoa > Mollusca > Bivalvia > Pterioida > Pteriidae > Pinctada > Pinctada fucata. The sequence goes on along the minus strand of AP027113.1, from coordinate 30,077,879 downwards.
GAGTGCTGTTGAGATTGTCGTCAGGATCTTCTTTAACTCATTGTTTACATTTCATAAATCGCAAATAGTATATAATGATAAATATACTAAAACTAAATATCTTTGACGCTTATTTTCCTTAATTTAAGACTTGTCCACGAGCTTTATGGTCAGCCTTCGTACGTACTAGTATGTGTCTTTATAGAGGATGAACTGTCAGATTTGATAAAACTTACGCAACGAGGGTAATGAATTTTGCCCGGATGAAGATATGACTTCTATGAAAAATAGTCCTCTTTCATATATTCGAAAGAATATGTTTGAATATTACTGAACAACTGCACGGAATGATAATTGTGTCCATTATGCAATATAATGTTTTTTTTATATTTCAACTAAAATGTATATGATAAAATTCAGATTCATGAGTAAAGTTCGGACTAGCAGTTTTCACTACGTCTGTCTGAAAAACTTTTTAAAAAGTTCTCTAGACGTTTCGATATTTATTTGTAGAAGTTTTAGATTAAAATATGATACGTGAGTAAAAATTCAGTTCCTTGCTTATTGGAATATCTTATATAGGTAAAGTGATGTAACTTTAACTTTGGTCAGTATGGAAGTGAGGGGACTTAACTTCTCCGGGTATGAAAAAAAATTATTACTACATTAAGTTTTTATATAGTATGTAGTACACAATTTATTAGTCTTAGATGGCAACATTTGAGCTAAGTCAACCACAGGCTCTGAAATAGTTCGTCTTATTTGTGAAGAATCTGTGAAGAAACTGTCTACATGGTCGTCATAGATTCAGCAATCTACAAAAACTGAGCAGAAAAATATGAGGTTTGAATGCGGCTCGAACTCAGACTTTCAGCATGCTATTTAGTATGCTATTTAGCTTGCTAGCCGGGCGCGCTAACCACTACGCTACCTGGGTAGTTGCCATCTACAACGGTTAGAAGGTAATTTGAAGTTTCTACATGAACAAGAAGGGGCTTCGCTGACGCTCCGCCCAACTCTTATTCATGTAGAAACTTCAAATTACCTTCTAACCTATACTAAGACCATCATGATCATCAAAAACAAAAGCAAAAGCCAAGGTCAAACTAGGCAACGTTTGTTGAAAAAACTTCTTCAATACGACGTTATGCAATACCAAAGATCAAAGAAATGTGGACTAGATATTAGAATATCCTAATGAAGTTGTTCCTGTTTAAAAACAATTAGAATAAGTTAAAGAAGATCCTGACGATACTCTCAACAGAACTCACAATAAAGCACAAAATTAAACATCGACGGACCCCTAGCAAGCCAGAGGTGGGATCAGGTGCCCGGGAGGAGTAAGCATCCCCTGTTGGCTAGCCGCACCCGCCGTCGATGTTAAAAAAATGAAAATATATAAAATTCATGCACTGTCTGACGTTATGTCATAGTACTGTAATGTACATAGAAGAAGTACCTATCAGTTACCCAGTCTTAAAGACGAGAAGAAGAAAGGAGGGGATCTCCAACAACACTAGGCTGCAGTACCCCAAAATCAAAAGCAAAATCCCAAAACACCCATACAAAAACACAGAACAGACACCCACAGAAAGAGACGCAAAAGGGACAAGGAACACCAATAAGAAGGTTACGCAAAACCTTTAGAATCTCCATTTTATTAATTGGAAGAATGTCCATGACAATGGAAAAATGGAACAATCTCCTATAGAAGACAAATTGTCCATCTTTCCTGTCAAAGAGCAGAATTCTGGCGGACGGACAGGTATACGGATGAACGGACATACGGGTTTTGATGTTGCTCCCTTTCGATAAATTGTAGAAAATAATGGAAATGATAATTTCTTATACAGTTTAAATGACTTTTTATTGTCTTGATTTATGTTTTATAACGGGTATGCTACGCAAAGCCAGTGCGCTAGCGCATTTAATTCATTGAAGCGTTGGAAGTTAATTTATATACGAAAATGGTGTTAGTTAGAAGGAGTCGAACCTAACTCTCTCAATGACTGGAAAAGCCTTATTTTAGACATTGTAGACATCCGAATTGACAATTTTGATAAAATCCTAAAATACATGGCAGCAAACAACACTATGGTTGCAATGATAACATAAGTAGCGTGGGGAACCTAATAAGTCCCGGATGTCAAACGGTAAATGTGATCAGCTTATTCAACAGACAACAAAGAAGGCGTCTAAATCATGGCATACGTAAATATAATAAGCCTGAGATCGATCAACTTCGGTTGATCGTCTGTCTCTTCAACGCATTAGAAATTTTCCGTTCTGTTTACAAAATTTCTTGAAATTTCTAAAACGTGGGTCCTGTAGCATCATATCCTACCAATCCTGCTACGTTTTTTTTTTTTTTGGTACATTTTTGGACATAATATTTTTCACACTCTTTGGTCATATTACATTGTTTAGATTGAGGATCACTGACGAGGTTAAGTACCCGAAACGTGCATGTCTGGTCCATGCTGTAAATTATTCCGTTCTTAAATGATGCTATCTTATTTGAAGACGTTTAGCATAAATAGTATTTCCTTTGATGACTTGGTTCCATTTTTGAATGAGCCTCTAGGTCTACACCACATTCGTACCAAATTGTACTCTGTTCCTTTACAGAAATTGCACGATGTCTACGAATATACTAAGGACCTCACAATTACCGATGAATATTCCCCAGAATACAGACTGCAAGGTGTTATCTTGGACATTTCTACTTTTCGTTAATTTCAAGCAGTAAGATCAGAAAACTAGAGGAGAAAACAAACCACCCTTTCATTAAAGTAAGATTTGCAGTAAAAGGAATTGATAAACTTAATCTTGGCCAAATTTTGAATCACAAATCTGTCACTGAAAAGATTCCATCATATTTCAAAAGAAAAGAAACTCCTTGTATTTCCTACATCTACACACCAACAGTTGCATCTAAAATTTACAATTACAAACGATCCCTGCAGTGTATTGATTTAAGTAATCCCTCACTACATCCATTACCTTGCGAATGTTCTTCATCGAATTTCAACTACTTTCCTTGCGGACACGTTGCTACTGGTGACCTGGTCAAGAACGAAAACCCTGATGTTATCACAGAGCTGACCTACCTCCAAGAGCATTACGTCATCCCAAAAGCAGACAAAGCCTCAAATAACTACACATTTACATGCAAAAAGTACTATTTTGACAGCCTTGTCAAAGAGTTGGGTTCGAAAATCCTACCTACACTCTAATAAACCTTTCTACGTCGGAAATAATAGATAACCACAAATCAGTTCTCGCTTCCTTTGGTTTTGACACAAACAATTTAAATTACCATACTTATATTGTATTCCTTAAATGCATACAAATCCGTACAAACAGCATTTCATCGCTGGTTAAATGTTCAACTAAATTTATATCGATCTTAGTCACCAAAGTTTTAACTGAAATCAAATCTTAACTTCAAAAATATTGTTCGACAGTATATTCTCGAAGCGGTATAAACCAGATGTGGATTTTAAAGAATTTAAAGGAACTTTTAGAACATCCACTCATTCCAATAGAATCCATTCGATCAAAGCCTTTGCTTTTTCGACACTTTACACAACAATCCCACATTCTGAATTGAAAGAAAAATTATAAGTTATGCGTTAACAAGCAAGAATGGCAATCGCAAATATAAATTTATTGTTGTTAATTATGACAAAACCTACTTTGTTAAAGAAAAATCCGATTCTAAAAATAAGTACACTGAAGCAGATATTATTCAGATGTTAAACTTCCTGATCGAAAACATTTTTGTGGTGTTTGGAGGTATTAAGGTCTTCCAGCAAATTGTCGGAATTCCAATTGTGCCCCACTCCTCTCCTGATCTTGACCTTGAACCGTGAGAGATTGAGACTTCATATTTGGCTTGCATACTCTTCTAACAAAGCTCTTTCAAAAGATACCAAGGTCCGTGAACTTTACTTTGACATTTATGCTAAAAAAAGCTTTTGCTGCAAGGGGCATAATGTTTAACAAACATCTCTTGTTCTTGCACTTATAAACCTTATTGACATAACATTGCTGGTTTACAGGAAGCACGTACTCAATATCCTCTACAAATCTTGCGGTTTTCGGTCTGATGGGTCAACAAATATGACCGCCGAGGGCTTTGATTGGATAACACATTTTCGACATCTCCTTTGCAAATATTGCACATAATTCCACGAAGCCCTACAGGAAGCAAGTACTCAAGGTCCTTTACCAAGTTGTGTTCTTCGTGCCGATCGGTCAACAAATATTGCCACCAAGGGCTCTGATTGGCTGACACATTTTCAAATTCTCCTCTGCAACTACTGCACAAAAAAGAAAAAAAGAATAAAATAAAATTAATAAATAATAAAATCACAATAGCTTTGAGGAAGCAAGAAGTACTTTTAAGAATACAAATTGTGGACAGTGTTTCTAATCATTTATAAATACTAGTACTGTATATAGTTTTCATTTTTAAAATACTGAATACCTTTATCTTTGAAACATTTCTTATTGAAAATGTTTTAGAATGTTAAACGTCTTCATATTTAATAGCATCATTTAAGAACAGATTAATTTGCAGCATGGAGCAGACATGCACGTTTCGGGTACTTATAACCAGCCAAGTGCCACATCACTGTCAGATTTCCACTGTTCTCAGGTGAGCGATATGACCCATTTGTCTCTTGTATTCTTATGTAGATGCAGAGATGTAAATGTCTTCAAATTGAATAGCATCATTTAAGAACAGATAAATTGGCAACATGGACCAGACATGCACGTTTCATATTCATATATATCGTTTAATATTTATTAATTTTATTTTATTCTTTTTTTCTTTTTTGTGCAGTAGTTGCAGAGGAGAATTTGAAAATGTGTCAGCCAATCAGAGCCCTTGGTGGCAATATTTGAATAGCATCATTTAAGAACAGATAAATTGGCAACGTGGACCAGACATGCACGTTTCGGGTACTAAACCCTCGTCAGTGATCCTCAAATCTAAAGAATGTAATATGCACAAACCAAGTTGAAAATTACTATGTCGAAAAGCGTACCGAAAGACGTAGCAGGATGAGTGGGATATGATGCTACAGGACCCACGTTTTAGAAATTTCAAGAAATTTTGATAACAGGAATTTTAGAATGCGTTGAAGAAACGATCAACCGAAATTGATCGAACTTGGCTACATGTGCCCTCGAGGACTCCTGGTCCACCAGCAGTGATATCTCATTGACACAATACAATCTCTATATAATACTTCAGTGCTTCCTTGACACAGTTCTGTTTCATTAGTTCTGCAAGTTGACCTCCCTGCACTCTCCAAGCATTGTTTGTTTACGAATTAAACTTTAGATTTTATTTTTGCCTTCCTCAACATAGGAGCTAGCTAGACGATGAAAATGACAATCATTGGAAGCTTGGAATGCCACGAAGATCTTAATATTCTTAACAGAATCTCGAATATCATTTTATGACTTATAATCTGCATGTCTATGTTGAATGAAAATCAGAATATTCACAATGTAAATTATATCGACAATAATTTTAAGGTTTTGTCTTTTGCCTTTCCGAACCGATGATACAGAGTCCGGTCATTTGGGATATTGCAGCGAACTGCACTACTACAACTTAACTTCAAAGGAAGTACAAGTTCTACTTAACGATTTCGACTCATCGTCAAATGTAACATATCTGCACTCAATTTCCATTATTATACAATTATTGGCTTGAAACGAGGACAAAATTCGATTGGTTTGATCTGAAGACAACATGTTACCCAAGGGCGAAGTCAAAAACAATATCATTTATTCACTAACAAATCACCGAGATGGCCGTCATTTTATCTGATCGGCTGCGTCATTATTTTTGTTTTACTTTTTTTTCGCAGCTGTGACTATACACGAATCAAATGTAAGAGAAGACACCTATGATGATTTTTGATAAAGACACCTGGGCACCTGATCTCCTTCGCAGGTAGTTCACTTCTCTTCATATGGTAGATGTTCCTTTGCCTTAGTTTCGGTTTTATCCAGGTTTTGTATGCCCTTAGTTAGATGATTTTTCGATTAATGATTTTGTACTTCTTGATAGGGATATGGTTTTTATTTCCATATTTATGTTCTAATTCGTTCTACTCAAACGAACATAAATCATTTAAAAGATAAATAACACATGTATTGAAGTAGGAGGCGAAGCGCTAAGATTTATTAACATTTAATTACATAGACAATTATCGCGAATCATCGTCATCATCATCATCATCGTTATCATCATAGTCCATCAAAATCGTCTATGAAAAACATCATGGTAATTTCATAACTATAATAGAAAATTACATGAGTTAGCAATTAATAAAAAAAATCAGAGATAATACAATATACAATGACAAATGTATGTACTATAGAGGGAGGGTGGGATTGGTTCGAGGAAAAGCGTGTTAGTGCTTCAAATCTGAGCCTTCGAATGACCTTATAAATTCCTTACTCACTAAACTGACCACTGACCAGTAAATATCCAATCAGAATATCCGTAACAACCTCCCCCCGTTTACATAATCAATAACTCTGTAAAATACATTTGTCATTCACTATAGGAAACATGCGTATCTGGTACACCGATATAGAAGGCTGCTGCCTAGCAACAAATTTACTTCTTTTTCTTCATTCAGTTTTACTACTCTGTCATACAGGTCAATAATTAAGTACTTATATAAAATATAAAAAAAAGTTGGAATGTGGAATGTGGCCTTGGAAGGTTGTGTTACTTCTCAAGCCCTTAAACACCGTGATTTATATGAATGAAAAGCACATTTATTCACACAAGTCATTTATCTCACAATTTACGCTGTAGCAAAATGGCATTCCGGTCTTAAGAAATCTCTTAAATCAAATTAGCACCGCACCTAATGGAAGATTCAGGAAGGAGATTTGGATAGAAAATAGTTACAGAGGACGAACTGTCACATTAAATGAAAATGGCACAGATTTTTTCCCGAAGACATTATTGCCTTATAGGATTGAAAAAAAAAACACCCTTTTTACATAAAATCATTGAAGAAAAAAATGTTTAAGAAAACATTGAACACTTGAACGTCAAATTGAGTTTTCCCATATTTTCTGAAATTATCTATTTCTTGCCTGTCTTTGATTCTATTACGTTATATTTTATTCTATCTAAATGAAAATTTTCTACGAAACTTTCAAATAAGTTTTTTTTTCAACGTATATGCACTTCTTTCTGTACGGCATCACGATACTGAAAGTATTACTCATGTTCATGTAAAGTTATTGGGAAAAAATATCTCAATTTTACTTCCCAATCTTCATGAAAATATTTCACTTACAAGTGGAAAAGATAAGAAAAAATTGTGTTTCAAAAAATTGCAAGATATTGGCATGAAAGTTAAAACTATCTATAAAAATCCAATTTTGAGGCAATTGGCTATACTTGAATTATTTAAAACACTATTAATGATTCTAGATTTTTGTCAAAATTATCAAAATTATCAAAATTATCTTATGATTATCTCATGATGAGATAAAAATAATTGAATTCTTCTAAAATCATCATATTTCCGCTTTCCAGTTAATACACTCTTTTTATATCCATTTACATATTCATCTGTGTTGCTTGGGCCCCTGCGTTTTGCGGTCTTGTTTGTGTGTGGTCATCTGACAGTGAGGAGGTTGTTTTACACCACAACTGTACGTTCTTCGAGACCTTTGGGTAATCGGAATAGTGGGAGGGTTGTGCGCACGTAATCCAGGATAACCACACCGTTTGATACTGACGTGGCAGATGGCCGTCCTAAGTCGGTACCGTTTACCCATTGGTCTCGTTGGTTTATGTGTAGTCATTTGTGCTTTATGTTTTTCTGTGATTTGGCGTTCCTTGTACTACTGCGTCTCTTTCTGTGCGTGTCTTTTTTGTGTTTTACAGTGGGTGTTTTGGGAGGTTGCTGTTGGTGCTGCAACTAGGTGTTGTTGGAGATCCCCTCCTTTCTAATATAACTTGAAATTCCAAGTAAAATACTAGTATACCAAGTTTCTTTAAGATGTGAATGGTATTATTGTTTTATCGCATATACAAAGAGATGGCATGGGACATCATGATTTGCATAATCCAGAACAAGACTTCAAATACAAAATTTTAAAAAAGAGTGGCTAAATTTCTTTAGATTACATCAAAACTTCATGATTGGATTCAATTTTTAAATCAATTAATTCATCAAATGTTTTGAGGTCATTTAGACAGTGATTTTCATAGGTACAGAAAAAGGTACAGAAAAATATATGTCATCGACATTTTGGTATTCTATTCCCCCTTTACTATAATGTAAAATAAAAAATGCTTCAACTATTTAGTATTTTCAAGTTCAAGTCAGAAGTTTTTATCTTTTAATTTCAAAATTATCGATTATCATATATGTCGTTATCCATTATCCAAGGAGTCCAAACAATTTTCAGAGAGGACAGGTGGTCTGGACTATATTTTCTCTTCTTGGTTTAGACAGGGCCCGTCATGGAGACCCGTCGTCAAAGTAAGTCAGTGTGCAACTGCACTGGTGCAAGGTTGTAGATGGATCGAGTACAATGCAGAGAGTTATTATAGTGACATATCAATATCTTATGCACGATTTATCAGACGATTTATAATTCTGACGATTTTTTTATGAAAATATCGTACTTTTGATCCTAGGTACTTTGTTTATTAAGTCATCATAAAAGGCAGGTTATTAAATTCCTGAAGTGAAATTCCCAAAATCATATCACTCTGCTGCAGGTCTGAATAGGAAACGTACAATATACAGATATTTCTTTAATCTTTATTAGACATTTTTCACAGTGACGAACTTTAAGTTTATAAATGGGTTGCCAAAAAAAAAAAAAAAACCCGCACCAGTAGTACAGGTAGTCCAAAATACCAATTCCATTGAGTACACTAATCAATGTGTATATAGTTTATACGTGAGTGGCAGCTTCTGATTCTTCAATTGTTAAACGTCTTTAAATTCATTAGCATCATTTAAAACCTGATAAATTTACAGCATGGACCAGACATGCACGTTTCGGGTACTAAACCCTCGTCAGTGATCCTAAGTCTTAACAATGTAATATGACCAAAAAGTATGAAAATTATAATGTCCAAAAATGCACCAAAAGACGTAGCAGAATGGGTGGGATATGATGCTACAGGACCCATGTCTTAGAAATTTCAAGCAATTTTGTAATAGAAAATTTCAAATGCGTTGAAGAGACAGACGATCAACCGAAGTTGATCGAACTTGGCTACATGTGCCCTCGGGGACTCTTGGTCCACCAGCAGTGACACTCACCAAGTAGTTCAAATGTTAAGCGTCTTTAAATTCATTAGCATCATTTAAAACCTGATAAATTTACAGCATGGACCAGACATGCACGTTTCGGGTACTAAACCCTCGTCAGTGATCCTAAGTCTAAACAATGTAATATGACCAAAAAGTATGAAAATTATGATGTCCAAAAATGCACCAAAAGACGTAGCAGAATGAGTGGGATATGATGCTACAGGACCCATGTCTTAGAAATTTCAAGCAATTTTGTAACAGAAAATGTCAAATGCGTTGAAGAGACAGACGATCAACCGAAGTTGATCGAACTTGGCTACATGTGCCCTCGGGGACTCTTGGTCCACCAGCAGTGACACTCACCAAGTAGTTCAAATGTTAAACGTCTTTAAATTCATTAGCATCATTTAAAACCTGATAAATTTACAGCATGGACCAGACATGCACGTTTCGGGTACTAAACCCTCGTCAGTGATCCTAAGTCTGAACAATGTTCGAAGTACGAAGTTGGAAGTACAAAGTTCGTCACGATGAAAAATGTCTAATATTAAGAACAGTTTTTGATTTTTATTAAGAACAGTTTCTTCGTTGTACTCCTAAGTCTGATACACGTGGGATATGATGATATAATTTCATTATCCATTTGTATTATTGCAGTTTGGTTGATTTTATGCGATTCCGGGTGGTAACATTTTTTTATTTTAATACTGACATTTTATTTTACGTTTTATGTTCTGGACAAGTTCAGGAAGTTTGATTTTGATCATAGATAAAAATAACGGAAAATGATCGGCACAGAGACTCTATCACCATCTTGAAGATATTACGTAACGAGTAAACCGATTTGCACTAGACATAAATCTACTTAAGGGAATGCCATGGAAGGAACAGATTTCTCAGTCATAGAATAACTACATTAATGTATTTGAAAAAAAAAACAACTGTAAAAACGATTAATCACCTTCTTTACCGTGGATGATCAAAAGAACATAAATCATGGTACTGGACACATCTATAGTTTTGTAACAGCATCTTTTCCAGAGTGTATAATGTTAAACGTCTTCAAATTCAATAGCATCATTTAAGCACAGATAAATTTGCAGGATGGACCATGCACGTTTTCGGTACGTAACCCTCGTCAGTGATCCTCAATCTAAACAATGTAATATGGCCAAAAAGTGTGAAAATCATTATGTCCAAAATGTACCGAACGATATGGGATATGATGCTACATAATACAATAAACAGAGTCGTCATGATTCCATATAACTGACATTGTCCGAATGTCGTCATATAAGACTAGATCTTATGTGTCCTATCTGAAAAATAGTCGGACTTCCTCGGTAATTGATAATGATAACTGACGGGTTTAAATGTCCCCTCTCTTTCGAGTTAACAGGATTGAAGAAACGAGGGAATGTACATAAGAGAATTTGCCACAAACTTGAGTACTACATTTTACCTTTTATAGTGATATATACTTCCTGTTCTACAAGAAAAGAATGTGTCTGACCTCCTTACACCTTTTGTCTGGAAAATAATTTAACTTCCTTTATTTGGTTAATAATTATTTTTGCCTTGCTCAATAAAGCAGAAGATAAAAAGCTGAACCATGACGCTAGAGCGCCACGAGGATCTAATGAGATAAATAAGATCCTGACGACAATCTCAACAGCACTCATAATAGAGTACCAAATTGAGCATCGACGGACCCCTTGCAAGCTAGAGGTGGGACCAGGTGCCCGGGAGGAGTAAGCATCCCCTGTTTTGCTAGGCGCACCCGCCGTCTATGTTCACAAAACTATGTTAAACGTCTTTAAATTCAATAGCATCATTTAAAACCTGATAAAGGAGAAGGGCCACTAACCATCAAAATCGGCCCTCTTGCCGTTTTTGAAGAAAATTTACGTATATATAATACAGCATTTCTAGTTTCTAAAAATGTAAGTTTTATGAAAATCTGACAAAAGCTAAGCGTTTCATAACCCGGCGAAGTTGGCATAGTGAAACGTCAAAATGCGCTTTCTTTCACCATGACGTCATGACGTAAAATGATAATTTACAACTACAGATTTTAACCTAAAACTCTACACTAAAAGTATTGTTGAAGTCAAATTAATTCAGAGGATAAAGTTGAAACATATAATGTTTTAAAGAATATATTTGAATTTCAGTGTTAAATAAATCGGGAAAAGATATCTGAGAGATATCAGAAGCATCTGAATCGCAATGAAACTGTATCTTTGCTCTCAAATGACGTCGCGTCAAATTATTCATCTCTGAATTCTAGATTCTTATGGAAAGCGGTTACATATATACACATTTGACACATGCACCTTTTTTGTAGAGGAAGGAATCTCGGTAAACTTTAAAGTAGGTGGATACTCTGAGGGAAGATACATAGAAAAAGAAAATTCTTCATTTTGACATTTTTAATTCCTATACAATAGAGAGTAGGCGACGGCTTTTCTCACAGTAGGTGGTGACTCTTCGCCAGCTTCCAGCTTATGAAGGAAGGGGGGGGGGGGGTCATTATATACGTTTCAGAATAAGCAAGTTAGAATTTTCTCTGACTTTAATGAGATCAGGTTACATGTCCAAATCAGATTCAGGAGCGGATCCAGAATCTCATGCAACTTTTTATTGGAATGAATTGCAACACAATACAGAAGGACTGAGAGTCCGGACGGGAACTCATATCATCAATGTTTTTGTATAGACTGCTTTTACACTATTTAAAAACGCAAAAACAATCTGAAAAATTCAAAACAATGCAATTTAGGACAAAGGAGAGGGAAAGGTTCATTACGCATTCGCGTGACCAAATTTAAAAAAAAAAAAAGGGAGAAAGGGCAAGCTGTAAGCGACTGTGATCGTCATTTTTTTTTTTCGCCGAGAGGGCTTCACAGGAAGTTGAGAGAGAGGGATAGAGATCCATCACATATTGATAAGAATTATTCTATATACAACTTTTTCGTTAAGTTGTTCAAATTCAAAATATAATGCCCTTATTCAAAAAAAGTCTCAAATCCTCTTCCTCCTTTTACCTCATTTACACCCATCCTAAAACATAATGGACGTACATGTAGCTAGGGTGTTTTCGATGTCGACGCCTATAGTCGCCAACCACAGGAGCGGACCCAGGAACACATTTTTTTTTTATGAGGATGACTATGTATCTAGTAAGATAAAGGAAATATCCGATATGCCGATATGAAAATAAAATTAATGCTGTATTCTTTTTAAGATTCACGCACGCTTATGTGCAGCCCTACATTTGTCCCAATCGACCGTGCGCACATTGTTAGCGCGAATTTCTACGCCTGAGAAAATTAAGAAAAAAATTCAAAACGATCATTATTGATTGTTTTTGGCTTTATCACTGATATCACTTTTGTTATTTATTAGGTTTTTTAAGTAGACCCCACATTTTTGGGGGAATGTCTATTTATCTCCTCTCCCTTCTTTTTTTGCGAAAAAAATGTTGACGTTTTTGCGTACAAATGTACGCCTGGCTACGCCCGTGAAATCTCCGTCTTCACAAATCTGTAGAATTTATATATTCTTTATTGTTTTTATCTATATCATGGGATGTTTTCTTTTTTTTAAAATTAAAGTGACGGTATGAACAATTATAATATTTGTCAGTGACAAGCATATTTAGTTTGAATTTCGTCTTTTTGTTGTCGGTTACCGAAGTAAGTTACTCTGCGATCGGAAAGTACATGTATATATCCTTTATTCATTATGAACTTTAACTGTCCTCACTTCTCACTATTAAATTCTGAATTTCATGTCTTCATGGATATATTCTCTACGAAAGCAAACAGGAAATAAGTTTAATAGGAGCTTGAAAAAACCCAAAACAAACAAACAAAAACATAAACAAAAAATAAATAAATAAATAAACAAATGAATAAATAAATAAATAGATAAAAGATGAAAAGATATGAAATAAAGCTAGAAACTCCGAGTCGAGCGAGAAAACCCTCTTTACACCCAGCATTCGACTTTGGACAAGGAATATTAATCCCATGATTAGTTTATTTTCATTTGTTTTCCTTACACACCTGTAAAATCATCGAAATAAAATCAAATTAAGAAGCTTATAAAATTATGTGCTGAAAAAAAATCAAAAAATGTAACATTATTGTGTAATGGTCAAGCATTATTCATCGACCTTTTCTTTCCATGTCGCCTGAAACGCAAGAGCGACATAAAGAGATCACTTTGCACGGCGTCCGTCTGTCTGTAGGTCATACTTTCATATACATGTATTTCGCTAGAACAAATAAACTTGATACACATCAGGCATCTTTTAAATTTTGCAGGAAATGTATAGTATGATAAAACTCGGCATCCAATGAAGGTCAAGGTCACTTTAAAGTTCAAGTTCACGTACTGCGGGAGAGGGCGTCTATAATGTTGGTATCTTTTTTGCCCAATCCCACTTTCATGTTTTGGAAAAAACATGTTTAAACTAAATTTAGGATCAAACATACAACAAGCAACATACCTGTTCTTGAACAAAACTCGCTGGTTTATAGACTGACCTGTCATGCTTGACTGGTAACAGTTTGCCCCCCCCCCCCCGCCCCAAATATTGTGCTTTTACACAAATATTCATTTCTAAATCCATGTTCGTTAATAAAAATCAGAGGGAATGAAAAACGTAAACAGCGTGTTTAAAAACCGAGAGGCCAACATTTTTTGGACTTTATGTGTTTATTTTAATTTATGATATAAACATAATTCCCTATGGGGAGGATTCATTCCGTAAACGGAGGCGTTTAAAATTTTGACGTTCCAGTTCAATAAATGAACGTCATTCAACTCGCTCGTTCTCGATAATGTATGAAGTTTTCTATATAATGGATACATCTTTGAACAAAGCAGGGTTGAAACTAAAATTAACTCGCTCAAAGTTTCCAAATAAAGACATTTTGTTTGATATTATTAACATTTTGCTGCAAAGTACGAAAATTTAAATAAAACACCGCTAAAGACGGTATGGCCGGATTGCAAAGTAAGTTTTTGTCACCAACTGGGTCAAGGTCACTAAGTCAAATATTACAGCATACATTGAGAGGTCTTGTCATAGGCAACCTACATGTATAATATAAATTTTCTACTGTATACAGTTCCTTAGATTTTGCTTAAACCAGGAACTTTAACCAAAGTCTTTAACTAGGTCAAAGTCCAAGGTCAAGGTCACTAGGTCCAATGTTACGGCATAAATTGAAAGGTCTCGTCATGGGCAACCTAAATGTATAATATAAAGTTTCTACTGCATACAGTTCCTTAGATTTTGCTTAAACCAAGAACTTTAACCAAAATCTTTAACTGGGTCAAATTCCAAGGTCAAGGTCACTGGGTCAAATGTTACGGCATAAATTGAAAGGTCTCATCATGGGCAACCTACATGTATAATATACAGTTTCTACTGCATACAGTTCCTTAGATTTTGCTTAAACCAGAAACTTTAACCAAAATCTTTAACTAGGTCAAAGTCCAAGGTCAAGGTCACTAGGTCCAATGTTATGGCATAAATTGAAAGGTCTTGTCATGGACAACCTATATGTATAATATAAGGTTTCTACTGCATACAGTTCCTTAGATTTTGCTTAAACCAGGAACTTTAACCAAAATCTTTAACTAGGTCAAAGTCCAAGGTCAAGGTCGCTAGGTCAAATGTTACAGCATAAATTGAAAGATCTCGTCATGGGCAACATACATGTATAATATAAAGTTTCTACTGCATACAGTTCCATAGATTTTGCTTAAACCAGGAACTTTAACCAAAATCTTTAACTAGGTCAAAGTCCAAGGTCAAGGTCACTAGGTCAAATGTTACGGCATAAATTGAAAAGTCTTGTCATGGGCAACCTTCATGTATAATATAAAGTTTCTACTGCATATAGTTCCTTAGATTTTGCCTCAACCAGAAACTTTAACCAAAATGTTGACGGCAGACGGACAGACGGACATCGTCAATCTATAGACCGGAATTGCTTTGCAATCCGGCCAAAAATTTAAGAAAAATCCTTATAACCAAAGATAATCAAAGATACCAAACTTTTGATATATCTTACCCAATATATCGTTTAATCGTTAAACTTAAATTTTCTTTCTCGGTTTCATCAATACAAAACTTGTCAAAATCCGCCAAGAAACAAATTAGAGGAATTTGTACACCGAAACTACAGAAGGGCACGCAGCGATCGATAAAAAGACTCCTGTGACCCCTTCTGTAACCAGAGGGTAAAAAGTAAAATATCGTAACATTTTAAAGGTTTTCATATAGAGCACAAGTAGGTACGTAGATGAAAATTCGTTTATATTGAGAATATGTCAAAATTGTTAATCTAAAATAAAAATTAGGAACGTACCCGCCTGTGTTGTTAGCGAAAAATTGCAAAGAATGTATGAAAATTAATGAAAAATACGGATATTACCGTACCGTCACCAGTTTCTGACGTCAGAAATGACGTCATGGAACGCACAGGTTCCCAAACTTTTTACCGTTGACAAATACCGATGTTGATAGGTAGATTAACATCAAAATGATTCAAAATTATATCTTTTTAAAAAGTCACTAAATACAGGGCCGTAAATCACGGTTAGTGGACCTTCTCCTTTTCAGCATGGACCAGACATGCACGTTTCGGGTACTAAACCCTCGTCAGTGATCCATAGTCTAAACCATGTAATATGGCCAAAAAAGTATGAAAATTATGTCCAAAAATGTACCAAAAGACGTAGCAGAATGGGTGGGATATGATGCTACAGGACCCACGTTAGAAATTTCAAGAAATTTTGTAACAGAAAATTTTAAATGCGTTGAAGAGACAGACGATCAACTGATGTTGATCAAACTTGGCTACATGTTTGATTTAATAAAACATGCACTGTCTGAGGTTATGTCTACATAGAAAGTTTGATGGCGACCATCGCAGGTAAAACATTTTTAAAAAACACTTACTGTCAAACCCTTAATATTACAATTTTAAACTTTAATTTTAAAATTAACATCTCAGGTAAAAGCATTTAAACACTTACTGTCAGATCCTAACTACTACAAAAACAAAAACTAATTACTCCTTACAATATCTTAGATCTCACCTATTAAAACATATGCAAATTAAGTAATTTGATGTTTGGATTTTTTTATTTGACTATCTGAACCGAAGTCTTGTCGATCTGCAACTTTCTTATTTTTCAACATGCGTTTTAAATTATCAGTTACTTCAAATACAGCACGAGTTCTTGTATGTTCTTCAAAGATAGCTTTCATGTACCCAATATCCATTTTATATAGCAATATTGACTGGGAATGAGGGCAATTCTCCATTTGATGAATATGAAGACAATAAGCCCGAGGCTGATTGTAGCTACAATACCAGTTATTCATTGACAAATAATCAAGAAGACCGTCATTTAGTCTGATCGGCTGAACCATTTTTTGTGACGTTTATTTTCTTATATATTGAGCAAACATGACTACACTCCTCCCCTGCTATATTGCCCGTAATTATAATTCGCATACCGCCAAGATTTTGTGAAGAACAGAATTCTCCCTATATAAATCTCCTTTAATAACGCCAGACCCGCATATCGCTATTCGCCACTTATGTAAAGGTACAAACAACCGTTAATCTCCCGATTAATATCGCCAAGCAAGGAAATTATCTAAGTAATTAGGCGTTCTCTAATACAAATAAACACTGTCTCAGGAAAGATAATTATTCTAAAGAGTGTGATTTTCACGTACAGATAATATATCGCCGAAATTAATTTACACTTAAAGACGATGATAATGGGCGGGGTGATAGGGGAAAAATAAAGAATACATGTAACACAGAGAATTAAAGTTAAATAATATACCGTCATCACTGGTGCAACGTTCGCGATATTGAAAGACGACGGCGAGATGTGGAACACGAGGACGAAAGTGACAATTTTTAAAAAGTCAGCTCTTGAGATTTCTCAGTACAAAATGAAGTTGTAAATAAAGTATGGATATAAAACAGGCGTTCAACGAACATTTGTGTATTTTTACCATGTAAATATCTCATTTATAATACCGACGGTTACCGTTATTGGTATTCAAATTTTCTATATGCTGATCGATGCACACAGTCATCGATTTTATTGACAGTATCAGTAAACCTCGATATACCGCCAAACCCGTTATACCGCCATATTCTAGAAAAACAAAAGGTGGCGGTATAACGGGGAGAAATGTATTTAAAAATCCTGTATATATTTCTATATATAACTCCCTATCTATGATGGTAATGTAACTAAGTACTAACAAAGAAAAGAAGAGGTAGAAAAAATGGAATAGCTGAATTGAATATTGCCTTTAGGAGATACTCTTTCATAGATGTTTATTGTATAAGTTCCCAGGCCGATAAAAGCAATGGTACATATGAAACTGTCAATGACATTTCCTCACGTATTAATCTTTGAATTTACGGTGTTAAAAGCGCATTTTTTCCCTCCAGATTGTATTACGACATTCGCAAAACAAGTCAAATTAAGTTAGCACTGTTCCTAATGGAAGAATCAGGAAGAAGATTTGGATACCATATTGACAGATATGTATCTTTGCAAAGAGCTAACTGTGAGACTAACAGCAATTATGCAACGAGCTTTAACAATTTATCTGGAAGAAGTATAACCTTTTAAAATTGAAAATCAAAAAACCCTTTTTGTAAAACAGTGAATGAAAGTCAATTACAAGACCCAAAATCAGAATCCAAAAAGCAGAATCATAAGACTTACAAATTCTTGAGAAAGAAAGGAGGGATCTCAAACAACACTAGGTTGCAGCATCCACAGCAAAACCCCCAATGCAAAAAAATCCAGAGCTGACATTCACAGAAAGAGGCGTAAAAGGGACAAGAAACACCAACTCACACCATAGAAACATGAAACACAAAAGACCACACATAAACCAACGAGACCAACGGGCAAAAGTGCTGACTTAGGTCGGCCATTCGCCACGCAAGCAGCAGACTGTATTATTATCCGGATTACGTGCACAAAACCCTCCCACTTTTCCGATACCCAGAGGTCTTGAAGAACGCATAATTGTAGTGTAAAATAACATCCTCACTATAAAAGAAGGGATGAGATCTCCAACCAGACCCCTTTGCAGCAACAACAGCAAAACACTAAAACACCATTGTGAATACGCAAAGACGAACATACTAAGATACGAAAAAGATATATACAACATAAAAACATCAAACACAAAAGACTATACATAAACCAACGAGACCAATAAGATAAACATACAAACAGATAGCATGACGTAGGGGCTCAAGAAACACAAAGATGGATATGTAAATGGATATAAAACAGAAGGCGTACGAAATGCAGTCCGTGCTCAGAAAATATAAAACGGAACGCTCTTACGAGAATAGAAAATCGGAAAAAGAAAAAGAGACAGTTACATAACAAAAGGGGGGGGGACCTCCAACAACATGGTACCATAGAAAAACGAAGGATAACACTTCAGGTATTTAATGGATAATCTCCACAGTCCAGCGCAAGAACGGAATTAATTGTAGGTTGCGCTGATAAATACACTTGCTGTATATTAATTAGTTTAGTTACAACACCTTTTTTTTAAATCTCACACGAATCATGTAACATATACAAAGCAAGTATCTAATTTTAAAATTTGGATTACATAAGTTTGCTTACAATAGGAAGGTCTCGTTTAAAAGAATGTGTACGCTACATTTGAAAACCCCTATCACCGTTATCCCCAATGTTAAAGATTTTCTGTTGCCTGATAGTAAGACAGACAGACAGACAGACAGATGGATGAATGTTCTAACTCTTTCGACAAAGCTGAGGAAATTAAACCAGGTAATTGAAGGGAAATTTGTCAAATACTTAAGACTATCTTATAATGATTTAATACTGTATTATCTGATTTGACCGCTCATTACTTCCAGGACGTTGTCAGAATACGAATAAAACTTCCTAATTTTTTTACCTTGCACAATATAGGAGGCGATGAAAATGATAAAAAGTAGAATCTTGGAGCATCGTGATGATGACATTATTCTTAATACAATCTCGGATCTAAGGTCAACTTCTTACATTTAAATGAGGGAATTCACAAAGAGAACTGAAATAGACTAAAAGGTATTGGGGATTTTGTTTTGCCTATTTGAACTAAAGCGACAGAAAATCTTCGATCAAGAAGATTCAAATTTTATCACCTGTGCAATATGCAACAAATAAGAAAAACGTTTGTTTATTAATCATATTTTTCTCCGCTCGAACAAAAGGCTTTGCTTTGATACATATTCCAATTATTGACAGGGAATGAGGGCAATATTCAATTTGAAGGATCTGAAGACAATATGTTGCACACGATCGAAGACAACAAAAATATCAATTATTCAATGACAAAACTAAGATGGCCGTCGTTTTATCTGATCGGCATTGTCGTTTTTGCTAGTGTGATCTTGTGTTCTAACACGGCTGAAGTATATCTAAAGTCCCATGATATTTGATGCTCTTCTACTAATTAGCATGCTTACGGATCAATAACCAAGTTTAGTGTACGTAATGAGAAAAATGATAAAGATTGGAAAAAAAATGAAATGACACGATAAAAATTTCACCATGAAGAACTCATCAGCCAATGTGGTTTAAGTGCCACTGCACTTAAAAGTAATACTATAAGCACACTTCCTCACACATTAATCTTAGAATTAACACAGTGCCATAACGGTTTTTTTCTCCCAAATGCATTACAACTTTAAGAAATCTCTCAAATTAGATTAGAACCGTACCAAATGGACGATTCAGGAAGACGATTTTTATACAAAATTGACAGATATGCGTCGTCTCAGAGAACTAACTGTCAGATCAAATAAAACTTAACCAGGGTTATTAATTTTAATCGGAAGTTGCATAGACTTCTAGGATTTAAAAAAGAAATCCTATAGACGATCTTATAAGTACACAGAATAAAAGAAACAGTGTCCATTATTCAATACAATTATTTCTAGTTCAAGTAAGAACATATATGATAAATTTTCATATCAAAGTTGAATGATTTGTCGGACCAGTGACAGAAAGGTTGCAGATTACAGCTACATAAGGATCACGGGTGCAGACGACAGAAACTCTTCTATGTTCTTTGTTTATATACTTAAATGTCCTCGTCCCTGTATTGTTTACATATCAGTGGTGTTTAAAAAAAGGTTGAAGGATTCATCTGTAAAGCTGTCAGTCTGTCCGTCAAACATAAGTTTTCTAGACGTTTCGATATATGCGAAGGTTTTGGGTAAGCTATGGTAAGGGACTGCATACTCAGTCAGTTCCATGCCTATTGGAATATCTAAGTTAGGTTAAGTTATGTTAGGGGACAGAATAATTGTTGACCATATATAGTATTAAATAGTGTATAATTCACCATTCCGTAGTCTCAGACCAAAAATGGTTATCATTAGTAATGTACTTTAATCAAACCAAAGGTTACCGGATATGACAGATCTACCGAATTGAAGCGGTGGGTGTTGCATGCAAGCAGGAGATGGTTACTCTTCCTGGGCACCTGGTCTCACTCCCATATCGGGAGTTCGCTTCTTTTCATATGGTGGAGGTTTTTGTTTGTTTGCTTTGGTTCCTGTTTTATCCTGATTTTGTATGCCTTCGGTTTCTGATTTTCTGAATTATCGATTTTGTGCTGTATACAGGGATATGGTCATTATCCATATTTGTCATTTCACGACTAAGGCAGTGATGCTGAAAAGTGCCAGTCCGAAGAAATTGACAGCCAAATCATTTGGACTGGCAAAAAGTTAAAATGTTTTGCCACAACATTCTTTATTCGGACTGGTAACATTTTCAAAATGCTGAGTTCTCAACATCTCTTCTCTGTTAAGGTCAAACTAGGCCAGTCAAAGTTTGGTAAAATATTTCTTACGAAGTTGGGATCATTACGTCAAACACATTGTAAAATAATACGGAAGTGTTCCAACTCTATACCTTCCGAAGGAAATTCCACAGTAATTTATTATGCATCACACACGTGATTCGGGTATAAAACTCTTATCAGTGATATGCTTCCATCCAAAATGATTTTTAGACACAGGCAAAGTTCATTCTAATTGCGCTCTCTTGTTCTTTTTTCTGAAATAAAATCGGTGCAATTTGCAGAGAGCGCGTGGCTCCAAATTTCCTGTAGGGTCGATTCAGTAGCATATTCAAATAAAATCTATGTTAAAAATAGCATATGAGGGATGGTGCTAAGATGTTAACCTCCTTTAATTTCGATGATAATATTGAATGAAATGGCAAGTTTCCGAAATAGAAAATAATATTTATGACCTCAAATTGATAAAAGTCCAAAACAAAGCTTCTTTCAGATGACAGATCTGGAAAGAAGCATTTCATGCAATGCAGTAGGTCAAAGGAATGTGGACTAGACATGAGAATATCCTCATTAAGTTGTCCCTGTTAAAAAAATAGTTAAATAAAAGTAATAATAATAATGAAAAATACAATTACAAGAAAAAGGAAGTTTCCGACTCTGCAACCAGAAAGCAGCCTTCTTGATGAAAAAAAAAATACGGTGAGCCAGACATGCCTCATCTGTCGTAGATTCAGCAACAATACAAAATTTGAAAAAGGCCATCTTTCCGACATCCTTTAAAGGTGAAAATAAGGCGCAAACTAGTTTTATTTCTTAATCTCAATTATCCATTTGATTAAGAAGGAAATGCTCCGAATTATTCGTAAGATTAATGAAATCAAAAAATGGAACCAAAACATTTGAGTGTTAATCTCCTGAACTGTTTAGAATGTAATGTCAGATTTTGTAAGAGGGACTTTCAAATATAAATGTCTGAATTTTTTTCGCCAAAGCAAAACTTCTCTCTGGTATCAGGTAGGAATGTCATGGTTCAGCCTTCAGTCGGTTCGGTTGGGTTCAGGAAAATGAACCGCGGTTCTCGGTTTTTTTGGTTCGGTTTGAGTTTGTGATGTTTTATTCCACACAAGAATGAAATAATGGTAAGAATAACAAATGAACAAATAATTCTTTTTCATTTTTCTGCTTTGAAAGAATTTTTCTTCGAGATTTTATCATCATTCAACAAAATAACCAAACTAGAACACTTCTTAAGACTCCATCTCTCAAACAAACAGGTGCACGTTTACAATCAAGAAGTGAAACAACCCATTTCATTGGGTAAAATAGTAAAATACGACGAAGTACCCAATCACAGTCTGTGTATCATACAAAATTGATAAACTACTGATTACCAGATATAACCAAAAAAAAAATAAATAAATAGATAAATAAAAACTGAACCGAACCGAAATCCGTAAAGTACGATCCGAATCGAACCGACTAAGCTTGAACTGCGGTTAACCGAACTTTCGGTTAACCGTGACAGCCCTAGTATCAGCATGGGAAATAGATTGAATAATAAAACACCCTATCATTCATTTTTGTTTTGCGTATGGAAGTTCTGTTTTAAATTTTTATTTTTAAAAAATTTGTAAGCTTTTCGATTATGATTTTTGAAATCTGATTTCGGCTTTGTCGCAACCGGATTTGTAATAATGACCGGATTTGTAATAAACTAGATTTATTACATTTTAGGTTATTACATATTAGACTATGTTCGTAGTTTATTACAATTTCGGTTTTTTTTACAAATCCGGTATGGACATGTAACCTAATTTGTAATAACCTAATATGTAATAAATCTAGTTTATTACAAATCCGGTTGCGACACGGCTTTTGTGTGTGACTGAATTTAATTCACTGATTCAGAACTGGTTTTTCTTTCAAAAGAAGGTTAAACTTCCTTGTCAACGTCTCAGTGTGCAAAATTTCGCTTCAAATGAAAATGTCATGTTTAAAACAATACAAATATGAAGTATCAAATCCCCATCCCTCATAATTTAAATGTTATGTCGAAAAGATAAAAGATTTTCTGCCTGGCAGACGGACGGACTGACAGATTTTGATGTCACTTCTCTTTCAAAAAATAGATGAACAATTGACCAGGTAATGGAAATGATTATTTCTTGTAACTTATTTGTTCTGCAAGTTAAAAGTTTGTCTGACCGCCCTGCACTTTCCAAGCTCTGTCTGGATTTGAATTAAACTTCCTTTATGTAGTTACTAATTATTTTTTGCCTTGCTCATAATAGGAGACGATAAAAATGAAATTCTCAGAAGAAAGCTTGCTGCGCCATGATAATTGAATTATTCCTAACAGAATCACGTATCTCTATTTATTGAATGTAAATCGGAAAATGCAATTCTAAATGTAATAATATACAGACAGGTATTCGGGGTTTTTGCTTTGCCTATCCGAACCGAAGATACGGCGTCTCATTTCTTCTGCGCAATGTTATACACGTACTAAACTTCAACAGGAGCACGAATTCTACTAAACTTCAACATGACCATGATTTCAGCTAGACTCAAAGGTAGCATGCATGCACTCAATACCCATTATTATACAATTTTTGACAGGGAATGAGGTCAACATTCATCTTGTAGAATCTAAAGACAACATTTTACCCACGGCCGAAGTCAACAGCAGTACTAATCATTTTTAAAATGAGAAATGACCAAGATGACCGTCATTTGATTTGATCGGCTTTGTCATATTTTGCGATTGAGTGTTTTTGTTTCCTCTATAATTATCTACATGTATGAAGACTATCTAAGTTCTATGACACTTGATACTCTTTTACTTAATAAGCATTGCTTATGGATCACTAACCAAGAAAGAAGGGAGATCTCCATCAAGACTTGGTTACAGTACCCACAGCAAAGCACGAAAACACCTGATGCGAAAACACAGAGTAGACAAGCACAGAAAGAGATGTAAAAGAGACATATGACATAGAAATATGAAACACAAAAGACTAAACATAAACCAAAGAGACCAATGTGCAACCGTGCCGTTTTAGGACGACCGTCTGTCACCCAAGTAGCAAATGATGTGGCTATCCGGATCACATGCGCTCAATCCTCCCCATTTCCGGCTTCCCAGAAGTCTCAAAGAATGCACAATTGCAGTACCAAACAGTCTCCTCAAAGTTTATCGTTACGTTTCGTTTATCCCGCTTCGATTGATTACTCAGCGATTTTATTCGGCTGTCATCATCACCAGTATGTACATCGAGACAATCACCGAATTTGCAAAGTTTTCATGGAGATTTTTGGGACGGGTGTTGCATGCCACCAGGAGATGCTGACTCTCCCCGGGCACCTGGTCTTACTTCGAAATGTTGTTTATTTCTAGGTTCGCAACCGTTCCAATGGATCTCTAAGGATTTTGCCTTACCTTCTCGACTTTGAGACTGAATGACTGATATTTACTTCTTTGATCCTTATCTATTTTATTATCGTTATCCATTTTATGTTTATAAATTTATATTTGTCTATTTTTACAGAAATAAAAACTGTTAAAATTTCTTTATCAACACCCCTTTCAGACGACGGAGGCGTCCCCTCTGAAATTCCCAAGTTTAGTGTACTTTATGAGAAAATTAATAAAGACAATAAAAAATTGAAATGAAACTACTAAATATTGCATTGATAGGTCATCTTTCAAAATGGTTTAAGGTGCATCATTGGTCACGATTTTGGACCATTCTTGTGCGTCTCATATTGTAGCACTCATTTAGCTTGAATTATACAGATAATTTATTTTATTATGGCCAATGTATAATTTTTGACTTCTTGGAAGACTTTAACTTATTTCACAACTAAAAGCGGATAAGTTTGAAAATTTGATCCAATAAACATAGAAGAAGTATCTATCAGTTATTCAGCCTGAAAGCCGAGAAGGCAAGGCAAAATAATTAGAATTTCCATCGGAACGGTTGCGAACCTTGGAATGAATAACATTCCGAAGTGAGACCAGGTGCCCGGGGAGAGTCAGAATCTAAACTGAATGAAGTATGCGTAAAAATACTTCGGGGTAATTTTTTGGAAAAAAAATGAGCTGGAGCCACTCTTTTGAACTGTTCGGATTTCTCTTACGTAAGTAATAATCCATAAATTGTGTTTTATGTATGGAATATTATTGACTTAAACTCTCTTATAATGTAAAGCGGATTGATACCGAAAAATTATAAATTGTTTAAAGTAAACCCAAAATAAGGCAAATTTTGAACGCGCTGACACTTTTCAAGAAAACCACAAAATGGCACTATTCGTGTCTGAGCATTTGTTCTCTCTCCTTTGTACATGCATGATACTGTATGTTTGAAAAAATGGTGATGTTCAGTATCTCTGAAAACCTTAACTTGGATAATTTTCATTATTTTTGTGTAAAATGGAGACAATTTTAAATGTTCGATAAAAGGGTAGGACCACGAAGTCCGAAAATGACTCGAATTTGAACATTCTTCGTCATAGAATTTCTAAATGTGAATTGATACTTTGATGTCTTCTCTACTGAATAATGAATATATATTTTGTTGACAATGCATTTATCAATAGCTTTTAGCCCTCTGAAAACACCAAAATTGGCAAAATTCTGAGATATTGCTGTAAAACTACATGTACATATTTCTATTAAATTACCCATGGCCGCATGCATTAACTAAGATTACAAACCTTCAAATGTGATTCTTTTGTTATTCATCGGTCATTTTATTTCATAAAGACCGCGGACGATTCTAAATATACGAGGTTTTATGAACGTTCAGTGAAGTGTGGAGGTCAATAAAAAACAATGAGGGGCGGAGAAAAGAAAATTATTTCAGTCGCGGGTGTGAATTGTTTTGATTATTAAGAGTATTCGGCCATATTATAGAAAATATTGTGTTTCAAGTCCGCGTAAAAATCCTTTTATGAGAAATGTGAACAAATTCTTCTATCCCGAAAAGCTCAAAATGCCATCTCAAATCAATCTAGAGTGATTCTTGAAGACCAATAATCTAGAGTGATTCTTGAAGACCAATAATTATAAATGCTCTTCAAATAAATTTATATTGAGGAAATTGATGGACAAAATAAAGAAATATTGTCCTTGCTTGATTAGAAAACCTTTCCTTATCTCTATTTGCAATAATTTAATCACCTATTTAAAAACCTGAATGGAAAAAGAACTCATTGTTTACCTTTTATTTTCTTCTCTGACCGAATACAGGGTACCTTTCAGAAAATTTCAGAAAATTATCGGGATGTATAACAAACTATTTTACTACTATGGCCTGATAATCGTCACCGTCCACCCGATCATTTGCATGGTCAGTTTCATTTTGAAAAGCAGGGGTGTACTAAATATTTGGATTTTTATTTTTCTGAAAATTGAAGAAAATCTGCGGTTTGTAAGTCGGATAAAGACCTCGTTGAGGTCTGTATGAAGGTTAGATGCCCTCGGAGAGAACAGGGTGGTGTTTAACGACCTCGGCCTTCGGCCTCGGTCTTTAAACACCACCCTGTTCTCTCCTTGGGCATCTAACCTTCATACAGACCTCAACGAGGTCTTTATCCTATACTGAAAAAATAAGACGTAAAAGATGATCAGTCAATCTTTTTGTCATAAACGTTTATTCATAGTTAACGCATGCGGTCAATAAAGTAAAAAAGACGTCACTTCAAGACGTCAATACATTCAAATGGCACATTGTTTGGTGATATTTTTCTTTTCATTAAAAATGGTAAACATTTGTGAATTTTCATGAGGCATATCAAGTATTAAAATTTAATTCTAGAGAAAGATAGAGGGCCGATTTAAGGGTCTCGTGGCCCCATCCTTTGGTACCTATGGTAAAACTTTATCAAATTCATGTCTTGTTCATAGTTTCTAGCCTGTTTTATTATATGACTGACAAATATGGACAAAGCCATATCCCCATTTAAAAGTACAGAATCGTTAATCGAAAAATTATCTAACCAAGGGCATAAAAACAGAACTAAGGCAAAGGAACAGAAATGAAAAATAAAAAAAATCTACCGTATAAAAAGAAGTGAACTCCCTGCGAAAGAGTGAGATCAGGTGCCCAGGAAGAGTGAGCATCTCCTGCTTACATGCAACACCCGCCACTTCAATTCGGTAGAAAGATCACAATAAGTAAATCCCATAAAGGGAGACAAATGTATCAATTGGTATGTCATGTGTTGTGGGTCATGTATTATTTTAGTTTTACTTTATGTGTAGGTGCACATGTACTTAGTCATGTTATTTAATGCTTTCATAATAATTCTTTCTAGATTTTACTATGTCATCTTTATTTCATTAGAGAATATTCCAGTATGTTCTGTGTTACATCATTATCATCACATGACTGTGATTTCTAGAATTTACTCTATTGTTAATCATTTATAATGAGTCATTGTTCTAGAAGCTTCTGGTAAATTCATTTGTATTAAGTATAAATACCTCTGAGGAACTGTGTTAAGGGGGACATTCGTACACATTCGTAGACACGATTCATTCATCTATTCTGATATACTGGGATACTTTATTTGTTGAGACTTTAATCCATTTAACAACGTTTGGACATCGATCTTTCGAGAGCGTTTGTGATTGCCGGAAACCATACATTCGATAGACTTTGTGGACCGTAACGGACACTTTGATCCGGACATTGTATTGTAAGTCGTAATCATTTTAAATATATATATTTTGTACATAATTAAACTTGTAAATTTATATTCTGTCTTTGTCTGATTTTTGCTGGCGTTTTGGGGTACTCTGACCCATAACAGAATTGGGGGCTCGTCCGGGATCGTAATCTCTGCATATTTGCATTTTTACGTAAAAGTTCGTTTTTTTTGAAAAAAGGAAAATTCTCCAAAATTTTGCCAGCAGAAATCAATCATGGTATTTTCGGTCACTGAATTTTTGAAATCGCCGACTGTAGATGAGTTCGAATCATTGAAAAAAGATGATTTGATTGGTTTAGGTCTTCACTTGAAGTTAGATGTAAAATCTTCTATGAGAAAACAAGAAATTAGAAATATTGTGGCTAAAGAGCTTTTAGCTAAGGAAATCTTTTCGTCATACGATTTTCCTGTTGAACCTGTTTCAAGCGAAACCAAAATGTCAAAATATGAGTTTGAATTAGAGAAAATGAAAATACAATTACAATTTGAAAAAGAAGAAAAAGAACGACAATTTCAAATTGAAAAAGAAGAAAAAGAAAGACAATTTGAAAAAGAAGAAAAAGAAAGACATTTACAATTTGAAAGAGAAAAAGAAGAAAGAGAGAAACAGGAACGTATGCACGAGAAAGAACTCCAGTTTGAGTTAGAAAAGTTAAAATTAGAGAAAAGCGCTAAGGAAAATCCTGTTCCTTCGCCTGTCAAGTCTGAATTCGACGCCGCCAAAAACATCAGATTAGTACCAAAATTTCAAGAAAAGTCCGTGGACAAATATTTTCCACATTTTGAGAAAATCGCGGCCAATCTGAAGTGGCCACGCGATTTTTGGCCAACTTTATTACAAAGCGTACTTATTGGCAAAGCGGCTGAAGTGTACTCGGCGCTCAGTATTGCTGAGAGTTCAGACTATGACAAGGTCAAGGACACGATTTTGAGAGCATATCAGTTAGTACCTGAGGCGTACAGACAAAAGTTTAGAAAGTACAAAAAGTTTGAAAATCAAACATATGTTGAATTTGCTCGAGAAAAGGAAGATTTATTTGATCAGTGGTTTCGATCTAAGAAAATTCCCAATTCATTTGACAATTTGCGTCAAATAGTTCTGATAGAAGAGTTCAAAGAGTGTGTACATCAAGATTTAAGAACTCATTTGGAAGACAAAAATGTTAAAACTCTTGAAGAAGCCGCTGTTTTGTCTGATACATATGCTCTCACTCATAAGAAAAATTTCGTGTCCAAAACTCAATCTAGCGATAGCGCAAAAACGTCAGATTTTCCAAAGAAAAATTTACAAGAGTCTCAGTCGTCCATTAGTTCCCAGTCACCATCTCAAGGTGGTTCTACGTCCGGTCCTAGGTCCGAGCGTTCTGAGGCATCCCCAGGGGTGGGGTCGCTTCCTACATGCAATTATTGTAAGAAAAAAGGTCATGTTATTGGTGAGTGTTTGAAGCTTAAGAAGAAAAAAGAACTTAAGTCACAGGCCTGTGCGTCTGTTAGAAATGATAGGAAAGCCTTAGATTCGATTTGTTCTGACACTCCTGAGATTCAGGGTTCTAAGTCCAGTTCTGATGATTTTGTGGAGGATCATTATAAGCCCTTTTTGTCACAGGGATTTGTTTCACTCAGTGATTCTAGCGAAGCGTTGCCTGTTCAGATTTTGAGAGATACTGGTGCTGCCCAGACTTTATTGTTAGAGGGTTCATTGCCTTTGTCTGAGCACACTTTTACTGGTAGGTCAGTTTTATTACAGGGTGTGGAGCTAGGCGTCATTGATGTTCCCCTTCATGAAATTTATTTGAAGTCAGACTTAATTACTGGACCTGTTATCGTAGGTGTTCGACCTACTCTTCCCGTTCAAGGCGTTTCCTTGTTGCTTGGCAACGATTTAGCTGGCGGCAAAGTTGTAGCCGATCCGATTGTTTGTGAGAAAATCACGTCCGATGTCGTGTCCGATGATGAAGATGACGACTTGTACCCAGCCTGCGCAGTTACCAGGGCAATGGCCAGGAACAGACAAAAAGAGGCTGAGAGTACTTTTGCACTTAACGAGGACCATCCCTCCAAAAGTATAGACCTTTCTGACACATTCATGTCTACCATTGATGACAGCGTACCTGAGACGTCAGTACCACTTCATGTTGACAAGTCTCCGACGGTACCTAGTGATGATTACCATCCGCCATTAGACAGAGATACAGATGCCTTAAGCCGTGAGCAGCTCCTCTCCGAGCAAACTAAAGATCCAGAGATCATCCGATTAAGCAAGAGGGCCCTTCCCCGAGAAGAAGCGGACAAAGTCGGAGAGTGCTTCTACATACAAGATGGCATCCTTATGCGGAAATGGAGACCACCCGATGCACCCCCTAATGACGTGTGGCGGGTCGTTCACCAGATAGTGGTTCCAGTAGCGTATCGCGGGGACATCATGAGTTTAGCTCACGACACACCCATGGCAGGTCATTTAGGTGTCAATAAGACTTATGATAGGATTTTAAGTCACTTTTACTGGCCTAAGTTGAGAAAAGACGTGTCTGAGTTTTGTAAGTCTTGTCATAGTTGTCAGATGGTAGGCAAACCCAATCAAGTTATACCACCTGCTCCCCTCCAACCCATTCCAGCCTTTGAGGAACCTTTTAGTAGGGTGTTAGTTGATTGTGTAGGTCCTTTGCCTAGGACTAGGTCAGGGAATCAGTACTTACTGACAATTATGTGTACTTCGACTAGGTTTCCTGAAGCCATACCTCTTAGGAATATTAAGGCAAAGACCATAGTTAAGGCCCTTACAAAGTTTTTCAGTTTCGTAGGTGCTCCCAAGGCTATTCAGTCAGATCAGGGTTCGAATTTTATGTCAGGATTGTTTCAGCAGGTTATGCATGAGCTAGGTATCAGGCAGTATAAGTCTTCTGCGTACCATCCTGAGTCCCAGGGGGCACTTGAACGCTTTCATCAAACCCTTAAAACTATGATGAAAACATATTGTCACCAGTATGAAAAAGACTGGGATGAAGGGGTTCACCTCGTGTTGTTTGCGGCACGAGAAGCGGTTCAGGAGTCCTTGGGGTTCAGTCCCTTTGAGCTAGTTTTTGGGCATACGGTCAGGGGGCCATTGAAGTTATTGAAGGAAAAATGGTTGACTGAGACTAGCGATTTGAATCTCTTAGACTATGTGTCTAATTTCAAAGAGAAATTATATAATGCTTGCAAATTGGCTCAAGAAAATCTCAAAACCTCACAAATGAAAATGAAAACATGGTATGACAAAGATGCTAGAAACAGAGTTTTTAAACCAGGCGATAAAGTTCTTGTATTTTTGCCTATCCCTGGTCATCCTTTGCAAGCTAGATATTTCGGTCCTTATGAGATTGAGAGTAAAATTAGTGATGTTAACTACGTAGTTAAGACACCAGGTCGGCGAAAAGAAAAAAGAGTGTGTCATGTTAACATGTTGAAAGAGTATTTTGATAGAAGTGACCGAAATTTTGTAAAACCAGTTTCCACTTTGGCCAATGTAAATACATTAGAAAATTGTGTTGAACCTGAATGTAATGAAGAGACTGTCGAAAAAGACTTCACTCAAAGTGTCCGTTTGAAGAATTCTGAAATTCTAACAAATCCGGAAGTGAAACTCGGACATCTGACTGTGCATCAAAAAGAGGAAGTGCACCAATTAATGCGGGAATATACGACCATCTTTCCGGACGTTCCAAAAAAGACGAATGCATCTCATCATGACGTCATTGTGGGTGATGCGTCACCTATCAAACAGCATCCCTATCGGTTAAACCCGATAAAACTTCAATACATGCGGAAAGAAATTCAATACATGCTCGAAAATGACATTATTGAACCCAGCAATAGTGATTGGAGTTCCCCATGTATTCTTGTTCCGAAGCCAGACGGAACTTACCGATTGTGTACGGACTTTAGAAAAGTCAATTCAGTCACCAAAACTGACTCTTATCCGATCCCACGAATCGATGACTGTATCGATAAAATTGGCAGTGCAAAATTTGTCAGTAAATTTGACTTGCTTAAAGGCTATTGGCAGGTCCCGCTTACCGAGAGAGCCAGAGAAATATCGGCATTTGCGACTCCAGATGGGCTATACCAATATAAAGTAATGCCCTTTGGTATGAAAAACGCACCAGCCACATTCCAGAGGATGATTCATTCGCTCCTAAATCATCTCGAAGGATGCGAGGCATACATCGATGACGTCATCATCTACAGCGACACCTGGAATGACCATCTCCGAATCATGCGTACCTTCTTCGACATACTGGCGAAAGCAAACCTCACAGTGAACCTTGCGAAAAGTGAATTTTGTCATGCAACTGTAGAATATTTGGGTCACAAAGTAGGTCAAGGTTTTGTTACTCCTATCATGGCCAAGGTGGAAGCTATTTCAAAGTTCCCGATTCCTACCAATAAGAAAGAGATAATGAGATTTTTGGGAATGGCAGGATTTTACAGAAAATTTTGTCCAAATTTCTCTTCAGTTGTTGGTCCACTTACCAATCTGTTACAAAAGAGAGTGAATTTTGCATGGACCAATGACTGTGACGAATCTTTTAAGAAAATCAAATGTGTTCTTATGAATAGTCCTGTCCTGTCAGCTCCAAATTTTGATAAGCAATTTAAGCTTACTGTTGATGCCAGTGACGTAGGAATCGGGGCTGCTTTGTTTCAAGAAAATGATGATGGTGTAGATAGAGTTGTTTGTTATTTTTCAAAGAAATTGACAAAATGTCAAAAGAATTACTCTACTATTGAAAAAGAGTGTCTTGCATTATTGTTAGCTTTATAACATTTTGATGTTTATTTGAATGTTACTTTACATCCCATTCTTGTATTTACTGACCACAACCCTCTCACATTTTTGCACAAAATGTCAAACAAGAATCAAAGACTTACAAGGTGGAGTTTATTGTTGCAAGAGTACAATATCATTATTAACCATATCAAGGGCAAAGACAATGTGATTGCAGATGCACTATCGAGAGTTTCATGAGTGTTTTTTGCAGAATTTACCACCTAAGTTTTCACTGACATTCAAACTTTTTTTAAGGGGGGAGGTGTTGTGGGTCATGTATTATTTTAGTTTTACTTTATGTGTAGGTGCACATGTACTTAGTCATGTTATTTAATGCTTTCATAATAATTCTTTCTAGATTTTACTATGTCATCTTTATTTCATTAGAGAATATTCCAGTATGTTCTGTGTTACATCATTATCATCACATGACTGTGATTTCTAGAATTTACTCTATTGTTAATCATTTATAATGAGTCATTGTTCTAGAAGCTTCTGGTAAATTCATTTGTATTAAGTATAAATACCTCTGAGGAACTGTGTTAAGGGGGACATTCGTACACATTCGTAGACACGATTCATTCATCTATTCTGATATACTGGGATACTTTATTTGTTGAGACTTTAATCCATTTAACAACGTTTGGACATCGATCTTTCGAGAGCGTTTGTGATTGCCGGAAACCATACATTCGATAGACTTTGTGGACCGTAACGGACACTTTGATCCGGACATTGTATTGTAAGTCGTAATCATTTTAAATATATATATTTTGTACATAATTAAACTTGTAAATTTATATTCTGTCTTTGTCTGATTTTTGCTGGCGTTTTGGGGTACTCTGACCCATAACACATGGCACAAAAGGTATACGTGAGAATATCATTTATAACTCTGGACAAGGGGACGTAATAGTGTGTGACAATTTCCCCGTATGTACCATAGCACTTCCTCACTGGCGATGTTAGTCGGTCACAAATGTATCCTTGACTTTAACTGAAAGCCATCTAGCTCTTAGAACAAAATCTGAATACATGGAGCTTGCCTGAGCATAACGTATTTATTGAGAAATTAAAAAATATGTGTTAAAACAAATGAAACTTCAATAAAAATCAAATGAGTGAATTTCAACACTTTTCTCTATTTTCTTTACAAATGTGCTATTTTTATTAACACATTTTTGGCAGTTTTACATATTTTCATTACAAATGTGTAATTTTTTGCAACAACTTTCCGGCATTTTTATCCAGTTTTGCAAATAAGCAAAACTCTTGATTTTCATCACTGACCCATTAATTTTCCTTCATATAACGATTAATTGACCTGGATACTATAATTTCATATGGCTATCATAAAATCGTTGAAATTTCTTTATTCAGAAATAACATGCCTTAAGGTGGTGCTAAACCCAAATTCATATCACTGTTTAAAACCCTTTCCCGTTTTATTTCAAAAAAGTTATTTATCATGTTGTATATCAAAATGTCCTTTACAATTTGAAGAACACACTCACTCGAAGAATAAGTTAAAGTATTGCCTATGCTATTTAGAAATGGGGGAAAACTCGTGAAATTGGCCTAGGAATCTAGTTTTTTAAATGATTGAATTTTAGTTTAGCAAATAGGCATAAGTGAATATTCATACAATAATGCAGGGCATGCCAAAATTCTATCTTCAGACAAAGCATAGGAAAGTCCCATTGAACTTACCTACAGAAATACACATTATACTTACTGTGAAAGTGAAAGTAGACTTGTTACACGTGTAGAAACACTAGAATAAATAAACATTGTCATGCCTTTCCTAATTGTATGATGAATCATTTAACCTGTTGTCTAAAAAAGAGTCTGTAAAATCAACAGATTTCTAGACAAAATTCATGCGATTTTCCCCATGTTTGCAATTCATATTTAAAAGACCTTAACTTATCCAAGGGTGTTCCATAATAAATGATACAGTGTCAGATTGATATAACTCCCACAACATTTGACATATACATGTGATATAACCATTGAATAAAAGATGAATTAATACAGTTTAATATTAAATATTCATATCAAAAATTGTAAAATCTTTGACATTTGAAAAGTACAATGATGTCATAAAAACATATAGTTAAAATACGGTTTTCTGTGTATTTTGATCAGAGTTAGAGGTTTGATATGAATTAGATGATGCAGAGAGGCTTAGTTTCCAATTTTAGAGTTCAATGACATCAGTTTATTATCAAATGAAGGTTATAAGATAGTTTGAATGTATTTAACTTTGACCATGTAGAGGATAGAGTAGACTTTCCCCTCAACCCGTAAGCATGTCTTTTTTCTGGTATTTGCAATATTAGATTAGAAAATTGTATGAAATAGTCAACCTCAGAACGAAAACAATGCAAACGCACCGAACCCGCGGTCCAACTCCACCGAACTCTCTTATGTTGGGGTGAACATGGTGATATTTCAAATATAAAGAAACGGGATGAAAAAAGGGCAGAAACAACCCGTATAATGGTAAGTTAGAAATTTTGACAAGTATACATGACAAAAATGGATAATGACTATATCCCAATACATAGTACAAAATCGATAATTCAGAAAACCATTAACCGAAGGCATACCAAATCAGGATAAAACAAGAACCGAAGGAAACAAAATCCCAATATTGGAGTGAGACCAGGTGCCCAGGAACAGTCAGCATCTCCTGCTTGCATGCAACACCCGTCACTTTAATTCAGTAGAATTGTCACATCCGGTTACTTCCATTTCGGAAGATACAGATATATACATATATGATGCTGTGCACCAAACATACATTATGTCGAATAAGATCGGAGGTACCGGACTAGCCAAACAGGGGATGTTTACTCTTTGCGGGCACCTGGTCCCACCTCTATCTTGATAGGGGTCCGTCAATGCTCAATTTGGTGCTCTATTGTGAGTGCTCTTGAGATTGCCATCAGGATTTTCTTTCTCTCATTACAGTCGATATCAAACGATGTGTTTTGATAGAATACACAAAAGTATCTAGTATTTGTCCAAAGACAACTAATTTCGGAGAATTGAGGTGCCCGCTTTATGCGTCAATCACACATAGCTAAAACTATGATGTCGAGATTCCAAGGGGAAGATTGCTTCCAAAAGAATGGTCATGTATCAAGAAATAGGCATTCGATTGATAATGGGTTTTTTCTAAAGAAGGTCAAACTAACTGGTCAAGGTATCAACGTCGAATATTTCATTTCAAATGTAACGTTCTTTTCTTCGTGAATACAAATATGAAATATGAAAGACAATAAGTCAAAGTAATGGATTTTCTGCCTGGTGGAGAGAAAGACATGTGGACGGACTGACGGTTTTGATTTCACCTGTTTTCAAGAAATCGGAACTTTTATAAACCAGGGAATGAAAATGATAATTCCTTGTAACTATTCAATAATGTATAGTTTGTTCTGATAGATAAAGGTATGTCTGACCGCCATGCACTCTCCAAGCATTGTCTGGATACGAGTAAAACTTCCTTTATATAGTTGATAATTATGTTTTGCCTTGCACAGAATAGGAGACGATAAAAATGACAATCATTGGAAAAAGCAGGGAGTGCCATGAAGATAGAATTATTCTTAACAGAATTACGTGTATCCTTTTATAACTCATACATGCAGATAAGGAAATTCACAGAGAAAATTCAATATACCAAAGACCAAAAATAATTTTGGTTTTTCTTTAGCCTTTCCGAACCGAAGATAGGGAGTCCCGTCGATCGGAAATGTCATATATTTTGACCCGCGTAAAATACTACATGTACCAGTACTCAATTTCAAAGGGAGAACGAGGTCTTTTGACCTACAAAGAAATCACGAGATCGACTAAACTTAAAAATTAACATGCATGTACCTAATATCCATTATTATACAATTATTGACTGGGGGATGAGGGCAACATTGAATTTCTTGTATCTTCAGACAATGTGTTTTCCTCAGGTCGAAGGCAAAAACAATCAACAATATCAATTACTCAATGACAAATGACAAGGAAGACCGTTGTTTTGCCTGATTGGCTGTGTTATTAGTTGTTAGTTTGATTTTTCTTCGCAGCTGTTTCTGTACATGAAGCGAATTTATGTAAAATTCTTTTGAAACTACTTGATAGGGATTCATTAACCGAAACATGCATATGTTAAACGTCTTCAGATTCAATAGCATCATTTAAGACCAGATAAATTTGCAGCATGGACCAGACATGCACGTTTCGGGTACTTAACCCTCGGCAGTGATCCTCATTCTAAAAAATGTAACATGGTAAAAAAAAACGTGTGAAAATTATAACGTCCATAAATGTACCGAAAGACGTAGCAGAATGGGTGGGAAATGATGCTACAGGACCCACGTTAATAACTTATTATTAATATCTAATGCACGGAATTTAAAATTAATTTTTAAATACTGTAAATTTGTTTTTATTCATCAGGTACCAATTTTCGTCATTTTTGTCAGTGCCTCCCTTTACGAAATTACGTATCGACGAATATAAATACTCCTGACAAAATATAGTGTATAGAGAGGAAAAATTGAATCTTAAGAGTCAATACCACAATAGGCAAATGATAAATCACTGAAAACCGAATACGCACACAAAGTCGCATATAATATACTTCTAATTACCAAATGATATGTTTTCACTCCAAGCTAGGTGGTATACATGTCTCTTATTGTTTGTTTACCAATAATTGTTAAACAAACCATGAAAACAAATGCATACGGCCTATACCTGAATGTTAGTTGGCATTTGAACAGACAAATGTATATTTTAGGGACCCTTGGATGACGAATTTACGTACTGACGAAATGGTCATTTTGAACGAATTGACGAAAATTGGTACTGACGAAAATAAAGCAATTTACAGTATGGAAGGCTGCTCACCAGCAGCAGAGTTAGCTAGAACACTACTTATATAATAAGTGTCTTATTTTGTGTGTTTATGCAGAAATAAATTACAATGGCTGATGCATTTATTTTGATATAATGCGCGTTAGCGCATTTTATCAAATAAATGCATCAGCCATTGTAATTTATTTCTGCATAAACACACAAAATTAGACACTTATTATATATATATGCGCTTTCAAAGCCGAAAATAGAACAAAAAAGCTCCCAATTCTATTTTTAAAGCGAATCCGTCCACCAATGTGGAGGGGAGTTAATTTTAGAAAGGAACAGCGGGAGTATCCCCATGGCAACGTCACGCTCATTCAGTGTGACTGAAATGTCATAAATTAATAAATTGTGATATACCAAGTATTACAAATTAGAAATTTAACAATGGAATAATGACCAAATAATTTATTACTCTCTAGATGTTGTCAGTTTGGAACTAATTTTGTTCATTTCATTCATTCGCGCTATGTCGGGCGCTATGACGTCACACTGTCATTTATACGGAAATCAATAACAATCGTCCTGAAAGCTTTATCTAAGGCAATTACAGTGGCTGTGCATATATTTTTTCTTCATTCTCTTTTACTGTTTTTTCGATACGGATCAATAACTAAGTACATGTACTTTATTAGGAAAAAAATGAAACATAGAATGTTGAAACGTGGAATATGACCATGAAAAGTCGTTTTAGTTTTTAAGTCCTAAAGGGCGATGATTTATATGAATGTAAAAACACTGAAGTGTTCCAACTCTTTACCTTCTTGATGAAAATTCCAAACCAATGTTAATGCATCAGACACGTGTATTGGAGAGTAAAACCTCATCAGTGGTAATTATTTTAAAAATGCCGAAGTGAGTTTCTGACACAGCCAAATTTCAGTATCACCCTCTGGTTATATATTTTTTAAATATTTAATTTGTGCATTTACTGCATTGCTCCAAATTTTGTGTAGGGTCTATTCAGTAGCATAGTAAAATGGCATATATGACCCAAATAGCATAAGAGGGATGCTGTTAAGATGTTAACCTCCTATAATTTCGATGATTTTTTTGGATGAAATTACAAGTTTGTAAAATAAAAAATAACCACAAAAAAGTTTTGTCCAGAAGACGTATTGCCTTTTAGGATTGAAAAAATCCTTCTTCCCCTTAAATCATTAATTGAAGGAAAGACTTGTTTAATGAAGAATTGAACACTTGCAGACCAAATTCAATTTTTTCAAGTCTTCTGAAATTACTTATGTCTTTCCTGTCTTTGATTCTATTCTACGAAGTTAAAACATTCATATGACGTAATCCTTTTGTCTAGTTTGGTCTTTCGTACGATTAATGAACAGACGTCGAAAGTCCGAGACTTTGATTTTCCTGTAGCAAATCACTTATCAGGAAATATCTTTAGATTCTGTTCATTATTAAACGAATCGACATGAGTGATCATGACAGTCAATACATGACAATGAATACAAATCTCATCAAAATAATATATCAAGACAATGCAATTTTTCAACTTTACATCATATTTACTCAACATCACGCATAAATCCGAATTTAAGGCACACAGTAACTACATGTATGAAAAACTAATCGAAGATGTCGAACCATACATGATGTTCACAAATCATGTAATATTGCATTCAAATAAATCACATATCGATATCACATTTTACAGTTCTCAAAATTTCAGTTTGAATGACATATTACCAGAGGTAATAGAAATTTCACGCGTATTACCGACTTCAGCTTCGCGTTTTTCCTCAGTTACTGATGATTCTGTGGCTGTTTTTATATTGTTGTTTGTGTGGAGAATAGAACTTATTTCCTTCAGCTGCCCATCATTGGTTCTCTTGTAAGACCTCACCGAGTTCGAACGGTCACCTGTCTTCTCTGTTATTAACTGCTTGTCAACACATGCAAAGTACAGCCGTGTGCTTGCTGTTGCACACAAGGAGTGGTTAGTATAGTGACTTTTAATGCCTGCAGGAGTGCAAAATTTTTCAAC
Organism: Pinctada fucata; assembly: GCA_028142955.1. Classification (NCBI taxonomy): domain Eukaryota; kingdom Metazoa; phylum Mollusca; class Bivalvia; order Pterioida; family Pteriidae; genus Pinctada; species Pinctada fucata. The sequence goes on along the minus strand of AP027113.1, from coordinate 30,038,208 downwards.
TGTTTTTGTCAATAAATAAACACCCACGGGACTATCCAACCTTGACTAGAATATGTGTGAAGTGGTCTTACATATAAGACATCGGTCGGTCTTCCCATGTTGCGGCCTGAAATTAAAATGATCTATTGTGAGTGTTGTTGAGATAGTTGTGAGGATCTTCTTTATCTCATTATGAATTATTTTTAAAGATCCCGTTTTCTTGTAATGAGATTATCTGTGATTTTTAAAGGTTATACTTTTATCTGTTCAACTTTCTAAATAGAAAAAAAGTTAAACAATGTTTAATTAACTTACCTAAGGCTGGTATATTTTTGTTTGATTTTCACTGGAAACCTTTCGCTGTTTTCCTTGTTTTCATTAGCCCTTGTCACCTTTGGATCCATTTATCTATGTTTAAGTCCGCCCCTATACGTCTTCGAGATATCCTCACGGTACTCCAAATAACGGGTTCCATTTGGTTCGGTGGTCACCTTAATCTGTGACAATTGGCCAAAACGAAGATTTCTATACTATTGGCCAGCATATAGGTTTAAAGTAAAGGCCGATTGTATAATTACATAAAAGCGTCAAGTAATTTCTGTGGGGTATCAGAATACCTTTTTGCCACATAGCTTCTTCCTAGTCAACAGATATCACTTCAGCCTTTTTCGATTCCAGTCCCAGACCTCTTTTTGACAGTTCTTTCATCTTAATATCCTGATCACTACGCATGGACTGAAAACATTTGTTGTCGAATAAATTGATTAATCTTCCGGTTTTGCGTATGTGGTGCTGAATAGCACCGACTATTTCATACAACGAGTTCGGTTCATAGTCCTCGTCGTGATTATTTCTCACTTCGGCCAAAATATAGCACATTAGGTTATTCACATCGTCGTTTTCTATGTCCTTCATCTCATTCTTTATCACTTTTTTTAATCTTTCTTCGTCAAACTCAGGTCTTGAAGCAGCCAGCTCATCTCGACTTGCTTTCGGTCTTTTTGATAGTCCATCTTCAACCAGTAATTCTAAATCATCTTTTCCAAATTCTTCTCCAAAGCGACTTTTCATCAGTTTTTCTTTATCAGGTATAATGTTCTGTAATACACTTTAGGTCTCCCTTTGAGTGAGTTCTCTCAAATTGAATTCAAAATTTCCCAGTTCCACATCATCCAAGACGCTATCAATTTCTAAACCTTCATTTTCTGTCTATTTGAATGTACTTTGAGTTTTAAAAATGCTGTTACCATATCTTCAGTCATTCATTCTTTTTTTAATTACCAATCATTTTTTTAAATCGCTGATCAGTGACTTACTGTATTTTATGTGACGTCATGTTTTAAGTCAGTGAAAGGACTCAAACAATCTATTATTCACAAGAAAGTACAATGCTCAGCCCATTGTTTTTTCTTGTGAATTATAAATTGTTTTCGTCCTATCTCCTTTACGTAGTATATTTTATTCTATCGACATGAACATTTTCCATAAGACTTCCTATTTTTCTAAAAAAAATTCACTGATTTCTTGATGGCATCACGCTTCTCAAAGTACAATTCTGGTTCTTGATAAAATATTGGAAAATCATTTCATCATTACTTCCAAGAATTTCACAAATACATTGTACTTTAAAATGGAGAAGATGAGAAAATGAAAGATGGTACTATCGCGAAATCCGGATAACTAAGCCGTCTGCCTTTTGCGTGGCAAAAAAGTCGGTTGTCCATAGCTCTCATTGATCTATGTGGTTTTTTATGTTTCAAGTTTCTATGATGTGAGTTGGTGTTCCTTGTCCCTTTTGCGTCTCTTTCTGTGCGTGCCTGCTCTGTGTTTTTTGCATTGGGTGTTTTAGGGGGTTTTGCTGTGGGTGCTGCAGCCGAATGTTTTTGGGAGATCCCCTCCTTTCTCTTATCCATGAAAAGCCAATTTTGAGGCAACTGGCTACACCTGAATACCGTTTGTGAATCTTTGTCAAAATTATCAAAAAGATCATCATTATCTAGTCATAATTTCATGATTAAATAAGAAAAATTGAATTCTTCTAAAATCTTCCTTTTCTAACAAATTGACTTGAGCTTTCTAATAACACCGTGACACAACGTTACCATGATGCAACTATTCTGTAACGCAAGATTCAGCTGTTCCCTATGGCAGTTTAACATGGAGAAAATTTATGGCTGACTTTATGAAAGCATTTTTGTTATTCAGTTGTTACAGGTCTTCAAATTCAATAGCATCATTTAAGAACAGACAAATTTTCAGCATGGACCAGACATGCTTTGGGTACTTTCCCCTCGTCAGTGGTCAATCTAAACATGTAATATTATTATGTCCCAAAATTTACCGAAAGACGTAGCAGAATGGGTGGGATATGATGCTACAGGACCCATGTTTTAGAAATTTCAAGAAAATTTGATTACGGAACTTTTCGAATGCGTTGAAGAGACGATCAACCGAATTTGATCGAACTTGGCTACAAGATTGAAGTAAGAAAAAATGACTCCTTCGTTGCACATCAGGGGTATCTCTTCAAACAATTAACAGTATCATGAAATGTACCGTTTTCTTAGACACCTTGCACTTAAGAAGTGACAAATATGGATAATGACCATATCCCTATATATAGCACACATCGATAATTCAGAAAATCATGAATCGAAGAAATACATTATCAGGATAAAACAGCAATTAAAGCAAACAAACAAAAAACTCCACCACATGAATAGAAGTGATTTCCCAATATGGGAGTGAGACCAGGTGCCCAGAAAGAGACGATCTTTTGAAATAGTTTTCACTCTTCTAAAAGTACAATACACTAAATTATATAATTTTAAAGGAGATAGAATTTTTGCTTCTATCATAAAGAAAAACTATTGAAGCGAGTTCGTCATTTGATGCTTTTGGGAATTTTGAAAGTAACGTATGATGCAATTATTCGAGTAACAACTGTCGCATATTACGTGATACGCAAATGCTATGTTTCACGGACACCCCCTTTGATTAAACAGGTAAATACGATCTAAATTGATTTGGAATCGCGAAAAATTGTGATTGATAAAGTATAGCATAAATTTGTATATCAGTGACATTTTGTTTTTATTGTACATGTGTCATTCTTCACATGTCTCGATTAAACATAAAGCGAGGTAAATCGATTGTATTCTTATAATAGAAATAACTGAAAGAAAGGAGGGGATCTCCAACAACACTAGGTTGAAGCACCCACAGCAAGATCCCAAACACCCATGCAAAAAACACAGAACAGATACCCACAGAAAGAGACGCAAAAGGGACAAGGAACACCAGCTCACAACATAGAAACATGAAACACAAAAGACTACACATAAACCAACGAGACCAATGGGCAACCGGTGCCGACTTAGGACGGCCATCTGCCACGTAAATAGCAGACGGTGTGGTTATCCTGGATTACGTACGCACAACCCTCCCACTATTCCGATTTCCCAGAGGTCTCGAAGAACGCACAATTATGGTGTAAAACAACCTCCTCACTGTAAGGTGACCACACACAAACAAGACCGTAAAACACAGGGGTCCAAGCAACACAGATGAATATGTAAATGGATATAAAAAGAGGACGTGCGTAATACAGTCCGTGCTCTGCCGGCTGTAGCGAGCTCATATATGTTATCACCCGAGGAGTCCGACTGACATTCAGAGAGGACAGGTGGTCGGGTCCCTGTCTTCTCTAAAGAGGTTTGGACAGGGCCCGTCATGGAGTCCCGTCGTCACAGTCAGTCAGAGTGCAAGTCTTAAGAATGCGCTCGTACAAGACTGTATATTGGTCAAGTACCAAGCTTAGTGTCCGTCTGGTGACATTAGGATCATATCCACGGTATAAAAGGCGTTTGATGACTCTGACGCATTTTCGATACATATGCTGTCTACCTTTGATCCTTCTTATTTTGTTAATTATGTCACCATAAAATGCAGGTTGTGAAATACCCAAAGTAATATACTCCGTTGCTTGTATGGGTCCGAATTTCAAAAGAAGTTGATCATAATTTTTGTAAAATTTCCAGAAAGTCTTTACTAGTTTATGAAAGCGAAAACCTTGGCCCAAAAGTTTCTTTGTAATTTGTAGATTTCTATTATGAAAATCCAAAACATCAGTACATGCTCTAGCATACCGGATGAGCTGTGAAATGTAGATACCGTATGACGGTAATCTAGGGACATCGCCGTCAAGCCAGGGAAAATTTACTATGTTGAATCCAAAATCATCTCGTTTGTCATATACACTTGTATGAATTTCTCCATTGACAATTTTGATATTTAGGTCCAAAAATGGTGTTTCAGTGTCTGTAAAGTTTGCCTTGTTTAGAGTCAATTCTTGTGGATAAATAACATCTTTATACTTTTCAAAAACAGGATTATCGATAGTAAGAATATCATCCAGGTACCTAGAAGTAACAGTGAAGCATTTCACATCATCATGTTTTCTTTGCTTTTGAAGATTTTGAATAAATTCCTTTTCATATGTGTATAGAAATAAATCTGCAACAAGAGGCGCACAATTTGTACCCATAGGAATCCCTACAACCTGCTTGTAGAGATTCTCACCAAATCTTACATAAATGTTGTCCAAGAGGAAGGACAAGGCAATACACAGGTCGCTACATGTCCATGATTTGTATGATTTGTATTCTGTAGCGGAAAAGAAACCCTTTGATTCAGATGTACAAATATAAATTTTCCCCTCTCGATTATAGCACCATTTAATGAGTTTGGACAATTGATCATTGATCTTGTCGTGAGGAAGCGTGGTGTACATATTTGAAAAATCGTATGAAGCAATCGTATTGGCTCGAAAATTTCTAGATTTTATCTTGTCAATCACATCCCCGGAATTTTTTATAGACCAAAATAAATTTACATCATTCCTGTTAAGAACAGTTTCACAATATTTTGCAACGTGTTCCTTTACCGCCGTGAAACTTCAATAATGGAAGGTACAAAACAGTGAAGTCATATATACATATTTGTTTGTAATTTCGGAATCGCGAAAAATTGTACTCGCGAAAATAAAGACACCCAATTTTACCATCATATTGCGAAATTTGGTACTCGCGAAAATTTCTGGATATACGGTAATTGATAATGATGGTCATATGATAGGCCTAAAAATCATATAACGTAGATTTAGATATTACAAATGCATTTACTTGGTTTAAACAAACCCTTGCAACATAACATTTGCTTATCACGTGATATACGACAGTTGTAGCGCACGATGCAACTATTCTTGTTCGGATTTAAAAGTACTAAATCTCCAGTGAAATTAGTGAATTTTGTCAATTGTTTCTCTTCAATATATTGTTTTGAGCAGCTTACAAAATCTACTGGAGTACAATGCAGAGTGTCATTCTGGTGGCACCAGGATCCTATCGACGATATGTCAGACGATAGTACTGACGCATTTATGATGGAAATTCAATGTACCTTTGATCCTCCTTACTTTGTCTATTAAGTCACCATAAAGGGCAAGTTATTAAATTCCCAGAGTGATATACTCTGTTACAGCTATAGATAGGTAAGGTAAAGTACTATAGCTTATTGGGACAGACATTTTCATTAAGAACAGTTTCTTTATTCCTTCTGAAAGATGTGGGATACATTTGTATTACTGCAGTTTGTTTGATTTGGTAATGTAATTTTGATATTGTCATGCTATTTTATATTATTTCATGTTCGGGTTTCAGCAAGTTTGATTTTCATTATAGATAGGAGTGACGTTAATTGATCGACACACAGACCCAATGAACACCTTGATGCATAATGTTCCTGAATAAAATACTACGTAACGGGTAAATTGATTTGCACTAATGGTGCACAATTAATAACGTTAGATATAAATCTACCTAGGAAAATGCCTATAGATGTAGAAGCTTTTGCAGACAAAGAATAATGAATTTTGTCCATTCTTTTACCAGTATTTCATCATATTTTAAATGAAATCTTCAAATAAATATAATGTTTTAACATCCTTCCCTTCAGAAAATTTCTTCCATACAAGGGTTGCTGATATAACTATATATATATATATATAGGAATTTGACAAAATAATCAAGAACCCAAATTCATATAAGGGATCATCTGTTGAAACTGTAAAAAAAACATTAAGTGTGATACAATGTAATCGACCTACAATTTTGCAACATTATCTATTATAGCATTACACTGTGACTAATTGTGACAACGTTCCACAACTGGCGTTGTTTAAATGACGTCAGGAAAAACTGGGTCTAGATCCTTTCTCATGTATGAAAGTTTGACTTCTTAAAAAAGTGATAATGATAAAAGAGGATTGTATTGTCCCATCTCCTTCCAGATAAAGGGATTCAATAAATCAAGTAATAAAAATGAGAATTTGTTACGTACTGGCTAGCCAAACAGGGGATGCTTACTCCTCCTGTGCACCTGATCCCACCTCTAGCTTGCTGGGGGTCCGTCGATGTTCACTTTTGTGCTCTATTGTGGGTGCTGTTGAGATTGTCGTCAGGATCTTCATTAACTCATTTGTATAACACTTATGCCCTTTGCAGTGTGGAGCTCGTAAAGGGGTTCCCCACGAGGGGTTCGACAGTAAGTGTTTTGAATGTCCTTCCCTGACATGGTCGCCATAGCACTTTCTATATAGACATAAACTCAGCCAGTGTATATTTTTGAATATTGTTTTCAGTTTCATGCGAGAACATCGACGGTGGGTGCGGCTAGCCAAACAGGGAATGCTTACTCCTCTCGTGCACCTGTTCCCACCTCTAGCTTGCTGGGGGTCCGTTGTGCTCTATTGTTGAGATTGTCGTCAGGATCTTCATTAACTCATTAGTACTTCCTTTTACCTTTCAGTACTATAGTATTTGATCTACATGAAAAAGATGTGTCCGACCTACTTGCACTCTCCATGCATTGTCCGGAAATAAATTTAACCTCCGTTATTTAAAAAAAAATATAACCAGATGGCGCTACTAAAATGAATTTTGGCTGTGTCAGTGATCTCCTCCTTATCTTGAGTGTGTGCTCTCTGTGATCACTACAACGTCATCGTGTCGGTGATCTCTTCCTTATCTTGTGTGTGTTTTCGCTGTGATCACTACAACGACATCATGTCGGTGATCATATCTTGTGTGTGTGCTCTGCTGTGATCACTACAACTTCATAGTGTCGGCGATGTCCTCCTTATCTTATGTGTGTGTTCCGCTGTGATCAGTACGACGTCATCGTGTCGGTAATCTCCTCCTGATCTTATGTGTATGCGTTCCGCTGTGATCACTCCAACCTTCATTGTGTCGGTGATCTCCTCCTTATCTTGTGTAAGTGTTCCGCTGTGATCACTACAACCTTCATCGTGTCGGGGATCTCCTCCTTATCTAGGGTGAGTATGTGTTCTGCTGTGATCACTACAACGTCATAGTGTCGGTGATCTCCTCCTGATCTTATGTGTATGTGTTCCGCTGTGATCACTCCAACCTTCATTGTGTCGGTGATCTCTTCCTTATCTTGTGTAAGTGTTCCGCTGTGATCACTACAACCTTCATCGTGTCAGTGATCTCCTCCTTATCTTGGGTGTGTGTTCGCTGTGATCACCACAACGTCATCATGTCGGTGATCTTATCCTGTGTGTGTGTTCCGCTGTGATCACTACAACATCATCGTGTCGATGATCTCCTACTTATCTTATGTGTTTGTTCCGCTGTGATCACTACAACGTCATCGTGTCGGTGATCTCATCCTTATCTTGTGTGTGTGTTAGCTGTGATCACTACAACGTCATCATGTCGGCGATCTCCTCCTTATGTGTGTGTGTGTTCCGCTGTGATCACTACAACGTCATCATGTCGGAGATCTGTGTTTGTTCCGCTGTGATCACTACAACGTCATCTCTTTAGATGGAAGCATCACTGATGAGGATTTAATATCCGAAGCACGTGTCTGTTGCATAATAAATTGTTTGGAACACTCCGTATAATTAGTTTATATTTTTTGTGTCGCTTAATAAAGGGGGAGATTAAAAAGAGCTTAGAGGGTATTGCGGATCAAAATACTCTCTACAGAATATCGGATCTCATTTTATAACGAAAAATCCACTTTTTACATGCTAATTAGTTACATGTATTAATAAAGAATAAATCAAATACTTGTCGCTATATACAACAGTTTTGCTTATCTGTACCGAAAACACCGAGTACCGTCGATCGGCATCTTTACACTGTCAATGGCTTGTGATCAAGATCTGCACGTTTTCCATCACAACCAGATGACAGTTTGAAGATGGTCCATCGGGAATGTTCATATTTTTGACGTGTGAAATAAACTATATGTACCAAACTTCAAAGACAAAATAAGTTCTAGTAAACTTCAAAGGAAGAATACTTGCTATCAATATCTATTATTATTTTATAACAGGGATTGAGGCCAACATTCAACTGTTTTATCTGAAGGCAGTATGTTGAACACGGTCATCATTTTTTTCTGATCGGCTGCGTAATTTACTTTTTCTATTGTGAGTTTTCTTCGCAGCTGTTTCTGCACTTGGACCAAACATAGATATAGCACGGTGGGTAATCTCTCAACGCAGATCAATCGGTTTTCTACAATTATTTTTGCAATATAGATCATTTATAACAAAAAGGGGAATGTGATGCAGTGTAAGAATGTCTTAGCTATGAGTTGTATCCAAAATAAAGTGAATATTAGCTTTTGACAACGCATAAAAACGATCGGCGTTCTACTTTCACTTTCATCTACATGAATCACGCCGATCGTTTTTTCAGCTTTATAAAAATATATTATTCCCTTATTTTGGTTAAAACTCACAGCTATGGCATCCTTACACTGCATCACATTTCCCTTTTTGAAATAAATAATCCATGTCACACGAAATAATAGAAAAACCGATTGTTCTGCGTTTTGAGATTACACACCGTGTGTAGGACCTTTTGATACTTCTTGATAAGGAGTCATTTTCCGAAACCGGAAATAAAAAAGAAATGTATCTGGAAGGCTGCTCACATGGGAATACTCTGTATCAGAAACTTCATATTCTTTTACTTTTTAGCAAACGGATCAATAACCATGCAAGTACAATGCGTTATGCTTTCTGTTTGTATGTTCAGCTTACAGTGAGGAAGTTATTTTACACCCCTATTGTGCGTTCTTCGAGACCTCTGGCATGGGTAATCGGAAACGTGGGAGGGTTGTGCGCACGTGAGCCGCATAACCACAACTTCTACTACTTGCATGGCAGATGTCCGTCCAATGTCGGCACCGGTTGCCCATTGGTTTAGTTGGTTTATATATGGTCATTTGTGTTTGATGTTTCTATGTTGTGCGTTGGTGTTCCTTGTCCTTATTACGTCTCTTTCTGTGCGTGTCTGCTCTGTGTTTTTGCATTGGGTGTTTTGGAGTTTTGCTGTGGGTGCTGCAGCCTAGTCTTTTTGGTGATCCCCTCTATTGGTTAATAAAAGATTAAGACAGAACAATGTCAGTATGCGGAATATTGCCTTGAGTAGACCACCATTCCAGTCGTCTTAGTTCCCATGACCTTAAAAGCAATGATTTATATGTCAAGCAGATTTTCTCACTCATTTATCTTGGAATTTACGGTCCCAATCGCTCTCCAACCTTCAGAATTTCTCAAATTTAATTAGCACTATATCAAATGTAAGATTCATGGAGAAGATTTAGATGTAGTAACATTGACAGAAATGGGTCATCACAGAGAACTAACCATCAGATTACATAAAAATTATGCAACGAGGTTTATAGAAGTGTTGCGTTAAACCTAAGAGAATCTGATATGGAGAAAAAAACGTGTAAAGATAAGACCGATGGCACGGGATAAAACCGCATAAATTACTATTTATTCGATATTTTCTAATTCAATTTAGCACAGGTTTAATAAATTGAGAAATTCGCCTGCTAAACATAACCAGAGTGTAATTGTAATTTCAACTACGTCTGTCTGTCTTACTGTCTGTCAAACTTTTCTAGTTTTGCATGCTTTTCGCCTTTTCTAGAGTTATATATTTGAAATTTGGCAAGTACGTGCGTTCATACCTATAAAGTACAACTTTCGTTGCGATAGGAGCAATATAGGCACCGAACTTTATGGGATTAGAGGTTCTGGGGGACATAAAATATATTGCTTAGCGCATGAATTGAAAGCTTTGTAAAGGCACGTAGGTTTTGTGATAAGACCACAGGTGCGGCTAGCCAAACAGGGGATGCTTACTCCTCCCGGGCACCTGGTATCACCTCTAGCTTGCTAGGGATCCGTCGATGCTCGATTTTGTGCTCAATTGTGAGTGCTGTTGAGATTATAGTAAGAATCTTCTTTAACTCATTTGTGTTTTCGGAAATTTGTGTCTAGTGAAATGAATTTGGGTGGCGTATGAAAAGCACCTTGGCAGGAAGCATCACTGATGAGAATTTAATATTCGAAACACGTGCTTGTGTATATAAATTGGTTGGAAAGGTTCTTCAAGAAGGTATAGAGTTGGAACACTGTCGTGTTATCAAACAATAGTGATAAAACTCTTGGCAGTCCATGAACGATGAAACAGTAGATCCAAGGCTCAATGAAGCAAAATAGCGTCAGAGAAAATAAATCCCGCAGTGGGAAGTGAAACTGGGCATAGTACCTCTTATTGTCAATCTAGTAGGGACACGTTTCTCTTAGAAAGACACGTGAGTGAAAATAAAAGATACAGGGAAACTTCTAATAGGCTTGAACGAAAATGTGAAAAGATCAGTAAGAAAAGAAGTCTAAAAAGAGACGTCAGAGTTCGAACGCATCTAGAAGCAACGGTGTTAATAATAATAGTAGCTCTGAAAGCTCCGTCATAGTAGTGAGAGTGATTTTACTTCAAGCGATACAGAAGACCCTTAATTGGTCTCAAGCCATCATGGGTATGGGTGGTGTACCGTGGACATGGATATATGACCTAGGTAACCGAGGAACAGGAAAATGCGGCTAGACTAGTACCTAGTAACCCATCTTAATTACTAAATTGACTATGTAAAATACTACCTTCTTATACTTTGATAATCATTAAGAATAAAATCGCAAATTTAAAAAGACGAAATTTCTATGTTGACCGAATGAAAAAGATACTCTGATCTAGAAGAGACCAGGGTTTGAAGTACACAACCTTTTGACAAAACCAAAATGCAGATTTTTAAGTATTTGGCAAATCTCTCATTTATGATCATACGTTGGAAATCCCCCATCCGAAATGTTTTCTCTGTCAAACATCTGAATGCACTCAAGGTTTTATTATATTATTCTTAATCATGTTGTCGTGTGAAGAGAATGTTTAAAATGCATTATTCTTTTGCACTGAAAACTCTTCTTGGTTGAGATAAATGGAATTCTAAGTATCTGTGTACAAAGGCCATGCATACAACATCAATTTCTGTTATCAAAATGTCTTGAAATTTCTAAAACATGGGTCATGTAGCATCATATACCACCCATCCTACTCCGTCTTTCGGTACATTTTTAGCCAAACTAACATTCACACTCTTTGGCCAAATTACATTGCTTTGATTGAAGATCACTGACGAGGTTTAAGTACCCGAAACGTGCATGGTCTGGTCCATGCTGCAACTTTATCTGTTCTTCAATGATGAAATTGAATTTGAAGACTTTTAACATCAGTGCAATTTTGCAATTCTAGTATGTATTGTAATAAGAATTTACAATCCAATGATGATTGATCTATCATGTACATGTATGTCTAATTCACCAAAGAAAAAGTTCGAACTTTTTTGCAATGCAACCACTATGCAGTTGTTTTCGAAAAATAGATAAAGTTTTTTTTTACTCATGATTCCCATATTCATTCTTTAGTTAAGTGATACAAAAATAATCTTGAAATTAGCATCTCATTATTTCTAAACTCATTTTTGCTTGGCAAATCTCGGCATTTCTTTCTATGATGTCCAAAATTATAATTCTATTTCATGTTAATGAATTATCTTTCTCAACAATAAGCTGAACGCTTAAACATAATCGCAACAGCGAAACATAAGCTCAACAGCGAAAGAAACAGCGAAACATAAGCTCAACTGCGAAACAAACAGCGAAACATAAGCTCAACAGCGAAACATAAGCTCGACAAGATTCAAGAATTGCTATTGACATCACATCACGAGACAACCACAAAAGCATTGCTTAATATTCATAGCCTCCTCCAGTTTCAGCAGGAACCATCAAAATGATAATAAAAGAGCACGAGGCGGCTTACAATTTATCGTAGGTCACTACGATTGAACTAGGTAGGAGGTGTTAGGCAGTTTCGCAGACATCGGCATTTTGGCACACAGATGGATTAAGATGTTCTAAAGGCGACTTTACGAGAAAAGGAGGAAATGACAATGTCATCAATCTTTCATTAATCCAAAGCAAAATAACAAGGATTGGATAAATATTCGTATTGAAAAGAGGAGGAAGTGATAAAGTACAATTTAAAATATCTGCAGTGTTATTTATTCTAAGCACACAAAATAATGTTCTTATAATGATGTAATTTACATAATGAAGCCCCATGTGTAATCCATACAAAGACGACATCGACAAAAGAAACATTTAAGTACATCGTGCAACTAAGAAACAGAAAAAAGTATACCCGGAGTGTGTTTTTCCAGATAACATGATCACAACTCTCCCACTTTTTCAGATACACCGAGGTTATCACAGAGACGCAGTTGTTGTGTTAAAACCAAACAATGTCACAAACTTAACGATTACAATCAAAAACCTTTGTGAAAAAATCAATTCAGTGAATTAGAAACAAAAGGCAGCGCTAAAATAAATGAAAACGAACAAATAAATATTTTAAAAAAAGCAGCCTGCTGGCTGAAGCGAGTTCGAGAAGTCGAGCAATATTTCAGAATAAGAAAGAAGACCATGGTTTACTCTTCTTCGATCAGATTTAGAGACTTGTTACTATGAAATTGAAACATAACGGGTGGTCAGGGTTGGTCAATGTACAATTCTTCAAAAGTTGTTGCCGCAAACTGCAGTAACTGTGCAGCGATATTTTGTTATTTGTTTATTTTTGTCTATGACAGACCTGAACATGAACACAACCTTAATTTACCGATAAGCTAAATTATGTTTTAAACACAGCATCGTTGCCTTATAAGTTATCGCTTTCGAGACAAGTAAAAAAAAGACAATGCTGAAACCAAAACCAAAAATCTTTTGTTGAATTTGTATGCATACAAATTGGATATTTTCAAATTCTTTGTTTTTGCTTAGCTTAATGTTTCTTTTCTATACGGTAAATTTGATTTCAATATTGTTTGTTCCGGGGTTTCCTGTTGTTCGATTGGAAATGCTAACGATTTTGCCTTGCCTTCTCGACTTTGATGAGACTGAAAAACTGATAGGTACCTCTTCGATTTTTATTTCAATTAGGAATGTACAGGATGTGGTTCATCATTATGAAAAATAATTAATCACGGTACTTTGATTATATCTTGTATTAAATTGGTCTCGTTGGTTAATGTGTGGTTTTTTGTGTTCGATGTTTCTAGTGTTGTTTTTTATGTTCATTGTCCCTTTTGCATCTCTAGCTGTGCGTGTTTTTGCATGGATTGTTTTGGTGTTTTGCTGTGGGTACTGCTACTGGGTGTTGTTGGAGATAGATCCCCTCCTTTCTTTTGAGGAGCAATTGAATCGTTCAAGTAATCAATCTATTTTCTTTGATAAGAGGAAATTCACATCGCATAGATTAAAAGGCTTGGTGACCTGATACCAGTAATCGACTAGGAATTTTTGCGGTAGTAAATAGGAATATAATCGCCATGTAATGATATTCTTGCTATTCATTCTGGCCTCATCATAATATATGCGACATTCACCGGTTTTGACCTTCCCTACATATCTAATATGACGGGCGTGTCTAGCAAGCAGGTGATGCTTCCTATCCCAGGCACACAATGTCATCAGGGATTTACCTGCTGTACAGAATGTTTTGTTTGTTTGGTTTGTATGACATTTATATTGGCTTACTTGCCCATTGATTATGATTTTGGAATTCTAATTTGAATTTTCTGTTTCATTTTCATTGGTTGTACATTTTCATTGGTTGTACATTTTCACTGGTTGTACATTTTCATTGGTTGTACATTTCATTGATTGTACATTTTCATTGGTTGTACATTTTCACTGGTTGTACATTTTCATTGGTTGTACATTTTCATTGGTTGTACATTTTCATTGGTTGTACATTTCATTGGTTGTACATTTTCATTGGCTGTACATTTTCATTTGTGTTGGCATTTTGCCCACTGATTATAATTTTGGAATTCTAATTTGAATTTTCTGTTTCATATTCATTCGTTGCAAATTTTCATTGGTTGTACATTTTCATAGGTTGTACATTTTGATTGATTGTACATTTTCATTGGTTGTACATTTTAATTGATTGTACATTTTCATTGGTTGTACATTTTCATTAGTTGCCAATTTTCATTAGTTGTACACTTTTATTGGTATTTGCTTTTTGTATCCATTGAATGCGATTTTGGATTCTAATTTGAATTTTCTGTTTAGATTTTACTCGGTCAGACAAAAACAACCTTCTATGCTTGGAATTCCCTAAGTAAAAAAAAAAACCGAGCAAACAAAACGAAACGGATGAACAAACAGTAACTGTTGATATACTAGGTACAAAAGAAGATTGAGCATCTCTTAACGGCGTGATGAACTGCATATTCTTTTTCTGCATTGATTCATATGTCATTTTGATACATAAATTTTGTACTGCTTGACTGCAATTAATAATATTAAATTAATTCATTATTTAAGAAATAACAACTAGCTAGCCGTGGTTTATTGTCCAGAAATTCCACGACTCGCATGAACCAATCAAATTATCACTGAGCCGCGAAGCGGCGAGGTGATAATTTGATTGGTTCATGTGACGAGTGGATTACTGGACAATAAACCACGGATAGCTAGTTGTTATTTCTATTCTAATATAGCACGTGAATGGGCGGAGCTTAGCGCACTGGAAGTTTGTTGGAGATTTTACACCAGGCGTGTTCGATGTTACATATAGGGATACAATTTCAAGTCATATTAGAATTTCAAATGTTCAATTACATGTAGATTTCTTATTATTTTCGAGCATACGATATGTTTACTGTAGAAATCACAATCAAAGGTGGGAAATTGAAATTAAGTATGAGAAATTTGTATCAGTCAAGATATCATAATTGAATAATTCACAACCTGCTTGAACTTAAACTAATCTAGATCTACATCGCATTATGTAGGCAAGATGTTGAACTCAGAGCATTATTGATTTCATGATCTCATTTATAGGATATATGTCGGTCACGTATAATAGCTTATTAGGACAAAACATCATCTAGAATTTCTCATTGACCAACTTTAAATCTATTGCACTGTTCAATCAGATAGGATCTTACATTTTCATATCTTTACATATGAACGTCGTCGTTCTTATATGCAAGTTTATCACGCCTCAGACAAAAATGTTGGAATGTGATTGGTCAGACCATGGTCACATGACGCCGTGAAAAAAGCCGTATCAGGCTCGTAAATCCGTATCGGGCGAGTAGTTATTATGACGTCGTGAATTGTATGATATAGAGACCCCCACGCATACAGTTAGAGGTCTTCGACGTGATAAATTCGTTACACGGTTAGTTAGTGACCTGATACGGAAAAATACATGGTGTGAAAAGAAAACCCGTATCGGGCGAGGCGAAAGCCGAGCCCGATACGGGTTTTATTTTCACACCATGTATTTTTCCGTATCAGGTCACTAACTAACCGTGTAACTAATAATATAGAGCGCTTGATTTGCATCAAGCGATAAGTACATGACGTTTCATGAAAGACGGCGGGTGCGACTAGCCAACAGGGGATACTTACTGCTCCCGGGCTCTAGCTTGCTAGGGGTCCGTCGATGCTTAATATTGTGCTCTATTGTGAGTGCTGTTGAGATTATCGTCAGGATCTTCTTCAACTCATGAAAATTAAAGGGGTCCAGTGGTGGAAACCATATGAATACATAAATATAAAAACTGTTTTTCAGTTTTTGCTTTGCTTTGCTTTGCTTTGCTTTGCTTTGCTTTGGTGTATGTAGGCAGTTGGTCATTGCATATATTCATCGTGGAGAACTTCGTGCCACAAAGAGTTTATTCCATGGCCATAAAAGAATTAAAGAGCTCTTCAATTAATAAGAGAGCTCTATTTAAAAAAAAAAGAGCTCTTTGATTCATACTCAGCCAATTATTGTAAATAGAGAGCTCTTTATTTTAGTTGAAGAGCTCTTCAATTATTTTTTACAAAGCTCTTTAATTCAATTAAGGAGCTCTCTAATTCTTTTTGAAAGCTCTTTATTCAATTAAAAAGCTCTTTCATTGTATAAGAGGGGTCTTTAAAAGGGACATTTCCATATCATAATCAAAGAGTTCTCTAAAATAATGAGAGAGCTCTTTAAATGAATTAAGGGAGTGAGGTTCTTATACACTTACCTCTTTTTTTTCTAGATCAGCGCTTGATTCAGGAAGAAGATTTTTGACAATAGATAAGTGTGACAGGAATCGATCGGTATACAGTCCTATCAGCAACTTGAGACATTAATACTAGATGAAATTTCATACTAAATCGAATATGACGTAACACGCAAATTGATTTGCTCAAGTGGGGAGCGATAACATACATGTAAATATCAATCTACTTAGAGGAATGCCTGAGATGGAAGAGATTTTGCGGTCACAGAGTAAACTATTTGTAGTTCTTTTTGAATGAATTTGGGAAAAAAAACTAAAATGAAAATGTCGTACAATTTTCTTTTATTAATTTCTTCCATACAAGTAGAGAAAATATAAGTATTTTGTAATTATTCATATCTTGTAAATATAGGCAGTTTCTGAATAATTTTTTTTCAATGTAAATATAAGTTGGTTTTTTTTTTTAAATACAGGTATTTTTTAAATATAGTTATTTTTTTTAAATAAAGGTATTTTGTAAATATAGGTATTTTGTTAATATAGGTATTTTGTAAATATAGTTATTTTCACGAAATGATAAACAACTTATCACATATCTACATATCCACATATCCATACAGATCATAAAATTTAAGTTCCTCGAATCGTCCGAAGAACCTCGCGAGCAATGTTTCTATAGGCGATCACAAACATATTCCTGAATTTAAAAGACACCTTACCCGGAGTCCGTGAAATTTGAGTTTCCCCAGGCATAACGTACTATGAACTAAAATGTAAATGCTACATATGCAGACAAGGGTGGAACATTGCAACTCGAAAGGGAAATTTAATGATATGGAAATTGAAACTACCTTGATTTTCCATTTTCGTTTTAGATGTTTATTTGACCTTTCACGCCATTGGATAGCATGATCAAAATTTAAATCTGAATGAAATTACATTCTTTTCTCAGTAAAGAAATTAGCATTTGAGTACACTGAAGATGGATGTGAACAGTAACTCAAAGTTTAATTTTAAGTGCTATAATCCTCGGAGACAGTAGAATAACCCTTACTTAAATTATCATGGATGTAAAAGATTAAAGAAATAGCGCAAACATCTGTGAAATTCAGGCATGGGTGATATTTTTTATTCTACTGTCTCCGAGGATTATAGCACTTAAAATTAAACTTTGAGTTACTGTTCACTATGCCCAATCACTATTTCAAGAATTATTTGAATATCCAAACAGCAAGGAAAATATATTTTAATAATATGAATTAGTACAATATGAGAGAGATTGACTGATATCAAGGGTGTCATTCCTTTTTGTCCCATCCCAACTCGTCTGAACAATTTGTATATTTAAGCATCTTATTCTCTGAAAATGACACAAGATGGAAACAATACAATTTCTTCACATTTTCAATGTAAAATGTGTACAGGCAAATGGGCTTAAATACACTAGCTGACAAGACCAGGTGACATACTGTATAGATTACGTACTTATTTTAGCGCAACCATATATTTGCCAAGACGGGCAACAGGAGGCAAAGCGACATAAAAGCAATTTTTCAAATAATGAACAAATGCACATGTGATTTTCTAATTATAATTCAAAATATATTTTTCCATCTTTAGCTTAGTCTTGAATTGACGATGCACCTGTCAAAATTCATACGAATCCCGCTAAAATAAGAACCCACACAGTAACTGTTCTTGAACACTTCTGTATTTTGTCACTCGTTATCTTTATCCATGGAACCCCTCCCTCTTAAAGAAAACAGATCTGTGCATGACACCTTATTACTATATATACTAGAAAAATGCACTATGTACATCTTTGACAGTAGATTTTGAACAATTCGTGTTTCCTTATGATCAGAGTAACGTACACATCTTTTTCATCGTCATTCATAGCCATGTTTAGCCCTTGAATGGGGACGAAATGCCCTTTCTTGATTCATCTCTGGCACTGGTCGCACTTAGTGCAATGGTACTATGACGCTTTAACAGATGCGGTATGTGATTAAGATCGATTAAAGCGCTCATAAGTCGTCATTAGTAAAAATATTTTCACGATCGAACACGGTTTTGGAATTCCGTATTTGGAAAATAAAAAAACATTTTGTTTGTTTTTGGAAAAAGTGGTACAAAAACCTACCAGCACGCGGACGCAAAACAGAAAAAAAAAAAACAAAACAAAACCTTGGCCTAATGGGTCGACAACCTTAAGTCTAATGTATACGAAATTGATGAGGACATTGATCGTGTAACTCACAGCCAGACGTGTATTCAAACTCTACAAATGTCAAATCAGATTAAATTGACGATTGCGTAACAGAGAAATTGATCAGCACAAACTCGAATCAACAAGGCTTTAGAAGTCATCAAGTAGGTGGCATATTGGTAACATCCATCAGCACCGAGAATCACTGACAAGGAATCAGACATTATTTCTTCTAATGTGCATTTGGTGCACTGAAATTATTGTCCTTGAACATATTTATAATTCAATACTGGTAATTGATAATGGCCTCAGGTTGTTGTTTTGTTAGCGTAATTTGGGATTAAAGTTTGAATTCATATTAAAAAAAATAAAGATAAATAAGTTACGCCTCTTTTGCCGTGCTGCAATAACGAAATAAAATACAGATTTATTGCGTTTTTGTTTCAATTAAGTCGGACTGTCATATTATTTCTAATAAAGCAATTCAAATGATATCTAAATTGGGGTGATTATATTTCTAACGGAATACATCCTCTGTATTAATTCCACGTACTAAGAATAGATTTTGGAAGTTTTCTTTCAAAGTTTCGATTCCAAATTCACACTATGTTAAACGTATATAAATTCAATAGCATCATTTAAAACCTGATAAATTTACAGCATGGACCAGACAGCAATTCATTGTTTATTTGAAATTATTTGAGATATTTTGATGTTTGTACGGCGCCGCATTCATTTCAGTGGCGCCACTTATGATTTTTTCGGTTTAACTTGGGGCATGAAAGGTTGTCTATATCGATAATGGTGTCCTCCCTGTTCCTATGGTGTGATGTTGTCGTCTGCGCCTGTTTTTCATTTAATTCCTCGTCTTGTAATACACCCTGTTAGAGCGCACATAGGGGATTTCGGCTATGTGTCAACAGGGGTTTCGGTTCCGTAGCGAGCAGTGGAATGACGAAGTATGTTTGAGTTTTACTCATGACAACACAAAATAAATTCTTCACAAATGAATATGCACACGGAGTGGAGGCAATCATTCGCAATTTACCCATTTCTTTAAATTGTCTCTATACGGTCCGGTTCTGAGAACAACTTCGGTACAGATTTGCCGATTGGACTCTTTTTGCTGTGGTGGAATCTTCTCATCTTTGTTTTGCGTTTTTGATATATTCACGAAGAGACCCATTCAAAATTCTTAGATTATATGATAGATTCACCCTGATGATATTTTAATGAATAACGTACCGCTACAAGTACTGGTAAAAGTTCGAAAGAAAAAGTAAAATAACTCTTCAGTCATGTCCAGAAGTGAAGTATTTAAAAACAGCCCAAAGTGAACATAGCCAGACCTTTCAATGTTAGAAAGGGGTGTTTTCTTATGAACCAAATACATAGTCATCAGATAGGCGATTTAAAGCAACTTTGAACTAGGATATTTCAAACTCGGTAAGTATTATTATAGCAACGAAAAGTTTAAAATGCGATTATTTGATATCCTCATAGCTTATATGCGAATGGAATGATTAATTCCGTATCTTCAGAAGTCGAAATCAAAGCCATGTATGGTAATGAAAGTAAATTTATACGCCCGATTTCATTCTTTCCGTACGAAAAACTAGTAAAAAAACAATGCAATGAAGATAAATAAAAAGATACCTCAAAAGATGACACTGCAGATACTCTCTAGAATACAAATATTACGCATCAAACAGTTCTCAATTTGGATTTTCTTGCTCTTTGAGAATCATCTCTTGCAACGACTGAGTTAAAAAGATTAGGACATCAAAGATGAATTGATATCAATAACATATAGATAAACGGCATGCAACATCTTTGATGTAGAGGGCATGACGCTTGCTCATTGATGTATCATCTTATCATGTGGTTTCGTAATTGTGTTTTTAAATCAGAATGGATTTGCATCTTACATTTGTACCGGGTTTGACCTGTGATTTTGACGTTCTATCATCGCCATTCAGAACATTGTCTTAGTTGTATGCTTTAAAATACATGTAGAATCCTTTTCTTCATATTGATCACAAAAGTCTTATTCCTTAAATATTCTTAAGAAGTTTTCTCTTAAAAGATGTATTTTAGAACTTTCGAAGGTAAAACAATGTATTCGGATGAAAACAAGTTATGTTGATGGAGAGAATCGGGTTGTGCCATGCTATCAACCATATACCATAAGCAATTCTGCCCTTCAAAGATATTGAAATTATACAAAAGAAAGAAGGGAATCTCAAACAAGACTATGATGTACCATCGAAACAGCACTATGTGAAAGAACAGAGCAGGGAAACACGACAATATAAGTATTAGAGACAAGGAACACCAAATACGACATCAAAAGTCTATACATAAACCAACGATACCAATGGGAACTCTATGCTGACTTCTTAATTTAGCACGTTAATAGCAAATCGTTTGGTTATCCGGATTGCGTGCAGAAACGACAAAGTTGTGGCCTTGTCGACTGTGAATGAAATTGAGGTTTAGAACCCTTTGAAGTTTCTACGGGGTCCAAATTTAATTTCATAATAATGAAAAGAAAGTTACTTCTTACTGGGTCCGCATGTATAAGACTGTCGTATTCTTTTAAATCGAATGTTATTACTTTCTGAATAATTGTTGATAAACGAAAAACGATAACATCATCCAAAAGCCTTTCAAAAGGATCAGGTTGACACGAGAACTCGATGCTAATGAGGATTCGGAAAGGCCCCAACGGTTTCTTATCTTTACAGTCTGTTAGAGTGTTAATGAGTTAAGAAATTTCGATGTTCAAGGTTCTTGGAAGACCGAAAGACCTGAATACGCTCTCCTCCGTGTATAATGAGAGTTCTCCTACGTGCAGATTTAGATCTCAATTTGTACTTTTGAAATCCTTATTTGTTGATCAGTGAGACATTCGTATTATTAAACGGCATAACAGTACAAAGAAAAATACTGTCACAAAGACTTCGACGGCAATATCAAAGACTTATACCGGATGAGTCTCACATTCGTTCTGTGTTTGAATTTCCTACTGGCGTAACTTTACGGCATGTAGTCTATACATTAATGGAATAAAATATTAAGGCACACAAAGGATTGTTCATTTAAAACGTGTTCCTTTTCTCTCTAGCTCCTCTAGGACCCAAAGCTTTTGCAGTAACTGAATAAAAAAGTAGCACATCAAAGGATGATAAACCTATTGATGTTGCAGAAAACGACATGGAAACACTTTTGATATTTTTAGATGGCAGATATTCTTTTACAAAATGCTTTTATAGGGTGTAAAATTTGGATTTGTCAATTTTCCCAGTTTCGATACCATGATTTTACTATTTGGACATTTTTGGACTAATTTGTATTTTTAACCAATTATTTTTAAAATAAGATAATGTATTTAGATGAAGGATGAAACACATACAGATATGTATTTTTGTTTAGGATCAAGATATAGCTTCAAAGATAAATTTCTTGTCCGTTTCGACATACGAGGGCTGATTGATATTTTGTAAGCCTCTGTCTTCTGGGATTCAGAATGTATTCTGCTGATAGATTATCTCCAAAGAGGAAAAACAATCAATTGCACATACTATGCTTCACTTCCGACACAGATACAGGAAAATATTAAACTTAAGATCTCTAGTTAAATGTGGGTTGTTCCATCAGGACAAATGCTCCTGTTCACAAGTCTGTCACTGCCATGGCTGCCATTCACTTCCGACACAGTTACAGGAAAATGTTAAACTTAAGATCTCTAGTTAAAGGTGGGTTGTTCCATCATGACAAATGCTCCTGTTCACGAGTCTGTCGCTGCCATTCATAAGTGTGGCTTTAATTTGATTGAGCATCCGTCTTATTCACCTGATCTTGCTCAATTAGACTTTCATCTTTTCCTAAAACTGAAAGCAGATATTTCTGGCACCCACTTTCAGTCCGAAATCCAAGAAGTCAAACCCGAATTCCAAGGTACCACGACGAGGCTTGCCGAGTCGTGGACGAAAGCAAATACTGGACACAAGGGTTTAATTTCCGTGTCCCTGATCACATCTGGGGAACGATTATGAGATTTTATGTATTATTTTTCATATTTTGATCGGCTTAAGCAGCAATCATGTATGGCGTCACGTGAAAATGACAATTATGGATAATGACCATATCCCTGTATACAGCACAAAATCGATAATTCAGAAAATCAGAAACCGAAGGCATACAAAATCATTATAAAACAAGAACCAAAGCAAAAAAACAAAAACCTCCACCATATGAAAAGAAGCGAACTCCCGATATGGGAGTGAAACCAGGTGCCCAGGAAGAGTAAGTATCTCCTGTTTGCATGCAACACCCGCCGCGTCAATTCGGTAGAACTGTCACATCCGATTACTTCCATTTTGGAAGACATAGAGTACCATTTTTGGTTGGATTGTTCAAATGGTCTATGACAGAATATCATCCACCATTCTGGAGAGTGGGACATCAACGTGTATGACGAGTTCCCCATATCGACCGTAGAACTTTCTCAGTGACGATGAAAGTCGGTCACAAACAAATGTTATTTTACCCCGTAGAGGTACAAATGTAAGACAAGGATATCATTTCCCAGTATTCCCTTGGATATCGCAGTCCACAGTTTGAGAATATAATAGGTTCTATCACGATCTCCTGAGTGAAACATAAAAATTTACACGAGTGACGGAAATTTTGTCTCTTCCCTTGTGAAGCGTAGCGGAACGAGGGAAAAGATGAAAAATTTCCGTCACGAGACGAGTGTAAATTTGTATGTCTCACTCAGTAGAAAATGATGGAATATATTTCTTCTTCCATAAAACAACAAGAAAAAAAAGGGAATTCAAACAACGTTTCATGTCATCTAACATCATGTTTTCTGACGACGTTACTGTGACGTCACAATAAGATTCCCTTTTATCATTGGTCAATTGGAGCCTTTGAGACAACTTATGTGTCTCACATAGGCTGTCTCACAGGGTACGAGCAAAACTGGAGAAGAATAATATAATCTTACACCACTGTGAGGGAGGGATGGCGATTTCTCAACCCGAGTGTACAAATTTTGCAAGTCCATTACGAGGCTTGCCGAGTCATGGACAAACAAACTTTTTACACGAGGGTTGAGAATTAGCCATCCCTCCCTCATGGTGGTGTTTGATTGTTTTTCTCCCACGTTATCGACTATCTAGAGTATCTGTTATTATCACCAGTTTGCCTTACTTCCATAACGTCGCTTTGGTAGCGATGACGTCAGAGGGTGAGATCGATGACGTCAGAGGATGAGATCGATTTATCTTACCCCAGGGAAATTTGAGAGTTCTCAGTCTCTAGTGGGAGAATAAACAATCCACTAGCAGTCCATCAGCAGATATACCAACCTAGTTCTTTAGATTATGTCAAATATCAAACAATGTAAGAATTCTACAAAATAATAATAAAAAAAATAATAATACATTACATTATAATCATAATTCCTTGCGTTTTCATTCACTGAACTTTATATTTGATGAAATCTTCATTAAGAGGTTTACATTATTTTCTTGTTTCAAAAGTAAGACACTGTGAGCGGAAATTAAATTTGAGGAAAATTGATAAGAGTTTGATGTATGACGTACGTGTTAACAGCTATAAGAGAAGCATTATAAGTCACTTTTCAGATTGGATAGAGAATTATGTAATACAGTAATTGATCTCCTATGACTGGATACAGACAAAGCGTATTATCCAATCAAGTAGAGTGAATTTCAGACGTTACATTCTTTTCCAGGAAATATCACGCTATAAAGAATAGTACTTATTATAATGATTTATATTCGTTTTTGTTTTCACTTTCTATTTCTTCAATTTCTTTTTGCAGTGTTTTCTGATAATTCTCCATGTTTAGAGATTCATATATTCTCATTATGAAAATATTGAGAGGATCCAAGGTGAAACATACACGTACATGTAATGGTAGGAAATATGAAAAAAAAGTCTGATCATATCATACAACTATGTTCTAAAAGGGGCTTTTTTAACTTTATTTTTTCAAAATTTATAGATACAAAGCAAATGGTAACAATAATTACGAGAACAAATACATATACTGCAATGGTAACATAAATTAACCCTTAAAAGAAAAGTCAGTATACTAAATGTATTCGTTCTTCGAGACCACTGGGTAGTCGGACAAGCGGAAGGGTTGTGCCCACGTAACCCGTATAACAAGAAAGATTGCTACTTGCATGGCAGATGGCCGTCCTAAGTTTGCACCGATAGACAATTTGTCTCGTTGGTGTATGAGTGTCCTTTATTGTTTAACATTTTGATGTTTTCTTCGGTTGTTTGGTCTTCTTTGTTCCTGGTCTCACTTCGGAATATAATTGTATATTCCGGGATATTGCTATTGTTTTAAACCGTAATAGGGTTTATTATGCCCCGGAAAATTGTTTATTTTGGGTATTGTTGTCTCACTTAAGAATATTGTTCTTTCGGGTGTATGTGGAGTCTTTTTTGTTAACATTTTGATGTCGTCTTCGGTATTTTGTTTTTCTTTTCACTTGGTCTCACTTCGGAATATTGTTTATGCCGGGGTTAGCAACTGTTCCTTTGGAAATTCTAATGATTTGACATTACCTTCTCTACTTTGAGAGTAAATAACCGGTGGATACTTCTTCGATGACAAATATGAACAAAATGATATCCCTATTAAGAAGTACAAAATCGTTAATCGAAAAATTATCTAACCAAGGGCATACAACACCAGGATAAAAACCACAAAACTTTAGGCAAGGGAACAGAAATTTTTAAAAATCTACCATTTGAAGAGAAGTGAATTCCCTGCAAAGGAGTGAGACCAGGTGCCCAGGGAGAGTGAGTACATGTATCTCCTGCTTGCATGCAACACCCGCCACTCCAATTCGGTAGGAAGGTCACATACGGTAATCCCCACAAAGGAAGACAAACGTATAAATTAATGTCATGGCCATGTTTATTGTTCCTGTCGTGTCTCTCGTTATGCTTGTAAACCTTGTATCTTTGTATTCAATTATATCCGTGTTTTGCTGTTGGTGCTGCCATGGCATCCTGTTGGAGATCCACGCCTTTTTTTAGATCTGCTATTGAAAAATTAAGTTTTCGTCTGCCTTTTATTTTTGCCTACATTTCTCCTTATACGGAGGCGAACAGGATTCTTCCACGAAACAAAACAATAAACATTAGACAAATACTTAACTTTGAAAGTGCATCATCAAAGAATTCCCTGTTGGTGTCCATATATACGAGCAAATGGATTAACAACACTAAGCAGACAAATCAAAGGATTACACAATGGCAATGCTTCTTTTGAATCATCGTTCGGTCCCTTGAAATACCAAGTTTTTGCAGAAACTTGATAAAACGTTCGGGAAAGGAATGAAAGATTGATCTTTTGATCTTGCACAAAAACAACATGAGAACAATATGGGATTTACGTACACGATGGTTACTCTTTGATATAAGATTTAATGAAGTGTTACATTTGTGTTTTGTGATCAGTGCGCGCTGGTATTTTTGCATCTCATTGTGTGTCATATTATACAATTCTATCAATATCTTTTGAAAATACTGTCGCAAGAACATATAAAGTGGTATAAAGATCTTAAAAGAATCACTCTTTTCTTTCAGTATTGATGACAAATAAAAAAAAAAGAATTAACAGAGAAACAAAAAAAAAAGAGAAATAAAGAAAACAGAGTTCAGAGGTCAGCCTTCTGGATATTTTGCGTTGGGACTATTCATAGCAAGGATCTAAATGAGAGGCTAAGAGGTTGAGTAATCCCTGCTGAATTTCTGAAAGTTCTGATTTTCTCCGTTTTTATGTATACTCTTTTCACCCCTTCCCCTCACCCAACAGCTTGGACCACTCTGGAAAAATGTTCTTAAGCAAATACTATAAGTGTTTTCCTTGAGCAAACTATAAAGATTGACGAGGAGGTCTGGACAAATAAGAGATAAATATTCTTGCATCACGCATTATTTCAAGTACTAAATATTAATTCAAAATGAACTCAGATAACTATGATGACTGTTTTTCTCAATTTCTACCCCCATCTTCTCCTTGTAATTTATATCTACAGGTGATTTGACGAGGTTATAAAAAAGTGATAATTTATGACTATAAGGAATCATCGCTAAAAGAATCCTGCACTTCTCGTGAAGGAAAGTCAAAATGTTGATTATTCAGAAACTGCTTTCCTCGTCAAAATCGCTGAAAAAATTGAGTGCGTACCCTTACATTGGCAATCAACTATTTTTCATGATAACAATTATCCATCAGACTGTTTGTTCATTCCTTATCTTTACATATGTTTCTTATGAACTTAATAAATATTTATTCGATTCTAATCAGAATGTGCACTAAAAATTCATATGATTGAATATTCCACAAAGACATGATTTATTTTCTATCTTCTATGTTCCAAAAGTAAGACAATCTGAGCATTCTGAGTGGAAATAAAATTTGATGAAAATTAATCAGGGTATGATGTACGTATAACAGCTATAAGAGAAGCATAGTAATAGTCATAGTTCAGATTGGATTGAGAATTACGTAATAGAGAAATTGATGTACTTCAGCTGGATTCATACAAAGCGTATTTTCTGATCAAGTAGAGTGATTTCAGTCGTCACATCTTTTAAAGAAGGAAATATGCCGTTGAGAATTATTTTTTTCCAATTTCTTATTTTTCTATCTGTAACTCGTCAGGTGCATAACAGATTTTGAAAAACAATTTCTTTTATTCAGAAACGATTGATATCAATAATTTTGAATTCGATTTAATAACCAGTTCTTTCTCGCAATAACTAAATTTCGTAATATTTTGGGCTCAAAAAAGATATTCAATTAAAAATTAATATCCCTGACTGGTAACATTTCTATTCATTTCTTTTTCTTCTCTAACAAATTTTCCCATAAAATGTTTTTGCTTTTAAATTCTACAAGTTTACAGATCTATTCATTTTTACATACCCGTCATAAGACGGGACGTGTTATGGTATAGCGATGTCCATCCATCCGTCTGTCTGTCCATAAGCTTATGGAATAAAGGAGGGGATCTCCAACAACACTAGGTTGTAGCATCCACGGCAATACTCCAAAAATACCCAATGCAAAAACAAACAGAAGACACGCACAGAAAGAGGCGCAAAAGGGATAAGGAACACAAATGCACAACATAGAAAAATCAAACACAAAGGACTACACATAAACCAACGAGACTAATTGGTAACTAACGACGTCTTTGGACGGCCATCTGCCACACAAGAGGCAGACGGGGTGGTTATCCGGATGCGCACAACCCTAACCACTTTTCCTATTACCCAGAGGTCTAGACGAACGCATAACTGTGGTGTAAAATAACCTCCCCACTGTAAGATGAACATACAAACAGACAGCATGACACAGGGGCCCAAGAAACACAGATGGACAGGAAGACAATAACTTGGATATGCGTCAACAGATCTTCATACACGACAATTGTGCGTTCTTCGAGACGTCTGGGTAATTTTTCTTATTCATTATATTTTCGCCTACATTTTCCCTAATGCAAAGGCGAGATGATTATTCCAGGAAATGAAAAAAGAAACTTAGTTCTGTCGCAAAGTTTAAAGTTCAATTTAAACGACTTTTCTTACGGTGGTCTTTTAGTGTAAACGTCTTCAAATTGAATAGCATCATTTAAGAACAGATAAATTGGCAACATGGACCAGACATTTCGGGTACTTAACCCTCGTCAGTGATCCTCAAATCTAAACAATGTAATATGCCAAAAAGTATGAAAGTTACTATGTCGAAAAAGCATACCGAAAGACGTAGCAGGATGGGTGGGATATGATGCTACAAGACCCACGTTTTAGAAATTTCAAGAAATTTTGATAACAGAAATTTAGAATGCGTTGAAGAAACTAGGGAATGGATGAACAACACTTTAGCAGACAAAATCGAACAATCGTATAATGGTAATGTTTCTCTAAGTGATCTTTGTGTCCATTGAGATCCCAAGTTTTTGCAAAAACGTTCTGGAAATTATTGAAATATCGATCTTTTGATCTTGCACAAAACATAACATGATAACAATATTGATTTTACGCACACGACGGTTACTCTTGATATCATGCGTAATAAAGTGTTACTCTTGTTTTTGTTTTTTGTTACCAATGCGCTGGTAGATTTGCATTTCATTTGTTCCATGTAGTAGAATTCACCAACATCTAATAGAAATAATGTCCCAAGAACATACGAGGTGGTGAATAGATCTTAAAAAACACTTTTCTCCTTCAATACTGATATAAAGATCTAGATAATAAAAGGGAACAAAAAAAAAGGAGAAGTAAATGAAAAAGAAAGAGAATTCACTATCTTGTTGTTCATTCCGGGGTTCGCAGCCGTTCCGATTGGAATTCTCACGATTTGGCCTTGCCTTCTCGACTTTGAGACTGAATAACTGTTAGGTACTTCTTTGACGTTAATTCATATACCTTCTGTATTTTCCTAGGGCAAAACGTATACCGTACGTGTTTATTGCTGTAATTGAAAAGTAGTTTAATAACACTCACGAAGTCGTGATCTTCGTGATATGAAAATAAGGAATAAAAAAAATCATTTTGGATTTCTACACTTTTTCTTATGAAGAAAAGTCAAAACGTTGGTTATTATAAAAGGGCTGTCTACTTCGAAATTGCTGAGGGAAATTTAAGGGATTCCCTATACAAGTTATCAACTATTTATCATCAGATGTTGTATTTCATTATAATCTGAATTATTTGTGATTGATACACTACAAATCCCTCTTAGATAAAATATATAAAGCAAACATATGGTTTGTTTTCAATTTTTAATTCAAGGCACAGGGGATGCAAATATAATTTGATAAAAATTTATCAGGAAACAATTACATAATAAAAGAGACATACGAGAAGCTTGATTAAATTTCAGACTTCAGAATGGTTTAAGAATTACGTATAAGAGAAATTGATCTCCTTAACGTGCATTCAGAGAAATCGTATGAATAGTCCATATTCCAGATAAAAGATATGACCGTTCCGTACATTGATTTGATACACACAGACACCAGACATCACATCATTTGGCAAAATTTTCCATTGTGACGTCACATCTGATCGCACCTTCTTGAAGCACCTTGATGTGTTGTCATACTTTTTATTTTAACGTCACAATGAAAACATCATGAAATTTTGTGATGTCTGGTGTATGACCGCCGAATGAATCTATTGGAAAATCACTTATTGATAGAGTAGATTTCTGTCATAAATGTTTAATTAGTGTTTTAAAAACTAAAAGTGAAAAATCATTTCGCTTTCCTTCGAAAATGCTTGTATAATACAAGGATGCAGAAGAGCTTAAAAGCGTTTACAGAAAGTATCAAGTGCTTTCATACTTATATTTGCCGATAGGAGCTTATTTCAAATTCAAATACACTAACGTATGCCCATTCTGTCTTCCCACCTCCACAAAGATCGTTTTCAAATGAACATCCGAAGATTCTTAATAGGGTAATTGTAAACAAATGTAGAAGGGAGGAAATTAAGACAAACATTTAAGAAAAGATAAATTTGTAGCATGGACCAGACATGTACGTTTCGGGAACTTAACCCTCGTCGGTGATCCTCAATCTAAAAGATGTAATTGGCCAAACAATGAGAAAGGTATTATGTCCAAAAATGTACCTAAAGACGTAGTGGGATGGGTGGGATATGATGCTACAGGACGCACGTTTTTGAAATTTCAAGAAATTTTCAAGACAGAAATTTTCGAATGAGTTGAAGAAACGATCAACGGAAGTTGATCGAACTTGGCTAGATGTACATGTGCCCTCGGGGATTCCTGGTCCACCAGCAGTGACACCCACCAAGTGGTACAAATGTTAAACATCTTCAGATTCAATAGCAGCATTTAAGAACAGATAAATTTGTAAAAACACAGAGTAGACAAAAACAACAAGAAACACAAAAGGGACAAGGAACACCAAAATACGACATCAAAACATTGAACACAAAAGACTACTTAATATAAACCTTAAAGATCAATGGGCAATCGGTGCCATTTCACTTAAAGCACACCCACTGTACGTTTCAATAAATCATATCCAGTAGACAAATAAAAGAATTATAAAATAGAAATGTTTCTCTTAAAACAATCGCTTGGACCCCTGAGATATAAGGCCTCTGCATCAACTGAATAAAAAATCAGAAGATCAAACGAAGAACGATTTTTTAAATCTTGAAAATACCTAAGATTTTATGGACATGACGTTTGATCTTTGTATTTAATGAGGTGTCACATTAGTGCGCATTTTTTCATCTCATTTCGTTTCATGTAGTAGAATTTTAACATCACAGTTTAGAAATACTGCCTCAAAAACATTTGAATAGTGGTGTATAGATCTTAAAGACCCGCTTTCACATCTAGTTCTGAAGGATTACAGGATATAATGCAGACTCAAGTATTATTATCACAATCCTATTCATCACGAGAATGGATTAAAACGGGATTAAGAAGGTTATTGGCCCTGGAATTTGACAAAAGTGCAGATATTTGAATTCCCGTTTTAACGGGTTTTTTTTTTTTACTAATACCCTAATGGTCTGTACCTCCTTTGATAAACGTCGAACAAGTACACATCAATTAGTCAGGCTAGAATTGGAGAAGGGGGAAAATCATTGGAATTTCTATTGGAACAGCTGCGAGGACCCGGAATAAACAATATTCCGAAGTTAAGGTTTAAGTTTCATATTTCACATGTGTATTCCTTATAACATGATCTTGTGACTTTGACCTTTGTGTTTGACCTGCCTTTCAAAAACGTTAACCTTGTTCATAGATTTTGAATGGTAAGTGATAAGGATTTCATATTTCACAAGTGTATTGTTTGTGTCAAGACCTCTCCATGGATACCAAAAGTTTCGGCCTTGTGACCTTGACCTTGGAGTTTGACCTACTTTTCAAAAACTTTTACCTGGAACATATCTTTTGAATGGTAAGCGATAGGGATTTCATATTTCACACATGCCTTGCTTGTGACAATACCTTTCCATGAATCCCAAATAATTTGACCTTGTGACCTTGACTTTTCAAAGACATTAACATCGACCATAACTTTTGAATAGCTACTGATTAGGCTTTCATATTTTACATGTATATTCCTTGAGACCTTTCTGTTGATAACAGCATTTTGACCTCGTGACCTCGTCATTTGAGGTTGACCCATATTTTAAAACTTTAATCTCGACCATAACTTCTGGATGGTAAATGGTAGGGCTTTCATATTTTACATGCGCATTCCTTTCACAAGACCTTTCCCTTGGTAACAAAAAATTAGGACCTTTTTACCGTTATCTTAGAGTCATATTCATCTTATTCATAACATCTAAGCACCATCCCTCCAGTGCTATTTTCGTCATTCATTTCAATTAACTACGCTACTGAATCGACCCTACCTAAAATTTGGAGCCGCACTCTCCCTGCAAGTTAAACGCACAAATCTAAATAAAAAAAATAAAACCAGAGGGCGCTACTGGAATACATTTGGCTGTGTCAGAAAATCACTTCGGCATTTAAATACCACTCATGAGGATTTACTATTCGAAACACATGTCTGGTGTTGTGTGTGATTTTTTTTTTTTCGGAATTGATTTTTGTGGTGTTCATTGCATATTAGATATTTTTGTAGTTTAAGTATTCGAATATTTATATTTTCTCTGTTTCAACCTGGAGAATTTATATACATCGTAGTTTATTCCGAAAATGTTCACAGTGACACCAAATATTCAAGTTTTATATACTTATATAAATATACTAGTCCCGTGTTATAATACTTCTTTTAAAATTCTTCTCTCGTTTACATAGAAATGTGAATCAGGAAGTTTATTTCTAAACCGTAGTCTGGAACCTTGATTAAATTGTCAGACGGGAAGCAAATAAAACACTGACAATTTTGTATGCATATATATCATTGGGATATCGTTTCGATTAATCTATCTATCAGACAATTTCCTGTACCGACGAAATGATTGAAGGGAAGCACTCTCAAGATAATGAAAACGTATCGACAGAATTAAATGAAATCGACCTACGAGTGCAACTTCAAGTGACGATGTTATACATCATTCCTGCTTTCGTCTACAGCCACAGAACAGAACATTTCAACATTTCTATCCCATCCAAACCTTACACAATAAATTATATGTTCGTGTTTCGTCTTCGGTCACATAATTTGAGTTAACATTTCTTATCCATCTCAACTTTATCAGAGGACTCATTACAAATGTCTCTTCAGTTTATATGCTGATCTTTCATGTCACTTATTATATGTTTGTGCATAAACAAATCTTGACGACGGATTCTATAACGGGCGCTTTCCGAATCTAGTATGAAAATACCCGCGGCTTTGATATTTGTCAAATCTAGCAGTTGGTCGAAATCCTCGGGCGATCGATCATAAACTTGCTTCAGCCAACAGAAAACAGAGTGTTTTCA
Organism: Pinctada fucata; assembly: GCA_028142955.1. Lineage (NCBI taxonomy): Eukaryota > Metazoa > Mollusca > Bivalvia > Pterioida > Pteriidae > Pinctada > Pinctada fucata. The sequence continues at coordinate 30,004,987 of AP027113.1, read as the reverse complement.
ATATGCCTATGGCTTGTGATACCGTTTACTTGAAATACGTGTCACCTAGATTCCTGTGTTTTGCAGCAAATGACCGTCCTAAGTCGGCATCAATACCGATTGCCAATTGGTCTCGTTGGCTAATATGTTATCTATTGCGTTTCATGTGTCTATGTCGTATGTCTCTTTTACATCTCCTGTTGTGCTTGTCTACTCTGTGTATTTGGTTCTTTGCTGCGGGTACTGCATTCGAGTCTGGTTTGAGATCCCTTCCTTCTTTACTATCTGATTTGTAATGTCACCTATAGTGAGAATGCCTTTTATTTATACACTGTTTTGCTTCTCGGTAGGCCTTTGTGTATCCGGAGAGGTGTGAGGATTGTACGTTATTCGTATATTCACATCATTTGATATCATTAGTATGTAATCCAGATCGGCATCATGTGCACATCGGTATCGTTGGTATATGTGTATTCATTGGTGAGTTAGAGAAGATTCTGACGATAATCTCAACAGCACTCACAATAGAGCACCAAATTGAGCATCGACGGACCCCTAGCAAGCTAGAGGTGGGACTAGGTGCCCGGGAGGAGTAAGCATCCCCTGTTGGCTAGCCGCACCCGCCGTCGATGTTCACACACGAAAATCAAAATATATTAAATAAATGCAATGTCTGTGGTTCTGTCTATATAGAAAGTGCTATTGCGACAATGTCAGGGAAAAATATTCAAAACACCGTCAAACCCCTAGCGGCAAAGGGCTTAAGTGTGACACAAATTGTGTTTGATGCTTATATGTGATTTGGTGTTCCTTGTACCTTTTGCGTCTCTTTCTGTGCGTGTCTGCTCTGTGTATTGCAATGGGTGTTCTGTGGTTTTGGTATGGGTGCTGCAACCGTGTGTTGTTGGAGATCCCCTCCTTTCTTTGGTCTCCCACAATTTATGTATTGTCATGTTTCATGTTTAAGTATATCCGATTTGATTGTGTGTTGGTCAATATGGTGTGTGTCTCGTTGTGCCTTGATGTTCGTTGTAGTTGTTTTTCCTTAAGTCCATAGTTTGTTACAATTCTGCTTGTACGTTTAGTTGTTGGCAGTCAAAGAGGACTTGTTGGAGACCCTTCCTGATTCAAACCGTGTTTGTTCTTCTTTTGTAGTTGGATGTTTGTGTGTGTCGATGATGCATCAAAGTTACAAGAAAGGAGGGGATCTCCAACAACACTTTGTTGCAGCATCCACAACAAAGAACCCAAAACAGCCCATGCAAAAATATGGAACAGACACTCACAAAAAGAGGCGTAAAAGAGACAAGGAACACCAACCCACACTATAGACCACACATACGAGACTAATGGGCAACCGGTACCGACTTAGGACGGTCATTTACCACGCAAAGTAGGCAGAAGATGCCGTTATCCGGATTAAGTTTCAAACGAATCAACTGTAGCCAGTTTCACAAAAGCGTCGTAGATTTACGACCGACGTAGGACTTACGTCCTTCTTTACGTCGCATTTACGTTCCAGTTGCACGGGTTTCACAAAGGTGACGTAGTAATGACGTAAAGCAATGACGTAAAGTTATGACGTACGATGTTGCTAGAGAAAACCAATATGGTTAGCTAAACGTGAAATTACATCGAGAGATCCTGTTGACTTGGACATGTCTGGATAGGGATGGAGGACGGCGGAAAACGTATCTTTTATAATAATCAGAAACGATAACAAAAAGATACAATTTTAATTCATGTGAAAATGAAAATTCCTCATACTGATGTAATTCTATGTTGTTGTTACATCTCGCATCTTTCGTCTTCACAAGCGTATCCTTTAATTACTATTTCTGCCTTAGAAGAGTCTATCAGACTATTTTCCGATCTGGTTAGAAAGCACAAAATGTCCGAGTCAACATCTTTTGGTGTTGTTTTTCATTATGACGTCACTGTTAAAGACGCAATTTCATAGTGACGTAACAATGAAAAGGTGCGCTTTAATTGCCTATTTTTCGTCATTTTGTCAGCCATTATGAATTTCGGTGAGTGGTCTATTGTTTACATCTCCATCGCAGCTACAACTCACAGTCGAAGGTATATCACTAGCAAAAGAGGACAGAAATTGGTTTTTAATTTGTTATACATTGTTTAATGATTTAGAATGGGAAATTACCACATGATGTCTTCTTTTAAATGTTCGGTAAACATTTATCTGTGTGTTCTCGGTATATAGATAAGTATATTTTGATTACTGAAGATTTGGAGGCTATCGCATTGTCAATATTTGTCTGCTGACATATTTACACTGAAGATTAAGGTCATTAAATATTTATCTTGCGAGGTGTATAGGGTACCAGGAAGAAAAAACCCCACAGTTTTCTTCATAATCTCTCGTGCATTTACTTTAAACGTGGTTATTTTCGATGGGGGAAAATTTCGCGATTATAACATCAAGACGTTACGCGTGGGGGGGGGGGGTGATTTTCGCGATAAAAATGGATTTCCGTTTTAAGGATGCAGCGGGGATATTTTCGTGCGGGGGGGGGGGAATTTGGCGATGTCCATAGATTTGCGAAAACGTGAAAATTACCCCTGCGCAAAAAGTTCAACGTTTACAGTTAATGTTAAACATCTTCAAATTCGATAGCAATATTTAAGGACAAGGACAGATAAATTTGCAGCATGGATCAGACATGCACGTTTCGGGTACTTAACCCTCGTTTTAAAACTAATATTACATAACTTGTTTATAGATATATGCATTGCCAGAAAATAACCATCTATTCAATTTGATGCAAATTCTTTTTTTCTTGTAACAACTTGCGACATTGATGTTACATATTATATGCATGTAATTTTAAGTCCTCGGTCCTCGGTGATATTATTCGCAAATACCCTGCATCAATAATTTAAATGGATTGCAATATGACGTTATTAATTTTCAACCATAACCTCAAGCCAAAATGGAACTGAAGCAAAAATAACATAGTCGCGCATGTCGGTAACATCGAATATTCAAGTAGAGCGATCGCGCGAGTTGCTCCTAACTTCATGTAGGAGGGTATTGATGCGGATTAAGTGCCCAAAATATGCCTGTTGAACTGTAATTGGCAAGTATGTTCAGAAGTAAGTTCTCTGGTAGCGGCACTGTATTTGGATCTTGCTTCTTGACGTTTGACGCTTTGTTCTAGAAGGTTGCTGTCTAGTTGCAGCTCTGTCTTTGACCATTTTGTATTGAAGGTTGATGTCATGTAGTAACACTAAATTTGGAATACTCTCTTGTAAAGATGTTTCATAGCATTATTTAAGAACAGATAAATTTGCAGCATTAACCAGACATGCAGTTTTCGGGCACTTAACCCTCGTCAGTGAATTTTATTCTCTAGTTGTAGTGATATATTTGACACAGGGGATGCTTACTCCTCCCGGGCACCTGATCCCACCTCTGGCTTGCTAGGGGTCCGTCCATGCTCAATTTGGTGCTCTATTGTGAGTGCTGTTGAGATTATCGTCAGGATCTTCTTTAACTCATTTGTGTCACACTTATGCCCTTTGCCGTGTGGAGCTCGTAAAAAAGTTCCCCGCGAGGGGTTTGACAGTAAGTGTTTTGAATACTTTCCCTGACATGGTCGCCATAGCACTTTCTACATAGAAATGGCCTCAGACAGTGCAAATCATGTTTTTCATATGTTTTCATTTTCGTGCATGATCATCGACGGCGGGTGCGGCTAGCCAACAGGGGATGCTTACTCCTCCCGGGCACCTGATCCCACCTCTGGCTTGCTAGGGGTCCGTCCATGCTCAATTTGGTGCTCTATTGTGAGTGCTGTTGAGATTATCGTCAGGATCTTCTTTAACTCTTTTGTACAGAAGGTTGCTTTATGGTAGCAGCTGTCTCTTTTGTTCAGCAGAAGTTGGCTTTCTTGAAGCAGCAATGTATTGTCGGAAGGTTACTCCCTGGCATCTTCTCGAGACAAGTATACGCAATACCTTACTCCCCCTTGTCGGATGTCACAAAAAACTGCGTCTCCGGAAAGTTTCGCTTGAAGAGTATATACGACAAGATAAGAATCTAAATTTTATTACACTTTCATATAAAAGCAATTTTGAGACCGAAATTATTAAAACACATTAACAGGCACTTGAATTGCCAGTAATTTATTCGGCCTGATAAGTCTCCGACGCGAAACTCACCGGAGACGCAGTTTTGTGAATGACATCCGACAAAGAGGAGTAATTAACGAGGCCCTGGACAATAAGATAACTCAAAAACAGAAATAGAGATTTTGATTAAATTCATATCATAATGTCATTTACTTATATACAAGAGTTTGGTGAAAAATGAATCAATTCCACCGCTTAGTTTTTCGGGGGGACCATCTCAAAGATTTCCTTGTTTTCTCCATATGATTTCATAGAAAAACAAGATTTTTTTGCATTTTAATTTCAATTTATAAAAAAAACTGAAATAGAGAATTTGATAGGATTATCATATGTTGAAAACAGAAACATAAGACAAAATATATCAGGTTCTGTGGAAGTTTGACCGCCTGTGTGAGCTTCAGGGAACATCTCAAAATCATATTTTTACATATTTGCCCTATATTTTGAAATAAAGACATCATAAAGGATGAATATGTCCTTATAGTTCTTGTTTACGGCATATAATATTTGTTAGTATATATTTCTCTAGAAAAAGACAGCAAAATTCAATCGTGAAAATATATCAGGGGCGATCTCAAAGCATATTTTGCAATTTTACACATAACTTGTACTCTTCTTTATCAGTACAATTGAAATTATAAAAAAAACTGAAATAGAGAATTTGATGACATGTTCATACAGTGAAGAGTGAAACATAAGCCAGAATATATCAAGTTCTGTACAACTTTGACCGCTTGTGTGAGCTTCAGGGAACATCTCAAAATTATATTTTTAGCATATTTGCCCTTTACTTTGAAATAAAGACATCATAAAGGATGAATATGTCCTTATAGTTCTTGTTTACGGCATATAATATTTGTTAGTATATATTTCCCTAGAAAACGACAGCAAAATTCAATCATGAAAATATATCAGGGGCGATCTCAAAGCATATTTTGCAATTTTACACATAACTTGTACTCTTCTTTATCAGTACAATTGAAATTATAAAAAAAAATGAAATAGAGAATTTGATGACATGTTCATACATTGAAGAGTGAAACATAAGCCAGAATATATCAAGTTCTGTACAACTTTGACCGCTTATGTGAGCTTCAGGGAACATCTCAAAATCATATTTTTAGCATATTTGCCCTTTATTATGAAAGAAGGCCTCATAAAGGATGAACGTGCTCGTATATTTATTGTTTATAGCATATCATATTCGTTAGCATATATCTATCCAGAAAAAGACAGTCAATTGATATTGCCAAAAATGTAAGGGACCATTTAAAAGCATATTTTTTTTTTTGCAATTTTACACATAACTTGTACTCGCAGATATAAAGTGAAATTAAAAAAAACTGAAACAGAGAATTTAATGGCATATTCTTATATATTATACAGAGAAACATAAGACAGAATATATCAAGTTCTTTCAAGTTTGATGTCCAGCCGTTTTGTGTGAGCTTCAGGGAACATCTCAAAATCATATTTTTAAACATATCTTCCCTTTATTTTGAATAAAGAACGAATGTGCTCGTATAGTTATAGGGTTTGTTCCTGTCATACTTCCTACTCAAGGTACTTTGAGTAGGAAGTATGACGGGAACAAACCCTATAACGAGAACCATTTCGTAACGTATTCTGTGTGTAATTCTTAACGTTTGAAAATTTATTGACCTAACTCGGCGTCAAGGTAGGACACAATGTGACCGTAATACTGCGACGTCATTGGCTGAAATTAGTTCGAGGCGTGATAATACGACATATCACATCCGTCTCGGGAAAGACAGCCAAATGGTATCGCCAGAATACAAAATGTATGTAAGGGACAATCTCAAATCAAATTTGTGTTATTTTAAAACATATAACTTGTACTTAGAAGTCTCGAAGATAAAATGAACAAATTAAGCGTTTTTCTCTTATTGCCTTATCTTTTGTCTAATTTGATTCAGCAATATCGATATCTATATCATTATTCTAAAATTTTAATACATCGTATTTTGGGGGAAACGTCTGAAAAGTTACATGGATTACTCACAGATCACACATTATCTTTAAACTTAGCATGCTCCCCTTGCAGAATCGCGTACTCGACAGGTCTCGGATCTATAAGCGTTTCTATAGGCGTTTTAACTATACTATATAGGCGGCCGAACCCAAAACCATACTCTCCCGTAAACGACCCCCCTCCCAAGTGTCAGTGACCCTCCCCCTTCCGAGGGAGGAGTTGATGTACTTGGTTCATCCCTCTCTAGACATCCACATAGAAATCACCCTAGCAACGCCACTGTCAAGATTAAGTATAATATTGCATGCTCACGCGAAATTGCAAAAATAATTCGAATACGATAAAAGATCATGGATGGATACCAAATTTAAAGTAAAATTCAAAAGAATAAGGAAAGTGGAAAGGGGCTACCCCCATGCGCGGGAATAGATTGGGTGGAGTTGTTTTTGAGCGACTCCTTCAGTATTTCCTCTTTTCCCGATTATTGCGCATAATATTTTTAATTCATAAAATGGACCAAATGAGTTGAAATGACCGAGCTGGACCACCTCTCCCCCTCTCTGATATAATTCTATTCCATACGATTTTATCCGACCACTGAGCTAAAATGTACGTTGAAGACAATGATTACGTCCATCATCGTGGTCATAATAATTTATGGAATGGAGTATGCTGTAGGACAAAGTATTCTCTGGTTGAACTGCTCTATACATATTGGTTAGGGTTATTTCAGGGGCGGATACAAGATTTGGGTTTAGGAGGACGTCATGAATATCAAAAAGGCAAAGGGTCTAGGAACCGCTTCCTCCCTCCCCCAGTGGGTCCAGGACGAAGTCATGTTTTGGGTTCCTTTGACCACCAGAACGGAAAATGTATAATTCATACAAAAAACGTAGAAACTATGTATTATTGAATATATATGGCGAGCGAAGCGAACCAGCGAACTTTCTAAAGTTGTTTTAGAGAGGGTTGGGGTACACAACCCAAATGGCATCCCCTTTGCTGCAAGAGTACATGTTTGTTGACTAAAATCTAGTACATATGTCAGAAAAAGACCGTCCAAATAGTCATAGTAAAGTAAAGGTATGGAAGGTGTAGTATCACTTTACAATTCTGACTGAAATGGTCATGCTTAGCAAATGGTGTGAAATTAATCTAATTTGAGTAAGGTGGCGAGCGGCAGCGAACCAGCGAAAATTTTCCGACATTCGACGCAAAACGGCCTGAAATTGAGTATACACATAAAGGTTAAGCCCCCAAAATACCTTACTTCGATGATTTTAAGGGGGGGGGGGGGGGGGGCGTGCGCCCCTTGCGCCCCTTGCGCCCCCTTCAAAATCCGCTCATGTATCTATACTGAAATTAACCCCCAAAAATGAAGAATCGGAAAATGTATATATCTCGGAAACTTCTATAACTTATAAGTAAATGTGAATTTTCGCTCCGGCTAAATTTCAGAAAATGAAACCCTGAAAATAAAATGCATACTTTATATTTATACAGCTACTTTTTCTGATTGCAGGACCGGAGCGCTTCGTTTCAATGAATTAATGTACTTTATTTAATATCTTATATTTATAAATTGCTCGTGAAACCCTGAGGGAAAAAAATCATGTAGCGACTTTAATCTGAGTACTTCCCCCTTTTTTCCCCTGAAAAAAAAAGAAAATGACATATATCTATGTAATATACATACTTACCTTCATACGTATTACGAGGATATATTTAAAATATACTTTAAATAATTCAATTTAAAACTTTAATAATTGAATATGTTCTACTCGATTATAAGAGGTATGCAGATCCTTCGCAAAATTTTCTAGTTTAACAATGCCATCCGACCTCATGAGAGAGAGAAAAAAAGAAATTAAAGTAAAATGAAGAATCGTCAGCGTTGTTGATTATGAAATTTGCGAGCAAGGTGAGACGAATTCTCTCGATTAGACGAAAAGGAACATCAAGCCATTTCTGAAAAAAAAAAAATAATGATGAGAAAACACGTGCTTCCGTGCCGTGCGTATGACTAGCTAGCAACCCCCCCCCCCCCCCAATGCATTGGAATTATAATACGATGATTTATGATGCAAAAAATATGTGTACATAGTACTAGTATCAGGAAAGTACATGTTGTTGTTGTTGTTTTTTTTTTTTTACAAAATTAATGAATCAAAAATAGTTTTGATCGATGAAGTTCTATTTATTTTTCTATTTCTTTCTCGTTTTTTCTAAAGGCCCCCATTATGAAATAAAATAACTATTTAGCGGGGGGAGGTGCACCAAATAATGATGATATTAAAAACCTTGAGTCAATCCTAGTCTGACGATCTCATCATCTAACCATGCTTTGCATTAATCTTCGTTTATTACGAACATACACAGATTACTAGCCTATTGATTTTTAGCGCGGCGTTAAATGCTTTGTCGCGTCATTTGATTGTGACGTCATAGTATGACAGTACGTTAGGTGCGATGTAGAGATAAAAGAATGAACCGGTTACGGGAATGCGCGAAACGATGCGCACACGTTTTGTCCAGGGCCTCGTTAAGGTACATGTGTTACGTACGCTTGTCTTGAGAAGATGACTATCTGGTAGAACTTCTGCGTTTGCCTCTTTCTTCCAGAAGGTTCCTCTTCGATAGCAAAAGTGTACTTCGCTCTTTTATCTAGAAGGTTGTTCTGTGGAAGCATCAATGTAATTGGCACTTTTTTTCTAGAATTTAAATTCCTCGTAGCAGCTTTGTATTATTAGAAATATCTAATAAAACATTGCGGACCTTTTGATAGTGATTTTTTTTCTTGATTCTGATTTCGAGTTGAACTTTCATTCTAATGCATTCCGTTTGTAACGCGCATTCTGATTGGTTGAGCGATGAAAAAACTGCAAGGGGATTCACGTTTCACTGCAGTTTTTGCTATGACGTCATGCGTTCCTATGACGACGTCATTAAAAGCAGACGTTTTCTAGCTCATTACTGACCAATGCATTAGAATAGGGTTACCATACTGATGTTTTACAAAAACTGACAGGGTATCGGCGAATGCCTCGCGGTAAAACTCAATTTCTGACAGGGGATTCGCCGATACCCTGTCAGTTTTTGTAAAACACACGCATGGTAACCCCTAAGTCACTGCTGTCTACAATTCAAATAAATGTTGAATGCAAATGGTCAAAGAAAGGGAAGGATCAAATGATTTGTCTCACTTATTTTTTGTTGCGGTATATTTCAATATTCATATTAGAATTATACCAAAGATGAAGTATCAATTGTAGTTCAGAAAGACTCCATTCACTACTCAATCGCTTATATGTATTCTGTTGTACAGTATCAAATTCAGAACAGGTACAAACTGCAAAGTTGTGCGGGACTTTGATTAATTTGGTGCTCTATCGTGAGTGCAGTTGAGATTGTCGTCAGGATCTTCTTTATCTCATTTGAACTTCCCTTCACAATGCAAAACAGTTCCCCTCATTGAACGAATTCACTAATGAACTACTACATGTATACAAATGTAGGGTCGATTAGCTGCGATAATGGAAACAAATTCAACCTTTTAAATTCAATTCTAATTCAATTCAAATTTTTCAAAGCCATGCAGCTTATGGATGATGACAAGCACAAATGATAATAATACTATATGTGACATAGTCAAACATGATTAGGCCATTTCTTGTTTTTATTTAAGAAATGACTATCTTACTTTTGGCGATCATGGGTGTATAATTCTGGTTGGCCACGTGCAAATTCCGTGAATAGCGAAGCGATTCTCGGAAAATTTGCACGTGTCCAACCAGAATTATACACCCATGAACACCAAAAGTAAGACAGTCATTACTTATATTTACATTTATCCTAATTATCGGTCATTTTTATTTGCATGAACATCGCAAATTTTGCCTGTAACAGCGTCAAATGTATCTTCGCTTTGGTAAATTCTCCCTACATGCAAAACTTGCACGTGGCGTCACGATAGCAACCCAAGTTATTGGAATATAATTCTAGTTGCCTAATGGGCGTTCAACATGGGGAAATTACTAGTAATGTAAATATTCTGTTTTGCGTCCTTTTAAAATTGAAAAAGCCAGCCAGGTAGAAAAACAAACAAGAATATAAAACAAAGTTACATTTTCACAATATGTGACGTACTAAGTACTATATGAAATCTGACAGAAACTTGTTTCATTGGATTTTACGATAGTTATTTAATGCAACGTCCTGAATCATGGAAGTACTTTTAACATTTTTACACGACTTAAAAATTAACGATTTCACTTTAATTTTTGTAGAAAAAAAAATGATTTTCTAAAGATTTTATCATTTAAAGTTGTAGACCCTGTTATCGTCAAAAATTGGATGAAATTTAACTTGTAAAACACAAACTGTATTTTTCTAGCATCACCAAAGTTATTAACTTTCCGTGAATAACAAAATTCTTGCAACCAAGCTCCTCAAGATAACAAAATATAAAGATAATTTATTGTAAATATTTCTGGCTCACAATATTTACACCGAAAATGGAAAACCCCAATTTACGCATGCGCATTACCATGATTACAAATTTAAAAATATATTATTCAACTTGATTAAGGGTAAATAAGTGTAGATTTTCACGGATTATTCAGTCGGTTGTTAGCAAACTTTAAAACCTTTCCAGATTGATGACTAGAAAGCTTCGTGAGATAAAGCTCGCTTTTTACGACATGAGTTTATTTATAATTATTGTGATTGTAAACATTGTGAATTCGCCGGCAAAACACATGTTATTTTAATATATTCTGGACAAGTGAACTTTTTGTAGGTTTCTTTACCCAATAAAACAAAAATAATGAAATTAAATAATATACTCTATTTTCTCGAAGATACAGGGAATACATCTTTAATTTTGTTTTGTTTTATGACTATGGGCTCAAAACCTACCAGCACGAGGACGCAAAACCGAAAACAACAAAGAAATGGCCTTACGGTACAAAGAAAAAATACAAGAAATACATGGAGAAATATAACGTGCATAAGTGCATGATAATATATGAAGAATAGCTGATTTGATAATGTAAGCAATCTAGGAAAAATAGTTCTGTGACCCATCCACCCTAAAAAATAAGAAATTCATTTGCTGTTCAAGATAACATATTTGAGCTACAAGAAGAAAAGGTGTTTTGTGACACCATTTATCCCAGGTACAAGATAAATCGTCAGAGTATTTTGAGAAGTAAAAAATGAAAAATGATCTACATCCAATTCTTTTGAAATCGAGATCGTCTCGTCGTTATAATGAAATAAGAAGAGTTTTGATGATATATCAAATATCATATATACGAGAGTACTTTTACAACTTTGAATTCTCGATCCCAGATGATTCGAATTCAAGCCATTTTGTGTGCGTATCAAGTAAAATTCAGATATCATAGTGAACACGGTAAAGAATAATATTTCATTCATTTTTCCTTTTTCATATTTATATCGCCCTACTTATATTTAACCCAAAGGGTTTCTAGTCTGAAACAGTGATATTTGCACAATTCGCATATCCACCAGCCTGGGTCATATTTTTGATATCATATTTTGCTTTTGGAAGGAGAGGAATTTCTGCAGTTCAAATTATACTGTGAACGTTTTCATCTCTCTGTTCTAAGATCAAGAGAAATGTATGACAACCCCCTGCAGTTTAACAAAATTTAAACATGTAAATAAAAAGAATTTGAGAATCAAGAACTTTTGAAAATAATGAGCAGAAATCTGAAATACGAAGGACTAGAGCTGATTAAAACCATATCTCTACATGCTCCCGGATTTGTTTTGTCGCGACATCATGTAGATCTGGTTTAAATTAGGTTGACCCCCTTCACTCTCTGTGGGTTTCTTGAAATTGACATTTTGATGAGAAAAGACCACCACCACTCTCTTGCAAGGTGATGTAATCAACAATACGTGAAGTTATGCCAATAAATGTCTCTAGGAATTTTTCATTTCAAATATGTTAACATGTTTAGGGGAATTCCCTCAAAAACATTATTCATGAGTTTATCATTTTCTTTTTACCGTATAACCAGAAATTTTCGCGAGAATAAAATTTCGCGATTTCATAGTAAAATAGGGTGTCTTAATTTTCGTGAGTGCAATTGTTCGCGATTTCTGAATTAAAAACAAATATATACATATGACTGGTGTTTTGCATCTTTTGTCATTGATGTTTTATATATTGGTATTTTATAATAAAATTCACGTTTAATGAGGTTTATGTTATACCATACCAGAACAAAATTTTTCGCGTGAATAATTTTTCGCGATTCCAAATCATTCGCGAATATTGCGAAAATTAGTATCTAGCGAAAATTTCTGGTTATACGGTATAACTGTTTTTAAAATAATTTTCTTTTAATAACAGCGCATTTTACACTTTGTTTCGGCTGTTTTCGCTAGATGGAAAAAAAATTCATATTACATGTAAAATCAAAAGTTATATGAGAAAATTGTATTTGTAAAGCCAATTTTAGAACACAAAATGACATGAAGTTCGGGATTTTCGTTATATACAGAGTTACTTCCCGTTCGAGACGGTAATGAAAAATGATGACGTAAACCTATTGAAACGTCATCAAATGTCTATGTAAACCAACGTTGAATTCAGGGCAGTACGCTACAAAACCGATGTTTCTATAGAAATTTGATTACGTCACAATGCCTTTACGTCAGATACCGACCCAAATCGAACACAAGCAAGACGGAATACAGACTCTAAGAGTGAATCCTACGACAATATTTGGTACTGATTTAAAGAGTTTTAAAATTCGATAATATATATAGTGTTTTGAACGTCTGTCGATATTTTGCAATCAAAGTCTGAATCCAGTAGCGTAGCTACCATGTATGCTTGACATGTATGCTAATTAAAGCATCCACATTTTCCGAAATTTCTGAATTTGCACTAATATAATTTCCTTGAATTTGTCACAATGCTCTGGAAAGGCTTTTTTATCGGAGCTTCCAAGTTCAAAGATACTTGAACCTTCTTTGGGATGCCAGACCCTTAGATAAAGCATCCACTTAATTTAGGCCCAGCTACGCCACTGGCATCACACAATAATGCATAGGAAAGCGTAGGCAGATCCAGGAGAGTCTCGGGGTTACATGTACGTAGTCAGGAGGTCATGTACATGTCCATTGTCCAGTCAAACTGCATTGTACGGAGTGTGGTTTTGAAACAAAAATAAATTCATATATTCCGAAGGTTTTAATCTTCATCCAGACCTCCTGAGTCCTTCCCTCGTTCTTGCACATCATAAACATTACAATCTGTCTGCTTCTTTTTTCTTTAAATCATAGGCTGGTCCGTGATATCTATCCCAGTAAGAACCACTAAGAAAAATTCCAGATCCGCGCATGTTTCTGAAACAATTAAAAAAGTGATATTCTATATGATAACTCAAGTAGTAGCCACTTAAGAATGTAAACTACATGTAAATAGAAGGTAAATCCCCGCGAACGTTAGAAGTGCGACATAAATATTTCAGAAAATTGCCTCTAGATACAAACTGATTATGAAATATATATTCTGTGACATTGGCTGAAAACTGGCACAGAATGTCATTGCAAAATTAAAGAGATATTTGATTAATTAATTGCCATAATAGGATAGGATGTAGTGTCGCAACTCAAAATGTAATAACAACCTAAAATATAATAAACTGGATTTATTACATTTTAGGTTATTACAATTTAGGTTGACCATCCAAACAGAAAATATAATAACTTTAAATGTAATAAATCCAATTTATTACATTTTAGGTTGTTATTACATTTGAAGTTGCGACAACGCAGTATTCCTTCGGATTTTATGAAATCAAGAAGAGGGAAAGATCTCCAACCAGAGCCCGTAATAAGACCCAATCCAATTTATTACATTTTAGGTTGTTATTATATTTTGAGATGCGACAATGCAGTGTTCTTTCTGATTTTATGAAATCAAGAAGAGGGAAAAGATCTGCAACCAGAGCCCGTAATAAGACCAAAATATCAGCAAGACGCACATACACTGAGGGAGATTAGAACATCCATCATAATATCAAATAGAAGCGCCGATATTGAAGGCGGCGGGGGTATCTGTCTTACATACTCGAAAGTTGAAACATTTAGGGAAGGTTTGAAACTTCTACGTTGCCATTCTTTTTTTTTAAATAATATTAATGTAATAATTGAAACTGGTATTTTGGGGGTTCTTCGTAAAACTTTAAAAAATTAGATATCTTAATTTTAATATTAATAACCATATTATATCTAATAAGGCCATTCAATAAAGTAAATATCCATTACACTGCCTTTCAAAATGAAAAAAAAAACCCATAATTATGTGGGTATTCTTGTTGTAAAAATGGCTGCTTCATTGCTCAAGAGTTTATGAATGATTTTGCAATTCATGAAACAACGCCACTTAACGATTAAGTACAAGGATATCCGAACAGGATCCTCTGACATGTGTATAAGGCCATCGTAAATTAAAGGAGACAAGAAATCCCAAAACATAGTGATCAAATTGCAAAGATGGATTATTCAGAAGAATAATAGGTCGAGGTTACAAGGGTACCTTAATAAATAAATAAAAAAAGTTTGATTGATCATGAAGTTTTCCTTATCCCTCGCCTGTCCATTGGATCGGGATCAATATTGAATGAATATTGAATTGGCAGAGGTTTTATCTCCGGGTACTCCGGTTTCCTCCTGCTTATTGAACACCCACCCCCCCCCCCCACCCCCCCCCCCCCCCCCGATACGCCAACATCTGAGCCAACGTGAGACATTAATATAAGTTGTGTAACCTGTTTGTTAAAACGTTGTAAAATAAATAAAGTTTAATTAATTGAATGATTCTTATCTTTTTTCTATATTTGGAGCATTTTGAATCCCTCTTTAGAATAAGTCACTTGATCCTCATATGCGTTAATGTTTTTAAATGGAAATTTAATGACTAATCAATAAAGAGGGGTTCAAATTCCTGTGGTTTGGGTTTAATTTCTGATCCTTTCTCTAGAAATGCTTGCCTTTGAACGGGAAACAGAAGAAGGTCTAGAAATGTTACCTTGGCCTAATCTGTACAATCGCTAAAACCAGTCCATTCATATTATTCTCAAGTGCCCAATTACCCAGTAAGTCCTAATCGTACTTGATGTAACAAGTATCGTTTGATATCAAATGTCCAATCAGCGGCAATTCATCTGATAAGGGTATATAGCTTCCGTCTCCTTTTTCAGATTATTTTTTATAAATTCTTCTCTTTTTTTCGGAGGGGGGGGGGGGGGGGGGCTAAAAGGGAATTTAATGTCCATTCTTAAATTTCCATATAAAAGAGGTTCGTTTTGGTCATTCCACGATAAATCGGAATTCTGGTGTGTTTTGAATAGCTACATGTACAGAAGCATAGAAGGGAAATGATGAGGGGAAAAATTATCTCGTGCGCACGAGTTACTAAGTCGTGAGCACGAGTTACCAAGTCGTGAGCACGAGTTACCAAGTCGTGAGCACAAGTAACCAAGTCGTGTGCGCACGAGTTAGTAAGTCGTGCGCACGAGTTACAAAAGTCGCGAGCACGAGATAGTAAGTCGTGAGCACGAGATAATTTTTTTCTCACCATGTCCCTTCTATGCTTCCGTATACATCTCTTTGATGTCACCAGTAATTTTAGAATCTGCAGCTGGATATGAATGACATTTCTCTGAATTTCAAAATATCAGTCGCCTTGAACCTGCATAGTGGTGAAAATAACTCATCATTGAGGACACTTGAATGCAGTGCATGATGCACTTACTAAAGATATGATTTTCTATAACTCCCTTATTGTCTGCTATTGATAAACGGTTCTGAATACCTTATTTACTCTTCGAAATCTATTGGCAGAGACGATTGATTCAAGAAGACTCTCAATATTCCTTTAGTTTAGGGGGGTTTGAAAAAATGAAATTGTGGCAAATTCAAAAGGAAGATTTAAAATCAGATAAAACAGTAAGTAGTTGTGAAGTGGTATATCTTTTTTTTAAATACCGAGACTTGCTTGATCCTTAAAAACTGGATGACATTCTATGAAGTGGTTGCGCACGCAGAATACAACCACCAATCAAGTTCTTTTGCAATACATCATGTCGAAAACCGCATCTGGGTCGAGGACAATGAGCGCAATGGCAGTCTGCATTTATGACGCATTGGATTTAAAAACAAAAAGTTTGAAATAGAAGAAGATATTGAATTGCTGCTTCCAGTAAAATTCTAATAAATTCTGTGCAGAGAAAGACGGAAAGGTATATTAAGTAAATCAAACCCTTTGCAAAATCTAGAAAAAGGCTTAGTTACATCTCAAATTCTGTGCAGCGATTACGGAAAAAGCAGTTGAACATTCGACAGCTAAAAAGAAACCGTTGTAGAAATCGAGACAGAAACAGAAAATCTGACTTGCACAGTGTACATGTATATATAAGGTTTCGCGAAATTCTGTTTAACGGTTGTGGAAGATGGAAATCACCCAATCACAGCATATGGTGTCAATCTTTTAGAATTACTTGACCGATTTCGTAAAGAAGCAATTCTACCACATGACCTTTAAAACTTACCTTCTGAAAAGCTTTGTGATAATGAGAATCTGCGTATTGGTCGGAAAATGTGAAAAGCTTTAAGTTAATTGCTCTTGCTATATTACGAAAAAGAAAATGGAAAAAAAACATTTGAAATACAGATACAATGAAAAAATCAAACAAGGAGAAACTACGTTTAAGTCGAGCCCCCCCCCCCCCCCCCTAAAAAAATCTAGTATTAAATCATCCCCCCTCCTCTTCCCACCTCTGACCCATCATCTTTTTGGATATGCGCGTGTTTCATAGTCTATTATGATCTACGACCATGATGACTGCTGATAAGGTTTTTAACACATCATCATCTGGTTTATGGCTTGTCAATGATTTAGTATGTTTCAATTTTATTAAAAAAAATTATAATTATGTAAATATGACGGTAATTTTGCCAAATTTGGATGTAAAACATTTGGTTTCCAAGAAAATGCACCTCAGATGACACCGTTTGAAGATATGCAGACATATATTGATGGTGTGATGACACTGTAAGTATGTTATTAAGATCAAATATTATAGATCCTCAACAGGCTTCGCTATCTTGATAGCATGGCTTGATTGTTGAGGGAATTTCCCTTCTCCTTCTAGTAGTATCTATATCTGAAAGAAGCTGTTTTTCTTCAGATTAATTTACAACTGCATTTGTTTAATTATTATCAGTGACGGATACAGCGGGGGGGGGGGGGGGGGGTCGGAGCACATCCCTTCCCCTTTAATTTTGCAAAATGAGTAGAGAAGATGTAGCTACTTTAGTAGATATCCTTAAATAGAACGTCTCCCCGCCTTTGAAAATATGCTTGATCCGCCCCTGCCGAACCTTATTCACACAAGATTGTGTGAACTATCGATAATGATATTAAATTTCCAATTTTCCAATACACGGATCTAATATTAATTAGTTTTTTAGTTATTGATTTTTGTTAAGACAAAAACAACTGTCAATATCGCTCACGGTTTTCTTCTGCTGTAATCTTTGAAAAAGACGAGTTGCGATTAGGTCAAGGACGACGGAGAGGTGACCCAGATTATACTTAAAAATAAAGAGAAAAGTTATATGGCAAAGTCATGGAGGGATATTAGGCTTATGCAAATGCATGCACAGGACGGAAGAAGGGTGTATATAGTATAGAGAAAATTATTCTCATAATCTAATACTCCTCGATCGGACTAGAACCCTTCCCTCTACAAAATATCTGAATGTGCGTATGAGAGAGAGAGAGAGAGAGAGGAACTCTAACCCAATTTTTACGAGATAAATAGACACATTATGAAAATAAAATTGCTGTACCAGTACTTGGAAGCATGAGATTAAATTTTTTTATAGAAGAAGTCGTCAGGTAATAAATATCTTTAAACTTCCTTTATTGCAATACATATCACACTACATGTAGTTGAACCTAATTCTAGATTAGCAGCCATTGTATTGGCTTTTACTACTCATGCACCTTGGTCTCTCACATGGTTGCTTCGAGGTCTTTGAATGACTATCTCATCTTATCATCTGTAAGTAAACGGCTAAGATCAATACATGTAGTGATCTCTAATTTGTTTGTTTTAATTGTTCAATTTTTGCAACCTTTTCCCCCACCTCAATATAATTAAAAGAGAAATACATTATATGATATCTATTTAGTATATTCAATAAAGCTCAGCTTCTTTATCATTTCCTGACGAGATTTGCAGCCTTTTCCATCCAAAGTATGCCACGGTATGGTATAGATCTAGAGCGCCTGCCTTCAGCCAATCCGCACAATAAGATTCTATTTTTAAACCAGGAAGTCGAATATTGCAGTACTGTATAGCTGAAGTGGTGATTAAAAGGAAGTTTCGTTCAGTAGTTGGTAGAAACACATTGGTCGCTGATAGAGGGAACAGTGCTCCCTATAAGAAGGGATTTTTGCGAATAACAAGGAAGATTTAAAATTTTTTTTTACCTATTTTTAAACTCGTTGAAAACAGGAAATTATTGAACTTATGTATTTTAAGGAAATTATTCCATGTTTCAGTGTGGCCGTTTCAAGGTAAATTATTTTACTTTGACCCGATGTTTGGGAAGTGCTTGGGGACATTTTGGAATATTCTCCAAGACATCGGAAGCACAATGTTTTTCGAAGTTAGCGAGCTTCTGGTGATTTCGTTGACTGTGAATATATGTATCGCTATATATGCAGGGACATTAAGACTGCAGAAAAATTGTATAGGAAAATGTTGTTGTAAAAACGAGAACTGGTTCATCATACTCTGCCGGACTTTTCAGAATAAGCAATATATTCTGTCCAAATTGTAAGTATTTTTCATATTGAAATATATTATTTTAACATATATTACACATAATTACATTTTGATTATATTTCATGTTCCATTTTTAAAAAATGTATAAATCGGCGTAAATCGGATTAGATTTGTTTAAATTAATTAATCACAATAAAACTACATGTAGTTGGTTAGATAGGGGTTCATATTGGGTATATTAGAATTCAAATTTTTCAGTTTTAAAGAAATAATGAAAACATAAAAAAAATCCCAGTTTTTCATATATGCCTTTCTCGTTCAGAAATTATTCATTAGGTTTGTGGATTGAATTAGGTATTTAAAAATATCCTACAGCTGACTATTAAAAGTTTTGTTTTGTTTTGTTTTTTTCTTTTTGTTTTTTGTTTATTTGTTCGTTTGGTTTTTTTTTTTTTTTTTTTGGTTTCGTTTTTTTTTCATTTTGATTATTTTCACGAAATTCACAAACAAAAATGTAAAATTCTCGATGAATTGATCATAAAGCGAACTAAATCACCCGGATGAAAATACGTCAGAAATTTAAGGTGAATTATGGTAAGAGATGTACATGTAATATAACTGACATGCAGTTCCGCATCCGTATATATTTCTGCATGACGGATTTCAGTATAGATCGATCGATAACAACGGTGCGTTTCTTTTTGCCTGGTATTTCCTGACATTGATATATTAGTATATATAGAAGAAACTAATCAGAAAAAAATATATATAAAAGGGTGCAGACATGACGTTGAATAAGGGGAAAAATCGATGTGTGGGCTTTCTTCATTGGTCTGTCGTGTCTTTTTTTTCTCTTATCAATCATGAGTTGACACAAACAAATGACAAAATAGAACGCCATAGAAAAATACACGGATAGGTCAACGACTACGAATAGAAAGGATGATGGCCGAGGGTCGACCTTGCCATTTTTAAAGAAAAATTATTCAATGGCGGATCCAGATTTGTTTTCAAATAGAAAGGGTCAAGGGATCCAGTGTTGAGAGAGGATTCAGCATATGATTCTAGTAAAATTTTGTAGATTAATTTACAATATATCTAGATAATTATCAATATTGATTCAAAAAATTGCAAATTTTACAAAAGGGGGTCATTGTCCAATAAGCTCCACATCCGATCCATGAATGTAGAAATACTTCAATTGGAAATTTATAATGAATGAAATTAAATATCGTCCGAAAAAACAAACACTTGACTTAAAGGTTTGAATGGATTTTCTGTTTACAAAAAGCCCATACACAGTGTGCAAAAAAGGCGTCTTTTTTTAGAAACAGCAAGTTTTTGTTTTAATCTTTGGTACGACGGGGTGAAAGTAGATTAAAGGTATCCCGAAATTTTATATATACACGTACATTTATATACACAACAAACGTTGATTGTTGGGCACTAACGGAATGAGGTCAAACTGAAAGTATGTCTTTGTTTTAAAATAATTTGAATTAATCAAGGTAACGATAGAGGAATTATTAATTATTTAGTTATAGGTAGAGCGTCGAATTTAAGCACCTTAGAGTACAATGTACCTACCACATTTTAAACATGTATATATACCGTCAAATTTATTTGAAGGGGATTTCCGTAATTAGTCCAATTTAGAGGTACCACATGTTTACACACTGGAGGGGAATCCCATTTTGGTTTTGATTATTAAAATTAACTTGCTATAAATATGATTAAACGAACTGCCTCATTTTATGGCATTTTCTGAATTCTAAAATCGCATTTCTAAATGTATAATGTAATGATTTTAATGTTCTGATTATTATTCGAATGACCGATTATGGTAATATTTTTACAGTTTTTGAATTATTTATCTATAAAGAAATGCGAAGGGGGATTTTTGTGGACTATGGAACAGCCGATCCGTACTTTATCATGATTTTTTTCTGTTCCCGTGCTATCAATTATGTAAGATTTACATCTAGTAATAAAAAAGGGAATTCCCCCTCTAAATGTGCATAGTTTCAAGTATGTTACGTCACAAATCTTCACCGCAAAATCTAAGTGGGGAATGTTGAATGAATCTAACTTTGATAGATCGATATTAAACTTTTAAAGAATCAACGCACATCTTAAGCTGTACTACCAATCCCCCTTCAGTGGTTTATTTCCCTATTCGATTATAGAATGACTGTATCCTTGGGATGGCCAACCATTCCCAATATTTTTTTTTTCCGGAAAAACGGAATTCAATTGAGGGTGGGGTTGTGTGGGCGGTTCTGGAAAACGATCTTGGGGGATTCAGCCCATTAGGACGGATCCAGTCGAAGATTTTGACCAAAAAAAATGAAAACTGTTCAAATAAGAATTTTTGGCAATTCCATTGGGGGGGGGGATCCTGAATCCCCTCCGACCTTACCTCATCTACATGTAGATCCCCACGTTTGATGGTCCCAAATCAATTTTTTTTTTGTAATTTCGTCGTATTCATAAAGTGGATCGAACAGTAAATCAAATTTAAAATACATGTATCAGACACGATTACGTCACATGTGAATTAAAGTTTTAGTTTGAGATTCTTCTTATTACATGAAATATGACGTAATAGATCAAAATAACGTCAAAATATCGATTAGTTGAATTGATCTTTCATATCAATTTGATATTTGACAACATTTCTAAAAGTAACAACAAAATAATACATGTACATCTCAAGAGGAATTCGAAATGTTCGACAAAACAATCTGTATGAAAAAAACAAAACAAAACCATCGAATTATTTCGATTTTATTTAGATACAACTTCGTCCATATCTTCGTTAAGACTCAATTGAAAATTTAAACCATACAATTGATAACTGCGTATCATTAACGATCATTGTGTTGTACATAGGGACTTGACAACTGTACAAAAGCTTAAATGGTCGTGATGTGATATGATCAATGTATAGACCACCGGTTGTTAAATACAAAGAGAAATTGATTTCGTAACCCTTGTTGTCTATGTAAGGCAATAGTAATGAAATATTTTGTTTCACGTCTGCTGGTGCATTATTACCATTTACGATAATTGTACAGAAAAGACAAACGTGTATTTTCCATTCACAAATAGCCAGAATTTCAATTCAAATCGACCTTCATCTCAGTAAATGCCCTTTGCCGTGTCTGCTCGTACACAAGTTCCCCGCGAGGGGTTTGACAGTAAGCGCTTTGAATATTCTTTCCTGACATGGTCGCCATAGCATTTCTTTCTATATAGACAAAACCTCAGACAGTGCATGCTTTTTAGATATTGTTTTCATTTTCGAACGTGAACATAGCCAAACAGGGGTTGCTTACTCCTCCCGGGCACCTGGTCCTACCTCTAGCTCGCTAGGGGTCCGTCGATGCTCACATTTGTGCTTTATTGTGAGTTGAGATTGTCGTCAGAACTCCTTTTACTCATTTGTTAACCATATTTAAAACGCATATGCCATAATAGGGCTTTTCTTCTTAAGATAAAGTCAGACTTATCCACCCCACTTAAAGATTTTTTCCTTTTTTTCTTTAGTCTTACTTTCCCTCGATTAAGTCACGTGGATCATGTGTTCGTGTGTATCCATGCCCGACAGGAGGGTTCATTTCAGAAAAAGTTCAGGACGTTAATAAAATATCTAATTATTCTGGCCTAATCTTTTAATAGTCAACGTTACCAAGTTCCGTTCCACACAACTAAAATAATTTTAAAAAGACCCGACATCAAATCGTGTGGTTTGGTTGGTCTGACAAAGGTTTAAACTATACAAGTATTTCATTATATTAATTAGGCGTGTAAATATAGGTCATTTTTGAGAACTATATCATCGTAAGTTAATTTGCTTGTAAAGGGAGATAACATTGTTTGAAGACTAGGTCTCTAGGTCACTGCACAAAGCACTCCAAAGATTTCAAAGAGATTTACTGCACATGATATTTGTATGGGCAATTCAACAAGGAAGTACAAATAGGTTACAGAGTGATTCGAGAGTTGTACATTTCGTAAATTCGCGGAAAATTATAAATAACAAAAATTGCCCTAGTGTTCTTACTAAGAATTTCTTAAATCATTAATTGTCTTTAATTGTCATATCTTTGTGTACAAAGAAGTAAATCAAGTATAACCAAAAGTCAACTTAGCTATGCATGCATTGCACACCTCTGCATGCAATGCGCATGTATCGTTTTATAAAGAAGACAAACAAACAAACAAACAAACAAACAAAAAAAACATGTACAATACATTGAAATTCAGCAACCAAGGAAATTGCTCGATTTATGAAAGTTTGTATTTATTAACGTCAAATTGAGACATTATTTTGATTATTAAAATATCATATTTTTGCTCTTTTCCAGTGTCACAGAGCAGTTCACAGCGTGGGTTCTATCCGCGGCAGGCGTCGGTGCTTTGTTCACTTCCGGTGTAATATATCGTCCATTTGACGGCACATTTCCCGAACCATACGCACAATTCATACCCATCCTTCTCTCCATCAATATCGGACGTTACTTCTACATGCTCGTCCAGGACCTCTACATCCTTCATTTAATCGAAGCATCTAAATATAGAACGGACACCATCCATCATGTTGTTGCGTTCGTCTGCTATTGTGTTTTCCTCGTTTTCAAGCAGAATTATCTGTTGGCCATAATTGGAATCACGATGGAACTAAGCACCACAATTATAGAAATTTCAAAAATTACCAAAGAACTCGGAAAAACGAAGACCAGATTTTACCAAAGACTTACTCTTATCAGTTGTATTTCCACTATTACCTTTCGGGGAGTAGTTCCGGTGACGTTTTTGATTATTGCAATGTTCTTGCAGACTCCGTTCACAATGCACTATACAGTATTGACAATATTTTTTCTGAGCATAATATTTTTCTCGGTAATTAATGTTTGGTTGATTTTAACGACAATTCAAAGGTTAGTGAAATCATTTTGTAACAAATCTAGTCTTTTCCGACGCACGGAAAGTTCTAGTCACGTACCAACGTTTCAAGACTCGACAGCTTCGAATGACTACCAGTTCTTTACGAAAAACAACCTCGGTTACATGAGGCGATATGATAACAAAAACCTGTGCTATGTTGAAGAAGAAAAATTGAATACAACCAAGAAAATGACAGCGAAGGACAATATACCAACAGCTGGGTTTCCCGTAAACATGCACCAAGCAAGATCATTGGAAGACATTGACTCGAATGAGACTTCCGTCGAATCTCAAAATAATTCATCAGACAATAGTGTGCCGGCAGCAAGCAACTCTTACATTGTTCGTTTTGAAAGGGAAAGAAGTAGCGACCGATCAAGTTCATCGGGACGCGCATTAATCTCTGAAACTTCTCATTCCGCCGCGTCTGCATCTTCATCACAGGAAACTGGAGCTGTAAATGTATAAATCCGAGCCAAAAACGGTCGTAAATAGAATCCCGAGAGCTTTCATTTCATTAGCGTCAAAGCTTACCATTATGATAGATTTTGTGTTTTGTTTTGATGTTTTTCAAGGTTTTATGTATTTTGATTTTGACATTATGTGATGTCATAGGACTACCTCTATTTATAAATGAACATAAAAATAGAAAAAAATATCATTTCTCATTTCTGATAAAAAGCATATTTAGTAGCCAAGGCTATTTCATCTGGAGCCGCATTGGCATACATGTACCTTGGGAATTCTATAATTATGTACAATCGCCGATCTTTCAATATGCAACATCAAATCACAAATGTACCAATGCTAGATATGACACAAAAATGTCACTATTAAATAAAGTGAACAAGTGGTAGAGTTCAAATCCCCGGAGCAGTCCAACTTAGTTCGATCGTGCCACATATTGCAGTTTGTTATGTATCTCCACCTTCCTACTTTGTCATGAGAGTGTGAAAGTGAAAAAAAACACACACACACACAAATCAAATAAATATATCAGATTCTTCAAATCATTATCAATGGGCATGCAAAACCAACAAAAAAACCTACTAAAACACTATGGAAAGGGACTCAATTTAATCCCAAAGATCAGGTGCCTGGTAGGAGTAAGCACCCTCACCTTGCCCGCATCACACATCACGTCAGCTATGCGGGAAACGTAGAAGCAAATTCGATGTTTCTTTGAAAGACAGTCAATATTTAAGGTCGTCAGCTAGTATAGTGTCTTTGTTTGTTTGTTTGTTTTGTTTTGTTTTGTTTGTTTGTTTTTTGGACAAACATCTCCCACTATTCACGATGCACATACAATGCAGAACCAAGACATAAATGATTACAAAGAGGTGATTTTTTATAACCCTATCCTCTCCCCTTGTTGGAAATGCACGATTGGTACCCGGAACTACAATTTTACACATAGATAATGCATGGTGTAGTTATCCGGATTGAAGGCGTAACCACAATTATTAAGGGTGCCATTAAGCTTTTTTCTCCGTTTGATCGATACGGTATGGCTAATACAGACTTTTTTTTGAACTTTTACTCGCTTTGATATTCTAACTTAAAACAAAAACAAATTACAAATGTAGACTTACCGACGGAATGACCGACAGAGCAAAGCAAAATGCCCATCTGTTTCCAAGGGGAAAGGGGTGGAGACACAAATTAAGGAAGTGATTTGGCAAATGCAAATACTTAAAACAAAATGATCGATTTGCACTAAGGAAGTTGAAATCAAATCTTAGTGCTAATGCATTGTAATTCCTTTGCCGATATGTTCCTTAATCAATATTGCAGGCAATTTATAATAAAATATAACACAGAAAACTGATAAGCATTATATATAGGTAGTTGCTAGGAAACAAAAACGTCACAGATTTATATAACAAAACGTTATTTCGAGCTAAGTGCGCTTCGAGGTTAATATATAATTCATCTATCCCGGAAGTGCCTTTATGTGTCCAGTAATTAATTGACATAAAAGAAATTGTTTAATTTTTTTCTTGATTACATTGACAAAATCGATAGTAGATTGTTGAACTCAGACAATCCTAGCTTTATAGTGCTCCCAGACCACAAGTTAAAGAAACGAGGGCAACTCGATTCCCAAGATAGACGGCTATGTCTGGTTCATTCAGCATCATCTCTTTAGTATTCTATTTCACAGACTTATAGAAATAAATGGAATTTGATCCCCTACAAGACCCCATAACAACCACAGAATATAATCATGTTCATCGGGGCTGTGATAGTTTTCAAGTAATAGCTCGACGGATAGATATTTTAAAATGATGTGGTAATTCGGATTACGTGTTTGTGCCCCTTAACGTATCCAATGTACAAATCTTTAGATTCGTAAAAGGGAGATCGAATTTTTGTCCTTTATCGGAGGAAAAAAAAAGGTTTTTACTTTCTTTTAGATCTATTTTCATCGTTTTCATACGGTGTTCCCCTTGTTGAAAATGCACGATTGGTACCCGGAATTACAATTTTACACATAGATAATGCATGATGTAATTTTCCGGTTTGAAGGCGTAACCACGACAAAATAATTCGAGGGGACGAGACAAAAAAAAAATAATAAAAAAAAAACGAGTTTGTTTTCTGCTTCCTTTTTTTAAAGTAAGAATGCAAAAAAAACAATTATAACTCGTTCTCATGATATAATAATTTGAGGGAACGAATTAAAAAAAAGAAGAAAACAACATGTCACCTCTATGTCATCGTAATTTCATACTACTTCCTGTTGTGCGAAGCAGTGAGCATGGTGAGATAAACTGCATACTTGAGAATTTGAGACTTACGAAAGATTTTGTCAAAAAAGGATAAAAGTAAATTTACTCTGAACAATTCATAGGATTACCTATGCCAGAATTTGATATGAATTCCTTTTTCAAGATCGACATAGCAGTTCGTGATAAGAAAGCTTGTCCATTTTCGTGCAAGATTAAATTCTGGTTGGTTTGGCGACACCATATATTAAATGGCTGGCAGTTACTCGTAAGACTACACCACTCAGCACCAAGGGGACACGAAGTTTTCTTGTTCATTCAAGAATGATGAAGTCCCCGTGATTGACTCACATGTATTGGTTTCAAAATATTCTATATATACATGTAGATAAGGTCAAGGTCATTTCACAAACAATTCTGTATCTGTTACAGTAGGCTGCACCAGGAAGATAATAAACCATCTTTTGATATGCCAACGAAATGGCTTTTTTTTTGTCGACATGAAAGCAAAAAAGGAAGTTCGAATTCGAGCATGTTACAAAAAAGAAAAGAAAAACAGATTAAGTTATCAAATAGGTTTTAAACTTTGAAACGATTGTCTGACAGGTATACTTTCTTCAGTTTTTTTTCTTAATTCAAAGACGCCCACCTACCGATATTCAGGAAGTACAAGTAACAATGTGGATTATTTGCACATGACAAGTTATTGTTACATACATTGTATACCATAACTGAACTTCACCGAGGTAGCATAGTGTAGACAATTTTGTAATCGAGTGGCCAAATTGCCGAAACTTCATTAATACCTAAATGAAGGACATACTAGTAACAAATAAGCTTCAAAACTGAAGTGGTTTCCAATGACATGCAGCGCAAACACCCAAAATGTAAACAAACACACCCAAAACGTAAACAAACACACCCAAAACGTAAACAAAAACACCCAAAACGTAAGCAAACACACCCAAAACGTAAACAAACACACCCAAAATGTAAACAAACACAACATCGATGTCAATAAAGATAAACATCTCCAACAAGTCTATTGTATATGTTACAGGGAAATTGTGTAAATCGATTAGTTATAATTACATGTAATTCCTGAAATTGGCCAGGTATTTCATGTAATTCCTAAATTTTTCACGAATTGTTACACTTATTTTCTTACCTGAATTTCGTCTCATATTGACTTTTGAAATCAATGCTTCTTCGCTGATTTGATGCTGAATATCCTCTCTCTCAAGTAAAACGGAATGTTTAAAATAAGTGGAAATATTCGAACTAAAATAGATAATTTCTATTATCGAAAGTATCTAACGAAAAAATGGTATTTAACCTCCTTTATTTTTCTTGATAAATGCACAAACACGAAAAAAAAAGCCTTATTTCAACTACCTTATATGTGATATTTTGAAAGGATTTAAGATCAATAAAAAAAAGATGTGCTGTGTAGGTAACGAAATATTGTATATATGTTTTGTGATAACTCTGATGTGTCATTGGCACAAAGAAATAAATACTTGAACTTGAACTTGAATGCCCCATCCGACAGCAAGAAAGAACATACCAGTATTAAAGACCATTAAACAAGTCTAAGTAACTTATTCCTGTCCCTCGGTACGTAAATACCTGTGGGCATCCCCCTTCCTCCAAAAATGTCTAAATACTAAGATTTTAATTCCAAGTTTCATAGAAATCGGTAAAGAAAATATTCGGGACGAATCGATCATCACTGCACTTTGGTACGTTAGCTATATTGAGTAAGAGGTACTAGAAACATTTCGCACATCAGTAGGCCTACAAAAAAGTAAAACCAAATTGTGCTGCGGCGTGAGGTTTTCGAAAATACCATTTCCCTATCTATTTTAAGCATTATCAGCCGTAATAACGTCTCTGACACTATTTCTTCCTTGTTCAGTGATGGAATTATACATAATATATGTACATGAAAAATATCAATCAAAACGCAGTTTGATCATTTTCAGAACTTATTTGAGTGTAAAAATGATAAAATATTTAAGGAATTACATGTAATCCCTAATATTTTGGAGATTGCATGTAATATTCCTAAAATGAACAGGAATTTCACGTAATCACTGAACCTTTCAGAAATTATACGAAATCCCTAATTACACTTATTCCTTGTAAGATATACAATAGACAGAAATTTCAGATTTTTTATTCTTTGTAAATCGAAGGTCGTGATAAGAATGAACCAATCACAGCTACAAGAAATCCTTTTAAAACGTTCGTAGATCTCTTTTCAAAAGGTACAATGAACTCGATATCTGACGCACTGACCCGAATAACCAATATATCATGATTTGATATCGACAGTATGATGGATATACGCTGATAGTCCTTGGAACAGTCCGTGCTCAGCTGAAAGGAGCGAACTGAGTTCAACCAACTACATAAACACACAATTTTTTAATAAATCAAATCAGCAGTTAGCTTGCCGTATGTACAGAGATATTCCATCTATTCTATGGAATTGGGCATACAAGCATTTTTATTATACTTTTACATGTACGATATATGAAATAAAAATGCAATGATCGCTGTGCGATATAAGTCCCCTACCGGCGGCAGAAATTTATGACTTGCATCTCTGTTCATCAGTTCATCTTCTGCAACAACAGCCAGGAAAAGTCTGGGAAACTGAATTCACGAAATTTGCTAAGTGCCAAGTTAAACTCAAATCTGCATCACACTATAATGTATTCACATACAAAAAAAT
This sequence comes from Pinctada fucata, assembly GCA_028142955.1. NCBI lineage: Eukaryota > Metazoa > Mollusca > Bivalvia > Pterioida > Pteriidae > Pinctada > Pinctada fucata. The sequence continues at coordinate 29,975,602 of AP027113.1, read as the reverse complement.
CAGCTCGTTATCTGCAATAACAGGCATGAAAAAGTCCGGAAAACTGAAAATTTCATGAAATTTGCTAAGTCCAAGGGCCATAACTCTTGTAAAAATAGGTCAATGGAAATCAAACTCAAACTTGGTCTGATTCATACTGAGATGTATTCATTTACCAAAAATCAGTGCATTATTTGCAATAGAACTAAAGAAAAATTTGCTAAGTCCAAGGGCCATAACTCTTGTAAAAATAGGTGAATCTAAAGCAAACTCAAACTTGATCTGTATCCCATTGAGATATATCCACATACCAAAAATGAGTTCAATATATGCAACAACAGCGGAAAAAAGTCCGGAAAACTGAAATTTTCATAAAATTTGCTAAGTCCAAGGGCCATAACTCTTGTTAAATTAGGTCAATCGAAAGCAAACTCAAACTTGATCTGTATCCCATTGAGATATATCCACATACCAAAAATATGTTCAATATATGCAACAACAGCGGAAAAAAGTCCTGAAAACTGATAATTTTCATAAAATTTGCTAAGTCCAATGGCCTTAACTCTTGTAAAATTAGGTCAATCGAAAGCAAACTGAAACATGATCTGTATCTTTTTGAGATATATCCACATACCAAAAATGAGTTCAATATATGCATCAACAGCGGAAAAAAGTCCGGAAAACTGAAACTTTCATAAAATTTGCTAAGTCCAAGGGCCATAACTCTTGTAAAATTAGGTCAATCGAAAGCAAACTGAAACATGATCTGTATCCCATTGAGATATATCCACATACCAAAAATGAGTTCAATATATGCAACAACAGCGAAAAAAAGTCTGGAAAACTGAAAATGGGACAGACGGACAGACGGACAAACGGACAGACGGACAGACAGACAGACAGGCCGAGAGGAAACTAAGAGTCCCCTTCGGCGTTGCCGGTAGGGGACTAAAAAATCGTAACACTTAGGTCAGGATCAAAAATGAAACTATCATAAACAAGTCCATCAATCAATAACGGACCAAAGATTTCAAAAATTTCTTTCTTTCTTTCATCAGTATTTAGAATGTTTTGTTGATAAGATCACAGGGATTTATCGCGCTTCCCTGTTGCTTGATTTACTACGGATTATTTAAAGGGTCCTATATTTACTCTAAACAATTCTTCAGAATTTGATATAAATTCCTTTGTTAAGATCGACATAGCAGTTCGTTATAAGAAAACTCGTCCATTTTCGTACACGATTAAGTTCTGGTTAGTTTGGCGACATCATATATTTTTAAAATGGCTGGCAGTTATTGGATTCGAATTTTTCTTGTTCACTCAAGAATGATTATTATCCCTTCATTATGCGTCTAAAAGATGGTATTATTATGGAGAGACAAATTCAAGTCCCCGAGATTGACTTACATGTATTGGTTTCAAAATATTCTATATATAGATAAGGTCAAGGTCATTTCAGAAACAACAGTAGGAAGCACCAGGAAAATGATATACGATCTTTTGATATGTCAACGAAATGTTGTTGCTTTTTTTTCACCGACATGAAAACAAAAAAGGAAGTTAGAATCAGAGCATGTTAATCATCAAGTACATGTATATAAAATGGTCATATACATATGCGATATTTACATTTTTAAAAGTTTACCTTTAGAATAAAATTACTAGTAGTTGGAATTAGTTCATTCATGAGTATGCCAAATAGGACGTACATCGTTGTACAGTTATACTCTTTGGCATATTAAATTGTTTAGATTTTGAGGATCACTGACGAGGGTTGAGTACCCGAAACGTGCATGTCTGGTCCATGTTGCCAATTTATCTGTTCAAAAATGATGCTATTCAATTTGAAGACGATTACATTTATACCACTTGGTGAGTGTCACTGCTGGTGGACTAGGAGTCCCCGAGGGCACATGTAGCCAAGTTCGATCAATTTCGGTTGATCGTTCCTTCAACGCATTCTAAATTTCTGTTATCAAAATTTCTTGAAATTTCTAAAACGTGGGTCCTATAGCATCATATCCCATCCATCCTGCTACGTCTTTCGGTACGCTTTTTCGACATAGTAACTTTCATACTCTTTGGCATATTAAATTGTTTAGATTTTGAGGATCACTGACGAGGGTTGAGTACCCGAAACGTGCATGTCTGGTCCATGTTGCCAATTTATCTGTTCAAAAATGATGCTATTCAATTTGAAGACGATTACATTTATACCACTTGGTGAGTGTCACTGCTGGTGGACTAGGAGTCCCCGAGGGCACATGTAGCCAAGTTCGATCAATTTCGGTTGATCGTTCCTTCAACGCATTCTAAATTTCTGTTATCAAAATTTCTTGAAATTTCTAAAACGTGGGTCCTATAGCATCATATCCCATCCACCCTGCTACGTCTTTCGGTACGCTTTTTCGACATAGTAACTTTCATACTCTTTGGCATATTAAATTGTTTAGATTTTGAGGATCACTGACGAGGGTTGAGTACCCGAAACGTGCATGTCTGGTCCATGTTGCCAATTTATCTGTTCAAAAATGATGCTAGTCAATTTGAAGACGATAACATTTATACCACTTGGTGAGTGTCACTGCTGGTGGACTAGGAGTCCCCGAGGGCACATGTAGCCAAGTTCGATCAATTTCGGTTGATCGTTCCTTCAACGCATTCTAAATTTCTGTTATCAAAATTTCTTGAAATTTCTAAAACGTGGGTCCTATAGCATCATATCCCATCCATCCTGCTACGTCTTTCGGTACGCTTTTTCGACATAGTAACTTTCATACTCTTTGGCATATTAAATTGTTTAGATTTTGAGGATCACTGACGAGGGTTGAGTACCCGAAACGTGCATGTCTGGTCCATGTTGCCAATTTATCTGTTCAAAAATGATGCTATTCAATTTGAAGACGATTACATTGAGACGATTTTGGTTTTTCTTTACATAAAGGCTCCTTCTAACTGATATTCAGGAAGTCATCGTATGGATTTCATTTTTAAAGCAGTTTGCACAAGACAATCTTTGTCGAATATTTGTTCTCTATTAATGTTAATGTTAAAATTAATTTTTTTTCACCGACATGAATGCGAAAAGGGATGTTCCGAATCAGAGCATCAATTACTATAAAACACGCGATATTTACATTTTTTTTAAAGTTCAAATTTGCTATGCACAAAAAAAGATTTTAAAGTTCTCAAATAGGTTTCAAACTCTGAAACGATTGTCTGTATTTTGTACTATATTTCTTCATTGAATGACGCCCACCTACAGATATTCAGGAAGTACATGTAGCCAAGTGGATTTATTTCCCCCAAATATTTGCACGAGAAAAGTTTTGTTACATATTTGTTTTTATTAACCATAACTTTTTCGTTGATAAGGAACCTCACCGAGATAGCAAAAATGGCCATACGTATTGCCGAAAATCATTTTTTACAAAACCCCGGTGATGGGAATGTACTTAGTTGTGCGTAAGCATACTTAAATACATGTACCTAATTAAAGGACGTACAAGTAACAAGCTTCAAAACTGAAGTGGTCTTCCATTGACAGGAAGTGCAAACACAATCAAAATGTAAACAAACTCACCAACGATGTTGAAGAAAATAAACATAAAAATAATACAGACAATCGTTTCAAAGTTTCAAATAAACATCTCCAACAAGTCTTTTGTATGCACTAAATAGAAATTCAGGTTTAGTCGTGGTCGTGAAAAGAACGAACCACTTAAAGTTACCAGAATTCCTTTTAAAACGTTCGTAGATCTTTTTCAAAGGATACAGAGGACTTTATATTTGACGCATTGACCCGAATAACCAAAAGACCAGACCATGAATTGATACCTACAGTATGGTGGACATGTACCTTCAGTCCTTGGAGCAGTCTGTGCTCTGCTGAAAGGAGCGAGCTCAAGTATTTGACTCGAAGAGTTGAACCAACTTGATCGTACAATTTCTAAATAACTCGAAAACCAACATATATCTTGCCAATTGTACATACATATGTTATCTATTCTATGGAATTTGGCATACAAGCAGATAAATTTGTATTTTCATCATACTTTTACGATATCTGAAATAAAAAAAAAAGACCGTAACACTTAGGTCATAATAAAAAATGAAACTATCACAAACAAGTCCATAATTCAGTAATGGACCAAAGATTTCCAAAATTTCGTTCTTTCTTGCATCATTATCTAGAATGTTTTGTTTGTAAAGATCACAGGGATTTATCGCGCTTCCCGGTTGCTTGATGTACAGAAAGGGTTCTAAATTTACTCTAAACAATTCTTCAGAATTTGATATGAATTCCTTTATTATGATCGACATAGCAATTCGCAGTAAGAAAACTCGTCAATTTTCGTGCACGATTAAATTCTGGTTGGTTTGGCGACATCATATATTTAATGGCTGGCTACGGAAACGTTTTAGTGCCTCCTGTTGTTGTGTTGTAAGTAGGTTTCACGACAAAAAGAAAATCGAATTGCTGAGAAAAATGAAGCATTATGACGTAATTAAGTCAAAAAGTCGCTGTGAACTTGTCTTCAACGAGGTCTTTTGGACGAAATGTCATTCAAAAAGCATGAAGTTAATTTCATTTAAGTCAAGAAAATTTAATGCGATTTGTCTCATGTCAACTTCAAAATAAATCGTCATCTTAAAAGTCGTTATGGCATGAACATCTAGATGTATCGACATCATTCAAGTTGAAATGATGGAGTAAACGCACTTCTGTCGAGATGATATATGGACCAGGAGTCCCCGAGGGCACATGTAGCCAAGTTCGATCAATTTCGGATGATCGTTTCTTCAACGCATTCTAAAATTTCTGTTATCAAAATTTATTGAAATTTCTAAAACGTGGGTCCTGTAGCATCATATCCCACCCATTCTGCTACGTCTTTCGGTACTCTTTTTCGACATAGTAACTTTCACACTTGTTTGGCTTATTACATTGTTTAGACTTTAGGATCACTGACGAGGGTTAAGTATCCATGTTGCCAATTTACCTGTTCTTAAATGATGCTATTCAATATGAAGACGTTTACATAAATATTTAAATTAGTGATACCACTCGTTTTGAAGATGTAGGGAAATTAGTGATATCTCTATTTAATTAGTGATAAAACTCATTTTAATGGTGATATCACTTTTTGAATTAGTGATATTCGTCCAATGCGATTAATCGTCGTATTGAGCCGGTCATATTGACGCGTTTCCGGTTTTGTGTATTAGAGGTAGACGGTAGTCGGCAGCAAACTGTCTGTTTCTGAGATTACTGAGTATGCTATTTGGCAGCATTTTTTAATGAAAAAAAAAACATAATAAAAGAAGAAGATTAAAACATTTTACTAGAATACAAATTGTTTATCTGAAATAAAAAATGTAAAAGTGAGCAGTGTTAGGGAAGCAAAACATTATGGTTACCCTTTTCTCTTCCAGTTTTCATGCATATGATAAAACAATTATAGCACAGATGATTCGGTCGATATGATGATTTATGGAGTGATAAAACCAATATCAACCTCAGCCTTCGGCCTCGGTCGATATTGGTTTTATCACTCCATAAATCATCATATCGACCTCATCACTGTGCAATAATTGTATATTATATAGTGATAATACTCATTTCATTATATAGTGATATCACTCATTAAATGAAGATATTATTGTTAAAATGAGAGCATATTTATGTTATCTGAGTTCTTACTTCAGTAATCCAAGCCCTTAAATATGTAATCTAATATATAGATGTGATTACAGTTTAGTAAAATGAAATCAATGTTAAGTATTACGAATAATAAAAGTATATCTTATTCATTGTCTCCTAAAAGTTTTATTTAAAATATCTTTGCTTATGGCAATAAAAAGGCAGCCAGAAAGGTCATAAATAATCTCAGAGAGATGAGAGAAATAGCCCCACTTGGGCCTCATTAAAAAAAAAACATTGACAAGGATAATTCCCATTGAAATAACTGCGTCTTTTAAAACTCGCAGAGTTGATTTCAAGCAATTAAAGTCGTGCAAAAAGATATCAATAATTACTACTTCATCGCATCAAATTGCTTTCTGCAAAGTCGGCATGACGAGATTTAGGTAAAAATTCGAGATTAAGAACTCGATATTTGACTGAAATCGACGAAAGAGAAACCGCAAGAAATTAATTTGACATTCGAAAATTCGACTTGGTGTATTTTCGGCATAATTTCGATATAATAATCTCGTCAGAAGTTCGTTTACTACAACATATCAACTTGAATGATGTCGATACATCTAGATGTTCATGCCATAACGACCTTTAAGACGACGATTTATTTTGAAGTTGACATGAGACAAATCGCATTGAATTTTCTTGACTTAAATGAAATTAACTTCATCCTTTTTGAATGACATTTTGTCCAAAAGACCTCGCTAAGGACAAGTTTACAGCGACTTTTCGACTTGAATACGTCATAATGCTTCATTTATCTCTGCAATTCGATTTTCTTTTTGTCATGAAACCTACTTACAACAGAACAACAGGAGGCACTAAAACGTTTCCGTACGAGCTCACGTATTTGACTCGAAGATTGAACCAACTTGATCGTACAATTTCTAAATAACTCGAAAACCAACATATATCTTGCCAATTGTACATACATATGTTATCTATTCTATGGAATTTGGCATACAAGCAGATAAATTTGTATTTTCATCATACTTTTACGATATCTGAAATAAAAAAAAAGACCGTAACACTTAGGTCATAATCAAAAATGAAACTATCACAAACAAGTCCATAATTCAGTAATGGACCAAAGATTTCCAAAATTTCGTTCTTTCTTGCATCATTATCTAGAATGTTTTGTTTGTAAAGATCACAGGGATTTATCGCGCTTCCCGGTTGCTTGATGTACAGAAAGGGTTCTAAATTTACTCTAAACAATTCTTCAGAATTTGATATGAATTCCTTTATTATGATCGACATAGCAATTCGCAGTAAGAAAACTCGTCAATTTTCGTGCACGATTAAATTCTGGTTGGTTTGGTGACATCATATATTTAATGGCTGGCAGTTACTCGCAAGATAACACCGGATTCGACTTTGTCTTGTTCACTCAACAATGATTATTATCCCCTCATAATACGTATAAAAGATGGTTTTATTATCTTGAGACAAATTCAAGTCCCCGTGATTGACTCAGATGTATTGGATTCAAAATATTCTATATAAAGATAAGGTCAAGGTCAAGGTAATTTCACAAACAATTTTGTATCTGTTACAGCAGGATGCACCAGGAAGATTGATATGTAAACGTAATGTTTTTTTTTTCACCGACATGAACATGATGAATGCAAAATAGGAAGTTCGAATGCATCTACATGTATACATGTAAATCATCAAGGATATAGAATGGCATTTTATGTATGCGTTATATAAATTTGCATAGATATCTCCAAATTAGAATTTAGTTCATTCGTGAGTATGCCAAATAGGATGTCGCTGTCGTTGTACAATTTGAGACAATTATCTAATTTTTCTTGGGGGGGGGGGTACATAAAGGCGCCATCTAAGATATTCAGGAAGTCGTCGTACGGATTTCATATTTGCAACAGTTTGCACAAGACAATCTTTGTCAAATATTTGTGTTAATGTTAAAATTAAAAATGTTGTTTTTGTTTCACCGACATGAATGTAAAAAGGGATGTTCCGATTCAGATCATCAATTACTATTATAATAAATAAAGACATGCGATGTTTTCATTTTTAAAAGTTCACATTTGCTATGCATTAAAAAACCAGATTAAGTTATCAAATAGGTTTCAAACTTTGAAACGATTGTCTGTATTTTGTACTATATTTCTTAATTGAAAGACGCCCACTTACAGATATTCAGGAAGTACAAGTAATCAAGTTGATATATTTTCCCCAAATATTTGCACAGGACAAGTTTTTGTTACATATTTGTTTTCTATTAACCATAACTTTTTCGTTGATAAGGAACCTCACCGAGATAACAAAAAAGGCCATACGTATTGCCGAAAATCATTTCTTTACAAATCCCCTGTGAAGGGAATGTACTTACTTTAATACATGTACCTAATTAAATGAAGTACACGTAACAAATACACTCTAAAACTGAAGTGGTCTTCCATTGACAGGCAGTGTGCAAACACATCCGAAAACGTAAACAAACACACCAATGATGTCAATAAAGATAAACATCTCCAACAAGTCTTTTCTATAAACTAAATAGAAATTCAGAAATGTCGTGAAAAGAACCAACCAATCAAAGTTACCAGAAATGCTATCAAAACGTTCGTAGATCTTTTGCAAAAGGTACATAGGACTTTATACTTGACGCATGTACCAAAATAACCCGTCTGGTCCATGCTGAAAATTGAATTTGAAGACGTTTAACATTTGTACCACTTGGTGAGTGTCACTGCTGGTCTGCTGGGTGGACCACGAGTCCCCGAGGGCACATTTAGCCAAGTTCGATCAACCTTCGCTTGATCGTTTCTTTAACGCGTTCAAAAATTTCTGTTCTCAAAATTTCTTTAAACTTCTTAAACGTGGGTTCTGTAGCATCATATCCCACCCGTCCTGCTACGTCTTTCGGTACATTTTTGATTATAATAACTTTCAAACCTTTTGGCCATATTACATTGCTTAGATGATCACTGACGAGGGTTAAGTACCCAAAACGTGCATGTCTGGTCTATGCTGAAAATCTGTCTGTTCTCAAATGATGCTATTGAATTTGAAGACGTTTAACATTGATACCTACAGTATGGTGGACATGCACCCACAGTCCTTGGAGCAGTCTGTGCTCTGCTGAAAGGAGCGAGCTCACGTATTTGACTCGAAGACTTGAACCAACTTCTTCATACAATTTCTAAACAACTCGTAAACCAGCATTTAACTTACGTATGTACAGACGTATTTCATGAATAATATGGAATTTGGCATACAAGCAGATAAATTTTGTATTTTTATCATACTTTTACGATATATGAAATAAAGAAAAAGATCGTAGCACTTAGGTCATTATCAAAAATGAGAATATATCAGAAACAAGTCCATAATTCAGTTACGGACCAGAGATTTCCAAAATACATACAAGACTCTTTTTTTCATCAATTTATAGAATGTTTTGTCCGTAAAGATGTATTCCTAATTCACCACCGAGTTGGAACGAGAAAAACTTCTTTATATTGAAAACATAAATAAGATTCATGGATGCAACTTGATACCTAAATGGACACGCCTTTAGGGTATATTTCGCTTTGTGAATATTTTTTTTAAATGTCGCTGAATCATTTTCCATTCAAGGTCTTTAAGGAGTAATACGTCATCCATTTAAGGTTGCTCAACAGTATATAAAACCTTTTTTGAACTTTGTTGCACGAATTCGTTCGTAAAAAGGACAGAATGAAAAATAATTTTTATAAGACGGCACGAATGTTGATTCCGTTCCCATGTCGTGAAGAATGTATTCAAAACGTAGATCGACCCGTGGATACATGCGAAGTAAATAATACTAGTAGCTAGATAGATAGAAAGATAAATAGACAGAAAAATAAATAAATAATTAGATGAATAAATAAAAAAATAAACAATTATGAAATCCGATAAATGAATATGACATTGTATTATATTTAAATATTTTCATTCATTGAAAATAAAAAGAAGGATTTAAGGGATCATTGTTTCATTGAGTGCTGTTGAGATTATCGTCAGGATCTTCTTTAACTCATTTGTGTCACACTATGCCCTTTGCCGTGTGGAGCTCGTAAAAAAAGTTCTCCGTGAGGGGTTTGACAGTAAGTGTTTTGAATATTGTTCCCTGACATGGTCGCCATGGCACTTTCTATCTAGACTTACCTCAGACAGTGCATGTATTTCAGATATTGTTTTAATTTTCTTGCATGAACAACGACGGCGGGTGCGGCTGGCCAACAGGGGATGCTTACTCCTCCCGGGCACCTGGTCCCACCTCTAGCTTGCTAGGGGTCCGTCGATGCTCAATTTGGTGCTCTGTTGTGAGTGATTTCTAGACGTTCCGGCCACAAACCAATCCGGCCACGGCTCTCTGACCCCAGTCGATGCGACCACTGACGCATCCGGCCACAGGTACCCCAGACGATCCGGCCCCCGTATACTTTTACATAGATTGACCATGGTCAATGACCCTGTGAATGTATTAACCCCGGACGATCCGGCCCCTGTATATTTGTATATATATGGAATATGTTATACCCCAAGTCGATCCGGCCCCTGTATACTTGTATATATATGGAATATATGTTATACCCCAAGTCGATCCGGCCCTTGTATACTTGTATATATATGGAATATATGTTATACCCCAAGTCGATCCGGCCCCTGTATACCTGTATATATATGGAATATATGTTATACCCCAAGTCAATCCGGCCCCTGTATACTTGTATATATATTGAATATATGTTATACCCCAAGTCGATCCGGCCCCTGTATACTTGTATATATATGGAATATATGTTATACCCCAAGTCGATCCGGCCCCTGTATACTTGTATATATATGGAATATGAATTGAAGGATAATATACGCAGGGGCCAGATCGTCTGGGGTGTTTAATTAAACGGGGGCCGGATCGTCTGGGGACAATGTTAATTATATGAGACACACATGGGCCGGATCGTCTCGGGGTACAGGAATTGAAGGATAATATACACAGGGGCCGGATCGTCTTAGGTGTTTGATTAAACGGGGCCGGATCGTCTGGGGACAATGTTTATTTACATAAGACATACAGGGGCCGGATCGTCTTGGGGTGCAAGAATTGAATGATAATATACACAGGGGCCGGATCGTCTTAGGTGTTTGATTAAACGGGGGCCGGATCGTCTTGGGTACTTGTGGCCGGAGTGACTAGGGGCCGGATCGACTGGGGCCGGATCGTCTGGGGCCGGTTCCCATTTCATAGTAGCCGGATTGGTTTGTGGCCGGATCGTCCTGTTACCGTTGTGAGTGCTGTTGAGATTATCGTCAGGATCTTCTTTAACTCATTAAATACAATAATTATGCTTCTATGAATCTTGATATAGAGAGAGGGATATGCGCTTGTAATCCGGAAAACTAAATCATTTGATATTGATAACAAATGACCGCTTTAAACGCATTGTCTCCCTTTTTTAAGGTTCATGTTCCTGTATTGTCTTAATTTGCTTGATTTGTTTGTTCAACTTTTTGTCACCATATTTTACTGTGAGCGTGTGTGTTCTTTTTCGTACCGTATTCTCCAGTTGTGTGTTAGTGCACGTGTTATTGTTAGTTCTATAACATATAACCTCAATGCGAGACGCGTCAGCAGCATAAAAATAGTACCAGAGTCTTGTAAGCAGGATTAGTGTTATTGTTTCTTTAGTTGTTCGTTGCCAGTGGTTTAATCTTGTTAGAGATTTTCCCCTTATCCGCCAATTGCCACCATTTACAACATTCAATGTTTCATTCTTGTATAAATAGGGGTAATGTTCGGTGAAATATTGATTGAAGAATATGAAAAATACTAAATTAAAGATTTGAATGTTTACTCTCATTTGAAAATGGTTAGGTTAACCATCGCTGCTGTTTAAACAAGTCATTTTAATGGTGAAAATTTAGTATTTGAAAGCGAAATAATTGATGATAACAGCTTTTGTGAAATACTAATTAAAATCTATTTGGATAAATGCAGTTCCGTTTGTGTAATACAATGACGAAGACACGAAGCAGATGAAATTTCACACGAAAAATTCTTAAGAAGTAACAGAACCATGCATATGGGACAACTTCAGCACCTCAACTACAAAACATTTGTTAGGATACTATCATAGTGTGTAACCCACGGGGAAGCTCGTACCTCACGATCTACCCCGGGGTTCACTCGATGGGATACTATTCGACAAGAATAAAACTCATTCATTGAACTGTTGTGTAATTGGTTTCAAAGCTTATGAATTCAATAAACTTGTTTCAATATAAAAAAAATTAAAGTACAGACAAAACATTTCTACACAAAGCACTTGAAGGGGTCAATAAATTCTTTTAGGTCAATAAATTAATTGAATTCGAGAAATTGATCCTTAGCCCTGAATTATATTATAAATATTCATTTCAATTTAGGCTTCAAAGCTGCATTTACAAAACGATAAAGCGTGTTGTTGCTTGCAAGCGGGATATTCTTACTCGTCCCGGGAACTTCCCTTGTAGGGTTCACTCAAAATGTCATGTTTGTACCAGTTTGCAATGAACGCCAGAGAAGCAAGGATGGATTTTACTTAGAATTGTTATAGATCGTCGTTTTTTACACTTGATAAAGGCCAAGGGGCCGAAAATTTGTGTATCTGAGTGTTTGTGTTTTTATTTGTACCAGTTTAGATTATTGTTAATCATTAGTTTTGTATGCCTATCGGCGTAGTATTTCTTTTTAATACTAGACCTCCTTTAGACCCCTTGCTGTTACTTAAGACACACGATCTTCGTGATTTGTATATCTTTTCCTTATAATTCTATACAGTTACATTTGTATCACATTATTCACATTAAAGTGGAAGGGTTGTGCGCACGTTATCCAGGATAACCACACCTTCTGCTATTTCCGTGGCAGATGGCCGTCCTTAGTCGGCACCGGTTGCCAATTGGTCTCGTTGGTTTATGTGTAGTCCTTTGTGTTTGATGTTTCTGTGTTGTGCGTTGACGTTCTTAGTCCCTTATGCGTCTCTTTCTGTGCTTGTCTGCTTTGTGTTTTTGCATTGGGTGTTTTGGAGTTTTGATTTGGGTGCTGCAACCTGGTGCTGTTGGTGTTGTTGGAGATCCCCTCCTTTGTATTATCTCCACATCTTAGATTGTGTAGTTGTCCAACAATTTTGCATTTTGCTTACGAGTGTTGGTGCTGCGGTCATCGCAACATATCTTTTCTATGGAAGCCAATCGGCTTCACAGGAAAAAGTATTGCGATTTTTGCATATATTTGCAATGATAGTGCGTATATTCGCAAGGACAATGCGTACATTCGTAATGATATTGCGTAATTCGCAATAGTATTGCATGATATTCGCAATTGCATTTTGAATATTTGCAATAGTAGATTAAGTACATGTAAATGCATATATTAAATCAATTCAATATTTTTTTCGATGAAACCACTGGACTTCCTTATTATTATTTCCTATTCTTAAAAATAAATACTAAGATACTCTTCCATTTATAAGATATTATGAGAAATTTTGAAATATTCGTCGTTTTCAAAAACATAATATTTTGCTTTGTCATAAATCTACTTTTCTATTTTTAAATCCTTGCAGTACAATTATGTGACATGCAAATTACATGCATTGAATGTTCAGTTGACTATTTGACAAGGAAGTTTATCTAAAACTATATATGATCCTTTAAACTGAATATGATATATCTCTGAAAATATCGAGGTTCAGATCACAGAGGTCACGATCGTGCAGCTCTGCATTCATGGTGCACTAAACGTTTTTATACCCCCTTTAAACCCTCTACATGTATTTATTCATTGATGAAAGCTGATTATGGTAACAATGCAAACGCGTGTACAACCGGCTTAGTCATTTCTGATTGGACCTTGATTCAGCCAATCAAATAAATGAAATACAGATTTTGAATTGAGTTTGAAAATTGGCAGACGGAAGAATACATGTTGTATGGAAACGACTTTAGAAAGTAAGGTCATAACAATTTGGAACATTATATTAGACATTTTTCGTTGTGACGAACTTCGCACTTCAAACTTCGTACTTCGCACTTCGAACATTAAAGAATCAGTGGAGTAGCTGCCATTAGTGGAGTCATCTACCTATTCATTAGTATACTCAATGGTATTGGTATATTGCAATTCCTGCACTACTGGCGTGTTTTTTAGCAACAAAATAATAAAATTAAAGTGCGAAATTCGAAGTACGATGTTCGAAGTTCGTCACGGTAAAAAATGTCTAGTGCTGGTGGAACATGTAGCTAAGTCCGATCATCTTCGGTTTATCGTTTCTTCAAACGCATTCGAAAAATACTGTTCAGAAAAAAATTGTGGGTCATGTAGCATCATATCCCACCCATCCTGCTACGTCTTTCTGTACTTTTTGGGACATAACTTTCATAGTCTTTTGGCCATATTTCATTGTTCATATAGAGGATCACTGACGAGGGTTAAGTACCCGAAAAATGCATGTCTGGTCCATGCTGCAAATTTATCTGATCTTAAATGATGCTATGAATTTGAAGACGTGTAACATTCATATTGTTATAACTTCAGCTCTTGTATTATTTGAAATAGCAATAATTTCTGGCTTATCATTATATTTTCATCCCGCCATCCATTACAATGAAATACCCGCCATCCATTACAATGAAATAGAAGTGCAACGCTTTGATTGGTTAAGAATCTCTATACTAACAAGATAAACCAAAAACTTAATCAGGAAATTTTGGTTGCAGTTGACTTCAGATCTTGCATCTGAAATACTAAATGATAGATGTGATTTACAAAAAAATAAAGCGACACTGGCGAAAATATACAGTACTATGCACTATGATACAGGTATCCTAATTCATCTATTATATATATATAACATCGTTAAAGAACAGATACGAGGGCCTCGTAAATTTGCAGCATGGACCAGATATGCACGTTTCGGATACTTAACCTTCGTTAGTGATCCTCAATCCAAACAATGAAATATGGACAAAGAATGTGAAAGTCATGTCCAAAAAATAACAGAAAGACGTATAAGGATGGGTGGGATATAATACTACAGGACCCACTTCTCAGAAATGTTGAGAAAATTTTGTGAACAGTATTTTTCGAATGCGTTTGAAGAAACGATCAACCGAAGTTGATCGGACTTGGCTACCTTTGTGACCTCGGGGACTCCTGGTCCACCAGCAATGACAATCACCAAGTGGTATCATCATACACATATCCTTGACATATATACATGTACGTTGACACTAACATTTCTGGTAAGAATTGACTGTCCTGCATTATCAATCCGATTAACCATGTCATTATTTGAACGTCGGCATATGACAGTGATAACAACGGGGCACACTTTCATGGGACGAGAATAGCTGACAAACAGACGGACATAATTATAAGATCAAATCATAGAAACATGACGGATATGACGGACAACACGATGTATATGAATAATATCCACAGAGTCAAATGTTAAGCGAGTATCGTTACGTTACCTTGCGTTGCATGCCCTTAATAATTGACACTCTTTCCATAAGAATCAATGCATCCCAACTTTTTCAAGTAAATACAAATTAAATTGTAAACAATTAAACTCTATTGTACTATGGTGATAGTATCGAAACCCGGAAAAGAAACTTCCAAAATATAAACTTGGCCCGGCACCATAGAATTTACTTTTAAGCCTAAATTTCAATTTTCAATATCAGTGATGACGTCCTATTATACGAACACTTGCAGGGTTAGGATTAATTCTTCCGTCGAAGAAATTCAATTGTGCACCTGTAAGTGGTAAAATATGACTTTTGCAGGACTCGTCTAGAATAGAAAAAGAGCACGCTCCGTTAGGGACTTAAAAAAGAAATAACACTTAGAAATTTGGTTTTCTTATTTTTTTTTTTTTTTGCAACATATCATGATGTTTTGTTTCAAGTTAGGTGTATTTGTCATATTTTGTTGTTTTGTGTCCTATTTTGTTAATTTATGTCATATTTTATTGTTTAGTTCCTGTTTTAGATCATTGTCAATTTGCCTAGAATTTTCCCGAAGATTTCAATTATCAATGATGCATGAAAATAAGCCATCTATTTTCATGTTGTCTAAATTTGGATTTACGTACAATGTTTTGAAATGACTCCAGCTTCCCGGTCACAGAATGAAAATAAAGTTATTACATGTGTATGTATTTCATCAAAGTTATAAATTTTGACACGTGATTCTCAAGCACGTTGAAATGTCATCTTCTATTTTGATACTAGGTGTGAATTTATTCTTTCTTTCATTCTCTAAGACAATGTACAAATGTAAATGAATTGGGGAAAAATTATGCGAGTCCTTCCATTGTAAAATATTGGCATACATTGCTGGAGTCGGGCACCTTTTTATATCATAAAAATCAATGATCAGATCATTTCCTCTGAGTTTTGATTAAGTAATTTACTGAATTCTCATCATCTGAACTGCGTACAATAGGAAATCATTCCATTCAAGATTAATTATTTATCATGGCAACATCAGTAAATAAACTTTATCCGACATCGAACAAAATCAATGAAGACTTAAGAAAAGAAACAAAGCGTTGATTGATAGTTACTAAATTTGAACAATATCAATCGCATCGCATGAAAAAAAAAACGAAATCAATGTCAAATTGTATCATTGCTTGTTGGATTTTTCTTTGTTCACTGCTGTTCATTTCCTTTTAATACACCACAGTTTTTTGTGATAGATCACCCATAATCTATTTTAAGATTCCTTTTTAAAGATTTTACTTCTGCTTTTTCTCTAAAAAGGTGTTTATAGAAATGGAGCCGAACTAGACTGTCAATGAATAAATAAATCATACAATGTATGTAACTTTAGCCTCATCTCACCGTGTAAATACGCCACATCATAAGATGCATATATGTTTGTAGAATTCTTTGAGCTCATCTTCGACAAAAAGACTTAATCAATGTAAGTACAGACCCTAAAATGAAATGTCCAAAATACAGAAAGACGTAGCAGGATGGGTGGGATATGATGCTACAGGACTCACTTTTCAGAAATGTCGAGAGCAATTTCCTAATGCGTTTGAAGAAACGATCAAGTGAAGTTGATCGAAATTGGCTACATGTGCCCTCGTGGCTCCTGGTCCACCAGCATTGAAAATCAACAAGTGGTATCAACCTATCCTTGACATGTGTACAAATGCATTTCTGGCAAGTATAGACTATCCTGCGATATCAATCCGTTTAACCATGTCAATTTTTGAACGTCGGCGTACGGCAGTGATGCCTGCCGGGCACTCTCTCATGAACGAAGAAAGAGGAGACAGACAGACAGAAAGTCAGACAGACACACACACAGACAGACAGACAGACAGACAGACAGACAGACATCATATAAACATGATGGACAACACGATGCATATGAATAATATCCACAGAGTCAAATGTTTAGCGAGTGATTCATTTGTTTTGCATACCCTTGAAAAATTAAACAAATTAATTGACACTCTTTCTATAAGAATTAATGCAGCGCCGCGCATTGCAACTTTTTCAAATAAATACAAATCAAATTGTAAACAATTGTATTGTTCTATGCAGATGGTATCGAAACCCGGATAAGAAACTTCCAAAATATATTCTGATTTGAGTAGAATTAATACAGCGGATAAATTACGTCGAAGAAATTCAAATGTGCACCTCTAAATGATACTCACCAAAGTTTGAAAGAAAGCTCGCTTGAAAAAAAAAAGAATTAAAACTTAGAAATTTGGTTATCTTTTTTTTTTTTGCAACAAATCATGATGTTTTGTTTCATGTTTGGTATTTGTAGTATATTTTGTTTTTATGTGTCATATATTATGGTTTTTATCCTATTTTAGATCATTGATTCATCAATTTTCCTAGAATTTTCCAAAGATTTCAATTACCGATGATAAATATAAGCCATCTATTTTACATAAACATGTCGTCTTAATTTGGCTTTTACTAGTACAAAAATTAGCTTTTACAAAAACCTTGCCGGCAATTAGATGACATTAAATGTTGTAAAATTCTAGTAGGAAAAAAATGGAATAAACGATTTTTTATTCTTGTTAAATCAATCGCACATTTCCGGGCTTTTCCGTTTTTATGTCTGATTCAAGCGTCGGACATTTCCGAGGATATGTGATTGTTGAAGGACGTATCGGTACAAAGACTTTTCGATGCATCTTTCGGAAGAAAATGAACTGGTACGATATGACTTTCATTTTTGTCAAGTCATCTAGACTCTTCAGCCGACCCGATGAGAGTATCTTATGCACAGATTCTGAATAACCTTGACGAGTATTTGCATTTTTTTGTAGTTGTCCACCAATCATATTACCAAGAGTTATTTTATCCGTGCAAGTATGTCACGGTAGTTTACAGTATACCGACGCAGCTTTCTGGTCACAAAATAATATGAAGTTATTACTTGTATTTTGTTACAATTCCAATTTGCGTGATTCTCAAGCACGTTGAAATGTCATATTCTACTCTGATAGTAGGTGTAAATTTATTCTTTCCTTCTTTCTGTATGATAATGTAAACGAATTTGGAAAAAATATTATGCGAGTAGGCGCCGAGTACTACCATTGCAAGAAATTCACATAAATTGCTGGAGTAGGGTACTTTTTTAGATTATAAAAATCAATGATCAGATCATTTCCTCTCAGTGTTGATTAAGTAATTTACAGGATGTAGATTAATAAAATAGTTGCTTAAAAGTCCGAACTAGATTGTCTGTATCTAAAATATCTTGTAATGTATTTAATTTTAGTCTGATCTCACACGCGTAAATATGCCAACAAATGTTTGTAAGAACTCTTAGAGCTCATCTTCGAGAAAAAAACCTAATTAATGTAAATACAGAACCTAAAATGGAAAGTCCCGACAAGGATATGTGTACTCGCAGATTTTCAAACACAACCCTCTCAACCAAAACAAAAACAAAAACAAAACAAAATTTTAACATAAAAGTTAACAAAACAAAGAAACCAACAAACGAACCCAGATAAGTAATTGAAAAAAAAAATAAGTGAAAACAATACAAAGCAAAAGAAAATCAGATCAATTACAGAAAAAAATTTGATTGTTTGTCTTGTTTGTATTGCGCGACGGAACACTGTTTTGACAAGTAATCAATAATTACAGGTATGTCTTCAACTGCCCCGGGGTATTATAGATCTATTGTTTGCACGTGCCACTGAATAGGTGTTTACATATAACCAGGGACGTGAGTATATAGTGTCCCTGCCATAACTGCATTGTTGTAAATAGAGGTTTTGTTATTTTAAGCCAAATTGGATTATAAAAATGCCGCCTCCAACGTCAAAGGCTTGGAATTACTTTAAAAGGACGGCGAACTTTTGCTGAGACGCTTCTATAAATAACTGAATTTATCATTGCACTGTTTGTACTTCAAATGAATTGCACTTTCTTAATTAAATTTCATTTGCACCTTTGGATATGGTTTCCGTTTGTCAGAATGAAGGCTCGTACGTAACTTACTTGAGATTTGATGTAGGGGGCCTTGTGTCAGACATGCTGCTTTTAGCCACGGTTTTCATTAAGACGTTTACACAAATTAATTTAAAGCCGCACGAATTCATACAAAAACCATGGATAAAATTTCATTCCTGGCGTCGGGCCCCATGCATTGTACATAAGTGTGGAAAAACTTCTATTGATACGAGTAACCGGGTACTCGATCGGAAGAAGTACCGATTAACCGGTTAGTGAAAAATGTCCGATTTGACAACCCTAGAAAAAATCTAAGATCAGTAATTGAAAAAAAAAATGATAAGCTACATTGTAAAACAATACAAAGCAAAACAGAATTAGATCAATATAAAGTAAATCAAACTCAGATCGACCTGCTATCATCTTGTCATCGAAATAATTTTTGGAGCTTTCATCAAACGTAGTATTTTCCGAAATATATCGACAGATATATGTCATTCAAAACATTGCTGACGTGAAATGAAATCTGTGTCATGGTCGATAATAGGTGCAGTATTACGAGATGATGGAAAATAACTAACGTTTGGCCATATGGAAAAACATGAACATCAAATTAACAAGAAAAGCTATATAAATAGCTGTAATGTTATTGCTGGAGTACGGACTGCCTTTTCACTTTAACCATTAAACTATGAAAGTTTAAATAAAAACCACACAAAAAAGAAATATTTTGATCTAATAAATGATAAAAGAATAGATTTTCTACATGTACATGGAGTGGGGTTCCCTTCCGTTGAACATGTTAAATTCAAATAAGTAAGCACTACCTTTCACTTCACCATGTAACTATGAATTTTCCAAGAAATCAAATGAATATATGAACATCTATTTTGATAGATGAGGTTGGACAGGGACAGCCCAGTCTAATCTAGAAAAACACAAATCATAGTTTCTAAGTATTAAGAGGGTACGCATTTATAGGAATTATAGGTAGAAGATGAGTAAGATTCTGACATTTGAATTTAAAACAATAAGAGATAATGTAATATGTGGCGATGTTAAACTAGCTGACGGTATGGTACATTAAAAACCTGTACATATCTCATACATAATAAATGGTGGAGATGGATGGCTAAAGGGGAGGAAGGAGGCCATTAAAAAAAAGAAAAAGAAAAAAGAAATCAAATGAATATTTTGATAAATAAAAACAAAGCAAAAAGAAGGCGAGCTATGGTTAGAACCCGCGACCTCGGTCACTGGAGACGAGCACGTTCACCACGGTGCTACGATTCCTTGACTTTTAAATACTTACAAAAACCACACCAAAATTTGATAAAAAAACCACCATCGAATTTCTACATAGAATGGGGTCCACGTGAATTCAGTTGAATTCTTGTTGCATGATTTTCGTGCAGTTTGCGTTCTCATTTTATTGCAAGTATGCTTAAGCGATGCAATAGAAGCTGTAAAATAAACTAATGTGAATGACAAATATGGATAATGACCATATCCCTGTATACAGCACAAAATCGATAATTCAGAAAATCATTAACCGAAGGCATTAAAAACCAGGATAAAACAGGAATCAAAGCAAACAAACAAAAACCTCCACCACATGAAAAGAAGCGAACTCCCGATATGGGAGTGAGACCAGGTGCCCAGGAAGAGTAAGCATCTCCTGCTTGCATGCAACACTCGCCGCTTCAATTCCGTAGAACTGTCACATCCGATTACTTCCATTTCGGAAGACATAGAGTACAATCTTTGGTTGGATGGTTCAAATGGTCTATGGCAGAATATCATCCACCATTCTGGAGAGTGGGACATCATAGTGTATGACGAGTTCCCCATATCGACCGTAGAACTTCCTCAGTGACGATGTTAGTCGGTCACAAACATATCCCTGACTGAGAAGCTTATCTGAAAGACGCCTAGCTCTCAGAACAAAATCCGTATATTTGGTACTTGCTCTGGCAAAGCGTATCAACTGAGATATGAACACGCCATAAGCTTGCGATGAAGGGATGTTGCTTCTCAGAAAAGGAAAGTTTGTAATGCTGAAATTGAAGTCGTCACGTTTGCTAAGTCCAACATTATTGACCTAAGGGAAGAGATAGACTGGAGTCACCTGCTCTTACTTTGCTAACGCGTCGCGAAGATATTTATATCTCGACCAGCAATGCCAGTCTAAGGAAAGAGACGACAGAGACTCGGTGCATGACCGGAAATATCATATAAAGATGTTGCGTAACGCTTAGCTGAAAACAAATATACCGGAGGATTTTATCCATGATTATTATTCCTGAGAATAGTCAACAATGAATAATTATTTTATGAATGTTCATTCACTACTGTCCTTCCGTGTCAGAAAAATGAGTCAAGAAAAGCGCACCACCAAGTCGGACTACAACGTGAGCAGATACATACAAAATATCTGAAATATTGCCTGCAGAGGAAAAAATACGCACAACAAATACAAAAATACCAGTAACCAACACACATAATACAAGGCCATCATGCAAAAAAAAAAATCCTTCAAAGACAATGATACTCGCAGTCGGAGAACAAGAAGTCGAGCAAAGGTCACATGGATGCCTTTTAGAAAAATGAAATCTTCCAATTCTACTGCCAGAGAGCA
The DNA here is from genome assembly GCA_028142955.1 of Pinctada fucata. Taxonomy (NCBI): domain Eukaryota; kingdom Metazoa; phylum Mollusca; class Bivalvia; order Pterioida; family Pteriidae; genus Pinctada; species Pinctada fucata. Next base: position 29,953,790 of record AP027113.1, on the reverse strand, counting down.
GCATTCTGGACATTAAAAAAGACAAATTCTGTGCATCAGACATACATGTTTCAGATAATGAATCCTCATCAAAGACACTTTAAGCCAACATGATTCAAATGTTACCCATTGGTATCGTTGGTTTATGTGTGGATTTTTGTGTTTCGTGTATCTATGGTGTGAGTTGGTGTTCCTTGTCTCTTTTACGTCTCTTTCTGTGAGTGTCTGCTCTGTGTTTTTTGCCTTGGGTGTTTTTGGGATTTGCTTTGGGTGCTGCAACCGGGTGTTGTTGGAGATCCCCTCCTATTTCAAAGATGCCTAAATGATTTAGCGTTGTACCCCCTTATTAGATTTTTAAATTGCAGGTATCTGTTTTATTAAGATTGAGTAGCTTCTAATTTTCTGTAACGTAAATCTTAAAAAATCAGAACAGACTAATTGCAAATACTGTTACTGACAAACAGAATAATAAAGTGCACTATAAAGTCAATATTTGTAATAGTCTTCGAGCAATTTGCTATTATCTTTAAATTCGACCTCAATGGTTTTTTTTTTCATTTTCAACCATAATGATGTATTGTGAGGAATTGGTTTCCTGGAAATCCACCCACGTCCTATATTTTTCCATATCTTAATGCGCGCATTGTTTTTCCTCGCCATCCTGTTATCGACCAATTAAAATCGACAATAAATAAGGAAAGGGCATATTATTGTTTTCTCATTGACATTTCCAATGTTTGAGGAAAAAATGAAGGAAGCAAATGTACCAAAGGTCAATTATCTAGAGTAACATTTAGATTCACGTCAACATGTCCTAACTTAATGCTTAATAGTTTCCTCGCAGCAAGTCGAAATTCATGTGCCAGTTACAGCTTTCTCTGAATGTAGCGCACTCAACCGCATATTAGATTTATTACACTTTTTATACTTTTTTAAAAACATTTTTTATGTTTATATATATATAAAGTTGTATTGTGGTCTACATCATGTTTGTATAATACGCGTTTTTCATTTGCATCTGTAACACCTGATTTTGATAATTGACCCTTCCGATTGCGGGAAAAAAATGCAAAATTTCATGACGTCACAATGCTTTTACCTCGGACAAACAAGCTTCGAACCTCGGTTAAACATCGAAAATTGCATTGTGACGTCATGGAATTTCTCAAATTTTTCCCGCGTTCGGAAGGGTCAAATGGTCTTCAAGTCTCCCACCTTTTGTGTTTTGTCCGTCATGTTATGTTACATTTCAATATGATTTTTTTCTAATTGAACATCAAATCTTCCTCCTATGTTTGTCCGTCATGTTATTGTTTCTATTCCACTGTTTATTTGTACGCCACCTTAGTGCGAGTGCTTCCGTTCTTGATCAATTTAGAGTGGCAATATCCAAAATATCCGACTCTATGTTCGTCATAATAGTGTACTACGTTTATCTACGATAGTCCTGTGTAGAAGCCAAGTTTTAAGTTGCCAAGATGCATGACGAAAATGAAAAAATTCTTTCGTTTCTTAAATGATGTTTAATTAGCTTGAATCTTTTCACTTGTCGTACTTATCGAACTATTTTTACACAAAAGGTATTACTTGGTATAGAAAAGGGGACAAACAACGCGGAAGCTGTAGAGTTCGTTTATCCATCAACGAGCACTTAAGAAAATAACAAAAACATCCATGACAACTCCATCTGTATCATAGATATGAAATTGATAGAAAACCTATAGATGGTTTTGCAAAGTCATAATCCTAAATAATTGAAAACGTCATTGTCTTGAATGTACGTCATGTCATTGAACTTATGATACAAGATCGATCAAAAAGGTTATTCAATACACTTAGAGACTTATGTTGTGAAAGGCCGTAAAGTTTGTAGTTTATCTATTGTCTTTTAAAATGTTTTAATACAGGGACATTTGTAGCATTGTAATTTTGTTGCATTTCATATATATAATTGGCAGGAGGATATTGTACAACTAGTTTAACATTAATTTTGTAAATTCTCCGATACTAAATTATTATTCTGAAATTAACAGTTATTCAATCTCAAAGTCGAAAAGGCAAGGCAAGATTATTAGAATTTCAATAGGAACGGTTGCGAATGAATAACTTTCCGAAATGAGACCAGATGTCCGGGGAGGACCAGCGTCTCCTGATTGCATGCAACACCCGTCGCAATAGCTTCGGAAATGGAAACTTGTCAAATTCGGTGATTGTCTCGATGTACATGGAGGAAACTAAGAATTACCGCCCTTATGGCATAACTCTGTCCATAGTAGGCTCTCAGACATACATTTTAGGTCATGTTTATAATTAACGGCAATAGAAACTTGTCAAATTCGGTGATTGTCTCGATGTACATGGAGGAAACTAAGGATTACCGCCCTTATGGCATAACTCTGTCCATAGTAGGCTCTCAGACATACATTTTAGGTCATGTTTATAATTAATGGCAATAGAAACTTGTCAAATTCGGTGATTGTCTCGATGTACATGGAGGAAACTAAGGATTACCGCCCTTATGGCATAACTCTGTCCATAGTAGGCTCTCAGACATACATTTTAGGTCATGTTTATAATTTCGCTCTTCTTATATTCACTATTAGACTTTTTTCACCGTGACGAACTTCGCACTTCGCACTTCGAACTTCGCACTTTAATTTCATAAGTTGGCTACCGAAAAAAGCGAGCCAGTTGTACTGGAAGTCCAATATACCATTCCATTGAGTATACTAATCAAAATGTGGATGACACGGCCGCTTATGAGTTTATACGCGAACGGCAGCTACGCCACTTTTTCTTCAATGTTCGAAGTGCGAAGTACGAAGTTCGAAGTGCGAAGTTCGTCACGATGAAAAATGTCTAATATGGATTTCATCACTTTCTGCCTCGAGCATCACTGATGATACATAGTTTGTTGAAATGCGCATATGGTGCACTAAACTATTACTAAAGAACATATTTTTCAATATCATAATAATATGAATTATGGCAAAGCCATTGTGAAGACGCAGATGAATTATAAATTTCAATGAATTAATACCCAATTTTCACCATACATCATCGAATATTTTTTTTCTAAGTTAATAAGAATAAAATACCTCATAAATTATGTGTTCTTGTTATTTTTCCCAGCATCATTTTTACTTTATCAGCCTAACATTAGTTTTTTTTTCTTGAAATCCAGAATCATCTACAGGAGAGGGGATATTATAGACAATTTCTGGATCGACAGCATGCACTTAACTCGTAAATGCGGGGAAACAATTCTCATGTCACAAAACAATCAGTAAACATGAAATCGCAATGCTTAATTTTGAAACATAAATAACAGATAAGAGAAGATCAAGTGATGTCATCTTAATCTATACATTTTAATTCCTTGGACCTTGACGAAAACCAAGGAAAAAAGAACTCGGGCGAGAAAACTGTGGGCACTTGGCCATTAAAATAAAAAAGAAAAAAGAATTTTACTGTTCTCTGAAGTATTTATACATATTGTAAGATTAACATGTATCTTGATTATTCAATGAATTCAATTAAACTTTTAAATATTTATATCCATAAATTCAATGAATTCAATAAAACTTTTAAATGTTTATATCCACAAAGTTTTAAACGTTTATTTTTTGAATTTCATTGGGTGATGAAATGTCAGTTGTCGTATCAGGAATATGTATCCCCCCTTGCACCCACCCACCCCTCCCTCTCCCCTTTTACTTTCACCGGAAAAAGTAAAATTCAAAATGTAGAAGAGAGAGAAAACTTCCTTTTCGGCGCCGTCTATAGTGTTATCAGCAATATATCGTTTTATGGGAGGATCTGGAGACGGGGGTTAAAACTTACAAATAAGTACAGTATATATAACATTAGTATTACAGGATTTTCCCTTCTAAATAATGTAAATGATTTTCCAATGTAATATCTGAAGAAAAAATTCTTGCTCATTCCTTTACTTTAAAAGAGGATGAAAGGGAGGAGGCGGGAGGAAGGAGAGTGGGGGAGAGGGAGGGAGGGGGAAGAAGGAAGGGTGTGGGAGGGGAGATAAGGGGGCGGAGAGAGGCACCCCATGTCTGCTCCCCATCCCCATAAAAGGCAAGGATGAATGGGAGGGGGAGGAAGGCGGCAGCTGGAGGGAGGCAGACATTTAAGGGAGGGAGGGAGAGGCTAGGAGGTGGGAGAAGGGAGGGAGGGGCGGGACAGGGGAGATAAGTTAGTAGAAATCTACCCCCTGCCCCCCCCCCCCCAAACCTTAAAAAAAAAATCTGAAGCCTTAACCCCTCTCTTTTTTTTGTATAACCTTGGATCCACTTTTGATTTACCTCCAAGGGAAAAATACCCAGCCTTATTTCTGACAGAAAAAATATACTTCATGCTTTGAACAGAACCCCAGCAGTGTTGACCTATTTGTACTAAATACTGTAAATGATGACGTAAGTTGTGACGCGTTGTAAACAGAACCAAAGGCAGCAGACATTTAGAAGTTTGTGTTGGGATTTTCACTGCATAGATTTCCTGTAGATTCTACGTGTAGATCTTATATATGTCATAGTATGTGGAGAGAAACCACATTATTCGATCTACAGGTATCAAAATATCAGCTGCAAATCATCCTCGCGGCCTCGAAAGCAGAACGAAGTTCGGTAAGTCGCTGATCGCGCCGATATTTGTTTGTTTGTTTTTTTATCCCACCATTATGACTTTATCCATGGATTTTTCTGAGGGAGCTGTCGATGAAAGAAAGTCCGCGAAACAAAGTTGTATGCTGACGTCGCATGCTGACGTCACGTTGTAATTTTCAAAGAGGATATTCGGACTAAACATGATATATGTTGGAAATAATGGTGCAATGTCAGTATTACGTGAAGCAAAGTACAAATCATACATTTGGACACTGGAGGAGTAAGTCAAACGGAGAATATTCAAAGGAGATTGAGAAATCATGGTCATCGATGGGTTTCATTCTGTCGTCAAGTGACATTGTCAAGAAAATAAGCTTGCGCTTCACGCCGATCAAATGGGCAATGGGGAGAATGACGTCATTGACCACGGTTTTGGAACCTATAGGTATAGCATAGAATTCAATTGAAAAACAATTTTCCTATATATATACACGTGTTACCTTGATGAGGACTACGTCCTCTACCAAGCATATCTCAGCAGTGATACTCAAATCTTCATGGGCCACATCGCTCACCTGAGTTGCAAACAAAAGAATGCAAGTGGACAAATTGGTAGATGGCCTTGTGTTCTTGCTTCCTGTAAGGTTTCGTGAAATTCTGTGTAGCAGTAAAAAAATGTGTCAGCCAATCAGAGCTCTCAGCGGCCATATTTGTTGACCAATCGGCACGAAAAACACAAAGTTGGTAGAGGTCCTTGAGTACTTGCTTCCTGTAAGGTTTTATGAAATTCTGTGCAGCGGTTGCAGAGGAGGAGTCAAAAATGTGTCAGCCAATCAGAGCCCTTGGCGGCCATATTTGTTGACCGATCGGCACGAAAAACACAAACTTGGTAAAGGACCTTGAGTACTTGCTTCCTGTAAGGTTTTGTCAAATTCTGCGCAGCGGTTGCATATTAGAAGTCGAAAATGTGTCAGCCAAACAGAGCCCTTGGCGGCCATATTTGTTGACCGATCGGCACGATAGACACAAACTTGGTAGATGACCTTGAGTACTTGCTTCCTGTTAAGTTTCGTGAAATTCTGTGTAGCGGTTGCAGAGGAGAAGTCGAAAATGTGTCAGCCAATCAGAGCCCTTGGCGGCCATATTTGTTGACCGATCGGCACGATAAAACACTAATACTATCCGAAACTCGTGTCTGATGCATTATAATTGATTTGAAAATTTCTTTAAAAAGGTAAGAGATAAAACACTTCCGTATTTCGTTTTTCCAATATATTCAAGAATCCCCTTCAAGACTACACTGTGGTTATCACAGCGTTACATACATACATGCATGCGACGAGATAAAGGGAACAACAACGGAAAACAACCGCATGCGACAAAAAGGGGAACAATAACAGAAAACACACGCATGCGACGAAAAAAGTGAACAACAACGGAAAACACGCGCATGCTAAGAAAAAGGGGGAACAGCAACGGAAAATACACACATGCAACGAAAATAAAGGGAAACAACAGCGGAGAACGCACGCATGCGACGACAAAGGGGAACAACAAGTAAACTTCCACGTCAACAAATAAATGAAGTCAAGGAGGACAATGAAATTAAAATGACCAACAAACAAGGAGAAACAACAAAGAATATCCCAAGCTATATTTGTCAAAATAACGAACTGCATTTATCTACGATGTCCATAGAAAGAATCCAAATTTAAAATTGCTGAGATGCATGACGAAAATGAGGAATTCCTTTCATTTAAAAAAAAACGTTAAAGTTGAGTTATGACACTAATTAGTTTCTTAACTTTACTTATCGCACTTAACTTTTTTCACTTCAAAGATATTATTTTCTACGGAAAAAGGAACAAAGAATGAGGAAGCTGTATCATCGGAATAGCAGAGTTCATGTAAATCACTTTGTAAGGACTTGAACGGGAACTTATATCCATAAGAAAACAAGAGACCAATAGGCCACATCGCTCACCTGAGAACAGCGGATATCTGACAGTAATAGTGGTGTGGAATCAGATTATCGGTGGCAATATTTGTTGACCGATCAGCACAAAAAAGGCATACTTGGTAAAAGACCTTGAATACTTTCCTCCTATACTGTACCGTAATTTCTGTGCAGCAATTGCAGAGATGTCTAAGATGCGTCAGCCAATCAGAACCCTCGGCGGCGATATTTGTTGACCGATCGGTACCAAAAACACAAGCTTGGTAGAGGACCTTGAATACTTGATTCTTGTAATGTTTCGTGAAATTCTGTGAAGCGGTTGCAGAGGAGAAGCTTGCTTCCTGTAAGGTTTCGTTAAAATCCGTGCCGCGGTTGCACAGGGGAAGTCGAAAGTGCCTCAGCCAATCATAGCCTCGTCCGTCATATTTGTTGACCGATCGGCACAAAAAAAACTTGGTAGAGGACCATGATTCCTTTTTAACCTGTAATGATACGGAAATGTTCTAACTCTTAAACTTTTTTAAATTTTCAAACCAAATTTAATGCAGTTTACGGAAACTAATATCCTTATCAGTGATCCTTCCAGCCAAAGTGATATTCTGACAAAGCAAAATTCATTTCAGTAGCGCTCTATGGTTCTATCTTTTCAATCTAAATTTGTGAAATTACTTTGCAGAAAGTGCGCGGCTCCAAATTTCCTGTAGGGTGGCAAACTTAAATAAAATCGATGCCCAAAATAGCATTGAAGGAATGGTGCTCAGATGTTAACCCCCTTTAACTTCGATGTTATTTTTGGATGAAATGACAATTTTCTGAAACAGCAAAATAATATATATGATGTCAAATTGATAGAAGGCCATAACAAAGCTTCTTTCAGGCGACAGAGCTGGAAAGAAGTAATTATTACACTTCAAACATGAAGTCACAGCTGACGTAAGGTTTTACGAAATTCTGTGAAGCAGTTGCAGGTGAGAAGTCGAAAATGTGTCAGCCAACCACAGCCCTCAGCGGCCATATTGTTGACTGATTGGCAAACTTGGTAGAGAAAATTGAGTACTTGCTTCCTGTTAGGTTTTGTGAAATTCTGCGCAGCGGTTGCAAAGGAGAATCCTAAAATGACAAACACCGGGTGGTTACTAAATAAGAACATAGGTAAATTTTCAATAATTTCTCATTGACCGCTGTAGGGTTAACATCTCTACTAGCAATTTGATTGGTCCGCTTTTTTTCCTTAAACCACTTTTCAATTTTTGTCTGACAGCTTAAAACGGATGACATTTGGATATCTTATTAACGTAATCAAGTTTACCCGTCGGTATGATTTTGATGTCACACGCAGCTCGCGACTCTAGGAATTTCTCTTGAGTAATCTCTGCTTTCATCATGTCTGCTTAGCCTACGTCACTCATTTGTGCATGTTCATGACCACCCTGTTGGGAAACCTTGCCTTTTAGGAGTTGTCACTTTAGACTTCAATTTTCATAATTTTGGTTAACATCCTATTGTATTTTACTGCTTTTACGTAGTTGAATGCACTTCTATGTCATGCAATCTCAATAATTTTGTTTTTGTCAGGCTGAATTCATTTTGGGAGATATTTGAGTAGTCTTTGACATATTTGTGAATCTGCGATATGATCTTTCCGACAAAGAAAACATGAACTGTTTTCGTTAAAATCGATGAATGAATTTCCAGGAAAAGGATTCTTAGATTCTAAGAAAAAAAAAGAGCAATAAATTACGTTAACCCAGATAAAAGGAAATCCTACACAAAGTAAATCTCAAATATGTCTCAATCTGCAATTTATGATTTTAATCCCTTTTTTTTTTAAAAAACTTTTTCTGAGAAATATAAGGTTAATATATATGCGTAAATTTAGTTGATACTTTTACCTTCGGATGTCATAGGAGTTTTCACAGAAATATATCAATTTCTGTCTGGATAGCAACATTTTCCAAAGAAGGAGAACAAAATATGAACACGCATAAAATTAGATTAATTCCGTTTCTGTCCTTAAGGAGGTATGAGTGTGAACCGCATTTTCAGGGAATAATAGAAATTAAAAATAGTTGTCTACATTTAAAAGAATATCCCTTCCTTCATCGATTGCAATATTTCATGAAAAAAAGAGTGTACCCGTTTGTCCCCTATATACAGACAAAACAGGGAGGTAACTCTGCACATTTTTTCTAAAACAATGTCACAACTTTGAACTTTATTTTAAAAATCAACATAACACAGTACGAAGTAAGTTTTTATCCATTGACGTAGCAAATGAAGTAAATTTTTGATTTTCGAAAAAATATTTTTGTTGCCATGGTAACCATGCTGGAGAACGACATTTATTTCATCCCATTTTTAACAATAAAAATTGTATGAAAAGTTTAAAAACATTAATTTTCGAAGTAGTTGGCATAATAGAATTTTGAAAATAGAATCATGTAGTGATACATGCTAAAGATAAAAAAAATAATTTATAAAAAAAAAGAGTGTAGCCGTTTTAAAGATATTTAGCTTAGAATTCCTCTGACCAAGCCTCTGGATATGATAAATCCCTTGTTTATGATTGAAAATGGAAAGTTGTTATATATCTATACATTTTATATGAGATTTCTTATAATCTGGACTTCAGACTAAAAATTTGAGTCATATTCTGATCAATTTCTTATTCATTTTCCCAACACTTAGCGCTTTTAAGCACCGACATGGTAACGTGACGTAGCGCACATCGTGACACTCATGCCCTGTTCACACGAGTGCGCATTAAATCTAATTCGCATTAGATTTGATGCGCTTTATTCTAATGCGAATTAGATTCGCATTGCGTTCACACGACACATTCTAATGCGCATTAGATTTTGGTACATTTGCACTGAGAGCCGTATACTTTAGATAGTAAAAGGGTCGAATGCATGCCTGTATGTTATTTTGCTCATAATAATTTACCTCTTCGTAAATTGGGCTTATGCATGCATTGTATGACGTCATTGTGAGATAAAATGACGTCATAATATAATGTTACTCTACGTAAGTTAAGAGACGCAGTACAGTTACTTAGAGGGTTCATTGTGAATGAAATCAAGTATTTTTACCTCTTATTCTATGTTTCGAGGTTCAAGGGTGATTAAAAGTGCCCAGTTATGATGGAAATGTACTGTAGAATTCTAGTAAATCATATACGCATGCGCCAGATTTAATGCGAATTAGATTCGCTTTGCTTTCACACGGCAAAATCTAATGCGCATTAAATCTAATGCGAATTAAACTAATGCGCATTAGATTCCTCGTGTGAACGCAGCTAAAATCTAATGCGCATTAAATTCGATTTAATGCGCATTAAACCCGTCGTGTAAACAGGGCATTACTTTATGTAATGCTCGGCGATATTGTTTACTGTTAATCTCAGTGAATGAGAAAAAATGTATGTTTTAGATTCCTATCTGTATGCTTCTTCTGTATATCATTTCTCTCAAAATTGATTTTGCGACATCTACACGTATCTATTTATTCGTGTACATGAAGTTTTGACATTCGTACATATTTTACCAGAAAAAATGAAGCAACTTTAGTAGAACAACGATACGAAGGATCTCTTAATATCTTGATAAGTTTGCTTTGAAATAATTTATCTAAAGTTAGCTGCGGCACATTTCTACAAATGTAGATTCATTTTACTACAAGTGCTGGGATTAGAAGGAGGGGGGGGGGGAGTGGGGTCGGTAAAATAGGAAAGGTAGTAAACGCACACCCTGTCTTCCATTGATTTCCTGCACATGTTCTCAATAAATTGCAAAATTGTTAAAATTAATCCTTAAGTAAAACACGAAAATACATAAAGCCTCGGCAAATAGGTCTAATCTCGGGAAACCAGAATCATGCATGCTAACTCCCTCAATAGTATACTTTGACTGTAAAATACCACACAGAGAAATATTCAGTAACAAATAGATCTACACTTCTTTCATTACCCATTGAATACCTTTTTAAAAAAGTAAGGCTTTTCTTTTTTACAATAGCTTCTGGATAAATGACGGTGTTGGGATACTTCTAAACAAGATCATACATTCATTACTATTCAAAGGACGGATCTAGAGTTGGCGGGGGGGGGGGGTTATGACCCAATCCCTGGAATTTGTACAAAAATACTAATGTTTCCATGTTTCCCTCTTTCACGTATTTTTCTTTTAAAACAAAGACTGGACCTCCGACGGCTTGAATCTTTTGTATATGCAGCTAAAATCATCGCACATTCCGATTCACACAGAAACGTTTATTGCACTTTGCAAACCTATTTTAAAGTCACATTCAACGCTTTTAATGATACGGAAGTACTTATAAGATTCCTGAAGTAGCCTATCAAATATTTACACCCGTGCCTAGAGAGAGATTTTCTTTCCTATCATATGAATTGGAACATATGAAGACGCTAAGATAATAACATAAAGTCAATATCGAAGATACGAGTGTTATATAATGCATGATTATAGGGGTAAAAATTTTGTTAGGTTCTACACGCAGCACTTCCTGGTTGATGTTATTCAAAGCATCAAATTGTGTTGTGTAATATAAGAGGGGGTGAACAGGGTGAAAGGGAGGGGGAGGAAAGGGTGAGGGAGGAGGGGGGGGGGAAGGGTGGAAATGGTAGGGAGGGGGAGGAAGGGGACGGGAGGAGGAAGAAAGGGGGCGGGAGGGGGAGGTAAGGGGGAAGGAGGGGGAGAGAGGTACCCCCTGTCTGCCCCCCCCCATATAATGACAGCTATTTGATAACAAGGTATTAACACGACTATCAGTAACTTTTAAAGGGCTATGTTCACAGTTTACCAGGTTTATAACTTGAAAATAACTTAAATCTAATTGTACTTCTAAAACATCTAGGTTATCTTATCCATCACTTATAAACGGCAGTAATTAAAAAATGAATCTTATATTTTTTCTATTGATGCAAGTATCACCCGAAAAATTGGACGTAAAAGTGCATCAATGCGCGTCTCGCGTTGATGCAAAAGTTTTCTGTCCAATTTTTCGGGTGATACCTGCATCAACAGAAAAAATATACGATTCATTTCTTATCATTTTATTATCATCTATTTATGGAAAACGGACTGTTTGATCTAAAAGCAATCAATCACCGCACTATATTTCGTAAGTCGGAGGGTTTCGCAGTGATACGTCTGCCAAAACAAGTTATGGCAGCCGCCATGATTCAAACAGCGAACGATCGTCTCTCTATATCTTTGGAATAAGGACCAGTTCGAAAAAAAATCTACATGCACTGTTAATTTTTGAGTAAGTAGAAAAGAAATGGTACCCTTGAAATGATAAGCAAACATCAACAAATTGTATTTTGAGCAACGAGTTCATTCCTGTTTGAGGGAACCCCCTGTTCTAAAGATAGTGCTATAAATATACTTCCGTGAAAAATTGTGTTGATCGATGTATCAACAAAATTTCTCAGCCAATCAGAATCTTCGTTTCTTGAAAATGACAATGGAAATTAAATGATTCAATAATCGGGTAATCTAATCAAAACAATCGAACATTCGCTTGTAAACATTAAGCTCACATTACGACTCTACGCACGTTGTACAAGTGTAAGTTATATAACTATACTGTACTGTACTGTACTGTACTGTACTATTCTATACTATACTATACTATACTATACTATTCTGTACTGTACTGTACTGTACTGTACTGTACTGTACTGTACTGTACTGTACTGTACTGTACTGTACTGTACTGTACTGTACTGTACTGTACTATACTATACTATACTATACTATACTATACTATACTATACTATACTCCAAGAATCAGTATTACGCACCAACCTCGCCGTAACATTCATAAAAAAGTTAGAGAATAGCCATGTGTCAAACTACATATATTTATTAGTCCCCTACCGGCAACGCCGGAGGGGACTCTTAGTTTCCTCTCGGTCTGTCCGTCCGTCTGTCACATTTTCAGTTTTCCGGACTTTTTTATCGCTGCTGTTGCATATATTGAACTCATTTTTGGTATGTTGATAAATATCAATGCGACAAAGATCAAGTTTAAGTTTGGATTTGATTTACCTATTTTTACAAGAGTTATGGCCCTTGGACTAAGCAAATTTCATGAAAATTTCAAAAATTCCAGTTTTCCGAATTTTTCTTCGGTTCTAATGCAGGTTTTGAACTGATTTTTGGTATATGTATACATCTTAGTGTGATACAGACCAAGTTTGATTTTTATTTTCATCGACTTATTTTTACATGAGTTATGGCCCTTGGACTTAGCAAATTTCTTGAAATTTTCAGTTTTCCGGACATTTCTTGGCTGTTTTTGCTAATAATGAACTGATTTTTAGTATGTGAATACATAATAGTGTGATGCAGATGAAGTTCCAGTTTAATTCCGATTGACCTATTTTCACAAGGGTTATGTCTTTGGACTTAGCAAATTTCATGAAATTTTCAGTTTGCTGGACATTTCTTGGGTGTTATTGCAGAAAATGAGCTAATTTTTCGTATGTGAACACATTATAGGGTGGTACAGATGAAGTTGGAGTTAAATTTCGATTGACCAATTTTAGCAAGAGTTATGCCCTTGGACTGAAAAAATCAGTTTTCTGGACTTTGCTTGGCTGTTATTGCAAAAAATTAACTGACGGATAGAGATGCAGGACATAAATTTATGTCGGTAGGGGACTTATATCGCTCAGCGATCATTACGTTTTTTTAAATAAACATTTATATCATTTTAACAGCGGCATCTACAATGTATAACACAATGCCTCCCGGGTTGGCACTGACGATGGTTCATTAGATAGGCTACCCTTCGTGTTTTGTGCGCAGCCGTGTCATTGTCTCCGTCTGTTTGTCCTATTTTCTTTTTGCGTGAAAAGGCTGTGTTTGGTGTTTTTTTCCAGAATCCATAAGCCTTTCGATTATGATTTTTTAGAATATGGTTTCTGCTTTATTCACTGCTTCATAAACAAGTTTCCAAATAGTGCACATGTCCATTTAAAGGTCATTATCGCTTATGATTTTTGTGCTAACCAGGAAGTGTAAACGTTTACATGCGTTTTATAGATATAATGCACGAAAGGTAAAAACGATAAGTCAAAAATCGTGTCCGCCCTCCAGATGACGTCAAAATTCATATTTCAAAATCCATTGTGTTTTTTAAACGTCCCGAATCTGCTCTCTATAGCAATATTGTTTTGAGAATGCAAAAACCTCGCTGAATCGTTTCTTTTCAAAAACTTAATTTTCATGCTGTAGAAGCTTACTAAATTTCACTTTAGAGTAAGGGCATATATAAGTGTTTTGGATTTTAACAGTGAAGATAGAATTTCATCGAAAATGCGTCAGAATTGTCATACGCCTTAAAATTTAACCGTGGGTATATGATCCTGATGTCACCAGATGGACACTTAGGTATGGTTATTGAAAATTACAAGAATTCAGAATTGCACTCTGACTGTCATGGCGTGACCCCATGACGGGCCCTGTTCAACCCTCGTTAAAGAATACAGGGTTCCGACCACCTGTTCTCTCTGAATAGCAGTCAGTCTCCTCTGGCGATGGCATGTATTAGCTCGCTCTAGCTAGCAGAGCATAAGACTGTTTTCCATACACCCTCACTCTTTTAATATCCATTTATATATTCTGTCATGTGTATTTCACTCGGCCCCTGCGAATCGCTGTCTTGTTTGTGTCCTCATCTAACAGTGAGGATACTTTAATATACAACAATTGTGCAATCTTCTAGACCACATGGTAACCGAAAAAGGGAAGGTTGTGCGCAGGCAATCCGGATAACCTCACCATTTACTGCTACTAACGCGGCAGATGGCTGTCCTCCGTCCGCACAAGTTGTCTTTTTTCTCGTTGGTTTATATGAAATCCATTGTGTTTAGTGCTTTGATGTTGTATTTGGTGTTTGGTGTTCCTTTTCCCTTTTGCGTATTTTGTTGTGTTTGTCTACTCTTTGTTTTCACACAGTAGTGTTTTTTGTGTTTTGCTGCGGTTGATGCAACAGAGTCTTTTTGGGAATCCCCTTTTTGCGGTACAATTTTCACACGATTCTTTATCTCGCAACGCAGACATTGGGGTTGTTACTTTATTTTCATTTATTCATTCATTTAATCAGTGCCGTCCGAAGTCGGTACCTATTGCCAATTGGTTGGCACCGATTAACCATTGGCGCAATCGGTGCTGTCCTTATTCGGTACCGATTGCCTATTGGTCTCGCTGGTTTATGTACAGTCAATTGTGTTTGATGTTTCTATATGATTTGGCTCGTAAAAAAGTTCCCCGCGAGGGGTTTGACAGTAAGTGTTTTGAATATACTTCCCTGACATTGTCGCCAGAGCACTTTCTATATAGACATAACGTCAGATAGTGCATGATTTTTATATATTTTCATTTCCATGCTTCATTAACATCGACGGCGGGTGCGTTAGCCAACAGGGGATGCTTACTCCTCCCGGGCACCTGGTCCCACCTCTAGCTTGCTAGGGGTCCGTCGATGTTTAATTTTGTGCTCTATTGTGAGTGCTGTTGAGATTATCGTCAGGATCTTCTTTAACTGATTGGTGTTCCTTGTACATTTTGCGTCTCTTTCTGTGCGTGTCTGCTCTGTGCTTTTTTAGCATTGAGTGTTTTGGGGTTTTGATGTGGATGCTGCAACCGAGTGTTGTTGGAGATCCCCTCCTTCCTTTAAAAATGGGGAATGTGCCACTTTAAACTAACAAAACAACCTTTTTGTTCTTTATGTACGCAGCCATTCCCTTACTTTGAAAAAAAAACCTCACAGCTAAGCCATCTTTTATTATTAGTTTTTTTTTATTGAGCGTCTACAGAGATTTGTCGCGTTGATCAAGCCCATAGAAAGTGATGCGAAACTGTGTTATTATCTATCATTTCACATACTCCATTCCTGAATACAAAAAAAGAGCATTTTATCTAACAGTAAGATTTAGATAGACCCTAAGTACTCTAGGAGCATTCATTGGGACATGATTTGACCTGGCTAGACAATTGAATAACCTAATTCTATTCTAGACGTGTGAGTTTCATGCAATAAGATATTGTTCCTCTAAATTTATTTCCAGTGATACTGTACCTGTTTAATGGACATATTGACATGTATTATTCGTACTGTTTATGAGGATCGACATTATATTGATTTGTAATAAAGCTCAATTTTTATCTCCTCAAATCACATAGAGAAAATTCCCAACAGAAAGAAAGAAGGCAACAGACTAAACACTATTACAACATGATTGGTATAACTTTAAAATATGGAACAAGTGTGCACTCGGAATCGACGTTGGAAGGCTATTAGCTTCTTAAATGAGTTAAAGAAGATCCTGACGATAATCTCAACAGAACTAACAATAGAGCACAAAATTAAACATCGACGGACCCCTAGCAAGCCAGAGGTGGGACCATGTGCCCGGAGGAGTAAGCATCCCATGTTGGCTAGCCGCACCCGCCGTCGAGGTTCACGCACGGAAATGAAACAGTGCATAAAATACATGTACTGTCTGAGGTTATGTCTATATAGAAAGTGCTATAGCAACAATGTCGGGGAGCAATATTCAAAACACTTACTGTCAAAGTAAAAATGGGACAATCCGGATTACATGCTCACATCCTCACCCTTTTACGTGAATATATATAGAACCACATCCCCCACATTAGAAAAGGGCAAGGTTTCTACGTATTGGTATCAGAATATATATAGAATATATACATTTTGGTAACTGTGGAATCTGATTTGTGTTTGACTTTCAATGACTGATTTTCCAAGTCCATTCGTGTTTTATCGTTTTGGTGTTTTTGCTTTGATAGTTTTAGACAATTTAAGTATAGATACTGTGTGTTTTGTTATCCCTCATTCTCGTGTTTGTGTTGTCTGATGTTTGTTGTACCGGTATGTCGTATCCTGTGTGTGGGGTTGGATGTGTTCTATGCAGGAAGTCTAGCTGGAGATCTTTCACATATCCTTCAAAATTGAAAAATGGTAACAAAAAACTGGAATCCAGAACCTGTCTTCTGTTAGACTAAACATCAAAGAAGTACCCATCAGTTATTCAGTCTCAGAGCCTAGAATGCAAGGCAAAAAGTTTTTCCATTGAAACAGTTTTAAACCCCAAAAGAAACAATATTCCGAAGTGATAAAAGGTGCCCGTGGAGAATAAGCGTCTTCTTTTTGCATGCATCGCCGTCGCAGCTGTTCCATGAAAACTTCGGTGAATTGTCTCGATGCACATATTGATGTACATATCAGGTAAAGATGTCAGTGGGGAGCAGTTAAAATCGTTCCTTAACTTGATGTTTTGAAGTGTATTAATGACTTCTTTCCAGCTCTGTCGCCTGAAAGAAGCTTTGTTTTGGCCCTTTACCAATCTGACATCATAAACAGTCCAAGAGAATACTGAAAACAGTAATATTACTAAAAATAATAATATAAGTTAAATTGGAGTTATCTTTCTTGGAAATTTATCTCTTTATATTACTGTAAACAGTAATACTATTTAGATTGTCAGTTCGCTCTTATACCAGTGGATTCGGGGAGAAATGAGGGTGATTAGGAGTTGTATCTCATTCAAATGTATACTGAAAAATTATTTAAAACATCAGGAAAATTTTTTCCTCAACATGTTTGAAGAAAATGTGATATCAGAAAGAAGAAAAAGTGAAAAATAGGTTCCAGATGGACATTATTTTCACTTTTCAGTAGGAAAATTGGTACATATTTATTGAATTTGTTGTTGAATGAAAGAATTGAGTGATAAAAGCTAAGATTGTAGCTTTAAAACGTTACTTTGTCTATATTACAGAAAGATGTAATATAAGGTGGCAATATTACTCTTTTCAATAATGTGGGGGATTATTGTTAACAGTAATATTACAGTTTTAAGTAATATTACTATTTCTAGTATTCTCCTGGACTGATAAATATGTCATTGCTATTTCGGAAACTTGGCATTTTACCCAAGAACATCATCGAAATCAAGGAGGTAAACATCTTAGCGCTATCCTTCCAATCCTATTTTGAACATAAATTTTATTTGGATATGCTACTGAATCGACCTTACAGGAAATTTGGATCCGCACACTCTCTGTAAAGTAAATGCACAAATCTAAATTTAAAAAATAAAACCAGAGGGCGCTACTGTATGGATATTTGCGCCTCCTGAAAATCACTTCGGCTGGAAGCATCACTGATGAGGATTTAATATCCGAAACACGTGTCTGGTGCATTATAAACTTTCTTCAAGAAGGTATAGAGTTGGATCACTTCCGTATTGAACATTATGCAGCCTCTAGATTGAATCCACGCAGTCAGAATATTTTCGCGATTCGATACGATGACCATAGTAAAGTAGTATTTATTTGTTTGGTTTTTTAATATATTAAGACAATTTTCAGTACCGAAATAATTATTTACAGAGGCACCAGTTTCAATTAATCAATTTTGCCTTGCCTTCTCGACTTTGAGACTGAATAACTGATAGGTACTTCTTTGATGTTTATTCAATAAATTTCGTTTTTACAAATAAACTCTGTTGAAACTATTCATGTGAATTGTGCTGGTCCCATGTTTAAACGAAGTGACTCTACTATTCCCGAAGCATCACTGATGAGAATTTAATATTCGATTTTAATATTCGAAACACGTGCCTGGTGCATGAAAATTGGTTTGAAATTTTCTTTAAGAAGGTATATAGTTGGAACCCTTGCGCATTATTCTACTATTCCCGTTTCCTGTCTGTTTGTTCCCTCTTTTCTCGCCTTATGCGTATGTGCCCTGCTGTGGCCATT
Organism: Pinctada fucata; assembly: GCA_028142955.1. Classification (NCBI taxonomy): domain Eukaryota; kingdom Metazoa; phylum Mollusca; class Bivalvia; order Pterioida; family Pteriidae; genus Pinctada; species Pinctada fucata. The sequence goes on along the minus strand of AP027113.1, from coordinate 29,935,416 downwards.
GTCATGTAGGTGCATGATCATCTCCCTTCCAACGTTTATAAGTAAGTATTAAAAAAACAAACAAACACTCAATCGTGGGGAACTCTTTGATTAGCTCATTGGTATATTTTCATACCGAAGAGAATGAAGCCCGTGCAATAGAATTTATTTGATCACTTTGTCATCTATCGATTCAATCGATCATCTTTATCAAATGAGTCTTCGGCTGTTCCATTAAAAGGCCACATCACACAATATTTTTTAGATTGAAAAATAAAGCAACAGTGATATCTGCAGCCTATATTGGTTGATTTGTGCAGCCAATTTCGAGAGACTCCTCCAAAACAATCGTTGAAATGATTCACCATCGCATTCCACAGCACTAGAATTGTATTTGTACTTTACAAACTCAATTTAAAATCACAATCAGCCCTTTCAGCCACACGGAAGTTCTCACAAGATTCCTTTAGTATCCAATTATCTTTAAGACAGTATATAGAGAGATTGTCGTTGTTATTATCTGAGTTAGAACCTATAAAGCCGTTAAGATAATAACATATCTTAGCCATTATTAGAGATGTAAGTGTTGGTTATGCATATGTATAGGGGGTTTAAATTTGTAGAAGGTTCTATATGCAGTTCTTCCGGGTGTAAGTTATCTAAAGCACCAATTTGTGATGTATAATATTATGAAGGCTATTTGATAACAAAGTCTTGGTACAGCTATCAGTATTATTGAAAGGGCATTATGACTAATCATTTTTAAACAATGTAAACAAACTTTTTATCAAACAGAAAGTCTAAACATGCGTTTATGGATAAATTGAAAAACAATGTCAAAACAATCTTGCCTGCCTTTCAGGTGACGTCAGTCGAGACTTGAAGACCTCATATTTCAATATTTTTTTCTTTTATGTCGTTTGTTTTTCAAACATACTGACATGGTTGTTAGCAATAATTTTTTGAAGATGCCAAAACGTTTTCTTCTCAAACAAGCATTGATTATTAAAACTTCCTGAATTGGACTTAAGGATACCTTGGCAAGGTTGTTAGTGACGCAATGCAGAATATTCGTTCTGTTCGTAAATTTCACGTGGTATGATTTATGAATCACAAAAATGAAATCGTCTTCATGAATCGCGGATCCGATACGTCCTAATCGTCCTACTTATCCTCTTGGTTTATTTACTGCCACGTATTTTGAACTCACGTGCTGCCATATGGCGAATGGACAGAGTTATTTCTCTTTTTAGTCCATAGAATAACCAAGCACAATGGTCATTACAAATACTCTTAACTCGATCACCATGGAAACTTTAGAATAGATATGCCAGAATAAAAAATCAAAGATTATATTCAAACTCAAAACTCTCTGATTTCAAACTTTTCAACCGTTCGAAAGTAAGACGCGATTTGATTGGGTTAGCCGCTCTGGGTGCGTCCAATAACATGTCGTGATCTAACTTCATACTGAAGGCGGTAAATATATCAATAAGAAGAAAAGGGTAATTAGGACGTATCGGATCCGCGATTTATGAATATGAAAGGGAATGTTATGTAGAAAATGTGAAGAACGACGATCGGTCTTTTTTTTTCTGCTTTAAAAACTGCGATTTTTCACTTTGGACACAATTTATAGACTAGCTAGTCTTACACTGCATTATATTTCCCTGTTTTATGATAATCATATATGTCACAAAATCATAAAGAAAACACTAACGAGTGGAGTGCTAATGAAAAAAGCATCTTTGTCGTAGTACAGTTCGTCTCCTAGGAACACTAACGGGAACACAATATGACCTGACTACTCAATGGAAATAAAACAAGAAGACTTTCCCTTTGTACCAGATAAGTACCATAAGAGCAATCGTAGATATATGATTTGGCCTGACTAGACAGTTGAATGACCTAATTCCATTCTAGACCTATGAGATATTGATCGCCTAATTTTATTCCCAGTGCTACTGTACTAGTGGACACATTCTTATGCCTGGAAACATCGATAAGTAATGTCCTTCCTATGGATTAGTAAATAAAAGTTAAACCCAAAACAAGAATCCAAATAGTATATTAATAGGCATACAAATCCTTGAAAATATATGAAACAAAATAAAGAGAGTGAGATGGATATCGATTGTGCATGGAGTGTATTTCATACGCCCTGCTTTTTTATATCCATTTACATATTCATCTGTGTTGCTTGGGCCCTTGCGTTTTGCTGTCTTGTTTGTGTGGTCATCTTACAGTGCAGACGGTAATTTACACTACAATTGTGTGTCTTCGAGACCTTTCGGTAAGTAAAAAGTGGGAGAAGTGTGCGCACGTAATCCGGATAACCACACCATTAGCTTCTTGTGTGGCAGATGGCCGTCCTAATTAAAGTCGGCACCGGTTTCCAATTGGTCTCGTTAGTTTATGTGTAGTCTTTTGTGTTTAAATGTTTCTGTCTTATGTCTCTTTTACGTCACTTGATCTACTTGTCTACTCTGTGTTTGCTCATAAAGTATTTTTGTGTTTTGCTGTTTGTACTGCAACCGAGTCTGGTTGGAGATCGCCTCCTTTCTGTTGGAATTAAGCTTACTAGTCTTATTCATGTCATTAAAGAAGGGAGGAGATCTCCAACAAGACCCCATTGCAGCATCAACAGCAAAACACCAAAACGCCCGATGCAAAAACACAAAAGACGAGTACAGCACGAGACGGAAAAGAGACACACGACATGTAAACATCAAACACAAAAGACTACACATAAACCGACGAGACAAATGGGCAACCGGTGCCGACTTTGGACGGCCATTTGTCACGCAAGTAGCAAATGGTGTGGTTATCCTGGATTACGTGCGCACAACCCTCTCACTTCTCCAGTTATCCAGAGGTCTCGAAAAACGTACAATTATGGTGTAACACAACCTCCTCACTGTAAGATGACCTCACACAAACAAGACCGCGAAACGTAGATGCTCCAGAAGCACAGATGAATATGTAAATGGATATAAAAAGAGGGCATGCGTAATACAGTCCGTGCTCTGCCGGCTGTAGCGAGCTCATGTATGTAATCTCCCGAGGAGTCCGACTGTTATTCAGAGAGGACAGGTAGTTGGGGCCCTGTCTTCTCTAAAGAGGTTTGGACAGGGCCCGTCATGGAGTCCCGTCGTCACAGTCAGTCAGAGTGCAAGTCTCAAGCATGCGCTTGTACAAGACTGTAGATTGGTCAAGTACCAAGCCTAGTGTCCGTCTGGTGACATCAGGATCATATCCACGGTGTAAAAGGCGCTTGATGATTCTGAGGCAATTTCGATAGTTATGCTGCCTACCTTTGATCCGTCTAATTTTGTTTATCATATCACCATAAAAGACAGGTTGGTAATACCCAAAGTAATGTACTCTGTTGCGTGTATAGATCCGAATTTTAAAAGAAGTTGACTGTAATTTTTGTAAAATTTCCAGAAAGTCTTAACTAGTTTATGAAAGCGGAAACCTTGACCTAAAAGTTTTTGGTTATTTGTAAATTTCTACTGTGAAAATCCAAAATATCAGTACATGCTCTAGCGTACCAGATGAGCTGTGATATGTAAATGCCGTATGACGGTATTAAGGTAAAAAAGCAACATAAAGCGAAGATTCTAAACAGAACCAAAAGAAAACCAGACAACAAGCAAGACAACTATACTAACAAACATCCGGTGCATCAAGATGAAAGAGAGCACTCACACAAAGAAGATCAAACAAACAAACCAAACATAGTCATAAATGAAACATGAACGACGTTACGTAAAAGAAGGGATTCTAGATGCGCACTCTTAATCATTTGTTGGGGCCATCTTACATGTAAAAGGAATCGTTGTGATTATCCGGATTACGTGCGCACATCCCTATTTTATTTTATTTGAATTATAGATATGTCCCCCTCACTATCAAAATAGCTGGAATACGATATAAATGTATAAGAATATCTTTATAGGAGGGTTTATTATTGGTGAATATCTTTTTTCTATTTTCACTGAGCAAATAAAAGGTCTTGTATGGAAATGAGATTTATGTTGCGCAATACAAAAGGTCGTTAAAATATCTTGATCCTGCATTATCTTTTAGCGCTCAAAATAAAATGTGAGATTTTTTTTCTTTCCTAATTATCTGAAGTACGTCAGTGTTCGGTTATAGACTTTTTCTCTCTTTATTTTATCGCTAAATAGAACATTCCATTATCGTTAGCTAAACCAATCACTAGAATGTAAAATGCAGAGAAATCCACATTCAGGCACATAAGGAAATCAAAACCAGATAAAAAGCAAACCTCGCGCTAATTAGAGAAAAAAATATTAATCTTATCATATACCAATCAAAAGTAATGTCCAATGCAGAAATATTTCATGGTCAAGAGGTCAATACTTTAGAATTATATCAGAAGGGATACGCATGCAGGATATGAAATCCAAATTACTTACTCATAAAACATTAGGGACAATGTTAGACTTCTTGTGCAGCCATATATACGTACATACGGAGAGAACAAAAATCATATGCTCCCTAATTTTTGATTCAGTTTGCATTAAGATAACAACAATCTGACAAAAAGACAAAACGAAAATGTAATCTGTACAAGTCTGTGTTGTCCTTCGTTACAATGTATTTTCTAAGAAATAGATGAAATAGATAAACAGTGGTCTTCTTTAATTTATGCATCATTAGTCGTGTTTACTTTGATTGTTTGTTTGGGCTGTTCTCTTCAGGTGTTGTTGTGTGTTTCTTTGTCCCTTTTTGTCTGTTGAAGTAGTTTCATCTGATGTTCGTTGCATCCTGAGTGTGTGTGTTCCGCTGTGGTAAGTACAGGATGGTCTTAATAAAGAGAACACTTTCATATTCTTCATCACATGTTCAATAATATACAATGCCTTACTCTTTTGCTCAGTTGAAATGCGGTCTTGGTAAAAGTTCGACAGGAATTCGATATTTAAAAGTGAAAAATGTCCTGCTCTATTGCAGCAGATGAAAATGTCAAGATTTGATATTTGTACATATATCAAATTGGATGACTTACAAATCGTTCCTTCTATTATATCTGCGCAAATAAATATTTATAGACGGATGGCATGGGATGACATAAAAGACGCTGACTCTCCTCGGGCACCTGGTCTCACTTCGGAATGTTGTTCATTCCGGGCTTCGCAACTGTTCCTATGGAAATTCTCACGATTTGGCCATGCCCTCTCGACTTTGAGACTGAATAACTATTAGGTACTTCTTTGATGTTTGTCTTTCCATTCGAGATTCATTTCATGAAATTGTATATGCTTCGTAAATCGTAAAACAAAGTATATTGATATGAAATAGACCACAAATTCAATACTTATTATCCTATTCTGTCTTGAAAATATAATATTTGATATGTGCGTGTGTTTTTATTATAACAGAAACCCTGAATATGCAACATTTGATGTTCTTCTTCTAGGCAAATGTAAAGTCTACTAGAACTAAAAAAATCTACTAATAAATATGCATGCTCCAGAAAAGTTTTTTTTTTCCTTCAAAGAAGTAAATACGACAGGTGAACGAAATTTGAGTCTTGTGACTTTTGAAAAGAAATCTGTTTTATCTCGTTGAGTTCAAACGACATACATAGTCAAGTACATGCATGTATTTGAAAAGTCACACAAGAGTCCTTGATCGACACGGAAGTTCTAACAAATTCGTGAGTTTCGGAGTAAAATCCGAACCTGGTGTCTTCCATGAGACGGACGAAGGACACGAGAAAGGGACAGCGGAGGCACATGACTTCTCACATAGATAAAAGACGGGGATATAAGTGGGTTTGTCAATAAAGACGAATGCTGCTCGGTAAAAGTCGAAAAAGGGATGGTGGATCTTGGGGCCTTGAGACGTCATATGAACAGGCAAAATGTTACTATGGATCAAAATAGATATTCAAATCGTGCAATAACTGCAGTAAGGTAATCATGCACCACAACATATAAAATTGAAATGGAAATAAAATACATCATATATGACAAGAAACAAACAAGTAACAGAAGAGAACATCAAAGCTATCGAAAATTGAACCAAATGTACGTTTCGCCTCCGATATAAATCAGGAATAGTGGGAAGTTGCAACAGAGCTACAATAAGATTTACAAATAAAGAGGACATACCAGCGAAACACATACTCATGGAATGCGAAAAGAAAGCCAACAAACAGACGGAGATAGACATCTTCATGGTTAAAAATGTTTCAAAACTTCTATTTCAATTTCAGAGGACAATTCTATGAAAGCTTAAAAGAAAGGAGGGGAATTCCAACAACACTCGGTTGAAGCACCCACAACAAAACCCCAAAATACCCAAATGCACAAACACAGAGCAGACAGTCACAGAAAGAGGCGCAAAAGGGACAAGGAACACCAACCCACACCATAGAAACATGAAACACAAAAGACCACACATAAATCAACGAGACCAATGGGCAACCGGTGCCGACTTAGGACTGTCATCTGCCACGCAAGTAGCACACGGTGTGGTTATCCGGATTACGTGCGCAAACCCTCCCACTTTTCCGATTACCCAGACTAAATATGATCAGTTTAAGGCGATTCAATACAATTAAAACATATTAACAATGCTCTCCAAATAAATGTTCTTCATATATATTATTAATGTCTGTGTTTGCACAGAAAAAACCAAAGAAGAAATTGTCTGTGCCTACTCTATATAAACTCATTTCTCTTTGTTGCATATATGTATATATGAACTTACATCTACTGACCAAAGTGAGTTTTCCAAAATTTTCTATGTGTACAAGGAATCTTCATTAAAAGCTATTAGATCAATTATGATGACAGCATTGTAAATTTTATACTTGTTTGGCATTTACAACAAAATGAAGTATAGAATGATAGATATATCATATTTTTAAAAGCAAAATAGCTCCTTTATGGCATTTAATAAACAAATCTTTTTGCTATTACTTTAGAGTGTTGTAGAATATATTGAAATTCCACGAAGAAAATGCTAGAGATACATCTTTAAAGGGAATTGAAAATTAAAAATATTTTAAATATCAGGAATTGCAAATTTGAAAAAGACGCTTCATTATTGATTTTAGATGACTCCTTTGTTTCTCTAAGAGGTCAAATTACGAAATGTGATGCTAAGAAAACAATTACATCAGGTTATGTATTAACAAAAAGTAGGTTAAAAGTGCATCTATTATACTTATTAGTGGAATTTTGTACAAGGAAGTCCTGAAGGACTATATATGAAGTGATAAAGAGAGTGTCCCTATATCTTTCTGAACCAATCACCATTCAACAAAACTGAATATGTAAATCAATTAATTCTATCGTCGAGGCTTATCAAGAGAAAACAGGCATACGTTCTACTTTGCTCCTTGGTATTTGATCCTTGAAGTTTGTCTTACAATAAGGTTTTGATAAGGATTTTGCTAAGTTTATTTTTTTTGCAAGATGATAGGAAAAGTTTTGTTTTGTTGATACAACCCGGTTAAATATTTTTGTATGATCTCGAAGATTGTTTTATTCCTATTGTTTCTTCTCGTATTCTTTATGTTCTCTGTCTGTTTCTTCCCCTTTTTGTTCCCCATCTGTGTCTTCCCTTTTTGTTCTTCACCTGTGTCGTCCCTTTTTGTTCTCCATTTGTGTCTTCCCTTTTTGTTCTCCATCTGTGTCTTCCCTTTTTGTTCTCCATCTGTGTCTTCTCTTTTTGTTCTCCATCTGTGTCTTCCCTTTTTGTTCATCACCTGTGTCTTCACTTTTTTTTTCTCCATTTGTGTCTTCCTTTTTTGTTCTCCATCTGTGTCTTCCCTTTTGTTCATCACCTATGTCTTCCCTTTTTGTTCCCCATCTGTGTCTTCATTTTTTGTTCCCCATCTGTGTCTTTGCTTTTTCTCGTTGAATGCGTGTGTATGCCAACGTCATCACTACAATGGCGTTGTATTAGAGATATTCTTATCTTTTCTTAACATTGATAATGCTTCATCTACTCTTCTACTTTTATACACCACTTCTGCTAAATTGAGAGTTGTAGCGACTTATATTAAGATCTACAGTGCTTACGACATAACTGACATTTCCTGTTTAATACTCTTTCGGTATTAATATATTCTTTTTTGATATCGTTTTCTTGAAATAAACGAAGTTATCTAAGTCTGAAGAGTTTCGAGAATATCAAAGAAAATTTCAAACAACATTTGTTATGCTATCAATTAAAGATGCATTTTTCCCGTCATAATAAGCTAAAAATAGTGAATAGTAAAATGAAAATAATTACTTTCACTTTCCTTCAGACTTGTATAGTTGAAACAATATTTGATTGATAAGGTTTTATTTCATTAGTCGTTATTTCTTTGATTTATCCTGATTACTTTTAAAGAGCCATTCTTTGTTATCGCTCAAATTCTGGTGTCTTTGATGTTTATGATTTTCTGCATATTTGGTATATATTTCATACCCTGGTTGCAAAAAGCAAAGGTTCCGATCAATGTGACTTCCGGTTGAGATCAGTCTTTTTGTGCTACCTTAAAAGACAGTGGAGTAACCTACATTTTGGAACTGCGTTGCCTTGGATACCATCGTCGCAGAAATTTCATTTTCACACATTTTCCGCTTCCTTACTTCCTTTCTTACAAATCAAAATGAACTCAGTTTTGTGATAGATTTTAACAAGAAGCTTACTTTGCCAAACCGAAATCAGTAAAATTCAAATCAAAAATAAGGATGAATGTTAAACGTCTTCCAATTTAATAGCATTATTTAAGAACAGATACATTTGCACCATGAACCTGTCACGCACGTTTCGGGTACTTAACCCTCGTCAGTGATCCTCAATCTAAACAACGTAATTTGGCCAAAGAGTGTGAAAGTTATTATGTCTAAAAATGTACCGAAAGATGTAGCATGCAGGGTGGGATATGATTGGTATAAAATTCTATATTGAACTAACGGTATCAAAGTTTGACAAGATAAAAGTTAGAAGTCATTGTACAGAGAACTTCTTTTTTACTCATTTTCATCCAATAATAAATGCAACAGACAAGCACGACATTTTGCGAAGCATTTTCTCTCCATCCAGATTTTATCGAGGAAAGTATGAAATTATCCAAACTAAGCACTATCTAAACAGAGATGAACTGATCATATTAATGAAGAAAACAATCTTAATGCAGATAGCTTCTCTTCTCGAAGATGCATAGGATCTCGTCATACACCATGATGTCCCATTGTCCAGAATGGTGGATGATATTCTGTCTTAGACCATTTGAACCATCCAACCACAGACTATACTTGTATCGTCCGAAATAGAAGTAAACGGATGTGATATATTTTCCGAATTGAAGCGAAGGATGTTGCATGCAAGCAAGAGATGCTGACTCTTCCTGGGGACCTGGTCTCACTCCTAAATTGGGAGTTCGCTTCTTTTTATGTGGTGGAGGTTTTTGTTTGTTTCCTTTGGTTCCTGTTTTATCCTGATTTTTGTATGCCTTCGGTTTGTGATTTCCTGAATTACTTATTTTGTGCTGTGTATTGGGGTATGGTCATTGTCCATATTTGTCATTTATCTCTATATGAGTGATTCCACTCAAGCGCGATATATAATTCTTTGAACAGAAGAAGTCACTTGGTAATATATGAATTATTATGAAAATGACATCTTGTAATTATAAACAGAATTAAACTGTACAATGTTCCCTTACAGCATAATTGATCGATCTGAAAAGCTATACAAATAAGCATTCTCTTAACTTTAAGGAAAAATTAAATAGGAATAACTTAGAAATATAAGACACTGCAAAAGATATTGAACTGTCAAATATAACAAACTACAGCTATATTCTAGTAATAAATATACTAACTTATAAGCTAAATGAAAATGTGGAAGAGAGACTATCCTGTAATTCCGTCTTTTCGATTTTACTGTCTTACGATCAATTTGTGCAGGTATCTGACGTAAAAGCATTGTGACGTCATTAAAGTCCTTTGAAAACGTCATATATGTAACCCTGTTTCCCTGAATTTCATGCTGGTTTCCATAGAATTTGATGACGTCACAATACGTTGACGTCAGATACCTGCACAAATGGGAAGTAACTCTGTATTTCGAAAAGACCGAATGACGAAGTGGAACACATTGGCAGGATACAAATTTTAATGATATCAGACGAGAACCTTCGACAAACAATTGGGGACAACAGGAGACACAGCACGAGACGCACAAGGTCACCTGTACATAATGGTCCAACAAAAAAAATAGAGCAGACGCAAATTAAGCAGGAGTGACAGTACAAATATTAAAGAGGACAAGACGCCGACTTTTGACGGATATCTGCTGCAATAGTTAGCCTATGGTGTTTTTATCCGGAATACTTGCGGATGGTATTCCATTTATATGGATACATATTAGACGTCTTCCGAGACATAGAGCTTGTGAATTATCAAAGTGCCTTATCCCAGGGCCCTCCGTAACAAAACCGCTGTTTAAAAAGATACTGAAAGCAAAGAACTTATGAAAAACAGAATTGAAGAAAATAAGTATTAATATAGTAAAGCGAATGCCAAAGTGATATGCTTAAAAAACTTGTTCTTGCACCTGCTGTCAAAAGCTAGGCTAGGCTGATAAAAACAGCAAATCAACTATGAAGCGGAAATTTTTTTCTACGTTCTGATACGAATTGCACTGTTGTACATGAAGTATAAAACGTCAAACCCTTTTCTCAGCTTTTTGAAACTCCCCTTTCGTAACAGACCGTGCATTTAAAAAACGTAGTGCGCAGTTAGGTTTTACCCGCTACTACTACCCATTGAATGCAATGATAAAATTGACCAAAGTCCTACGAGTTACCATGTTTTTGGCTGTCGTAGTCGCCATGAACATTTTATAAACCTAGGGTTAGCCTTTTGGAATATTTGAATTAAGGCCTTGATAAGAATTAAAAAAGTAAGCCGATATACATAAAACCCACCCCTTTCTTCACAGCATATAACATTACGGAGAGTTGATCTTGTTGATTGTTTCTATATTGATGTCTGATGACCAATATATAATTCTTTTTCTTGCACCCTACATGTAGCAAACTTGTCATGTTTAGAAGCATGGCATTAGAAGCCCTAAAATCCATCCGCAGATGAATTATTTCAAGAAACGGTATATACACCGTAAATGTAAAACAAGATAGTATTATATTATATTGAAATTGTATCAGCCACAAATTCAATTTCAATATAATTAAAATGGCTTTCAAGATCGTTTGTATGTGCGTGTTGTCATTATAACAAAATCCTGAATATGACACATTTTGTCCTACTTCTAGGCACAATATTTGAAATAAGTTTATTAAAAAGAAATATTGTAAATGTCAAAAATCTGAACTAACAACAGTGATACTCATGCTTCGGGAAATTGTTCAAGTTTTTACACAAGTTTAATATGACAGGTAAACGAAATTTTAAAAGTCTTGTAACTTAGCACTATCCCTCCAATGTTATTTTGAACATATACGAGGGCTGTTCCAAAAGTTCTTAGACACGTGCCCTAAAAATCACATTTAAAGCGTTATGTGAGTGAATTTTTCTAGAAATGAAGGGATACATTCAGAATGAAGAAACAAAAACACATCAGGTTAAGATAGTTTATAAAAATGACGTAATTATCATCTTTTTAAGTGAGGGGTAGAGGTTACGGAGCAGGGAAATTTGAATTGTTGAAATGAACCCATCCCTACGCTAAGTTGCTTAATAAAATAATGAAAAATGCTTGGCGATCAATGAAACTTTTTATATCATGAAAACTATTATTTGTCATGATGCCTGCGAAGTTTTAACGAAATCGACCGAAATTTGTTGATTTTATAAGGATTTATGCATGATATTGTTTATTAAACAAACCAAAAACTGATGACGTCAGACTTCTTTACGGAGCACCGGATAGTCATTCAGTTTTGAATCTCGGTTGAATAAAACATACGCAGACTTAACAGCTTATGGATACATCTTGATATGGGCCAAATTTATCAAAACTAATGTTGTGAAAACAGAAGAAAGTGTTTTCATCATGAATAGATTTATAGATACGCGATTTTGGATGGAGTGGAACAAAAAAGTTAACGAATATCATAAAAGTGATGCCTTTCCAACGCTTAATGGTGATCTGCCTTTGACCGCTTCAAAAATGATAGTACATCATGATATAGAGGTAGAAATGCACATGAAAATAGAACATGTCTGTCGAAAGGATATCTGAATTTTGTACAGATGAGAGGTGTTGTATCCCTCTTTTGAAATGTCAAATTTATGTAAGCCATCTAACGACGTCATTATTTTTTGTTAGCTGCTCCGTGACTTACGACCTTACGTTGTTCAATAGGGGATTTGAAAGGTTGTTATTGACCGATCGTAATGAAAATTCGCATATTTATTCACAATTATTCATAGAATAAAGAAATCAACTTGGTTTTTATCAAATGTTCTAGATCTTTCCTTAAATTGCATTGTCCATGAACTTTCGGAACAGCCCTCGTATTTTATTTGGATATGCTACTGAATCTACCCTACAGGAAATTTGGAGCCGCGAACTCTCTGTAAAGTAAATGTACAAATATAAATACAAAATATAAAGAGGGCGCTGCTGAAATGAATTTTGGTGGCTCCGCTGGAAGCATCACTGATGAGAATTTAATATTCGAAACACGTGTCTGGTGCAGAAACATAACGGTATAGAGTTGGGAAACTTGCGTATCATTGTTTTTATAAAAAGAAATCTGCTTTATCTTGTTCAGCATATACGATGTTTTAAGAATAAAAATGCATGTTCACATATTTCAACAAATCAGACAAGAGTCCTTGATCTACAAGGAAGTTCTAGTAATTCTTGAGATTCAGACTAAAATTTGATCCTGGTGTCTACAATGAGACTAGCGAACGACGTCCCTCCACACGTTAATAAAAGGCAGGGATATGTGTGGATAACGAAGGACATGTGTACATTAAAAGGCAGGTATATGTGTGGATTACGAAGGACACATGTGCATTAAAAGACGGGTACATGCGTGGATTACGAAATGGATACATGAAGGCAGGTGTCAAGAATAGGAAGTCTGTCTAGGAACCTGGATACAGCAAATGTACAATCAAACGATTGTTGAGATTTAGAAAATATCTTCTATAGGCATCGTTACTATGACTACAGTGAGACAGTCAAACACCCAAACATACAAAATTGAAATAAACAAAATACATTATGAATTACAAGGAACAAAAACACAATTTAAGGTCAGGGTGGCGACATTTAATAGAAATGAGGTAGAAGAACGATGGATATGCCTACATGTAGAGGAACATCTCCCTGAATTATTTATACCAAAAAATCAAAATTTGCCCGTCTTGTTTTTTGGCTATAAACGTCCATTTTTGGCCTATTTTAACATTTTCGTCATTTTAGAGAATACCACATCATAACTTTACAAACCTGCATGAAATTTTAAAAAAGTCATATATATTCTTATTTTTTCTGGATTCTTATAGCTTGTGTATGAATAAAAGCCTATTTTGAAAAATTCTGATAAAATAAACAGTTCTAAGAAGTGTATTTTCTTATAAATACATTTTTGCTGGTTGCCATGGCAACAACTCATTATCTTTATTAATAGCTAGAAGGTCGCCAGGTACACAATTTTTTTTTTCTATGTACAGAAATATGGTATTGCTTAATCCTAAAGCAGTCAAACCAGTATGTACCCGAATTCGTTTTTTAGAAAAATGACTGTTTCTATAAATAGCACAATAATTTGTGAAAAAAATCAACATTTTGACCCAAAAACATGGAGATTTACTCGAAGTTCGAATTTCTAATTCTCTCATTTTTAAAGAGTATAATGAATATTATATATTCTGATGTTTGAATCTTTAGAAGCAGAACTCATGCGAAAATGACAATTTTTTCCCTATTTTCGGCGATTTTTCATGGAAAAATATGCATTTTTCCCAAAAAATATCCATTCAGCAATAAACATTTCAAGGAGTATTACTTTTTTCTGAAATAATGCAACAAACTGAGCTTAGACCATTTATCGTCCATGTCAGCTTCGAATATTATGTGATATGAAAATAGAGTTATCTCCCTGTAGTCGCAACCTTAACCTTAAGAGTACATCAAAAAGAACTATAATCGAACCAAATGTAAGTTTCGCATCCGTCATCATAGATATACTTATATCAGAAATGGAGGGAGATTTGAATTGAAGATTGGAGATTTGATTTGAACTAGCGGGTGCGGCTAGCCAACAGGGGATGCTTACCCCTCCCGGGCACCTGGTCCCACCTCTACCTTGCTAGGGGTCCGTCGATGCTCAATTCGGTGCTCTATTGTGAGTGCTGTTGGGATTATCGTCAGGATCTTCTTTAACTCATTTGAGTGTAAGGCCATAGAAATTAAATATTTTGTTTTACGTACGCGGACGTGTACCTTTTAGAAGAAACACACACAAAAGTAAAAAAAAAATCAGTATATGATCTTAGTTACTATAGAAGGCCCAAGTTAATTTGACAAAAAAGGAGGAGATTACCAACATGTTAACAGCGGAACACACACAAGAAAAATTGTACTAATAGACGGAGATTAACACCCAAATGTATAGCAATGTTTCAAAAGGTTTTTTTTTTTAATTTTGGAATCAAAGGAGGTTTCTATGTAAGTTAAAGACTAGTTGTATTATAAATATATAGCTATACTATAATGCGAATCGCCTAAAATGAAAAAAAATATTTTTTTCCAAATAAATCCTTTTCCATATATATTATTAATTTCTTTGTTTGATTTTTGTCAATGTATATTCTTATAACTCATTTATCTTCGTTGCATATATAATTGTGATTGGATTCACTGACCAAAGTGAGTTTTCCAAACTTGTCTATAGGTACATCAAAAGATAAGAGCAAATATGTTTACAGCATTGCAATATTCATATTTATTTGGCAATTACAACAAAATGCATTTTAGATAGATAGATAGATAGATATATCATATTTAACACCAAAGTAAACTTGCAATAATAGTTTAAAGCAAAATAGCTCCTGTAAGCACTGAACCAACGACTATCCTGTGTTTGTTTTGAAGTTCTATGCACTAGATGACAAATATGGATAATGACCACATCCCAATACACAGTACAAAATCGATAATTCAGAAAATCATAAACCGAAGGCATACAAAATCAGGATAAAACAAGAACCAAAGCAAACAAAGAAAAACCTCCACCATATGAAAAGAAGTGAACTCCCAAAATTGGAGTGAGACCAGGTGTCCATGAAGAGTAAGCACCTCCGGCTATCATGCAACACCCGTCACTTCAATTCGGTAGAATTGTCACATCCGGTTACTTCCATTTTGGAAGATACAAGTATCTTCGGTGGTTGGATGGTTCAAATGGTCTAAGACAGAATATCATCCGCAATTCGGGAGAGTGGGACATCATAATGTATGACGAGTTCCCCATATCGACCGTAGAACTTCCGTGGATGCTAGAGAGACAACTTGGAGCGAAATTGAGATATAAAAAAGCATCTTATATCAGGAAATGAACATTTGAAAAAAGGCGCTGCATTATTGATTTCAGACGACTCCCTTGTTTCCCTAAAAAGTAAAATTATGACATACGATGTGAAGAGATAATTACATCAGGTTATGTTATATTATAGGTTTAAGTGGAATTCTTCTGACAAGGAAAATTAGAAGCACTTAAATACATGAAGTAATAAGAAGATATTTCCTTAATCTTACTGAACTAATCATCATTCAGCAACACTGAATATGTAAATTAATCAATTTACATTTTCGAGGTCTTTTGAGGTGAAAAACAGGCGCAAGTGCTACTTTGCTCCTTGGTATTTGATCCTTGAGGTCTGTCTAATGATAAAGTTTTGTTAGTAATGTCCTTTTTTTTTACATTTTTTTAAATGCTTGTTTTGTTGATATAACCAATTTTGTTTTCGCTTGATCTCACAATTTATCAACACATCAATTGACTCCTACTGCTTTGTCCTGTTTTTGTCTCCTTTTTCTTCTCTCTGTTTCTTTGTTTCTTCAATTTTTCTCGTCTCCATTCGTTCTTGTTCCCCGTCAAAATGTTTCCTTTTTGATCATTGCGTGCCTGTTCCACTGAGGTCAATGTAACGTCGTCGTGATGGGAGTCTTCTTATCTTTTATTAACATTGATAATGCTTCATCTACTGCTCTAATTTTATACGCCACTTATACTAAATTGAGAGTTGTAGCGACTTACGTTAAGAGTCCTTACGATATAACTGCCATTTCCTGGTATATACTCTCGGTATTTATTGATTCTTTTTTAATATCATTTCCTCGATATAAATGAAGTTATCAAAGTCAGAAGAGTTTTCAAGAATAATAATGAAAATTTTTTTAAAGTATTGGTTATGCTTTCAAAGACGTATTTTTTCGTCATAGTAAGCCAAAAATAGTGAATAAGAATAACGAAAAGTAGAATGAAAAGAGTAGTTCCATTCTCCTTCAGACTTGTATAGTTTAACCAAAGGTTTCATTTCTTTAGGTTTGTAATCTGAATTATCTTGATCATTCAATTCCTCGTACTCTTTTTTAATAGTCTCTCGAGACGAGAATAGGCGGGAAAACGATAGGAGACAATCACGGCACATCATAGAAAAATGGACAACACTATCTTAATGAATAATGTCTGCAGAGTCCAATGTAAAAATGAAATTATCATGGGCTGTGCCACTCAAATGATTGCGGCTTCTTACAAATTACAATCTTGCTAAACTATTTGAATTATATCGTACTATGGTCGTTGAACTTCGTTTGTAAAAAGAGTCCTTGGTGCAGACGGAAGTCGTTCCAAATTCTTGTTCAAATGTCAAATTGCAATTTTATATAAATCAGTCTCATACATGTGCTTTAGACGGTACTAATTCCTGTCATGACGTAATGCAAATTTGATAAAGAGGGGAAAGTGTTCGATTTTATTGATTTAAAAGACTGAGCACTTTCTTTATTCTAACATTTCTTCCTACTTTAAATCATTGATTAACTTTGTTTCTTTTTTTCATAACAAAATAACTTGATTCTTTGTTTTATGTAAAATTTTACATCCCCCCTCCAAAATTTCTATTTTTAACTAACTACTGGTATAAAAAAAAAACTGGTAACATAGTAGGGTCGTTTTGGCTTATAACTTTATTGTTATGAGTCCGATTTTACTTCAAAATGACCGTCTCGGATAGACCTTTCAAAATATATATGCATTAATGAGGTTATATCGAAAAATTAAATTCATAAAATTTGTTGGGGAATCCCCTATCGCACTGTCGTCAACTTGTTACATCAGTGTCAACTTTTGCTACATCAATGTAAAAAAAATTGTAATGAAATTGTAATGTGATGGAAAAGGTACTTGCACACTATCCATTCATTAGTTATGGGTCGACTACCTTAAGCGGCATTTAGACTTCTTTGACCAAACGAAGCCATATGTATATAGTATAGAGTAAGTGACATTGTGTAATTATAAAACAAATATTGATCAAAGGATCAATGATTAACACCCCCGCCCGGCATCTTTAACATCTAAGCAATGCATAAAAAGTTTGAAGGGGCACAACTCCACACAAATTTGAGCAACATGACCCATATTTGAATTTGACCTGTATTTCTTAATGTATAAAACTATATTTAAGAAATGAATATATTCCCTGTGACAGTTTTCATCTAAATGACAAATAGGGATAATGACCATATCCCTGTATACACCACAAAATCGATAATTCAAAACAGAATCAGGATAAAACAGGAACCAAAGCAAACAAACAAAAACCTCCACCACATGAAACGAAGCGAACTCCCCATATGGGAGTGAGACCAGGTGCCCAGGAAGAGTCAGCATCTCCTGCTTGCATGCAACACCCGCCTCTTCAATTCGGTAGAATTGTCCCATCCGGTTACTTCCATTTCGGAAGATATAGAGTATAATCTTTGGTTGGATGGTGCAAATGGTCTATGACAGAATATCATCCATCATTCTGGCGAGTGGGACATCATAGAGTATGTCAGAAAACCACAAGATATTGATCTGTACTTCTTGTTGTTAAAGCTATATTCAAGGAATGAAGTGCAACCGTTTCCTTGAAATGTCCGGAAACCACAAAATATTGAATTTTTAGAAGCCACAGAATCCTGCACAAAATTGAGCGAAATATACCAAATTCGAACTTGATCTGTACTTCTTGATGTATAGCAGTTTTCCTTTAAATGTCCGGAAACGACAAAATATTGAAATTTTCGAAGTTTCAAGGGGCGTAACTCTGCAAAAATTTGAGTAATATGACCCATATTCCAAACCGACCTGTATATTTTGGTATTATAGCTACTTTCAAGAAATAGAATAGATAATCTGTAACGGTTTTCCTTCAAATGTCCGGAAACCACAAAATATTGAATTATTCTAAGAAAGGAGGGGATCTAAGTTTGAAGGGGCATAACTCCACACAAAGTTCAGTAACATGAATCATATTCGAATTTGACCTGTATTTCATGGTGTAAAAGCTATATCCAAAAATGAATTTATTATCTATAACAGTTTTCCTTTTAATTTCCGGAAACCACAAAATATTGAATTTTTCTTAATTTCAAGGGGTTTAACTCTACACCAAACTGTGTAAAATAACCCATATACGACACTTGACCTATATTTTGTTTTTATTGGTTTAAAAGCTGTATACAAGAAATGAATTGATTTACTCTTAATGTCCGGAAACCACAGGTGGGACGGACACACGAACGGATGGACATGTGCATCACTATATACCCCGATCATTTTATGACGGGGGTATAATAATGAATTGATTATTTGGAACGGTTTTCCTTTAAATAGGCCTTTCAACTAAATTTTCAAATCCAAGAATATTCCTTTTAAAGTGCTTCACGATGTTTAAATCTGTGTCTGGAGAGCATATAAGAACTTTGAATTGATAAAGACATGTGAATTTTCGAAAATGAATTAATTTTAAATGCCAAATTCTAAATAAAATCTGCTTAAGAAGGGAAACAATTCAAACTGTACTATTTGACAAACACTTGGTTCCCGGGACACCTCTTGATTTACCGAGTTTAACGGGTCCTTTAAATTGTGAAACGGACAAGAAAAGAAATGAAAAGTAACGAAACGAAATTTTTTTTTCTTTGGCAAAGAAATTATTTAATTGGAAATTCAAAACGTAGAAAAGAAGGAAAAGTAACCCGATTATTTACATGTATACGTTCGGGAATGGTATCCATGATTTCAACCTACATGCGTACCGTGAATAATTTGAAAGGTCCGGTACATTTTCTGTCAGTTTCGTTGTAAGCCCAGGAATACCATGGATAGGATCCAGATTCCTCCTCAATATACTTTGATACGGCAAACGAAGTTCCCTGGCCTCAACTCGAGATGCGTAACGGAAAAAAAGTTACGCCGACCTAACGCTTCGTAGAATTTAAAGAATATATGTAGGTCATTGATGTTCATTCGCTGGAAAATTGCATGAAGTTTTTGCTTTGTTCCCATAAAATTACTCAAACAAGACACTAAGGTTGGATGGATCTCCCCCCCCCCCCCCAACATACGCAACATTAACGGAGAAAACTATTATGTCGACCGAACAGAGGGTTTTTTTTAGAAGCAAGGACAAGCTCAGTGACAGATTAGTTTTGAATTTTATATAATTATGTTTATGACATATCAAATTGATTTGTTCAAACACGATGGCTTAGAAAGTTGAAGACAAAGTGAAGACGAAAAACTAAGGCATCTAATGAAAACTTATGTGCGGCGAGCGAAGCGAGTCGAAAATTTTCCCAAAAATAAAGAGATTAATAAGCATAAAAAGAGTATTCTGAATCAATAACTTTGGGTGAAAAGGGGGGGGGGGGGTGGGGGCGGGCCCCCATGCTCCCCCTCTAAATCCGCCACTGGGTTTGATTTTTTATTCATTTATATATTTAGGTCTTCCGACTTCCGTCGGAAGACCTATTGTTTTCGTAACCGTGGAAAATTGGATCAGCGATTTCTCAAGAACCCTGTAAGCTAGAACAATGAAAGTTCTCCAACGTTACGTTTGGAGTAAAAGCTAGATTGGTCTTTTTTATTTTTGGTCTCTGTTATTTTTTTTTATCATGTTTTTTAGTAGATTCAAATATTTGACGGGAGCGTCGAATTACTCAAAAGGACCGAAAATTTCATGTTTTGCTATTTGTAAGCTTAAATATCTCGTTTTTTTGCTATCTACAATTTCCATTCTTTTTGAAAGTCGACAGCCATGCAAGATATGAAATGCTAGATGCACACTGTAACGATTTATTACGATGACGTCCTTCACCGTCCTTCATATTTCCAAATTCAGAAGTTCATAGGAGGAAGACACTTTTTTGCTTATAATAGTAAACAAAAATTAAGCTTATGAAGTTTCCTAAAAATTTCAATATTATTATTTTTTATCCATATATCTGTCTTATTTAGTCTTTCTGATTTTTCCTATCTCTTACTGTTGAAAAGATATGAGCATCGAAATTTTGAGTTGGGTATTTCGATACACCTTCACGCCAACAGATCGGGCGCACACTAAAATTGGTAGTCCGAGTCCGACTCGAGAAAAGCAGTGTTGAGATTTTCAAATTCCGATTTCACGGCAATGATGAATATGCATTTCATAAATACATTTCGATATACACAATTTGATTTTAAAACAGTTGATTAATTTAGAAGAGATCAGCTACAAACCAGAATTTACACACAAAAAGTGGTAGTTTGATTCCGATTTCTAACCTACAAACCTGTTTCTAAACTTCAATAACTATATTTTGAACATCAAGTTTAATTTCTAATTCTAGCAAACGTTCGAACATAATTTTCGGTTGGTTTATTTACAAATTGATGAACAATTTCTCCAACATTCTTCCCTCTCCTCGTTTTTCGAATACAGTTCTGTTTATATTGAACGATGTCGCCATGATGGAAATTCAAAATAAACTTTGAAAAAAGGGAAGGGGGGGGGGGTCCAAATTTGAACCTGCACAGCGAGAACCTCATGGTATTTATGTATATATATTGAACGTAACTTGTTATTACCATTTCTCTTCTCAAGAAAATTGGTTCTACAGCTACGAGCTCGCCTTTTTTTTATGGGGGAAGGGGGCAGGAAGAATTTGCAAAAAAAAAATTCCGGCTCTGAAAAATGCTGAAAAAAATTATTCCGGCCCAAAGGGCCGGCAATTTTTTTCCCCCGGACCATGCAAAAGTAAGGATACATTGCATGATATGGAAATTTTTGCTGGCCCTTTGTGCCAGACAATTTAAAGTCAAAAAATTAATTAATATAAATACAAACTGTTCACATAGCTGTATCTACCAGAGACCTAATACGCATAGGCACAAAAATCTAGAAAAGGTTCTATTTAAACATCATACAATCTGTCTGAAATTCGCTAATTGCAAAGAGACATCTGAAGGAACGGTTATTAACTCATACTCTGTAACAGCGGGGAGTTTAACTTACACAGACATTCACAACATTTGACAATTTGTTTAAATCCGGCCCGAAGAACCGGCGAAAATTTTTCTCCGACTCTGGTAATGGCTGAAAAAAATGGCCTGCTCAGAAAATTGCTGAAAAAATTTTACCGGCTGGCAATAGAATTCCTACCCCCCCCCCTCCCCCCCCCCCAAATCAAATGGTTGCTCACCAACAATTATCGGTTTGAAAATTTAATGTTACTGCTATTTGAAAACTTAAATATATAATATAAATACATGTAATGTGACGTCCTTCATATTTCCAAACCAAAAATTGTATAGGAGGAAGACACTCTTGTTGCAACAAGTCGGAAGTCGGAAGACCTAAAAATCATTTTTTTTTTTTTGCGTTTTGTTTTTATTTGTCAGTGGTATTCATCTCGCGTTTACGATACCGGAAAAATTGACCCGAAAAAGAAAAGAGTACCAAATTCTGACAAAAATTTTGACGGCAGAAGTCGTTGACTTTTCGATCTCTGAGTAGGTATTGTTCCATTTGAGGAGTACAAATAAAAAGAAATGATGACAACTAGCCTATAAGACATAAAAACCGTTTTACACGAATCCTGAAAAACATGGCACCCCCTTTCCCCAAGGCTACATTGTAATGAAGCGCCTAGCGGAATGAGATGCGCCTTGGAGACCAAGATGACAGTCTCCCTGAAAAAAATAGATTTAATATGAAAACGTAAATTTTATTCCCAAGGGTCTAGATTGAGGAAAAAAGGAGCCATAAAAAGTTTTATTTGAAAATATGCAGTAACGACCATAATATTGCCGAATTTGTATTATATCTCTATCGTAAAAACGCAATACCTTGTAGGTGGCGCCAGTGGAATGAATTAGAGCATCCCAAATTCAAAATGATGTTTTCAAACGGCTATAACTGCGAATGTATGCGTTAGATTCGTCAGAAAATTTGACATTTTATACAAATGAGAATGTAAACTTTCAAATGAAAAGAAAGATTTTGCGTTATAGAATTTTGTAAAATTAATTGATTTTCAGGGACACCGTAGATCTAGGTACCGAGCCCCATATGCCTTGAGAAAATAAATATATATGAATAAGTAAAACCCGATTCTTTTTCAGAGAAAGTGTATTTCATTATTAAGCCTTTAAATGTATCAATACAAGCACATTTGAGGTGTTGCAGTAATTATTGTCGTAAAAATCACCTTTCAGAGTGTAAATGATATAATTCTGCGTAACCGATTGATAATCGATAAAATCGCATCGGATCACCAACCGTTTGTAATCGATGATCTATTATGAAGGCTCAGCCAATTCTTTTTTGTCATACCTATAATTTTGAAATAAAAATCTGGAAAAGTCTCTTCTTTTTTTGCAAATATCACGGCGGATGGGGTGGGATGGTTCAGACTACCCCCTCCTTAACCCATCACACTCTAGATCCACGCTTGCAAGTTGAGGTGTCATGTTTTGAGTATACGTTTATTCAATTCAAACTTATAAAGGTGTACATAGCGTTCTTTAAATCTATAAAGTACTGAAACAAGAAAATATAAAAAATGAATGTTAGAAAAAGACAATGGCTATCATGCATATTCGCAGATTTTATCATTTATCGCAGGGGATAGGGCGGGGGGGGGGGGTTACACCCTATATCTTAGCAAGGGGTTAAATTACAAAATAATTTCATTTTGATAAGAAGATTTGTAACATTGAAATATTTTCAAATACTACAACACATTATCGGATGTTTGCGCCATAAAATCAGTATTTGCCGTCCGCAAACATTACGTCAGCATCTACATTTTGTACTGTCCACGCAGCTCACAAACAGAAAAAATGAAGTTTTTTCTACTTCGTCGGCAAATGTTCTGATTAAAATTCATATGAGGGATAAATCTCGAAGTCTTGCAATTAACAGCATAAGTCTGTATGACCAATACTTTTTATTATTATTACTTTTTTTAAATTTATTATTATCATTTTTTTTGTCTCGCTAGTTTCCGATCACTATTGATGCTGTCTTCGTTATGAATACTTATCGATAAGTTTCATGTATTTTTTCAATATTAATGTCAATGACATTTATCTAGATACATACATGTATATATGCCAATTTTATTTTTAATGTTTATTTTTCGTTTGTACACCTTTTGCCATCATTTTCCCATTTATATACGTAGAGCTCCTCGTTAAATTTTTAACAAAATCGGTTACAGTTATGACTAGATTAAAACTTAGCTGAAATGTAGATACTATAATACGCACCGGTTCCCGCGGCACACGGGAGGAGAATACAAAGGGAAATATCACCACTATTTGATCGTAAACGAATGATTTAACGGTAAAATTTATATATATATATATATATTTTTTTTCGTTTCATTCGTTTCTTTTCATTTCGTTTCTTAGTTGAAAGGCCCCGAGTTTTACAGATATTATTAAGGAGTTACCTCCCTTCAAATGTTTTACCACAAGGAAAATTTTTTTTCGGTCTAAAAATTGAATGTGCAAATTTGTGCTATCTTTCTTTGTCCATTTATTGTTTTGAGTACATGAAACAAATCAAAGTATTATGCTTAATCATACCAACTTTGTCCAACAACCAAAAAGAGATAAATAAATGAGAAATTTCATGATTTGAAGTAATTTTTGCCCATTATGTTTATGAAGAGGCTCGAAATGTCCCGATTTCTGACACTTAGGGCACGAGTTATGGTTACTCTCAGTCGAAACCTAGCGGTCGTTGAAAGGCCTACTTTAAATGTCCAGAAACCACGATATTTTGAATTTTCTAAGTTTCAAGGGGTATAACTCTGTTTACAATTGAGTAACATGACCCATATTCGAACTTGACTTGTATTTCATGGTTTAAAATCTATATCCAAGAAATGAATTGATTATCTGTAGTGTTTTCCTTTAAATGTCCGAAACCACAATATTTTGAATTTTCTAAGTTTCAAGGGAATAACTCTGCACAAAATTGAGCGACAAGACCCATATTCGATCTTGACCTATATGTCTTGGTGTAAATGCTATATCCAAGAAATGAATTGATTATCTGTAACGGTTTTCCTTTAAATGTACGGAAACCACAGGTGGGACGGACGCCGGACGGACGGACGGACATGTGAGTTTTATGGCGGGGGTATTATAAAAATGTTCAAACTTGAAATTAACAAATTCCTGTACATTTATAGATATAATTAATTAAGTATTCATTCATTTAAATTAAAGTCATAAATGAAAAAAAAGATAATGAATTCCTGAAAAAAAATATGTTAGAGTTTCTGCAAAAGGTATCGAAATAAGCATTCTCTAAACTTTGAGGGAAAAAATTATGACAAATTGAAAATTGATCAAATCAAGACACTACAATACATATCAAACTGTCAAATTTGACATACTGCAGCTACATCTAAGTAATGAAAATATTTACTTATAAGCTAAATCAAAATGTGGAGGAGATATTCAGCCAGACCACCCTGCATTGACCACAGCGGAACAAACCTATGGGATGCAACAAACGTTAGTCAAAACAACTTCAAAAAACAAGAGCGGATAACGAGACAAAGACGTTTAACATTTGTACCACTTGGTGAGTGTCACTGCTGGTGGACCAGGAGTCCCCGAGGGCACATGTAGCCATGTTCGATCAAGTTCGGTTGGTCGTTTTTTTCAACACATTCCAAAATTTCTTTTTACAAATTTTCTCAAATTTCTGAAACCTGGGTCCTGTAGCATCATATCCCAGCCATTTTGCTACGTGTTTCGGTAAATTTTGGACTTATTTTCACAGAGTTTGGCCATATTCCATTGTTTAGATTTAGAATCACTGACGAGGGTTAAGTACCCGAAACGTGTATGTCTGGTCCATGTTGTAAATTTATCTGCTTTTCAATGATGCTAATGAATTTGAAGACGTTTAGCAGAACAAGAGACGCATATGAGAACACCTATACAGAACGGTCCATAAAACCCCATAGTACATGCATCATAACATTAAACACCAATACCAAAAGTTATTGAATTGAGGGGGACACGACGCCGACTTTGGAAGACTATCTGCTTTATAATAGCAAATGGTGAGGTTATCCGGATAACTTGCTCACAAACCTCCACTCACTTGGCTAAATAGAAGTCCTCCGAGGCGTACAGCTGGTGAATGCACAAAATGCTTGATCATAACCGAGACAGTAATAACAAGCTTTATAAATAGATATTAAAAACAAGGGGCCTACGAAAATCAGAATTGTCGAAAATAAGTATTAATATTAAAAATGTACAGAAGTGGAATACTTTGAAAACTTGACCTTGGGGGCTTTTTATGCTCTCACCAGTTGCAAGAGAGAGCAAATGTTACACATCTTCAAACTCACAGCATCATTTATGAACATATACATTTGTACCACGGAAAGAAGCATATCAGTAATGAAGTTCTTTGACGGTCTATTGCGTTTCATGCGACCACCCCTTCTCAGCTGTCACGCTAAACCATAATAGGCCTTGACAGAATTTCGTAGGCCTTTCGGCTGTGGTTTTTGGAATATGATATCGGCTTTTGTGTTTGACTTTCATTCACTGATTTCATAGACGTAGCAAATCGTGATGAGAACGTAGCAAAACGATACAGGTCCTATTTGGGGCTACCGTGAAGAAAAGGGGATGATCTTCAGCATGACCACCCTGCACCCACCCAGCGAAACAAACCCACAAGAAAGTGATACGTAAATGACGTGGTTGCCGGAGTGTAATAATACTATGGGGTTATTTTGAATGAGGTGTTGATAAAAAAGGAATAGAATATATCCCGTACTTTTGAGCAAATAACAATGTCGAGGATTGATATTTGTATCGAATGAAATGTTGGATGACCTCCATACCATTATCTTTCTTCTGTGCAAATATCGCATTTTAGACAGATCCCATGGGATGTCATTAATGCCTTCCACATGTGACATATTTCAAAACGGGCGTATGCTCCGTAAATCTTCATACAAAATATATATTATATTATGGTATGGAATAAATCACAAATTCAATATAATTATATTAAGTCGATCCTACCCGTCTTTCCAAAAGCTGTCATGAAAAAAAAAACCCGCCAGATTGGAGATATATCTGTGTTGTTTTTACAAAAATTCTGAATATACAGCATTTTATGTTCTTTGATGCAAATGCAACATACAGTATATTGTAAATCATTTTACTAAAATGAAATATTGTGCACGGTATAAATCGTAATATAACAGCTATACTCATGCTCCGGAAAATTGTTCAAGTTTTACACAGGGTAAATATGAAGGGAAAAGAAATCTTGTGACTATTGGTCTCTTTAGTTTATGTGTAGTGGTTGTGTTTTGGTGTTTTTATGTCGTATGTCTCTTTTTTCGTCTCTTATAGTGTGCTCATCTTTGTGTTTTCGCAACGGGTGTTTAGGTGTTTTGCTGCTGGTACTGCAACAGGGTCTGGTTGGAGATTCCCTCCCATCCATACGGATATATTGTCAAATTTTATGGCATATATATGACCTTGTCACATAGCGAGGTATCATAGCTTGTTCACATATCCTCACCTCAGCACAAACCCTTACCTCTACAAGTATATATTAAAAACTCTAAGGGGGCACTCTCTTTGTACACGATCGTCTCATTTTCCTATCTACACATGTTCAAGCTGATTCCACGACCCAGTATTGATACGATCAAAGATTCATTACCGGCAGTCATGACTGCCGGTATACTGTAATCAATCGTGACATACTTGCACGGATAAAATAACTCTAGGCAATATGATTGGTGAAAAATCACAAAATATGCAAATATTCGTCAAGGTTATTTAGAATCTGTGCATAAGATACTTTCATCAGGTCGGCTCAAGATTCTAGATGACTTGACAAATGAAAGTCATATCGTATTAGTGCATTTTCATCCGAAAGGTGCATCGAAAAGTCTTTGTACCGATACGTCCTACAACAATCACAGATCCTCGGAAATTTCCGTCGCTTGAATCGGAAATAAAAACGGAAAAGCCCGGAAATGTGCAATTGGTCAACAAGAACAAAAATAGTTTATTCCATTTTTTTCTTACTACTATTTTACAACATTTGTTATAATGTCAGCTAACTGCCGGCAAGCTTTTTGTAAAAGCTAATACTTGTCCTAGAATTTGCATCGGTCGATTCCAGATTGTTAGGAAATGAAGCCACTATCGTGTGGAACAGAAAAATATAGCAGCTTATTATACGTTTAGGGAGTGTCCATCATTGGGGGTTTTTGATATAGACATGTAAGGGAAAGGGTTTGTACTAAGGAAAGGTTTTGTAACCAACCACCCCTATGGTACTTGTACTGAATTGACCCTCCAGGAAATTTAAAGCCGCACCCCTTTGCAAAGTAATTGCACAAATTTAGATTCAAATAAATAAAACTAGATGGCGCTACTGAAATGAATTTGGACTGTGTTTGAAAATCACTTTGGCTGGAGGATCTATTTTCTAAAATACGTGTCTGGTGCATTAAAATTGGTTTGAAATTTTCTTTAAAAAGGCAAAGAGTCGTATTATTTTAGTCATTTACGAAAGAGAGTGATCCAAATCTAAGTGAAAATGTAACGACAAAAAAATGTTCAAATTAAAGAACAATTAGGCTAACAGCAATGTAGAAGAAATACAGGATAAACAATCGTCCTACAGAAATATCATATTTGAAAACAAAGGAAAACTTGTAATGATAAAGCAAATTAGTTCCTCTCAAGTTTTTAACCAATCATGCTTAGTATTGTTCTGAAAATACACACACTCGATTGTAGAGAAAATTATCTTATACCAGGAAATGAAAATTAAAAAAACCCGCTTTATTATTGATTTCTGATTACTCTCTTGTTTCCCTTAAAGATCAAATTAAGACATACGATGCTAAGAAAAAATCAAATTATGTCATGGTCTTACAAAAACAGAAAAAAGTAGGTTAAAAGTAGATATATTAAAGTTATCAGTGGAATTCCAACAAGGAAGTTTAGAAGCACTTCAAGATTACTACTTCTAAATATAAAAAGAGAGTTTTCCTTCATCTTACTTAACCAATCATCATCCAGCAAAACTGAATATGTAAATGAACTTATTCTATTTTCAAGGTCTTAAAAGGGTTGGAGGGAATCGCTTGTGTTTTCTTTGCTGATTTGTATTTGATCCTTGAATGACATAAAGTAGATTTACTGTAGGGGTGTCCTTCGTTTTGCAACACATTCGAAAATTTCTGTTTACAAAATTTTCTCAAATTTCTAAAACCTGGGTCCTGTTGCATCATATCCTAGCCATTTTGCTACGTCTTTTGGTATATTTAGGACATAATTTTCACAGATTTTGGTCATATTACATTGTTTAGATTGAGGATCGCTGACTAGGGCTAAATACCCCAAACGTGAATGTCTGGTTCATGGTTTAATTTCTTTTGCTCTTAAGTGATGCTAATGAATTTCAGACGTTAAACACTATAAAAAATAAATCTTATTCTTAGGTTGATGTAACCCAGTTTTATTTTTGCGACTAATGTCAAGCGTATTTCCGACATGACTGAGATTCCTTTTTGCATACTATCTATCGGTAATTGTTCCCTCCCGTTTCATATCAATATCATATTGAAATATGTGTTCCATCAATATCATCTATGGCACCATATGCACATTCAACAAGTAAAGTATCATCATTTATGCTCGAGGCCGAAAAAGAGGAAATCCAAACAGTTCATACATGTATAGCTGGTGAATTTCTAGAGATGACTTAAAATGTATGGCAAATACCCACTTAAGGCAGAGCAGTATCAGAATGACTTATCAAATGATTTTCAAATATATTTCAAGTCGGCGCAGAAGTCCAGTAAAACTAGGCGAACAAGAATGATGTCATCAAAATCCAAAACGTCTTCTAGATTAACCATGGACATTTTGAAATAAAACCAAGATGGAAATCTTTCCAACATTAAAGGCCACAATAGAATATTGAAAAACGATATGCATGACAATTGTTCCAAGGAATTAAATTATCCGTTAGACATAACCATTTTCAATTCTTATTATTGACATAATAACTTTTATTATTCATATCAAGAACATGACTGTTATTCATATGTTTTACCTTGTTGGGTGCATATGTAGATTTCAAACGGTCCAAAGTACATTTAAATTGTCAAAAATGTCCTTCGTGCACAAGGAAGTTGTTTTTTCTTTAAGTATCACATTCAAATTTATGTACATCCGAATCTCATATAATAATTTATATAAACCCGTGTTTAACGAGAGTTTAAAACATGTGAGTTGGAGCGGATTAATTGCTGTCGTGATATAATGCAAGGTTGATAAAGTCAGGAGGAAAAGGTGTTCGTTGGATTCATTTAAATCTTCCCTGCCTTAAATCCTTTAACTTGGTTTCCTTTTTCAATGCCAAAATGATAGTAATAAATTCGTTACAAGTGCGTTTTTGTTTTTACTCTTGGCTCATTTTTGACACAATCGTTTCTCAATCGTGTCTTATTTCCCTCCACCTTGTACATAAGAGCGCGACACTAAAGCGAGATGAGCGCGCCACAGATACAGGAAAACGCAACATGACAAAAGGGATGATTTTGGATTCAACATTGTAAATTTCCCTTGGCTTGACGGTGATGTTCCAAGATTACCGTCATACGGCATTTACATATCACAGCTCATCCGGTACGCTAGAGCATGTACTGATATTTTGGATTTTCACAGTAGAAATTTACAAATTACCAAAAAACTTTTAGGTCAAGGTTTCCGCTTTTATAAACTAGTTAAGACTTTCTGGAAATTTTACAAAAATTACAGTCAACTTCTTTTAAAATTCGGATCTATACATGCAACAGAGTACATTACTATGGGTATTACACAACCTGTCTTTTATGGTGATATGATAAACAAAATAAAAAGGATCAAAGGTAGGCAGCATAACCATCGAAAATGCGTCAGAATTATCAAACGCCTTTAATACCGTGGGTATGATCCTAATGTCACCAGACGGATACTAGGCTTGGTACTTGACCAATCTACAGTCTTGTACAAGCGCATCCTTGAGACTTGCACTCTGACTGACTGTGACGACGGGACTCCATGACGGGCCCTGTCCAAACCTCTTTAGAGAAGACAGGGCCCCGACCACCTGTCCTCTCTGAATGTCAGTAGGACTCCTCGGGTGATTACATACATGAGCTCGCTACAGCCGGCAGAGCACGGACTGTATTACGCATGCCCTCTTTTTATATCCATTTACATATTCATCTGTGTCCATGGGGCCTCTGCGTTTCGCGGTCTTGTTTGTGTGATGTCATCTTACAGCGAGGAGGTTGTTTTACACCACAATTGTACGTTCTTCGAGACCTCTTGGTAATTGGAGAAGTGAGAGGGTTGTGCGCACGTAATCCAGGATAACCACACCATTTGCTACTTGCGTGACAGATGGCCGTCCGAAGTCGGCACCGGTTATCCATTGGTCTCGTCGGTTTATGTGTAGTCTTTTGTGTTTGATGTTTACATGTCGTGTGTCTCTTTTCCGTCTCATGCTGTACTCGTCTTTTGTGTTTTTGCATCGGATGTTTTGGTGTTTTACTGTTGATGCTGCAACGGGGTCTTGTTGGAGATCTCCTCCCTTCTTTCTATGAATACGCCAAGAATGCACCACGAACGTGAGGCGAATGAAAAATCAGACATAAATATTTTAAACAGTCAAAAACATTCGCTTCAGATCCCAGAAAGAAGGGAATGTAGAAGAATGCGACACTAACGTAGTGAGAAAAGAAAAATATGCCCATGAAAACGACAGGAACGCGCAACAAATATTTCTCCAAATCGTAGCTCATACCCCTCTGCATTCGCGACAGTGGAAGCCAGACTTGATGAATGAAGACAATCGTCAGCGAGAGGGCTGTGCGCATATAATCCGGATAACAACACCGTCTGCTTCCTGCGTGTTATGTTTGGCGGTTGTTTCAAGTGTCACCTTCTGCTTCTTAAAGCAGATCTCTGGATGAAAGGGAGGGGGTCTCCAACCAGACCCGGTTGCAGTGCCAACAGCAAAACACCAAAGCATCGATGCCAAATACATAGAAGCCACAACAAGAGACGAAAAAGAGACATACGACATAGAAACATTAAACACAAAAGAGACTACACATAAACCAACGAGACCAATAGGTAACCGGTGAACACTTCGGACGGCTGCTACGCAAGAAGCAAAGTGTGGTTATCCGGATTACTTGCTCACAACCCAAATACATTGCGTCAGACATACATTCGTTAGATGTTTAATCCTTCTCTGTTGTCGCAATAATGATAAGTATAATGGTTTAACCCGCAATAAAGTCTCGAATTTCGCATAATATGAATGGTTCCAAAATTTGTGACGGTTCTTTTCAAAAGCGATATCATCAGATTGAAAGAATACGACAAAAACTTGGGGAAAAATGGCTAAAAGATGTATTTCCTATTCAGATGAAGTTGCAGGTCTTCGAAATAAGGAAGCTAGTAGATTACTTTGAATTTGTAAGTGACCAAGGCAGTATCCTTTCTCTATTAGTTAAGTGGTTTCTTTTTTTAATGTTCTGAAGTCGTTGAATTTGATGTAGGACCAAACATTAGATTTGGTAAAAGGTCATCTCAATCTATGTAGAAAATAATATAAATGAAGATAAAGATAGAGCTAAGATAGCATTAGCTACCCTTTGAATTCATGTATGTGCGTTGTTCTTCGTTTTCGAATGTCTTAAGGCGTCAACAGTTTGTTTGCCTCATCGTGTGTTCTAGTAATTTATCTTTTCTCTTTTAATTACACTTGGTCGATTGCATATATTTGCTGGTGGTGTTGCAAAGAAATTCAAGAAACCCCACTATTTGCAATAACTTTTTTCAGATAACCTGTGTACCTTGACAGAAAAGCAGCAGACAACCACCAGTAGAGGAAAAACAAACGAAAGTACATCATTCGTTTTAATTGACTATTTCTGTTTGACTTGATTCCTTTTATTTCCCTGATGAGATTCAAAGGAACTTCGAATTCAAATATATTTGTAGTCAGATAGAAAAACAAATCGGAATACAGCGATAAAAATTTGTTTCTTTTGGTTTTGATTTCATGATTTGTGAAAGTTATATAATGAAAACACTCTCTATTGAAAAGAACAGAAAAGGCAAAGTAAGAAAACCCGCATTAATGTATTTTCATCCAAGTAGGCGACAAGTTAAATATCAAGAGGAATCAAGACAAGGAAGTGAAAATGGCCATGTCTGAATTAGCCAATCAAATAACTCTTTTCCCTCGTAGGAATAATCACCGCTCAGCAAAAATAATGAATATGCATATCATCAAAATAAGGCAGTTTTTTTCTTATTCCGTGCAGAAACTAATTCTTCAGTGGATTGTGCAAGTACTTCATCAATCTCCTTTCATGCAGGACGTCCTTTGCATTTAAATACGTTGGTTGATATAAATTATTCATCTAATATTCATTGTTTTACGCATAACATAATCTATATATCTCTATAGAATAGATTATGGCATATAGTACATAAAAACACAAAGAGCTAGGCATTCGGTATGTTTTGAACGTAGTGTTGAACATATCCTTAAGAGCAGGTGTGACAGCTTCTCCATCATATTTTGTATCTCTGATGTTCTCAAAACGTGTGATTACCCCTTTACCAAGCTATTGATGACTTCGTTTACTGTAAACGCAGAAGTATTCTCTCGAGAGTAATTTTCGCGCCTTTTGCGATTGTATTGAAATGTGAAAATTTCAACCAGTATAAAAGACTAACGGAAATACTCCTGATTACGCTAAATTACCCCCACGTGTACTGGTGCAATGACAAATATGGATAATGACCATATCCATGTATACAGCACAAAATCGATAATTCAGAAAATCAAAAACCGAAAGCATACAAATTCAGGATAAAACAGAAACCAAAGCAAACAAACAAAAACCTCCACCAAACCTGAAAAGAAGCCGACTCCCGATATGAGAGTGAGACCAGGTGCCCAGGAAGAGTAAGCATCTCCTGCTTGCATGCAACACCCATCTATTCAATTCGGTAGAACTGTCACATCCGGTTACTTCCATTCCAAAATGTTCATTTCGCGAAAATCTCCCCAGCGAAAATAAGCACGTTAACAATAAATAATATAAATAATAATAAACAAACATTAACAAACTATTCTGATTTTTTTTCTCATTATGGGTGCGTTGCATTTCGAACATATATACAAATAATTTCGAAGATCTCCAAATACTGTCTTTTTTATAATCTTGATCTGTTTGAACTGGGTTGTTCAAAGTCCGCTCTAACTACGTATAAAGTAGATTGTCAGTTCTGTACTCAGGATATTACTGATCATGTATGCTTATGTCCTTAATATTTTCAAATAAGTGCTCGCCTTTGTGTTTTTGCACCGGGTGTTTTGGCGTTTGCTGTTGGTGCTGCAACAGGGTCTGGTTGGAGATCCCCTACCTTCTTTGAACATACGGTGTGTGTTGTCCATCATGTTTTATTCGGTAATTTCGAAGACCAGAGTTACTTCCATGCAATTTGGGACGGTATCTGACGTAGATTAATTGTGACGTCATTAAATTCTGTGGAAACAGTCTCTAAACAACGGTACAAAGTCGTCGTTACCATACCATTTTCATGACGTAATAATCGTTTTTTGTCAGATACCGTCTCAAATGGGAAATAACTCTGTATTCCGCAAAGATTCTGTATCATTAGTGCGTGTATGGTTTGTTTGTCTCTTTGTCTGCATTCGAGTGAGTTATCATCATACTTGGTCGATTGCATATTTTTGCTAGTGGAGTTTCAAAGAAATGTTCCTCATTGCAATGTAGTCTCTTTCCGGATAACCTGTATTTTGAAAGAAAAAGATGAGACGAACATCAGTCGAAGAGAAACAGACGACCATGCATACTTCGTTTGAGCTGACTATTTCTGTTTGATTTGATTTTGATTTGACTTGATTCCTTGAATTTTCTTAATGAGATTCAAAGCCATCAGAAAAAGCGTAATATCGAGATCAAAAGTCGTTTCTTTTGACTTTGATTTCGGGATTTGTAAAATTAATATAATGAAAGCACTCTCTGCTGAAAGGAAAAGAAAGAAAACCCGGTCAATCGTATTATGCACATTGATATATTTCATTCAAGTAGGCGACAAGTTAAATATCAAGAGAAATCAAGACAAGGAAGTGAAAAAAAAGCCATGTCTGAATTAGCCAATCAAATAATCATTTTCTCTCGTAGGAATAAGCAAAGCTCAGCATAAGTAATGAATATGGAATAGAGATGATTAAAATAAGGAATCTTTTTATCTGATTCCGTACAGAGACTTATTCTTCTGTTGTTTTTTGCATGTACTTTAACAGGCTTCATGCAGGTCATTCTTTAGACTTTGTAGCCTATATCAATCATTTATTTCGTATTCATTGTTTTACTTAAGTTTGTCATTCTCTATACAGCAAGCCAAGAATAAATAATAAAATAAATCGCAAATAGTAAATAAAAGATATTCAAATTCACGAAGTTTGCATTTAACATGCAGTGAGGATATGACATGATTTCTTTGTTATTCCGTTTGGTATTACTTTTCCCATCCCTTTGATAAACACCAAAGAAGTACCTATCCATTATTCAGTCTCAAATTCGAGAAGGCAAGGTAAAATCATTAGAATTTCCACCGGAACGGTTGCGAACCTCGACATGAGCACCGTTGCGACGTGAGATCAGGTGCCCGGGAAGAGTCAGCATCTCCTGATTGCATACAACATTTGACTAATTTTACTCAGCCAGAATATATCTAATTCGAGGTTTGAATTCATGACCATAGTTAGACAGCAATTTATTGTTTTTACAAGTTTGATGTTTTACGGCATGACATTCATTTAAGTGTTGCTATCAATGATAATTTCGCTTTTACATCAGTCTCTGTTTACATTTTATTGTTCATAAACATAATGTTTTGCTTCAAATTTCTATGTTGTGATGTTGTTTTCTCTGTTTTCCGCTTCCTGTCGTATCGGGAGAGTATGTTATGCAGTTTTCACACTTGGAGATCTCCTGCTTATCTCTCTGTTTCGTTTTGTATATTAAAAAGATTTTGTATACAAAATAAGTAGGTTTTTTGCATTCTGAATTTGTGACTGACTTTGTATCTGTGAAGCATGGACATTTCTACTTTTCGTTTATTTCAAGCAGTTAGATCAGATAAATCAGAGGAGAAAACAAACCGCCCTTTCATTAAAGTAAGATTTGCAAACAAAGGTATTGATAAATTGAATCTTGGTCAAATTTTGAATCACAAAACTGTCACAGAAAAAATCCCACCATATTTCAATAGAAAAGAAACTCCTTGTATTTCCTATAGCTACACACCAACAGTTGCATCTAAAATTTACAATTACAAACGATTCCTGCAGTGTATTGATTTAAGTAATCCCTCACTACATCCACTTCCTTCCAAATGTTCTTCATCGGATTTCAACTACTCTCCTTGTGGACACGTTATTACTGGTGACCTTTGCATAGTCAAGAACGACAAGTTGGAACCAAAATTTGAAAATTATCATGGACTCTTGTGAGGAATATGCAAGACGTTGGGCAAAGAAAGAGGATGTACAGCTCGACACTCTTTCCGAATGGATAAAATCCATCTGAGGGTTACTTTTATCTAGAATTAACCGATTAAAATCAACTGTGAACACCAGATTCGAGTCTATATTTAAAGACCCTGATGTTATCACAGAGCTCACCTTCCTCCAAGAACATTATGTCATCACACCAGCGGACAAAGCCTCAAATAATTACACATTTACTTGCAAAAAGTACTATTTCGACAGTCTTGTTAAAGAGTTGGGCTTAAATTCGACACCTGGTAATCCCACTTACACCCCTACAAACCTTTCTGCCTCTGAAATAATAGATAACCACAAATCAGCTCTAGCTTCCTTTGGCTTCCAAACTAACAATTTAGATTTAGATTTACCATACTTATACTGCATACCTAAAATGCATAAGAATCCGTACAAACAACGTTTCATCGCTGGTTCCTCAAAATGTTCTACCAAATCTGTATCGATCTTACTCACCAAAGTTTTATCTGAAATCAAATCTGGGCTTCAAAAATATTGTTCGACAGTATATTCTCGCAGTGGTATCAACCAGATGTGGATTATAAAGAATTCAAAGGAACTTATAGAACATCTGAAATCCACTCATTTTAGTAAAGTTCATTCGATCAAAGCCTTTGATTTTTCGACACTTTACACTACAATTCCACATTCTAAATTGAAAGAAAGACTCGCAAAAATTATAAGTAATGCGTTTACAAGTAAGAACGGTAATCGCAAAAACAAATTTATTGTTGTGAACTATGACAAAACCTACTTTGTAAAAGAAAAGTCCGATTCTGAAAATAAGTACACTGAAACAGATATTATTCAGATGTTAAACTTTTTGATCGACAACATTTTTGTGGTGTTTGGAGGAAAGGTCTTCCAGCAAATTGTCGGAATTCCAATGGGGACCAATTGTGCCCCACTCCTTGCCGACATTTTTCTTTACTCGTACGAAGCTGAATTCATTCAATCTCTGGTCTCTGAAGGGAAAAGATACTTAGCTTCTGACTTCAACTTCACTTACAGATACATAGACGATGTATTGTCCATCAATAATCCAAAATTTGCGGATTTCCTGAGCAGTATCTATCCTTCAGAGCTTGAAGTCAAAGAAACTACAGAGACAAATAATTCAGCATCCTATTTGGACATAATGTTGTCCTACGACACTGATGGTCACATGAACACCTCACTCTATGACAAACGTGACGACTTCAATTTCAGCATTACAAACTTTCCTTTTCTGAGTAGCAACATTCCTTCATCGCCTGCTTATGGCGTGTTCATATATCAGTTGATACGCTATGCCAGAGCAAGTACGAAATATACGGATTTTGTTCTGAGAGCTAGGCGTCTTTCAGATAAGCTTCTCAGTCAGGGATATGCTTGTGACCGACTAACATCGTCACTGAGGAAGTTCTACGGCCAATATGGGGAACTCGCCATACACTATGATGTCCCACTCTCCAGAATGACGGGTGATATTCTGTCGTAGACCATTTGAACCATCCATCCCAAGATTGTACTCTATGTCTTCCGAAATGGAAGTTACCGAATGTGACAGTTCTACCGAATTGAAGCGGCGGGTGTTGCATGCAAGCAGGAGATGCTTACTCTTCCTGGGCACCTGGTCTCACTCTCATATCGGGAGTTCGCTTCTTTTCATATGGTGGAGGTTTTTGTTTGTTTGCTTTTGTTCCTGTTTTATCCTGATTTCGTATTCCTCGGTTTCTGATTTTCTGAATTATCGATTTTGTGCTGTAAACAGGGATATGGTCATTATCCATATTTGTCATGGTACATGTATTAAGAAATTTTGTCAAGAATGGTACTCTCATTCATCATATTTGAGTCTCGTCGATTTTTAAACAAATAAACTGAAAAATACTAAAGTGTCATATGATGATGTTCTTTTCAGTTACCAAAACGAACTTGTTTGTTTCATCCTCTCACAAGAAACAGTCTTAAGTTAGCTCTTTACTTATAGAATATGCATGTAATGTTACGGCCTCTTAATTCTCCTACAGAATCTTTATTATCTTCAAAATTAGATATGTAAAATAATGCATCAGAAGTAGGAAATGAAATTAGCACTGGAGAGTTGGGTTGCAACTAATACCCCGCATGAGTTACATTTTTAAATGTCATTTCCTGATTTGATGAAATTAAAAGTTGGTTTCAGCAGGGAAAATTGATTTCTTCTCACTGAGATGACATTTCTTTTTCCTTCTGCGCAGCGCAACTCAGCATGGATGATTAACTTACTGACAATTGCCAAGATAAGTGAGAGGAGATATGGTTATATGCAATGTGGACGAAATGAACTCTCATCTTTGCCTTTATAGAACAAAACTTACTAGTATGTTAAGGGCGGGAAGATGGTACTTTCTGTTTGGTCTCATTCTATCTATTAACTATGCTACTGAATCGACCCTATGAAAATTTTGGAGCTGCGACTCTTTGCAAAGAAAATGCATAAATTTAAATTAAAAAAATAAAAGTAGAGGGCGCTATCAAAATTCATCAGGCTGTCTCTAAAAATCAGTTCCGAATTTAATTGAGTACAACTGATGAGAATTTGCTTTCCGAAACAGGTGTCTGGTGCATTAGAATTGGTTTGAAATTTTTCTTCAAGAGGGTTAAGAGTTTGAACACTTCCATATTATTATGTGAAACTGAATTGTATTCTTTCAGTCGAGCTACCATTTGTCCTTAAAGTAGACTTTGGAATCCAAAGCTCGGCATCTCATTAGTTTCAGATAAAAGAGTAGGCCTCACAACAGAGTAAACATGTTTCGAACCCAAATGCTGCCAAAACGTTATAGGCATTACAATCTGAATATAAACATTTATGTTTAGCACCCAGCAAACAATATCTCAATTTTAAATGGCTGTTGAATACCCACATATCCGAAAGATCTATTCTCGTTGTTGTTACATCTTTGCAGTAAAGTAAAATTGCACCCATCGGATATCTTTCTCATTTACATTGTCTTATGTCTTATTTTCCTGCATACAATGTAACTTATGCAAGTTTTGATTTTCTATTTCATACTACATTTACTATTCATGTGAATTACCATCCCTGAGTCGCTGGGGTAAATATCACACAAAGAACTTCAAGAATACAGAATAAAATGGAAACAGCATAATTTAATTTGGTATACTCTTTTTACCGCATAAAACAAGTACTAATGTGGGTCTTGTGAATAACAAATACGGATACATGTAATGACCATATCTCCATACACAGTACGAAATCGATAAGAAAGAAAGGAGGGGATCTCCAACAGTACTCGGTTGCAGCACCCACAGCAAAACTTCAAAACACCTAATGCAAAAACACAGAGCAGACATCCACAGAAAGAGACGTAAAAGGGACAAGGAACACCAATACTCACCATAGAATCATGAAACATAAAAGACCACACATAAACCAACGAGACCAATCCAGAAAATCATAAACCGAAGGCATACAAAATCAGGATAAAACAGGAACCAAAGCCAATAAACAAAAATCTCCACTACATGAAAAGAAGAGAACTTCCAAAATATGGGATTGAGACCAGGTGTCCATGAAGAGTCAGCATCTCCTGCTTGCATGCAACATCCGTCTCTTCAATTCGGTAGAATTGTCACATCCAGTTACTTCCATTTCGGAAGATCTAAGCATATTCTGTGGTTGGGTGGTTCGAATGATCTAAGACAGAATATTATTCTGGACAAAGGGACATCATAGTGTATGACGAGTTCCTCGTATCGACCGTAGAACTTCCTTAGTGACGATGTTAGTCGGGCACAAACGTATGGTTACACGTTTTCAAATTCATAGCATCATTTGAGAACAGATATTTGCAGCATGGATCAGACGTGCACATTTGGGGTACTTAACCCTCGTCAGTGATCATCAATCCAAACAATGAAATATGACCAAAGACTGAAAGTTATGTCCAAGAAATATCGAAAGACGAAGCAAGATGGCTGGGATATGATGCTACGGGACCCACTGTTCAGAAATTTCGAGCGTTTGAAGAAAAGATGGAAAATGGCAACATGTGCACAAGAAGTTACACTTACCAAGTGGTACAAATATTCCACGTCTTCAAATTCATAGTGATTGAATGGCTGTAGTCATCACCAAACAAGACATACTCACCTGATCTGTACATCAAAATGTACATCGAGATAATCACCGGATCTGACAGGTTTCCATGGAGCAGTTGCGACGGGTGTTGTATGCACTCAGGAGACACTGACTCTCCCCGGGCACTTGGTCTCACTTCGGAGTGTTGTTCATTCCAGGGTTCGCAGCCGTTCCGATGGGAATTCTCACGATTTGGCCTTGCCTTCTCGACTTTGAGACTGAATAACTGTTAGGAACTTCTTTGATGTTTATCTCAGCTTCTTTTGAAATTTGGACCTACCTATACATGCAACAGAGTACATTACATTGGGAATTTCACAACCTGCCTTTTTGTCCTCCGCTTTCGCGAAATCGCAGGGACATTAAAACTGGTTCGTCTGTCCGTCCGTCCGTCTGTCCGTCAGTCACCTTGTACATAACTTTTGAATGGTAAGTGATAGGGCCTTGATATTTCTCTTGTGTATTCCTTGTGACAAGACATTCCATGGATACCAAATTTTTTTACCTTGTGACCTTTACCTTGGACTTTGTTCTACTTATTAAAAACTTTAACCTTGATCTTAACTTTTGAATTGAAAGTGATTTCATATTACACATGTGTATTCCTTGTAACAAGACCTTTCCGTGGATACCAAAATTGTTTACCTTAACCATGGACTTTGACCTACTTATCAAAAAGTTTAACCTTGACCATAACTTTTGAATGGAAAGTGATAGGGCTTTCATATTGCACATGGGTATTCCTTGTAACATGACCTTTCCATGGATACAAAAAGATTTGACCATCTGACCTTGACCTTGGACTTTGACCTACTTATCAAAAACTTAAACCTTAACTATAACTTTTGAATGAAAAGTAATAGGAATTTCATGTTACACATGTGTATTATCTTGTGACAAGTCCTTTCAATGGATACCAAAGTTTTTGACTTTGTGACCTTGACGTTTGAGTTCGACCTACTTTTCAAAAAACTTTAACCTTGTCCATAACTTCTCATAGAAAGTGATAGGGCTTTGATATTTCACATGCGTATTCCTTGTGAAAAGATCTTTCCACGGATACCAAAATTTTTTACCTTGACCTTGGAGTTTGACAAACTTTTCAAAAACTTTAACCTTGAACATAACTTTTGAACGGAAAGTGATGGGGCTTTCACATCTCACATGTGTATTCCTTGTGACAAGACCTTTCTGTTGGTAACAACATTCTGACCTTGTGACCTTGTCCTTGGAGGTTGACCTACATTTAAAAACTGCAACCTCGACCAGAAGTTTTGGATGGTAATTTAAATGATAGGACTTTAATATTTCAAATGTGCATACCGTTTCATAAGCCCTGTCCCTTGATAACAAAACAAAAGTTTGGACCCTTTGACCTTTGCTTGGAGTTTAATCTTTCATATATCATGAATGTTGATAATATATGCGATATATTATGAAAACTTAAGAAGGGAGGGGGTGTCTGTAAGCATTTCTTTAAAGATAAACACCCAAAAGCGGGGGGACCACAATTCCTTGAATTTGATTTTATAATGACATTCAGCAAAAATGAAGGATCAAGGGAAGACAGACTTTCCATTAAAGTGAGGTAGAATCATCAAACTTTTTTATACCCATTTACATATCCATGTGTTGCTTGGGTCCCTGTGTTTTGCTGTCTTGTTTGGGTGGTCATCTTACAGTAAGGATTTAACAATATACTTCAATTGTGCGTTCTTGGAGAACTCTATTAACCGGTAAAGTAAGAGTTGTGCGTACGTAATCAGAACCATTAACTAATAACGTGGCAAATGGCCGTGCTTATCCGGCATTGATTGCCCGTCTGTTTACTTATGTCGTTTTTGGTGTTCCTTGTCCCTTTTCCGTCTCTTACTGTGCATCTCTTTGTCTTCGCTTGGGATGGGTCGGTGTTTTGCTGTAGGTGCTTCAAGAGTCTTGTTGGAGATCCCCTCCTTTTTCTCACAAAATCTA
This sequence comes from Pinctada fucata, assembly GCA_028142955.1. Classification (NCBI taxonomy): domain Eukaryota; kingdom Metazoa; phylum Mollusca; class Bivalvia; order Pterioida; family Pteriidae; genus Pinctada; species Pinctada fucata. The sequence goes on along the minus strand of AP027113.1, from coordinate 29,893,092 downwards.
AAAAAACCATGAAATGGCATTATGTATTGAAATATATGGGGTATTATGTGACTATAATATTTCCGAAGAAAACATTTATGACAAGATTCAAATTAAAATGAAATGATTTCCGACTTAAAACATGTTATATTTTTTCATGTTATTGAGATTTAATATTGTTAACAATTCTAGGCGTATCTCCTCTAATCAATTCTCTGTCCTATAATCTTATGATGTTTCATTAGGGTTTTTTCACTTTGAACAGTTCAAACAGGCATTCTTATATTTCTCATGCTCGGCCTCTGGCACCATTTAGGAGACTCGGTTTACCGATACGCGAATGCGGTGCACTTATTATATTAATATAAATTTTCTGTTCTGTTTGAGCTTGTATTCATCGACCTACATATATACAAACCAAACGTAACTATGATGCAAGTTTATAACAGTTTAAACCTTACATGTAATCAACATTGTTAGAATTTTCAATACAGGAATATGTCTTCGCTTTTTCGACATAGTAACTTTCATACTTTTTTGGTATATTACATTGTTTAGATTTGAGGATCACTGACGAGGGTTAAGTACCCGAAACGTGCATGTCTGGTCCATGTTGCCAATTTATCTGCTCTTAAATGATGCTATTCAATATGAAGACATTTACATTCTAATGTAAAGTATATTTATTGGACAATATGCACATTTCAAAAAAAGTGTTTCATCAGTGATTTCACGAGGCCGAAATGAGGAAGTTCAAAACGAGCCTATATGCTAAGCGAAATTCTAAATATAACCTAAACTTTAAAAAGAGCCAGATAAGGACAGCTTCAATGACAAGTATTCATATCGCTACTACATTGCCCGTGTTTAAAACCGGCACACTGGGTTATTTGAAATATATTCTAATGATAAATTATTTCATAATATATCTAATAATAATGGTTTCGTATACGCATTGTGTAAGTAGAATTAACGAACTTTAAGATACTGATAAACTCGATGATAGAGATGTTTGTGCAAATATCTTATATGTTCCTATCATTGAACACGTATATAAATATAAGTAATGACTGTCTTACTTTTTGTGTTCATGTGTGCAAAATTCTGGTTTGCCACGTGCAAAGTTTCCGAGAACCGACTCCTTATTCTCCGAATTTGCGCGTGTCAAACCAGAATTATGCACCAATTGGCACCAAAAGTACGACAGAACTCAATTACAGTGTCAATATGTCCTTTTGTGATAAAAATGATTGCAGTATTTGTGTTTACACAAGATTTTATATCGTCTTCACTTCCATACATAAATTATGCATAATAGGTTACCCTGATATACTACTCGTATTCAAGCAGAGGTCAAAACGAGGTATAACCTTAAGCAGGAAGTGTAACATTAATCTTTTAACTTCTTAAGCAATCAAAATTTAAATCACGAATATGGCCTAATTCTTTAATGGATAAAAATTTAACCAATCAAAATGCATGGAGGTATTAGATGTCTGACACATATGCCTGGGTGCATATTTATCTTACGTCAGAATATATTGTGTTTTTTTTTATATTGTGAGGGAAATGGTTCAAAAACACCTTTTTAGATTCCGCACTGTAGCCTGCAATTTGAAGCTACACCAGCACGATTTCAACCTTGTATGCAGATTTAAAACAATTGGATACATATCAGTGTTGTGTATATGTTATGTATTATATCTTGGTATAATATATAAACTTCGTTTACTAGTATTTTACAGTATTTATCATAAAAGCTCAGATGTTGGTACGAAGGAACCATTGTAGCAGGAGGAAACCGGAGTATCAGGAGAAAATATTCTTGAGATCAAATGACTGAGCGCAAAACCGAATACCCCAATTCGTTTATGAAGCGCAGAGTGGGTTTGATTCTATTTATTCTACTGCACGTTTCATTGTGCAAGAACTGATGAAAATAACTAGTTTTGTTTATATTGCTTTTACCATATTGAATGTTTTTCACCCTTTTCATTTGAAACATGCATGAACAGTGCTCTATATTTGATGCACAATGTCCAAAATAAAAAATTATCCTTCACATTAATTCACTATGAGTTTTTATATGAACAGCTGCTCAAATGACAAATATGGATAATGACTTTATCCCTGTATACAGCACAAAATCGATCATTAAGAAAATCAGAAACCTAAGGCATACAAAATCTAGATAAAACAGGAACCAAAGCAAGCAAACAAAAACCTCCATCATATGAAAAGAAGCGAACTCCCAACATGGGAGCGAGACTAGGTGCCCAGGAAGAGTAAGCATCTCCTGCTTGCATGTAACACCCGCCGCTTCAATTCGGTAGAGCTGTCACATCCGGTTACTTCCATTTCGGAAGACATAGAGTACAATATTTGCTAGGATGGTTCAAATGGTCTATGGCAGAATATCATCCACCATTCTGGAGAGTGGGACATCATAGTGTAAGACGAGTTCCCCATATCGACTGTAGAACTTCCTCAGTGACGATGTTAGTCGGTCACAAACATATCCCTGACTGAGAAGCTTTTCTTAAAGACACCTAGCCCTCAGAACAAAATCCGTGTATTTGGTACTTGCTCTGGCATAGCGTATCAACTGAGATATGAACACGCCATGAGAAGGCGATGAAGGGATGTTGCTACTCAGGAAAGTTCGTAATGCTGAAATTGAAGTCGTCACGTTTGTCATAGAGTGAGGTGTTCATGTGACCATCAGTGTCGTAGGACAACATTATGTCCAAATAGGATGCTGAATTATTTGTCGCTGTAGTTTCTTTGACTTCAAAGATATATAGAGGATAGATACTGCTCAGGTAATCCGCGAATTTTGGATTATTGATGTACAGCACATCGTGTATGTATCTGTAAGTGAAGTTGAAGTCAGAAGCTAAGTATCTTTTCCCTTCAGAGACCAGAGATTGAATGAATTGAGCTTCGCACGAGTAAAGGAAAATGTCGGAAAGGTGTAGGGCACAATTGGTCCCCATCGGAATTCCGACAATTTGCTGGAAGACCTCTCCTCCAAACACCACAAAAATGTTGTCGATTTGTTGTTGAGATGAATGTTCAATCCTGTCTACATAAAATAAAATTGTACAACGACAGTGATGGTCATATGAACACCTCATTCTACGGTATGTCATACGTGACGCTGTCATTTCCATAATCATAAACTTTTTCTGAGTAGTGACATCCCTTTATGTCCAAATATGATGCTGAATTATTAATTCAGCATAGAAAATCATATTCCCCTCGGGCGTTTCCTCGGCTTAATAAATATTCCCTTTCACTGCCGTGCAACAAATGTATTTTCTGCAAATATTTTTATGTTTTTGTTCGTAAAATAGACATATTTTTGTTCATGAAGTATTAAATTTCTACAAATGCGTTTTGGATATGTATGGAGATTAAGCACAAATAGATGAAAGCATCATCTTTCATATGCCATATGTGCTACAAATTGTTTTAAAAAGTTGTATCTCATAAGAGTCATTGTAAAGAAAATGAAAGTCATTCGGAAACGAAGGAAATGATTGTGCTGTTCATAGATATCCTTAATACATCTTCAAATGACATTTACAATGATTGAAAAACATGTAAACATAAATACGAGTAACTATGAAATGGTACGACTCGAGTAACAATGAAATGGTACGAGTAACTATGAAATGGTACGAGCAACTATGAAATGGTTCGAGTAACTATGAAATGGTACGAGTAACTATAAATTGGTACGAGTAACTATGAAATCGTACGAGTAACTATGAAATCGTACGAGTAACTATGAGACTACCCTTTGTTACAAAAGGGGAGTTTTTTTTATTTAGACAGGATTGAACTTTCAGGCTCAAAATATCATATCTTATATTATGTGTTAATTTCTGTTTGAGTTTTGAATGTTCGTGTCCAATAAATTCAGAAGCCGATCTTTCGTTTAATGATTATATATTACATGTATCATAAATGTTACGTTTTCAAATTCAGAGCATCATTCAAGAACAGATGAATTTGCAGCTGAGACAGACATGCACGTTTCGGGAACATACCCTCGTCAGTGATTCAAACAAGAAAGACTACGAACGTTATGTCCAAAAAATACAGATTCTGAAACAAATAGCTGGATGGGTGGAATATGATGCTACAAGACCAACTTTTCAGAAATTTCGAGAACATTTTTGAAAACAGAAATTTTCGAATGTGTTTGAAGAAACAATCATTGGTAAGCGACGTTAATCGGACTTGGATACATGTGCCAAATAAATGTTAAGCTAATATGTTTAAACTACAAAGAGAAAATGTATTATATATCAAATGCATCTTTCTTATTTACTGTATATAAAGAATGAGGGAAAGAATAAGTTCCTGTACTGTTGGTAAATCCTAGTTTTGTGGACGAATGTAGGGGATCACCAACAAGACTACGATGGAGCACCCTCAGCAAAACAACGATACATACAAATGTGAAAAGACACTATGGACAAGCACAACAAGAGACACCAAAGACAGGACTAGGATAGAGCATCCTTAGTAAAAGAACGACACATCCAAATGTGAAAACACAGAGTGAGGAAACACAACAAGAGAGACCAAAGATAGGACTAGGATAGAGCATCCTTAGTAAAAGAACGACACATCCAAATGTGAAAACACAGGGTGGACAAGCACAACAAGATACACCCAAGACAGGACTAGGATAGAGCACCCTCAGTAAAACAACGATATATCGAAATGTGAGAACACAGGATGGACAAGCACAACAAGAGACACCATAGTCAGACCTAGGATAGAGCACCCTCAGTAAAACAACGATACATCCAAATGTGAAAACACAGGGTGGACAAGCACAACAAGAGACAACAAAGACAGACCTAGGATAGAGCACCCTCAGTAAAAAAACAATACATACAAATGTGAAAACACAATGTGGACAAGCACAACAAGAGACACCATTGTCAGACCTAGGATAGAGCACCCTCAGTAAAACAACGATACATACAAATGTGAAAACACAGGGTGGACAAGCACAACAAGAGACAACAAAGACAGGACTAGGATAGAGCACCCTTAGCAAAACAACGACATATCCAAATGTGATAAGACAGGGTGGACAAGCACAACAAGAGACACCAAAGACAGACCTAGGATAGAACAACCTCAGTAAAAAAACAATACATCCAAATGTGAAAACACAGGGTGGACAAGCACAACAAGAGACACCAAAGACAGACCTAGGATAGAGCACCCTCAGTAAAACAACGATACATCCAAATGTGAAAAGACAGGGTGGACAAGCACATCAAGAGACACCAAAGACAGACCTAGGATAGAACACCCTAAGCAAAACAACGATACATCCAAATGTGAAAACACAGGGTGGACAAGCACAACAAGAGACACCGAAGACAGGACAAGGATAGAGCACCCTCAGTAAAAAAACGACACATCCAAATGTGAAAACACAATGTGGACAAGCACAACAAGAGACACCAAAGTCAGGACAAGGATAGAGCACCCTCAGTAAAAAAAAACGACACATCCAAATGTGAAAACAAAGGGTGGACAAGCACAACAAGAGACACCAAAGACAGGACTAGGATAGAGCACCCTCAGTAAAAAAAACGACACATCCAGATGTGAAAACACAGAGTGAGGAAACACAGCAAGAGAAACCAAAGACAGGACAAGGATAGAGCACCCTCAGTAAAAAACGACACATCCAAATGTGAAAACACAATATGGACAAGCACAACAAGAGACATCAAAGACAGAATGACAAATGTGGACAAAAACATATCCCTATTAAGAAGTACAAAATCGTTAATCGTAAAATCATCTTACCAAGGACATACTAAACCAGGATAAAACCAGAACAAAGGCAGAAGAACAGAAATTAAAAAAATCTATCAAATGAAGGGAAGTGAACTCCCTGCGAAGGAGTGAGATCAGATGCCAAGGAAGAGTGAGCATCTCCTGCTTGCATGCAACACCTGCCACTTCAATTCGGTAGAAAGTTCAAAATCGGTAACAACACCAAACACAAAAGGCGTGATCAAAAGCAAAATACTACATGTAAACCAACGAGATCAATGAACAAAAGCAAAATAATACATGTAAACTAACGAGATCAATGAACAAAAACAAAATACTACATGTAAACCAACGAGATCAATGAACAAAAACAAAATACTACATGTAAACCAACGAGATCAATGAACAAAAGCAAAATACTACATGTAAACCAACGAGATCAATGAACAAAAGCAAAATAATACATGTAAACCAACGAGATCAATGAACAATTTGTGCAAACTTATATCGGTCATCTGCCATGTTAGGAACATATGATGTGATCATCCTTATTACCAAAGCGTCACCCGACAATTTGACTGGTTATGTATACCCATGCAGTTATCTCGAAAAAAACACAACTGATGTATATTACATTGAACATTTTTCATGTTCACGGACTTCGCACTTCTAACTTCGCACTTCGAAGGGACTGTGTCACCAAAGGAAAATGATTATTTCATTCCGATGAACTTAGAATACTTTGTGTTAAGAATGTACAATGTATTTGTTTTCATGTGTAAAATTACATGTTTTAAGATCTCCAGTATCATTTCGTCCATTGTGTGGTCAGATTTAACATTTCTAATCCCATCCTATTTCTTTTATATGACCCCTGAAGTGCGAAGTCTGGAGTACGAAGTCCGACGTACGTCAACTTGAAAAATGTCTATTAAATTAATAGCCTCCTTGCGAAATAGAAAAAGCATCAGATCAATCTCTTGAATTTTCACCAGGTTTATCTCTGAATTTTTTTTAGTTTTACTGGTCATGTAATTGTCTTTTGCAGCGTTTCTCTTCCAAAACAACAATACACTTAGTTCCTTTTACATGATTGTATAAAGAGACATTGTCGTTCATTTTAAATAAGCGTAATTCCTTATTAAGATCAAAATGACATAATGCGATCTGGCAGACTAACATTCATTTAGGCAAAATGTCAATACGTTCTTTTCCTACTCAGTGAGCTATGGTAGATCACAAATATTTCCGTTTGTGATGATTTTTTTATGAATATTGACTTCTGAATGTTTGTCACATTCAAATTTTGATTTGGTTTAGCCTTCTAGACCCTCATTTATTCAACCGTGTATATATGTATATATTCAGCGCGTATAGAGCCTCAGTGCAATTCACCGTGAAGACTGACCGGTTATACTGGACATGTGGTCACTTTAGATTAATACTTCGGTGTGGACGCACGCTTTAGTTATATAGATATCTTGACCACGCCGTTTTGAATATGTAAAATTTTCAATATATTCCTTATATGTTTGGTGTAAACCAGTGAGCGATACAGCCATCACTTCTGAGGTAAGAATTTACTATCATTTGCATATTTATTTGTACGAAAGTTCATACTTTGATGTTGTATCTAAAATTGAGAAATAAGTGAAATTTATTCACTTCATATTTTGTTAAAAACAGTATTAAGTACTATCAGGTCTCGTATTCCATACGGAGTGAAATGTGTGTATTATTGTAATGTAGAAATGTGTATTACAATTATGTAGTTCAATTCGTAGTGTGTATAACATTGCATATAATGCGTACGTAAAATTAGTGAATATAATTCACGGTGTAGTTTGGACTACGGTGTGCAGTAAGTGTGTAAACATAATCATGTATGGAATCTTGATTCTGAACATCTATTGTATAACTTAACTTAAAATATTTTAGGCCTTTATGATGTGTACTTAGAGTACCTGTCTCCAGGGTGTAAACCACTACGAGCGCCTTACAACGTGGACATGACTGTGACAGTGGCTACGCGCTGGTGTTGTGACGTACTGTGATGTGATGTAGACTGTGAATTGTGGAACTGTGAAGTCATCTCATCATCATCATTTGTATTTGTATCGTCGTTAAATGTATTTGTATAGTAAATGTAATGAATGTAGACATTTGAACTTCTTATATTTCAATAATTATATCACTTGTCCGTCACCAATATGCGATGCCCGTCTGTCCGTGACAAAAATGGTGTCAGAAGTGGGATGCACAAGCAATTGGTGACGTAAATACTGTGAAAAAGACTTTAAATTGAAATTTTGAACTTTGAATATTTTTGAAATTTTGTTCAATGTAAATTTTTCAATTTGTTGATTGTGAACATTGTATTTTTGATATATCTGCGTATTCACTGTTTGTACCTGTTTTAGGGTTGAACTGTTTGTGTGTGAAAGAAGAAAGGCCCCAGAAGCTGTGTTATTTGTGCCTCGGTGGTGTGGTGAGTGTTGCTCACTGTTTCAAATGTAAGTAGTTTTCTTTCTATTCATTTGGTGTATGACCTGTCTGTCGGTCACGGTGGGTTTCACTGAGGCATACATAGCGTGTTATCTTTCATTAATCAGTTATGGATGGCTTAGAACAGTTGAAAACTTTAGGTGAATCTCTCGGTTACAAAGATGAAGACCTTCAAAAGTTTGTTAAAGAGCAGCAAGCGATTATGCGCGAAGATCGTAGAGCAGCGCGAGCGAAAGAGAAAGAAGATAAAGAATTTCAAATGAGTATTGAAAAAGCGAAGTTAGAAAAAGAGCGTTTAGAACAAGAACTTAAGTTGAAACAAATGTCTCATGAACATGAATTAGAACTTATAGAGAAGAAGTCGAAGTTAAAAGAGTCTGGTATTTTAAAAGATGAAGTTGAACTTGTAAAACCACGCGCTCCGAAAATTCCGGCATTTGAGGACGGAAAGGATGATATGGATAGTTATCTGAGAAGGTTTGAACGCTACGCTGAGTCTCAAAAATGGAATAAAAGTTTATGGGCAACTCATCTCAGTGCGTTATTGAAAGGTCGGGCTTTGGATGTTTATGCTCTTATGCCCCCTGATCAGTCACTTGATTATCTTGCTTTGAAAACTGCGTTGTTAAAACGCTATGACCTTACAGAAGATGGTTTCAAGCGCAAATTCCGTGCATGTAGACCGGAAGCAGGTGAGACATTCGCTCAATTTTCAGTCCGGCTAGGTAGTTATTTTCAACGTTGGCTTGAAATGTCAAAAACTGAGAAAAGATTTGATGACCTTTATGACCTTATGTTACGGGATCAATTTTTACATGTTTGTAACAGAGATTTGCATTTGTTTCTTAAAGAGCGTACTCCAAAATCGCTTGTAGAAATGGCAACTCTCGCGGACCAATTTCGAGAAGCCAGATTTACTAGTGCATTATCTTTGGTTAATAAACCAAATTATCAACAACATGAGTCGGTCAAACAGCAAGTGCAACCGCATCCTAGCAAACCAAGGTCTGATGATAACAAGCCACAGGAGAAGAACGCTAATTTTGTACCAAAGTCCGAACGACGTTGTTATAAATGTGGAAAATTGGGTCACATAGCATCAGAATGTCGTCCAAAGGGCAAGGTCGGAAGTGTGTTGAATAATGAAAGCAATGACGATGTTACAGAGGTTAAAGAAACTCAGGTCGAGGGTTGTAGTGCTTTTATTGCACCGTTGTCAGATCCTATAATGTCACAAGCTCGCATAGACGATTCAGTAACGGTATTATCATCGTCATGTCAGAGTCAACGTGATTCTAATATGCCTATTTCTTCAGGATACGTTGAAGGTAAGTTTGTTAGTGTACTAAGAGACACAGGTTGCAGTGGTATTGTTGTTCGTAGAAATAAGGTACCCGACAAAAACGTTACTGATAAATTCCAGTCGTGCATTTTAGCAGATGGCACAAAAATTAAAGTTCCTATAGCTAACATCTTCATAGACACACCCTATTTGAAAGGTAACTTTTCAGCATGGTGTATGGAAACCCCTGTCTATGACTTGATTTTAGGTAACGTAAATGACGTCAGAGCACCAGGAAATCCAGATCCTACATGGCAGCCAGTCCAGGCAGTCGAAACTCGTCAGCAGGCGAAACAAAAAGGTAAGCCCTTGTCGAAACTTAATGTTCCAGAAATCATACGAGACAACGTATCGCCAGACGTTTTGAAAAACGAACAGAACAATGATGATTCTCTAAAAAAGATTAGAGATTTGGCAAGCAAATCGGAATACACTGTTAAGAAAAAAGGTACGGTTAAATGGTTGTATATAGATGGTCTTATATTTCGGGAGTACAGTACTCCAAATGAAAAGGTATTCAAGCAACTTGTAGTTCCAACAAAACTCAGAAATACAGTCATGAAAGTCGCACATGAGTCTATTATGTCAGGTCATTTGGCCACAAGAAGAACAATTTGGAGAGTTCTGTCTGAATTTTATTGGCCTGGCGTACAGTCAGACATCAAACGTTTCTGCCGTTCCTGTGACGTTTGTCAGCGCACTATTGCCAAAGGTCGTATTACTAGGGTCCCATTAGAGAAAATGCCCCTCATAGATGAACCTTTCCAACGAGTTGCTGTCGATCTTATTGGTCCTCTTCAACCTCCAACTGATAAAGGTAATAGGTACATCCTTACTTTGGTAGACTACGCCACACGATACCCCGAGGCTGTTGCTTTGTCAAATATAGAGACGGAAAGAGTCGCTGAAGCTCTCATTGAAATATTTTCACGTACAGGCGTACCTAGAGAAATGCTTACAGACATGGGTTGCCAATTTACATCGTCTCTAATGGAAGAGGTAAGTCGCTTGATTTCTTTAAAACAACTAACAACAACTCCTTACCACCCATGTTGTAACGGATTGGTAGAACGATTTAATGGTACCTTGAAACAAATTTTGAAACGCATGTGTGTAGAACGTCCAAAAGATTGGGACAGATATTTAAGTGCAGCATTGTTCGCATACAGGGAAGTACCACAAGAGAGTCTAGGATTTTCTCCTTTTGAGCTCCTCTATGGAAGGTCTGTCAGAGGTCCTATGTCCATTCTTAAAGAGCTTTGGACAAAAGAAGTCAATGATCCGGAAGTGAAATCGACATATGAATATGTTGTTGACCTTCGAGAAAGACTTGAATCTACATGTCAACTTGCAAAACAAAATCTTGAAAAAGCATCTAAAAGGTATAAAACTTTGTACAATAGGAAGGCAAAAGGCCGAAATATGAAGGTAGGTGAGAAAGTTTTGGTCCTCCTCCCTACAGACAACAACAAACTGTTGATGCAGTGGAAAGGACCGTTCTCAATTGTAGCCAAGGTTAACAATGTTGATTACCGCATCGATGTAAACGGTAAGATAAAAACGTTTCATGCTAACATGTTAAAACATTACCTAGAGCGGGTGGGTATGTTAGTAGACAGTTCTGAATCAGTTCCTACAATGAACGCCGTGATGATTGATTGTACCACTGATGAACAAGGTGAGTTACACGATCTTCCTTATGTCAAACCAAAAGAAGGTCCTACAGATGTAGATATGAATTCAAAGTTGAATGACGATCAAAAGTTGAAAGTCATGAATCTCCTTGAACAATTTTCAGATATATTGACAGATCTACCTGGTCAGACTAATTTGATAAGTCATGACATACGACTGACAAGTGATCACCCTGTTAAGATGAAGTCGAGACCTATTCCATTCGGAATGAATGACATTGTGAACGAAGAAGTTCAGAACATGCTACTTCTCAAGGTCATTGAACCATCAACCAGTGCGTACTGTTCTCCAATTGTTTTGGTGAAGAAAAAAGATGGTAGCATACGATTTTGTATCGATTTTCGAGCACTGAACAACCAAACTTACTTCGATGCAGAACCAATGCCCGATTCAGAAGAAATTTATTCCAAACTTGCAACACATAAATGGTTTTCAAAACTTGATTTGTCGAAAGGTTACTGGCAGGTTCCTCTTGAAGAGTCATCAAAACCACTTACAGCCTTTCAAACACCTAAAGGTCTTTTTCAGTTTAAAAGAATGCCTTTTGGCTTGGTTACAGCAGCTGCTACATTTTCACGTCTTATGAGAATAGTTCTTCATGATATGGAAAATATTGAGAATTTCATTGACGACATTTTGATCTATACCCCATCATTTGACATGCATATAGAAGTTTTAGAACGCCTTTTTCTGCGTTTACGCGAAGTGAATTTGACGGTGAGACCAAGCAAATGTTCAGTTGCATATGACAAGGTTGAATGTCTAGGTCACATGGTGGGTGCTGACAATCTAAGTCCAAACCCAGACAAAGTTGATGCGATTGTAAATGCTTCTCGTCCAGAGACAAAGAAACAGTTACGTTCATTTTTGGGCCTGGTAGGATTTTACCGAAAGTTTGTACCAAACTTTTCCTCTATAGCGTTACCTTTAACTGACTTAACCAAGAAAGGTGCTTCAAACAAACTTATTTGGCAAGATATCCATGAATCAGCTTTTCAAACTTTGAGACAAGCTTTGTTGAAATATCCAATCCTAAAGTTGCCGGATCTGACGGAAATGTTCTATCTTCAAACTGATGCTTCCAATCGCGGACTAGGTGCTGTTTTGTGTCAAGAAGTTGAAGGTAAGAAACTTCCAGTTGCTTATGCGAGTCGGAAACTCAAAGATCATGAATTGCCTTACGCAACTGTAGAAAAAGAGTGTCTAGCCATTGTGTGGGCTATACAAAAGTTTTCCAGGTATCTTCTAGGTTGTGAATTCATTTTGGAAACTGACCATAAGCCGTTGACATTTTTGCATAGTTCCAAGATTTCGAACTCTAGACTTATGAGATGGGCACTTAGTCTTCAACCTTACCGTTTCAGAATCATTGCTATAAAGGGCAAAGAGAATGTCGGTGCCGATTATCTTAGTAGAATTTGAGTCTGTTTTATTCATTTTATGAGGAATCATTGTATATACTTGTAGCAAGTTGTCAATCATGTGTCATTTAATCTGCGTCACCAGTCAGCTGTTTAAATTTGAATTTGTATCTCAAAAGTACTGCGTACTTTTCTATTGCGGGGAGGTTTTGTCACATTCAAATTTTGATTTGGTTTAGCCTTCTAGACCCTCATTTATTCAACCGTGTATATATGTATATATTCAGCGCGTATAGAGCCTCAGTGCAATTCACCGTGAAGACTGACCGGTTATACTGGACATGTGGTCACTTTAGATTAATACTTCGGTGTGGACGCACGCTTTAGTTATATAGATATCTTGACCACGCCGTTTTGAATATGTAAAATTTTCAATATATTCCTTATATGTTTGGTGTAAACCAGTGAGCGATACAGCCATCACTTCTGAGGTAAGAATTTACTATCATTTGCATATTTATTTGTACGAAAGTTCATACTTTGATGTTGTATCTAAAATTGAGAAATAAGTGAAATTTATTCACTTCATATTTTGTTAAAAACAGTATTAAGTACTATCAGGTCTCGTATTCCATACGGAGTGAAATGTGTGTATTATTGTAATGTAGAAATGTGTATTACAATTATGTAGTTCAATTCGTAGTGTGTATAACATTGCATATAATGCGTACGTAAAATTAGTGAATATAATTCACGGTGTAGTTTGGACTACGGTGTGCAGTAAGTGTGTAAACATAATCATGTATGGAATCTTGATTCTGAACATCTATTGTATAACTTAACTTAAAATATTTTAGGCCTTTATGATGTGTACTTAGAGTACCTGTCTCCAGGGTGTAAACCACTACGAGCGCCTTACAACGTGGACATGACTGTGACAGTGGCTACGCGCTGGTGTTGTGACGTACTGTGATGTGATGTAGACTGTGAATTGTGGAACTGTGAAGTCATCTCATCATCATCATTTGTATTTGTATCGTCGTTAAATGTATTTGTATAGTAAATGTAATGAATGTAGACATTTGAACTTCTTATATTTCAATAATTATATCACTTGTCCGTCACCAATATGCGATGCCCGTCTGTCCGTGACAATGTTGCAATCGTGACCATATATTTCAGACACCGTTCTCATATTAATCATTTTCTTAAATGTCGAGACAGTATATTCCAAAGACACAGGAAAGAAAAATATTGCATTTCACAGGTAGCTTTATGGTAAACATTATATTACAGATAGTCATCTTGATAATTGGAAACGAGGGTAGTCGAAGTACGCTAGTACTGTGTGTGTGTCCTGATTTTGCGAAAAGTGCAAAGTATCTGACTGATATAACTTTTTCCCCGATTTAGCCTTGATTTTTTGCTCATTTTACCTGTTGTAGAATTTTACAACTAAACATATAGTATCATATTATTCTATGAACTTTAAATAGTGACGCTCTGATTGTCTTATAACGTCGTCGATGCTCCTGAATAAATCACCATATTCCACGGTCTAAAACTTGACCGGGATTACTCCCACTAAGTTCTGCAAATGGTGACGTTATTTATTGTGAATCAAATATCAAATTATAGAATAAAACAGTTATGGACTGTTAACTCAGTATATATAATGTGTTGTTATACCCTTATCAGTATTTCTATTTAAAATCTCCATATGAAAAATGCCTATAAATTCAAATATTTGACCAAGCAGTCAATATTTACATCAATATTGGCCCTAAGGCAATAGTTCAAAAAATATTGACCGATAAACGGTAAATCGTTTGTGACGTCACGTCATTGATGACGCTATTAGCTCCACCTATTTTTCCGCGCTCTTTCTCTTATAGACGAAAATGAACGTAAACATGCCGGGTAAACGGTTCGTTGCTGCAGTATTGATGTAAGGTATAACAAAACAATTATTGACTGGGAATTCGGGCAATATATGATTTGATGGACCTTCAGACAAAATCTTATCTTCAGGTCCAACAAATCATATATTGCCCTCATTCCCAGTCAATAATTGTATAATGACAAATATTGATAATGACCATATCCCTGTATATAGCACAAAATCGATAATTCAGAAAATCATAAACCGAAGGCATACAAAATCACCAAAGCAAACAAACGAAAACCTCCACAATATGAAAAGAAGCGAACTCCCGATATGGGTGTGAGACCAGGTGACCAGGAAGAGTAAGCATCTCCTGCTTGCATGCAACACCCGCCGCTTCAATTCGATAGAACTGTCACATCCGGTAAATTCCCTTTCGGAAGACATAGAGTACAATCTTTGGTTGGATGGTTCAAATGGTTTATGACAGAATATCTACCATTCTGGAGTGTGGGACATCCTAGTGTATGACGAGTTCCCCATATCGACCGTAGAACTTCCTCAGTGACGATGTTTGTCGGTCACAAACATATCCCTGACTGAGAAGCTTATCTGAAAGACGCCTAGCTCTCAGAACAAAATCCGTATATTTGGTACTTGCTCTGGCATAGCGTATCAACTAAGATATGAACACGCCATAAGCAGGCGATGAAAGGATGTTGCTACTCAGAAAAGGAAAGTTTGTAATGCTGAAATTGAAGTCGTCACGTTTGTCATAGAGTAAGGTGTTCATGTGACCATCAGTGTCGTAGGACAACATTATGTCCAAATAGGATGCTGCATTATTTGTAATATTTATTTGAAGTATTTATAATATTGACTTGTCGTGAAAACCTTGTAATAATTATTTGAATTATTTATAATATTGACTTGTGAAAATATTGACCTCGGCTTGTGATATTGACTTGCTTATAAGTACCAAAAGAAATTATCATTTATTTCAAATGAGCAGTCACTTGATTATCTTGCTTTGAAAACTGCGTTGTTAAAACGCTATGACCTTACAGAAGATGGTTTCAAGCGCAAATTCCGTGCATGTAGACCGGAAGCAGGTGAGACATTCGCTCAATTTTCAGTCCGGCTAGGTAGTTATTTTCAACGTTGGCTTGAAATGTCAAAAACTGAGAAAAGATTTGATGACCTTTATGACCTTATGTTACGGGATCAATTTTTACATGTTTGTAACAGAGATTTGCATTTGTTTCTTAAAGAGCGTACTCCAAAATCGCTTGTAGAAATGGCAACTCTCGCGGACCAATTTCGAGAAGCCAGATTTACTAGTGCATTATCTTTGGTTAATAAACCAAATTATCAACAACATGAGTCGGTCAAACAGCAAGTGCAACCGCATCCTAGCAAACCAAGGTCTGATGATAACAAGCCACAGGAGAAGAACGCTAATTTTGTACCAAAGTCCGAACGACGTTGTTATAAATGTGGAAAATTGGGTCACATAGCATCAGAATGTCGTCCAAAGGGCAAGGTCGGAAGTGTGTTGAATAATGAAAGCAATGACGATGTTACAGAGGTTAAAGAAACTCAGGTCGAGGGTTGTAGTGCTTTTATTGCACCGTTGTCAGATCCTATAATGTCACAAGCTCGCATAGACGATTCAGTAACGGTATTATCATCGTCATGTCAGAGTCAACGTGATTCTAATATGCCTATTTCTTCAGGATACGTTGAAGGTAAGTTTGTTAGTGTACTAAGAGACACAGGTTGCAGTGGTATTGTTGTTCGTAGAAATAAGGTACCCGACAAAAACGTTACTGATAAATTCCAGTCGTGCATTTTAGCAGATGGCACAAAAATTAAAGTTCCTATAGCTAACATCTTCATAGACACACCCTATTTGAAAGGTAACTTTTCAGCATGGTGTATGGAAACCCCTGTCTATGACTTGATTTTAGGTAACGTAAATGACGTCAGAGCACCAGGAAATCCAGATCCTACATGGCAGCCAGTCCAGGCAGTCGAAACTCGTCAGCAGGCGAAACAAAAAGGTAAGCCCTTGTCGAAACTTAATGTTCCAGAAATCATACGAGACAACGTATCGCCAGACGTTTTGAAAAACGAACAGAACAATGATGATTCTCTAAAAAAGATTAGAGATTTGGCAAGCAAATCGGAATACACTGTTAAGAAAAAAGGTACGGTTAAATGGTTGTATATAGATGGTCTTATATTTCGGGAGTACAGTACTCCAAATGAAAAGGTATTCAAGCAACTTGTAGTTCCAACAAAACTCAGAAATACAGTCATGAAAGTCGCACATGAGTCTATTATGTCAGGTCATTTGGCCACAAGAAGAACAATTTGGAGAGTTCTGTCTGAATTTTATTGGCCTGGCGTACAGTCAGACATCAAACGTTTCTGCCGTTCCTGTGACGTTTGTCAGCGCACTATTGCCAAAGGTCGTATTACTAGGGTCCCATTAGAGAAAATGCCCCTCATAGATGAACCTTTCCAACGAGTTGCTGTCGATCTTATTGGTCCTCTTCAACCTCCAACTGATAAAGGTAATAGGTACATCCTTACTTTGGTAGACTACGCCACACGATACCCCGAGGCTGTTGCTTTGTCAAATATAGAGACGGAAAGAGTCGCTGAAGCTCTCATTGAAATATTTTCACGTACAGGCGTACCTAGAGAAATGCTTACAGACATGGGTTGCCAATTTACATCGTCTCTAATGGAAGAGGTAAGTCGCTTGATTTCTTTAAAACAACTAACAACAACTCCTTACCACCCATGTTGTAACGGATTGGTAGAACGATTTAATGGTACCTTGAAACAAATTTTGAAACGCATGTGTGTAGAACGTCCAAAAGATTGGGACAGATATTTAAGTGCAGCATTGTTCGCATACAGGGAAGTACCACAAGAGAGTCTAGGATTTTCTCCTTTTGAGCTCCTCTATGGAAGGTCTGTCAGAGGTCCTATGTCCATTCTTAAAGAGCTTTGGACAAAAGAAGTCAATGATCCGGAAGTGAAATCGACATATGAATATGTTGTTGACCTTCGAGAAAGACTTGAATCTACATGTCAACTTGCAAAACAAAATCTTGAAAAAGCATCTAAAAGGTATAAAACTTTGTACAATAGGAAGGCAAAAGGCCGAAATATGAAGGTAGGTGAGAAAGTTTTGGTCCTCCTCCCTACAGACAACAACAAACTGTTGATGCAGTGGAAAGGACCGTTCTCAATTGTAGCCAAGGTTAACAATGTTGATTACCGCATCGATGTAAACGGTAAGATAAAAACGTTTCATGCTAACATGTTAAAACATTACCTAGAGCGGGTGGGTATGTTAGTAGACAGTTCTGAATCAGTTCCTACAATGAACGCCGTGATGATTGATTGTACCACTGATGAACAAGGTGAGTTACACGATCTTCCTTATGTCAAACCAAAAGAAGGTCCTACAGATGTAGATATGAATTCAAAGTTGAATGACGATCAAAAGTTGAAAGTCATGAATCTCCTTGAACAATTTTCAGATATATTGACAGATCTACCTGGTCAGACTAATTTGATAAGTCATGACATACGACTGACAAGTGATCACCCTGTTAAGATGAAGTCGAGACCTATTCCATTCGGAATGAATGACATTGTGAACGAAGAAGTTCAGAACATGCTACTTCTCAAGGTCATTGAACCATCAACCAGTGCGTACTGTTCTCCAATTGTTTTGGTGAAGAAAAAAGATGGTAGCATACGATTTTGTATCGATTTTCGAGCACTGAACAACCAAACTTACTTCGATGCAGAACCAATGCCCGATTCAGAAGAAATTTATTCCAAACTTGCAACACATAAATGGTTTTCAAAACTTGATTTGTCGAAAGGTTACTGGCAGGTTCCTCTTGAAGAGTCATCAAAACCACTTACAGCCTTTCAAACACCTAAAGGTCTTTTTCAGTTTAAAAGAATGCCTTTTGGCTTGGTTACAGCAGCTGCTACATTTTCACGTCTTATGAGAATAGTTCTTCATGATATGGAAAATATTGAGAATTTCATTGACGACATTTTGATCTATACCCCATCATTTGACATGCATATAGAAGTTTTAGAACGCCTTTTTCTGCGTTTACGCGAAGTGAATTTGACGGTGAGACCAAGCAAATGTTCAGTTGCATATGACAAGGTTGAATGTCTAGGTCACATGGTGGGTGCTGACAATCTAAGTCCAAACCCAGACAAAGTTGATGCGATTGTAAATGCTTCTCGTCCAGAGACAAAGAAACAGTTACGTTCATTTTTGGGCCTGGTAGGATTTTACCGAAAGTTTGTACCAAACTTTTCCTCTATAGCGTTACCTTTAACTGACTTAACCAAGAAAGGTGCTTCAAACAAACTTATTTGGCAAGATATCCATGAATCAGCTTTTCAAACTTTGAGACAAGCTTTGTTGAAATATCCAATCCTAAAGTTGCCGGATCTGACGGAAATGTTCTATCTTCAAACTGATGCTTCCAATCGCGGACTAGGTGCTGTTTTGTGTCAAGAAGTTGAAGGTAAGAAACTTCCAGTTGCTTATGCGAGTCGGAAACTCAAAGATCATGAATTGCCTTACGCAACTGTAGAAAAAGAGTGTCTAGCCATTGTGTGGGCTATACAAAAGTTTTCCAGGTATCTTCTAGGTTGTGAATTCATTTTGGAAACTGACCATAAGCCGTTGACATTTTTGCATAGTTCCAAGATTTCGAACTCTAGACTTATGAGATGGGCACTTAGTCTTCAACCTTACCGTTTCAGAATCATTGCTATAAAGGGCAAAGAGAATGTCGGTGCCGATTATCTTAGTAGAATTTGAGTCTGTTTTATTCATTTTATGAGGAATCATTGTATATACTTGTAGCAAGTTGTCAATCATGTGTCATTTAATCTGCGTCACCAGTCAGCTGTTTAAATTTGAATTTGTATCTCAAAAGTACTGCGTACTTTTCTATTGCGGGGAGGTTTTGTCACATTCAAATTTTGATTTGGTTTAGCCTTCTAGACCCTCATTTATTCAACCGTGTATATATGTATATATTCAGCGCGTATAGAGCCTCAGTGCAATTCACCGTGAAGACTGACCGGTTATACTGGACATGTGGTCACTTTAGATTAATACTTCGGTGTGGACGCACGCTTTAGTTATATAGATATCTTGACCACGCCGTTTTGAATATGTAAAATTTTCAATATATTCCTTATATGTTTGGTGTAAACCAGTGAGCGATACAGCCATCACTTCTGAGGTAAGAATTTACTATCATTTGCATATTTATTTGTACGAAAGTTCATACTTTGATGTTGTATCTAAAATTGAGAAATAAGTGAAATTTATTCACTTCATATTTTGTTAAAAACAGTATTAAGTACTATCAGGTCTCGTATTCCATACGGAGTGAAATGTGTGTATTATTGTAATGTAGAAATGTGTATTACAATTATGTAGTTCAATTCGTAGTGTGTATAACATTGCATATAATGCGTACGTAAAATTAGTGAATATAATTCACGGTGTAGTTTGGACTACGGTGTGCAGTAAGTGTGTAAACATAATCATGTATGGAATCTTGATTCTGAACATCTATTGTATAACTTAACTTAAAATATTTTAGGCCTTTATGATGTGTACTTAGAGTACCTGTCTCCAGGGTGTAAACCACTACGAGCGCCTTACAACGTGGACATGACTGTGACAGTGGCTACGCGCTGGTGTTGTGACGTACTGTGATGTGATGTAGACTGTGAATTGTGGAACTGTGAAGTCATCTCATCATCATCATTTGTATTTGTATCGTCGTTAAATGTATTTGTATAGTAAATGTAATGAATGTAGACATTTGAACTTCTTATATTTCAATAATTATATCACTTGTCCGTCACCAATATGCGATGCCCGTCTGTCCGTGACAATGTTGCAATCGTGACCATATATTTCAGACACCGTTCTCATATTAATCATTTTCTTAAATGTCGAGACAGTATATTCCAAAGACACAGGAAAGAAAAATATTGCATTTCACAGGTAGCTTTATGGTAAACATTATATTACAGATAGTCATCTTGATAATTGGAAACGAGGGTAGTCGAAGTACGCTAGTACTGTGTGTGTGTCCTGATTTTGCGAAAAGTGCAAAGTATCTGACTGATATAACTTTTTCCCCGATTTAGCCTTGATTTTTTGCTCATTTTACCTGTTGTAGAATTTTACAACTAAACATATAGTATCATATTATTCTATGAACTTTAAATAGTGACGCTCTGATTGTCTTATAACGTCGTCGATGCTCCTGAATAAATCACCATATTCCACGGTCTAAAACTTGACCGGGATTACTCCCACTAAGTTCTGCAAATGGTGACGTTATTTATTGTGAATCAAATATCAAATTATAGAATAAAACAGTTATGGACTGTTAACTCAGTATATATAATGTGTTGTTATACCCTTATCAGTATTTCTATTTAAAATCTCCATATGAAAAATGCCTATAAATTCAAATATTTGACCAAGCAGTCAATATTTACATCAATATTGGCCCTAAGGCAATAGTTCAAAAAATATTGACCGATAAACGGTAAATCGTTTGTGACGTCACGTCATTGATGACGCTATTAGCTCCACCTATTTTTCCGCGCTCTTTCTCTTATAGACGAAAATGAACGTAAACATGCCGGGTAAACGGTTCGTTGCTGCAGTATTGATGTAAGGTATAACAAAACAATTATTGACTGGGAATTCGGGCAATATATGATTTGATGGACCTTCAGACAAAATCTTATCTTCAGGTCCAACAAATCATATATTGCCCTCATTCCCAGTCAATAATTGTATAATGACAAATATTGATAATGACCATATCCCTGTATATAGCACAAAATCGATAATTCAGAAAATCATAAACCGAAGGCATACAAAATCACCAAAGCAAACAAACGAAAACCTCCACAATATGAAAAGAAGCGAACTCCCGATATGGGTGTGAGACCAGGTGACCAGGAAGAGTAAGCATCTCCTGCTTGCATGCAACACCCGCCGCTTCAATTCGATAGAACTGTCACATCCGGTAAATTCCCTTTCGGAAGACATAGAGTACAATCTTTGGTTGGATGGTTCAAATGGTTTATGACAGAATATCTACCATTCTGGAGTGTGGGACATCCTAGTGTATGACGAGTTCCCCATATCGACCGTAGAACTTCCTCAGTGACGATGTTTGTCGGTCACAAACATATCCCTGACTGAGAAGCTTATCTGAAAGACGCCTAGCTCTCAGAACAAAATCCGTATATTTGGTACTTGCTCTGGCATAGCGTATCAACTAAGATATGAACACGCCATAAGCAGGCGATGAAAGGATGTTGCTACTCAGAAAAGGAAAGTTTGTAATGCTGAAATTGAAGTCGTCACGTTTGTCATAGAGTAAGGTGTTCATGTGACCATCAGTGTCGTAGGACAACATTATGTCCAAATAGGATGCTGCATTATTTGTAATATTTATTTGAAGTATTTATAATATTGACTTGTCGTGAAAACCTTGTAATAATTATTTGAATTATTTATAATATTGACTTGTGAAAATATTGACCTCGGCTTGTGATATTGACTTGCTTATAAGTACCAAAAGAAATTATCATTTATTTCAAATGAGCGCGCTCCTGTACCAAAATCACAAGTCATGACACAAATTTAGCAAAAGAATACGCATTCGTGGACACTTTAGATGCGATACTTGACCTTTGCAACGAAAGGAAGTTTCATGAAATCGTAAAAAAATATCACAGCAATTAAATACATATCAATGTTTCACATCATTTATGTTCCTTGAGAGCGTACCAAATATTTCATTAGAGAAAAATCTGTATTTTCCAGTTCTAGAGCGAAGTAACAAACTCAAAATTGCAAAAAAGTCCTATAAACCTACTGATATATGGTAGACGAATTATGTCAATGACAATTACGAATCAAACTATGTGCACCATATTATCAGAAAATATATCCCTTTCTCTGATATCAGCTAAATATGATTTGAAAGAAAATTCCTCAGACTTGTTGCCCGAGAGCTTCTTCAAAACTTCAATTTGCAAACGTACTTTAATGATTTGTGCGTGCTGTGTATAAACATTTTTTTCCATCACGAACGGATCCCAAAAGTCTCATTATTCATCTTGTGTATTATTGATACACAATTTTTCTCAGATAAGGAGGAGATCCCCGAATTGGCGACATTGCCGTGATCACAGCAGAACACACACGATCTTTGTCTCACATCACTTAGATTCAAAGGGCGTAGGTTCGCCAAAATTAAATGGATGCTTGTCAGGGTGTAATAAGTAAGCCACATGCCGATGTCATTTCCAGTGAAGGCTACTGAATCCATTTAAAAGTTTTACATCCGGAGGCTCGACAAAAATAGTATTGAGAAAAAGGTGTTTAACATTAATACTAAAATATAGAAACTTTAGAAGCATATATGGTTGCTACGCCACTAGATTCTATTCTTTTCCATGACGACTTACAGACAAGAGAAGTGGTTATATGTAACGGCGTTCTGATTGATCAAGGCATGACCGTTAGTTTACTCGATCGAGGGAAACTTAGGCTGATGAGGATTTACAATCCGAAACACGTGTCTGTTGCATCAAAACTTGTTTGATATGTTGTTCAAGACGGTAATGAGATGGACACTTCAATTTTCTGAGAAATTACACTCGAAAAATTAGCTTGCCAACTAGCTGAAAATTGTCAGAAATGACAATTTCTCAACATTTTACAATATGGGAACTTACCCCTACACACTTATCCTCCAGTTTAGATCAACTCACTATTCAAACGTTTTGTGTAACAATTTACTATAGAAGAGGTATCCGCTAAATGTGGATATTAATACATCCAAAGGAACTTTTTGAACAACTGATTTCAGCAAAAATCAATAATGTATTTTCGATCAAATCATTCGATTTTTAGACATTTGAGGCCTTTTTGTTAATTTTTACGGGAAAATTTTGATAAAAAGTTGAGTCGAGGGGGAAGAATAATTTTTTTAAAGAGAAAAAAAATATTGGTCGATAAAAAATAGAAATAAAACAAAAGATGGGTCGAAATTCTTTTCATTTTTTATTTTTTTTTTTTCACAGACATAACTTTTCATCATCTTTTTTTGTTTTTGTTTTTGCTTTTGAATTTCTATCTTAACCTGGGTATCTTCTTTCAGCATCCGGTAAAAAATAAATAATAAAGGAAGTCAACTTCTTTATCGACATTTTGACCAGGCGGATCATTCTGTTTTATCTTTGAGAGTCAGAATCCTGGAGAAAATATATCACCCCACAAACAATCCCAATTTGAGCACACCTTTCCGTCGCAACAGAGAAGAGTTCTGGATAAAAAATCTTAACACTGCAGCGCCCTATGGGTGCAACGATAACATCAGCACTATAGGAAACTTAACAAGTCCCGGTTGTCAATCGGTAAATGTGACTAGCTTATTCAACAGACCACAAAGAAGACCTCGAAGTCATGGCATTCGAAAATATAATAGGCCTGAGATACATAGTTTCTCCTTCGATGACTTGGTTCCATTTTTGAAGGAGCCTCTAGGCCTGCATTATATTCGTACCAAATTATACTCTGTTGCTTTACGGAAGTTACACGAAATCTACAATTATACGAAGGACCTCGCATATACCGATACACGTTCCCCAGAATACAGACTACAAGGAGTTATCTTGGACATTTCTACTTTTCGTTTATTTCAAGCAGTTAGATCAGATGAATCAGAGGAGAAAACAAACCGCCCTTTCATTAAAGTAAGATTTGCAAACAAAGGTATTGATAGCTTGAATCTTGGTCAAATTTTGAATCACAAAACTGTCACAGAAAAAATCCCTCCATATTTCAAAAGAAAAGAAACTCCTTGTATTTCCTATAGCTACACACCAACAGTTGCATCTAAAATTTGCAATTACAAACTATTCCTGCAGTGTATTGATTTAAGTAGTCCCTCACTACATCCACTTCCCTGCGAATGTTCTTCATCGGATTTCAACTACTCTCCTTGTGGACACGTTATTACTGGTGACCTTTGTACAGTCAAGAACGACAAGTTGAGAGCATTGTTAATAAAGGGTCCCAAATACAGAGAAAGTATTTCCTTTACATGGAACCAAAATGTCAAAATTATCATGGACTCTTGTGAGGAATATGCAAGACGTTGGGCAAAGAAAGAGGATGTACAGCTCGACACCCTTTCCGAATGGATAAAATCAATCAGAGGGTTACTTTTTTCTAGAATTAACCGATTAAAATCAACTGTGAACACCAGATTCGTGTCTATATTTAAAGACCCTGATGTTATCAAAGAGCTTACCTACCTCCAAGAACATTATGTCATCACACCAGCGGACAAAGCCTCAAATAATTACACATTTACTTGCAAAAAGTACTATTTCGACAGTCTAGTTAAAGAGTTGGGTTTAAATTTGACACCTGGAAATCCCACTTACACCCCAACAAACCTTTCTGCCTCTGAAATAATAGATAACCACAAATCAGCTCTTGCTTCCTTTGGCTTCGACACTACCAATTTAGATTTAGATTTACCATACTTATACTGCATACCTTAAATGCATAAAAATCCGTACAAACAACGTTGCATCGCTGGTTCCTCAAAATGTTCTACCAAATCTGTATCGATCTTACTCACCAAAGTTTTATCTGAAATCAAATCTGGGCTTCAAAAGTATTGTTCGACAGTATATTCTCGCAGTGGTATCAACCAGATGTGGATTTTAAAGAATTCGAAGGAACTTTTAGAACATCTGAAATCCACTCATTTTAGTAGAGTCCATTCGATCAAAGCCTTTGATTTTTCGACACTTTACACTACAATTCCACATTCTAAATTGAAAGAAAGACTCGCAAAAATTATAAGTAATGCGTTTACAAGTAAGAACGGTAATCGCAAATACAAATTTATTGTTGTAAACTATGACAAAACCTACTTTGTAAAAGAAAAGTCCGTTCTGAAAATAAGTACACTGAAACAGACATTATTCAGATATTAAACTTTCTGATCGATAACAATTTTGTGGTGTTTGGAGGAAAGGTCTTCCAGCAAACTGTCGGAATTCCAATGGGAACCAATTGTGCCCCACTCCTTGCCGACATTTTCCTTTACTCGTACGAAGCTGAATTCATTCAATCTTTGGTCTCTGAAGGGAAAAGATACTTAGCTTCTGACTTCAACTTCACTTACAGATACATAGACGATGTGTTGTCAATCAATAATCCAAAATTCGCGGATTACCTGAGCAGTATCTATCCTTCGGAGCTTGAAGTCAAAGAAACTACAGAGACAAATAATTCAGCATCCTATTTGGACATAATGTTGTCCTACGACACTGATGGTCACATGAACACCTCACTCTATGACAAACGTGACGACTTCAATTTCAACATTACAAACTTTCCTTTTCTGAGTAGCAACATCCCTTCATCGCCTGCTTATGGCGTGTTCATATCTCAGTTGATACGCTATGCCAGAGCAAGTACCAAAGTACCAAATATACGGATTTTGTTCTGAGAGCTAGGCGTCTTTCAGATAAGCTTCTCAGTCAGGGATATGTTTGTGACCGACTAACATCGTCACTAAGGAAGTTCTACGGTCGATATGGGGAACTCGTCATACACTATGATGTCCCACTTTCCAGAATGGTGGATGATATTCTGTCATAGACCATTTGAACCATCCAACCAAAGATTGTACTCTATATCTTCCAAAATGGAAGTAACCGGTTGTGACAGTTCTACCGAATTGAAGCGACGGGTGTTGCATGCAAGCAGGAGATGCTTACTCTTCCTGGGCACCTGGTCTCACTCTCATATCGGGAGTTCGCTTTTTTTCATATGGTGGAGGTTTTTGTTTGTTTGCTTTGGTTCCTGTTTTATCCTGATTTTGTATGCCTTCGGTTTCTGATTTTCTGGGTTATCGATTTTGTGCTGTATACAGGGATATGGTCATTATCCATATTTGTCATTTAGCACATATTGGTAGAGCTGCATTAGGTAGTGAATGGTTTTTTTTTCATGACAAAATGTATGTTTATATGTCATTTATGCGTTGTATCATCCAAGTTAAAGAAGAGAGGCAAAGAGAACCTATTACTTTGTGTTCCCCATTACCCTTTTTCCTCAATTTGAATGTGTCCTTTTAGAGTGTATGGAACCTTGAAACATCAAAATATATAGTAAGGAAGTAGTTTTTGAGAAATCCTATTTTGATCATAAGCTTTCATAGGTTTCATTCATGTAACCCAAAAATTTCGTACGCACAAAATGTTTTTGCATGAAAGTGTTGTTAATACCCTCTGCA
Source organism: Pinctada fucata (assembly GCA_028142955.1). Classification (NCBI taxonomy): domain Eukaryota; kingdom Metazoa; phylum Mollusca; class Bivalvia; order Pterioida; family Pteriidae; genus Pinctada; species Pinctada fucata. The sequence goes on along the minus strand of AP027113.1, from coordinate 29,866,074 downwards.
TTGATAATCCGACGGATGCCAATCTGACATCCTTGGGCATTTAAATACAACAATTATGGTACAGAATGAAAGATCTTTTTATTGTCTTTTATTCTGAATTCGTATTAAGCAATTTGTTCATGAATAAAGTGGGAGAAGACCAATGAGGGAGAAAACTTTTATTTTTGAAGGGTTTTTGAAGGAAAAATGCAAAATGTTTACAGAAAATGAAATCTAGAACAAAGAAATGTGTATTCAAGTCAACATTCTTTGGAAAAAAAATTACTGGTTCATGTAGTCTTGTAGCAAGCTTTTGAAAGACGTGGGTGAAATTTGAGGTATTGTTCAAAAGGAAGCGGCTACTGTTAGAAATGTTTCAAATGATTTTAACAGTAGCAAACTTAGAAAGATTGCAAGCCCCTACCACCGAATAATATTCTGATATCCCATCCAAAACTGTATCAGAATGGTTTTTTATCCGATTCCGTGGATGAGAGAATGCTTTTGCTACGAATGTTGGAGTTAAGCTATCCCTCTCAGATGGATTTTACTTTGTCGAAGGGTTCTTACTATATCAGAGGAATATAGTCTATAGTACATAGATGATTTCTGCCATGGTTGTGAAATTGGTATCAATTCTTGAAGTGGATCTTAAAGACCTGCTAAGTCGTGACGTTGTTCTAATCCCTACATCAATGTTTGTCGATAAGATGACTTCGGTTTTTCAACTTCGAAATATGTTCTTAAAATAAGCCCCAGGTTATTCAGTCGACAAGAATGCCTAAAGCTGATGATTGATTGATGTATGCAGGACTCTGTTGTATCAACTGACCATTAAATGGCAGAATTAATACCTTGATTGTTTCTGGTCGTATATTTCTAAAAAATAAAACTAAACACCTCAGATGTTCAATAATACGTAAGTGTTCCAACTATTTACCTTCTTATAGATATTTTTAAACCAATTTTGATGCACCAGACACGTGTTTCGGATAGAAAAATCCTCATCAGTGATGCTTCCAATTAAAGTGACTTCATTCTTGAAACTCGCACTCTGACTGACTGTGACGACGGGACTCCATGACGGGTCCTGTCCAAACCTCTTTAGAGAAGACAGGGCCGCGACCACCTGTCCTCTCTGAATGTCAGTCGGAATCCTCGGGTGACAATATATATATATGTATATGAGCTCGCCACAGCCGGCAGAGCACCGACTGTATTACGCACGTCCTTCTTTTATATCCATTTACATATTCATATGTGTCGCTTGGGCCCTGCGTTTTACGGTCTTGTTTGTGTGTGGTCATCTGACAGTGAGGAGGTTGTTCTACACCATAACTTAACGTTCTTCGAGACCTCTGAGTAATCGGAAAAGTTGGAGGGTTTTGCGCACATAATCCAGGACAACCACACCGTCTGCTACTAACGTGGCAGATGGCCGTCCTAAGTCGGCACCGGTTGCCAATTGGTGTCATTGGTTTATATGTTGTCTTTTTTGTTTCATGTTTCTATGGTGTGAGTTGGTGTTCCTTTTCCCTTTTGCGTCTCTTTCTGTTGATGTCTGCTCTGTTTTTTTTTTTTGTTTTTTTTTTTTTGCATTGGATGTTTTGAAGTTTTGCTGTGGGTGCTGCAACCGAGTATTGTTGGAGATCTCCACCTTTCTTTGTCACTGACACAGCCAAGATCCTCTCCAGGAGCGCCCTTGGTCCTATTTCCTAGCTCGGAGAATTCAAATTATATTCAATTGACCCCTACTTACCATCACATTGACATAAAAGATTCAGTCAGGAAAGCTACATCTCTGAAAATGAGGTGCAACTGATAGATATTGTATGTACTTGTAATCAGTTGATCGACAAAGCAACTTGATATCCATCCGATTGATTAAGAACTCGCAGGTTCTCATGAGGTTCCTGCTGAAGTCACTAAAGATGTAGGTATTGAGAGAGTAAATTTGAGAACAGATCATGAAGATGAATATCATCAACATATAATGGTATTGGAGAGAAAAGGTTGTTCCGTGGGAAGCTTTTGAAGTGGTATTCCTTGTCAAATTTCAGAGAAGTTAATATAGATATTGAAAAGATTGTGACTGAGACCACCATATTCATAGGGAATTACTATGGTTTAGAGAATCTAGACAGTATATTTGATGCCAGGTTCAGTGTACGGTTGAAATGGGTAATAAGAGTTCAAAGCTCTTGGATGACCATTATCACAGTTAATTGAAGTATTTCGATGAAATATTTTTTTAAAAAAGCATATTTTAACCATGCATAGGGAAACATTCTTAAGATACAGTTCAACTCATGCTAGATCTGCTGAAAGAATTGAAATAATAAAAATGTTGAGACCTATTGTGATAATATTTTGCAAATCGCGTCTGTACTTCTATCCGTTCTCCTGTTAATTTGTTGAAGTTACACATGAAATCTGAGTTGTGTAACCAACAGATGTGACAAATTCTGTGATCAATTCTTTTTAATTTCTGGAAATGTTCTGGAGAAGGGAATTGTCAGAGTACAATGCAAAGGAAGCATTCATTAATCATGTAAAAGAAGTTCTTTGTTAGAAGTAGCTACACACAAGTATTACAACTGCATGTTGATGAAATGACAAGGCAATAAGAAAGGAGAAGATCTCCAACAAAACTGGGTTGCAGCACCAATATCAACACATCAAAACCCCTCAAGTAAAATCACAGATAAGACACACACAGCAATAGACACAAAACGGACAGAGAAAAGCAAACACGACATCCAACAAGCAATGTATGAATTATGCAGTTAAAATTGAATATTAAATTAAATTTTAACTGCATAATTGTTGTTAAAGCTGTATCGTCTCTGGTACGATCATATAAGAAAGTAGTGGTTGACTTGGAATCTCAGACTGTACGTAATGACCCTGTAGGAAATGGTTCATTAAAGAACCTGAAAGACCCCAACATCCTGAAAGCTCTACTACCATTAGATGATGTTCTGCCTCATGCCACAGCCTTGTCCTTGGCATTCCAGAGGAGGGATGTAAATCTTGCCATGATGAAAACGTGTGTAGAAAAATCTCTAAAGATGTTGGTGGCCAGGAAATCCACAGATGGGTCATGGCTTTTGAAAGAGAGTCAGCTACTCAGAGAGCTTGATATGGCGCTTCTCTGATGTCAACTTCAATCAATCTGTGTGAGTACAATTTCTTGAGCTGATGATTAGCAACATCAAGGATAGCTTCAGCAACACCGAAATTATAGAAAACTTGTCTGTGATAGACCTTAACATTACAACAGACGAGATCCCTCTTATGCATGGGATGACAAAGCTACAAGACCTTCCTGACCACAACAGCATGGATTCGGAGGATTTACAATGTCAGTGGCAAGACTTTTTGCAAATGGTGAATGAACTCAAGTCGATCCCTACCACAGATCCTCAAGCTTCTACATAACTCCGAGGACACTGGACTGAAAGACATGTAGTCTCTTGTCTACAAGTTGCATGTTGTTGCAATGACAAATATGGATAATGACCATATCCCTGTATATAGCACAAAATCGATAATTCAGAAAATCAGAAACCGAGGGCATACAAAATCAGGATAAAACAGGAACCAAAGCAAACAAATAAAAACCTCCACCATATAAAAAGAAGCGAATTTCCGATATGGGAGTGAGACCAGGTGCCCACACTGTCCCTTAGCACAGCGGAAGTTGAAAGAGTGTTTAGTCAAGTTAAACTGATAAAAACAAGCCATAGGAGCAACTTGAAAACTGAGACTCTGTGCAGGCTTTTAAATATTAAACTAAATTGTACAGAGCAAATGTTCTCAGTTCTTGCGGAGAAAGTGTGTAGGGCTTTCTTTAACAGAAAAGATAGGAGAATTCTAAAACTTTCTCATTGTATCTGATGCAGTGTCAATACTTTGTACATGGGTTGTTTACAGTAACAGTAAACTAGCTGCAGTGACTGTGTTCAAATACAAAACCAGTAACTTTTATTAGACTACAATTATGCAAATTTTCCATGGGTATGGGTTATATGTTACATATTTAAATAAAAACTATATTAAAGATTGTTTTCATTTTACTTAGGCTATTATGGAGCCATATAACATTCACTCACTTAATATATCTTGGCCCGCGCACGCACATAAATGTGCCCTCCCTAGCACTAGCATGCCGCGCACACTTGAAGGTGCCCTCTTTGGATAAAGTCTCCATACCCAGCGCCCTGTCCTTTTTGATTTCTAGCTGGAACACTGGTTGCGTGATATAGTAAAATAATGCTAGGACGTTTATACTATTTGGAATGATATACATGTATCTAGATTAGAAAAAAAAACATGTTGCTTAGCAAAAGGGTAATACTAGAGTTCAAATCTTAAATGACTAATATGCAATCATTTAATACGAAAATCGTTAGTCTATAATTTCTTTTTGTATTTTCATAATTCAAAATCTTTTTTTCAGAACCCCCCCCCCCCCACTAAAACAAGAAGACTTAATTTGCTTGAGTTGAATTCTGAATTTAAATCAATATGAAAATTATTCTTGTGGTAACGAAAACGAACAGCATAAAACACATTGCAATATCCCAACTTTCAGCTATTTTTCATTCAAAATTCATTCTTTTCCCCATTTTCGTACAGGTAAAATGCTTATATGACATTCAGACACTTTCTATATAGACATAACCTCACACAGTGAAGTGCATGTAATTCATATATTGTTTTCATTTTCGTGCATGAACATCGACGGCGGGTGCGGCTAGCCAACAGGGGATGCTTACTCCTCCCGGGCACCTGATTCCACCTCTAGCTTGCTAGGGGCCCGTTGGTGCTGAGTTTGGTACCCTATTGCGAGTGCTGTTGAGATTATCGTCAGGATCTTCTTTAACTCATTAAAATGAAAGACAGACAATTAATCAATTGTGCGTTTGGTACCAAAATTGCCATTTGTCAACTAGACTACATCCCTGACAGAAGTCATCATTCCTTCCCTGCTTTTTAAAGGATTTCCATTTTCTTTTAGTATCATAAAATTTCTTTGTAAATTACTAGTATTCAATTTAGAGTCGACATTCATCAATTAGTTACTATTTACTAAGCTGTATAGATGTGGATGTATGAAAATTTGGACAGAGTAAATTCTGAAATACCAAATTGTAAACAGATGCAAATACTATGGTCAACATATTTGTAGAGTAAGTAATACTATAGTCTTTTGTGTTGCTTTCCTTTCTGATCATATTTAGGCAGAGAATATGCTTTACAGAAATATACACGACAAAGACAATCATGATTTTACTTTCATGTCGTCAGTGCTACCCGAAATATTCTAAAAATAGAAAGGGGAATTACGCTGTTGAATGCCGGAATTTTTAATCCTATATTCTTCGACTTGACAGGTGTGAAAACTCTCAGGTCTCTCAGGTAGCATTTATCCTTCAAGGCAAATTAAAATCTGGTATTGTAGTCGAAAAGTTAAATTTTTCACAGAGGCAATTTCGAACTGTCGGCTGAGAAATTGAAAAGAAGCCGCCGAGTCAGATCTTTTTATTCTTATTCATTTTCATCGAAAATTCGCGTCGGCAGGTCCGTTAAACATTTTATGAAAGAAAAAAAGGCCTTCTACAACGATTCCGCGATAATTCATGATTACGCTTTTTGGTCCTTTTGTTCGAGTTGTCCTGTTTTCGCTAAAAGGTTGCGCTTACAGTTATCCAAATTTTGCAAATTACTTTAGCTCTGTCAATCCGTGTGAACTAGAGATGAAAGAAACCACTGAAAGCATTAACTCTGCTTCACATTTAGATATATTATCTTTAAACGAAAATGGTCACCTAAATATATGACCAACGTGACGATTTCAACTTCAAAATTACATATTTCCTTTTCCTTAGTAGTACATGTAATAATACGGAAGGGTTCCAACTCCATACCTTCTTGAAGAAAATTTCAAACCAATTTTCATGCACCAGACACGTGTTTCGAATATAAAATTATCAACAGTGATGCTTCCCGCCAGAGTGATGTTGCGGGGCCGCCTTAATTCATTTCTGTAGCGCCCTCTTGTGTTATGTTTTGAATTTAAATTTCTGTATTTGCTGTACAGAGAGTACGCGGCTTCAAATTTCGGTTCGATTCAGTAGCATAATATTCCTTCGACCCATGCCTATTATGTATTCATATTGCAATTGATATGCTGCTTTAAAGCAAGCTCAAACGACAACGACTTCATTCCGAGGACGTGGATTCTAACCGAAAAAAATACTGAACCAGAATGACATTTGTGAGCGACTGACCTTATCACTAAAAATTAATTTTTGCATAATACAATGATCATATTAAACACCATAACATCTTGTTGTCCTCCATGTTGGAAGACATTTTAAGTTAGAACCAAATTTACCTTATACATTAATATGGACTGTATCTGTATGGCCTAAGTGACGGGTGCTGCTAGCAAACAAGAGATGCTTACTTTTTCCAGGCACATAATATCATCTCCATCTTAAAAGTTTTCCCTACAAACGAAGTCGTTGTAATTTGAGATTGCAGTAGAATTATAAAGCGAATGAATTCAGTGAACGAAAGTCTAACAAAAAACAAAAAAAAAATCAGACTCCAGAATTCCGTCTTTTCGATTTAACAGGCCTATGTTCGATTTGTGCAGGTATCTGACGTAAAAGTATTGTGACGTCATTAAATTCCTTTGAAAACGTCATATTTGTAACCCTGTTTCCCTGAATTTCATGCTGGTTTCCATAGAAGTTGATGACGTCACAATGCGTTGACGTCAGATACCTGCACAAATGGGAAGTAACTCTTTATTTTGAAAAGACCGAATTCACAATCGAAAGCCTTACAAACTCGTGGGAAAAAAATAAAAATATATATAAAGTCAAACATATAACCCAAAACCAGATTCCAAAAATGACAATAAATAGGCATACAAATTCGTGGAAAATAAACATCAAAGAATTACCTATTAGCCATTCGGTCTCAAAATCGAGAAGGCAAGGTAAAATCATTAGAACTTCCATTGGACCAGCTCCGAATCTCGGAATGAACAAACATTCCGAAGTGAGACCAGGTGTCCGGGGAGAGTCGGCATTTCTTGTTTGCATGCAACAACACTGAATTCTCCATGAAAACTTGTCAAATTCGGTGATTGTCTCGATGCACATATTGATGCACATATCAGGTAAACATGTCCTGTCTGGTAATGATTACAGCTATTCAATCGCAATCCATTTTAGAAAGAAGGATCTGATATGCTCTTTTATAATATCCCCGTAGCCGAAGAACTTTCTAAATGATGAATTCTGCCGTTGTGTAAAATATACTAGTCAAAATTTCAAAACCGGACACCTGAGCTAATTTACTCCATTGTATTAGCATTCGATTGAAATAGACTTTTGCTGGTCGTAGATAATTCTTGGCAGATCTTGTGTTTTTCAAAAATTAATCGTCTTTTCCTTACTTTGAGATTTCTGATCATTTAAAGCATCGATATGACAAAAACACTCACAGAATCAGCACTTCCGGACGCAATAAATTCCTGCTGAATATGTGTATTAATTTAAATGTTAAACGTCTTTTAATTCGATAGCATCATTTAAAACCTTATAAATTTACAGCATGGACCAGACATGCACGTTTCGGGTACTAAACCCTCGTCAGTGATCCTAAGTCTAAACAATGTAATATGGCCAAAAGGTATTAAAATTGTTATGTCCAAAAATGTACCGAAAGACGTAGCAGAATGGATGGGATATGATGCTACAGGACCCACGTTTTAGAAATTTCAAGAAATTTTGTAACAGAAAATTTCAAATGCGTTGAAGAGACAGACGATCAACCAAAGTTCTACTTTTGTTTTATATTCTGGCATTCTAGCGTAATTTCAATCAAAACAAAAAACGATATCAATATATCAATCTCAAACAAAAAATTATAAAAATTAAAGAGAATGTATTACAATAATATGGTGTATAGGTTTCATTGATAAAAAGTTATAATTCATAAAATTATCTAGATTAAAAAAAAGTGTTCGGTTAGAACTTCTGACCATTGTAGCTTACTGGCAAGCTGTCTGGCTTTAACGATTAAATCTTCATATTTTTAGCATTCCCTGGCGTACTTTAAATATAAAACAACACATATATAAAACAAGACAGGGAAGAGACCCCAAATAGCGAAAGCGGCGGAACGAGAAGAGAAAAAATCAGGCAAACAGACGGAGACAGAAACACAACACCAAAGAAACACTACGGACAACACAATCCAATAATAAAGTATCAATTGTGTATAATTAGGGGATAAACGTACTGTGTTTTGTGGTTCCGACAGGTATATGTTGGATATACTGTTGGAAACGCAGTTATACCGTCGGGGCTTGCCCCCGACGGTATAACGTATGTTTCAAACAGTATATCCAACATATACCTGTCGGAACCACAAAACACAGTACGTTTATCCCTATTCTAATTTATGTGACATATTTTAACTCTTTATACCCCTCAGAAGGTCTCATTTATTGCTTTAGAGGCGACGTTGCTACGGAGGACTAATAACGACCAACTGAAATGATTGCGCTGCAAAATATGAAATACAACTGCTTCGTATTTATTACAATGGCGAAAAATCAACGTGTTATCAATTATAAACTTACTTGTTCTGTTGTTTACATGTGGAGAACGCCATTTACAAGCTCATACCTTGTAGTTTAACGTCACAGTATGACGTCTCAAGAGCGATGAACAAAGGGAAGCATGACGTCATACGCAAAAAGCACGCTAAAGCTTGTAACTTGCAAATTTAGGTAGGAATACATTTTGAAGTATGTCAAGTGAGTCGGTTTGCGGCATGTATATCGTCGTTATACATGCTTGTAGAAATCCTGTGAACCAATCAGAATGCGTGAAACAAACAGAATGAATTAGAATAGACATTATAGTCAGAGAACGAAGGAATTTTTCTGGTCAATGCTGAACATTTATCTGGTCTTAAATGATGCTATTGAATTTGAAGACGTTTAACATCTACTCAGGATTAGGAAAGTCGTAATTTTAAAGTTGAAGTCGTCTCAAAATGTACATTTTAGTTCAAGTTTACTAATAATTTAATGGAATCGTAAAAAGGAGTGACCAATTGCCTCGATCGCACGCAAATTATAACGCAATATAATCATCCAATTACCATATAATTTTCCTTTTACTTTAGATAATTATTTTTATTATAATTCTATAAAAAGTAGCTTAACATGCTTAGGATTTCCATTTTTTGGCCGCATTTATAAACTTTTTCACTGAACGTTCCGCACTGATGTTCAAATGACGCACATTTCTTGTAAAAGCATAAAAATATATTCTGCCTTCAAGTGCAACTAGATCATTCACTTTTGTAAATCAAAAAATTACATTTTGCAATTTTCACGTTAAAGTTATCTAATCATAGTTTATTGGGTATGGGCTTTTTATGAACAGGTTTATTAACTTATGCAACTGTTTATGTTTGGTTTTTTATTCTTTAATACGAAATAGGAAGTTAATTTGTTTACCAAGTCTACTATTTATCTCTGCAAAATAAAACTTAACCGACGAATCAGAAACAAAATTATATCACTTGAAGAATGACTAAGAAACCCCATTGTCTTTGTATGATATAACCAGGAAGCACATACTGAAATGTCGAGACAGTACAAAAATGTTCTTCGTCGACGTAAAAGAGAAGGTCATTGACGAATGATATCGGCTAATTTATACCTTCTATTGTTCTGTGCAAGTTTTCTCTTATCAACAGGATGGAAGGAGAGGAAAAGAATGTGTAAGACAAGGTGGGTAGATAATTAATACCAGAAATACCGAAAAATAAGGAGGATTTTTTGTAAACAGAAATTAAAGTATCGAAGGAGAACCCTTGTATTCCTTTTCAATGATAATCAAGACCTAAACGATATGAATCTAAAGAATCAGTATATTTCGTGAATCCTTGTCAAAATTAAACTAATATAAGAAGGAATCGTCGACATAAGCAGCTTCGCAAGTTCGATTGTTCCTTGACTTAAGAATATTTACATACCTACTGCGTTCCCCTTATATGAATGTATCAAACCAAGTGTTGCTTTGATTTTCGATGAAGGCAAGAGCCTATCACGTGACTAATTTCTCATGAAATGCCCTTTTTTATTTATTCCGTTTTAAAATATGTATATTCCATTATCAAACGACGCCGTCTACCCCCATTTATAAAATGTGCCAAAATATAGGTCATCCTCTTGTTCATGTACACATCCAAGAACTATGACGTAGTAATTCGATCAGTCGTCACACCAGACGAAGTTCAAGGACGACATGTACTGCTGCCTACAGAAATATAGCTAATTCGGGCATTAGTGGATCAAATATTCAATATTTAGGATGGGGATTTGATCCACTTGTATCCTTTATCAACAGTGAATTTATCTTTGCTTATATCAGAAATATTTCGAGTATCAGCGAATCTTGAGCCATGCTGAGGTAAGTCATTAAAATTTTCGCGTACTCGGCTTTTGTATCATTATAATTACCCCAGAAAAAAAACCCCGCTTGATCTGAATTCAATTTTGTTTTTCAGTTTTTTCTTTTAAATTGAAAAGTTCAAAATACAACCAAAAGGCAAAATTCAGTTTCTCATCTTCTACGAAGTTTCCGTGCAGAAAGTACTACTTCGACGCTAACAAAAAAACGTCGAACGTTCGTTTGCTTACTTCAATTATACGGAAGTGTTCCAACTCTTTACATTCCCGAAGAAAATTTCAAACTAATTTAAGTGACGATCCTTCTATATAATAATCTTTCAAACATAAAGAAAAGGGGTGAAAAAAGGGCCGAAATAACTTAATCAACACGTAAAATGTAAGTAGAAGGGTTATTTTCAGCTTCTGTGTTTTTTTCGGTGTGAATTGGCAGTGGGGAATGGGGAAAAAGTCATGAAAAGCACTTAGTGCTTTACATGTTTTTTTTTTCATCCCCAACTGCAAATACACACGGAATAAGAGCAAAAGCTGAAAAACAATCCTTAAATGATTCACAAAATTCCGCCGCAGAAAACGCATAATGCATATCTTAAATCGGTACAGAAGCACTCAGAAAATTCTTGGATCAGCAATCATGCAATAAACAGCGACTACAACAATAGATATCTTTCAAGGGAATTACTAAAATGCGAATGCTATATTGACTTTTGAGATTTGCAAATGAATACGTGGTTATTTCTCGCTTTTAAGCTTCTCTTTAAAAGTTGTGCGTTATTTCGTGTGAAGATAAGAAAATGTGTTATAAACATATGGTCTGGTAGATTGGAAATTTATAGTAGAAACAACTAAACAGTTTTCCATAGGCGACCATGTTAACCTTTCCATACATGTAAATTTTCTCTATAATCTATACATCGATTGAAAGATCATTGATAGACCTTTTCAGAAACCAAGAAGAAATATACCTGTTCCTGTTAATATTATCACCTCTTATTTGAGATGTTAACAACTAGTGTCAGGACTGCACAAAATTGACATATCAATTTTCAAGTCATTCATCAATTATTATATTTATTTTGAAAATACATGTATAGTATCAGTACATAAAATAAACATTTTGATGAACATAAGGAGTCATGTTCATGTACTAGTATACATTTATCTGATATGACCATCCATCATTTTTATCCAATCAGCTTCCAGAGATTCTTCACTCAGGAGCAGGAGCTTGGGTATCCAAAACTGGTCACATGGAAAATCTAGGTCTTTTAGTTGTTTCAATCCTTAAGCATGTACACTAAAACATATGGCGTCTTTTTCGTTTAAGAAACTATGGGATCTTCAACAGGACCTGGTTGAAGAGCACAGCAAAACATCGAAACACTCAAATGCAAAAATACGGAGTGGCAAGCACAATAAGAGACACAGAAGAAAGGAGCAGATCTACGGCAGGAACCGGTTACAGTTCTCACAGCAAAACACCAAAGTACGGAAACACAGAGGGAACAAGCACAAGAGACTCCAAATGTACAACAAAGATGTTACAAACACTTAACATCATAGACGCAATTAAAACAATCAACACAAAAGAATTCATGAACGCATAAACGAGTCCAAAGGTCTGTCGGTGCCCATCCGCCAATCCTGTAGACCATCCCAAGTCGGCACCCGTCGTCCATTGGTCTCGTTGGTTTATGTGTGGTCGTTTGTGATTCCTGTTTTAATGACAAATATGGATAATGACCATATCCCTGTATACAGCACAAAATCGATAATTCAGAAAATCAGAAACCGAAGGCATACAAAATCAGGACAAAACAGGAACCAAAGCAAACAAAAACCTCCACCACATGAAAAGAAGCGAACCCCCGATATGGGAGTGAGACCAGGTGCCCAGGAAGAGTAAGTATCCTGCATGCATGCAACATCCGCCGCTTCAATTCGGTAGAACTGTCACATCCTATTACTTCCATCTGGAAGACATAGAGTACAATCTTCGGTTGGATGGTTCGAATGGTCTATGACAGAATATCATCCACCATTCTGGAGAGTTGGACATCATAGTGTATGACGAGTTCCCCATATCGACCGTAGAACTTCCTCGGTGACGATGTTAGTCGGTCACAAACATATCCCTGACTGCGAAGCTTATCTGAAAGACGCCTAGCTCTCAGAACAAAATCCGTATATTTGGTACTTGCTCTGACATAGCGTATCAACTGAGATATGAACACGCCATAAGCAGGCGATGAAGGGGTGTTGCTTCTCAGAAAAGGAAAGCTTGTAATGCTGAAATTGAAGTCGTCGATCACGTTTGTCATAAAGTGAGGTGTTCAAGTAGGACAACATTATGTCCAAATAGGATGCTGCATTATTTGTCTCTGTAGTTTCTTTGACTTCAAGCTCCGAAGGATAGATACTGCTCAGGTAATCCGCGAATTTTGGATTATTGATGGACAACACATCGTCTATGTATCTGTAAGTGAAGTTGAAGTCAGAAGCTAAGTATCTTTTCCCTTCAGAGACCAAAGATTGAATGAATTCAGCTTCGCACGAGAAAAGGAAAATGTCGGCAAGGAGTGGGGCACAATTGGTCCCCATTGGAATTCCGACAATTTGCTGGAAGACCTTTCCTCCAAACACCACAAAAATGTTGTCGATCAGAAAATTTAACATACGAATAATATCTGTTTCAGTGTACTTTTTGTCAGAATCGGTCTTTTCTTTTACAAAATAGGTTTTGTCATAGCTAACAACAATAAATTTGTATTTGCGATTACCGTTCTTACTTGTAAACGCATTACTTATATTTTTAGTGAGTCTTTCTTTCAATTTAGAATGTGGAATTGTAGTGTAAAGTGTCGAAAAATCAAAGGCTTTGATCGAATGGACTCTACTAAAATGAGTGGATTTCAGATGCTCTAAAAGTTCCTTCGAATTCTTTAAAATCCACATCTGGTTGATACCACTGCGAGAATATACCGTCGAACAATATTTTTGAAGCCCAGATTTGATTTCAGATAAAACTTTGGTGAGTAAGATCGATACAGATTTGGTAGAACATTTTGAGGAACCAGCGATGAAACGTTGTTTGTACGGATTCTTATGCATTTTAGGTATGCAGTATAAGTATGGTAAATCTAAATTGTTAGTGTCGAAGCCGAAGGAGGCAAGAGCTGATTTGTGGTTATCTATCATTTCAGAGGCAGAAAGGTTTGTTGGTGTGTAAGTGGGATTTCCAGGTGTCGAATTTAAACCCAACACTTTAACTAGACTGTTTGCAAGTACTATTAGAGTGTAATTATTAGAGGCTTTGTCCGTTGGTGTGATGACATAATGTTCTTGGAGGTAGGTAAGCTCTGTGATAACACCAGGGTCTTTAAATATAGACTCGAATCTGGTGTTCACAGTTGATTTTAATCGGTAAATTCTTGATAAAAGTAACCCTCTGATTGATTTTATCCATTCGGAAAGGGTGTCGAGCTGTACATCCTCTTTCTTTGCCCAACGTCTTGCATATTCCTCACAAGAGTCCATGATAATTTTGACATTTTGGTTCCATGTAAAGGACATACTTTCTCTGTATTTGGAACCCTTTTTTAACAATTCTCTCAACTTGTCGTTCTTGACTATACTAAGGTCACCAGTAATAACGTGTCCACAAGGAGAGTAGTTGAAATCCGATGAAGAACATTCGCAAGGAAGTGGATGTAGTGAGGGATTACTTAAATCAATACACTGCAAGAATCGTTTGTAATTGTAAATTTTAGATGCAACTGTTGGTGTGTAGCTATAGGATATACAAGGAGTTTCTTTTCTTTTGAAAAATGATGGGATTTTTTTCTGTGACAGTTTTGTGATTCAAAATTTGACCAAGATTCAATTTATCAATACCTTTGTTTGCAAATCTTACTTTAATGAAAGGACAGTATGTTTTCTCCTCTGATTTATCTGATCTAACTGCTTGAAATAAACGAAAAGTAGAAATATCCAAGATGACTCCTTGTAGTCTGTATTCTGGGGAACGTGCATCGGTATATGTGAGGTCCTTCGTATATTCGTAGATTTCGTGTAACTTCCGTAAAGGAACTGAGTATAATTTGGTACGAATATAATGCTGGCCTAGAGGCTCATTCAAAAATGGAACCAAGTCATCGAATGAGAAACTATGTATCTCAGGCCTATTATATTTACAATTGCCATGACTTCGAGGTCTTCTTTGTGGTCTGTTGAATAAGCTAGTCACATTTACCAATTGACAACCTAAACTGCTGATATTATCGTTGCACCCATAGGGCGCTACAGTGTTAAGATTTTTTATCCAGAACTCTTCTCTGTTGCGACGGAAAGGTGTGCTCAAATTGGGATTGTTTGTGGGGTGATATATTTTCTCCAGGATTCTGACTCTCATAAATAAAACAGAATGATCAGCATGGTCAAAATGCCTATAAAGAACTTGACTTCCTTTATTATTTATTTTTGACCGATGCCCTGACATTCTGGTCCGGAGCTTACCTTTGGTTTCATCCACATAAATCAATCCACAAAGTAAGCACTCTATTCCGTACACAACATTAGTTGTCATACAGTTTAGGTTTTCAAAACTATGCGTGTTAGATGTTTGTTTTGTGAGATTACTTGAGAATGAAGTGTCTGTTATTAGGATGTTACAAGTTTCGCAGTTCTTCGTGCCGCATTTAGAAACTGAGCAATCGCTTGGTGAAAATTGGTGCTCTTTTAGTATATCGACCACTTCAATCTTACAGGGCTTGATTTTAATATACCCATCTGCATGTTTGTACCAAAATTCAAAAATGTTGTGAGTTGGTCTCGTTGGTTTGTTTGTGGTCTTTTGTGTTTCATGTTTCTATAGTGAGGGTTGATGTTCCTTTCCCTTTTGCGTCTCTTTCTGTGGATATCTGCTCTTTGTTTTTGCATTGTGTGTTTGGGAGTTTTGCTGTGGGTGTTGCAACCGTGTGTTGTTGGAGATCCCCTCCTTTCTCTTCGGATTGTTGTACATGTATTTAGTATATATATACCCTTCTCACTGTATAAGATGACAACAGTTTATGTTAAAAGAAAGAAGGTTGTCTGCCGCAGGACTCGATTGCAGATACAATATAGTTTAAGGTCTATTACATTGAAGAAAACTCAGGCATAGTCTAAAGTGAAAAGTTCATGAGTAGTTTTTGCTATATTGTTCGATCATAATCTTACCTCGTAAAAGGAGTTCAAATTCTTTGTCTCTGTCCCCGTGTTCAACTGCTAGTATTAAAACAGTTTTTTGAAATAGTGTTAAAAATGTCCTTGATCATGTATTGAAGAAAGGAGGGGATCTCCAACAAAGTTCGGTTGTTGCACCAAAAGCAAAACACCCAAAGTGAAAACACAGAGAAGAGATACATAGCAAGAGACACAAAAGGGACAAGGAACACCATAGACGACATCAAAGCACAAAAGAAAGAATATACATAAACTAAGGAGACCAATGGGCAATCGGTTTTTCAACAACCTTGTACACCCATATTTTTCATCAGGTTTTTGGTAGCTATTTATAAACATAAGAAAAAGTTCAAGATAACATTCAGATGACGATAATAAAATGCATACATGCAGTCCCAGCAAGTACATAACAATGCCGTAAACAAAATGCAATTTCAAATAATTCTAAAAATGAGTTTAAGAAGATCCCGACGATAATCTCAACAGCACTTACAATCGACGGACCCCTAGCAAGCTAGAGGTGGGACCGGGTGCCCGGGAGGAGTAAGCATCCCCTGTTCCGTTTGTAGATAATATCAATGATTAAACATGGAAAAAAGGACGTGTTATGTGGGAAATATTGCGAAAGATATATGATAAAACTAAAGTTTTCAAGGATTTTGATCTCACTGTATGGACGTATTTCCATATTGACGTAGAAATAAATGGAGAGAATTAGAAATAAAGAGACTATGAAACCTGAAGATTTTTTCCTTAAAAAGACTTGGACAAGAACAGTTTTTAAAATTGCTTCTCTAGATGGGGCGGGCAGGGGTACCTCTCTCCGCCCTCCCACCCCCTTACCCCCCCCCCCCCCTTTCACCCTTCCCTTACCTCCCCCCTTCCTCACTCCTCCCGCCCCCTTTCCTCCCTCCTTCCACCCTCCCCCCTCTCCCTTCCCCACCCCTTCCTCCCCTCCCTTTCACCCTGTCCAAAGCCTATTGAATTGGCATCGCTGCTGGTGGACTATGAGTCCCCGAGGATATCGCTCGCCTAGTTTTATTCCTAGATTTGTTATCAAATTAAACATAAATTTCTAAGACTAAGGGGTATTTGCTTCATTGCATAGCTCTGTCCTTAACTTGGTCATTTTTTTTTTTAGAATTATGCTCCTTGCACCTACCCTCCAACGATTTCTTTGGCCTTACATTGTATTTTTCACTTAAATACGCTTCTGAATATGGAGCCGCTCATTTGGGCAAGAGGAAATTAAAAGTCAATATTGTAGAGGGCGCCAGGAAAATTCACTTTGGCCTGTTTGACATTAAGTAATACTAAAGGGATATAAAAACCGAAACACATGTCTAGTTCAATAAAATTGGTCCTATAAAACATATATTTCAATATCCATCATTTCAAAGTAAATCTTACAAACCAGAAATAAAAATAATATGATGCGAGTAAGTTAATAATATCTGATAATGATAATCTCAACAGAACTCACAATAGAGCACAAAATTGAGCATCGACGGACCCCTAGCAAGCTAGAGGTGGGACCAGGTGCCCGGGAGGAGTTCGTCCCCTTTTTGGCTAGCCACACCCGCATCCGAAGAATGACTCAGATAAAATATTGTCATTGCCTTACATAATAAGGAAACAAATACTAAGAAAGTCGAGACATAAGATAATTGTAAAGAAGGAAATACACCAAAGATATCAGATAATTGATATCCCTATTCTTCTATCTTTCTAATTTTTCCCTTTAAAAGGAAATGGTCGAATTAAAGTAGTGCACGGGAGAAGACAAAGCGTTTTTATAGTCAATTTCAGAGTTAATTTAATTCGTAAAAACAAAATCTTAAACTATTCCACATAAAGTGTATTTGTGAGTGACTTTGCTATTGAAATTTTATAGATGACATGATGAAAAGATACATTTACATGAGGTTATTTTTAACAAGTGATAAAGAAAAGGTAAATTTGTCCAAGATGATGTTCAGATAACAAATGTTGACAAGAACCATGTCCCAATAGAGGAAAAAAAAGAAAATTCGAAAATCATTAACTGAAGGGCATACAAAATCATGATAAAGCAGGAACCAAAGCAAACAAACAAAATAATTCTACCGTGTGAACAGAAGCGAACTCCCAATATGGAAGTGAGACCATGTACCCAGGAATAGTCAGCATCCCCTGCTTGCATGCAACACCCGTCATTACAATTCCTCCAATTCTGCTGACATGTCACATCCGGTTACTTCCACTAAGGAAGATACAAGTATGTTCTGTGGTTGGATCGTTCCAATGGTCTAAGACAGAAAATCATAGACCATTCAGGACATAAGGACATCATAGTGTATAACGAGTTCCCCGTATCGACAGTAGAACTTCCTCAGTGGTGATGTCATTCGGTCGCAAACGTATCCCTTACTGAGAAGATTATCCGAGAGACGCCTAGCCCTCCGAACAAAATCTGTTTATTTTGTACTTTCTCTGGCATAACGAATCTATTAAGACATAAACACGCCATGTGCAGGCGATGAAGGGATATTGCTACTAAGAAAAGAAAAATTTGTAATGCTTAACTCGTTGTCGTCGCGTTTGTCATAGAGTGGTGTTCATGTGACCACCAGCGGTATGTCCAAATAGGCTTTCTTTGATTTCAAGCTCCAACGGATAGATTCTTCTGAGGAAATTCTGAGGAAATTCGCGAATTTTAGATTATTGATGGACAGCACATTAAAAATAAGAGCTAACGGGAGATAAGATATTAAAAATGAATTCAGCTTCGTACGAAAAAAAGAAAAATGTCAGCAAGGAGTGGGGCACAATTGGTTCCCATTGCTTTGCCGACTTTTTGTTGGAGGACCTTTCCTCCAAACACCACAAAAATGTTGTCGAATAGGAGGTTTAATATCTGAATAATATCTGTTTCAGTGTACTTATTTTCAGAATCGGACCTTTCTTTGACAAAGTAGGTTTTGTCATTATGTACTTAACAATAATATACATGTATTTATATTTTCGATTGCATTTTTGCTTATGAAGGCATTGCTTGGAATGTTTGACTAGAATGACTAGAATTCAGATGTTCTTTTGATTTTTTTCTTACAAATCCACATCTGGTTAATATCGCTTGCGGAATATACTGTCGAACAATATTTTTGAAATCCAGATTTGCTTTAAGATAAAACTTTGGAGAGGAAGATCGATGCAGATTTGGTGGAACATTTTGAAATGACGATACATGTAAGCACAACAAGTATATAACAATGCCGTTAACATAGAGCAATTCCACACACACAACGTTCTGATTGTAGATGAACATGGATAAAACGATGTTGCGAATTATAAAACTGACGTTTTGAAGGATTTTAACCTCACTCATGTTAAGCTTTTGGCTCATTTATGGAATTCTTTTTCATATTCACATTGAATTAAATGAGAAGAATTGAGAATTAAGAAATTCTGACATCTGAAGATTATTTTTTCAACAATACTTGGAAAAACAGTTTAATAGCTAGTTTTCTCATTTTCGTTTTTAAAAATCTTAACAAAAAAAAATAAAAAATAAAAATGATATCACACGAGGAATGACTCAGATGAAGCAGTGTCTTGTCTTACATAATAAGGAAGCAGATACTGAAAATGTCGAGACAGTACAAAAATTGTTCTCAAGATAAATGTAAAGAAGGAAATACACCACTGATATCAGATAATTGATATCCCCAGTGGTATTTCATTTTTCCTTTTAAAAGGAAATCGTCAAATTAAAGTAGTGCACGGGAGAAGACAAATCGTGCTGATCACCAAAAATTCATTCAGAATAAATGTTATTCTGTAAAAAAAACATCTTAATGGGACGGTGTCCCTGAAAATTAATTAATTTTACAAAATATTGGAATGCAAAATCTGTATTTTCACAAAGTATACATTCTCATTAGTGTAAATTCAAATTTTCAGGCGAATCTAACGCATATATTCGCAGTTATAGACATTTAAAAACGTAATTTGGAATTTGGGGTGCGCAGCTCTAATTAATTTCACTGGCGCCACCTACAATGTATTGGGTTTTTACAAAAGAGGTATATGGAGATTTAATTATTGAAAAATTGACAATATTATGGTCGTTACTGCATTTTTTCAACTATAACTTTTTATGGCTCCTTTTTTCCTCTATCTAGACCCTCTGGAATAAATTTTACGTTTTCAATAAAAAAATTATTTTCAGGGACACTGTATCTTTAAACTATTCAGTGAAGAGTATATTTGTAAACGACTTTGTTATTGCAATTTTTGGAAGAAACAATAAACAAATATAAAACACGTTAATGTCTTCTTGTCCATAAAGTTGAAGGATATCTGAGGTATTTGAAACAATCCAAAATACTGACATGTCTTCTAAGTCTTATGCAATGATATTTCCTCTTGTTATTTTGGTGGTACCTATGAGTAACATAACATTATATTTTAAAATGTGTTTTAAATACAGTGCCATGCTCTTCGGTCCAATAATTTCGGAATAGTAATTTTGCTCTTTGAAAAGGAAAAAGCGTATCCATATATTTTTTATTGCAGAAGTGTCTTTGTCGACAGAAGATGATCATCTTACTGGACACTTGATGCCTATTTTACAAAAATACTTACGAGAAAATTTAGGAATTTTCGTAACTTTCATTATAAATAATAGCTGAATTCTTTTCACTTTAGACTATGTTTTCCTTTCTAATAGCATTTCTACATGCTAAATATAAGTTCAGAAACAAAACATCGCGATTTTTAGTTTAAAAGAAGTAGTAGGCAATCAAGAGCTACGAAAATTTCTTAAATTTTTCGTAAGTATTTTTGTAAAACAGGCACTGTTCTCACTCTCAAAGTTGGAGCCGTTCCGTTTCATTGCCTTGTTGTTTTCTCTTTTTTGCGTTGTTATATATATTTATTCAGAGATTTTGGAAAGGCACTTTCTTTTCTAATAGTGTCAGTTTATCCATATTTTTCAAATACAATTTTTCTAAATTATAGATTGTATAAGTTCCAATGGTAGTTTAGGAATCGAAGATGCAGGGGAATATGGTAAACTTGTGTAAGTTTCCTTTAACGAGGTAATCGCGAACACCTGAATGGAAGATATCAACAGAAAAAATTCTCCATTCTTGTTACAAGTCCTCATGTGTCTTCTACACATTTTGCATCTTCCGTCGCGAACCCCAGAATGGAAGACATCAAAAGGAAAATTTTCTCCATTCTGGTTACAAGTCCACATGTGTCTTCTACACATTCTGTATCTTCCGTCGCGAACCCCCGAATGGAAGATATCAAAAGGAAAAATTTCTCCATTCTTATTCCAAGTCCACATCTGTCTTCTACACATTTTGCATCTTCCGTCGCGAACCCCCGAATGGAAGATATCAAAAGGAAAAGTTTCTCCATTCTGGTTACAAGTCCACATGTGTCTTCTACACATTTTGCATCTTCCGTCGCGAACCCCCGAATGGAAGATATCAAAAGGAAAATTTTCTCCATTCATGTTACAAGTCCTCATGTGTCTTCTACACATTTTGCATCTTCCGTCGCGAATCCCCGAATGGAAGATATCAAAAGGAAAATTTTCTTCATTCTGGTTACAAGTCCTCATGTGTCTTCTACACATTTTGCATCTTCCATAAAGTCTCGATATTCTCATAAAAATGTCGATATCATTTGCACATTTAACTGTCCTGAGTAGCAAATTTCATTACCTAGGAGGGTTCATATTACTTCTTCGTTGATACAAAAAACTTTGATCTAGATCATAGACGATTGACCTAGAAACTAGATTCTGGACTCAGTAAGATGGATCAACAAGATGTTCCCAAAGCGGAAGTAATTTTCCCTCTATGATATCATTAGTTTATCGTCAACAGAAAAGTACTTTCACAAAGATCTTGAGTGAATAACCCTCTTAAAACATTTTTCTTGAAGAAATCCATAAATCATACAACGCTTCGCAATTATTCAGTCATAATATTTTCTGAAATTGGACTATCTGTGTGCCTCTGGGCTTCCATTTTGGTCCTACCTACTTGGATAGTATACTTGCATTAGATATTTAACATGATTCATGAGAGATATGAAAATAATTTGTGAGGTGGGTTTTTACCAAAGCCACCTACAATGCTTTCTACAATGCCTTCTGCACTTGCACTGGAGATGGTTCGTTAGATAAGTTATCCTTCGTGATACTTCAGAGTGTGTGTAATATTGTATCCGTCGGTTTGTCCTATTTTCTTTTCGCAGGAGAAAGTTATGTTTTGTATTTTCGTGATACTTCAGAGTGTGTGTAATATTGTATCCGTCTGTTTGTCCTATTTTCTTTTCGCAGGAGAAAGTTATGTTTTGTATTTTCTCCGAAATTTGGAGGCCTTTCCATTGTGATTATTGGAATCTGGTTTCGGCTTTTATGTTTGACTTTGTAGGAGTTTCGGCTTTTATGTTTGACTTTGCAGGAGTTTCGGCTTTTGTGTTTGACTTTGTAGGAGTTTCGGCTTTTATGTTTGACTTTGTAGGAGTTTCGGCTTTTGTTTTTGACTTTGTAGGAGTTTCGGCTTTTGTGTTTGGCTTTGTATGAGTTTCGGCTTTTATGTTTGACTTTGTAGGAGTTTCGGCTTTTGTGTTTGGCTTTGTAGGAGTTTCGGCTTTTATGTTTGACTTTGTAGGAGTTCTGGCTTTTATGTTTGACTTTGTAGGAGTTTCGGCTTTTGTGTTTGACTTTGTAGGAGTTCCGGCTTTTATGTTTGACTTTGTAGGAGTTTCGGCTTTTGTGTTTGACTTTGTAGGAGTTCCGGCTTTTGTTTTTGACTTTGTAGGAGTTTCGGCTTTTGTGTTTGACTTTGTAGGAGTTTCGTATTTATGTTTGACTTTGTAGGAGTTTCGGCTTTTGTGTTTGACTTTGTAGGAGTTTCGTATTTATGTTTGACTTTGTAGGAGTTTCGTATTTGTGTTTGACTTTGTAGGAGTTCCGGCTTTTGTTTTTGACTTTGTAGGAGTTTCGGCTTTTGTGTTTGACTTTGTAGGAGTTTCGGCTTTTATGTTTGACATTGTGGGAGTTTCGGCTTTTATGTTTGACTTTGAAGGAGTTTCGGCTTTTGTGTTTGAATTTGTAGGAGTTTCGGTTTTTGTGTTTGACATAGCCTCAGACAGTGCATATTTTGTAGATATTGTTTTCAGTCTCGTGCGTGAACATCGACGGCGGGTGCGGCTAGCCAAACAGGGAATGCTTACTCCTCCCCGGCACCTGGTACCACCTCTCGCTTGCTAGGGATCCGTAGATGCTCAATTTGGTGCTCTATTGCGAGTGCTGTTGAGTTTGTCGTCAGGATCTTCCTTATCTCGTTTTATTCACTGATCTACTGCTACATGAACTAAAGATAACTCCTCTAGCAAAAACAAACATCTAAATACTACTGTATTCCCTGTCCGAAACAAAAAGCTCGTGTCTGTCTTCGGTTCATATTTGCATGATATGGCGAAGGAAAATAGCGATTACGACAAGGTTATATTACTGCAAGCATGTGCTGCCTATGACCTTGTTTGCTAGTTGCACGTCTACAAATTCAATGGCATGTTTTTAAAACAGATAAATTTGTATCAGACATGCACGTTTCGGGTACTTTACCCTCGTCAGTGATCCTCAATCTAAACAATGTAATTTGGCCAAAGACTGTGAAAGTTTTTATGTCCAAAAATATACCGTAAGACTAAGCAGGATGGTTAATATATGTTGGACTGCCGTTTTAGAAATTTCAAGACATTTTGAGAACAGAAATTTTCGAATGCGTTCAAGAAACGATCAACCGAAGTTGATCGAACTTGGTTACATGTGCCCTCGGGGACTCATGGTCCACCAGCAGCGACACTCGCCAATTACTGCCATGATCGTTGTTAAGATTCATCCGTATGGGTGAGCGGTGTTTGATTGTTTCAAATGGAAAAAAATATTTCTTTCTTCAACAACAACAAAAAAAAAAAAAATATGTACGAACATAACTTAAATAGGCAGACTGAGCTTTTTTATGTATTCCCATTTTTTCCTCATCATTTTCAATTTGAATTCTTGGTACCTGGTAGGAAGTGGATGTCTCTTGGAAATGATGCAGATGAAGCTAGACTCCATGACATTTGACATCGCTTTTTTAACATATTCGGACCATTGAATCTATAACTTACCAGTTGGGTTTATTTCTGTTCGACGATACGGATAATAGTGATTGTAGGCAGAAAACGCTGCCTCTCCAAACACATCTTTTATCACTCCACTTTTAGAAGTTTTCAGTTCTGTTTTGTCTGCTTGTTTCCACAAGTTTCGATTTTTTTTTTTTTTTTTTTTTTTTTTTTTTTTTTTTTTTGATTTGAGAAAAGTGATTCTAGGTTACTTTAAGGGAGCAACCATATGATTGCGGGGGAGGAGGGGGGGGGGGCAGGAAGACTTTTGCCAGCCGGAAAATTTTTTCGGCCATTTTAAGAGCCGGATTTTCTTTTTTTTTTTTCGTCGGCCCTTCGGGCCGGATTTTTTTTTTTTTTCATTTGTAATTTTCCAATGTTGAAAATTACTCTAAAGTTAATAATTCAACATGATTTTTCAGCAATATTTTAAAACATCAATCACAGGATGACATGACTGAGACAGGCTATATGGTGCTAAAGACTTGAATTTGATAAATTTACTCCAACTTGCGTAAAGCTTGTTCCATTTTTATTTGTACTTAGTTTATGACACACAAAAAAAGTGTTTACTGGGCATGTGGAAAGGTCAGAAGAGAGTGGGAGGGGCAATTTCATGATCGGGAATTTCATGATCGGGCTCCTCGGGCCGGCAATTTTTCTTCCCTAAAATTTCAATCCGGAATTTTTTTGTTGCAAAGTCTTCCTGCCCCCCCCCCCCCCCCCCCCCCCCATAAAAATCATATGGAGTGTATTTCCATAATGATTCTATGTGCTTCAATATGAATTCGATATGTCCCTCTATGATTTGGTTTTGTGATTCTAGTGTTTGGGTTTTTGTAATTCTATGACACGCGGTGAACTGAATTATAACGTTATCTTTTTACCGGGATAACTCGATTTCAAAACACAAGAATGAAACATACAGCTTTGGTCCAGATATATATAGAATAAATATCATTATTTGTTATTTGTTACGGGTATGCAACACACATGAAGTGCATTTATCTGTCGAGATGACATGTACGATAAATGCACAAGTCTTGCTGTGTGTTGCATACCCGTAACAACAAAGGAGGGGATCTCCAACAGCACTAGGTTGAAGCACCCACAGCAAAACTCCAAAACACCCAATACAAAAACACAAAGCAGACACGCACAGAAAGAGACACAAAAGGGACAAGGAATACCAACGCACAACATAGAAACATCAAACGCATAGGACCACACATAAACTAACGAGACCAATGGGCAACCGGTGCTGACTTGGACGTCCATATGCCACTCAAGTAGCAGACGGTGAGGTTATTCCGATCTCGTGCGCACAACCCTCCCACTTTTCCGATATGGTGGTGTACAATTATCTCCTCACTGTATCGTGAACATACAAACAGATACAAGTACCATGACGCAGGGGCCCGGGAAACACAAAGATGGATATGTAAATGGATATAAAAAAAAATAGATGACACATGAAATACAGTCCGTGCTCTGTCGGCTGTAGCGAGTTCATGTATGTGAAAGAAAGGATGGGATCTCCAACAACTTTCGGTTTCAGCACCCACAGCAAAACTCCAAATCACCAATTGCTAAAACACAGATCAGACACCAACGGAAAGGGACAAGGTACACCAATTCACACCATAGAAACATGAAACACAAAAGACAAGACAAGAACCAACAAGACCAATAGGCAACCGGTGCCGACTTAGAACGGCCATCTGCCTCGCAAGTAGCAAACCTTTTCTGATTACCAAGAGGTCTCGAAGAATGCACAATGGTGTAAAATAACCTCCTCACTGTAAGATGAACATACACATGAACATCACCTCCCTTCTTCTTATACAAACAGACAGCATGACACAGGGGCCCAAGAAACACATAGATGGATTTGTAAATGGATAAAAAATACAGAAGACATTCGAAATAAAGTCCGTGCTCTGTCGGCTGTAGCGAGCTCATGCATGTAATCACCGACTGTTATTCAGAGAGGACAGGTGGTCGGGGCCCTGTATTCTTAAAAGATGTTTGGACAGGGCCCATCATGGAGTCCTGTCGTCACAGTCAGTTAGAGTGAAATTCTTCTTAAGGATGCGCTGGTACAAGGCTGTAGATTGGTCCAGTATCAATGTTAAACGTCTTTAAATTCAATAGCATCATTTAAAACCTGATAAATTTACAGCATGGACCAGACATGCATGTTTCGGGTACTAAACCCTCGTCAGACTCATGCCACCATAAAATGCAGGTTGTGAAATACCCAATATAATATACTCTGTTGCTTGTATGGAACCGAATTTCAAAAGAAGTTGAGCGCAATTTTTGTTTAATTTCTAGTTTGTGAAAGCGAAAACCTTGACCTAAAAGTTTCTTTGTACTTTGTAAATTTCTACTATGAAAATCCAAAACATCAGTACATGCTCTAGCATACCGGATGAGCTGCGAAAAGTAAATTTACACCGCATGACGGTAATCTCGGAACATTGCCGTCAAGCCAGCTGGGAAAATTTACTATGTTGAATCCAAAATCATCTTTTTTTTTGCCATACACAATTGTATGAATCTCTCCATCAACAATTTTGATTTTAGGTCCAAAAATGATTTCTGTGTTTGTAACGTTTGCCTTGTTTAGAGTCAATTCTTGTGGATAAATAACATGTTTATACTTTTGAAAAACAGGATTGTCAATGGCAAGAATACCATCCAGGTACCTAGAAGTACCAATGAAGCATTTCACAAATTAAGACACTTACATGCATTCTCTATATGAACAATATATATATATATATTTATTACCATTCGTTTCTGTTGTGATCACTCGTTCAAGGTTTTTGAGACATTATCAATGTTTCGAAGTTGTGGCGTAGAAAGCAAGATAACTCGAACATCCACAAGTATGAAACAATTTTAAGTGACAGAGTGGCGGTACCATAATTATGATGGATAAAAGCAGTGAGTGTTCTATTGACTGGTGTAAGCACGGACTGTTGTCGTATACCCAAGACTTTTGATATCTATTTATAATACCTGAGTAACCTACGACCTCTGTGATTCACTGTCCTATTTGTTTTGTCACCTCACAATGAGGAATTTTTGACTTTACACTAACCATTGCGTCTTCGGGAGTCCTGACCTCTGTCTACAGATAACCACTTAAGTAAGACGTTCTTATGCAAGTAATCCGTTTGAAAATAATGATATGTGCAGCATTGTTGCCAAAACCTGCCACTCAATATTATTAAGAAGAAATAGTTTTTTATATGGATGAATTCTTTGAAAAGAATTTCATTTTTAAAATGTAAATTATGTTTTAAACATAATGAAGTAATGTGTTATATATATTCAAGTTGTCTCTCACAATTCTTTAAAGAATGGCAATGTGCTTACTTTTAATATGTTGTTGTATGTTTTAGTCATGTCATATGTTTTAATGTTTGTAATATTGTAAGCATGTTGGTGAGACATTAATAAATTATCTGAATCTGAAATCCGTATAACCACAACAGTTTCTATGTAGCAACTGGCCTACCAAAGTCAAATGCACAGTGAGAGGAGTTTTTACTTTGTTTTGAAAAAAAAAACATACGTCTTGAAAACCCTCGATGTATCCGGATAAACACATTAAGAGGGTTGTATGGACGTAACCCGGATAACTACACCATTGTTTCATATGAATGAAGCAGATCTATGTCCGTTCAATGTCGGCATAGTGTGTACAATGGTCTTAATCCTTTAAGGGATGTCATTCGCGTATAATGTCGTCTTTACTTTGCATGTACGAGGGCTTATATATCCCTTCATTTCTAGAAAAGTTCATTCACATTCGACTTGAAATATGATATCTACCAGTAAGGCACGTGTCCATGAACTTTCGGAACGGCCCTCGTATAAACTGATATTCGATGTTGACCTGTATTTCTAGTTATAAAGCTTATCTTATCTTTTTTAATTGTTTGGAAGCCTTGAAAGGAATTTCCATGTATTAAACTTTCTACATAAAAAGTACTTTAAGTGGAATAAACTAAACTATAGCCAATAGATGAGTTTATTTTCTTGGTCTTTTCTTTACATACCTAGAAACAACAAAAAAATTCAAATCTGAAAGTTACTAGTGGTGCACGTCTGCTCAGAGATGCGTAAAAAAATTCCAACCGGCTCGTTCTTGAAGTCTAAGAAGGATAACTCGATTACATTAAAATGTTTCAATCGCACATAGCTGAAAAAAAAAAGAAATACGCTGTCTCATTCACCGTTACAATGGAAATATCACAAATACATGTGTACTCAAAGATGTACAGTGTTAGAAAAATTCTATGAGCTAGATTGCAGGTGTCGCCACGTCAAGATGGTGTGAAAATTGTTATAATTTGATCGTAGATCTAGGTGTCGCCACTTTGGATCGAATAAAAATTTCATTCTAAAATGCAGGGCGAGTGATTAGGTCTAATTGTGCTGTCGTATATGTGTCGTGTTCTTAATGTTTGAATACATCTGCGAATCTATAGAAAAAAAATCTGTTGAGGGGATCCCGTCCGGTCAGCCTGGGGTCCAGCATTTTTAGATAAAATTCGAAGATGTATACTTTGGGTGGAGGTAGGGATCCGAAGCCCTAATGTCTGGGTCTAACTACATTGTACATGATTAAAAATGAAATGATAAAAAAATTAATGAAACTGGATACGAATGAAGTAAAATCGTTATAAAATAAATGTTACTTCCAAGAATTGAGAGTTTACTCAAATAATTTTATTTCGGATGCTTTATTGACTACGTGCTTCAAATGGTTTTCTAGATGTGATACCGAATCGGATCATATCATAATATTTCCATCATTAAAATCATATGGCCCGATTCATCATTAATATTTTGGATCTCGATGGAGGTGGGGTACAGAAACAACTTGTGATTGACCCCCTCCCCCTGGAAATTACCAATTTTTTTTTTCCTGTTTTAAGTGTAAAATACGTAGGCTGGACTCTCAAGAATGGGCTGGATCCCTACCCTCCCTGGAGAATCTAGATCCGCCCTTGCTTATGATATGGATCCTGTTAAGTAATGCCAGTAGTGTCTTTGTTAAAATAACGTACACAAACGTCAACAAATATATACATCTCAATAAAATCTCAACTATTTGTGAAAAAAAAGAAAAATGTTTTAGCAGAGCGTGGTTTCGATCCACGGACCTCTGGGTTATGGGCCCAGCACGCTTCCACTGCGCCACTCTGCTGTGTAGTAATGAACGTTTAAAAATTCTATATAAACATACGTGGCAGGTAGATTTAATCGATATTTCAACTTCCGGCTAAATGAATGTTTCCGTCCTTATCAGGAAGGATAACTCTCACTGAACGAAGCTCTTTTTTTTCTCGTTTTATCCTCGGCACTATTTTTTTTCTCTATTTCAATGTGTTAAAAATTATATAAAATTCTTGGTACATCATCTTCTTACATCGCATGTATTACGCGTTGAGTAAGCTTACTCAACATCTAATACATGCGGAGTTTTCATTCATTACATGGAAAGTGTTGTAATTGTTAAAATTTTAATATCGATAATTAGTTTTGTCGTTACATTTCGTCATACATCGAGCATTGTTGCTGGAAGGCGCGTAACCAGGAGTACTGCTTCCACATAATCATGCGAAATATTAATTGTACAAAGGGTCATTTCTAATGAAGCTGCTCCAGGCTGGAAGTGTGTAAAATTTATTTATTTAGCTTCCAGGGGCTTCAATCCCTGAATTCTCACAAGGGCTTTGCCTTAGACCCATTCGAGATCTCAAGATGGCTCCAAAACCCGGCTCCTGTCTAAAAAAGTGCTTCCACTTGAAAAGCACTCTGGCTACATACCTGAGACACTGGTGTTTCTAGAGCAAGTGACCATATTTCGCCGCATATTTCGAATATTTTCTAAGAATTTTCAATACTTGGTGGCCGATTCAATGATTGGTTTTGCTAAAGTTTAATTCAACTCCATTCTCGATCGAAATACCACAAAAATGATTTATTTTACTCAGTTCACTGTTTCCTTATAAAACGTCAAAATATTTCGTTTCCATGTTTTCGGGGGTGACCGTATTTTGCTGATAAGTATCCATTTTGCACACAAAACGGACGAAATTGTGATTTTCTATTCAGGAAATCTTTCGAAACCTTTAGATCTACAAGATGATGCCATATAAAATGTTTTCTTTGTTTGATTTTGTAAAAATATCGGATGTTTGCGTCTAAAATTTAGTGATTTTATTGATTTTTGCTCCTTTTGTGGTATTTTTCGTCACATTCGAGTGCAGGAGATGTCACAATATATCAAAACATGACTGCTACGGTCATATTGATAGAATATAGAAAACTATTCTTGACAAACAATTCCGATAACCAACGAGAAGCAATGAACTAAGAAACGGCGAAATATGGTCACCGGCGAAATATGGTTCCTCGCTCTACGTGTTTATTCCTCTTGCATATTCATGTAAGGCCATTTCCTTGTTATTTTCTGTTTTTCGTCCTCGTGCTGGTATAGGTTTTGAGCCCATAGTCATAAAACATACAAAAATGAAATAATAGATTTTTAACCAATTAAATGTGTTTTCTACAAAGATTTGAATGTGTATTTTACAAAAATTAAAGAGGATTTGTTTGATCTTTTATATTTCATGTAAAAATGTAGAAGTAATTCAATGATTCAAGATGCTGACAAAAATCTGTGAATAATCAAATGAAGTAGGTTTCTGTCATTCAACTTCGATTTATTTGCTTGTTTGTTTTCTCTAGCTTTCTCAATTTCAAAAGGACGCAAAACAGAATAAAAACAAGAAATGGCCTTATACAAGAACAATACAATATTATGGTTGTTTTAATTGTATTTTAAGAAGCGAAGTAGTTGTCTTCTTTAAAAAAAACACACACAATGAAAACATGACTGTAGTGATATGCATGCCCCCCCCCACCCCCCTACAAACCAAAAATCTTACTGTTTTCCCACTAAAATAAATTATATGCTACATATTGAAAAAATAACAAACGCCGAACTTTATTTATTTTCATTGTTTCAATATATTGGAACTTGTGAAGAGAATTATTGACTATTTATTTATATGTCATATATATACATTGTATAACAAAGGTTGGAATTTAGCTGGGAAGAACAGGGATCATTAATATATTGAATAATAATAAATCTTTTTTCACCTATCATCTTCACCTCAATTCACATAATCCATCAGTTTCAAAATTCAATATTTTTATCTCGTCTATCTGTCCGTCTAACAGTCTGTCCGTCTAATTCTTTTATTTAAATATGATTGAACGACGAACATGTAGTTACTCTTACGAATACAAAATATTTTTTCTATTGAAAAAGATGAATTCTCATGAAATGTAATAAATCCAGCAGGCCTACCACTTATCTTTCGTGACAAAACATGGTAAATAATGTATATACATATTAATCTTTTCTAATGAAAATGATATGCATTATCATGAAAACAATATAATTTTCACGTTGCTCATATAAAATGTCTTCGAGCAATAAAGTAAATCACGCAACTTGTGTTCGTGTATGTCATTTTGACTCGCAATTATGTCTTTATCGCTCATTTAATACTTTTTGGGTCGCATTCCAGTATCTGGCTAAATTTTCTGACTAAATTTGTACCTTAATTTTGTCATAGGATCGGATTCCCGAACGTGTCAATCGGCTCGGATCGACCGGCAATTTTGCGCCCAATGACACTCCCCAAACCCTTACAAAACTGATTAAGATCATTAATCAAAATAAAAATAAGCATTTAATTCTATTCATATGTAGGTCACATGCTCGATAAAATATGTATCTGTTTACACAAAGCATTAGCCACCGAATAAGTCAAAATCAATCATTGCATTGATGGCGAATTTTTCGAAAAGACTATTATAAAATTTAGAACCGGAGGGCATCCCGACACGCATAACCGGATTTTTACATACCTATCTTAACGGGTTAAAAGATACCATAAATTCCTATGCGACCTACGACAGAAAACACGTTCATTCATCGGGAGTTGACAAGCGGGGGCTATTAGTGCTTGACAATAACAAGACATTTAAAGTAAATAAGTATATGGTATTATGCTTTTTATGGTGTGTGCAAGGAGTTCTCCACAGGCTGATTAAGACACTTGAAGGCGATACTACAGCGCTTATATTCATACTTCAAAAACACTATATACCGGTCAGGAAAAACGACAAAGGTGTGATTTTTGCTGAGTGACCCGCTTCTCGGAATTACTTACGTTTTTGTATGTAAGTGTACACCAATTCATCAGGTAGGTCCTCTTTGATCTATTTGCGTATTATTAGCGTATACGTAACATATTATGAACTAACCATGCATTGCATATGTACGTATATGTGATGCGAACTCTGTAGTAAATTATGATATAGGCTCAAGTATGACTTGTTATTTTAGAAACTGCACCATGGATCTGTATCATAATTTCTTGTCAATGTATCTTAGGCAACAAGAAAGGAGATAAAGTTGCGCCTTGTGTTAATCTATATCAAATGACAAATGCATGTACACGAGAAAGAAGAAAAACGCTTGAAGCAATACAAATTTATGCAAACAAACAAAAAATATATGTTTTTTAACTAGAGGCCTAGGGATTTGTCTATATCATAAAAAAAAACCCACTTACATCTCACAACCATTAATATTGATTTAAAAAACATTTTGTCTTGCAAATTTTGAACTTATATCTATAAATTATCATACTGACAGATTTTGCATATTTCTTCGGGCAGACACAAACTTGCAATCAAAATGATACACAAATATATATAAATCTTGAACGGAAAGATTAAATTCAAAAGAGCTGTCTATCTGGGAAAAAATGTAAAATATACACAGAATTTTAAAGCATTTAATGCACACATATAAATGTATGAAATCTCAAAATTCTGAAAAGATCGATGCACTTATTTTACAAATGTATATTGCATAATTTAAATGAGCAAAACCTTCTTCAAAAACATTTTTACTTTAAAAAGGGCATAAAAGTATAAATTACTTGCCACAAAATAGGAAAATAAACGGAACAGAAATATACACAAGAAATGAAAAGATGTATGACATTAACGTTCAAAAAACCCTCAGCGCATTCTTTCCGATTAACTGTGCTGCCTTTTGTACCCGGCCTTTTACGCGGTGTCTTTGTGACCCCGACTTAAAAGCGACCATTGTTCGAATCTGTAAGACGATAGGATGGAATTCGCCCCAAAGTGTGTGCCCAGGGTTCTTTTTTACCATTATATTGCAGTTTTGTAAAAGAAAAAAAAAAATGGTTCGGAAATTATTTTGAACTCTTCTTTTGTTTCCATTTAGAACATTTATGTATTTTCTTCCCTTTAGCAGTTAAAACTACAGTAAACTGTTGAAAAAATGTTTGACTCTGCAGGTACATACAAGATCATTATTACTTTACATGCAATTTGTGTGGATGTAGAACATTTTCCGGGGGTGACAAAATATGCATTCAAATGGTAAAAATCAGTAGCAAATTCAAATTGGGGAGGAGGTGCCCCTCCCTGCCCAACGTCCTTGTATTGACGATGCATGTAATAATCACCACTCCTATGCGGTCGAAATTGCAAATACATGTATTAACGAAGTCGTCCTCTTGGACTAAAGGAGAATGTCTTACAAATGATTTAATTGAATTTACAATTATCAGGAATAGGGCCCTCCCCTTTTTCTCTGGAACCCATGCATGGCGAAATTGTGGAATTTCGGACAGGTTTCGGCATACCTACAATAGCCTTGGTCAATTGGATTCAAATACGTAACGGTCAGCATTTCGGATAAAAGTAAATATAAACATTTACACTACTAATGCGATTTTGGATTATTTTGTAACGTCTTACTGTTTGTTACGTAATGGTAACAATTCTACCTGCCGTGTTAAAACGTCAGAAGTGAGGGATTATTGAGCCACCTTTTGTATGTTTGTGATTCCAACAGCTTTTGCAAAACGATCTTTTGGAACTAAAAAGGAAACCGCTGTATAAAGAGAAAAAGATAGAACATACGAATCTGTGGACGGATGAAATTTAGAGTAAGATATGTTTGTTTCGGATATTACATGTATATGCACTACACAATAAAACAGCGACGATTACCTTCTTTATCATACCGTATATAATTTCACCAAAGCCAGAGCTAAAATGTAGTATGTCTGTCTTTCCGTCTGTAAAACTCTAATTTTGCTTATATGTATGCTTTTATTACTTCTAAGATACAGAATGCAGATACGTTGTTGACCAAAAATGGGCCGTGGTATTATGATATAAAGATAACATAAAGATATAAAAGTTTTGAACCCAAAACATACAAATTTGTAAAATGATATTAAGTTGACAACTTATCAGGTCCGCATTGACAATGAAGCAAACAAAATGCATAGCTTGTCGATGAAAATATAAGTGTACAGATATATGTAAATTTAAAACGTGTACACAAGTGTTGGTACCATTTTTTTATTACTTTTTTCTTTGTCAAACACTATACGAATGGAACTAACGTGGACACAATCTCGTGTAGAAAATTTTTCCGTTTTCTCGAATTGACAATAATACTCGCGATAATTACCCCAAAAATAATATAAATCATACTTTCACCTTAAACAGTGGTTGTGCATCGCGAAAAAGAGGAGCTTTTCTGAATGTCTCTGTTTTTCAATATATGATGGAACTTAATTATTTTCTGTTAAAAATGCATGCGAATTTATCAAAAATGTTCATTTGTCGATACTCCAAAATGTACATGCATGCCAACCCCCATTCAAAATTACAGAAATTTAATTCGAACATCTCTAGATCGTAATCTTCAAATTTTATCTGTACATGTAAAGAATTTATAGCGCTATCTCTAAATCCAAAACAAAGATTTCTTCATGGTGGTTTAAGTTGTGAGCTCCGAACAAAAGGTGTGGAAAGAAGAAATAATAAAACAAATCTAGATTTAAGAAACGCATAAGAATTAAGCAGCCTCCATGGGCGGATCCAGAAAATTATTCCATGGAAAAAAAAGGGGAGGGTCCAGCCTGTCAGAAGAGGGGGGGGGGGGGATCTAGCCTGTCAGAAGAGAGAGGGGGTGGGTTCTAGCCTATGATCTTCAATTTTTTTTAAAGTAAAAACAGGAAAAGTCAGGTAGAATTTCGTGGAGGGATCCTGACCCCTGAACACCCTTTAGAAAATGTAGAAATTTGTTTTCCGTATGGAGAGGGGGTCTGCCCGTCAGAAGAGGGTGGTCCAGCCTGTGATAATGAAAAAATAAAAATTATGCGTGAAAACAGAAAAAAATCTGTATTTTTGGCAAATTCAATAGAGGGAGGTTTCCTCCCCTCCCCTCCTAGTCCTCTAGATCCACGCTTGTCCTCAGTAGATTGTATTTTATCACTGATCGGAATCTAAAAGCCCAGGCTACATTCGCGTCACTGTACGCGATAATAATTTTTGTTCAAGGACAGATAACACCTGAATGCATTGTACCATGATAGCCAGTTATCGGACTTGATCAAACCTGAATGTATTTATACACCAGGGGACTCCGAAGTGGGGTCCCTTTTATGACCGTTTATCATTGACTTCTAATGGAAGATTAATGTACAGGGAATATAGAGTGGGCCATTTCAGTACAGAATAATTGATCGAATGTCCACAGTTATTTCCCATTTTCTTTTATTAAACTGCCAAACAACAATTTCTTTTCCAACCATAATCATAGTCATTCGGGACTCATTAAAAACAACATTTTATTTAAATGAATATTGCTTCGTTTTTCGTATCGTCACGTTGAGTTTAAACGAATAAATTTTAAGTTAGAATTTCAAACTGTCTTAAAATTTAATTAGTTCCAAAAGAATAAGCATACATGTAACTCATCAAAATTCTCTACTTAAATTTCCCATCCCTATTCTGTAGAACATTTATTAAACAATTTCAAAAATCAAAACCAGTAAATTCTCGTTTCAATTTTAAATCTTGTATACTACTATTACGTTAATGACAGAGAAAAATGCTTTTGTGTGTACGTTAAAGACATTTTCATACATAGACCTAAAATCACATATTTCTGATGAGAATTTTTGGGAGTCTCATTTACTTTAAATTCCGAAGTTTTGTCATTTGACAGTGTTAAATTACCCATAAAGATCAGTAAAACACCAGGGGTGATCGGGCGTCCAAAAAGTCACTCATGCACAAATATGTAAGTTAGATGACGAGCGAATTCATGGTCCCGACTAATACATTGTAGAGGGGACCGCGGTCATTTCTGAGGTGTTTGCATCAAAGGTAAAATGACAGCTCGGTCATAATGTCGTTAGGGACATACTGCTGGTGTATTTTTTGCCCTCTCACACGTACATTTCTTCTCGTTTTCTAGACCAAAGATTGCACAAGGAAAGCCGCCAGCCCAGGGTAAGTACGTATCATTTTACTATAAACTTTGTTTTCTTCAGTTGTTCTTTTGAAGCTTTAAGGTTTTTTTTTTTTTTTTTATTTCGAATGGATACATGCACCTGTATTTTTGTGATTATATACAAGGACGTATAAATACTAAATTTTACGCCTCTTGAATAACATAAAGTATATTTGTTATTTAGCTTTTAAAAGTAAAATTGTCCGATAACCCCTGAAACTAGCCAGTGACTGCAGGATTTGAAGTCCTATCTGAAATGGTCGCCTTGAATGTAAGTTAAAATTTGAAATATTGAAAAATAACACTATTAAAATCATAAATTTTAAGAGGGAGTCAAGTTCATACACCCCTGTGCATCACAACATAGGCATCTTGATAGTGCGTATTACCGTGGTTTCTCGACGTCTGACGTGTAACAATGTGACGGGTTTTACGTCACGGCAGCTGCAGGTGTCACGAAAAATTGAAGCAAGACGCTTCATTGACGGCGATTCGAATGACACCTCATAAAACGACGTCAGCGTATGAGTTTTCATACCTTAATGTCTGCTCCTGAAAAGGAGTTACAAGTTTGGATGCATGGTCATTGCACAGTCTTGCCAGCATCTATTCTTTTGAAATTTGGTGGCAACGAGGAAAGTTAAACAGTAGATTCTCTCAAGTCCAAATAGTAAAAGAAAAATTGATAGAAATATAATAACGATTTTTATATTTTGATCCTTTTCATTATTGTACCGCAGATTCTTCAAACAGTTCAAAATATCAACAAAAGACTAGATTGTTTGACATCTTTGCACAATACCCCTCTCTGACTCCATATAAAAATATCATCCTATTCTTTTCATACTCTTTAGACCATGCACTTCTTTTCTTTTGGAATTGGCAAT
The DNA here is from genome assembly GCA_028142955.1 of Pinctada fucata. Lineage (NCBI taxonomy): Eukaryota > Metazoa > Mollusca > Bivalvia > Pterioida > Pteriidae > Pinctada > Pinctada fucata. The sequence goes on along the minus strand of AP027113.1, from coordinate 29,828,834 downwards.
TACACAGAGCTAGACTAGTATGACAATTGTTTCAAGCAAATTTATTAATCAGCTTGTAACAAACAGAAATGCATATGCATTTTTCCCTTTCCATAACTGAAAAATACGGAACTGTTTTTCGGAGGATCTCCTTTTCAATCTTAAAGATTTGGAGAGTAATTCCCCATGTATGTCCTATTGAACAATGAACATGCAACCTATTGGAACCTTGTTGAGTTTTGAAACACACGATTTCCTGAGGCTAAAAATCAAAACCAGCGATAAAATTATTTCATGCAGCTCCAAGCGAGTGTCCTAGGCGAGCTTCCATAAGATTATTTTCATTTATGAAAAATACTTTATTTCAAACAAAATTTTGATCGGAGTATAATCAAGGACTTATAAACTGTTTATAAGTCCTTGATATAATGTAAAAAAAAATCATCTTAGTCTGGTCTGCTAGTTTATTCAGTTTTTGTTATGTCTGTTTCTTTGATTTTTTTTCTTTATCCTATATTTAACAACCTACATAAGGCTGTTTGTATAGGATTCTTGTTTCTTTTTCTTGTTTTGTCATATTTTTGTTATCTCTTTTTTATTCTTTTATATAGTCGAATTTTTTTGTGTTCCGAACCAGTTTTCATGAGATTATTTTGTTTGCTTATAAGAAAAATATTTTTTTAAACAATATTTTGATACAAATGAGTGATAATAATCATACCTTAGGCTTTTTGTGTAGTTTTTATTTTGTATGCATGCTTACCTTTCTACCTTTCCATTTGTTTCTTTGTTTGGTCTGTCTTCTCCATTATATTTTGCTTCTGCAGAATGTCAGCCGTAACATAGGTTGTTTAGGCATGGTCCATTTGATATTCTGGGGGGGGGGGGGGGGGGGGGGGGGGGGCTTGGGTTTTTTGTTGGGGCAAGATTATTTTTTTCGCCACGTACCGTGGCAAAATTATTTTTTTCTTGCAAAGTTGGAGCAAGGAAATTTTTTTTACAACAATTGATGTGAATATTAAGAATGTTTGTGTTTTTTCAATAGAAATTCTTTATTTTTACTTAAATTACTCTGAACATTACTTTATTTTTATGTAAAACTTGTATTCACTTCTAAACTGAGAGAGATAAAAGATTTTTGCAATATGCTATATATTAAATTTTCAGTGAACAATATGTATATATTAGGTCATGTAACGTGCAAGAGGGCCTGAGGGGAGGGTCTTCTAGACAAGATTTTGCATGCAGAAATGAAAACTCATGAAAAACTTAATTAAATTCTCCTTCCAAATTAGACACTTTGGTGATACATGTATCTAATAAGACTAAGTAATAGATTATATTGAATATATTTAAGCATTTAAGGAAGCCCCTTGTTTCAGTCACATGCATACTTTTGATATTTTAAATATCACCTTGCCATTACAGAAGAAAACTACGGCGAGCGAAGCGAGCCAAAAATTTTTCATAGACAGTTAAGGTATCCGATGTACAATAGGGCATTTTTCCATGCCTGGTAAGGTACTATAAACTATATATTTTCTGAAAGGTTATAATGCCCATTGCTCAAAAATAATAATTTTGGGGTCAGAAAAATAAAGGGAAATAACTGGTGAAGCATTTAAATTGTCTATTTTCTCTATATAACCTATGCAAAATGACAAAGTTGCACAAAAGTTTTTCCCCTTTGATTTTGAAGACCTGGGAGTCTTATATCTGTACTCAAGGCAGCATTACCTTTCAGAAAATATATAGTTTATAGTACCTTACCAGGCATAAGATTTACCATACTTTACAATGGAGATGATTAAAACACTATGTAAAATGACTCTATTGTACAATGGATACCTTAAACCTGCGGCGAGCGAAGCGAGCCGAAAAATTTTCAGGAATTTTTAGCGAATTTTATGGTTATTCTTCAAATTCAGATTACTTGTAAGAGCAAGATTATTTTTTTCTGTCACATCATAAGCAAATTTATTTTTTTCATCAAAATTCAGAGCAAAATTATTTTTTTCGAAAAAAACCCAAGCCCCCCCCCCCCCCCCCCCCCCCCCAGAATATCAAATGGACCGTGCCTTATGAAGATGCACTAATACCTTCCGTGATTTTTTTTTTTTCGAAGAATATAGTCAAATCATAGGAGCTCGATTCGATGCCAACAACCCTCGATGACACCCGCCCCTTCACATCTCTCTATAGTCAAAGTAGGATATTCTTGTGGATCGTTGGCATCGAGCTCCTGCGAGTCAAATTAAAACTGCCCTATGGTCTGTCTATGTTTCATTTTGGAATAAGCGAATCGAGTAAAAAAAAAAGATAATTGTTTATACATAAAACTGATTCTTTAACTTAAATTTAAAGCATACATCAAAGTACATTGATTGTCACGAACTACATGTTGTATTAAAGTTTTATAGATTTATGTCATAAAAAGAGAATATATCAAACATAAAAGGTAAATGTCATCATTTGCCCTTTTAGATAAAACATTGATACAGGTAAATATTAAAATATTTAAAGAAAAGACAGAGTCCATAATGACTCTATGACACAGTCCTATACCATGCTAAGACTTACGGTTATTATTTATTTTATATAATATCTTCTCCAATAATGAGCCAAAGATCGATGTACATTGTATGAAGAAAGAACATATGATATACGACTCGCTGTAAGAACAATCTGGAGTCATTCCAATCGATATATATGTACACCATATTAAATACGATATTTGTATCAATGCAAAATATAAACAAACATTTTACAGACATGCAGTCTTTATTGTTGTCTAGTTATTGGTCCTCTCCCAAACTTCTCCATTTTATAGTGAAAGATTTACTTCTTTGATATATATGTATTTATAAATTACTAGTATTAAATATGATATGATATATAAACAAACATTTCGGATACACGCTGTTCCATGTACATTGACCATTGTCTTTGAGAAACTGCGTAAATTTCACCACTGCCTCAATCTTGGTTATGGCCTCTAACTTTCATGTGCTTTGAAAATGTTCATTTTTAATCTGAAATGAAAGATGCACTTTCACAATCGATATATTACAATGGGAAAATCTGCATGTGAGATACGAACATTAACACTTTACACAAATATACAAAGAAACTTAATTGCTCAGACCTCACGTATCCGGCAACTTTGTCTTCGCTGTTGCATTTCAAATGCGACTCTACCATGATGACAATGTTTCTTTGCTGCAATGCAAGATGCACTCTTGAAAATTGCGATCATTGAACCCTAAGGCAATTCACATTTGCATTCTTTGACAAAATGCTGACGAACGTCTGTGAACTGCACTAATATGATCCGTCTGTGCTTTATCTAATATCTTGTATTGATGACATACTGTGAAGAGCTCGTTGACAATTTACCTTTAGAAACTCCTTTACAGGTAAAAAGTAAATAATCATTTTTCATAATGCACACACGCTTGCGACTTCCGGTCGATTCTCTTTCTGTTATTATTTGTAACGTTTGATAACGTGGCGTCCGTGTAGAGGAAATTCAAAGGCAGAGGAAGTTGATGGTGGAATTACAAATAAACTCTCAGAAGAAAAAAAAAAATTCGTGACACTGGAAAAGTGATTTTTATCAAGGGATAATGTGTCGAAAGTTTCACTTAGGAATAAACAATACCCAATACACTTTAAAACGAGATAAAAATCAGAAAAGTTTAGACATTTTTATCAAACCTTCTGAAAGGTAGATTGCGTTTTTGTGTCGCACTCACGTACTTGCATGAGCTGCCCTTGGTACCTACGGTCGGACGTCAAGATTGGAATCTGTGATCGGGTATCCACAATGTCATTATTGGCGGAATGACTTTGAGGCGATGTCAAAGAAATCTACACCGATGTGATGCAGATGAGATTGGCTCAATATTGGAAAAAGAAAACTCGCGGGAAATGGGATGTGAGCAGACGATATAATTGATTGATAATGGAAGGACCGTAATATACGAGAAAGAGATTGAGGAGCAGTGCATTTTTGTATTAATTCCAGCTGAGTGAATTGCTACCTTAAATAGAGTGTGTAATATCAGGATGAGTTACCTTTAGGGGATTCCAATATTCGTGTGCTCTGGGCTACCAATAACCTTGTGCTCGGGTTGTTTTACACCTTCTGTTTAAGATGCGGCGGGACGTTTGCTTCGGTGCCAACATCATGTGCAAGGTATGCCTCACCAAAATTTTAATTTTTCGATTTCGCTTGCTTTAAAAGGTAAGGGAAAATAAAAAGAGAGCATTTTCCCTAATCAGAAAATCCAAGGTTTCCTTCCCTTTAAACTCTTTTGTGTTGAGCACTACTTCTGACCGACTTTTTTGTGGTTGTTAAAGTTTAGGTTTCAGGGAATGTCCGTAAATGTATATGCCTATATAGATTTGTGCTTGTTAACAAGTACAGGTACTTGCATTCGAGACAAATTGCGTTTATATCCAAAAGTTTTTTTTCTGTTTTTTTATTTTATTTTTTTTTGTATTTTTTGAAATACAGAGCCATGAATAATTTGCAAAATATGAGATATAATATTTCTAAAATGGGAACACGATCAAGCAGATCAAAGCAACAAAACTATACTATCCGCAAGGTATGATAATGATCCGAGTTGAGTATTTGAATAAATAATGAGAGGTGCCAAAGATGCCTCTTACCGATTAACAAGTGAAAATTTAGCTGCAGGTATCAAGGTGTAGGTCGAATATATCATTAAAAATGCATAATCGCCTGGTGTATTGGGTTCCTGATATTTGATACAATTTCACATTAAGTGGGTCGGGAAAAGTTCAAGTTAATTGGTATGGATGACGCAGTCCCCGGTGATGCGCTCAAGAGATCAAGGCATTTGAAATCAATATTATTCTACATTTAAGTTTGCCGTCGAAATTTCCTATGAAATTCAAGAATTAGAGATTGAAAAAAGATTTTTAAACGCTAACAAGCCTCAAAATGGGAAATGAATTTAGGGGGTATTATGATTGAATATAGAACCTTGAAGACTTCAGTCCTTTGGCTTTGTTAAGTAATTTATAGGTGTGCAGAATTTCATTTTAACAATACATTATACATAATATAATCTATAATCTTACATGTACATTTCTTTGTATTTCAAATTTTATAAATGCATTGCACTAGTCAGGTATCAAAAGAAGACAATAAAATTAGTAAGTTTCAACAATTTTATTTCTCTTTTGAATCACAATGTTGTAGCTAACAATTTTAAATCAAAACAATATGCCTTTAAAGCAAAATATCTAACGGTCGAAAATGGACATAAATACCAAAGCAATACACTTTCCTCTCAAAACAATCAAATTACAAATATGTAGATTAGGACAAAGTCGACTCGAGGCAAAAGACATTAACTTTCATCTTCGTGGGTGGTTACGATCGAGCCATACCTCATAAAATTTTAAGGATGTAAATCGCATCTTTCAAATGATGTGTCAGGATGAAAACAACTGAATATTGGAGCTTTTGAAACTTATCAGAACCACGAGGTAGGATATGCAAACAAAGGTATCGTGATCTCGAATTATATCAAAGTGCTAGATGGTTAATAATTCCGAACCCGTCAAAATCTATTTACTCGGCTCCTATGTGACATTGTAACTGATCGCATGTAATACCAAGAAGTATGATGGATAGATTTCTAATATCAAACTCAAATGATAACGGATAATGGAGGCATTAATTATATTAACATTATCAATAAAACGGATTTAATCAAAATCGCTCGGGATTATCGCCCAAGATTTTCATATCCAGGGTCTATGCGTATCTTTAACTTAGGTTTATGACACATTCTGCATACGGTGATATAATACTTTGTGGTTTAAAATGCCAAAGAAATAAAGAAGCCTATTGTGAATCATTGTAAATTGTTAAAATGCTTTTTTTTTTTTTTCCTTTTTCTGACTCAGTATTCAAGGCGATGGTAGGTGAAGGGTTTTTATTTTATAATTTGGTACTAATCTTTGATAAACTCTTTCCCGCATTCACAAAAACAAATGATTTTCCCACGTACTCGAAAACAAAGAAAATCCAAGTATATAAGTATAGTAGCATCTACATTTCATGTTTGCAAAAACGTTGTAAAGTCGTGGCCCTCTACGGACTGTCCACCCGAAATGAATTTTATCACGAAAAAGAAGTTGAAGATGTTCAACAAGCCACCTTGGCGCGGTCCACATCAAGACGTGGGCAAATTTTATGTGTACAATTGGATCGAAAATCAAATTTACATGCGACAACATGAGGTAATGTACAAGGTTTTTTTCCCTAAATACATGTAGATATAAAATAATTACGATTTTATCATTCTTAACAAAAACTGCAAAAACTATCAGACAATCGCGTACAATAAAGTTACATCAGCTGCTTTATTTAACACGAATATTGATCGAGATTTCTTTGTGTATATACATAATGCAGAATGTGTATTCATTGACTTGGACAAATCGAATATTGAGGTCTCATTTTACAATTTTCTCTCAATAATTGGACTGCTAAACTCGTTACATATGCTACATATCTGTAGCTGTTTGCACTCGCTCGAGCCGCTGTGATTGATTCAAAATACGGAGCTATTCAATATTAATCTTAAAGCGTTACAAATTATGTTTCGATCGTTTATGCACTACATAAAAAATGTATATAAACTCAAATTTTACGAGTTTTCTTTATCTTTAAAGTTAACTAAAAATTTGCCGCTAGAATTTTCTTTTGAAGATATGTTTAGATGGACATGCATTTTTTTCCTTTTTCCTGTAAATGTAATCACAAGAATATATTATTACGATATTGATACCAAACTTAAATGAAGCAATCAAACACCGTGAATTAGAATCAACCTTAAAATGAGCTCGCTGCTGTCAGCAGAGAACAGGTTGTAAACAATAGGATGAAATGCTCAATACCATGTTGTACATAGCCAACTGCGTGTATTTCGGCTTTAGTTTTGTCTCTTGCAGTTCTGAGAAAATGTTAAAACAGCCACATGCAAAGAACCTGTAACAAAAATTTATACAATATACGGTGTTCATCAGGGGACATCGCTTCTTCGCCCTACTAAATTATATGAAAAGGCGAAGAAATTATAAATGTGAAGAAGCGAAGAAATGATCGCTTCTTCTCATCATTTCCTCGCTTCTTCGCATCATCTCTTCGCTTCTTTGTATCATTTCTACGCTTTTTCATATATATTGTAGGGCGAAGAAGCGATCCCCCCTCCATGAACACCGTAACGGTAACTAGATGCAAAAATTGCATTTTTGATTCTCCTAATTCATCTTATAAATGAGTTTATATGCTTATCCCTATAAAGAACTCAACGACTTCTCATTTTTGATTTACTTCCAAATATATAATTAAAAATTATGACTAGTTTAATTCTTAAGTAGTAGAGATGCATACGAGTATTTAAACCTATTAAAGAAGCACAAATTAATGAAATACCTTAGAGTCAATGTCATCTGTACATTGTTTCCAATCTATAACTGGCATAATCGATTTTGGTAAAACAATGACTGTACCTAAATACAAAAGTAATTAAGCGGTTATTTTCGAGCTTTGTTCTTTAAATATTAATAGCTTTAGCTTTAAAATCTAGTATCGGTGTAAGTTTATCCCCTATGTCATTTAAATTTGAGAAGTATTACTAGAATAGGATCAGGGGGTAGACAGAAGTTGTGATCTTCCGCATGCAAAAAAGGGCATAGAAAGACTAATTATGCTGATAATTAAGGAAAATTCTACAAAGAAAAGAAGAAAGGAATTTTAAAATTTCTTTGGACACTATGTAACGATTTAGAGACATTTTTTGGTGACATTCATTCGTGTAGAATGTAGGACTTGGGCTGTTATATTCTCCCGTCCCGTTACGGACGTGGGGGATACGAATTGAGGAAGCATGTGGTTTACAGAGGTAAGTAAAGTTGGAAAAAAGAAAGTAAATACTGCATACTCACCAAGTTTCATCAACATCCATTCAGTGCTTCTTCAGAAGTCGAAAAGGTGGAAGAATATGAGTATTCCAATTCTTCTGCCAGAGAGAGCAGTCTTCAAGACAACGTTCTCCTCCTCACTGGAGTAATCACTTCGGAAAGTCGCGGAGAACAACTTAACTTCCTCCAAACTACATTGGAAGTAAAGTTTGAATGAGAATATCGGCGCCGTGGTCCGGTGGTAAGGGCGTTTAGCCAGTAACCGAAAGGTCGCTGGTTCGAGCCTCAATAGGACAATTGGTCGGCCGACATATACTCATCTATGTTCTGTGTTATATACTAAAATGTCCTTGTTTGTGTATTGTTTACATATCTGTGGTGTTGTAAAGAAGTTTGGATAAGAATGAAAAGTAAGCTGCCATAGGGCAGCCCTCTGGACAGCGCAAAGTTTCGGACGGACGGAATGACGAATTGACGGACAACATGTTATGGTTAAACATGTGTTATACTTTTTTTGAAAAATATTGCAAAGCCTTATCATATACCATCATGCACGACTTACTTATATTTTGTTTGCAAGCCACTTCTGTACTCTAACCTGTAAGGCATTTATTACATATTCGATTTTAAACACATTTTGTGTATTTAGTTAAGAGAGAAAAAAAAAAAACTTAAGTTCAATGTCAAATATTTGCAATTGCCATAATAATAAAAAAATGTTGCATCTACACACATTCTTTGAAACTCCCCCCTCCCTCCTCCAGAAATTTGGAATGAAAATGTATGGGTGCAGAATCCTAGAGTACGACGAACACAGGAACTACACAGGAAATATCGAATTAATTCTAAAAGGATTACGCAAACCTTTAATTGTTATGCAGTTTTCTACAGAACATCATTAAAATGCTTTTGACCAACATACAAAAGCAGATAATAATGTCTTCACTTCAAATTTCCTGTCGATACTCCCAAAATTACTACAATTACAAGTACAAAGCAAGCGATACACTGCGTTAGAATTGCTTTGCTTTTGAAGATGGCAGGATGTTTTTAAACCTGTAGTTTTCTCATGCTTGATTTGAAATTTTATCCAAAATTCAAGATAGCCATCTGCCTTAATGATTCGTATCGTGAGATAATTACCATAATTTCTCATTATAGTTATGAATTTGAATCATGAAATTGTTAGCAATTTAATTGTCACACCCAATGATAGTAATAATGGTTTCTTTCCCAATTATAGCAACTTATTAGATGACATTAGCGGATCCAGGGGCGTTGATTTTTTTTTTGAAAGGGGGGGGGGGGGTAGGAAGTTTGGAACCACACCATCCCCGCTTTTTAATGTTGAAAGAATTTTCTTTTTGCATCTACATTTATAAATGACAGGATCCCCCCCTCCCTGGAGAAACCGAACATACTAAATGCCATTCAAGGATGGCTCAGGTCCTCTTATTCAATCGAAGTTCCTGGATCAGCACATGCACCATTTGTTGACTGCAGAGAAAAGGAGATTTTTCTTATGTTGAAGGTGGTAGTTATGGGTATTTAAATAAGATTGCTTAAAAGGATCAATTTTACGTACGTGAAGCAAACATACGTTTTATAGATAAAGCGTTTTCACTCTATACTTGCTGAAGGGGCACAAAAGGGAGTCATGAAAACGTATTATTTGGTCTAATAAAATTATTCAAAATTTGCGGGTTTTTTTTAAGAAATACGATATTGAATATTTTTGAAGAAATATGATATTGAATATTTTAACAGAAAAAGTTGCAGAGTAAAACAAAATTGCAATGCAAAATTATATATACCTCTGCACAAAATGTTTACATGACATTTTGTGCATGCATTCATTTGCAGCAAATTCAAAAGACTGTAACTTTATGTTGTTGGGGTACACGCAGACTTGTAACTTAGAAGAGGGAATTTGAAAGACAAATCAATCATGACCTCATAAGGTCATTACAACAAAGTAAAATCTACCTGCTTAGTTGTTTTGAAAACTTCATAGAGCGTTTTATACCTGAAATTTAGAGTGGATAGAGATACAAGTGAATGTTTTCTGAATCATTTCCTTCCGACTAAGTGTGTTGAATTTCACACTTGAACTCATCCGACAAAATAAGCATTTCAAAGAAGCAAGGAGCCCCAATATAGGTAGCTATAATAATAAATGTCTACCCCCGCTGGAAAAAAAAGAAATTTATAATTTGTCAAAAAAGTGTTCATTATGAAACTGTCAATAACAAAAATCAATATTTGGCCAAACAGTTCCTCCTTATAAAATACGTATATTGAATAAATAATGGCATCTCCGGGTTATAACAGGGCTGCGAAGTAGGCAAATATTTGCACACTATATCATCCCATGAAGGACCCTTTGTAATTTAATTTAAATGCTGTGTTTACATTATTTGAATAAAATGTTGTGCAGACAGAAGAAAGTTAGCAGCCGGATTACAAATAGGGGCAAAGAAAGACTTGCTCTTCTTTGAGGGACACCTGGGTCTGTGGGGCGGTCGCCAGACCAAACGGTTGTAGCTTGAACGAGAAGGTGACGGGAAAAGGACGTCCAAGCTCTCAGCAGGACCAACAATATTGATCATTATACACTCTTAGAATAAAGAGGGTAGACATCGAAACGAGTGGACTTACATCTTATCGGCTAGGATTAGACAGATATTCAGAATCCGTAGTGGGAAGAAGGGTTTAATGAAACCGTAAGGTGCGAAATGGTAACAATGGCACGCACATAGTTGAAGCCTTCAAATGAAGTGAAGCAGAAGATTTAGCCGTTTCGGTGATCATGCGCGGAAATCCCCATAAAGGAGGGTCGCTTTGTATAGGGAGGATAATAGGGATATATACCAACGGCTTTATTTGTACATAAATGAGGAAAACAGTATAAACTTCAGAATCCTTGGTTGTAAACTGACTCCTTATATTAACAAAGAAATTTGTTTTCGGAAGACGCGTAGAGACCTTGGTATACGACTTTGATTGCGCAAATGATCACAGACCATATTTCATCTTGAAGGGTTCACATTCTGAAGGATCTTGTATTTGCTATCTTGAGTGGGATTTAATTCGGGACCTATATTTTCGAAAGAAAAAAACTCGTACCTATGTATTTTTGCTACCTTATAGTGAGAGAAGAATTTAATCTTGTGACACCCACTCTATCTATGGCGTTCCGAAGCCTCCAACCGCATTAAAGCAAAAGTTAAGCAATTCGTTGATTGATAAGACAAGAGTGGCATTCTTTCAAGTGCATAGTGATTTCGTTCTTCCCATATTTCGTCTTCAAGGCGCTTCCGAAAGAAAGATAGATTGTGTATTACTTATCATAGACGCGTGAGAAAGAAATTCATGATATGCAAGGTAGACCTTGCCGTAACACTATCGCGTGTGGACCGTTTGAAAATTCATTTACATTCATAATTCATTTTATTTAAGGGATTATGACAACAGAGGAACAGCATGTCAACGGTTATCACTACTTTGTGACTAAAACACGAAGCTGTTCCGCTCAATGGACACGGAATGCTATTTTTTATTTTTTGAATAAATAAAACAAGCTTTGAGCGGAAATAAGAAGTCAGTCTTATACCGTTGCTAGCTGTAGATAGAAGAAGAGGATGTATAACTTTTCTTACCAAAATGACTATGAGAAAAAGGCAAGACAAGCGCTATACACCAATTATTACAATGTGCACGGATATTCGGACTCCAATAAAAAGTATTCTAGTAGAAACGAGGAGAGAAGTCATAAGAATTATGATTTCGGAAGAAAGCCTACAACCACCCCGTCTAGAAATGTTCAACAAAGACATACCAAGGATCACAATTATCAAAACATAGGATTTCATAGTGAGAGTGCATTTTCGCGACCCAGTAATTCAACACACTATTCTTCAAATGATCGTAAGGTAAACGAGCATCTTATTATTGTTGAAGAGTTTGATTTTCTTTTCTTTTTTTTTTTCAAAGTTTGATCCGGCATTTGCATTGTCGATTTCCTCTTCGATACTGACGATTTCGTTCTCCAATAGATCAGCATAGGGACAGGGGACAAAGCTCATATTCAGCTTTTCAATACCTTTGCGTCTGTTTCGATGTGTCCATCTGTCAATTTTGACCTGGATACACGAGGTCGACAGCGTTGCTCGAGCGAGAAAGAAACCAAGGTTTCAGAAAAGTAAATCTTTCTGCACCTGCTCGGCCACTTTTTAGGGTGCTTTGTTGATTTTAATGTGATTCCTATTATCTTCACGATACGTTGGTTTTTAGATGTTATCATGTTGACAAATTGCCTATGAGAGGGTATTAATGTTTCTGCCTCATGCAAGAGATGATGGTGTCCTGGTGTTCCTGTTACACTTTGTCAACTTGTAATAGAGGTTCGTCTTGATGTAGTAATTCTGAGAAACAAATTTTGTGTCGCAGCGAAGCATAGCGACACTTAGGGATCACTTTGTCCGTTGTCCGTCTGTCTGTCTGTCACACTTGGATGTCACACCCTATATATATAAAAGTGATTCCCATGTGTCGCTATTGTATGTTTCGCAGGCGACATATGCCTTCCTTGGAATAATTTTTTTTCTAATTTTGCGACTTAGCCTCGTCTCCATGCATGCACCTTTCATTGGAATAGATAGATACATTTAGAGCATCAGATATACGTATTGGACATTCATGACATCAACATATAAGGCATCAATTCTGAAAGAGCACTATGTAAATGATCTAAATAATGACATGATTTCGTCAATAGGTCAAATGTTAAACGTCTTGATATTCAAACTGAGATATTATTTTGATTTTTGCACATTTATGAAGACTCTGTAATCCTAAAGTCTTATCACACCTCGCCTCATTAAAAAAAAAAAACACTTCAGGAAAACACACCATGATTGCCTTCCGAACACCTGCAACTGAAGTAATTTGTTATATCAGCATTTCTGTATATGTTTTGCCTTCAAAATTTCCAACAACATATTGAATAATAGATTGCGTTACGAGGTGATCTATCACTTGTAATTCCTCAGTTGCCGGTTTACTAAATACGCTAGCAATTGTAATGTATGGCTGGCTAAGATACCTAATTAACAGAAGAGAACAGAGTTGAATACGGTCTTCTTCCTATGTCTTCCTATGTCTGAACTCGGCTACGCCTTCCGGACAAAATTTTCCAGTTGTTTGATAAAGGATGGAATTCAATCGGCAACTTCATATTATGAAGGAATGGAAGCTCTGACAATGTGATTACAATTAAGTAAAACCTTGAGCTAAAGGTATTAGTGTAGTGTACATGTACATGTAAAATATACAAACGTAAAGAGAATATTTGATAAACTCTCTCAGGTGGATGAAAACACTCTTTACCAGATGATTCATGTGAATCAAATACCTCACAAATATAAATTGTCCTTAATGTGACTGATAAACGATCTGCAAAGAAATGTGGCTATGGTATCTTAGGGCCAACAAACAAACCTGCTTCTTTCAAACTTTTGATACCCAAAATACCAATGTTACAATAATGTCTGGAATACCTAGCGTCTCTATTATGAATAAGATCTACGAGATAAAAGTATCCGAGGCTTTTCAGATTTCGTTACTTTGCACTCAAATTCTTTTCAACAGGTATTTACCTCCAAAGATCCGAAATCTAGAGGTAAATTACATAATCTGTTGGCTCAAGTTTCTCCGTATTTTGTTTGACTCTCGAACTCTGCTTAATCAACCACGCAATCTTCTTTCTTTAGTGCACCGTGATAGATGCAACAGGTAACATTTCGAATTGAATAGAAACAAAATGTTGCATACCAGTTTCAACAAAAATTCTTGATCCAAAACGTATCCCCTTTCATCTTTTCACAGTCTGTTTACACACATGTAAGATATCACTGATGGGATAATTCTTCTGTTCTGCGCTGTGTGCTAATATAAAATTGTTTTTGATAATATTTATTTCTGATTATTCTACTTTCAGGTGAGTAAATGGGACAAACCTCGATCAGAAGAAAAACCAAACAAGCCATTTAGAGGTTCTGCACTGATCACTACATTGATTTCCCAGAATCCTGTTCGCTTTAGGAACAGAACTGCTGCACTCCAGTTCGCACAGAATCTATTTCGTGAAGGCACTATCCGAGGAGTCTTCAGGGCTGCATCTTTCGAAGATTCTGATCAACTGTACATATGGCACGATGAAAATATCAATTCAAATTTCCCGCGAAATATGACGTCATCGTCCTCCACCAATCGCGGGAAAGAACGTACTATTACAAATGATGACCCTCCGAAGATTACCATCCAACAAATAGAGAAATCAGAGAAACCATCACTTGTGAATGCCTTCTTCAAAGAATTGGAAGAAGACTTTCCAGAGAGTGGTCGGTCACCTGATAAATCAGGTCACTACGCAACTTTAACCCCGTGGACCATTCAAAGGGCGAGCACTGCCTCGAGCGATAGCTCGGCTGATACCATTACACATAGTTACACAAAATACAGGGATAAATCCTCAGGTGTAAGACCTATATTTTCCACACCTATGGCAACTTCATCTCGAGAGCACGAGGCGATCCCAGAGGAGTCTTCTATCGAGAGGACGGAAGGAAATTCGTTGGAATTCGAGCTTGTGTCGAGTCTACCGAGATCTACCGAATCCTCACGAAGATGGCACGATTCTCAACATTGTTATTCAGACAACGAGAAACAGTTGATAGAAGAAATGAAAAGATTGAAAAGGGACCATCAGGAAATTGTGAGAGGATATGAGGACAGAGTGAATAAACTAATGACAAAAATGCACGAGTTGAGAGGAATTGCAGAGATGCTTGAAAATTCCAGTACCAAATCGTCGCCATATGGAGTTCTACCCAAAAACTCACTACTCAGTTTAATAGGTAAGTTACATTTTACAAAAACTGCTTTTTCATATATGTAGAACTTCGACAACTGTACAAGGGCAAATGTTGCCAAACAGTACTGAATATTCGTAGTGTACACGTTTATAGTCTCTCATGATATTCTAGAAAACAAATTGTGTTTGGTCAATTTCTCGTTTGCAACCAAACACGATTGTCTTTCAAGTACAATTTACCTTATCCGAATTGTAAATACAATGTAGTTCAAAGACACATTCAAGATTATTGTCCCTCTTATAAGCAAAATGTATTATACCTGACGTTCAAAACCAACAGGAGAAGGCAAAAAAAATGGTCCTCTTTTGAATGTTATGGGATTGTGTCATTTTTAAGCGCCTGAATGATCATATAAATGGCCCATAATACTTGAAAGCCTGTCATAACAATGACCGAGTTTTTTCGTACTATGAATAAAAATGTCACTACCTGTAGTCAAATGGCAATTCACCTTCACTGCAAATCTTACCATAAAGGGGAATCATCAACTTAAAAAAAAAGTTTTCTGAGAATAATGACCTTGCTAATTTTTCTGTCATAGATTCTTGATGTCGAGTTTTATTTTATGCCTTAATTTTTTACAAAAAAGGGATGATGTTTAAGGATGTTTTCGAATTTGGTTATACTGATATATGACATCTAAGAAAGGGTCAAGACTGGAACTGGCCCAGATCTCCTTCTTTGGTCCATGATGCTAAAGAAAAAGTAGTCGTACATTTTTTACGTTAATTATTATTTTGGTTTGACATGAAAATTCCATGTCTATAGATGCATGAATTTATAAACAATATCAAGTACACAGGAAATGCTTTCTCTTCCATAGTTTATATATTGTTTTACCTTTCGTTTTTGTGCATGTTCTTTGCAATCTTTGGACGATTGTTATTTTTGTAAAGTAAAACGATTCAACTGTCAAACCTTTGGTAACGTTTTCATGGGTTAATTTTCAAAAGCCTGTCTCTCAGATATCTCTTATCAGTTCTTTGGCGAGCTTTCGCAACATTTGATACCAAGACGCAAATTTGATATTACGATTTATGTTATCCTAAATGTTGGCTAAACCTTTCTTAATTACACCTTTAATAACAGACGGTTCCCTTCTCATTGCAAAACACAATATGATTTAATGACGATTCAGGGGCGATTTTGTTACGTGATACGCACATGTTTCAACCATTGAAATATTGAGTGAAGAATTGAAGCTTGGCAAGACGAGAAAAGGGGTGAAGAATGTCTTGCCTCACTAACTTTATATTAAAAAGATTCTTTTCTCGCTTTTGTCATAAATGTTGCATTAGATCGTGTGAAAAGGTTTTGAAGAGATGAATATTCGAAAACTATGAATTGCGTCTCTTTATGCAAGGTGCCAGACTCGATCAGGATAGGACTACACAAGAAGGTGCTACTGCATTTGAATTTGATCCCGAGGGAGTCGTGCCTCCGCCACTCCCACCCCGACCAGGCAGGGGCAATAAGGTGTACCCAAATAAACCAATCATCCGTCCGTCTCTGAAAATGAAGCCACTAGAATGGAGCAGGATTATTCTCAGGGATTCAGGTTGGTTTCGCATGCTCTTAGAATTCACTATTCACTTTCGATCATTATTCAGTTAATTGTCATGGTATTTTTGTGGAAAGACATACAGACAGACTGACTTAAATGTACTGTCCATATTGTCTTGCACATTTCTTGATCCATCGTATCAGATATTCTAATGTTTTCTATATCTATCAATTATGTTACGATTGCAAATCCTGTACTCAAGAAAGTTGTCCACGGATGACGTTCAAAATAAAATTGAAAAAATGCTGACAAGATAAAAACTACACAGTTGTAGAATTTCTTTTGTTTGAACAAATAATCTCCCCCGTCGAAAATTTGTTAACAGTTTTGTTTGAAGTTCTGAAAAGATAGAGTTTCGGTATTTCATCAACATGAGTATTTAGGTATTTATCCTTATCATGCTTGGACGCGTTTTCGCCATTGTTACAACGATTATCTATGTCACTTTCACGCTCCTGCGGCGACACATAAAATGTTTATACTATTTTTCTGGTGCAGGACAACATAGAGTCACACAAAAAACATGTTACGGAAAGCATTTCTTTTGCATATTTCTGATTGCGGACCCGTAAAAATGTGTGCAAATTATATAGAGGTAATGTGTGACAAAGAGAAATGTATATTTTTCACTTTTGCACCTAGTGAATTGTATTATGTTACATGGAAACGTGAGAGAAGAAATAAAGACTGGGAATAATTAATCACCTTCCTGACTCATTAACAACAGCTTGACTCTAAACTTGGAAATACGTCCATGAGTAAAATCTACATTCCGCAACATTTTATTTGATGCTCGGCATAATAATCTGACTCACTGGTGGATTAACTCAACATTCGGAGAAACTGCAGTAGTGGTCTGTTCTTATTTTTTTCCACCCAGTGATTGAGTAAAATCTATACATTCACATTCCTTCCAAAATACGAAAATGTGGCAACTATAGTGGTAAACCCTTTTTTTCTTATTTCTTCCACCAGGGGGCGATGGGTCTGTTACCTCTATATGGCATGCCATGTTAGAACCAAAGATTGACACAGAGGAAGTTGAAAGGTGAGAACTGAAGGTGTCAAAGCAGATATTGATCTTTAATCGGTGTTGAATTCCGATTATGTGCACGAACAATTTCAATTTGAATTCTAAAATAACTCGGATTGCTTTTAAACGTCCATTTCTCTTGACTTTTTGTAGGTTGTTTAGGTCATTAGAACCGACCGGATCTGAACCTGTTACGCTTTACGATGACGTCATTTCACGGCGAGGTCGTACAAGACCGCAGGTACGTTTGTTACAATATTTTGATACGTTTGAAATGAACAAAAACGGTAGAAGTTTTAAATGTCCTCTAACCTTTTTTTCGTTGTAAATTACATGTTTTCAGTAGTTATGTTCTCTAAACTGTACGTGTCTATATTGACATATTTAAAATTAGGGAAAATGGTCGAGGCTATTTTAGTGCTTACATAAATCATCAATAAAATGTAACTGTTATATCCGCAAGAATAAATAGTGAGGAAAAGAAAACAAAAACCTTGCCGAATTTATAAACCAACTTAAAATCAATTAAGCTATCAATAATCATGAAACAGCCTTTGTGGTTGACCATAGGCAACAATGAAATGCAAATCTTTTATCAGGTCTGAATATGCACTTCTCTTTGATTCCTATAGAATTACCACGTGCTGGAATTGAAATCAATCTTTTGTTTTCACTTAGATACCCGTCCCTAAACACGTATTAATATCCTGAAAATGTTTCGTTTTAAAAATGCCCGACACGTGTAAGGAATTTGTGCTTTCTGTAATGTTTTGTCAAATGACTATTTTGAACTCTTGGTCGACGGAAGGACACGCGAACTGATGATCAATTTTCCAATAATGACGTCTGATTTTCAATCAGAGGTGATTTTTCAAGCTTTTGTTAATCATTTTCACAATATCTGTTTGGGACAGACCTTTTCCATCTTTCTCTATTAATAATACTCCAAGGTTACCGTAATATTCTTCATTCTGCCTACAGCTGGTAACCGTCATGGAGCGCGAGAAATCCGGACGAGTTGCCTACACTATGAAAGCTCTGCCATGCAGCTTTGATGACGTCATCAATGCAGTTACCTCCCTTGAAGTTTCGGCGATCAATTCAGACAGGTTCTGTACAGTATACATTCTATTTGCATGTTTTGTCGTCTGTTTGTGAATAGCTTTGCAATAATTTTTACCTTGTAAAACAAACTTATTCAAAACTGTTTTGAAAAGAAAATAAAGTTTCTGTTCGGTTTTATCGATTAGAAATACAACAACCTCATGGAAACAATTTATATGATTGCATTTGATACAACGTTGGGCAGACGATTTCAAATTCTTAAGCTCAATGTTATGAAATTTCAGGTTTGCGGAACTGATGGAACTGTTTGGAGCTAAAGAAGACGTTGATAAGATCAATAACTACGTTAAAAGGAAATCGCCAGGTAAATGCTTGTCTGTCATTTACATTTAGCAATGATCGCAAGTTATATAACTAGTGTAATCATAAAGGTAATCGAATATTAATTTTAAGTTCTTAGTTCTTCAATGCAGGAAGCAAATAATAATTTCCTAGTTTAATTGATTTTGAAATTATACAATTTATGATCAAATGTCTCAAATTCCTTTTAAGGAAAGACTTCTTACGATATGAATACTCAATGAGAAATCATTTGTTTCCTTTGACATTCAGGCAAAAATTTCAATAAGACGAGTGCAACTGAAAGTTTCTCTAATATGTGGTTTATTTTGCTTAATTTAGGCCATCTTGACCATCCAGAGTACATGTTATTAGAACTATCAAAAATGGAACATTTCCGATCCCGAGTGGATTTCCTAAGGTTCAGATACCGAATGCAGTGGCAGTTATTTGAAATAGGTACTATCTACTTTCGATCATTTCTTTATTCATCAAATGTTTTAAGATGAATAAAAATTGATAAATGTCATTCTATAAAACTCAAATTCATTTAGAATAAGATTTTCTTTTCAAAATTGACCGATTCAGCTGACCTGTAATATCATTGACTTAATTGTAGACCAACAACTCAGAGAGCTCCATACAGCCTGTGATGAGATTACAAATAGGTGAGCATATTTTCTTTCTTTTCAAATCTTATCTTCAGTAAAGTAATCAATAATAGCAATACCATAATAATATATCCTAAATACTGGTATTTATTCATTCCTACTTCTGCAGTTTGGCCTTGAAGAATCTCCTAGAGACCCTTCTTGCAGTTGGTAACTACCTCAATGGCGGAAGTCCTAATGGTCAAGCAGATGGCTACAGTCTGGATATACTCAATAAACTCAAGGACATTCAAGACAAGGTAATTCTATTTTTCTTGAACATTGAACATGAGGCCACAAATGATGGTAAACTTTAATACAAAATAGTTGTATTAGTCTATTAGGTAAGGCTGAAAGTTTGAGACTGGCCATAAATAATAAGCTTAATTTGAAAGTGTTTGACTGAAGAATATGACAGTATATGTGGCATTGTTAAGAATAAATGTTGGCGATTTATCAAAGAGAAAAACAATTAGGCTATATGTAAACAGACAAAGGGAAAACACGCTTTGGAATGGATAACTAGTACCAGAAACTAAATCTGAATTACTGGTAAAGAGATACTGTTCAGATTTTCTGTTCTGAAAGAACTTTCAATTCTCTTACCTTTACGATTGATTGTCTAACAGGACAGCAAAGGAAACTTGTTGGACTTTGTGATGAAGATGTACTGCCAATTTTATGAGGTGGAAATTGACATTGGATGTCCAACCCGCTTCAAACTCCCAGAACCATCAAACATGAGACATGCAGCTCAGGTATTTCAAGGGATAATATTTCACCTTTAAAGTACAGAGACCGTTTTACCAATTATTTGAATTTGAGAAAATTATACATAAAGACTGACATTTTTGTTATGATATTTTTACACTTCATATGTTTTCTTCTTCTCATTAATCAGGTTTCATTTGATTCAATACAAGATACTCTTGCCAATCTGCTGACAGAGTTAAGGTCCACAAGAGACAAGGTATGTATGGATTCAGGTTAACTTCTTGCTTTGATTCTCTCTGAAATACCCAGTGCTTGTGCCATTTTCTCTCATCCAAAGTTTTTATAATTAAAGGGAAGCAAATCAAAGTAATAACGTATGATGTTGTCTACCTTAATTTGTAGTTTCACGAAGAAGTCCATCACTCTGACTCTAGCCAGCCTATGAATACCTTCAGAACAACTGCTGAAAACTTCTTTACTTCTGGTAGGTAGTTCAAATGATGACAGTACATTTAAATGAATTTAAAAGATAGATTTCTTTATCATTTTGTACATATTTTGTACAATTAAATTCAATACCGATAAAGAACTAGGTTTTGTGTAAAGAATATCTTCAAAGTATGACTTATATCTCCTCCTTTCTTTTATGTTCTTTTATGTAAAAGAAATATAATTGTAAATTACTTTCTTTTACAGCTCTGGAGGTGATATCAGATGAAGAAAAACTTCTCAGGGAAACGAAAGACACATTTCACAAAACTAAAGCCTATTTCATGTTTGATGATAACCAGGTACTACTAAATATACCTTTTATTATGTTCTGACTTTCAATATTCCCTCAATGTTTTACAAATAACTCTTTTCCAAACAATAAAGTCTTTGTATTCAAAAAAGTCTCCTAAATTGCAAAAATTCACTATTTTGAAATAATCAATTCTTTTTTCTTTTGAACAGTGCAAGCCTCAGGATTTTTTTCAAGTTTGGGCTGTTTTCCTCCACGACTGCAAATACTACTGGAAGCTAGCCCATAGAAAAATAGCAAAGGAGAGATTTGAATTTGAATTCAAATATAAAGGACAAATGGTAAATATTTCATATTGTCAAAGTTTAAATGTATAACATGAGTTTCACATGTTCATGGTTATATTTCTTAATAAAAATATGTTATTTATACAAACTTCACTATAATTTAACTTTTCTTTCAGTCTGTGAACTCTGCACATGGGTATGACAGTTTCCGGGCAAGCATGTTAAGACGTCTCACAACTCTAAGGGGTCTTCCAGACCATCCTGTTAGCAGTCCACTGCCTACTACAGAACCAGTACCTAAAGCAATCTCAGGGGGTCCAAGTGATGGGTTAGAAAAACCTCAGGTTCCGCCCCTTCCTCAAAGGGAATTGGTAGTACCAGTTTCTCAGGCTACAACAGCAATATCCCCACTTACAGAAACAACAAAAGCACCTTCACCAATGCCTCTAACCTCAGAACCACCTTTAAGTCTTCATAAGCCTCAAGCTCTCTCTGCAATGCCCAACGGTCATGTCCCTCAAACAAACTATGAAAACCATGAAGATATGGAGAATGCACTTACTGAATCTCAGGGTGATGTCAGGAATGTTGAAAATGAAAGACCGCCTATGCCACTACCTCACGAAGTCCCAAGCGTGAAGACGCCAGATAAATCATTTTCTATAAAATCTTGGTTGAAACGTGAACCTGGTAAAAGGAATGCAAATGCAGAAAACAGAGGGATGTCTGAAGGCAAATCGCAATATGAGCAAGAAACTCCACAAAAACGTCCTGGGAGTGGAACTACCTTCAGTAAGATTAGAAACACTGTTGTTCAGAAAATCACCGGCACTAGTTCTAGTGCAAAACGACCAAGTCAGTTGAACGTAGGACAACAAGAAGCATCCGATAGTGTACAAAAACCTATTGAAGTGACACCTTCGTTTACTCCTCTTAGAATCATAACAGACAATGAGATCGATCCCTATATGACAAGTTTAGGTCGGACAAATGATAGTCAAACGTCTCAACTGCCTGTGCATTTTCATTCAAGTTCTGCTGAACGTAGGAATTTAGAGCGTGAAGGAAAGTGGGCACTCGGCAGGAAGGTTGTGAAAGGCAGGAATGGATCTGATATTTCTACAGAATACGCAGGGCTTTATCATACTCCACCTTTTACAACTCCTGTCATGGACAAAGATGGCTACGCATCACCTCAAGTTATAGCACCGTTTCAAGCTAAAAATGATATAAACAATAATGAAAAAGGAGCAACAGGGTCCGGAAGTATTGATAGGAACGTGAACAGAAATCGGGCTCCTCTTGCCCTTGGCAGCAACATAAGTATATCAGATGCATATGGCAAGGACTCTAGTGGCAAAGACCAAGTTCATCCTCATCAGCAGGGGAATGGATGGACGCCTGATGCAAAAATTCCGTCTCGTGTCTCAAATACTGTGCCTAAGTACAAGTCTAAAAAGGTTCACAACTATGAAAATCAGGGACGTTTTGATGTAACAAATGCAGTTCGTCAGGTTGCTCATCCGGTAGCACCTACAGTGCAACAGATGGAGCCTACAACGCCTAGTGATACTTCATTAACTGCGTTGAAAGTTGCACAAACTGAGTCAATACCTGTGCAAGAAAGGTCATGGAATAGGACAGTGCAAAATGCTCGATTTGACACAATAGATGGAAGTTCCAGAGTTGAGGATGACAAGAACTTTGCTGCATTATCTGTGCCGACATTTCAAAATACTCCTGTCTCATCAAAGAGTCATACAGATAGACAAAAACCATTGAATTTAGGAAGAGCTTATCAAAGACAGCACAACCAGTTACCAACAGGTGAAATTGTGAACAAGACTGATAGAACTCTGAATAAAACTGTACCTCCTCAGAAACCACCGAGAACTCCACAAATGCAAAGGGCTGCAGCGTACAGGGACCTGTCTCAAACAAAAGTGTTATCCAGCTCAAAAGAGGAAGTTGACAGAGACGATCTTAATGTATCGCGTGGTAGGGCAGGATCAAGAGATGATATATCAAGTCCAGCTCTAGGGACGACTGAGCACGATCGTAGTTTTAACAGGTCTCGGGGATTATCAAATTCAAAAGAAAACTTATTTGAACAAGTTCGTGGGAAAGATCTGAGGAGGGATGGGCAAAATCCTCAAAATATTTCATCATTAATCAATAGGTTTGAGATCCGACGTCAACCGAAAGAATTTAAGAAGAATGATAGGTATAATTTTACTCCCAGCAAACCCGTGACAAATCCAACCTCAGAGAATCGAGCAGTAGTACCTCTTGATGACGATGACCCTCCGCCGCTGCCGCCAAGATCTGATCATGAATCTATTAATAAACCCACATCACAAGTGCCTCATGGAAGAAATACTCATACTTCATACAGTGATCATCATAAAGTAGTTCCAGACACTATGCAAAACGGGCCCAGGCATCTTCATCCAACGCAAAACGCACCAAACTACACACCAAAGACTCCATTAAGATCATCTGAAGCACCCTATAAAGTTCAAACTATTCATTTCAGGGAAGATACGGGAGCAAGTGAAAATGATGAGGGATATAAAGACCAGCTCCGAAAAGCAGCTGCAAATAGTTCAGTGTTCGAACGCTATGGTAGGCAGCAAGTAACGCCTCAGACAAAGCATAATGTCGAACACTCGTCAGCATTACAGCATCAATATACTCCACAAACACGCACAAATGACTCGGTTCAAAGATCGAGGCCTTTTACTCAAAATACTCCGTTTACCCCGAATTCTGTGAATTTTCAACGGACACCCAATACCTTAACAACGCCGCACTCTCAATATCCTAGTCATTTTACCGAAAAATATGCCAAAGACGATGATGTGGTACCGCAGTCTTTAAACAATTCGAACACTCGCCAGAAAGGTCACATTCAGGAAAATGGCCCAACTGCCGTTGTTCAACCAATGATGGTTCAACATGGAAGTGTTGCTTTTATGGACATTTAAAGAATTATGTTAATTTTCATTCAGTTTTTATTTTTCATTAACAAATTCTAAACCAAAGTGCTTATTGATAGTTTTCAGCAAATTCTTAACACGAATACCATTTATCCATTTTTTTTTATTGACATAATTGACAAAAGATGAAGATATTTTATTCCTTACATTGTTTATATCTTGATATACAACCATTTATATTAAATGTTATGAGTATTTTCAAATACATATCGTTATTGTGTCCATATTTGCATTGAAATACATGTGTATGAGTTGTTTGTGGCTAGAACAGAGAATTTATTCATCTCGGGATAATCGTGCAATATCATAATAATCAATCTTGACAAAGAACATCACCATGAATTTAGTTTAAAATTTTCAAAAAAAATTCTCATTCAAGGATCAAAGCACTTAGATTCAGAATACCAACGTCTTCAAATTCAATAGCATCATTTAAGAACAAATAAATTTGCAGAATGAACCAGACGTACAAGTTTCGGGTACTTAACCCTCGTCAGTGATCCACAATCTAAACAATGTAATATGACCAAAGAGTGTGAAAGTTATGTCCCAAAACGTACCGAAAGACGTATTAGGAAAGTAGTAAAACGCATTTGCATTGAACAATACAGTGCAAATATCCTTCTGTAAGTCAAGATTTTGGAAAAAAAAATGTCAATTTCAATAATGAATCGTCAATTCAGCGTTTATTTAATAAAATCTTCCGTGTACAAGCATATTACATGTGCTTCCTTTATCAGACTATATCTTTGTTAGAGTTACTTTAGAATAATTTCTTGACCTAAACAGGTTTTCAAAAAAAATAATTCTGCAAACTTATCTACATGATTTGAATGTTTACCTGTTACAGTACTTAATTGTTGCTTTGGGGGAATTGCGTTTCTGCTATGGATATAGCGATAGAGACTTACAGTCTATCACCTTTTCCTCTTTTTATGCCCCCGGAATCAAAGATTCGGGGGCATATAGTTTTTGGTCTGTTTGTCTGTTAGTCTGTTTGTCTGTCTGTCTGTTTGTCCGAAAAACTTTAACATTGGACATAACTTTTGAATGGAAGGTGATAGGGCTTTCATATTTCACATGTGTATTCCTTGTGACAAGACCTTTCCAATGATACCAACATTTTTGACCTCATGACCTTGACCTTGACCTTTGACATACTTTTCAAAAACTTTAACATTGGGCATTATTTTTGAATGGCAAGTGATAGGGCTTTGATATTTCACATGTGTGTTCCTTGTCACAAGATTTTTCCATCGATACCAAAAAATTTTAACCAGGTGACCCTGACCTTGACCTTTAACATACATGTACTTTACAGAAAATAGTGTTCATACTATCAAAGATGCCACCGGGGGCATTCGTGTTTCACAAACACAGGCTTTATTGTAAAAGAAGAGTGTTCGACATGGCATATACCATACGAAAACTTAACATGTGTCTTCACTTTGACGAAAAGATTCTAGGAAATTAAACGAGGGATGCGACACTAAATTATTTTATCGTCGTATTGGATTACAACTTATGCGGATTTCTTATCCGAAATATCCATGTCTGCTACACGAAGTGTGAAATCTAGATGGCTGATTGCAGTTTTGTTGTGAATGTTGCAACCGGGTCCTGTTGGAAACCCCGTCATTTCTTTCGTATACATACAAGTAACTTTTTGTTAACCTTTATCGTATTTATAAAATGAGAACTTTAATTTCTTTCATTTTGTGATTTGCGCGTTCCAGCAAGTCATATCTCTTTACTGCTATTTGTAAACGAAACTGAGGACTTCCAAAGTATAAGTTATTTACACAAATACATAAAATAAGTTTCTGCAAAGAACGAAACGAGCTATTTCCCAAATTAAGAGAAGAGGATATCACATCGGAACACACGAGAAAATTGAATAAGGAAAGGAGGGGATCTCAAACAACACCTAGCTGCAGCACCAACAGCAAAACCCCAAAGCCACAAAGCAGACACGCACAGAAAGAGACGCAAATGGTGCAAGGTACGCCAAATCAGAGAAACATCACAAATGACTATATATACATAAACCAACGAGGCCAATGGACAATCGGTGCCGACTTAGGCGGTCATCTGCCACATCAATAGCAGACGGTGTGGTTATACTGGATTACATGCGCACAACCCACCCACTTTTCTGAATACCCAGAGGTCTCGAAGAAAGCACAATTGTGGTGTAAAATAACCTCCTTAGGTTAAGAGACGGAGACGAGAACAGTTTCATCGCATTATTGAAACATGAAGGACTAAACTATACTATATCTTAAAAGTTTTTTTTAAATACATAATTTTATAAATCTAGACATACATGTAGATGTTAGAGTATATATTTTAAATGCATATAGTTATACGCATGCCATGGATTAAATCCATTTAGTACATAGAATCTGTGTAACAAGAGGCCGCTGCGTTTAACTATCTTGTTTGTGATGTCACCTTACAGTGAGAAGTTTTATGTTTATACAACAATTGTGCGTCTATGGAGATCTCTGTGTATCTGGATAAGTGGGAGGTTTGTGCGCACGTAATCCGAATATACTCACCATTTGCTAATAGCAGATGGCCGTCCAAAGTCGGCGCCGGGTGCACATTGGTCTCCTTCCTTTTATGTGTTGTCATTAATGTTTGATGTTTTTGTACGTATGTTTCGATAGTTTTGTGTGATGTTCTAGTGAATATTTCTGTGTCTTTATGCAATTTGTAGTTTTGTCTGATGTCATATATGTGTCGCTTTCTTATGGGTTTGTTTCGCTGGGTGTGTGCAGGGTGGTCATGCTGGAGATCCTTCCCTTTTCTTGAGATATGGCGAACTATATCCTCAGAAACTAACATTCCAATGGGAACGTTATAAACCTAGTCTTTCAATGGATATAAGAAAATATATCCTATTATCATTATTGAATTAAATGTTCGATCGTAAAGATTGTTTCAATCATATGTTTATTTCAAAACATTTTGTAACCTCAGTGATGCTGGAGGCTGAGAGAGAGGAATATGTGAAGAGCCAAATTCTGAGCATGACCTAAAGTGTTTGCAAAAGAGATAGCTAAGGACAGAGTTGTGTCATCAGGGAGATATTCCTTACTTTAGGAATAATTTTCCGAATTTAGTATCAGGAAAATTTCAAATATACTTCAAGTCAGTGTAGAGCACAGTGAAACAATTCGAATAATACCATCAGGGATTAACAGACCACCATCAGAATAATACGGAAATACCAACCTTATAAAATTATCAATATTGAAGTATATCTTCTTTAAGAAATGAATCTTTTTTTTTCTGTTGATGCAGGTATCACCCGAAAAATTTGATGGA
This sequence comes from Pinctada fucata, assembly GCA_028142955.1. Lineage (NCBI taxonomy): Eukaryota > Metazoa > Mollusca > Bivalvia > Pterioida > Pteriidae > Pinctada > Pinctada fucata. The sequence goes on along the minus strand of AP027113.1, from coordinate 29,801,226 downwards.
CATCTGTTTTTCGTCCAATTTTTCGGATGATACCTGCATCAACAGAAAAAATATAAGATTCATTTCTTATCATTTTATATCCTCTACTTATGGAAAACATACTGTTTTCTTGGATCTAATAACAATTAATCCCAGAACTATATTTCGTTAGTTCGGGGTTGTGCAGTGATACAACTGCCTCCCAGGACGAAAACAAGTTATGGCAGCCGCCATGATTCAAACAGCGAACGAGATCTCGTCTCTCTATATCTTTGGAATAAGGACCAGTTTGGGCAAATCTTAAATGCACAGTTAATTTTAGTCGGTAAAAAAGAAATGGTATCCTTCAAATTTCAAACAAACATCAACTAGACTTTATTCGTGTTGAGGGAATCCCCGGTTCCTAAAATAGTGCTATAAATAGACCTCCTTGAAAAATTTTGTTGAGCGATGTAACAACAAAATTTCTTAGCCAATCAGAAGCTTCGTTTCTTGAAAAAAACATTCGAATTTAAAAGATATCGTGATAATCAAGAACCCCATATTCGCATTTCAACAAATTGTGTATAATCAGTGATGCTCAATGCCGTAAGATAGGACATCCAAATATAATGGTGATGTAACATATACGAGTGATTCAGTGAGTGGAGACAACTGATAAAACACAATCAAAAATAGTTGTGGATGGTTACAGCGAAACGAATTGAAGGAATCTAGGGGAAATGATGTAGAGGCGGGATTAAAACACAGGCAATGTTTGAACATTGAGAAAACGTGTCTCAACTATTAAAAAGCAGTTTTCTGGACAAATTTCCAATTACAGTGCACCAAATATATACAGAGATCGGTAATACCATAATAGGTAACCCTCAGATACCATATCTGAGCTATACGCAAGAGGTCGTAGGCTTTGGGTTTCCGAAACTTCAAGGCCTAATCCTATACATGTGATGTGTTCATCAAGGCCAACTAGAGCGAAAACAAACTCCAAAAATCTTTGATCGCTGTCAAGTGTGAGCTGTTCAAACTTTTCAGTAGCGTACCGTATATCGGGAATTTTTCACGTGTGTCTAATTTTCGCTAAGTTTGCGAGCATTATCAAATCTTCTCAAAAATGGACATAGCGAAAAAAAGACTCCGATCTTAACCCTTGATCTTGTTAATGTTCCTTAATAACGTTTAGAGGTACTGGTATATGTAACTGTCCCGGGCTGTTTGCGAGTACTCGTCTGATTAAGATAATTATGTGAGTGCTCCTCTGATTAAGATAATTATGTTTACAGATAACATGTAACATTAATTAATTTAATTACCCAGCGTAAATCAAACAAGTAAAGGTTGGTACACGATTTTCAAGTACCCCGAGATATGGTCCCGAGCGAAGCGAGGGAGCATGTCGAGGGGACGAGAAAAGAGTGTACCAACCGACTTAGTGCATGGTTCGATCGGGCAGATATAGGGATTTTCTGATACAGCCCCTAAATCTATCAAACTTTTATGCCTCGGGCAATATTTCTCTATGGAAAATGAAAACAAGTTGAGTGGATGTTTAAATTAATCATTGACCATTTATCAGTTAATCGGAATTATTTGCCTATGAAAAGTAAGGGAAAAAAAAGGACTTAAAACTTGGAAAAAGGGAGTTTTCAAAAATTGTTAAAGGACTCGTGATGTGATTATCTTCCAAAATTTCGAAAGGACAGTAATAATTCGTGATGCATGTGTTGATATTCTGGAGTGTACAAGAAGGGATGTTAGGCAGTTTAGGACCAATCCTGGAAAACTGAAAAGAAATTCTTATTTTATCTCGTTTTTACGATTTATTTAAAAACCTTATGCTGAAACCCCCCCCCCCCCCCCTGATTTTTAGTATGGAACCACCCACGAGAAAACAGATCTTTAAAATAATCTCGAAAAATAAGAGAAATTTCGAAGTACTTTTTTTGTACGTTCGTAAACTAGCTTATCAAAAAAGTAGTCCCTTCTCTCGTTTAGACAATTTCTAACACACTGAAAAAAAAAAAACCGCAACGCAAAAGCCCGGAAATGTGCGACTGGTCTCGTGTTTTCCGATTTTTTTTTTCTTACTAGAATTTACAACTTTTAAATTCAGCTAACTGACGGCCAGCTTTTGGTAAACGATACTACTTGTATAAAAAGTATACTCAGTAATTTTTAGGGAGCGATCACTTTTATGTTGGGGGGGGGGGGGGCAACCCCATTTTTTTTTAATCTGAATTTAATCAAATGACTGTTTCTTGATCTTTATTTTTTCCAGCTTGGATCAGAAATTCTAATTAAACCTCCAGTTGTAGTGGTTTTTTTTTCAAGTTCTTCCTACCTTCTGCCTTTGAAAGAAAATTCAAATTTTGTCTTTTTTAAACCATATGCTGCCCCCCCCCCCCCCCCCCCCCCCGATGACTCAAGCAATGTTTCAGTAAAACATTACACAAAGTAATGGCGGAAAGGGGGTGTTTGCTATAATGGAATCCTGTTCCGTGTGCTGGAATGACGGATGTATAAAAAAATCATATTTATTGGATTTGAAGACGTTTAACAGTGATATGTATTCGAAATTTGGAAATAGGAAAAAAGAGATATATTTACACGTATATATTGATTCATTTACGTATTCTATCCTGTATCTATTCTTTTTCTTTTCTTTTTTTTTTTATTGTTTTGTTTTGTTTGTTTGGTTTTTTTCTGCCATTCATTCGTTGATGTATTATGGTAAACATTTTAGGATCGTGGATTTCACGTAGAGCCTAAAGTTACCGGATTTTTTTATGATTGAGCCTTCGCTGCTGCGGGAGCCATCATTTGATTTAACTGGGGCGGGGACGCATCCCGAACTCACTTTTTGTTCGTCCTTATTCAGTCATATGGCGACTGCATGATCATCTTTCTTTTTCGGTTGTTTGAGTAAAATCTATATTTAAAAAAGGTCCATCCGGAGTTTTTTTTTCCAAGTTTTTTCTTCCTTCTCAGTTAGAAATAAAATGAGAGCTCCCTTTACTATCAAAATATCGTATTGAAGCAATGAAGCATTGAGATCTTACTTAGTGCATGGTTCGCACCTTTACACAATAGATAATTGCTGGTCAGAAATGACTTGGTGCATACCAAGTAAGATCTCAATGCTTCATTGCTTCAATACGATATTTTGATAGTAAAGGGAGCTCTCATTTTATTTCTAACTGAGAAGGAAGAAAAAACTTGGAAAAAAAAACTCCGGATGGACCTTTTTTAAATATAAATTTTACTCAAACAACCGAAAAAGAAAGATGATCATGCAGTCGCCATATGACTGAATAAGGACGAACAAAAAGTGAGTTCGGGATGCGTCCCCGCCCCAGTTAAATCAAATGATGGCTCCCGCAGCAGCGAAGGCTCAATCATAAAAAAATCCGGTAACTTTAGGCTCTACGTGAAATCCACGATCCTAAAATGTTTACCATAATACATCAACGAATGAATGGCAGAAAAAAACCAAACAAACAAAACAAAACAATAAAAAAAAAGAAAAGAAAAAGAATAGATACAGGATAGAATACGTAAATGAATCAATATATACGTGTAAATATATCTCTTTTTTCCTATTTCCAAATTTCGAATACATATCACTGTTAAACGTCTTCAAATCCAATAAATATGATTTTTTTATACATCCGTCATTCCAGCACACGGAACAGTATTCCATTATAGCAAACACCCCCTTTCCGCCATTACTTTGTGTAATGTTTTACTGAAACATTGCTTGAGTCATCGGGGGGGGGGGGGGGGCAGCATATGGTTTAAAAAAGACAAAATTTGAATTTTCTTTCAAAGGCAGAAGGTAGGAAGAACTTGAAAAACCAGAAGTCTCTGACGAGACTGTAGCTCTCCTGGTTGTTTTTTCTTTAAAACATCAATTTCCTTTCTTAAAGACCATAGGGAGCAGGTGCTCAAACAAATTATAAGTAGCACGAAAAAACAACATATCCATTAGACTGCAACTATAAAATCACTCATATAATTTATAATATCCGAGATATAGTATTTCAAAAAAGAAAGCCACATCAATTTTAAAAGATGCTAGGGGCCAGAGGCTTCTAGCTCAAATGAACTATCAATGACACAACTAGACCACAGATCCATCATATTGCAAAAAGAATTAAGTCTCCATCACATGGAGTTATTTAGGAGAAAATGACCACACCCATTTTCTAAGACCCTGGGGGTCAGGGGCTCAAACAAAATATCAGGTGCAACACTAAACCACAGATCCATCATATTGCAAAAAGAATTAGGTCTCCATCATTTATAGTGTCAGAGGAGTTGCAAGCACAAGATTACATAGAATGATAAAGGAAAAAATGACCACACCCATTTTCTAAGACCCTGGGGGACAGGGGCTCAAACAAAATATAAGGTGCACAATAAGACCACAGACCCATCATATTGCAAAAAGAATTAAGTCTCCATCATTTATAGTGCCAGAGGAGTTGCGAGCACAAGATTACATAGAGTTATATAGGAGAAAATGACCACACCCATTTTCTAAGACCCTGGGGGTAAGGGGCTCAAACAAAATATCAGGTGCAACACTAGACCACAGACCCATCATATTGCAAAAAGAATTAAGTCTCCATCATTTATAGTGTCAGAGGAGTTGCGAGCACAAGATTAAATAGAGTTATATATAAGAAAATGACCACACCCATTTTCTAAGACCCTGGGGGTCAGGGGCTCAGACAAAATATCAGGTGCACAAAAAGACCACAGACCCATCATATTGCAAAAAGAATTAAGTCTCCATCATTCATAGTGTCAGAGGAGTTGCAAGCACAAGATTACATAGAGTTATATAGGAGAAAATGACCACACCCATTTCTAAGACCCTGGGGGTCAGGGACTCAAACAAAATATCAGGTGCACAACTAGACCACAGACCCATTATATTGCAAAAAGAATTAAGTCTCTTTCATTTATAGTGTCAGAGGAGTTGCGAGCACAATATTACATAGAGTTATATAGGTGAAAATGACCACATCCATTTTCTAAGACCCTGGGGGTCAGGTGCTCAAACAAAATATCATGTGCACAGCTAGACCACAGACCCATCATATTGCAAAAAGAATTAAGTCTCTATCATTTATAGTGTCAGAGGAGTTGCGAGCACAAGATTACATAGAGTTATATAGGAGAAAATAACCACACCCATTTCTAAGACCCTGGGGGTCAGGGGTTCAAACAAAATATCAGGTGCACAGCTAGACCACAGACCCATCATATTGCAAAAAGAATTAAGTCTTCATCATTTATAGTGTCAGAGGAGTTGCGAGCACAAGAGTACATAGAGTTATATAGGAGAAAATGACAACACCCATTTCTAAGACCCTGGGGGTCAGGGACTCAAACAAAATATCAGGTGCACAACTAGACCACAGACCCATCATATTGCAAAAAGAATTAAGTCTCTATCATTTATAGTGTCAGAGGAGTTGTGAGCACAATATTACATAGAGTTATATAGGTGAAAATGACCACATCCATTTTCTAAGACCCTGGGGGTCAGGTGCTCAAACAAAATATCATGTGCACAGCTAGACCACAGACCCATCATATTGCAAAAAGAATTAAGTCTCTATCATTTATAGTGTCAGAGGAGTTGCGAGCACAAGATTACATAGAGTTATATAGGAGAAAATAACCACACCCATTTCTAAGACCCTGGGGGTCAGGGGTTCAAACAAAATATCAGGTGCACAGCTAGACCACAGACCCATCATATTGCAAAAAGAATTAAGTCTTCATCATTTATAGTGTCAGAGGAGTTGCGAGCACAAGAGTACATAGAGTTATATAGGAGAAAATGACCACACCCATTTCTAAGACCCTGGGGGTCAGGGACTCAAACAAAATATCAGGTGCACAACTAGACCACAGACCCATCATATTGCAAAAAGAATTAAGTCTCTATCATTTATAGTGTCAGAGGAGTTGTGAGCACAATATTACATAGAGTTATATAGGAGAAAATAACCACACCCATTTCTAAGACCCTGGGGGTCAGGGGCTCAAACAAAATATCAGGTGCACAACTAGACCACAGACCCATCATATTGCAAAAAGAATTAAGTCTCTATCATTTATAGTGTCAGAGGAGTTGCGAGCACAAGATTACATAGAGTTATATAGGAGAAAATGACCACACCCATTTTCTAAGACCCTGGGGGTCAGGGGCTCAAACAAAATATCAGGTGCAACACTAAACCACAGATCCATCATATTGCAAAAAGAATTAGGTCTCCATCATTTATAGTGTCAGAGGAGTTGCAAGCACAAGATTACATAGAATGATAAAGGAAAAAATGACCACACCCATTTTCTAAGACCCTGGGGGTCAGGGGCTCAAACAAAATATCAGGTGCACAACTAGACCACAGACCCATCATATTGCAAAAAGAATTAAGTCTTCATCATTTATAGTGTCAGAGGAGTTGCGAGCACAAGAGTACATAGAGTTATATAGGAGAAAATGACCACACCCATTTCTAAGACCCTGGGGGTCAGGGACTCAAACAAAATATCAGGTGCACAACTAGACCACAGACCCATCATATTGCAAAAAGAATTAAGTCTCTATCATTTATAGTGTCAGAGGAGTTGTGAGCACAATATTACATAGAGTTATATAGGTGAAAATGACCACATCCATTTTCTAAGACCCTGGGGGTCAGGTGCTCAAACAAAATATCATGTGCACAGCTAGACCACAGACCCATCATATTGCAAAAAGAATTAAGTCTCTATCATTTATAGTGTCAGAGGAGTTGCGAGCACAAGATTACATAGAGTTATATAGGAGAAAATAACCACACCCATTTCTAAGACCCTGGGGGTCAGGGGTTCAAACAAAATATCAGGTGCACAGCTAGACCACAGACCCATCATATTGCAAAAAGAATTAAGTCTTCATCATTTATAGTGTCAGAGGAGTTGCGAGCACAAGAGTACATAGAGTTATATAGGAGAAAATGACCACACCCATTTCTAAGACCCTGGGGGTCAGGGACTCAAACAAAATATCAGGTGCACAACTAGACCACAGACCCATCATATTGCAAAAAGAATTAAGTCTCTATCATTTATAGTGTCAGAGGAGTTGTGAGCACAATATTACATAGAGTTATATAGGAGAAAATAACCACACCCATTTCTAAGACCCTGGGGGTCAGGGGCTCAAACAAAATATCAGGTGCACAACTAGACCACAGACCCATCATATTGCAAAAAGAATTAAGTCTCTATCATTTATAGTGTCAGAGGAGTTGCGAGCACAAGATTACATAGAGTTATATAGGAGAAAATGACCACACCCATTTTCTAAGACCCTGGGGGTCAGGGGCTCAAACAAAATATCAGGTGCAACACTAAACCACAGATCCATCATATTGCAAAAAGAATTAGGTCTCCATCATTTATAGTGTCAGAGGAGTTGCAAGCACAAGATTACATAGAATGATAAAGGAAAAAATGACCACACCCATTTTCTAAGACCCTGGGGGTCAGGGGCTCAAACAAAATATCAGGTGCACAACTAGACCACAGACCCATCATATTGCAAAAAGAATTAAGTCTCTATCATTTATAGTGTCAGAGGAGTTGCGAGCACAAGATTACATAGAGTTATATAGGAGAAAATGACCACACCCATTTTCTAAGACCCTGGGGGTCAGGGGCTCAAACAAAATATCAGGTGCAACACTAAACCACAGATCCATCATATTGCAAAAAGAATTAGGTCTCCATCATTTATAGTGTCAGAGGAGTTGCAAGCACAAGATTACATAGAATGAAAAAGGAAAACATAGGTAATCACAGATTACGAAGCTCACCTCGTGACAGCAAAATTCAATTCAAACATATTTCTTAGTACATGTATATTGGCTTTTAAAGGCAAAACCACTCAAGCAGAAAAAGTAGGTCAAGGTCATTTTATGAAAGTTTGATCAAAGATACATCTAATATGCAAGTTTGGTACATGTAGCAGTTATACTTTGCTCAATATTGGCTTTATAGAGCAAAATCACTCAAGCGGAAAAAGTAGGTCAAGGTCATTTTATGAAAGATTGATCAAAGATATATCCAATATGCAAGTTTGGTACATGTATCACTTATACTTTGCTCAATATTGGCTTTTCAAGGCAAAATCACTCAAGCGGAAAAAGTAGGTCGAGGTCATTTTATGAAAGTTTGATCAAAGATACATCTAATATGCAAGTTTGGAACATCTAGCACTTATACTTTGCTCAATATTGGCTTTATAGAGCAAAATCACTCAAGCGGAAAAAGTAGGTCAAGGTCATTTTATGAAAGATTGATCAAAGATATATCCAATATGCAAGTTTGGTACATGTATCACTTATACTTTGCTCAATATTGGCTTTTAAAGGAAAAATCACTCAAGCGGAAAAAGTAGGTCGAGGTCATTTTATGAAAGTTTGATCAAAGATACATCTAATATGCAAGTTTGGAACATCTAGCACTTATACTTTGCTCAATATTGGCTTTTAAAAGCGAAATCACTCAAGTGGAAAAAGTAGGTCAGATGCTGCATCCGATGCATGTGTCCATCTCGGCATCCAAAGATGAATCACTTGTGCAAGTTTGGTTACTGTAGCATTAGTACTTTGTCAGATACTGAGCTACCCCAAACTTCTTATCCAAATCACTCAAGCGGAAAATGTAGGTCAGATGCTGCATCTGATGCATGGGTTCACCTCAGCATCCAAAGATGAATCACTTGTGCCAGTTTGGTTACTGTAGCATTTGCACTTTGTCAGATACTGAGCTACCCCAAACTTCTTAACCAAGTCACTCAAGCGGAAAATGTAGGTCAGATGCTGCATCCCATGCATGGGTTCACCTCAGCATCCAAAGATGAATCACTTGTGCAAGTTTGGTTACTGTAGCATCAGTACTTTGTCAGATACTGAGCTACCCCAAACTTCTTAACCAAGTCACTCAAGCAGAAAATGTAGGTCAGATGCTGCATACGATGCATGGGTTCACCTCAGCATCCAAAGATGAATCACTTGTGCAAGTTTGGTTACTTTAGCATTAGTACTTTGTCAGATACTGAGCTACCCCAAACTTCTTAACCAAGTCACTCAAGCGGAAAATGTAGGTCAGATGCTGCATACGATGCATGGGTTCACCTCAGCATCCAAAGATGAATCACTTGTGCCAGTTTGGTTACGGTAGCATTAGTACTTTGTCAGATACTGAGCTACCCCAAACTTCTTAACCAAGTCACTCAAGCGGAAAATGTAGGTCAGATGCTGCATCCGATGCATGGGTTCACCTCAGCATCCAAAGTTGAATCACTTGTGCCAGTTTGGTTACTGTAGCATTAGTACTTTGTCAGATACTGAGCTACCCCAAACTTCTTAACCGGACGCGGACGCGGACACGGACGCGGACACGGACGCGGACGAGGACGCGGACGCGTGGGGTTATAGCATAAGCTCACTCAACTTCGTCGAGGTGAGCTAAAAATGACCACACCCATTTTCTAAGACCCTGGGGGACAGGGGCTCAAACAAAATATAAGGTGCACAATAAGACCACAGACCCATCATATTGCAAAAAGAATTAAGTCTCCATCATTTATAGTGCCAGAGGAGTTGCAGCACAAGATTACATAGAGTTATATAGGAGAAAATGACCACACCCATTTTCTAAGACCCTGGGGGACAGGGGCTCAAACAAAATATAAGGTGCACAATAAGACCACAGACCCATCATATTGCAAAAAGAATTAAGTCTCCATCATTTATAGTGTCAGAGGAGTTGCGAGCACAAGATTAAATAGAGTTATATATAAGAAAATGACCACACCCATTTTCTAAGACCCTGGGGGTCAGGGGCTCAGACAAAATATCAGGTGCACAAAAAGACCACAGACCCATCATATTGCAAAAAGAATTAAGTCTCCATCATTCATAGTGTCAGAGGAGTTGCAAGCACAAGATTACATAGAGTTATATAGGAGAAAATGACCACACCCATTTCTAAGACCCTGGGGGTCAGGGACTCAAACAAAATATCAGGTGCACAACTAGACCACAGACCCATCATATTGCAAAAAGAATTAAGTCTCTTTCATTTATAGTGTCAGAGGAGTTGCGAGCACAAGAGTACATAGAGTTATATAGGAGAAAATGACCACACCCATTTCTAAGACCCTGGGGGTCAGGGACTCAAACAAAATATCAGGTGCACAACTAGACCACAGACCCATCATATTGCAAAAAGAATTAAGTCTCTATCATTTATAGTGTCAGAGGAGTTGTGAGCACAATATTACATAGAGTTATATAGGAGAAAATAACCACACCCATTTCTAAGACCCTGGGGGTCAGGGGCTCAAACAAAATATCAGGTGCACAACTAGACCACAGACCCATCATATTGCAAAAAGAATTAAGTCTCTATCATTTATAGTGTCAGAGGAGTTGCGAGCACAAGATTACATAGAGTTATATAGGAGAAAATGACCACACCCATTTTCTAAGACCCTGGGGGTCAGGGGCTCAAACAAAATATCAGGTGCACAGCTAGACCACAGACCCATCATATTGCAAAAAGAATTAAGTCTCTATCATTTATAGTGTCAGAGGAGTTGCGAGCACAAGATTACATAGAGTTATATAGGAGAAAATGACCACACCCATTTCTAAGACCCTGGGGGTCAGGGGCTCAAACAAAATATCAGGTGCACAACTAGACCACAGACCCATCATATTGCAAAAAGAATTAAGTCTCTATCATTTATAGTGTCAGAGGAGTTGCGAGCACAAGATTACATAGAGTTATATAGGAGATAATGACCACACCCATTTTCTAAGACCCTGGGGGTCAGGGGCTCAAACAAAATATCAGGTGCACAACTAGACCACATACTTATCATATTGCAAAAAGAATTAAGTCTCCATCATTTATAGTGTCAGAGGAGTTGCGAGCACAAGATTACATAGATTTTCATAACCACGCCCATTTTCTAAGACCCTGGGGGTCAAGGGCTGAAACTAAATGTCAGGTGCACAACTAGACCACATACCAAGTAGGATGCAAAAAGAATTAACTTTCTATCACCTATGGTTTGAGAGGAGTTGCGAGCACAAGAACTGTTTACGGACGGACGGACGGACAGACGGACAGACGGACGGACGCCGGACGACGGGGTATCGCATAAGCTCGACTGGTCTGAGACCAGTAGAGCTAAAAAAACCACTACAACTGGAGGTTTAATTAGAATTTCTGATCCAAGCTGGAAAAAATAAAGATCAAGAAACAGTCATTTGATTAAATTCAGATTAAAAAAAAAATGGGGTTGCCCCCCCCCCCCAACATAAAAGTGATCGCTCCCTAAAAATTACTGAGTATACTTTTTATACAAGTAGTATCGTTTACCAAAAGCTGGCCGTCAGTTAGCTGAATTTAAAAGTTGTAAATTCTAGTAAGAAAAAAAAAAATCGGAAAACACGAGACCAGTCGCACATTTCCGGGCTTTTGCGTTGCGGTTTTTTTTTTCAGTGTGTTAGAAATTGTCTAAACGAGAGAAGGGACTACTTTTTTGATAAGCTAGTTTACGAACGTACAAAAAAAGTACTTCGAAATTTCTCTTATTTTTCGAGATTATTTTAAAGATCTGTTTTCTCGTGGGTGGTTCCATACTAAAAATCAGGGGGGGGGGGTTTCAGCATAAGGTTTTTAAATAAATCGTAAAAACGAGATAAAATAAGAATTTCTTTTCAGTTTTCCAGGATTGGTCCTAAACTGCCTAACATCCCTTCTTGTACACTCCAGAATATCAACACATGCATCACGAATTATTACTGTCCTTTCGAAATTTTGGAAGATAATCACATCACGAGTCCTTTAACAATTTTTGAAAACTCCCTTTTTCCAAGTTTTAAGTCCTTTTTTTTCCTTACTTTTCATAGGCAAATAATTCCGATTAACTGATAAATGGTCAATGATTAATTTAAACATCCACTCAACTTGTTTTCATTTTCCATAGAGAAATATTGCCCGAGGCATAAAAGTTTGATAGATTTAGGGGCTGTATCAGAAAATCCCTATATCTGCCCGATCGAACCATGCACTAAGTCGGTTGGTACACTCTTTTCTCGTCCCCTCGACATGCTCCCTCGCTTCGCTCGGGACCATATCTCGGGGTACTTGAAAATCGTGTACCAACCTTTACTTGGTACGCACCAAGTCATTTCTGACCAGCAATTATCTATTGTGTAAAGGTGCGAACCATGCACTAATTTTCGATACAATGCATGTCTGCTTTTATCTTAAGCCACCTATTGTCGTTCTGTAATTATGACATTTAGCCTTTTGATAACCCGTGTATTTCTCGCAAGAAACTAAATATAAACAATGATTTTGGAGTAGAAGGATGTTTTTGGATCACAAAATTTATACTTGCGTGGGAAACCAGAAATTATAACCAAGGGTTTAAAGCCTGCGTCGTTGATGCTTTAAACGAGTGAACTGTATCATGTATATTTCTATTATTGTACGCGTATTGATACGTAAACCCAGTAGCAAAACGTTCGCAGTTGTATATGTAATCATGCATGATCGTATTTCATTTCACATTAAATAAATCTTTGAACAATTTTTGAATTTTTCATATTTGTAGATTAGAGAAAATCAGACTCAGCGAAAAAAGTCACACCTTTTTAGGGTCATTTTCGCGAAATTTATCCTACGCGAAAATAACCCGATATACGGTAATTAGGTAAAACACTTGGCCGAAATCCCTTGCAGGGATGTATTAATCCTCTATTTCCATCTTGTTCAATTCGAAACAAATATTTGTGTTATATATTTAACAACAAATTGTTCCTCTGTCTGAAGAGCTAAACAAGAAGACCCCTTGTCCAATGAAATCAATGTTATTTTAATTTGATAAATGAATTCATGTAAGTTATTTGCAGGCGCTGGTTGAATTTAATACTCACCAAGAAACAATTTGTATATGATACTAAATCTGTAAAATTCCATGCATTGTATTTGTTATAAACTGAGTTATCCAGATGACAATCAACATCATCATAATAAAATTTAGTAACCAACGATCGAACCATGGATTAATTTTTTTAATGAAACAGAGGTGTCCTAATCTGGACGATTATTTCATGAATCACAATAAAGGAAATGGGTGAGTGAAGGTGAAATCCGAAGTCAGAATACAAATATCATAATCAATGACCTTGAAAAGCGAAAAACAAAACTTCAAGTCATTACATTATACAAAAGATCTTTTGGTGTCTCTTGTGGTGCTCGTCCAATCTGTGTTTTCGCGTTTGGGTATTTCGGTGTTTTGTTGTGGGTGCTGCGACTGAGTCTTGTTGGAGATCTCCTGTATAGCAAAATGTTAATTCCCACATTCCTTGTATCAGCGCATTCTTAAAATTTGCTTACTAACTGTAACGATGGGACTCCAAATGACGGGCCTTGTCCAAACCTCGTAATAGAAGACAGGGTCCTGATCATCTGTCCTCTCTGAAAGATGATCGGACTCCTCGAGTGATTGCATAATTAGCTAGCTCCAGCCGGCGGAGCATTGAATGTTTTTTCGCACGCGCTAATGATTTGGATGATCACTGACGAGGGTTTAGTACCCGAAACGTGCATGTCTGGTCCATGTTGTAAATTTATCAGGTTTTAAATGATGCTATTGAATTTTATGACGTTTAACATTTGAACTACTTGGTGAGTGTCACTGCTGGTGGACCAAGAGTCCCCGAGGGCACACGTAGCCAAGTTCCATCAACTTCGGTTGATCGTCTGTCTCTTCAACGCATTTGAAATTTTCCGTTACAAAATTTCTTGAAATCTCTAAAACGTGGGTCCTGTAGCATCATATCCCACCCATTCTGCTACTTCTTTTGGTACATTTTTGGACAATCATAATAATTTTCATACTTTTTGGCCAAATTACATTGTTTAGACTGAGGATCACTGACGAGGGTTTAGTACCCGAAACGTGCATGTCTGGTCCGTGTTGTAAATTTATCAGGTTTTAAATGATGCTATTGAATTTTAAGACGTTTAACATTTACGTATTCATCTGTTTGTTACTTGGAGCCCTGCGATTTACTTTCTTGGTTATGCCGTTATCTTTCAGTGAGGAGACTATTAAACACAACAATAATGCGTTCTTTTAATCCGCTGGCTAACCAATAAGTGGGAGGGTTTTAAAGATGTCCGTATTCATTGTTCTTCTTTGATCTTTTGGTGTCCTTTGTTATGCTTGTTCAATCTTTGTTGTTGGTGCTGCAACTGAGTCTTGTTGGAGATCTCCTATCTTCCCAACAGAGACGAGATCATGTACCTGTTGGAGAGTTAGGATCTAGAAAAAGATGTTACTTCAGACATGCTGAAAATGTGAAAGCTGTTGAATGTACCAAACTCAGTGTTTTCGAATGGTTCTAGTCCAAATACTTTTCAGCATTGAGGACAGTGATGTAAAAAGTGCTTTAAAAATATCAGTAACAGAGTCAGTCATTAAAAATGTGCATACCCCTGGCTGGTTAGTTTTTCGGTAAGTCGTCATGACAGTAAGTGTTTTGAATATATTCCCCTGACATTGTCGCCATAGCACTTCCTATATAGACATAACGTCAGACAGTGCATGGATTTTATATATTTTCATTTCCATGCTTAAACATCGACGGCGGGTGCGGCTAGCAACCAGGGGATGCTTACTCCCCCCAGGCACCTGGTCCCAACTCTAGCTTGCTAGGGGTCCGTCGATGTTTAATTTTGTGCTCTATTGTGCGTGCTGTTAAGCTTACCGTCAGGATCTTCTTTAACTCATTGCTCTCAGAACGAAGTCCTGCTCTGGAATAGCCTTTCCTCTCCTATACAAATGCATCATACAGGCAGGGGACTAGAGAATGTCGCTACATCAGAATGAATCTTTTGTAGTTGTCACATATTGCGTAATATATATTAGAGTTATGTATTTTAATTGAGAGTATGTAACCAACGAATGTATGCTTAGAATCAAAGTACCATATTCTTCTTTTTTCGTCAGAATACGAGTACTGAATAAAGTCGGTTTTATAGGAGAATAGAAGTGAAACACGGAGAAAAGTGGCTGCCAAAAGAGTATTGACATCTTTTGAAAGTCAGTCCCTTCGAAAATTTAATTAATAATTTTTTTCTAAGTAAAAATCCCAAGACATCCGCTGGAGTGCACTGTATCAGAACTTTTCTGGTGAACTCAAGGTAGCCATTGTCATTATGAAGTTGGGCAGCTTCAATAAAGATTATTTTTGGAGATCACTTCTTCGTGCCTTGAACCTTGGTACGGTTACATAGCGCAGGTGGGGTTTTTTCGCTCAGTTTTGGAATTCATAAAGTATACCATGAGGTTTTTTGGGGTTTTTTTTCGCTTGGTTTTCAATTTCGACTGGTTTTCCATGAATTTTTGTTTAAGGTACTTTCAACGATGCAATTTTACAGTTGCTGAATGGTCGAATGCAAATTAGTCCATGCAGTATTAAACTGAATCGACCTTACAGGAAATTTGGAGCCGCATACTCTCTGAGAAGAAAACACACAAATTTTAATTCTAAAAATAAAACCAGAGGGCACTACTGAAATTTGGTGGCTTATGAAAAGCCCTTTGGCTGGAAGCATCACTGATGAGGGTTTAATATCCGAAAAACGTGCATAATAAATTGGTTTGAAATTTTCTTCAAGAGGGTATAGAGTTGGAGCCCTTTCGCATTATTGATTTGTAAAATGAGAAAGATCAAATTTAAAGTAGATTGGATATTGTAAAAGGGTAGCCATGGCCTCTTTTGTTGTAGATATGAACTGAAATCCAAAGACAAAGTCAAATTTTCTCCATAATTTATTATCTGTGATCTGATATGATTCTCAGACATTCAGACATACATTTAAAACATATAAAGTTAAATTTTTCTTTATATCTCTACATTAAAACATATAACAAAAATTTAACAAAAGATACAGGCAAAAACAAGCAGGGTTACACAATCAAAGCACTTCAAACTGACAGTCTTGAATAAAATATGTCATCAAATTCATTACATTTAGATTGTAAAACAATCAATTCTGTAAAATCTTTAATTGCTCAAACCAAGCATTTACATGTATAAATAAAACAAACTCTTCAGTTAATCTATGGATATGTTGCATCATTCACTCATCAATAAATCAGTTAGATGCATCTAAACATTTAAAAGATTTCAAATCCGAATGTGCAAAAAGGAACATTATGCAGTCTTTGTATACTTTGAATTTGAAAACGACCTTGACCTTGAAAGTGACCTTGACATTCAAGGAGGCATCAAGTACATGTATAATTTACAGTGTGTCCAATCACAACTGACCGCCAATACCATTTTCATGCATACAAGCATACCAATGTTGGACAGAAAATCAAATCAAAGTAAAACAGTTTACTATAAAACTGAATTTTGGCGCAAACAATCTACAGGCATAATATATGTTTTCTTTTATGGAAGTTCCGCAAAAACACCTATTGTAAACAAATGACCTTTGTATTTAAGATGTTGTATTTATACATTCATATACTATATAAAAGAATTCAAGAAGGTTATAGGGTTGAGTTTTCAAAATTGAAAAGCAAAAATATCTTACTAAGCAGAGGCAAACAAAGTGTAGAAAAAATGTTATAACTATCCAGCACTTAGAGTCCATATTTATAGATTAATAAGTCAAGGTCAAGCACAATATGATAAAACTGTAAACATCGAAATTTTCACATGGGGGTAATTTTCACATTTTTCAATTTTTAATCAATAGACATTCCCCCATGCGAAAATATCCGCGCTGCATTCTTCCTAAGGGAAAGACATAATGATTTCTATCGAGAATTTTTCCCCCACATGTAACGTCTTGATGTTAGAATCATGAAATTTTCCCCCAGCGAAAATTACCACGTTTACAGTATTGATTTACAACATTGTCTCTGAGCTTCTGAACTGAGAATCATGATAAACATTGACTTATAAAGGTAAAAATAGTTGTTCACCTCTAAAAGTTGCGTTGATAGTTCAAAGGTTTTCTACACAACAGTTTTACAAAATTTGAATGTTTCTACTCAAATTCAATGAGACTTTGAAGGCAAGTGACCTGCTCAAGAAACTACTAAAACACAAGCAGGATGTAGGTTAAATATTTAGGGGAACAAACTTTCGAAGAAAAAGAAAAATTAATACAACTAACCGAATGCATGGCATCAGTTTAAAAGAATTAGATTTATAGAGAGAATAAGTGTCTTAATTTGTGTTTTGTTACGGGTATACAACACACAGCAAGTCGTTTATCGTACATGTAATGCGTGTTAGCGGATTTCATGCGATAAATGCACTTGCTGTGTGTTGTATACCCGTAATAAAACACAAATTATGACAGTTATTCTATATATATGCACTATAGTTGTCTATTTCATTCTTGTTTTCTAAAATTGCCTTTTCTAGGTAAAAGAGTGACGTCAAAATTCAAATCACCGCGGGTTCAGTTTGCAGGTTAGAACAGCCGTCGCGGCATGTTTCTTTAGATCTTATGCATTGTGACGTCACGAGTGTTAATACACGAATTGCAGCACGTTCCTTTCAAAAGTAACATCTCAGGGAATTACATTGGTTGTGCATATATACAGATATGTGATTATGTCAAAACATGTAAGAATGTTTAAAAATTTATGACAATATTGAAACCGTACCTGGTTGTACAAATAAATCACTGATCAAATTTCATACATTTAACAAGGTGATTTAAATAGGTGTGGGTGTCAGGATGGAAGACAAATAATACAAAATGAAAAATGAACTCTCTCTCAGAAAGTTTAATCAAATATAAGGATCACTCTCTCTCATAAATGTAACCATGCATTCAATGTTGCTTAAGCGTAATGATATGATCAGTAAAAGTCAGCGATGAAGAAATTGACCCTTCCGAACGCGGGAAAAATTTGAGAAATTTCATGACGTCACAATGCGATTTCGATGTTTGACCGAGGTTCGAAGCTTGTTTGTCCGAGGTAAAAGTATTGTGACGTCACGAAATTTTGCATATTTTTCCCACAATTGGAAGGGTCAATTACATAGAATTACAACATCTATGGCACTTTCTACTTGTGAACATAAATTTCAAAGGTTTTTTGTTTTTACCAACAAACAAACCTTGCCAAGGTCAAACTGCTGTATGAATGGTCCTCTTGTCAAAATTGAATATAAAGAATTAAGTCTTTTACAATCTGTATTGTTCTATAAGAATTAGCAAAGAATAAAAATAAATCCTACTATAATTTGTTTTAAGGTAGTCGACCCATAACTAAAGAATGGATAGTGCGAAAATACCTTTTCCATCACATTACAATTTGTTATATTCATGTAGCAAAAGTTGATGACAGTGCGATTAGGGGATTCCCAAAAAAATTGGCTTCGAAATTTTATGAATTTAATTTTTTGAGAAAACCTCATGAATGTATATATTTTTGAAAAGGTCTTTTTGATATTTATTTCAATAAAATCGGACTTGAAACAAAAAGGTTCATCGGCAAAAAGCATAATTTTGAGCGGAAGTAGGCAGTTATGGGAAGTGGAAGTAGGCAGTTATGGGTTTACAACCTTAACTAAAGACCACAGAGAACATTTTTAAATTAAGCTTGTAAAATTCATTTGTATGCTCCTGAGAGCTAAATGCAGTGCAACTGTTTCAGATCTTCATGTAATACTGTCTTATAAATAGTACAGTATCTACTATTTATGCTTACAGAGATAATGAAAAAGCAAGAAAAAAGGAAATCATCAACACATGACAAGCAAGTACTGAATTGTTATACTAGAACAATGTTTCAAGAAGTAATCTTTATAATTACATAGATGCAAAAAAAATCCCTTCTCTGATTCGCTAAAACCACAGTTTAATAATATGCTCAAACATTATATCCATCCAGGATGACGTTGATTTACTGTAAAGGTTCTTTTATGATCTACTGAGGGAGACATAAAAATTTACATGGAAGACAAAAATTTCATCTTTTCCCATGCGGCACAATGCTCCAATCGAGAAAAGATGTAAAATTTCTATCATGAGTGTAAATTCTTATGTCTTTCTCGGTTGAAAGTGAAAGAATCCATTTCTTTTCGATGCATTAGTAGTTATTACTTTGTCAAACCAGATTTTTAACAATTTCTACGCAATATCATTTTAATTTTTGACCAATTGAGGAGTCTTACATTTGTAAATTTTGTCTTGTTTTTTTCGATTTCAACGACACAATATTCATTAAATTGTAAAATAAAATTAAATTGGTAAAATAAATCACAATATCTTATGCAAAAAAATATTTTGTAAGTGACACAGGATTCAATTTAGTAATACATGTACAGCTGACACTCGTTATCTCGAAGTCGATGGGCCTACTGAAAGTACTTCGACATAAGCGGAGTTCGAGATAAACGTCAGTCGAATTTACTCTTTATTTTAGAATGTTTTGTACCACCTATAAGGCTTAAAGAATCGTTTTGCTATTGTATTTTATACATTATAGATGTCGGAGTATAAAAGGCTACTCATGTTGACAATGGAAACAAGCATTTTATTTCACAACGTAGAAATAATTCTAGAAGTGCCATTAACGTTGTCTTAACACTTTAAAAATTTTACGAAGAGGCGCATTGAGAACGTCAGATATTTTTATTCTTTGTGTGTCCCCCTCCCTTCCGCGCTGATCGCCTCCACCCTTATATAATACCAGTTTGGTTGTTTCACTACGTAGAAATGATTCTAGAAGTGCCATAAACATAGTCTTAACGCTTAAATTTTACGAAGAGGCGCATTGAGAACGTAAGATAGTTTTATTCTTTGTGTGCCCCCTCCCTTCCGCATCGATCGCCTCGACCCTGATATAATACCAGTTTGGTTGTCTTATGAATCTGTCATGTGCTGTTGACCTTCAAGAATTTTAGATCATTGTGTTATCAAATTACAATAAAGACATTTGTGCGTACGCTATTTAATTTTTCGTCTGCTAGATTTCAATGTCGCACATGTCTTCATCCTTCGCTTGAATTAAATCGTATGCAATCAAGTCTTAGTGTATGAATTTTTATGTTTGGATTATTTTGTAGATTATCAGTATCATTGTTGCTCAAATTGCTTTATTTCAGTTACGATGAATCTTGCCAATTTTTTTCCCCTTTTTTTAGCCGTTGTTTCTTTAAAAATTTCAACACAACAAACAAGGGAGTTTTAATGATTGAAACATGCACTTATTATTGTTTCAGCATTGATATTATGATCTTATTAACTGCTATCCTCCTTAATTTATTGATGTCACGGTCGATCAAACAACGGCGTTACCGATACCTATAGTTGTTTGTTTACCATGCGATTTCACTATTATTTGGAGCGTTAATTGGTTTGTTTATACAAACATTAGGACTTCGACTTAACGAGTATGAAATACATGAGGAAAGTGACTTGGGACTTAAAAATACTTCGAGATAAGCGAAATTTCGAGATAACCGATTTCGAGTTATCCGAAGTCAAATTGGTTAGAATATGAAGGAAAAAAGTTGGGACCGTCGCTCGACTTCGAGATAAACGGAATTTCGAGATAACCGAGTTTGAGATAACGAGTGTCAGCTGTATTTAGTGCACTTAGATTTAGTGAGTCATTGTCTAGTAACCCGCTTTGCAATGATTAACAATGATGTAAGGAATTGACCTAAATTAACAGCAAGTAAGGTAAGTGGTGAAGGTACAGGTTTTGTGCTCGTTCTAAAGGTTGGTACATTCTAAATAAAGGAAGGTTTTGATGTAAGGTTGAACATGATAATGGCATGGAATAAGCTAATCAGGAAAAAATGCTCAAGCTTCAAATCATTGAATCTTTTCAAATACAAACCATTGATGAAATCTCTCATTTGTTTGGTACACATGTACAGGTTTTTTAAAGAATCACAATCAAAAAATTTTAAATATTCATCCCATAAAAATCATTCATATGGTTGTGGAACATAAAAGCACCTAAAACATATTGCTATTATACCATAACATGTGCGTAATGTTTATGTTACATTCTAGATTATCACAAGGTGTGGTTGCATGTTGCATGTGTAATACAACGAAAAATGACAGGGAATTTTAGGAGATTTTTTGGAGATTAAAAATGTTTAAATTTTTCACACAGACAACGGCCTAACTTTCCGTGGCCGTAAAGTCACCCCAGATATTATCCGAGCCTGTGGAATCCAAGGATTCACTGGAGCGTGTCAGCAGACGTCGCGGTTGCAGAGAATTTCCATCCGTATTAAGGACAGACGTGGAATGTAAGATATCATCTGGATCATTATGGGTATCTATTTTAGATATATCTACACTGTCTAATGAAGCAATTGTTGCCGTGTCTATACTAGTGGCGTCACCTGCTGGCACAGTCGACGAATGCGGAATGGCTGAGAGATCGGAACTAGAGCTTCCCTCTTTATGGGAAGGGCTGTTTCTCTGAAACTGAGCTGTTTCGTTTGAAAAATGCACTCTGACTCGATCCCTCCTCGGTGATTCCAGCTCACTCTCGGAGGAATCTTTCGAGTCGCAGTCATTTTGAAGTAAAGCTGTTGTAGAGGAATGCCTTTCCAATGAGGCAGAATGACCGGAAGAGTTTTGTGATAAAGGTACATTAGCACATGTTTCTGCATCGTTCTGAGCCCTGTCACATGACACAGTACCGCTCACTGATTGGTCAGTAGTTCCTCCTTGGTTTTGTTGTCTACTCCTGGTTCTGGAGGACCTACGTCCACTTCGTCTTCTTTCCTGATTTTGAGTTCCCTGATCGGTAGAATTCAGCTGGTCTAAATATTCCCTCCTAACTTCTTCATATGGACGGGAAGTAAGCATAGCCTCATGGTAAGTAGGAGGGGCACGCCTTCGTAAAAATTCCGCATATAATCTAGAAAGTGGTGTTTCATGGTGAGGACCATGGTGTTGATGCATACGTAGATTATAAAGTTTACATGTACAACCAAGGGCAACCACTAACAACAGACCGCAGACTAACGATCCTACCACAGCTGCTATGATGATTAAATTGGTGCTTCCTGAAAAGTGAAAATTATTTCAGTGCTTCATATTGAGTCTTTGCGGAATACAGAGTTTTTTCCCCTTACAGACGGTATCTGACGTAAAAACCGTTGTGACGTCATGAAAATGGTATGGTAACGTCGATTTTATACCATTATTTCCCAGACTTTTAAGACTGTTTCCATAGAATTTGATGACGTCATCATCAGTCTACATCAGATACCGTCTCAAATGGGAAGTAACTCTGCTTTACGAAAATAGCAAATACCTAGTCATCAAGTTTATTCATAAATTCAAAAAAATTACAACTGTCTTACACATTTAACATAAATGCATTCCAAATATACCGACATACTATGGTGTCATAATAAATCATCATAGACTGTCACAATGTAAGACTGTTGACTGAAACAGGTTCAAAACATAATGGATCTTTACATAGTGTATTTCTTTTACAATTTACAGAATATTTTCTACGTACGTATACATCTCTGTTCGTCTGAGCTATCTCCACAGTCGTCTGTCTTGTCACATTTCCACGTTTCGTATATACACTTTTTGTTATCACAAAGGAATGTTCCATTATGAGATCCACATTGAGTTGGAGCTGCAAGATAATGTAGTGAAATATACTTACTGTCCTGTTCACTAAATCCAGAGCACCCTGTTTTGACGATTTATTCTGTCGTCTGAAGAATTTTGCTATAAATAATTGTTTCCGAGAATGAACCTCCTTTAGTCGTGACTGGAAATTAACTTCAACTTACCCTATCAGCTACCTTCAAACGGCAATATGAAAAATAAAATGTCTACAGGAAATTCCCATGTTAATTTCAAGCTGCCGCCATATTGTTCTCCGTGTCAACAATAGTAAACAGTGACGTCAAAGCTTCCAACGTCACACATTTTCAGCAATTTTACTATCGAAAATCCCCGTAGACATTTTATTTTCCGTCCTATTTCTAACTTAACTGATGCATAGCCAAAACAATGGTATTTTCTGTTACGACTAAAGGAGTACTATAAAACTGATATCTTTTTGGAAAATGACATTATCATATTTTAGAGAAAACCGGGAAAACAGGGTGCTCTGGAATTAGTGAACAGGACAGTAGGTAGACAGTGTTTGGGGTATAGAACTATATTTCAGAATCTTTAATTTTGAATTAAAGGTATTGAAAGTGGTAATACATGTACTTCATCATCAATGAAGAAATTTGAAGCAGAATGACATTCTGTTTTGCTGTTACTTATCCCCTGTTACAACGTCAGACAGTGCATGAGTTTCATATATTGTTTTTATTATCGTGCTTAAACATCGACGGCAGGTGCAGCTAGCCAACAGGGGATGCTTACTCCTCCCGGGCACCTGGTCCCACCTCTGGCTTGCTAGGGGTCCGTCGATGCTTTATTTTGTGCTCTATTGTGAGTGCTGTTGAGATTATCGTCAGGATCTTCTTTAACTCATTTGTGTCACACTTATGCCCTTTGCCGTGTGGAGCTCGTAAAAAAGTTCCCCGCGAGGGGTTTGACAGTAAGTGTTTTGAATTTATTTTCCTGACATTGTCGCCATAGCACTTTCTATATAGACAACGTCAGACAGTGCATGAGTTTCATATATTGTTTTTATTATCGTGCTTTAACATCGACGGCGGGTGCAGCTAGCCAACAGGGGATGCTTACTCCTCCCGGGCACCTGGTCCCACCTCTGGCTTGCTAGGGGTCCGTCGATGCTTTATTTTGTGCTCTATTGTGAGTGCTGTTGAGATTATCGTCAGGATCTTCTTTAACTTACATGTATCTATATTACAATCAATTTACTCCAACTTATTTCAAAAATCTTCATAAACATGAGATCAAAATTAGAATATGTGGAAATAAATGTTAATTTGATGAATTTTCAAATCATAATTCAGATATCTAATGGTTCCTAATGATTAGATTATAAGCCTTTATAACCGCCTAGGCAATAGACTGAATTTTTTAACAAAATTTTTAGGGATTAAGCTTATTACCTGATTTTTCTAGGCATTTACTAAGTGACTAGTCATTAAGCTAATGCCTAGGGAATAGACTTAATGCCTAATTTTGCTTATTGCCGCTAACATATATATGTATACAGGCATAAAGTCTTCTTCTTTCTAATTACGTTTTACATTACAGTATGTATATTGTGTTGGTAGAAACTTACAACAGTTAAGTTCGTCAGCCATATTTGTACAGTGTCCTACTCCATTACATCTATGTCTCATATCATAACACTGAGAGCTCCTCTTACCACAGCTGTACATCTGGTGACATATCCCTGTAACGTACATTTATAATCAAAATACTAGTACATATAGAGGACTCCTAAAAGTTTCCTTAAAGAAAGGTTCCACTGACATGTAAATGTATTAGCAGACCAATGGAAAGGGCACATGTTTTGGTCAACCCACTTTCATTTGGTAATTGTACAAAACAAAAGTCATTATGCTTTTTGGGAGGCTAGAAACTTCCCCTTTCATTGTCAAAATTAAGATCTGTCAACGGGAATCTGTCTGTCAAAACTGCTGGATACACCAATTTTAGGAAAATGTAAGTATATAAATAAACGATATACATGTATACATGTACATAAATTTCATACCACAGGAGAGTTCATCTCCTCCCTGTTGTCTGCAGTCCCAGTTGTCATCACAACGTTGATTTTTCTGGAAACAGTCAAGTTCTCCTAAACCACATGGTAACTGGTCAGACAGACAAGTACCTAGAAGTACAAGTACCCAAAGTATAATTACATGTACAAGTATATCAAAAATATCAAGGAAGATGTAGAACATTCATTGCAAGATAAAAGAAAGAATATGGGTTATCAATTCTGTTTTAGCCATTTCAGCAATAGGTGTACAATATCAAATACTACAGAATTTTATTGCTTCTTTTTTCTTACATGATAAAGTACATGTGCATAAATAAAATACAATTTCAAACATCCATTACATGGAATTCTTTATTAACTACTGTAACAAACCTTTTCTTTGAAATGTGAGATTAAATCCTTTTTCCCCATAGCTGCCGTCAGAATGAAACTTAATTTTCAGCCAGTTTGTACTAGACTCGATCAACGAAGGTGGGCGATGCATTCCATAATATCGACCAATCAGAGCCTTCTTTGTTAAATCCTTCCCATCATATACCTCTACATAATCGGTATTTTCGTTCAGCTGTATATTGAAGTCCACAAATCGCACCTGAACTTTGTCGGTGACGGAGGCCATGTGTATGGTCCACATACAGTCTCTGTTACTAGGGTAGTCCTTGGGATATAGGGGTGAGTGTATCGTACCCGTCAAATTGTGAAAATGGTTCTGGCAGTCGTCTATATCATGGCCAGGTTCTTTATCTACATGTATAAGCAAGAAAATAAATCTCTATTAAAATGTCATGTAGTTATGTACTAGTTCACTTTCTTTCATTTTGAATAGCTGTAGAAAAAATCTACATGTATGTCAACTCATACAAAAAATGTAAATGCAGTCATTATCATTTTTTTTAAGAGGAAAACCTGTGAGTTCTATGGAAACATCACTTTGGTGCAATCATTAGATTCTCTTACAAGGAACAATTTAAAATGTTTTTAACTTTGCAATTGACATAGATTTTCTATGATATTTATTCAAGTTCTTTTTCAGTGGCATGTAATTCTCAATCCACTTGACTTTAGCAATTCATTTTGTGGCCATCTTGAAATCAACAATATTAAAGTAGGGTAACTAAATGTGATGAAGCTTGACAACTTACCACAGTTTCTTTCATCATCCCCTAGTAGACAGTCTTTCTTGCCATCACAGATTTGAGCCTTGTTCACACACATGTAGCCGTCCCCACTTCCTTTCCCAAAACAGAAAATACCATCACTACAGCTAACAGGTGGGGGTTTGGTGTCTGAAGTTATAAATAAATACATGTACATATAATGTCAGCATCATGCTTAAGGTAAGACCAAAATGAGATAAATTGGCATGTATTTCTTTTTTAACTTCTGTTGCACAGACCTTTTCATGTGATGTCCAGATGGTCTACTCAGAACAATTTTTCATATTGTATGGCACTTAACCAACTT
Organism: Pinctada fucata; assembly: GCA_028142955.1. NCBI lineage: Eukaryota > Metazoa > Mollusca > Bivalvia > Pterioida > Pteriidae > Pinctada > Pinctada fucata. The sequence goes on along the minus strand of AP027113.1, from coordinate 29,774,984 downwards.
GACAAAATCAAATGATCTACATGTAAAATTATGCTTCCTTTTGGAACCCTAAAAATCCCTTTTCTCTGTGGTCTTTGTTTGACATATAATCGACAGTCTATCAATAAAGGAATTTGCCTTAATAAAGAGATAAAACGAATATTCCTGATATTTCATTTTAGTTGTATAATTCCAAGTTTTGCTCAAAATGCTGCTGTTTTTCCCATTTTGAAAGGACCCTGGCCCATTCCAAAAATACCATGGAACAGCCCTATTAGTCTCAAAATAGCAATGAAAACATCCAAATAATGAGCATACATGTACATGTAGTTCTGAAAATAAGCAGTTTCATGAAAAGGGGGAAATTTGCTGAAAATGAAATGGAAAAAAAAGTTTTAATTCAGGGAATGTTACTTTTGCTGTTCAAATTCAAAAGGATCACGAGAGAGACAAACTTACGTGTTGGACAACTTTTCTCGTCACTATTGTCCCCACATTCATCCACTCCGTTACATCTCCAATCACTGTATATACATTTCCCGTTCTTACATCTAAATTCATCAGACAAACAATATGGAGCGGGAACAGGGCCTGGAACATAAACAATTAATTCATGTAGACATTGTTGATGACTACTAGTTCTAAACACGAAAACAAATACAAATATGGTCTTATCATATAAACGAATAGAATCTGTCATAAAATTTACATCGAAACACAGAAATTTCAGAGTGTCAAAAGATTTGTTGTCCATGAAGTGGCTTTCCAATTTTACATAAAAGCAAGTCAAACTCAAAGTTCAAAATCATGACGTCAAAACTTTTGGTACCAATGGAAATGTCTTACCAAAGAGAATATAATACACATGTAACATTTGAAAGTCCTACATTTTGTATAACTCAACAATGCGAATTTATTTCAAATTTTATTTCTTCTTTTTAGAATATTAGACTATAATTTAAAGGAAAAGATTTGATGATTGGTTGGTTGGTTGCTCTGTCCATCCATACGACAGTCAATTAGACAGACAGAGGAAGTTTGTTCTTCACTTCAACTTCAGTCAGACAGATAGATACATGTACATGTATTTTTACAGAGAAAACTGAAGGGAAATTTTACATCTCAACCTATTACTGAGTACTGATATCTACTAACCACTTATATACTTGAGTAGAAATCCTTTATAAGAGGTAAACCTGTCACTCTGGAAGGTTATCACAGCATGTTTGCCTTTAATGATAAAAGGGTAGGGCTTTTTCCCCTCCCCACAGAACTTCTTCCTGGGGTTAGGTCCAATCTCCAAGTAGTCCCTGTTACAGGAGTGGTCATCTCCTACCTCAATATCCATCTCCAAAATACTGTAAAATCATACAAAATGCATGTAATACATGTATCTACATGAATATCTGCTAACAAATGGGAGTAAACACTATGGTTTACAACATGTATGTAGCATTCTATGGAATGATGACTTGTACGACTAAAACTAAATTTTCCTTGCAAAGCAAAGCTGGATCATGAAAAAATCCTCTATGTTTTTTACTACAAAATCAACAGAGTATAATTCGGTCGAAAGCATCATGTTTGAAGTCTCTATCTCTTCAATTCCTCTTATTAACCCAACTAAACCTTACATCATAACGCACCATTTTCTGATTCCAAAAGTATTCATATCCTTGCGTTAAATGTAATAACACTTTGCAATATTTCTATTGTAACACCAAACTTTTTACATTAGTCTGACAATGAAAATACATGTATCCCAAAAACATGTTGGGCCAGGACATCAAAATCAGTCTATTAATTCCTTACATGTATGTCAAATATACACTATGGTTTATACCCAAGTTCATGAAATGTATCGGTTTTATTGGATTTGCCAATAAAAAATTGTTTGGTCCGAAAAAAACTCATGTAATATCTATTATTTGGACCGACAAAATTTCCCATATGTCCTACTATTCGTTGGAAGATTTCAAGAACTCTGTTTATACCTGATAGTGATAATGTCCCCCTCAGCAGCCTGGATATACCAACGTTTACACATACTGTTTGGGTAGTTGCCAGGGTAACCGGGGGATGAAATTCTTCCTCTTTTCTCCATATACTCATCATGAAGACATTCTGAAATTTTGAAAGGTAATTTTTGAATGAAATTACATGTACAAAGGAAGTTTTTTTTTCTATGTTTACAGTCATTGGGTGACTAACCAAATCCCAAAGCAGGTATCTCTAAACAAAAATTCAATCTTTCCTTCATTTTATCTAGTAAGGAACTAATAACTTGAAAATATGATGACATACAGCTGTACAGTACATGTAATTGATTTCCTTTTACCAAAAATTAGATTAGCTCCTACAATGTGCAAATTTACATACAAAAGTACAAAGTATCTCCATTTATTTTTTATACACATCAGAGTAGAAATAATGGTAAAATAAGAAAAATATATCCCTTAATATAAATCTTTCAACATCTAAATTGTCAAATAACATTGAATAAGAAACAAATGACAAATGCTAACAGATTTTTTTTGGTATGAGTCTAAGACTTACCGCTTCCATAGACACTTGGAGTACAGCCTAGTAGTAATATTACGGTAAAACAGTAAAGGCTCACTGAAAAACAGACGTATATACATGTAACTTAATAGACGATTTCCGAGATGTTTCATTTATTGCTAGCTAGACAATGGACATCACATACTTTGACGACGTTGTTCTCCATTGTGACATCACACACAAAGCACTGGAAATGTAACGTAAAACCTTCAATTGATTATGACGTAATAATTCAAAAGTTTGCCAGGTACTTGATGTCCATAGTCTGATGTGTAAAATCAAGGTTTTTAAAGGTCAATTCCGAGAACTTGAAAATGGACTACAGACAGGTCCGGGTGTAATCGGGAAAAAACAAAAAACGCAGTGTATTTATTTCAGGTGTTTTCTACAGGTAAATCAGAAAACACAGTGTTATTGTATTCCCCCTCTGTCACTTTCATCCCCCTCTGTAGCTGCTATATGCCCCTCTGATGGAAGGTGTGAAAATCGCTCAGGTGTGGAAGTTACCCTGACAAAAGGCCAGGTAGTGGCATTTATACTAGAAGGAAATATTAGATACCATTACATGTATGAAGGCTGTTTTCTGTTTATTTTTCAAAACTTAACAAACACTTGAAGTTTTAACATGTATAAAAGAGTATTTTAATTTCATAATTTAAACTTTATAATATCCACTAATTTTATAATAAATTGAAGTTTGTTATTGGACATTCAAAAACTGAAATTAAAACATGCTAAAATATAAGATAAAATTATTTTATAATTATACATTTTTTTTCTTTCTAATATCCATAATTATCTTCTTTTTTTTTCACATATTGGACATTCAAAAACTGAAATTAAAACATGATAAAATATAAGATAAAATTAGTTTATAATTATACATAATTATCTTTTTCTTTTTCTTTTATTTTTCTGTTTATTTATTTATTTATTTTTTACATATGGATATCTGAAAGAAAATAATATACATAAAAACAAAACAATGATTATAAAAAAAATTATTGTACTTTGTAATTATACAAAATTTCATTCAATTAAAGAAAAGCTTTTTAAGAATTGAAACATATTTTTCAAACATGTCAAAGAATCGATTTCAGGGTCGGTGTCCCCCCCCCCCCCTCTCATGAATTTGTCCAATACTTTCAGCCGGTAACGCTGCCTGTGCAAACAACATATACCCCTGCGTTAATCCGATTATCTGTTTAGCTTAGGTGACTTCTCCGGACAATGATTTCCCACGCCTCAGATTATGAACTTGATAAAACACGGGAATTATTAATTTTAGAGTCCTCACAATTATGGCCGGGGTATTGGAGTTTGATATATATTTTATGTCGTTTAAACAGTCATAAAGTGTTTGTATATCAAGTTCTCCCAGATTTTAAGTAAAAAAACGTAACGATTTTTTTTCATAAATACTAAAGATGGGTAAATTATTTTGCGCTCCTGTAACAGTCAGATTTTTTTTTGACTGACAACAACATTTATATCGTTACGCGATAAACTTATGACACGTGACGGTACGACGTGAATCAAGCAATACATGTAGACGTTTTCTCGTAGCGCGGGGTATGTCAATATGTCAATATACAATGTACTCATGTATTCTGATAATGTAACACGTTTCATCATACATTTAATGAAGGAAAATTACGGCCTACATGTTTAAAGTACGACGGAAAATGAGATTAACGTACGTGCGTAGTACAGGTAGAAGCCACAAAAGCCGTTTCTCTGGTAAATACAAGCTTGCTGTGGACTACAAGACATTTAACACCTGGAACCAGGTATAAATCAATAAACACATCGCGGTCTTTATGTCTTTTAAACAATCTTATAAGTTTTACAAGATTGGTCCCTAGAAAAACGACACTGTAGACTTTATCATCTTTTAATTTCCCGTCTAAATAGGACCTTTAATATAATATATTGATCTTTGAAATTTACCATCACGGACATTTCACTGACGTTCAATCGTGTACTTATCCCACAGACTAGGAATTTACAGCATGGAGTACATCGGATACGAAAGCGGGGGGAGGGGGGTTGTACCAATACTATGTTCTCAAAACCTGGCAAGTCGGGCGACTACGCTGTTTTAGTTGGTGCCGTCTACGTCGCCGGAGATTATTAAAGTGGCGTTCAGTTAGCCGTACAGGTGTGAAAGAGAGTCGTGGTATCGACAGATATTCAATATCAAGATAAACATGATAAATAGACAATCCCCCCAACACTTTACCCTTGCTTTTTTGTAAAATATTAGGGAATGAAAATGAGAGTTGCGTGAAATGTATTTGCAGCATCTAAATATTTCTGCAATTACATTTTTTTTTTCATAATATTTTTTTATAATAAAATAGCGAATATTACGTCGGCGCTTCGGGTCGGTAATTTTGTTTTTTTTCGATATGTTTTTTTTAATTTAAGAACAAAGTCGTAGTCTACCTTCCCTCCAAAAAAAAGTGAGAAGGTGGCGGAGTCGAGGAATGGCCAGGCCTAAAACGGCGGAATAGTAAGATTTTTTTTAGTGTTGTAAATGTAGAAGCAGAGTTCGTGAAATGTATTGGTTTTAGCGGATTTGCTGATAAAAAAAAAATTTAGGTCCGATAAAATCGCACGTTATATCTTTTATTTGGACAGATAAAAATCCCTAAATGTCCGACATTTTATTGGAAGATTTCAAGAACTCTGCAAAACTCTACAAAAGACTACAAGACTCTACAAAATTAAACGATTAGGTCCTAAGATGGGGGGGGGGGGGCTTCTTAGGACCTAATAGTTTAATTTTGTTATCTTTCTCAAAGTACATAGATAACAGCGATTACCAAATTATTTCCATTACCGCACGTAGACCTGAACACCCTTATTCAAAAGCAATTGTAAACTTAGCTACCCCCCCTTTTTTTTTGTTAGTCCCCTACCGGCAATGCCGTAGGGGGCTTTTTTTTTCTAATTAATTTTAAAGACATATATAAAATGATCAAAACAGTAAAGCAAAGGACAGTCGTTATACTCTGCGCAGTCAGCCAAAAAGGTGTGAAAAACAAGTTGATTGTCAACCCCTCTGCCAGAAGATAGAAGATTACTGTACCTGCGTACCTGTAAAATATAATCGCATTACCGCGCCCGTACGAACCCCCCCCCCTTTTTTTTAAAGAAAATCAGTGAGTGGGATATTTACCGTTTTTAGAATTATAATACAGTAGACAGTGTTGTGAGTCGGGGATATCTGTGGGTTTTTTTTTTTTTTTTTTTTTTTTTTGGTCTGGAATAAGTCGTTACTATAGGGGATATTTTATTGTCAATTTTGATGATATGGCATTCCGTATAGTTCACCCCCCCCCCCTCCCCCCTCTGTCTCTGTCTCTGTCTCTCTCTCTCTTAATATTCACTCTCTTAATTTCTAAATTTCAACTTATTTGGGGTACGACGAATAAAAAAAGAAATAAATAAAGATAAAGTAAAACGAATAGAATAGAGGACGGAAAAGAAAAGTGATTAGTAACTTTTCATAAAAAGTAAATAAAAATGTATTGCGCACGCGAACAGAGCCTTTTACATGTAATTTTCATCTTTTCACCGACAAGTGGCCAATAGCTCGAGCTGAATCGTCAACGTGAACAATATCTTTAGAATTCCTTAGAATATTATTTACAGTGCGTGAATAAAGTCTTTAAGAAACCATTCTATTCTATCGTACACCTTATACTCGCAGATTAGACGTTGCCGTAAAATGACTTGTCACGGCGCGCTGATTGTACGTTGGAACTTTTTTTATTTTAAAGACGGATTAACAGGACAATGTTATTTCCTTAGATAAATAGATAGATAGATAGTAACATGCGATCGGAAATTAACCAGCGATCGTAAACTAGGCATGACGGATTTTTTTTTCATAAAAACGTACGTCTCGTCGGTGAAAAATTATAGCGTGTGGTGGTGTCTGGGAAACAACGAATGAATTTTATATGGCCAGGCCTATATAAAATAAATATGATAAATTAGAGAAACAAGAGGAGCTCAAATACCGACTTCTTTGAAAATTAGGAGGTCGGAGTCCATGGCCGAACATAAATCACAAATATTTCTTTCAATAAAAATGTTTAAACCTAGAATTATAAAGTCCGTAGGAAAGATGCCAGGCACCAAACACGTATGCAAAGACAGAGTTGATCTATAAACTTTCTGTATATAGTCAGATAGTTAAATTGGTAAACTGTAAACAAATCAAAATGATTTATATGTAAGAATGAAATTTTTGTTCTATTTCCAGTTACTCCATGGTTTTTTTCTTCCTTTTAAAGAAATTTATATATAAAATCAAAATGATAAGTTTGTAAATATATGATTTTTATTTTATTTCTACTTACCCATACACTTTTTATTTAATTTAGAAAATCATGAATAAGGATAATTTTAATTCGAATAATATAATAAATATGAATATAATTTTTAAAAATATGAATAATAAAATAATAAAAATTGGGATAACTTAAATTCAAAATATGAAAAAAAAAATGATAACTTTTTTTTTTTTTTTTTTTTTTTGTACAAAATATGAAACAAAAATGATAAATTGGTTTATTTTTTTTTTTTTTTTTTTTGTTTGTTTGTTTTCTTAATTTCTACTGAATGCATGAATTACTTTTTAACAATAAAAATTCTTCCTTAGAAAGGTGACAATACATCTGTATGTCCTATATAGGTGAGGGGAGTTGTTAATTAGCTCAGGTAATAAACATCCCCAATAACACCCTACTACAGGTAAAGTCGCTCTAGGATGGCTCAGGTAAAAACACCTGAAAAACACTGCGTATTCTGATTTTTTCTGCACTGTGTTTTTTGTTTTTTCCCGATAACACCCGGACCTGTCTGTATTGGTAACAACTAGTGATGGACCATTTGTACCAACAATCAATATTGTCAATCACTGAAACTATAGTAAAGTATTTCAATTCCAATTATCGATTTTAAAGGGCTATGACTTGCAATTTCGGCCCTTGTTACAGACGTTCAGATTTTCATAATTTCCATGTTTATAGAAAGTCAAATGTATGGTGAATCGAAATCAAGAGAGATTTGTTTGATGCCATGGCCTGTACTGAATACTAAGATGTTCAAAATGTCTAAAACCAGTGAAATCATTGAAAAACATATCAATAAATGAAAGATATTTTGATACAAAATTATGAACATGAATTTAACATGTTTAATGCATAAAACAAGCTAATTATGCAGGGCCAAATGAATCAGCGTGTGGCAAATGCAAAAGTAATTATGCCACAGAAAAAGCGACATCAAAGGACAATGTGGAATCCAACTCAAATATAGTCCACAACGGTCTGTCTTTAGAACTTAAAAAAATTATAATTACCAAGTAATTCAGGACTGCCAAATCAATATTGTAACCCCCCTCACATGACAAAGCAGAATCCCCTCCCCCTTTCCTTGCCATACCATTTGTTTTCAAGATAAAATGAATACCACGCAGAACGCAGTCTGTCGACTCATACATGCTTGAATTTGGAAAGTATGTCAAAAAATTAAAACCTGTGAAAAAGAAATCGATGGTGCCCAGGGGAGTCATATCTATATCTTGGACGGATGACGACGACAGGTGAGCAGATCACATTCGGACTATGACTTCAGGAAGAATATTTCCTCATATTCGGATTCTTTATTTCAAACCATTGTTATATCGGTGGATAAATCATGAAAATTCTCCTTTTATGTAGTCACAGAAATGGGCAGGTTTTGTTTACTGTGTACTCGGACTTCCTTGTGGCTACTTCCGTTCTGTTTTCGGAGAACAACCTAGATGACTACCGAATGCCACAGGTAGTGAAAGCGCGGGAAATTATAAACTTTCGTTTCAAGCATCGTGAGATCGTACCTGTGAGGTACGTGCTTCCCGTGGGTTACACACGATGCGTTTCAAGCACATGGATGAGGTATCATCGCTTGGTCACAAACCCTTTCCTCGATACAAACCCTTTCTTCTATATGTCTATATTAAAAACCCCAAGGGCGGACACTCGATCGCGACTTCCTCTTTTTTCCTTCCTACATGCTAAACCCACGGTCCATTTGATATGGTTTTTGGTTTTGTTATCTCAAGATGAATGTATAAAACATATCCAAACTGAAAATTCATCTTAAAAGATGCACCTGTCGAATGCAGCCTGATTGATGCAATGTGGAAGTGGAAGCCATGATCGAATACAAAAGAGTTATATATAGAGCTACATTATAGGTAGTGTCCTCCCTTGGGATTTTTAATGTAGACATATACTGGTAGAAGAAAGGGTTTGTAATGAGGAACTTTTAAGGGTTTTTGACCAAGCGATGATACCTCACCCCTGTGGTTTCAAGTTATGTTTTTGGTTTTCTCAATAGGTCACTGACACTGTGTAATAAAATTTATACGTTCAAATGTATCCCGGCCCTAGCTCAACTTTTTTTTTTTTGCCGAAGGGGTATACTTACGCCACCATTTGTGTATGGAGGGGGATTACGAGAAAGCTTGGGGCACTGACTATAGAGGCCATGTGCAGTCGACTTCCAGTCTATTTCAAGGTCAGAGGTCAAGGTCACGTTGGACGATAACAGAATTTGTTTTTGACACACTAGAGGCCACAGTTGACTTCCAATCTTCATCAAACCAGAAGTTGTCCATGGTAAGAAGACGGCACGTTTTGGCTTCAAGGTCAAAGGTTAAGGTCACGATTGTCAGTAATAGAAAATTAGCCGGAGGTCACATTTGACTTTCAATCTTCGTCAAACTTTGCATGCGTGTTAACTAACAATATGGTGAGAGGAAAATGCCCATTGATTTTCAAGGTCAGATGTAAAGGTAACTTTGTTACATAATTCTGACGTGTACCATAGGTGCTCGTGGACGTGGATAATCAGTCAATAATCATCCCGATCTTTCATTTGATATGTCACATGGTATACTTCCGATCTACACAAGGGGTCATGCTTTCTTACATAAGATGTCTACACATGTCAGAATGATGTAACGGCAACCTAATTAAAATTCGACGTTTCTGATCCGTTACTTTGAGTAGAGTAACGGATCAGAAACGTCGAATTTTAATTAGATTGGATGTAACGGTGATCTATAAATAGGGTACTTCTGGTCAAGCCCAGGGAGTCGGGATGAGGGGAGAAGGGAGAGTACCGGTAATCAGTAGAGTTACTTCAATGTAATTACTGGTCAGTATAAGGGTCATATCTGGACCGGACCGGGTGACGCCACTGCGCCACTTGTACGCCACAAAGAAAGTGTGGCGCTCCATGTTAGGTATCTGTGCCAGAACCCTCAGAAATACTGCAACACTACTACAGAAAGAATCCTTTAAATATATATATGCTTGAACTCTGGTTTTCACACTACTTGAAATGATATTTTTGTGATAGGCTATTCCGTGTGTCGACAATTCTGAAACGTTGGTGAAAAAGTATTTCCGTAAATTTAGCCTGTAGTGGCATTTATGCGATTTTTATGAGCGGCCTCTTGGTCCCTTGGTCCTTTTAAAGAAATCCCTCTATCATAGCTCCCTGGTGTACTTTTATACGTCAGTCATATTTCCACATAATCTAATTAATCTTCTATATTCTAATGTTGGTAGTTTCAATTTCTTAAGCCTCTCTGAGTATTCGGTCTAGATACCCTGATGTCGGTTCAAGTTTTCATGCTCTTCTCATTTTGGATATATATGTCGCTAATGACTTGTATAAGGTATACTGCAGCACAGGAGTATGACACATTCTCCGTAACCCCCCCCCCCCCCCTGAGTCAAATATACCCCCGAGAGTCAAACACCCATACGTTATATGGGTGTTTGACTCTCGGGGGGGGGGGGATTTGACTCAGGAGGGTTTACGGAGAATGTGTCATACTCCTGTGTACTGCAGCGGCTTACTCGAGATGTGGTCTGAGAGCTTGGACGACTCCGTGAGATCAAGGGTGTCTGTAAGTCCTTGGTGAGATACCTGAAGCTTTTTGTCTAAAGAAATAAGTGTACATGTATGTTCTTCTGGTAAGTCCCATGATGCTGCTTCCCTTTTTAATCTGAGTTTGCATGTGATTATCGCATATATTTCAGTTTTCATCTACCTGTACATACTGGAATATTATATCCTTTTCCCTCTCTGATTTTGCAAGTTTAATTCCAACTGAATTTCATTCCCGTCGTTGTCATAAAGATGATAAGGACTCACTATATGATGATGATGATGATGAAAGACTTATATGATCTGTTTATAAGTCCTTGTATTGCTATATTTGTAAAGATGGATTCCACTTGACCGGTGTTGCAGTTTCGAATTAAAATATGTAAGCTTATCATTCCAAGCAAAGACTCCCAATTGATTTATAATAATACCCCCCACAACAAAGTTGTGTGTGTGTGTGGGGGGGGGGGGTATACTGGATTCACCCTGTCCGTCAGTCCGTCCATCCGTCTGTAGACGAAAGCTTGTCATCGCAACTCCTCCCCTGGAAACCATTTGATTGATTTTGGTGAAACTTTATATAATTTTAAAAGACCATGGTATGTAGATGTGCATAAAGAAAGGAGATTGCTGTCGAAAAATTAAATCTGAGTTATAGCCCTTGGACTTAGATTTTTCATGCATTTTCAATGTCAAACCTTGTAATCGCAACTCCTCCCAAACCATTTCTTGCCGATTTCAGTGAAACTTTACAGAATGAAAGATCGCGATCAGAATGTACTGCTCAAAAATAGTTTAGAAGCACTTTGGGTTTTCTCTATAACCAGTGGCGGATCTAGGATTTCATAAAAGGGGGGCCCAAGGTTTCAGCTCGAAGAAAATTGTTCACGGAAAAACTGACAAGCAAAAAAAAAAAAAAAAAAAAAAAAAAAAAAAAAAAAAAAAAAGGTCGAGACGAAAAACGTGAACCTCAAGACTACTGATCTAATTAAGAAATAATGGGGTGGGGAGGGGAGAATTTTTTTTTAAGATATGAAGTTTTCATTTGTTTTTAAATTAAGTCATCCGTACATGTATATCAACAACTTTATTCTATATTGGCGAGCGGAGCGAGCCGTAAAATTTTTGAATAGATAGTTACATTTTGTCATAAGAATACAATCTCTCTCTCATTTTCCATGCTCCATTTTTGTTTGACCAATTTGGGAAGGTTGGGAGGATTAGGGCATTACAACTCCACAACCTGGTTAGATCGACCCATGAAAATGAAGCATTTGGTAATCATTCAAGTGTCAATTTGATTTTGAATTTTGTATATATTTTGTTAATGACAAATGAATCCGTTCAAACACGATGACAAAGAAAGTTGAAGACAAAGTGAAGACGAAAAAATTGACAACTAATGAAAAATTTAGTGCGGCGAGCGAAGCGAGCCGAAAATTTCCCCAAAAGTAAAGAGAATAAGCATAAAAAGAGTACTCTGAATCAATAACTTTGGGTGAAAAAGGGGGGGGGGGGCCGGGCCCCCTGGGCCCCCCCCCTCTAAATCCGCCACTGATAACTTCTAGTCAAATACCACCATTTTAAATAGAATGATGAATGAAACTATTAGAAAATCGATTGATTAAGAATTCTTATAATCTGTTTTGGTAGTTAAGAGATATCTCTATGGGAATACGTCTGTCGTTTGTTAAAAATATACCCCCAGGAAACTACCGAGGATTTGCAAAAAAAGTGGTAATTTAGAATTTTCCCTATTTTTGAATTTTAACCATTTTATGTTGACTACTGACCAAAATGGCACCCAAACACCATCATCACGAAGACGACACTTTTCTAATGTCTCAAAATTACAGGGCAAGAAGACCTACATTAAAATTGAGGGCTTTAATCCGAAAATTCTCAAAATTGCTGAAATTTAAAAAAGGCAACATTTTTTCAAAATTCTAGCAGTTTCCTGGAAGGACAATTACATTAAAATTGATTCCATAGTTGTGTTCAATTATGTCTTGACTTTGTACTGTGAGAAGTGAAATGTTTATATTTTTCTTGTATTTTGCAAAATTTGTATGAAAACAGAGTATATACCTGTCGGCTGAATGTATACGAGAAATGGTGTGTGATTCTATACTTTTTTTTAGCAGTACACATGTATGTAGACGTGCATGAGCGGAAAGGGGACTGCTGTCGAAAAAATAAGACCTGAGTTATAGCCCTTGGACGGTGGGTCTAAATAAAGAACTCTAAAGAACCCTGAAGAACTCTAAAGAACTCTAGGTTTTATATGAATGTGGGTCGGTTAATTGGGATTTTTTTTTCGATATTTGGATTGATGACGGTCATACGAACATAAATATATATGGTTTATAGGGGTTAAGTTGTATGGAAGTATCTTTATTGTTGATTGAAAGTAGTTGAATTTTCGAATCGGCGCGCGCGTAATTAAGACGCCATATTGAACTATTTACCTGTTACAATTTTATGTACTTAAAGTTTGATTCTTCGTTAATTTGAATATTTCTTAAACTATTATCAATTTTTCAGGTGCTGGTTTGTGAAGGCGGAGTTTAAAGACCAACAAACTATTTTATTGGACAATGATTTTTATAAAAGAGTATTGAAATTAGTAATTATTTTGTCATGTTAATGTCGTTTTGTATACATGTATAATTGATATTGATTAAATTAATGTAATTATTCAATTGGTTTCATATAATTCATATAATTATCATTATTATGATAATTTTCGTGTGTTTTCTTAAAAATAAATTTACGAAAGCTTACATGAAAACATATATTTAACACACAATTATCAAAATTGCATCGTTCGCTAAAATCAAAGGTCGTGTTTTTCTAAAAAGAGTTTATGTTTAGATAGACACAAGTTTAATTACGCAAACGAATATTTGGCTTATGCGGTAAAGAAAAAGGCCATATAATTTGTTAATATCAAAGTCGGCGAAAAATTCTCGTCATAGATATATATTACAGATAAAATTTTTTCAGTTATTCGCTTTCTCTTCACGATGGGAAAAGCACGTCAATCTGGTGTTCTTGCACGTCCATGTGTCTCTTGCAATACTTCTTGCAAAAAGCGCATGTTTCGTGGCAAGCTTCGTTTCATTTGTTCTTCTTGCGCGCCTAAGATCGATCTTTTTTATAGGTACGTTTATGAATAAATAAATAAAAATGTTATATGATATTTATTTTTGCAGGTTTCAGCGAGATGCAATTTGATACACTGTTCTCTAAATTCATATTCAAATTCATTAAAACTTGTTTTAAAATTTGTTTGAATAATTTTAAACTTCTTATACTTTCGATTAGTTTATTTAAAAAATGATTAAATAAATAACGAACAGTGAATCTTATTGCCAGGTATAGTATTACGTGTACGGAAACCTAACGGTGCCAACTAAAGTACGCGGTTTACGTTACTTTTCACACAAAACTAGCTCCTACACTCCTTTCATACCTACGTCTGAGTTCTTCGGGGCTTCCGGGAGGACAATATGCGGGATTGCAATATGATGAAAAACTCATATGACTGTCCTAACTCCCGGCTGGGTATTACACGAAAGGAGACTAACATGTTAGGGCCCCTCTAACCATTATCAATATAAATGCCTGTGACAAGATTTCAAATTCCCTTGAAAATTCTTTATATTGCGTAAATATTATTTCCAAATCCAAATTTCGACATTTCAAATTTTATTTCCAAATCCAAATTTCGATATTTCAAATATTCGTCCCATTTCATTTTTCGAAAATATCAAAAGTTAACTTTCTATATTGGTTTCCAATTCATATTTTCACAATATGACACGAGGTGTCAGAAATTGTGAATAAGATCTTTAACAAGACCACGGGTCTGCTCTCAATAGACGATGTCATAGCATATCAAGAAAAAGAAGATGATATTTTGGAGGAATTTAACATTCCATACCTTCAAACTCACATTTCAAAAATCAGAGAATTTGTCTTTAGAGTTCGAAGAAGGTGTCCACAAATCCCAAAGTTCTGGACGAACAACAACAACGAATCCATGAACAACATAATAAAAATTGAAACGAATTGGAAAATCCTAAAAATGCCAAAGTTGATTGAAACATTACAAGTGATCGAGCAACGCCAGACTAGAAACATAAGAGACTGTATTCATGGAAGAGGCGATTTTGCTCTCTCTGAACAGGCTAAATGTCTTCAAGTATCAGACGAAACTTGGCAAAACATTGCTACAGAAACAAAAGAAAAACGCCTTCTTAAGTTGCTGAATTTCAAAACAACAAAATCACACATTGTTTCGTCAGATAATACTCTCAAAATACCAAAGGTGGCAAAAGTTGCAAAAAAACCTGGGCAAGTAAAAAGGGTGAAATCTTGCAAAACCCGGTCAAATCCAAAGAAAATCAAGTTAGAAGAAAGAACAGAATAAAGAATGCAAAATGCAGTAAAAGACGACATATGAACAAGGGGATGGATTATTGTGGAATGAAAAAAAAAATGAAAAAAAAAAAAAAAAAAAAAAAAAAAAAAAAAAGGATCCTTAAGTAGAACCACGTCCACGTCGTAGGATCTGGAAACATTCATGACATTATTGAATGGCTAAGAGTTCTACATTACAATTTTTAATTTCAATTCCCTTAGAACAGAAATGATATGTTTGAACAAAATATACATATATATAATATACATCATTAGAAAATGTGACTTCATAAAACAATTCATTATAGTACAAATTTAATGTGTTGAGGGTGGTTTGAGTTTGAGAAAAAAAAATAAAAAAATAAAACAATACAAACACTCACAAATAAAAAAAACCCAAACAAACGAAAAAAAAAAAAAAACAAAAACCCAAAAACAAAAACGCAGCCAAAAAAAAAAAAAGCAACAAAACAATAATAACAAAAAAAAAAAATGAAAAATAATGAATAACAAGATTTCAAGAAAAAAAAAAAAACCAAAAAAAAAAAAAGGATCCTGAAGTAGAACCACGTCCACGTCGTAGGATCTGGAAACATTCATATTTATGAATGGCTAAGAGTTCTACAATCTTTTTGATTTTGGTATATCATGAATATTATATTCATTATAATAAAAAATAACAAATAAGATCAAACACATGGATACATGTCAAGTGATTTATTAAATAGTACAATATTAATGCTGATGCGGTCTAAATAGCATTTCAATATAATATATTTTACATATAAAATAAAATAATTTGTTTGTCTTTAAACTCCACCTTCACAAACCAGCACCTGAAATATTAATAATAGTTTAAGAATTATTCAAATTAACGAAAAATCAACTTAAACTTAAAATTGTAACAGGTAAATAGTTCAATATGGCGTCTTAATTACGCGCGCGCCGATTCGAAAATTCAACTACTTTCAATCAACAATAAAGATACTTCCATACAACTTAACCCGTATAAACCGTATATATTTATGTTCGTATGACCGTCATCAATCCAAATATCGAAAAAAATTCCAAATTTACCGACCCACATTCATATAAAACCTAGAGTTCTTTAGGGTTCTTTAGAGTTCTTTAGAGTTCTTTATTTAGACCTACCCTCCCTTGGACGTAGATTTTTCAAAATGATTTTCAGTGACAAACCTTGTCATCGCAATGCATTCATCGTTCATCTCATAAGGCCAAATTAAGTTATCCATTAAAGACCTAGCTAGGAAATCTTGAAAGAAAGAGTTAGACTGTATTCTACAATCTTTGCAAAAGTTTTTATGCAAATCAGAAAACTAAAAAAAAAAAAAAAATGAAACTCGGGAGCTGGATTGTTGTAAAGCGCCATCTGTCGGAATTTATCATTTTGTCAATCGAGAAAAACTCGTATCAGAAGAATTTTATTATGAAAAATGATAATATGAGCGGTAATTCGGTTCCAGCGTTCTTGACAAAATTGTGGGCACTTGTTGAGAATCCACAATGGAACGATTTAATCTGTTGGGATCCGGTAGGTTTGGTTTGAAGTCGCCTTGCGTCATTTTTGTGGTCAGAGTAAATTCTAGCTCGTTTGTTTGACAGTGTTTGTGCTGTTGAAATATCGCTTCTATATAACAGGTTCCATTTCAGAAATGCAATATAGTGTTACTCAAGTAGTATGAACTTGCCTATTTACAGCGCAACGGAGAAGTGATAGCGAGCGAAGCTCGCCCTAATGGTAACGCGTATACACATTTCTTATTGAGAAAATATGCTGAATCAAAGAATGAGATTGTACTACTATGCTTTCAAAAATTTTCGTCCCCTCGCAGACAGAGTTGCTGCGGAGATGCTGGATATTGCCATTTAAATTTTTTTATGACTCAAAGTAGACGTATATGTTATACTCAATTTTTGTTTATAAGTTAAATTTATTGAAAACATTTTTCGTAAATCAGGTAACGATAGAGCATCAACAAGCCGGCGTAACCATGGGAAATCCGACATTTCCGGTTTTAAACGAGACGTTTCGCTCTGATTGTTTTTCTCGTCTCGGGTGGTTTCGTACTGTCAGAAGTCGGAATATGTTTGTTTTTTCTTTTGTCCTTAAGTAATTTATTTTCAGCTAGCCTAAACATTATCAAGTTCTTACAAAATAAAAATGAATTATAAAGAACTATATTTTTAAAGAACCATATTTTAAGCCCCCCTTTAAAATGTTCATCTGCAGGTCTAGATCAATTTACAAATGCTTCCGTGTTTCCACTCGCCTTATACTACCTTTTTTGGCAATCATCAAACAGAAAGTTTTGTAAGATAAGATAAACCATCATAGTCAAAATAAAAAAGAAAGATATTTTTTTATTTTATATAATCATATCTATTTTCTCTCCGCTCGCACAAAAAGGCTTTGCCTTGATTCATATTATTTTACAGAGATTAATCTACAATTTGGTCTAAATGGGTCCTAATGACCCGATGAAATTTGACCAATGGGTCCTGAGCCAAAACTGGGACCCAGCAGAATTTTATGGGTCCCAAGTACCATAAACCGTCTTTTTTCGCGGTGTCTTAAGTTCGCGAATCCAAGTGATATGAATGGCTTGTGTCGTTATGTCTGCAAAATCAATATGTTCCAGAAAAAAATTATTAGAAATAAAATGTCTATCTCCAAAACTCTAATCTAATAGTCAAATTTGCCGAATTAAGTTGTTTATTGTGTATTTAGTTGCTTTATGCAGACATTATCAACCTTCTGTAATGTTTAAAAGAGTGGACAAAACACGAGACATAAACACAATATACAGCTAATACGCTTCCAGTTTCTCGACTTTGAAAGTTTTATGTAAACCATGAACTAAAGGGGAGGCATTATACGAAAGCTAATAATGCGTACGGTGGGACGCAGGGATCGGGAATCAATGGGTCCTGGGCTATTTTTATGCGTCAGAGACGCAGAACACAGAGGTAGATTAATCCCTGTATTTTGCTGTGAGAAGGCACAGCAAAATATCACTTCTCAGTTGCATTGTAACTAGCACTTGCCAATATGCCAGATGACAGAATTTCATTTAGCAGGAGAATTTGTGCTTCTGACTGGCCATGTACAGTAAGCTGTGATCTATACATTATTGCTACTGGTGTAGATCTACGTTACAATGTAAACAGGTCCAGGCCGGGTTAGCGCAGTGGTAGCGCGCTCACTTCTCACCTCTAAGGTCCAAGGTTCGAATCCCAGATTCGACGAAGGGTCTTATGTGGGAGGGTAGGTGGTCCCCCACCCAGGCCTCTGTAGGGGGTTTTTCTTCGGGTACTCCAGTTTCCTCCTGCTCCATGGACCCCCTCATGTCAATATCTGAGCCAACGTGAGACATTGGTAAAAGTTGTGCAACTTGTTTGTTAAACCTAGTATAATAAATATAGTTTAATGTAAATTGGTCCGGGTCAAAGCCTTTCGGGCTATTATAGCTTTTGATTGGGGTATTATAGCTCAATTGGGCTATAAACATATTGCCCAATTGGGAAAAAATGTAACATTGCAGTTTTGCAAATTAGCCCTAAATCTCAAAATCAACACTTATTTTACTTAATTTGATAATACTTAATAATACTTGGTAACATTCTGACATCTTTGCAATCTTTCTGCGATTTGGAAAACTGCAATGTGCAACAGGATGCAGTGCACATAAATTCCACGCTGAAGTTTCTTTTTTTTTTTTGCCTAGATATTCAATTTGATTAGTCTGCGTTTCCTCTGTTCATCTGATTCGATGCGCAAGTGTTTTATACAAGAAATATTGGTTGAAAATTACATCTTTTCCTGATCGGGCTATATGTTTATAGCCCGATTGAGCTATAATACCCTGATCGAGCTATAATAGCCAGAAAGCCTTTGACCCAGACCTGTTAAATGCAAGTACAGAACTTTTAGATAGATTTGAAAGCCATACATGGACACTGTAGAATAATGCGCACCAGGGCGCAGCGAGTTGTCGATTTTATGGGCCATTTTTTATCAGAATGGGACTATGATGCAGGGCGTGTGGCCTTCCCAAAACTGAAGTAGTATCTTTTTTTTCCCAATTTACTGACTAATTTTCCCCAATTTGAAACTTCAAGTAAAATTTAAAAAAAAGATAAAAGATGCTAAATTTCAAGTGAAAAGGCATTTAAATGTATTTATATACAATGTATGTATTTTTCCCAATTTTTTAGAAAACCTCGCTATATTTCCCAACTTAAAGGCCCTTGCCCCTGTCCCAAAAATGGGTGCGAGAGTACATGACATGTATTGCCATAGAATGTGTTGATTGTATTATCATGATTATGAATATGCAAAAATTTATATTTACAGTCTGGAAAGAGTTTCCATCTGTACAACCAAGCCAGGATAGCCAAAGAAGTGCTACCTATGTACTTCAAGCATGGAAATATTTCAAGTTTTATACGACAGTTAAACATGTGTAAGTATTGCTCAAATAATGTGCTGCTGAAGTTTCCTATAATCATGATAATCACTATGATCTCTAAGTGTTAACATACATGCATCGAGCTGAATTATACCATACAACATAATAGTGTTCATGTATGGCCTATTTACTGTAAACGTGGTTATTTTCGCTGGGGGAAAATTTAGCGATTATAACATCAAGACTTTACGCTTGAGGGAAATATTCGTAATATAAACAGCTCTGTCTTTATAAGAATGCAACAGCGTATTTTCGCGTGAGGGACATTTTCACAAAGTCACATGGTTCGTGAAATACAAGAAAATTTCCCCCAAGCGAAAATGTCCATGTTTACAGTAATGAAGAAACAATTTGGAAAATTTTCAAGGTAAAATCATGCAATGTCAAAGTCACTGTCTTATAATTAATCTGATCTGACAATTATTGATAATTACCAGTATGATATAAGGACCTGACAATTATTGATAATTACTGGTATGATATAAGGACCTGACAATATTGATAATTACCAGTATGATATAAGGACCTGACAATTATTGATAATTACTGTTATTATATGATTGGAAAATTTACCCATTCCTGATTGGCTGAAATCATATCTAGAGCTTCGAAATATATCGCTATAACCCCCCTCCAGAGAGCTAAATTTAGAACAACCATTATATTTTCGCCAGTATCTTTCTAAATATAGAACAAAAATTCCAAACTTGAAGTCTCGCCGAAGCAGGTAAATAAATCAAATCTCATTGGCTGATATAAATATTCTTGCCAATCAAAAGGCTTTTTACAGCTGCAACTTGTCTGTTTACAAAATGGCTGCAGACGACAATAAGCGGTTCTGTACATTAAACGAAAGTGATTTTCAAAAACTAATTGAAAGTAGGGATGCAGCTAACACAAAGAGGGCCACGACACATGCAGTAAAAACGTTTAGAGCATATTTAAACGAAAAAAGAAAGTCTATCGATTTTGAAGACTTTTCTACGGAGGAATTGGACAATGAACTCAGTAGATTTTACGTGGAAGCAAGAAAAGAAAATGGAGAACTGTACAAGAAGTCAACACTTTTGGCACTACGACATGGCATTAGCAGACATATGCAGGCTTGCAGTGGTATTGATATCATCAACGACAAGGCCTTCACAAAATCAAAGACGTCGTTTCTGGCGGCCTCGAAGGAGCTTAAAAGAGAGGGCAAAGGTGGGATTGATCATTACCCCCCTATAGATTCTGATGATCTGAAGAAGATGTATTTGTATTTCGATTTGGATAATAATGTCAAACTACAAGAAAAGGTGTTTGTAGACATTGTACTGTATTTTGGGAGAAGAGGGCGTGAGAATATACATCTTCTTAAATTGTCCGATTTTTCTGCCAAAAGAGATGGAGAAGGAAATCTTTATATCTACATGGATAAGGATGAGCTGACTAAAAATCATCAGGATGACCCAAACTCGGCAGAGGGCAGAATGTATCAACTTATAGGTGAGGTGATTTTAATAAACTTTCATAACTGTTTTATTGACATATACTAGATTATCTTATGACAGTAAAAAGTTAAGAAATACTTGAGTAATTTGGGTGAGGTTATAGAAAACCAAAAAATCGTCATATTTCAGAGTTTGGTTTGTAGAAATATGTATCACATATGTATGTATCAATATAATGTAGCTTGAAATATCTTACAATGAAATTCAAATTGTTTGTATTTTTAGATGATCCTATGTGTCCTGTTCGATCTTTTATGAAATATAAACGCCTTCTGAACCCAGACTGCAACAGACTTTTCCAAAGACCAAGCAGAGGAAGTACAAAGTGGTATGATAATGTCCCATTAGGACACAACAGCATAGCTGGAATGATGCCCAACATTTCGGAGAGAGCTGGCTTATCCATTAGATACACAAATCACTCTTTAAGAGCAACAGCTGTGCACATTTTAGATGCAAATGGTAAATTTTCAAGTCGACATATAATGTCTGTAACTGGTCATAAGTCAGAAAATAGTTTGAAAACATATACTGGATACACTGACCCAAAAATCAAACGAAAAATGTCTGAGACAATATCTTCTAATCTGAGACTTGATCAGGAAACTTGTGAAACAGCAAGCAGTACCACTGTTCATACAGAAAGTCCTCTCCTGGACATGACCATGATGGAGTTCGAGCCGTTGACAGATGCTCAATTTAATTCACTTATCGCAGATATGGATTTTGATTCAAATATGTGTGCTCAAGACGAAAATGTGCAAATATCAAGGGGATCAAATAGTCAGAATGTTGGAAATCAAGTTCTCCCCGTAAATAAAAGATCAGCCCCTTTGATGGCTCACGCAAATACATGTAACACGTTGAATATTCAAACTAATAATCAACATTTAGCACAATATCCACAACAATCTTTACTCATGCCTCAGCTTCATAATTGTTCTAACATCACAATCAATTATAACTTCAAATAACATTGCTACATGTATTATATTACAAGAACTGCCATTCTGTGATAGAATCTGTGATATAATCTGTGGTAGATAGAATCTGTGATAGCTAGATCTGCGATACATTCGAAGATTTTCGTGTTACTTGTTTTGTTGATTTCATATTGATAATAGTTGAAATCTTAATTTATTGTTGATATATATTGTATATATGAAATTAAATGAAATATGTACCTGAATTTTAATCTTTCATGAATCAAAATGAAGAAAGGAGTCTCAAATTTCAAATATAGAGTAATAATGAAACTTCATTATCTGAAACATGGATGCCTCAGGTGCCGAAATATGAAGTATGTCCAGAGGGCTGCTCTCTGACATTATGTTGTCATAGCGATCCTTTTGTCAGTCTGGTGTTCCAACTTCTGTCATAGTGATCCGTCCGTTGTTCATCGTCCCAAGTAAACTTTTAACAATTTGGACTTCTTTTTTGCAACATGCTGCATAATCACATAATAAAACAATTAATGACCTTTTGTGAGGTGGATATAGCAGTATAGCAACCCTCAGGATATGATATTCACCTCGGCCTACGGCCTCGGTGAATATCATATCCTTCGGGTTGCTATACTGCTATATCCACCTCACAAAAGGTCATTAATTGTATAGTATGATATAAGGACCTGACAATTATTGATAATTACCGGTATGATATAAGGACCTGACAATTATTGATAATTACTGGTATGATATAAGGACCTGACAATTATTGATAATTACCAATACATGTATTAGAGCTGCAACGAATTGGGAACTTCTCAATTCGATTCGATTTCGATTTTAATGTCTCGATTCGATTCTTTTCGTTTCGAGTTATTTACGCTATAATTTTCCCTGGATATTTTATTTTTTCCACTTATTTGAAAATTCAATTGAAAATCTCATCTCAATAAAAAAAAATAATGTTCAAGTGAAGGTACTGTATGATATACCGGTACATTTGTATATGTTTATGTATACGTGGAAATATTATTCAAAGACAGCCCCCCCCCCCCTTCCACAGAACAGCCTTCTGGATTTCAGGGGATATAAAATCAATACTGGCGACAAAAGATACATGATAATTAATCAGATCATACAAAGAAGTGCATACTGGTTGAATAAAAAAGAGGCATTTCAATTTGGGGTACATGTAGCACTCGTCAAAAAGCGGCAAAAGTCGCCAGCTCGAATTTCCTCTGATCCTGTATTCTCTATACAAATTGCTTGGTAAAAAGCACTTGAAAGGTTCACTTTTATTCTAAATCACCACATCAAATTATTCTTATTGGGAATCCTGCGATTAGTGAATCTTTAAAGTTGAAATTAGAACGTTTTTCTGCATTATTTAGACTATTCGACTCGAATCGTTTCTGACCACAACGACTCGCGATTCTCTGTGCACTGCGACGAATCGTTGCAGCTCTAACATGTATGACTATTTACTGTATGGATGGTCAAAAGACCATTCAGAAATTAATTTGAAAATGTTCGAAGTCCTTCATTGTGTATTTCCGAATATGACTTATTATATACATGTATGTACCTTTGATAAACACATACTCACTGATGTAGAAAATTTATATAAACATGCATAACTTTACTTGTAGATGGCTTTAAAAAGGTCTCAAATATAGAGCAGGGTGCCATGAAGGTTGAGAAAGAAGATGTGGAGTTTGCTCATCCGTATTTTGTTCAAGGTCAAGAACACCTTCTGGAGCTCATACGTAGAAAAACCACACAGGTATGTTTAAAGAGGCTCATGGTATCATATATGATCAATGATAGATCTGTTTTAAAATTTGGTATTTATTGTGTCGCCTGGGAAGCATAGCGAAACTTGGGGATAACTTTGTCCATTGTCCGTCTGTCTGTCACACTTGGATGTCACACCCTATTTAAAAGTAATTTCTTAGTGTCGCTATGCTTCGCAGGCGACACATGCATTCCTTGGAATTATTTTTTCATATAAAGAGGATTCATGGTTTTCTATTTTATACAGTTTTCAAGAAATGACTTGTGTGATTTTTACATCCCTGAGCCTTTGCAAAAGAAGAACATCTGTAGCAGCATAGAACCAAATTTCTTTTTCATTCTTTTGAAAGTTACTGAAATAAATATTTTTGATGTAAAAAATGATGTTTTCAAGATCTTATACTTGTCAATTTTCAATTTTGCTCAAGTTGATTTTGGCCAATACACATACATATAGAAGCTAAAATATTAAAACCTGGCTGATACACAACTCAAGTTGCCTGAAATTCTAAAGAATACATTTTGAAGCTTTTATATTGAACTTGGCCAACACACATCTCAAGCTGCCTGAAATTTTTTAGTTACAGTGCAAAGAAGACACTATTTTCTTATTCGGTTTTTTAGCTTGCCGGGACGAAAAACTCCGGAGAGCTAATGCCATACCCTAGGCGTCATCGTTGTCGTCGTAGATAGTCAAAACTTTAACCTGGGCTATATCTCTTGAACTATAAGGGGTAGGGCTTCGATATTTCACATGTAGATACCTTGTGACGAGACCTTTCATTTGAGACCATGACCTTTGACCTAGTGACCTTGGACTTTGACCTACTTTTCAAAAACTTTAACCTGGTTTCTGACAAAAACCTGTATAGGCGAGCTATGTAATCTTTGATTACCCTATGTTTCCTGTCTTCGTTGCAACTGATTCCTGCATATTTTCTGTCTGAGATGGACTGATTTTTAGGCAAGTTTACCCCGGAATTCAATAATTTGCGTGGAATTTTTGTCTAAACACCCGGGGTAAACTTGCCTGAAAGTCGGTCCATCTCAGACAGAAAATATGCAAGAATCGGCTGCAACGAAGACAGGAAAAAAACGAATAAGAAAATAGTGTCTTTGCTGCACTGTAACTAGAAATGAGTTAGTTAGAATAAGGAAATAATTCATATTTGGTAATTGATCGATTGTTTTACATGTATGTATGTGCTGTGTAGTTCATAGATAGAAAAAAAAACATCATAATTCATAGTTTGGGCATAATATACATGTACACTTGAGATACCTGTCATTTTCATAATAGCATATGGTACCTATGACCATGATCAAATCAGAGCCGATTCAGATGGTCATGCCCCAGACAGATGCTGTGGAGAAAATACTGGGAGAAGTACATGAAATGAAGGGAAAACAAGACAAGATGAACAATAAACTGGAGGCCATGAAGAGGTTATTTAATATTACATAAGCATTACCTATCTGTATATAGAAAAAATAATGATTTATGTTTTTAGCTCACCTCGACGGAGCTTATGCTAAACCCCCATGCGTCCGTGTCTGCATCCGTGTCTGTGTCCGCGTCCGGTTAAGAAGTTTGGGGTAGCTCAGTATTTGGCAAAGTACTGATGCTAAAGTAACCAAACTTGCACAAGTGATTCATCTTTAGATGCTGAGGTGAACCCATGCATTGGATGCTGCATCTGACCTTTATTTTATCGCTTGAGTGATTTGGTTAAGAAGTTTGGAGTAGCTCAGAGTGACTTGGTTAAGAAGTTTGGGGTTGCTTAGAGTGACTTGGTTAAGAAGTTTGGGGTAGCTCAGTATCTGACAAAGTGCTGATGCTACATTAACCAAACTTGCACAAATGATTCATCTTGGGATGCCGAGATGGACCCATGCATCAGATGCAGCATCTGACATACTTTTTCTGCTTGAGTGATTTTGCTTTTAAAAGCCAATATTGAGCAAAGTATAAGTGCTATGTGTACCAAACTTGCATATTGGATGTATCTTTGATCAAACTTTCATAAAATGACCTTGACCTACTTTTTCCACTTGAGTGATTTTCCCTTTAAAAGCCAATATACTTGTACTTAGAAACATGTTTGAATTGAATTTGCTGCCACTATATACTACATGTATGTACATATACATGCATCATTTATCATGTTTATGCTGATTTGAAGGGTTCCAAATTCATGGTTGTCTGCAAGCAGTTAGTTGTCTAGTAGGCTACAAAATAATTTTACGTAAAAACTTCAGTTCCTAAATGAGGGGGGGGGGGGGACATTTTCTAGTCAGCCAATCTTTATTTCTTACACAGTTGTCTGAACAATTTCCCAGATTTTTCAAGAGTTTTGATATCTGGAAATTTGATATTTTGAAGCACTGATGTAATTGTACATTGTGAGTAAAAGGAATATGTACATACATGTATACATGTATCTACATTTTTGTATGCAATCTTGTATAAAGAGTGCAAATTTTCATAGAGTCAATAATTTGCAATACACAAATGTGTAAATTCTAATAATTTGCACACAGCCTGATAAACCTTAAATTCCTCAAAGCATAACACTCCTCCCTCTACACTTATATGTAAAGCAAATTATTTGATAGAGAAATAAGGAAAACATTGTCAAATTAGGTAAGCATGAATATTTTTTGTTTGCAGTACATGTATATTAATTATTTTGTCATTTTCTACAGAGAGAATGAAGTGTTATGGAGAGAGGTGGCTTCACTAAGGCAAAAACACCTGAAACAACAACAAATAGTCAATAAGGTTAGATCTGATAGGGCCTGTGTTTTCTCTAAAGATGTGATGTACAAGGGCAAATTTTTGCACTCCTCTCTGTTTTTCCCTCAAACTTTAGGGCTAAATTCAAAAATTTGGAAATAAGCCATATCAAAATTAGAGGATCAATCTTAAATCTCCTATGGTATAAAAGGAATACATGTAAGTCTATTCAAAACTGTAGCAGTGTCTTTTTGGAGAAATGGAAAACTCCAGTTAATCAGTCAATTTGTCGGAAGATCATTACATGTTTCTAGTTTTCAACAACATTACCGTAATATATTTCAACTGTCTTCTTTAAAATTGCGATAATTTCTATGTTTCAGTTGATCCAGTTTCTGGTTCATATAGTACGTCCAAATCGTGTCGTTCCTGGGAACAAGAGAAAATTACCTCTAATGATAAGTGATGTCAGCCATAACGATGCCAAGTCAGCGAAGTACGACATACCCTTAACAGATAACTACACTGTTCAGAGTGTAAGTAGTATGATAGAAAATCTATTTACCTTGATTGTAGCTTTGAGGACAGAGCATGTTTCCTACAATATGTTTTCATAGGAAATTTTTTCCTCTTTGCTAGAGTTGATTTGGTACTTGAAGAATAATTATAGTATGTAAATACGATATACATGTAAGGTTTATTTCCGGGTATAAATAGTCTTGAGGAAATCACAGAGTATGGTATGAGACAGGGATAGATTCTGATGATTTTTCAAATTTTCAAGGTCGTGGGTTGCCTTTTACAAGTGGTCGCGGACCCCAGGTGCATTATAAAATGCATCGGTGCATTACTTTTACGGTCGCGGAATACAAATGGTCTTGGACGGCAGTGGTCCTACATAGCAGGTATTACTGTACAAAAAATTGAATTGGTCAACATAGTATTACATGTACATCTTAAGTTCTTATGTAACAGATAACTTTTACCGGTATTTATGTAATTTCAGCCAAGGAGTCAAGCCGACATACCTCAGACCAGTGGACCAATCATACACGAGATAACAGACTTGGTTCCTGATTCCCCCTTACCTACGTCACATCTTATCAGTTCTACGAGGGACCTATCGCCTCAGGATGTCGGACAGGAATCCTTAGATAGTTCCTCAGCCTCTCAGATGTCCTTCCCTCCTGAACTTCTGGCACAGGTAAAGAAATTTTCTAAGGTTGAGTTTTATGGATTTGTCAATGCCCTGTGGATTTTTAGGGAATTTGAAAAATATTGCATAGGAAACACACCCAAAATATAGAAAATGTCCTATGATTTCTCAGCATATTTCGTAAACATTGGGGTTTACTACAAGATAATTATTTAAAGAAAATTTACACATACATTTATGATTGATCCATTTACATGTATTTCACAAGGTGACCTAAGATTGCTTTAAAAAAGGGTTTTCTTGGCTTGCTAAACATTTTTGTCATTGAGGGGTTGAAATATTACGGTAAAACTAAAATTTTCTCAAATCTAAAGGGATCGTAGGGAATTGGGGGGGGGGGGGGCACTTCGCCCAAAATTAGATATAAGATTAACAAAAAAAAAACCCCACCAACTTCAACATTCTTTCATGGAAATTATTCCATCACTGATTCTTAATTGATATTTCTTTACTTAGGCAGGAGAAGAGCTACCAAACTATCCCCTCAAACCGGAGGAATTACACATGTTTAATACAGAAATATTACCGGCTGCATCGGGAGATCCGTCCACTCCTCTGTCAATCAGTGATCTTGTCAACCTCTTTCCCTCGAGTAATTTGAGCAATTCACCTGTAAGTCCACAGCAGTCCTCTTCGACGCCCGTGACACGGAACAAGACACAGGCTGTGAACACCTCACCGAGTCGCACTACCCCAAAGAACGTCAATAACAGCATGGCTTTGGCAGTTACACCATCGTCTATGAGGTAAAGTAATACCTGTACATGTATATAAATGATAGATTTAGAAATTTCTTGGGTATTTCTTTTTAACTCATTGAAACACTCTACACTAAGTAATTATTTTCATTAAGACATGTAAAATCATGTAAATACTTTGCATTTTCATTCATTTTTAAGCTCAAAATTGATGATCACATCATAGTTGCATGCATTTTACAATTTTGGATTTTTGTACGCAAAAAGCAGTCAAAAATTGCATTGCTAAATTTGATATAAGCTTTTGGGCCTTTTCATATGGAAAGCCAAAGGGGTCAAAATTCTAACATTGCAACTCTGCAATTGCATATTCGTAAATCAAGATTTGTGATTTGTTGTTATGTAAATGTACGTTTGCAACGTTGCAACTCTGCAATTGTATATTCGAAAATCAAGATTTGTGACTTGTTGTTCTGTAAATGTACATTTCTGACTTTGTGGATCTATATTTCTAAATAAATGTCTGTAATTTGTCGTTCAGTAAATGTACATTTGTTCTCAGTTCATAATTGAAAATTCTTTATATAAACACAACATGCATCATTTGTACATTCTTCATTCGTAATCTCGTATTATGCTAGTTTTGTATTATCACTAAAGATGGCGCTTTAACAATTCCTTCGTCTTCTCTGTGGTTTTACTTGATGTGTTGATATTGGTGCTGCAACCCAGTTTTGTTGCAGATCACCTCCTTTCTTATTGCCTTGTTGTTTCATCAACATGCAATTGTGTTATTCTTGTGTGCAACTACTTCTAACAACAAAGAACCCTTCTTACATAGTTGATCAAAATGCCTCCTTTGCATCGTACTCTGACAATTCTCTACTCTAAAACATTCAAGGAATTAAAGAAATATGAGCACAGAATTTGTCACATCTGTTTGTTACACAACTCAGATTTCATGTGCGACTGCAACAAATCAACAGGATAACAGATAGAGGTACAGACGCGATTGGCAAAATATTATCACAATTGGTCTCAACATTTTTTTTTTAATTTAATTCTTTCAGCAGATCCAGGTTTGATTGAACTGCATCTTAAGAATGTGTCCTTATGCATGCCTAAAAATAATAAGTTTTTCTTGACATGTTATCGAAATTATTCAATTAACTGTTGGTGACAATGGTCATCTTAGAGTTTTGAACTCTTATAGCGCATTTCATTCAATCGTACACTGGACCTGACATCAGATATACTGTCTAGATTCTCTAAACCATAGTGATTCTTTATGAATACCATGGCCTCAGTCACCATCTTTTCAATATCTGAATTAACTTCTCTGAAATTTGACACGGGACACCACATCAAAAACTTCCCACAGAACAACCTTTGTCTCTCTAATACTATCATATGTTGATGATACCCATCATCATGATCTGTTCTCAATACCTTCATCTTCAGAATGTGTAGAATGTGAGTTCTTAATCGGATTGCTTTCTTGATCAACTGATTGCAAGTAGATGTAATATCAATCAGTTGCACTTCATTTCCTGAGATGTAGCTTTCCTGACTGAATCTTTTATGTCATTGTGATGGTAAGTAGGGGTCAATTGAATATCATTTAAATTTGCTCTCTGCAAAGTGATAGCAATCTTAAGTGCAGAAAATATGGCCAGGGGCACTGCTAGAGAGGATTTTGGCTTTGACATGAAGTCACTTTAGTTAAAAGCATCACTGAAGAGGATTTTTCTATCTGAAACACGTGTCTGGTGCATCAAAATTGGTTTAAAACTTTCTTCAAGAAGGTAAATAGTTGGAACACTTATTATTGAACATCTGAAATGTTTCGTTTTTTTTTTTAGAAATATACGACCAGAAACATTGAAGGTATTAATTCTGCATGAATGAGAGTCCTGCATACATCAATCGATCATCAGCTCCTAGGTATTCTTGTCGAATGAATAACCTGGAGCTTATTTTGAGAACATATTTCGAATGAGTTAAAGAAGATCCTGACGATAATCTCAACAGCACTCACAATAGAGCACAAAATTGAACATCGGCGGACCCCTAGCAAGCTAGAGGTGGGACCAGGTGCCCGGGAGGATTAAGCATCTCCTGTTGGCTAGCCGCACGCGCCGTCGATGTTCACGCACCAAAATGAAAAGAATATATAAAATACATGCACTGTCTTTTAAAAAAATACATTGCAAAGTTTGGAAGTTGCAAAACCGAAGTCATCTTTTCAACATCGACGTAGAGACTAGAACAACGTCATGACTAAGCTGGTCTTTAAGATCCACTTCAATAATTGAAAACAACTACACAATCCTGGCAGAAATCATCTATGTTTTAAAAACGTCTTCTAATTCATTAGCATTATTTAAAAGCAGATTAAGTAACAAAGTGGACCAGACATGAACGTTTCGGGTATTTAACCCTCGTCAGTGATCCTCAATCCAAACAATGAAATATGGCCAAAATGTGTGATAATTATGTCCAAAATATACCGAAACACATAGCAAGATGACTGAAATATGATGCTACAGGACCCAGGTTTCAGAAATTTGTGACAATTTTGAAAACAGAAATTTTCGAATGCGTTTGAAGAAACGACCAACCGAAATTGATCGATCTTGGCTACATGTGCCCTTGGGGACTCCTGGTCCACCAGCAGTGACGCCAAGTGGTACAACCGTACAAATGTTAATAGTCTTCAAATTCATTAGCATCATTTAAAAGCAGATTAATTAACAGCGTGGACCAGACATGCACGTTATGTATCATAGACAGTAGCCGCTTGCTTTTGAACAATGTCTCTAATTTCACCCACGTCTTTCAAAAGCTCGCTACAAGACTCCATGTACCAGTAAATTGTTTTAAAAAAGTGTTGACTTTTTACACATATCTTTGTTCTAGATTTTCTATAAAAGTTTTGCATTTTTCAAAGTTCCAAATTTTAATGGAAAATACCCTTCAAAAATCAAAGTTTTCTCCCTCATTGGTCTTCTCCCACTTTATTTATGAGCAAGTTGCTTAATACGAATTCAGAATAAAAGACAATAAAAAAAAAATTTGGTACCATAATTGCTGTACCTCATACTAACTACATTTTGAAAAAGTTCATTGCATTTTGCACATTTTCAGCGTTTTTACATCCAAGAGTAGTTGTTTTTCCCAATTTTTCGTACCAGCAAATTGCGAATCTGACTTCTGTATTATTTAAAATGGAAGGCAATAAATTTATTGTGCGTTTGGTACCAAAATTGTTTATTTAGCTACAGAATAAAAAAAGATATATTGTGTTTTCCCAATTTTCAACGATTTTTCATCGAAAATCCATAGTTTTCCCCATTTTATTGACAAGTAAATTGGTAAATTGAGCTTGAGACTTAAAGACAATTAAATTGTTGTCCTTTTGGTACCAATTTTGTTTATCTAGCTGCAGCATGGAAAAAGTAATTGAATTTTTCTTATTTTCAATGGTTTTTCTTCGAAAAATACCATTTTACCCCAAAATTTCGAAATGCCCAAGGATGCCAGAGTGGCATCCGCCAGATTATCAAATAAGAGGGTATTGACAACACTTTCATGCAAAAACATTTAGTGCGCAAGAAATTTTTAGGTTTCATGAATGGCACCTAGACGAGTTGCCCCTTCCCGTAGGTGCTCCCGCGGGAATTTTTTAAAATAAAAAATGAAATAAAATGGTACGTGTCATCAGGATCATATTTTCATCTTATCTTCCTGAATGTCAAGGCATTTTTTGACTCAGTAAGATGACAAAGAAAGGGATCCCCTCCCCAACCTAAAAGGGAAATCTGGGTTGTTCATGATCTGGATTTTTTTTCTATTGTTTTTTTATTTACTTTCATTCATCGAGTTTCTGAAACAGTATTAATTTCTTTTTTTTGGTGGCGAACTTGAACATACTGCACTAGGGTGCATCCAGAACTACAACCAGGGGCGTAACTGGGTGTACATTTGTATACGCAAGAAGTCCACATCGTTTTCGCAAAAAAGGGAAACATTACCTCCCTCAAAGGGCGATTGTGTTTTGCAAACTACTGTCTAAAAATATCGGTAGTCCAAAGGCACTCCAGAAAGCTCCGTTTCTCAAATTTTCTCAGGTTTATATATCGGCGAATTTACACACAAAGTACGAGTCGATTGTGAAGGACGCAGGGTTCTCATGTCCAATATCTATATATGTGGACTTACATGTTTGGAGGGAAAGCTACAGCATATCATGTTCATATCGAAAGTTTTACTTCATCTTATAGATACGGTTCATTGTTTGCTGACATCGAATTATGCGCTTTATCCCTTCTAAATTCAGCTTAAATACGCCTCAGAGACAACCAAGCTTCATTCTTTCCAAATGTTCTCGGGGAGGCCTCTGAACCCCGACCAACGAGAGGGGGAGACATCCTACCCTGCCCCAACTTGGCCACTCGAGCCTCGCAAATCATTCTCCATGAAAAATTGGTTGACTCCTGAGTCCTCCCCTCCCCATCCCTCTCGGCTGTTAAGGTTCTTGGTCCACCCATCTGCAGACGCCCACATCGAAAACACATTATTCTACTATTCTTACACTTGCAAGCACTTATTTATTTGTCCGCAATTGACAAGAAGGCAGGGCATTTGAACTTCCCCTAAAACAGAAGGGTTTTTTGGCCGGATTGCAAAGCAATTCTGGTCTATAGATTGACGATGTCCGTCTGTCCGTCCGTCTGTCCGTCCGTCTGTCCGTCCGTCCGTCCGTCCGTCTGTCCGTCCGTCTGCCGTCAACATTTTGGTTAAAGTTTCTGGTTGAGGCAAAATCTAAGGAACTATATGCAGTAGAAACTGTATATTATACATGAAGGTTGCCCATGACAAGACCTTTCAATTTATACCGTAATATTTGACCTAGTGACCTCGACCTTGGACTTTGACCTAGTTAAAGATTTTGGTTAAAGTTCCTGGTTTAAGCAAAATCTAAGGAACTGTATGCAGTAGAAACTTTATATTATACATGTATGTTGCCCATGACGAGATCTTTCAATTTATGCCGTAACATTTGACCTAGTGACCTTGACCTTGGACTTTGACCTAGTTAAAGATTTTGGTTAAAGTTCCTGGTTTAAGCAAAATCTATGGAACTATGCAGTAGAAACTTTATATTATACATGTATGTTGCCCATGACGAGATCTTTCAATTTATGCCGTAACATTTGACCTAGTGACCTTGACCTTGGACTTTGACCTAGTTAAAGATTTTGGTTAAAGTTTCTGGTTTAAGCAAAATCTAAGGAACTGTATACAGTAGAAACCTTATATTATACATTTAGGTTGCCCATGATGAGACCTTTCAATTTATGCCATAACATTGGACCTAGTGACCTTGACCTTGGACTTTGACCTAGTTGAAGATTTTGGTTAAAGTTTCTAGTTTAAGCAAAATCTAAGGAACTGTATGCAGTAGAAACTTTATATTATACATGTAGGTTGCCCATGATGAGACCTTTCAATTTATGCCATAACATTGGACCCATTGACCTTGACCTTGAACTTTGACCTAGTTTAAGATTTTGGTTAAAGTTTCTGGTTGAGGCAAAATCTTAGAAACTGTATGCAGTAGAAACTTTATATTATACATTTAGGTTGCCCATGATGAGACCTTTCAATTTATGCCGTAACATACTTAGTTAAAGACTTTGGTTAAAGTTCCTGTTTCAAGCAAAGTCTAAGGAACTGTATGCAGTAGAAACTTTATATTATACATGTAGGTTGCCTCTGACAAGACCTCTCAATGTATGCTGTAATATTTGACCTAGTGACCTTGACCCAGTTGGTGACAAAAACTTACTTTGCAATCCGGCCATACTGTCTTTAGCGGTGTTTTATTTTCTCATCACAACACTCTTTTCAATTTACAGCAGTGAAAAAGAAGAAAATAAATCAAAACGGCAGTTCTCAAGGCAAAGATCAATGTACGTATATACATGTATTCAGTCATGCAGTAAAACTTTTTCAGATTTTTTCGAGATGATAAAGTATGCTTGTTATGATATTTATGATAATATTGATCACTATTAGTGATGAGCAATGGGGAAAAATTTTACTACATGTATCGATTATCGGGCACTATCGGAGACTTACTATCAATGAATTATCGAAATGTTCAAAACAACTATTAAACAAACCTATCATGTATGGCTATTCGAACAAATAAGACTGATTTAGAGAAAAATCAAAAGATTCTGGTTAGCCAACACAATGAATTACACGAATAATGATGTTATATGATAGAAGTCGGCATTTTCGTGGGTGTTTTGTAGGTAACAAATTTGATCTGAGCCATTTCTCTCCTTCTTCTTCCTTTTCTAGTTTAAGCGACAATCGATATACAATTCTACTATTGATAATGGAAAACTGAAGAGGTTTCAGCGATTTTATTGAAAATTGGCGACTATTGTCACATCACTAATCACTGCCTTCGTTAGAAATAATGAAACAATTATTTTACCTGTTTTGTGTTATACTGTACATATGAAAATAATTCCGATTTCCTGATGACTGTGTTTTCATCCTCAGACACGAGGTCACAGACCACGTTTCTACACTTGATTCAGACTTGGATGGATTGAAAGAATTACTTGCTGGAAATAACTTTACTTTTGATCAGTCAACACTTCTTAATGTAAGTATATCTCGGAGAACTAAAAATTAATGTTTCTTCAAAGTTTATAGAGACCTCCATAGAAAAAGTTGGGACGATGTAAAGCTTTTGGCCTGTCTGGCTGTCCTTTTGTCTTTACGTCTGTCTGTTCAAAAAAATTTGAACACTGGGTGTACCTTTTGAATTATATGTATAAGTAAACAAGGGCTTTAGATATAAAATTGTATTCTTTGTAGTAAGACCTTTCCACTGGTACCAACATTTTTTACCTTGACCTCTATAAAAAAGGAGCTTTTAAGAACAGTCATATCTTTTTAACAAGCCATTCTCTTTATTTTAGAATTTTCTGATTACCTTAACTTTAGCCCAGAGATTTTAAAATCGATGGGTCCTCTGGACCTGATGAAAATTAGCGTATGGATCTCGAGCCAAATCATTGGGTCCCCAGCAGAAATTAATGAGTCCCAAGTACTGTAAGCCCTCTTTTTTTCAAAGCATCTGATGTTCGCTTATGAAAGTGAGATGACAAGTTCGTGGTGTTCAATGTTAGCAGGATCTTAAGTTACAGAAAAAATCTATTGCAAAAAATCAATCCCCATATATGTGGTCAAAAAGGCTTGATTGCCTTATGAATTAGTTGTTTGTTTATATAGCTGTGTTATACACGCGAGCGAGGCATGATACATACATGTATGTATAGCACATCCGAATCTGAATAAGAAGAAGCTACACTTGATTTCTCGACTTTGTTGTAAACTTGAACTTAAGCGGACGCATAATACAAAAGTGAAAATGCGTACCATTGGACGCAGTGATCGGAAATCAATGGGTCCTGGGCAATTCATATGCATCAGGGACATAGGACGCAGAGGTTGATTAATCTCTGTTAGCCTTACTTACATGTGTATAATGCAAAGATGAAGCCACATGTATATCTCTAAGGTGCATTCATAGTGCATATGTGTTTCAGAAACATTTCTTTTTATTGTTTTATTTACTCATTGTCAATTTATCGTTTAAAAGTTAAAGATGTTAACATTTACTGGTTAGAATGGTAAATTTCTTCTTCTATGGTCAGATCCACATAAATTAAGATATATTAAGAATAGATTTTTCTTTACACTGTTAGAGTAAATATCAAAATGGGACTTTTTGGACCATTTTCTGGTTTGATTAACCTTGAGAAATCTTTTTTAGACTATCCTCTATCCATTAAAGTTTTTGTCTTATTTACATGTATATGAAATGAATAAGGTGCTTCACAAAAGGGAAATTTTCATTGTAAACAAGTTTGTCCTTTCCTTCAAGAAGATTTGTTTCGTTTTTACAACATTTACTATAATAAGTACTTTTAAAAGTTTAAATTTGTATATCAAGAATTTATATATTTCATACTACCTCATGAAGAACCCTTTCATTTTGTATAAATTGAATAAAGCACAGAATAATTTCAAAATTTTTTTTTCACTTTTGAAATGATCTCCTTTTACAGCTATTTAGTCCTGAGTCTTCGATAAATATACCTGGAAGTGAGAATGTAAGTGTCAACATCGTAGAATTACTCTATCAGTAAATCTACACTGTACGCTATAAAGCACTTT
Organism: Pinctada fucata; assembly: GCA_028142955.1. Classification (NCBI taxonomy): domain Eukaryota; kingdom Metazoa; phylum Mollusca; class Bivalvia; order Pterioida; family Pteriidae; genus Pinctada; species Pinctada fucata. The sequence continues at coordinate 29,738,419 of AP027113.1, read as the reverse complement.
CACTTTCTTTTTGCCTTTATGTAAACATAGATAAAAATCATTTCTTATGTAACTTAGTACGAAGATACACATATACAATCACTATAAGACTAATAATAATTTAACCTTGAAAAAGGTAGAAATAATATACTACTGTCCGCGCAACTCACTTCAGAAATCGGAAAATTGAAGTTTTCTCTACTTTGTTGGCATATTTTCCGATTAAGATTTACATAGGGGGATAGATCTCAAACTCTCATGACTAACGGTGTATAATATATGTCTGTACGACCAATACTATGCTCACAGTGAAAGAAAGTAGTTTTAGATAGGGAGTTTTCTATGTTAATTTTAGCACGACGTTTCGACGTTCTCCATAGACTCGGTGTTAAACATTGGCGACGTCGCACTAAAATTAACATAGAAAACTCCCTATCTCACTGTGAGCGTAATATTGGTCGTACATACATACATGTATATCATACATCATCGTTAGTTATGAGACATCGTCGTTAGTTATGAGAGTTCGAGATCTATCCCCCAATATAAATTTTAACCTCAAACATAGTCAACAAAGTAGGAAAAACTTCAATTTTCCGATTTCTGAAGTGAGCTGCGCGGACAGTAGTACATTGCAATTGTATATGTACATCTATTTACAAACAGATTATGAAACAAGAATGTTTGATCTTTATTTTGACATAGCAATTGCATAAATACATACATGTATCTCACTGAATTTTTATTTCAATTCCCATGATCTTGATAACATTTAATGAGGCAGCAATTTCGGAATCGCCAAATGTTCAAATGCAGCGCATACAAACATGTAGATGCATTGCAAGACTAAACTGATTTTGTGATTCAAGAGTTCATTGACTACAAGTATTGAGTCTTTGCAGAAAACAGAGTTATCTCCCATTTGAGACGTTATCTAACATAAAACTATTATGACGTCATGAAAATGTTATGATAAAGCCGTTATTATAACGTCATTTCCCAGAGTTTTAGGATCGTTTCCATAGAATTTGATAACGTCACAATTAGGCTATGTCAGATATCGTCCCAAACGGGAAGTAACTCTGGTTTTTGAAAATAAGGAATATGAAATTAGCATAAAAACTATGAATGAGATAAAGAATAGGGGAAATAAGTAAGGAAAAGCACTTTTACAGCTCTTCCAAATGTACTCTATAGCTCATTCAGTAACTATACGATTGATACCTTAAATAAAATAAATTTTTATTAATGATGACGGAGGTCCTTTATAGATCCTTCACTAGTACAACCACACAAAAAATTTCAGGTATAACGTGAGTTCAGTCTTCAAATGTTATATCTTATTCATTTCATACACTTTTTGTTTCTTGCAGCTTCTGAGTGGTATTGATCTTGATCACGAGGATGAGGATGGAAATAAAATTACAGGTCAGTATTTGGTCACAGTGGTAGATCAAGTGCCCCCTTTGCGGGGGATCAAGGGGCGAATTTTGGCTATTTTATCTGAAAATGGGCCAAAATATAGGGTTTTTTTTGGAAAATTTTGGGTCAGTGCCGGGGAGGGGGGAGGCGGACGCCCCCCCCCCCCCCCCCCCCCCCCCTGCACCCCCATGAATCCGCGACTGGGTAATTTCGATAACCAGAGTTTCTTAAGATTTAGGACGATATCTGACATAGACAAATTGAGATGTCATCAAATTCTTTTGAAACGATCCTGTGGGAAAAGCATGCAAAATTGAAGTCACCATACCAATATCATGACGTCATAATGATTTCACGTCAGATACTGTCTTAAATGGGAAATAACTGTATTGTGAATTGAATCGATAGAGAGTGATAAGTGATTTTAAGAAATTAGTTTTGTGTCGGCACCATGGTTTGGTGGTTAGGGCGTCGGGCCAGTGACCGAAAGGTTGCTAGTTCGAGCTTCACTATAACCAGGGGTCGGCCGACATATACTTTTCTATGTTCTGTGTTATATATTTAAAAATTGTCCTTGTCGGAGTATTGTTTGCATGTCTTTGGTGTTTAAAAAAAACAAAACAAAGGTATTGTTACTTATTGAATCAAATAGCTGAATAGACCAAAAAAGTAAAAAAAAAAAAGTCGAAATGTTTTCAGCGAAAATGTTTTAGAAAAATTCAGTAACCTTCTCATATATGATTTAATCCATTTACAGGCAATGAGTTGGTACAGTTTAAGTCTGGCAGTAGTGATATACCTGACCTTTTTGACCTCCAAGCTTTGACGGAAAACGATGACAATTCGCCATCACTGGACCTATACAAGGGACCATCAGATTCCCTGGACACACCCCTACCCGCCCAAGTATCGGCCGAGGATCTGGACTGAAAAAAAAACGGCCAAAAGAATCAACAAATAAATATGATATTTAACAATGTAATGTGGATAGTTACATGTACTTGCGCTATTCACGGAAAGTTGACCATTACTAAAGGATCAGGTATATAGACCACTTGCTGAAATTTATATTGGAGGAAAAAATGTCGATAGTTCCATGGGGGAACTTTTAACACAATTTTTCCTTGTTACGTCACAGCTGGATGACATCTTTAACTGTGACATCATTATGGAAAACAATGTCAAAGTAATTGTATGTTGACTCTGGTATTTTGAGCTCAATAAGAAGATTGGAAAAGGGTCGATTGAATTTGAAAAATAAAGACATTAAAACATGTGATACATGTATGTAAGTACGCATATGTGCATGTACATTTGTACCTCAAAAACTGGACTTTGTACTTAAAATACATGTGCATTAGATATACTTGTGAGTATTTTTGAAGAGTGTGATATAAAGTAAACTGTACATACTACATGTATATAAGTAGAAATTTATTTTGACAAATTTAAAGCAGTATATCCGTGCTTACGATATAGAAAAAAAAATTGTTTATCAACTACATGTATCATGTTCCGCGCTCATTGTAAGGAATTCATTATTGTTTTGATATTTATAACAAGTTGTGATTATAATAGTGAGGGAAAGTTTATGAACGTTTATATGAATGCAAGCTGAAGCTTTTATGTTATACATGTACACTGTATATGTAATTAAGGTTCAGGAATCCATTGTTTTAGAACAGCATTTTAAATATTTGTGAGAAACTGTGGGTTTGGTTAACTTATCTGCATTTCAGTTTTAAATTTTATGCTGCCATATGATACAGCTCCAAAGATGTCCACAAATCATCAAGTTACTGTCAAGGTTCGACTATCTTATTTTACAATATTAACTGACTGTTAAGTTTGTACCGTTACTGTAACCCTCTAAGAAAGTCTGCGTAGAGTATGTAAAGGTCAATGTCAACTGAAGGTCAAGGTCACAATTTCGATAGAACGATATTGCAAACTACAGCGGACCTTCCAACTTTTACGATTTTGGCGTAATTTTTACGATTTTGGACCTACTATTATGCTCTACGCTTTAGCTGCTCAACTTTATGCTTCCAACATATTTCCAAGCAGGATGACGTTTTCTCTTACAGTATCTCTTACAAACGAATAGACTCGTATACATAAATTATTTGAACGTTGAGCGTTTGATATCATTTATATGCAATTGTGTAAATGATTCAGATTTGTATGTCAAAGAGTGGAAAAGACAATGTTTTTTTTTCAAAGTTACAGTCAGTTTTGTATTATTACGCTTTACTTCCCTAAATTACACTTTCTTGAGCAAAAAATTACACTTTTGGAAAGAAATAGGTAGGTAGGTCTGCTACAGGATGTGTCCATTATGTTTGACAAAAACGTTTTCTAACGTCACAGCTTATCAAATGTGAATATTGAGACCAGAATTACACATTCTTCTCCAGTTTTGCTTGTACCCTGTGAGACAGCCTATGTGAGACACATAAGTTGTCTCAAAGGCTCCAATTGACCAGTGATAAAAGAGAATCTTATTGTGACGTCACAGCAATGTAGTCAAAAAACATGCCATTAGATGGCATGAAACATTGTTTGAATTCAATTATTTTTCATGGAAATAGAAATAGATTCTTTCAATTTTTACTGAGTGAAACATGAAAATTTACACGAGTGACAGAAATTTTTCATCTTTTCCCTTGTTCCGCTATGCTCCATTTGGGAAAAGCTGAAATTTCCGTCACTCGTGTAAATTTTCATGTCTCACTCAGTAGATTGTGATAGAGCCTATTATTCTGTATGTCTGTCTGTCTGTCTTTATGTTTATATAAGATTTTTAAAAAAAGGAAACAGTTTTTCACCATTGGTTGTAAGGCATGTTTACTCTGATTATTCATGTGTGAAATGAATAAAGTATTATAACCTGAAGCTGAATAATCATGCTGATGGAGTGATAATTTTGGGCTGTTCTCTCAGGCCAAACTCATAAATCTGCTCGTGACATAAATTTTTATTTATTTTAAGTCAATTTTAAAATATAGGAAAATGGTTAATTTTAAAATTTATGCAAGTTTAAATTTATTAGTCCCCTACCGGCAACGCCGAAGGGGACTCTTAGTTTCCTCTCGGTCTGTCTGTCTGTCCGTCCGTCCGTCTGTCCCATTTTCAGTTTTCCGGACTTTTTTTCGCTGTTGTTGCATATATTGAACTCATTTTTGGTATGTGGATATATCTCAATGTGATACAGATCAAGTTTGAGTTTGCTTTCGATTGACCTAATTTTACAAGAGTTATGGCCCTTGGACATAGCAAATTTTATGAAAATTTCAGTTTTCCGGACTTTTTTTCGCTGTTGTTGCATATATTGAACTCATTAGCTCACCTCGACGAAGTTGAGTGAGCTTATGCTATAACCCCACGTGTCCGCGTCCGCGTCCTCGTCCGCGTCCGCGTCCGCGTCCGTGTCCGCGTCCGTGTCCGCGTCCGCGTCCGGTTAAGAAGTTTGGGGTAGCTCAGTATCTGACAAAGTACTAATGCTACAGTAACCAAACTTGCACAAGTGATTCATCTTTGGATGCTGAGGTGAACCCATGCATCGTATGCAGCATCTGACCTACATTTTCCACTTGAGTGACTTGGTTAAGAAGTTTGGGGTAGCTTAGTATCTGACAAAGTACTAATGCTACAGTAACCAAACTGGCACAAGTGATTCATCTTTGGATGCTGAGGTGAACCCATGCATCGTATGCAGCATCTGACCTACATTTTCCGCTTGAGTGACTCGGTTAAGAAGTTTGGGGTAGCTCAGTATCTGACAAAGTACTGATGCTACAGTAACCAAACTTGCACAAGTGATTCATCTTTGGATGCTGAGGTGAACCCATGCATCGGATGCAGCATCTGACCTACATTTTCCGCTTGAGTGACTTGGTTAAGAAGTTTGGGGTAGCTCAGTATCTGACAAAGTACTGATGCTACAGTAACCAAACTTGCACAAGTGATTCATCTTTGGATGCTGAGGTGAACCCATGCATCGGATGCAGCATCTGACCTACATTTTCCGCTTGAGTGATTTGGATAAGAAGTTTGGGGTAGCTCAGTATCTGACAAAGTACTAATGCTACAGTAACCAAACTTGCACAAGTGATTCATCTTTGGATGCCGAGATGGACCCATGCATCGGATGCAGCATCTGACCTACTTTTTCCACTTGAGTGATTTCGCTTTTAAAAGCCAATATTGAGCAAAGTATAAGTGCTACATGTACCAAACTTGCATATTGGATGTATCTTTGATCAAACTTTCATAAAATGACCTTGACCTACTTTTTCCGCTTGAGTGATTTTGCCTTTAAAAGCCAATATTGAGCAAAGTATAAGTGCTAGATGTTCCAAACTTGCATATTAGATGTATCTTTGATCAAACTTTCATAAAATGACCTCGACCTACTTTTTCCACTTGAGTGATTTTGCCTTTAAAAGCCAATATTGAGCAAAGTATAAGTGATACATGTACCAAACTTGCATATTGGATGTATCTTTGATCAATCTTTCATAAAATGACCTTGACCTACTTTTTCCGCTTTACTGATTTTGCTCTATAAAGCCAATATTGAGCAAAGTATAACTGCTACATGTACCAAACTTGCATATTGGATGTATCTTTGATCAAACTTTCATAAAATGACCTTGACCTACTTTTTCTGCTTGAGTGGTTTTGCCTTTAAAAGCCAATATACATGTACTAAGAAATATGTTTGAATTGAATTTTGCTGTCACGAGGTGAGCTTCGTAATCTGTGATTACCTATGTTTTTTGGTATGTGGATATATCTCAATGTGATACAGATCAAGTTTGAGTTTGCTTTCGATTGACCTAATTTTACAAGAGTTATGGCCCTTTGACATAGCAAATTTTATGAAAATTTCAGTTTTCCGGACTTTTTTCCGCTGTTGTTGCATATATTGAACTCATTAGCTCACCTCGACGAAGTTGAGTGAGCTTATGCTATAACCCCACGCGTCCGCGTCCGCGTCCGTGTCCGCGTCCGCGTCCGGTTAAGAAGTTTGGGGTAGCTCAGTATCTGACAAAGTACTAATGCTACAGTAACCAAACTGGCACAAGTGATTCATCTTTGGATGCTGAGGTGAACCCATGCATCGAATGCAGCATCTGACCTACATTTTCCGCTTGAGTGACTTGGTTAAGAAGTTTGGGGTAGCTCAGTATCTGACAAAGTACTAATGCTACAGTAACCAAACTGGCACAAGTGATTCATCTTTGGATGCTGAGGTGAACCCATGCATCGTATGCAGCATCTGACCTACATTTTCCGCTTGAGTGACTTGGTTAAGAAGTTTGGGGTAGCTCAGTATCTGACAAAATACTAATGCTACAGTAACCAAACTGGCACAAGTGATTCATCTTTGGATGCTGAGGTGAACCCATGCATTGTATGCAGCATCTGACCTACATTTTCCGCTTGAGTGACTTGGTTAAGAAGTTTGGGGTAGCTCAGTATCTGACAAAGTACTGATGCTACAGTAACCAAACTTGCACAAGTGATTCATCTTTGGATGCTGAGGTGAACCCATGCATCGGATGCAGCATCTGACCTACATTTTCCGCTTGAGTGACTTGGTTAAGAAGTTTGGGGTAGCTCAGTATCTGACAAAGTACTGATGCTACAGTAACCAAACTGGCACAAGTGATTCATCTTTGGATGCTGAGGTGAACCCATGCATTGGATGCAGCATCTGACCTATATTTTCCACTTGAGTGATTTGGATAAGAAGTTTGGGGTAGCTCAGTATCTGGCAAAGTACTGATGCTACAGTAACCAAACTTGCACAAGTGATTCATCTTTGGATGCCGAGATGGACCCATGCATCGGATGCAGCATCTGACCTACTTTTTCCACTTGAGTGATTTTGCTTTTAAAAGCCAATATTGAGCAAAGTATAAGTGCTACATGTACCAAACTTGCATATTGGATGTATCTTTGATCAAACTTTCATAAAATGACCTTGACCTACTTTTTCCGCTTGAGTGATTTTGCCTTTAAAAGCCAATATTGAGCAAAGTATAAGTGCTAGAGGTTCCAAACTTGCATATTAGATGTATCTTTGATCAAACTTTCATAAAATGACCTCGACCTACTTTTTCCGCTTGAGTGATTTTGCCTTTTAATGCCAATATTGAGCAAAGTATAAGTGATACATGTACCAAACTTGCATATTGGATGTATCTTTGATCAATCTTTCATAAAATGACCTTGACCTACTTTTTCCGCTTGAGTGATTTTGCTCTATAAAGCCAATATTGAGCAAAGTATAAGAGCTAGATGTTCCAAACTTGCATATTAGATGTATCTTTGATCAAACTTTCATAAAATGACCTCGACCTACTTTTTCCGCTTGAGTGATTTTGCCTTTAAAAGCCAATATTGAGCAAAGTATAAGTGATACATGTACCAAACTTGCATATTGGATGTATCTTTGATCAATCTTTCATAAAATGACCTTGACCTACTTTTTCTGCTTGAGTAATTTTGCCTTTAAAAGCCAATATTGAGCAAAGTATAACTGCTACATGTACCAAACTTGCATATTGGATGTATCTTTGATCAATCTTTCATAAAATGACCTTGACCTACTTTTTCTGCTTGAGTGGTTTTGCCTTTAAAAGCCAATATACATGTACTAAGAAATATGTTTGAATTGAATTTTGCTGTCACGAGGTGAGCTTCGTAATCTGTGATTACCTATGTTTTTTGGTATGTGGATATATCTCAATGTGATACAGATCAAGTTTGAGTTTGCTTTCGATTGACCGAATTTTACAAGAGTTATGGCCCTTGGACTTAGCAAATTTTATGAAAATTTCAGTTTCTGGGCTTTTTTTCCGCTGTTGTTGCATATATTGAACTCATTTTTAGCTCACCTTGACGAAGTTGAGATGAGCTTATGCTATAACCCCGGCGTCCGCGTCCGCGTCCCCGTCCGCGTCCCCGTCCCCGTCCCCGTCCCCATCCGGTTAAAGTTTTTGGGCAACTCAGTATCTGACAAAGTACTGATGCTACAGTGACCAAACTTGCACAAGTGATTCATCTTTGGATGCTGAGTTGAACCCATGCATCGGATGCAGCATCTGACCTACATTTTCCGGTTGAATGACTTTGTCAATGTCTGGTTAAAGTTTTTGGGGTAGTTCAGTATCTGACAAAGTACTGATGCTACAGTAACCAAAATTGCACAAGTGATTCATCTTGAGATGCTGAGGTAAACCCATGCATCGGATGCAGCATCTGACCTACTTTTTCTGCTTGAGTGATTTTGCCTTATAAGGCCAATATTGAGCAAAGTATAAGTGCTACATGTACCAAACTTGCATATTGGATGTATCTTTGATCAAACTTTCATAAAATGACCTTGACCTACTTTTTCCACTCGAGTGATTTTGCCTTTAAAGGCCAATATTGAGCAAAGTATAAGTGCTACATGTACCAAACTTGCATATTGGATGTATCTTTGATCAAACTTTCATAAAATGACCTTGACCTACTTTTTCCACTCAAGTGATTTTGCCTTTAAAGGCCAATATTGAGCAAAGTATAAGTGCTACATGTACCAAACTTGCATATTGGATGTATCTTTGATCAAACTTTCAAAAAATGACCTTGACCTACTTTTTCCACTTGAGTGATTTTGTCTTTAAAGGCCAATATTGAGCAAAGTATAGGTGCTACATGTACCAAACTTGCATATTGGATGTATCTTTGATCAAATTTTTATAAAATGACCTTGACCTACTTTTTCCGCTTGAGTGATTTTGCATTTAAAGGCCAATATTGAGCAAAGTATAAGTGCTACATGTACCAAACTTGCATATTGGATGTATCTTTGATCAAACTTTCATAAAATGACCTTGACCTACTTTTTCTGCTTGAGGGATTTTGCCTTTAAAGGCCAATATTGAGCAAAGTATAAGTGCTACATGTACCAAACTTGCATATTGGATGTATCTTTGATCAAGTTTTCATTAAAATGACCTTGACCTACTTTTTTTCACTTGAGTGGTTTTCTTATTATACATGACCTTAGAGATATGTTTAAATTGAACTTTGCTGCCGCGAGGTGAGCTTCGTAATCTTTGATAACACTATGTTTGGTTTTATGGATAATATCTCAATGTGATACAGATCAAGTTTGAGTTTGCTTTTGATTGACCTAATTTTACAAGAGTTATGGCCCTTGGACTTAGCTAATTTTATGAAAATTTCAGTTTTCCTGACTTTTTTCCGCTGTTGTTGCATATATTGAACTCATTTTTGGTATGTGGATATATCTCAATGTGATACAGATCAAGTTTGAGTTTGCTTTCGATTGACCGAATTTTACAAGAGTTATGGCCCTTGGACTTAGCAAATTTTATGACAATTTCAGTTTCCCGGACTTTTTTCCGCTGTTGTTGCATATATTGAACTCATTTTTGGTATGTGGATATATCTCAATGTGATACAGATCAAGTTTGAGTTTGATTTTGATTAACCTAATTTTACAAGAGTTATGGCACTTGGACTTAGCAAATTTTATGAAAATTTCAGTTCTCCGGACTTTTTTCCGTTGTTGTTGGATAAATTGAACTCATTTTTGGTATGTGAATATATCTCAATGGGATACAGATCAAGTTTGAGATTGCTTTAGATTCACCAATTTTTACAAGAGTTATGGCCCTTGGACTTAGCAAATTTTATGAAAATTTCAGTTTTCCGGACTTTTCTTCAGTACTATTGCAAATAATGCACTGATTTTTGGTAAAAAATACATCTCAGTGTGATACAGACCAAGTTTGAGTTTGGTTTCTATTGGCCTATTTTTACAAGAGTTATTGCCCTTGGACTTAGCAAATTTCATGAAATATGCAGTTTTCCGGACTTTTTCTTGCCTGTTATTGCAGATAATGAACTGGTTTTTTGTATGTGAATACATTATAGTGTGATGCAGATTTGAGTTTAATTCAGATTGACTAATTTTCACAAGAGTTATGGTCCTTGGACTTAGCAAATTTCGTGAATTCAGTTTCCCAGACTTTTCTTGGCTGTTGTTGCAGATGATGAACTGATGAACAGAGATGCAAGTCATAAATTTATGCCGCCGGTAGGGGACTTATATCGCACAGCGATCATTGCATTTTTTCTTTGAAAATTTCCAAACGAGATAAGCTTTGGGTACTTAAGAAATGATCGTCTTACTTTGGGTGTTCATGGTAGTATAATTCTGGTTGGTCATGTGCAAAATCCGCAAATCACAAAGCGATGCTCTAAAAATTTGCATATGTCAAACCAGAATTATACTACCATGAACACCCAAAGAAAGACAATCATTACTTTTATTTCCATTTGTACTAAAAATCAGACACCCCATTTAGCATTAATAAAGAGCGTATTCAATATTATAATGTCAAAAGTTTTTGAACGTTGGTAAATTCTCCGTACTAAAGCGTGACGTCACAATAAGCAACCAGAATTGTAGGATATAAATCACTTTTCCTAACGGGCGCTTATCATGGGGATTCTTCTGCAATGGAAATATATGAATATGTATCTACCAGCACAATATGAAAAATTAGTTGGTATAAAACTTCTCTGTGTTGCAGCTTCGTAAAGCTTATATTGGTTGTAAAATTAAACCCCTCAACCTGACTGTTTATGAATCTCTTATTGTAAATCCATAGTTCTTCATTGTGCCTATTGATATACAACTCCAATATAATTTCATAACCTGCTGACTGGTTATTATATGCTTGCTTTGAATTATGTCAGTTATTGTTATGCTTTCAAAACTTTTAACTTCAAGAGATGTTTATTTCGCTTTGTTTTATGGTTCTAGGCAGATTTACATATAAATGTAGTAGAGACAGCTCTGAACTTGTTATTGTTTTGACACATGTGTATGTTTTTTCTATGACCTGCAAAGCAAAACAACATAAAGGGAACATTTTGTCTGGGGTCTGTCTGTCCATCTTACCGTCTGTCAGTCTGATAGTCATGCTATCTGTTCAATACAAACTTGTACTTATATGACTTTATTATCATACCCCCCTCTTAATGTATCCAATGTAGAAATGGAGATCTCGCTTACATTTCGTCCATTTATACAGTGTTTAAATTATCTTGGTAATGTTTGGCAGTGTCTCGATAGTTTCCGCGGCTTGAGCGACAGTCGGCATGTTGGCTTTTGATGATAGAAACCAAGTTTAGGTAAAAATATGCCATGATTCTAACTATATAATACGCTTAATATTTATTTGTACAACGGATGCCTTAATATGGACGTATAATATAGTGTCATCCGTCTGTCTGTCTGTTTGTCCATGTGTCCCTATAATGCTTGCTGATGTAATACAGACTTTATTCCTAGTCATAGGATTGATAAATAGTTACTTCAAATGATCACTGTTACATGAGAAAGAATCTTATTGATTTTCAAGGTCAGAGGTCAAGGTCACTTCCTTTTGCACAAGTAAAACCTTGTGGACGTTATACATTTATAGACTAAATTGTTAGCTCTAGCATATTTACATTTTGGTGTAGATGATCACCTTGTGGAGAAAAATCCTATAGACCCTTTCACACTAATGTCCGTTTGGTTCACTTTTGCCTCTTCTTCACTCAGGGACAATTTTGCCCACCGGAACAATCAAATGACGTCATTCCATTCTAAATAGTAGGGTACATCGTCAAAAGAAGGACGTCATTTAATTTTTCAGGTGGGCAAAATCGTCTTACAAAGAGACAAAAGTGAACCGAACGGTCGTTAGCGAGAAAGGGTCTATTGATTATCAAGGTTGAAAGGATAAGGTCATTGCAAAAGAAATACATGTAGTAACTGAGGGATGCATACTGTTTAGTTTATGACACTCTTATAGATTTTAAGAAAATGTCAAGGTCGCATATTTAGGTCAAACCTTAAAGTAGGCTATATTAATGTTCAACAAGCATTCTACAACATGTACATGTATGTTTTGTTTGTTTTTGTTAGTTTTATGTATATTATACATTTATCATGTGTGAAATCCTTTTGTGTGTATTTGTGCGATGCTCATACTGAAGATATTATGAATTTTTTACATGAAAACTAAGGAGTGAGGACAATTTACCCTTCCGAACATGGGAAAAAATTGAGAAATTTCATGACATCACAATGCAATTGTTTGACCGAGGTTCAAAGTTTGTTTGTTCAAGGTAAAAGCATTGTCACGTTACGAAATTTTGCCTTTTATTCCCGCAATCGGAAGGGTCAATTATTTGATTATTTTTGATGAAGCCTATTTGTATAATTATTTTTAATGCAGATGTACGGAAAGTTGTTTAAGCCTGATTTTCAGCAGCCTTGTATGAAAAAATTGTTTTGTATTGTTTTAATTGTTCAAACTGAATACTGTATTCATATTTACAATGGAGAAACTAGATTTTTGTGTAAATTGGCACAAATTGGTGAAATGTCATAATATAGCATAATCATGAATAAATGACCAAGAATTGGTTACAAATTTGATGTTAGCATAACTGTGTGTTTACATTTTCTTCATTTTCTGAAACATGTATGAACGTATTAATTAATTAGCATATGAATTAACTTCTGAAAAAATGTGCCAGAATGTTTTTCTGTCAAAAGTGTATTTTTTTGAAACATTGTTATTCTATTATTACGAAGGTATCAAACGTGCATGTATTCATGTGATTCTTTTGTTAAATGCTGATGAATGAATTTTGCATCTCAGTGTTGCAATGCCATGCCATGTTTCATGCATAAATGAATGAAATAAATGCATTAAAACAAACGAAGGTCTATTTTAATTTCATAATATTCTTAAGATTCTGATTAAATATTGTTTATCAATCTTGAATATATATGTTATATTGTAATATTATATAATCAGGATGTAACGTTGATTCTGATTGGTTGGTGCGCGAGTCTTTATTTTCCGATAATAACCGCTGACGGAAGATAATGACTAGTTGTGGTATTTGTTCAGATTTTAGTATTTACGATAAAAATTAAGATAATTATTTTGTTTAATTTCAAAAGTTTAGATACACTTTTCACAAAAAAGTGTGATTAATTATTAAGTTCTGAATTAAAAATTATGTGTTTATATTGATTTGAATCATTATTTTAATCATAATATTATGTAGTCTTACAATTCGTTATATAATATAACAAATAAGGACTTGGCCTCGGTCATTATGTCATTATAATGACCTGATGAGATTTGTCATATTACTCGTTCCCTAGAGATTAAAGTATCCTCTGATTATTCAGAGTGATGTTTTCTTAGTATGCAGTAAAATGAAGGCAAATTCATTCTAGGGAACTGCATGTCAGATAGCGCTATGTCACCATATTTGTTTCGTTGTATATACATGTATATTGTTATGCCATTTTTTTTTTAATTGAGAATCTATAGGGTTTTGGGCGCTTAATTTCATTTCATGTGCTTTAGTTCTTTAAAGGTACAGATAGTCTAACAGTGATTAAACTGTCAATAATGAAGTTTTACGGTAAATAGCTTTTAAGTACTACCATTTGAACATCTACATATTACTTCCATAAAATATCTCTCACATTTTTGTTTTATAGACGTTTTTGTACGCCCGTCATTTGACGGGTCGTATTATGGTATGGCGAAGTCCGTCCGTCTGTCCGTCCGCCTATGGAATGCAATAACTTGAATATGCATCAATGGATTTTCACGAAATTTATACATTATGATTGGACTGTGGAGAGGAAATTGCCTTTCGATTTTCAGGTTCATCCGGTTTGTCGTTATGGAGTTATGGGACTTAGATATTTTAAATACAATGAAAATATACTATATTTCTGGTCGAAATGTTTTGTAATTTTGTATACTTCAATTAGAAAGGATGTTCTTTGACATATGTAACGGGTTCTTTAATTTTTTGTCACATAATCCAGAAATTATGTGTAATGGAGGGGGGGGGGGGGGGTATATGCACATACATGTTAAGTTAAGGGCAAAATTTAGGTGCATTGAACGCAATAACTTGAATATGCGTCAACAGATTTTCATGATATTTGTACATTGTGATCAGACTTTGACCAAAAAGCCGCCTTTGGATTTTCAGGTTCATCCGATTTGTCGTTATGGAGTTATGGGACTTAGATCTTTTGGTGTTGTGAAAAAAATCCCAACGGGCGGGCGTATCTTGCTGCGTGAGCGTAGGCTTTATTACTCTCTGGTACACACGATTTCGGTAAACTTTGTGATTTGCATATACAGTATGTAGAAATATCTGAATATGTCGCATTTACTAAGGTCAAAGTGAACATGCTACCACGATCAGCCAATCGCTTGAATGAACTTCACATCGTGGGATTACTACGAAACATGTAGTAAACCACGAGGGCACATGTAGCCAAGTTCGATCAACTTCGGTTGATCGTCTGTCTCTTCAACGCACGCATTCGATTTCTGTTATCAAAATTTCTTGAAATTTCAAAAATGTGCACGGGTCCTGTAGCATCATATCCCACCCATCCTGCTACATCTTTCGGTAAATTTTTGCACATAATAATTTTCACACTCTTTGGCAATATTACATTGTATAGATTGAGGATCACTGACGAGGGTTAAGTACCCGAAACGTGCATGTCTTGTCCATGCTGAAAATTTATCTGCTTTCACATGATGCTATTGAATTTGAAGACGTTTAACATCTGCTTAATACACATGTGCGTTTGTTTACCAAATCCTGAATGAAAATTAACATTTATTTAGTTATTATTTTTTGTTCCTATTTTAATATTTGATTTAGACTATGAATATATATGTTATATATACACATAGCTAAATTACTGTGGATATATATACACGTCAAACTAATATATATACTTCTCATAGATAAAAATAAACGAGAACTATACATGTACATGTACATTGTAGATCCCTTTTGCTAATTTTCCCTCAGACTTGTCGGAGTTTTAATTTTACGGTCGTCCTCTAAGCTAGGTCTCTATAACAATACCAATGCTATTCTCTATTCTATGGTGGCTGATTTGTGCCATGTCGCGTTGTTGCGCCGCGCTTTGTCGCATTGTCGCATTGTTGTGTTGTCGCGTTGTCGCATTGTCGCCTTTTAAAATGATAGCAGGAATGGCACAAATCAGCCACCATACTATTCAGATTTTGATAAAACCGATTGTAGATTCATGTCGTTCCACGTGTTATCCGTCCGCCATGTTGTTTTGTTTTGATATAGCACTAGCCTATATGTATATAAGTGCTTATACGTGTTCTACGGTCTTCTACGGAGAAAAGTAGGTTATATTAGGGTGCCCATTTTATAAGCAATAATTGATCATAGCTCGGTAGTAAGGGCATATGTGACTATTGTAACCAGCCAGTTTCTAATTTCTAAGCATGAAAGACTCGTTTGCGTTAAAATTTTGACAAAAATAGCTGATTCATGGTTTGATCTTGACGAGACCTAGAGTAACCTTAAACTTTAAAAAATCATCAAAGGGAGCTTCACACTATGTGAATTTCAACGATGAAACATAATAGCAGCTGACACGTAACCTATTCAACCTTTAACTGGTGAAGGTATCATGTTTCTGATCGCGTTAAAAAAGGTCCTGCCCTGCCACCGATTAACGAACACTGAACCATCTGAAAGTTTTTATATGGATTTTTCAATTTGATGTATATCAAAATAAAGCTGAACGTGTAGGAATTTACAAAAAAAAAATAAAAAAGAAAACCACAGGTACGTAAAATTTAGAATACTTAAAAAATGCATTGCGCAATCCTTACATAATATATATGTATAAAGGGCATCGGATGCAGTATTCGACCGGCGGGAAGTACACGGCCACTTAGGGAGTAACCATTTTTAGGGGGGGGGGGGGCGGTCGGAAAGACTTAGCAAAAAAAAAAAAAAAAATTCGGAACGAGATTTTAGGGGAAAAAATTTCCGGCCCGAAGTGTCGGCAAAAACAATTTTACGGATCATGAAATTGGGTCCTCTGGGCACACAAACAGCGGACACAATACAAAATATCCACACAAACAACGGACACAACACAAACTAAGCACACAAACAACGGATACAATACAAAATAAGCAAACAAACAACGGACACAACACAAAATAAGCAAACAAACATTGGACACAACACAAAATAAGCAAACAAACATTGGACACAACACAAAATAAGCACACAAAGAACGGACACAATACAAAATCAGCACACAAACAACGGACACAACACAAACTAAGCACACAAACAACGGACAAAATACAAAAGCAGCACACAAACAACGGATACAACACAAACTAAGCACACAAACAACGGACACAATACAAAATCATCACTCAAACAACGGACACAACACAAACTAAGCACACAAACAACGGACAAAATACAAAATCAGCACACGAACAACGGACACAGCACAAAATAAGCGTAAATACGTCCCTGTATATTTGAACAACTATTCCAGTAGGTGCTTCCATCACGTACTTACTATATATAAATGCGATTTGCAAAGCAAGTGGAAATTTATTCATTTCAAGTTCGTAGCAGTAAACTTTATACGGATCGAGGACAGAGTCTTTAAAATTAGGGCACATATCAAAATAAAATATCGCCGACAATTATTATGGCACCTACGACGTTTGGAGAGGTTTTCCCTTCAGGGCTGCATAAAGATGTCACTGATGAGAATTTAATATTCGAAACACGTGTCTGGTACAGAAAAATTGGTTTGAAATTTTCTTCAAGAAGGTATAGAGTTGGAACACTTCCGTAATTACTAAGTATGTCATCATGCAAGGACATCTGCCCCTAGTATAAATCAAGCGCCTACAAATTATATGTCAATTTTGAAATGTTTTGAAAGGGGCATTGAACTTCGTATGCACGTAATAAAATAGATGATGGATCATGAAATATTATTTCCACCTTTATATAAGCCAAGTCGGCATAATAACGCCAATGGCATTTCTCTCACATTCGAGAAAAGATATGTAGTTCTGCATATGTTTAATAGGATTTCGAGCGCTCGGACGGAAATCACTGGCTTACAGTCAACTTACGATAAACCCCTCATTGTTAGACCTATTTGGATACGGAATGAGAAAGATATTGTGCTTCTTCTTTCGAAGACCATAGAACGAAAACTTTTATCCATTTGAACCATATTTGATTTGTGCAGCGCAGTAATAATTATTTTCAGTGGTGACACCTACAACGGATTTCGGGTTTTTTAAATCTACAATTGGACTCTGTGGAGATAATTCATATATATATACATATTTATTGTTGTCACACAATGTAAATGTTTCAACGATGTGATGTAATTGTCTCCGTCTGTTCGTTCACTTTTTTTCGTCTCGTGAGTGTGTGTTCTGCCGTGATCACTGACACGTCGTCATGTTGGGATCTCCTCCTTATCTTTCTAGTCATGGAGTCTTGGTACAGATCACTTCATTCCCTTTGGATTGGGTTCCTTCTACTATTTTGAACTACATGTATAAGGTATAAATTTTGCTTCGTCTATTTTCTCTTTTGTTTGGGGTTTTTTTTTTTTCTTTTTTTTTTTTTTTGTTTAATTTTGTTTTTTTAGAACGAGGAATGAATTTTCTCTATTAGATCTTTTTATGGCTTACTTATCATTTCTTCTTTTTTTTTTCTTTTATCGCCTTTACTTTCAAAATAAGTATTTTTCTATTTCGATAATTGAAAATCCTTCAAGAGTAAAAGTGATTGTCTTTTCAATAACCCATACGGTCGACTTCCAGTTCCAATTTTCAGCGTTCTTAATCTGCGTAGGATGTAATATGTAACAGACTGATCTCATTTTACTTTATTTTATCCTCAATTTGTAGAAAAAACATACTTTCCATATATGAACACATTTTCTAAGGCGCGAACCTAAACTGAGCAAAATATCTGTTTATCATTTAACTATATACATGTATATATAAGAAGTACGAACATGTGACTTTGGTCTGTGTGAAGTGAAACTCGCACCTGTTCATTTCCACTTCAGAAATCTACTTCCAGTCGAAAAAAAAAAATTCTATATGATTTTATCTTTATTTTAGGGACTACTCTAGATGGACTCTTTGATACCCCGTTTAAGGTAAGAGCTTACGTGTACCCCTTTATAGCATTGTTTTCCTTGATGTTATTTTATGTCAAAATGTTTTTCTTGCACTTATCATTTTGAACTTTAACGTGAATATCAAGTGGTAAAATTCCGGCGTTGCTGGTCTCTAAGTTTAACACTGTAAACATAGGAATTACTTAGATAAGAGCCTTGTATTTCTCCCAGGGAATTATATCCTAAGTACATGTATATGAATTAAAGACACTTTTCCTCTGCATAAAAGTCCTTTCTTAAACATGTTGATACAGACCATGCAACGTTATTCTTTACAAGATACATGATACGATGTGATACACGCATGATACGATAGGATACACAAACGGACACGATAGACCTGATACACGATAGGAAATGATACGATACGATGCACGTTACACGATACGATAGGTTACACGATGCACGATACGAATGGATACACGTTACACGATGCACGATACACGTTACACTTTGCACGTCACGAGAGATTAAACGTTAAAAATGCAAATTTAGCTTGCACCATACGGCGCATAAACACGATAAAGCAAACAATTCAAATGTGCACGATACGATAGGATACAAAATGTGTGATTTATGTACGTTTATTGTTAATATTTGTATGATAATAAATAATATTCGAATCAGGAAAAAAAAACCCGCACACACACGTTTATCAAATCCATGACTTGAAATCAATTATTTTCATTTACTCTATCGAAGTTGCCATAATATAAAATAAAAGAAAAAAGAAAAAACAGTGACCTAATTGGCAGGGCATATTAACAATCGACGAATTGACTGCATGTAAATGTATGTTTTTGATTTGTATGTATGTAGTACATGATCTGTATGCATGTAGTACCTCAGACAGAGGGATATATCCTATGCGCGTTGACCAGGTAACATTTGAAGGCATCGATCGGTCAAGTTACTTTACCGGCTAATCTACGTCTACCTTTGAGTTGTTTACCCCCCCCCCCCAGCCCCTCCCCCCATTACAGTAAAATCAAGTATAAAGAAGAATATATATGTATATTTATTATTCCTCAACAATACATCCTTTCACTAGAGCATCCATAACGAAATCAAAACAATCCGAATATTAACACAATAAGCAGAAAAGAAATTCCGACGATTTGATTGGCTACCTGATACGATAGGATACACGTTACACGATACGATAGGATTCACGTTACACGATGCACGATAGGATACGATAGAATAAGATACGGTATGATACACGTTAAACGAAATTATAAACGCACGATAAGATACGATATGATAAGATACGATACACGCATGATACGATACGAAAAACGCTTAATATATGATACGATTGAATTAACAAATATAACGTTGCATGGACTGTAAATGTGATATGCAGACATAAGACTTTCTTATAGATAAGGCCATAGATACTTTTAAATAATTTGTTTTACGTCTCGAACTTTTTCTGAAAGGCACCCTCCCACCAGGTATGAAAACACAAAAACACATGGTCAACATGAAGGAATTCGGAAAGAAAGAACAAAATATCTTTGAATTCATCAAGAGCGGTGGATAGTTCTGACTTTATTTTCAGAAAAGCGCTATTATGCCATGATACAAATGATGATATAGGCATTTTTTTTTTTTTTTTTTTGGCATTCAAGATCATTAACTGATATTTTTTGTTACCTGAAAAATGCATGTTTCTGTGTGTGTGTGTGGTTTTTTTTTTTCTGAGAATTTCTCCTAAAAGGTACCTGCCCGCAGATGTAAAACATAATATTTTAAGAATTACTATGGCATAAGATTTAGTCTTCAAGTAGTTTTTTCGGGGATGGGGTTGGCCCTTTTTCGTCCTTTGCATCATCGCTCTCGCATGGACTCTAACCAGTTTACTGTTTGTTTCAATGCTTCTGCATCAATTTGAAAAAGATCCACATCGCAAATTGTTTTGAAACTGGTGAAAGGGGGAGTTGAGGGTTCACTAACTATTATACATGTTCATATACGAGTAGTAGTATAGGTAGCACAGGCTCTATAGATGTATGGAGTAAGAGCGCGTCGAATCCCTGTGATGTCGCCCATTTGTAAATGTATTCAATGTTAAACGTCTTTAGATTCATAGCATCATTTAAGAACAGGTAAATTTACAGCATGGACCAAACATGCACGTTTCGGATACTCAACCCTCGTCAGTGATCTTCAATCTAAACAATGGAATATGGCTAAAGACTATGAAATGTTAAACGTCTTCAAATTCGATTGCATCATAAAAGAACAGATAAATTTACAGTATGGAATCAATGTAAAAAAAAATACCGAAAGACGTAGCATGATGGTCTTTGTATAGCTTAAATATTATCTAGTCAGAATTAAACTCTTTTCAAGACTAGGCGAAAATAAGCTCTGTCCGGTCAGGCCTATTTGCTAATTGGAATAAAAAAAATGTGTTTGTGAAACACGAATGCCCCCGTCGGCATCTTTTTCAGTAAAAATTGTAAAATGATCAAACTCCAAGGTCAAGGTCACAAGGTCAAATATATTGGTATCCATGGAAATGTCTTGTTACAAGAAATACACATGTGAAATATCAAAACCTATCCCTTACCATTCAAAACAAAGGAGGGGATCTCCAACAACACCAGGTTGCAGCATCCACAGCAAAACCCCAAAACACTCAATGCAAAAACTCAAAGTTATGGTCAAGGTTAAATTTTTTCCGGACAGACAAACGGACAGGGCAAAAACTATATGCCTCCGAATCTTCGATTACGACAAAAGGCTGTCCTCTAACAGCAAAGTTTTTCAATTTTGCTGTCAGATGACAACCTTTTGCACTAGACAGTAGTCATATAGATGTATATATGATAATGTATCATCATATATAGTGTTTTGTTTTTTTTATAATAATATTATTAAATTAGCTTCTATGGAATCAAATGGACTGCAGTACTGATATTTCAATTTATATAGTGATATCCCTGGTTATATACAATCATACAAATATTGCTTAATGGAGGTCGATAATACATAATTATAAAGAAAGCAATTTAAGAATCGAAATTATGGCGCAAGATCTAAACCATCTAAAAGACATACTATATACGCAATTACCATAAAACATAGTTCTGTTTTACTCGGAGCTGAAAATAAGGGTGAGTTTTTTATCCAAAATGACGGAAAGGGTCAGGCAATTATCACCTCTTAAATGGTAGAGCTATGCGTGGTTGATAACATAAGGTAGACAAAAGTACTTTATAATAAACTAAAGTACTTCGTTGTGAAACTAGCCATCAATTCTAAAACAGAAAAGGTTGTCAGTACTTTTATCTCTCTGAGGAGGGTACTACAGCTGCGCTTTTACCCACTAATATTTGTAGGATCTTCAAATCTTCAAAACACAAGAGTACATAGGCAGATAAGAGAGGCAGATAAACATTACAATTCCATGTAATACATTCTTTTGATAGTTTGATGGTCATATCCTCTTTATATGATTGTATTGAGGTATCTTATGATGCATATAACTATTTTAGTTGGTCGGTTTGAAAGTTCATCAAGAATAGACCACTTGCCGAAATTCATAATGGCTGACAAAATGACGAAAAAATGTCCGAGGTCGGCAACTTTCGCGCACTTTTTCATTGTTAGGTCACAATGGAATTGCGTTTTTTAACAGTAACGTCATAATGTGAAACAACGCCAAAAGATGTTGACTCGGACATTTTGTGCCTTTTAACAAAATATGAAAATGGTCTATTAAAAAATTATGGGAACGTTTAAAATCCCTGTTATTACAGGACGAAGTACCCACTGCGTTCCCCGCGACGTAATGGTAAAATGAAGAACGCCGTGGGAGCGCATCGGAATCGCAAACGCCTTGACAGCGCAGTGACATCGCATTGAACTCCTTAGGATGGCATAGGACGCCGAACCATTGTGTATGTTTTGAGCATGCATAAAAACAGTCGCCGTGACAGCTCATACGAGAATTTTTCCATTTTTCTTGCGATGCCACTGAGCTCTGATAAATTTAGAACGCCATTTACTAGAAAACGCTGTAAGAGTGCGGGCCTAGTGTGGGCTTAAAATTTACTGTAATTTTGACCTTTTCTACACGGCAGTAATGACGATTGTTGTAAGCAAGCAGCAAATGATGGTCATGCTTTTACCTTGGAATTCACTTTTACTACTTTGTACAATGAACCGAATAGGCAACTGTTTCCGCCTTTGAAAATATTGCTAAATTTACAAAAGGTAAACAATTTAATTCCACCTCTCATTTAAGTTTCCCGACATTTTGCTATTTAAGTGCTTATCATAGTATACTGTCTACGTTTGATGCATTGATACCATCTATTCCAGAAATATTTCACAACGATCTCAACTGCCATTAACCTGTATATGCATGGCATGCTGGCAGAGTAGAAACATCTTAACAAGTGTGTCAAGGATAAACAAGTCATTTCATAGACATTGGAATGGACACAAATCATATTCAAGTAAAAATGTATTGGCATCAGAGTCTAGCGAACGGAGGAAGACTTCAATGGGCCACGTTAAACCATTTGAGGAGATACCAGGACCTAAAGGCATTTACACATGGTCTTACATAGGATTTCTCCTACAGTTTAAGCCTTTTAGTGAGTATTATTCGAAACTTATTTATTTGTTTAATATTTCTTCATCATTTGATCATTCCATTAGCAAGAAGAGAAGAGTGTTCGAATTTTCTATTCCTCAATTTCTCAAGAAAGAAGGATTGTTGAGGTAACCGTTCAAGATGACTTAAGGCAAAAACATGAACAGGACAAAATGATTAAAATGAGCATATTATTTTGGTCTTTTCTTCAAACGCAGTTGAAAATTTCTGTTCACAAAATTTTCTCAAAGTTCTAAAACCTGGGTCATGTAGCATCATATCCCATCCATTTTGCTATGCCTTCGGTATATTTAGGACATAATTTTCACAGATTTTTGTCATATTACATTGTTTAGATTGAGGATCACTGACGAGGGTTTATTACCCGAAACGTGCATGTCTGGTCCATGCTGTAAATTTATCTGCTCTAAAATGATGCTAATGAACTTGAAAACGTTAAACAATTCATAAGAGTCTGAAGAAAAGCACCTTTAAATGTGTTTGTGATATTGGTATTGGTCTATCTATCGGGAGAAGAATTGTATTGCTGAAAACAACAATGCTACGTAGGTCATTGTTGTACCTCTGTACTTCCATCAATTTGTGGTTGCTTGTTTCACTGAATTGCCTTTTTCTATCACATAGCAACACATTCTGTTGATCAATTTATGAAAAGGATAATAGATTGGAACAAAGAGTATGGAGAAATATTCAGACAACGTCTTGGGAACGAGTGGTTTGTGTATGTGACAAATCCAGAGGACATTGAGAAGGTGTTTAGGTCAGATAGGCGGTATCCATACAGAGGGAAATCACCGCTGTTTTCTGTATACGAAAAAAGGAGGAAAAAACAGCCTGGACTATTGTCGCTGTAAGTTTTAAGATATCAGAGTACAGGCAAAATACTATCATATAGAATCAAGGACTTATAGACAGTTTATAAGTCCTTGGTTGGAATAAATTCAGAAAAAAGAATTTCGACGCAATTTGATTTTAAGATAAAATGAAATGCGAAAATTTTCTAATCAAACGTCGAATTACCACTGATGAGGAGTTTTATCCAAAAGATGCATGTCTTTTCCAGAGTATTTGGATGTTTTAGTCCAATGTTTTTTATCCCCGAGGATATCGTTCGCCTATTGTTTCACTGTGTTTCGGTACTTGACTTTAAATGTATATTAAACAATTCTATTCTTAGCCTATCATTTTATATTGCAGTGAAAGAATCATAATTAGGTAGCATTTGACTTTACTAATGTCTTTACTATTGCACAAATCAACATTGAGGTCGTTTGAATTCTGCTTGTTTTAATGGAGAATCCAGATTTGAAAAAAATACCAAAGATAAGGTATCATGTGGACGCCCTGGTCTAGTGGATAAGACGTCGGGCTGGTGACCGAAAGGTAGCTGGTTCGAACCTCACTAGGACCACGGGTCGGTCGACATTTACTCATCTATGTTCTGTGTTATAAACAAAAACTGTCCTACTCTGTGTATTGTTTAAATGTCTGTGGTGTTTTTTTTTTTGTAAAAATATTAGATATATATAGGATTTCAAATGAATTTTCATTTCATACGACGTATTGTGAAACGAGATGTGTGTTTTATATCCCCGAGCCTTGGTGAGGGGATATAAAACGCACAACGAGTTTCATATTACATCGTATGAAATGAAAATTCATTTGAGATTCTTTTTATCACATGATATTGCATAAAAATGTGTATTTCTAACGTGAAATCAACGTTTCCGAGAACTATAGAGGCGAACCACGCAGTGATCTAGAAGTCGTCTGCTACGCCATGAGAAGTAGTGTCCCCATCGTATAGATATTCTGTGCGTAAGAGACAAGTATTTCAATTTTGAATAGTATTTTAATGCAAGAATTAATTCAACAACAACAATTTCAACCATTGATATTTACTCCGGGTCTGAATTTAACAGTTGATCGATATTTGAAAGGTCTTTGTCAAGGTTTATGTGATTAGGTTCCAAACTTGACCAATCGCATTCAAGCAGAGCGATATGTAACGTGTTATCATATCATATATTTATGAAATGGCTTCATGAAACTGCATAACGGGTGTATTATGTGATAAAATTGTTTATAATAAACAAGTCTATCAATTCTAGGAACGGCGAGGCATGGCAAGAAGTTCGAAGTCCGACTCAGAAGTTCCTTCTCCGATCACCCTCTGTTGCAAAGTATGCACCTTTAATGAGCGACATAGCTGATGAATTTGTAGAGAAGTTCCATGGAAAAGCTAGGATAAACAATGTATTATATCACCTCATGGAATTTTCGACTGAATGTATGTAATATCGACTTTGGATTTTAATAGATAAAAAAAACTGTCCTACCAGAATATATTCATATTGATTAGAAGAAACGCAATTATCTGCATAAAATGATAGACATATATATTTTACACACTTATCTACCCCCTCCCCTCCTCCAATTGTTTTTAATCCATCAAAATTCAACGAAATTTGCGTCAACAATGCTAGATAGGGAGATATATTGAAAATAACTGAAACTCCGAATCAAATATCATTCCATTAAGGTATTACTAAATCTGAAAGCAACATTGCAACAACATTAGACATTCACAATGGTAAAGCCACGACAAGCATAAATGATAGTGTACTCGAAAACCATGAAACCCGAGTTCATTTCCTACATCCAAAAATGAATGGTGAAGTATTTCAAACAACAGTGGCGTAGCTACCATGTACATGTACTCGTATATGCTTGTATGCTAAAGAATCCAAATATTTTTCAAAATTTTTAAAGGTTTTTTCTTCATTAGATTGTCATAACACTTTTGAATAGACATTTTTGCTAAGCTTGCGTCAGTGAATTGTTGATATTCCAAACACAAAGTATTATGAAAAGCATCTATTTAATTTTGCGCTAGCTACGCCACTGAACAAGGCCACATTATAGTGACCACAATGAAACACAAACATACAAGATTTTGCATACAATACTTCTCAAACACATCGACAAAAATTGACAAACACATCGACAAAAAAATCGACAAACACATCGACAAACACATCGACAAAAACATCGACAAACACATCGACAAAGACATCGACAAAAACATCTCAAACACATCGACAAAAACATCGACAAAAACATCGACAAAAACATCGACAAACACATCGACAAACACATCGACAAACACATCGACAAAACATCACAAACACATCGACAAACACATCGACAAAAACATCGACAAAACATCTCAAACACATCGACAAAAACATCGACAAACACTTTGACAAAAACATCGACAAACACATCGACAAACACATCGACAAAAATCCGAGACAACGATCAAATGAGAATACACACAAATAATAAGTCAATCAAAACAATGTGAAGCATTAAGGACAACACCTAAAATTATAGAAACCAATGAGCCAACTCAGAGCAGCAATCTGGTTCATTTATAGGAAAAGTTAATAGTGTGGTTATCCGGATCAGATGCACACATTTGCCTTATTGGTCGAATATATGAAGGTAGTCCAAGGTGCACATTGGAATTCTAAAATATTGTGACGTTTAGAATAATAAATGTGATGCTTATAAATGAGATAACTCTCAATCTATCGAGTAAGCTTTAGACACGTGACAATTGTTTTGAGATATTTTACAAAATGGAAATTTTTATAAGAGAATATACTAAGTATTTATCCCCATTCTCATTGTCAAAATGACATCCATGGTTGGCAGGTGTAGGAAAACTATGTTTCAACAAAAGACTCGGTTGCATAACGAAGGGGGAGGAGGAAGTACGGACGGAGACGATGCATCAGGTGGAAACCCTCTTTGAATGCTTTGCCATGCAGTTCCTTATCTTTCCCTGGTACCTATGGTTTGAGACGCCATACTACAAACGATTTGAGACAGCTGCTGACTTTATATTTGAGTAAGTCATACTGGATTTTATGTTCCAATACATTAAACTTTTCAAAGTCCTTTCATTATTCATATTATCCTGTCAAGTAATTTCAAAATCTTCAGTCGTCATATTGAAAGGGAGGAAACTCACATAACAGTCTCACATCACTGAAGCTAAATTATTGCGGACGTAGTCCTCATCAAGGTAACATGACGTCATTCTCCCATTTGCCACTCGCGTGAAGCGCAAGCTTATTTTTTTGACAATGTCATTTGACGACAGAATGAAACCCTTCGATGACCATGATTTATCAATCTCCTTTGAATAATCTCCGTTTGACTTACTTCTCCAGTGTCCCAATGTATGTTTTGTACAAGCGCATCCTTGAGACTTGCACTCTGACTGACTGTGACGACGGGACTCCATGACGGGCCCTGTCCAAACCTCTTTAGAGAAGACAGGGCCCCGACCACCTGTCCTCTCTGAATGTCAGTCGGACTCCTCGGGTGATTACATACATGAGCTCGCTACAGCCGGCAGAGCACGGACTGTATTACGCATGCCCTCTTTTTATATCCATTTACATATTCATCTTTGTCTCTGGGGCTCTGCGTTTTGCGGTCTTGTTTGTGTGATGTCATCTTACAGTGAGGAGATTGTTTTACACCACAATTGTACGTTCTTCGAGACCTCTGGGTAATTGGAGAAGTGAGAGGGTTGTGAGCACGTAATCCAGGATAACCACTCCATTTGCTACTTGCGTGACAGATGGCCGTCCAAAGTCGGCACCGGTTACCCATTGGTCTCGTCGGTTTATGTGTAGTCTTTTGTGTTTGATGTTTACATGTCGTGTGTCTCTTTTCCGTCTCGTGCTGTACTCGTCTTTTGTGTTTTTGCATCGGGTGTTTTGGTGTTTTACTGTTGATGCTGCAACGGGGTCTTGTTGGAGATCTCCTCCCTTCTTTTTACTTCACTTAATATTGACATTACACTATCATTATCCGCATATATCATGTTTAGTCCGAATATCCTCTTTGAAAATAACAACGTAACGTCAGCATACAATGTTGTTTCGCGGAGTTTCTTTCATCGACAGCTCCACTAAAAAACACCTAGTAATCCATAGATAAACTCATAATGCAGGGATGAAAATACAAACAAAATTATCAGCGCGATCAGCGACTTACCAAAATTTATTCTGCTTCCGATGATGATTTGCAGCTGATATCTTAATACTTGTAGATCTAATAATGTGGTTTATCTCCACATATAAGATCTACATGTACAGGAAATATATGCAGTAAAATACCAAGTTGACACAAACTTCTATATGTTTGCTGCCTTCGATAGGCTACTGTACACAACGCGTCACAACTTACGTCATAATTTACAGTATTTAGTGCAAATAGGTCAACACAAGCTGCGGCTCTGTTCAAAGCATGAAGTATATTTTTTCTGTAAGAAATAAGCTGGGTATTTTTTCCCTTGAATGTAAATCATAGGCGGATCCAGGGTTATTCAAAAAGGGGGAGGGATGAAGGCTTCAGTTTTTTAGGGGGGGGGGGAGGACAGGGGGTAGATTTCTACTAATTTCTCTGAGTCTCCCCGGTCCCGTCCCTTCCTCCTCTCTCCCACCTCCTTACCTATCCCTCCTACATCCCTTCCGCCTTCCTCTCCCCCCTTTCATCCTTGCCTTTTATTGGGATGCGGAGCAGACAGGGGATAGTACTACTAATGTTATTACTGGACTTATTTGTAAGTTTTAACCCCCTTCTTCATGCCATTCCATAAAACGATATATTGCTGATAACACTATAGACGTGCCGAAAAGGAGGCTTTTTCTCTCTACTTCATTTTGAATGTAACTTTTTCCGGTGAAAGTAAAAGGTAAGGGATGCAAGGGGGATATACATATTCCTGATACGACAAGTGACATTTCATCAGCCAATGAAATTTAGAAAATAAACATTTAAAGGTTTAATTGATTTGGATAATCAAGATAGATGTAAATCTTACAATATATAATTTATACTTCAGAAAACAGTAATTTTCTTTCTTCTTTTTTTTATTTTAATGGTTTGTGCCCAGTTATCTTGCCCGAGTTCTCTCTTTCTTGGTTTTCGTCAAGGTCCAAGGACTTACAATGTATACTTTACATTACTTGATCTCTTGTCATCTGTCATTTATGTTCCAAAATTAAGCATTGCAATTTCATGTTTACTGATTATTTTTTTTTGGACATCAAACCGACATTGAGAATTGTTTCCTTGCATTTACGAGTTATGCGCATGCTGTCGATCCAGATATTTTCTATAAAAATATCCCCTCTCCTGTAGATGATTCTGGATTTCAAGAAAAAAAAACATAAGACTGATAAAGTAAAAAAGATACCAGAAACGAATAACAAGAACACAAATTGCATGACGTATTTTATTTATTATTAACTAAGTAAAAAAATTTAATGATGTATGCTGAAAG
Source organism: Pinctada fucata (assembly GCA_028142955.1). Lineage (NCBI taxonomy): Eukaryota > Metazoa > Mollusca > Bivalvia > Pterioida > Pteriidae > Pinctada > Pinctada fucata. The sequence goes on along the minus strand of AP027113.1, from coordinate 29,708,860 downwards.
TTCATTTAAATTAATATGAATCAAGGCAAAGCCTTTTTGTACGAGCGGAGAGAAAATAGATATGATTATATAAAATAAAAAAAGATCTTTCTTTTTTTATTTTGGCTATGATGGTTTATCTTATCTTACAAAACTTTCTGTTCGATGATTGCCAAAAAAGGTAGTATAAGGCGAGTGGAAACACGGAAGCATTTGTAAAATTGTTCTAGACCAGCAGATGAACATTTTAAGGGGGGGGGGGCTTAAAATATTGTTCTTTAAAAATATGGTTCTTCATAATTCATTTTTATCTGTAAGAATAATGTTTAGGCTAGCTGAAAATAAATAACTTAGGAACAAAAGAAAAAACAAACATATTCCGACTTCTGACAGTACGAAACCACCCGAGACGAGAAAAGCAATCAGAGCTAAACGTCTCGTTTAAAACCGGAAATGTCGGATTTGCCGTGGTTACGCCGCCTTGTTGATGCTTTATCGTTACCTGATTTACGAAAAATATTTTCAGTAAATTTAACTTATAAACAAAAATTGAGTATAACATATACGTCTACTTGGAGTCGAAAAAAAATTTAAATGGCAATATCCAGCATCTCCGCAGCAACTCTGTCTGTGAGGGGACGAAAGTTTTTGAAAGCATAGTAGTACATTCTCATTCTTTGATTCAGCATATTTTCTCAATAAGATATGTGTATACGCGTTACCATAAGGGCGAGCTTCGCTTGCAAAGGCCCTTCGGGCCTTTGCAGCGAGCTCCGCTCGCTATAATTCATCTGCGTCCTCACAATGGCTTTGTCATAATTCATATTAGGCCAGTCAAAGTAAGAATAAACATCAAAGAAATTGCAACAGAAATTATTTCAGATGCATTGTATATATTTTTTGTATCTTAAAGCTATGATAAAACCCTAAAAAATCTAAAGTGCGAAAATGCATAAATTTTGATGTTAAAAGTTAAAGAAAATTCTCTTTATTTACATATCCTAAATGGGCCACCGTACCAAACATTTGACGTCACTGCATTTGCATTACTGATAACATAATTGATGAACATGCAAATGACATAATTACAATGCTTTTATAATAATTTTGAGCTAAATAATATTTCCCTTCTACGTGTAAAAATTCCCATAAATATACAATGTAGATATATAGAATTCCCTCTGATCGTTAAAAAGTGTATGGAAAGCGGTGAAATTAAGAATGGGGGGATGAGTTACCTTTTTGATAGCGTGATATTATTATTATATTCTTATACTATGAAATATATTGATTTATTTATTGTTTAAGTTTCTCATTATAAGACCTATAGTATCTATGATTTATTTTTTCATGCAGTATTCTATGGTCTTTACCACGGTGAAAGATGGAATCATTGTTTGGCGCGAAATTGCAATATCAGCGCACTTTTTTGATAAAAAAAAATTAAAATTCATTCACTGCGCAAGAAATCCCATACCTTTACTTTCAGTTTATAGCTATTATACACGTTGACTTTGGCCATATGTCGAAGACAATAAGATGGCGTACGGCCACAGGGTTGAGGTATCATCGCTTGGTCACAAACCTTTTCCACAATACAAACCCTTTCTTCTACAAGTCTATATTAAAAACCCCAAGGGAGGGCACTTCTTATACACTGCCATCCATAAATAACTATACAAACAAGGAAATCATTCTAATTTCTTTATTAGTTTATCCTAATTTTTCAATCCTGAACTTGAAAGATTCATAATAATTGGCTTCAAATAATTAAAAATTATGAATTGTGATAACGAAAATGTAAAAAGAAACTTTTCTCATCTGCACAGTTTTTTTCCAAAAATTGTCCTTTTTATATAAAATGTTTAAAAATTCAAAAACTTCAAATATTTGGGTCAAGTTTGTTACAAATGATTTCTACAAGGTTCATTATTAGAATCATAGAATCATACAGCAATGGATTTGAAACTATTCATTTTATAACAGCAGTTTGAGTAGAAATAGTGTATACTAATTTATGTATGGCAGTGTATAATAGCAATATAACTCTTTTGTACACGATCGTAGCTTCAACTTCTTGCGATCTGCATTCTGCTGGTGCATTTTTAGGGTGAATTTTGGATATGTTTTATACATTCATCTTGAGATAACTAAACTTAACAATCGTATCAATTGGGCCGTGGGTTCAGCCTGTAGGAAAGGGAAAGCCACGATCGTGTACAAAGAGAGTGTTCGCCCTTGGGGTTTTTTTAGAAAGGGTTTGTATATAGGAAAGGGTTTGTAACCAAGCGATGATTTCTCACCCCTGTGCATGCGGCCTATTCGTCTGCAACTTTGACGAAACACGTTCGTTTCTATACTTTGTATACAGTTCTCGTTTTTGTATACAAACAGTGTAATAATAACAATCATGCAAAATTATAACAAATTAAAGGTACATATAGTCCAACAGGGATTAAACTGTCAATAATGAAGTTTTACCGTAAAAAGCTTTTAAGTACTAACATTTGAACATCTATATATTACTTACATAAAATATCTCTCACATTTTTGTTTTATAGACGCTTTTACTCTCAGGTACACACGATTTCGGTAAACTTCGGAAATTGTTATTTGCATATACAGTAGAAATATGTAACATTTACCAAGGTCAAAGTGAACACGCTACCACGATCAGCCAATCGCTTGAATGAACTTCACATCGTGGGATTACTACAAAACATGTAGTAAACCACGTATATAGTCTTTTTGAAATTCTCTCTAAATAACTAACTCACTAATATTTCATTAATTGCAAATACAAGGTTGATATCATGTGTAGATATCATGTTCCATTCAAATCACCATTTTGAACGTGGATAATCGAACACACTTTCAAATGACTAACAACGTGTAAAAGTATGACGGCTTGAATGGGAGGCAGGTGTAGTCTGCTATACACATGTGCGTTTGTTTACCAAATCCTGAATGAAAATTAACCTTTATTTTATTATGATTTTTTGTTCCTTTTTTAAATATTTGATTTAGACTGTGAATATATATATTATAGTAAATAATAAATATCCATTCCCGGTATAGTCAATATAATCAAAATCAAAGTGACATAATGACGATTAAATTTGTTTATTGCACTAAACGTTTTCGCCTGTTGGCTCTTCAGAGTTGCAATGAATATAAACAATAACAATAACAAAGAACAGTAGGTAGGCAGCGTCTATGACGTCATCATAACGTTACAGTTAGGCGCGTCACGTACAAATGTCCCAGACGTTGGCGCACTTATTATTTACGTATATTGATGCTTTAAGAACAATAATAAATAGCTTTTTGTAAAGAAGAAATGAAATCATAGTTTAACAATTCAATTTAGGTTTGAAAATCTCTATGAAATAATCTTCTTTGGCTTTACGTAATTGTTCATTGTCCTCTTTTACTTTGTAAAAGGGGAAAATAGAAAAACTTCCCCCACCACACATATCAAAATGTCCGCTACAAGGAGTGTTTCTACCAATTCTTCATCAGTCCGACAATTTGAGGAGTCTCATCAACCAACAGGATATCATTAATAGCAGGAGACAACCACCTAATTTAAAAAGACTTCTCACCAAAGCCAGATTTACAGCCGAAACGGAAACACACGTCGTTAGCCAATGCCAGGACCCTCGCTGTGGAACATGCCCGTACATTCAAACCGGTCAATCATTTACATTTAAAAATGGAAAAGTATTTCACGTAAACGCAAAAATGAATTGCAAATCCAAGAACTTAATTTACGTGATGACGTGTCCAAACTGCGGCGAAAATTATGTCGGACAAACGGGAACGAAATTGGCGGACCGTGTACGCGTACACAAACAACAGATCAGGGATCCATCCACTAGAAACACTCCTTGTAGCGGACATTTTGATATGTGTGGTGGGGGAAGTTTTTCTATTTTCCCCTTTTACAAAGTAAAAGAGGACAATGAACAATTACGTAAAGCCAAAGAAGATTATTTCATAGAGATTTTCAAACCTAAATTGAATTGTTAAACTATGATTTCATTTCTTCTTTACAAAAAGCTATTTATTATTGTTCTTAAAGCATCAATATACGTAAATAATAAGTGCGCCAACGTCTGGGACATTTGTACGTGACGCGCCTAACTGTAACGTTATGATGACGTCATAGACGCTGCCTACCTACTGTTCTTTGTTATTGTTATTGTTTATATTCATTGCAACTCTGAAGAGCCAACAGGCGAAAACGTTTAGTGCAATAAACAAATTTAATCGTCATTATGTCACTTTGATTTTGATTATATATATTATATATACACATATCAACATTACTGTGGATATATATACACGTTTAACTTATATATATATACTTCTCATAGATAAAAATAAACGAGAACTATACATGCACATGTACACTGTAGATCCCTATAGCTAATTTTCCCTCAGACTTGTCAGAGTTTTAATTTCACCGTCGTCCTCTAAGCTAGGTTTTATAACTTTCAAATACCAAGCCGATACTATTTGTTCATTACATTTCTCTTTTCAGATTTTGATAACACCGATTGTCGATTCATTTTCGTCCCACGTGTTATCCGTCAGCCATTTTGTTCTGTTTAGATACAGTACTGACCTTATGCAAATAAGTGCTTACACGTGTTCGCAATCGGTCTTCTACGGAGAAAAGTAGGTTATATTAGGGTACCCATTTTATAAGCAATAATTGATCATAGCTCGGTAGTGAGGGCATATGTGACTATTATAACCAGCCAGTTTCTAATTTCTAAGCACGATAGACTCGTTTGCGTTAAAATTTTGACAAAAATAGTTGATTCATGGTTTGATTTTGAAGAGACCTTATGTACCTTTAATATTATTTTTTTCAGAGTCTATCGATATAGAAACGCTCACGACGTATAACACGTCGCCATCCGACAGATAAAAATAATCCTTATCTATCGATGAAAGAATGATTATTAGAAAATGGTTGTAATATGAGCAGTTTGATAAACTGATAAACTTAATTTACACTTATCATCATGCATCAGTGTACTCTTGACAGAAAAAAATACAAAAAATATAAATATGGCCTACCTACGTTGTATTTTTTAGACACACTTACCTGAGAAACATAGATGGCCTAACTTACGTATACATTTTATCTAGACCTATTTGAAATATTAATTTAAACTGCAATACATCAAGGAAAAATACCCCAAAATGACAAAATCCATAAGTTTCTAAAATCTTACTTCAAGGAACCAGAAGGTAATTGCATGAAAATAGGAGGGGCGGACTGGGGTGACCATATCCTTCTCCCCAATAACTCTTGTCCCACCCCTATTCTTCCTCTTATTTTTCAATAGTGTTGAGAAAATTTTGTTGGAAGTGACAATGATAACCACTTATGCGCAGGTTGGATTGATTAAGTGGAAAGGGGGAGGGACATCTGATATCTAATTTTGCAAACAACTACATAACAATAACATCAAAGCAAAACACGACAAAAATATATCAGGGGCGTACTAGGGCGTTTTTGATATGGACCCCTAAAGCAGAATCAGAACCTAAAATGTGACGGGCACATACCATTTTTTATGCGAATAACGTTCAAGGCTCATTGGTTGGGGGCATCACTAAGACAATTTTGAAAAAAAAGCAGCAAATTGGTAGCCTCTGTTGCGTATTGGAGCCGAATTCAGAAAGTGACCAAGCGCATGATTTAGTGCCAGCGACCGATGAATTCGTATCCAAGATTAAGCAATTTCCAATACGAATACTGATTCTGATATCTAATTTTGCAAACAACAACACAACAATAACATCAAAGCAAAACACGACAAAAATATATCAGGGGCGTACCTAGGGCGTTTTCGATATGGACCCCTAAAGCAGAATCAGAACCTAAAATGTGACGGGCACATACCAATTTTTATGCGAATTACTTTCAAGGCTCATTGGTTGGGGGGCATCACTAAGACAATTTTGAAAAAAAATGCAGCAAATTGGTAGCCTCTGTTGCGTATTTGAGCCGAATTAAGAAAGTGACCAAGCGCATGATTTAGTTCCAGCGACCGATGAATTCGTATCGGAGATTAAGCAATTTCCGATACGAATACTGCTTCGCACAGTATGAAATGTAGCTTTTTTCCCAATCCATGTAGTCCATGTACAGATATTGGTAGTGACAGCCGTACATTCTTCCAAATTGACCGCTCGTTATCTTTAGTGATCGTTACCAGTAAATTCGAATTTCTACAACCGAGATACTTTTAAAAATGAGTTCAAATCGGTGGATTCTAGAGTGTCTTTGAGCTATTTCTCTTGTACCATACTAATGTCACTTTTAAATTATTTATTTCGTAAACAGTAGTTCTGTGTTTTATACCACACTTGTACGTTCTTCGAGACCTCTGGGTAATCGGAAAAGTGGGAGGGTTGTGCGCACGTAATTCAGGATAACGACACCTTCTGCTATTACCGTGGCAGATGGCCGTCCGAAGTCGGCAGCGGTTGCCCATTGGTCCCATTGGTTTATGTGTAGTCCTTTGTGTTTGATTTTTCTGTGTTGTGCGTTGACGTTCCTTGTCCCTTTTGCGTCTCTTTCTGTGCTTGTTTGCTCTGAGTTTTTGCATTGGGTGTTTTGGGGTTTTGCTATGGGTGCTGCAACCTGGTGTTGTTGGAGATCCCCTCCTTTGTTTTGCTTGAAAACGCATATTTGCCGCCCCCTTATTTTGGAAAGGCCTTGGTATCTCTTCCCTGTTCTGGTTTTTTTTTTCGAAAGATGTGGACGATTTTGAGTACGCCTGGCTACGCCCTTGGATAATAATATAATGTGGCAAATGAACATACTGATGTTGAAATTTGGAAACATAGAAAAAATGTCAAATATCCAGTTTCAAGCAGTTTCTTTCATTAAAACATATTTTCTTTCCCAATTCCAATTTAACAATTAAGCTAGGGAGAAAGGCTGAGAACGATCCAATATTCACAGGAAAGAACAATGCGAGGCGCGTTAGCGCCGAGCTTTGTTCTTTCCTGTGAATATGTAAGGGAGAAAAGCCGAAAAATATCCATGATGTCAGAGAAAGTACTGATCGAGGCCCGTCAGGGCCGAGATCAGTTCTTTCTCTTCTCCCACTTAAAACATGACATGTTTTGTTTTAATAATGGACAGTCACAGACCTGTAGATCCTTTTGCAGAAAATCAAGAACCGTATCATTGGTCAAGGGATGATAATCAGGTGCACGCAGCATAAATTCTTTGCCAGTCAACCGATCGAATTCTTTTGTCTTAATAATGGACACTTTCATGTCAAGGTCAATCACCGCTCAAGACGTTGAGAAAATCATACATTTCGATGTAGTCGCGTCTGTGATGTAAAATGTCTTTTTAGTTTGGAACTTGGTTTTACTTTTATCTAAAACACTAACATTTCATTGAACATTTTTACTTATGTGGATTTTTGTTTGTTTGTTTGTTTTGTTTTTGTTTTTGTTTTTGTCTTTATACTGTTTTGCTAATCTTTATAACGTTACAGACACCGAAAGAGAACGGATATTTCGTCTTGGATTTCGACAGATTTCAACATTTTGTAATTTCATTTACTTTATTTTTATATAAAACAAGTATTTTATTTATTCATATTTCATTTTTTAGACATTTTTCGGACCTACGATCTTGTAATACCGCCTCGTGAAAATTACGATATCTCCGCTTCGATGGATCTGGATTATCGACGCAGATCATTTGTTTATTGAAGGAAGAATGTTTTACAAAATGGAATGATAGCTATGGAATTTGAAATCGGAAAAATCAAAGAAGCCCGGAAGTATATTTTTGTCGGGATATACAGTTGTTTCTGGTGTGATATTGTGTCATCATAATGTGGATTCTTTGGTTCGGGATTTACCTTTGACTGTCCATTAAGTTACCTTTAACTGTCTATTATTAAAATCATGGACGTTAAAGTTAACTTAATGGACAGTTACAGGTAAAATTTTGGACCAAAAAAGGACCATATTGAGACAATTTCACATAGAAAGAACTGGTTAGACAATGGTATGACATCATACTCATGTTTTAATGGATGGTTCGAGGTCTTTCTCCGACTTAAAACATGACTCGATTAATCGATCAAACAATCATTAACAAACAATAAACGATCTTTACTGGTCAACTGAATACCGTATAACCAGAAATTTTCGCGAGATACTAATTTTCGCTATATTCGCGAGTGATTTGGAATCGCGAAAATAAATCTCCGCGAAATATTGTGTTTTATAAAGTATATCGTAGATTTGTATATCAGTTACATTTTGTTCTTATTGTACATGTGCCATTCTTGATTTTTTCTGATTAAATGTTAAACGAAGTAAATTGAGTGTACTATTGTGATAGAACTAACTAAAAAAATCAATAATGAAGGTACAAAATAGTAACATCATGTTTTCATATTTGTTTGTTATTTAGGAGTCGTGAAAAATTGTACTCGCGAAAATAAAGACACCCCATTTCTCAATAAAATCGCAAAATTTGATACTCGCGAAAATTTCTGGTTATACGGTATTTACACGTGACGCGGCACCTGAGTAACTGTTACCTCAAAACATTTCTTATCTGACAGTCGAAGTTTAAACATACATTCAACCACCGTGTGCTATCGGCTTTCCCATCAGTTGAACTAATTGTGAAATGTCGAAATGGTTATTGCTTCGCAGATGTGTCATCTAGTGGTGTCTCGCCGTCTAATAAGGAAGTCCTTTATCTTTTTGCAACAAAAGGTCAAATAAAAGGGAGAATCTTGAGCTTTATTAAGTTTATGTAATCAGCACATCATACAAAATAACCTCACTTCTATAACTATTTTTGGCCATCGGGTCTCACTTCGATTCGGGTTGTGATAGGGCCTGAAACCAGATTACTCTGTATGACCAAGATGTAGTCTGTCATAGAAATCAAATGTAGAACATCGCAATGTGGTTTAGCTGTAATAAACATTTTCCGTTGTTTACCTTTAACAGTTGTAATCAAATGGAAACTTTCAGACAAACAAGAATGCAAATAAATGAACACCTAACGATACGACGACAGAAGAATCATGTTGAGGATGAGGCGGATCCAAGTTTGTTATCAGATCTATTGACCAAGACTGACCTCTCTCCGGACAGCGTGGAGAAAACACTTTTTGACGTTTTACTGGGAGGCATAGACTCGGTTAGAAAATTTATGTACTTTTTAAAGATTGTATATCAATGTGCATAACCATACGGAAGAACTCAAACTCTATACCTTCCCGAAAAAAAGGGAAAACCAATTTATTATGCACCAGACACGTGTTTCTGATATTAGATCCTCATCAGTAATGCTTCCAGCCAAAGTAATTATTAGACGCAGCCAAAATTCATTTCAGTAGCGCCCTCTGGTTAAATGCATTCGCTTTGCAGAGAGTACGCGGTTCCAAATTTCCCTACAGTTCCAAATTTCCTGTAGGGTCGATTCAGTAGCATATCCATATATAACCTATGTTCAAAATAGCATTGGAGGGATGGTGCTAAGATGTTAACTTCCTTTAATTTCGGTGATATTTTTGAATGAAATGACAAAAAAGCAAAGTTTTAGATATGAAATCAGAATCCAAAAAATATAATCAATGCGTTAACAAAACTTAAAAGATTCAAAAGTAAACAAACACACTTTAAACATTCTGCAAAGTGAATCCAAAATGGAGACGAGATCAGCTCAGGTACCCTGGAAGAGGAAGCATCTCCTGTTTACTCCACCAGATTCATATTCAAGGGTCTTTATACTATACAGAAACATATTGCCTTGTCTCATTTTCTCACAATTTAAGAGTGTTCGTTTAGAATTCCTTACCTCGGATGTAACTGCGTATGTATACAGCCTATCAAAATTTGATAATGATGACAACATTGTACCATTCTTTTCATCCATTTATCTGATCATTTGTCATGAAGCATCTACTCTTTTGAAAGTTTCGATCTTTTGTTATGTTTCATATATTGTTATAATTGCAGACAGCAAATGCCATCGTTTTTGTTCTATTCTTTCTGGCCAAACACCAGGATAAACAAGACAAGCTGTACAGAGAAGTAGTTAATCACATAGACGAAAAGGGCATCATGAAGTACCAAGTACTACAAGATCTACCGTACCTTAAAGCCTGTCTTTACGAAGCATTCAGGTACATGTTAACCCTAGATTTAGTAAAAAAAAATAGATAAATAAAAAGAAGAAAAATAGGTATTCCCTGTTGAAAAAAAAGCAAAGCACAGAAGAATTACAACATATTTTTCCAATAATTTATATCATATATTCACGCTATTTGCTGCTCTGCAGGAATAATTATTTGAAACTCTCCTTCTTATTTTGGGTATAAATAATACATCTAATGATATGAAAAGAAAAAAAAACAACAAAACCTGAAACAAAATCAGTCTAGGTATGGAACACATCTTCCCGGGATAAGTATCCAACTCCTGCTCTCTAGCCACATTCCCGGTTGTATTATAATATTAAAATGAGTAATATGTTATAATAATTTTGTCAATACATGTTCCTTGTTTAAGATGGTCGAGATTGTTTTAAATCGGATATCATCCAGATTTCTTGACAACATGTTATTATATTTTGTGATAAAAGTAAAACTTCAATGTTGTTATCTGACGTCTTAAGTCCAAATATCTTTAACCAACTGTTTTATGTCAGAAGCCTGTCCAAAGTATGCATTGCTGATTGGCAAGTGGTATCCATCTTTTGTGTACGGTGTTTTATGTCGTGTTTGGTGTTCCTTGTTCCTCGTGCGCCTCTTGTTGTGTTTTGTTCTTGATTACTCCTTGTTTTTGTATCGGGGGTTTCCGTGTTTTGCTCTGGGAAATCGGAATAGTGGGAGGGTTGTGCGCACGTAATCCAGGATAACCACACCGTCTGCTATTTACGTGGCAGATGGCCGTCCTAAGTCGGCACCGGTTGCCCATTGGTCTCGTTGGTTTATGTGTAGTCTTTTATGTTTCATGTTTTTATGTTGTGAGTTGGTGTTCCTTGTCCCTTTTGCGTCTCTTTCTGTGGGTATCTGTTCTGTGTTTTTTGCATTGGGTGTTTTGGGATTTCGCTGTGGGTGCTGCAACCTAGTGTTGTTGGAGATCCCCTCTTTTCTCTTGCTGTGATCGACGCTGCAACCGAGTCTTGTAGGAGATATCTTCCTTTCTTTAATCTAAAATTTGTCGGATGTCTTGGATGATTCATGATCATCTTGATCTAACCAGTAAACCAGGGACTGCTTTTAGAAAGTTAAGTTGCTTTTGACACCCTTTTGCATACTTATTCTATAGGCCGGAACATCTTTAAATTTGTATGTTGTGTATCGATTCCTTCTAATGAGAAGGATACATTGCAATTTCATCTACAACAAGAATTTTCTTTCTTTTTGTTTTGAACATTATTTGTCGAGCAGTTTTGTGCATTATGCATTTAATCTTTAGTTAAGGTTTTTAGCATCAAATCCCGCCAATCCTGCTACATCTTTCGGTTGTTCTTCGTACATAACTTTCACAGTCTTGTGTCATTTTTCATTGTTAATGATTGAGAATCACTGACGAGGGTTGAGTACCCGAAACATGCATGTCTGATCCATGCTGCAAATTCATCCGTTCTGAAATGATGCTATGAATTTGAAAACGTTTAACATAAATACCAATAATACGCTAATAACTTTTATAATCATACCAATACAACGCTGATAACTTTTATAATCATACCAATACAACGCTGATAACTTTTATAATCATACCAATACAACGCAAATAACTTTTATAATCATACCAATACTACGCTAACTTTGCAGATTAGTTTACCCAATAACGGCTGGCACAACTAGGTCACTCGACACTGATATTGTTCTTAGAGGATACAGGATACCTGCTGATGTAAGTTCGTATATTACAGAATTAATGTTACATCTGAAAAAAAACAAGCTGTGAATATCTACTTATATATAACTCTATGTTGTGTAACTCTGTGTCCTAGTAACTTGAATCCGTAATTTGTAATCAGGATAACCATGCCATTTGCTTCTGGCATAGCAGAGGGCCATTCTAAGTCGGCATCGGTTAGCAATTGGTATCGGTGGTTTATGTGTAGTCTTTTGTGTTTGATGTTTCTGTGTTATTTTGGTGTTTCTTGACCCTTCTGTGGTTTTTGCTGTGTATGTGTGTGTGTTTTTGCATGGGTTGTTTTGGTGCTTTGCTGTGGGTGCTGCAACCGGTTGTAATTGGAGATCCCCTCCTTTCTTAAAATCGTCAAACTGTTAGTGTGTATATGACCTAGACAGCCAGTGTTAAGCAATCAACTCCTAATGAGTTTAAAGTTACAAACCATGCAAGGATGCAGCAGCATGCTTTGATGACTTTAGCTTGCCATGTCACCTTGAAACATGTATATCTGATGCACAGCATTTAGAAAGTTTTGTCTATAGAAGGCAGTTCTCTTGCAGAAAAATTTTCTTGAAAATTCGGACTTATCCTTTGTTGCAGTGACTCTCATTTAATTATGCCTCTGAATACATCTTATACAAAATATAGACCCGTATACTCTTTGCAAAGTATGTACTTGAATATGGAAATTTTAAATAAAAAAAAACATGGCAAATGGCCGTCCTTATTCAGCACCGATTGTCCATTGGTCTCCATATTTTATGTGTAGTCTTTTGTGTAGGTGTTCCTTGTCTATTTTGTGTCGCTTGCTGTTCTTGCCTTACGTTATGTTTTCAAATAGGGATGTTTTGCTGTGGGTGCCAAGTTCTTGTCTGAGATTCCCTTTTTTATTCTTCTTATCTCCGTTTTGTGTTTTATGTGTGATCATAGAAATTAAATTAAACTATGACTCAACTAGTCATGTACAAATCACGAACACAAGGATTTTATTTTCTTGTGAATGATCGTACCCGAATATTGATTTTCATCCCCACCCCTAAACATGGAAGCTCCAGCCCATAATGTTGAGAAATATGCTATTCTACATGTATCACAATGTGGTCCTGACTGACAATACAACGATGAAGCCAAAGCTGATGTTAATTAGCTCCTGCTTCTAGTCATTCTAGTCATCCATACCCAGTGGATTATAGGTCTGAGCATTCCGGTGGAAGCATTGTGGGAATAACTGTATATATGAAAGCCAACTCTCCGCATTATCCATTTTGGCATGACGCTGAAAAGATAAGCGGGGCAAGGGATTCTTAAATAGCTTAAGGATGCCTGGACTTCTTTTGAACACTGATAGAAATTCTGACAGGACTTCTTATCAAATTTGCAGTTCGAGAAAGTAATGTTTCATTCGGTTTGCACTTAAAACCACTTACGATTTAATCAGAGGGTATTGCTTAAATTATTTCTCTCATTGCTCTCGTTCATATACTGTGTGGGGCGCGACTTCACTATTTGGGATTTTCTGCATTATTTTGGCTTGGAGTACCACTTGCGAGAACTGACTATCCGAAACATGCTTTTTCTGATGTACAGTATCTTTTCTGGTGTACAGTATCTTTTCTGGTGTACAGTATCTTTTCTGATGTACAGTATCACATATTAATTTTCATGCTTTTTGGCCATATTACATTGTTATGACTGAGGATCACTGACAAGGGTTTAGTACCCGAAACGTGCATGTCTGGTCCTTGCTGTAAATTTATCAGGTTTTAAATGATGCTATTGAATTTAAAGACGTTTAACATTTGAACTACTTGGTGAGTGTCACTGCTGGTGGACCAAGAGTCCCCGAGGGCACATGTAGCCAAGTTCGATCAACTTTGGTTGATCGCCTGTCTTTTCAACGCATTTGAAATTTTCTGTTACAAAATTTCTTGAAATTTCTAAAACGTGGGTCCTGTAGCATCATTTCCCACCCATTTTGCTACGTCTTTTGGTACATTTTTGGACATAATAATTTTCATACTTTTTGGCCATATTACATTGTTTAGACTGAGGATCACTGACGAGGGTTTAGTACCCGAAACGTGCATGTCTGGTCCTTGCTGTAAATTTATCAGGTTTTAAATGATGCTATTGAATTTAAAGACGTTTAACATTTGAACTACTTGGTGAGTGTCACTGCTGGTGGACCAGAAGTCCCCGAGGGCACATGTAGCCAAGTTCGATCAACTATGGTTGATCGTCTGTCTTTTCAACGCATTTGAAATTTTCTGTTACAAAATTTCTTGAAATTTCTAAAACGTGGGTCCTGTAGCATCATTTCCCACCCATTTTGCTACGTCTTTTGGTACATTTTTGGACATAATAATTTTCATACTTTTTGGCCATATTACAGTGTTTAGACTGAGGATCACTGACGAGGGTTTAGTACCCGAAACGTGTATGTCTGGTCCATGCTGTTAATTGATCAGGTTTTAAATGATGCTATTGAATTTAAAGACGTTTAACATCTTTTCTGAAGTACGGTATATAATACTCTCTGGCAGCAGAGTCGGGGCAACTTTTTAATTTCTACCGATCTAAAGTTATTAAAGCTCAATCAAAAAGTTTACCTCAACGAAACCATTCCTTTCATATATTCATTCAAATAACAGGAAAGAAATAATTCAATTTCAATTTCAACATCCATTCAGTGTTACAATACTTAGAGCAAATGTGTAGTCATACAGATAGCTTTATGAAGCTGATAACTGCATACTGCATAGGAATCCAATATCAAACTCATGAGTTAGTATCTGTCACATGCATTTGGCAAATTATTTTGCTTTCCTCCCTTATGATGGCAACTTCTCACTTCTGGTTTGTCATTGGTATCAAAAGACTCCTCCTTTTGAAGTTCATTGTCACAAGACATTTGAGTTTGATCGATAAGTTCGCAATTGTATCCTCTGGAGTTCGATTTTGGAGATTCTTGCAGAGCTAAATTTCTAAAGCTTCCAAATGGCTGATTCTGAACATACAAATAAGGGTTGTCTTGGTAACTTCGGGTATCGTTCCCTTCTGAGCTACTTCCAACAGAGGAAACTATAAATGGCTGCGGTCCATCTATACACGAGTATGTGCTCATTTCGGTCATCTCAATCTCTGATCTAACGGTGTCGCGTTCTGATCTTCGACGATAATAGACTGAAGGGACATTTCGTAGGGATCTGAATAGGTAACACATGACTTCTAGTGCAGTACTTCGGAAACTCTTGAATCTTGACAAGCAGATAACGAAGGTGCAAAATGTCTTTGGAAAAAAAGATATGAACAGTATGATCATATACTTTGTATCTATTTTCAAACTATCGTTTTCATTAAAGTAAGTTTTTATCGATTTCAATGCATAAGGACCATAACCTACATACAGAAAGAAAAGGACTAGGGTCTCTTTCATGACTCTTTTGGCATACTTTTTCCTCATCTGGTCATCCGGAAGATTTGGGAAAAGACATCTCAGATTCCTCCACAGAAGTACATTGGTAACCACTACGAGCACTGTACAAGTGAGAATAAGGACACAAGACGTGGTGTTAAACAGAAGATGACCTACTGTCCTTGAACTTCGCCCCATCGAACATACTTTATCCTTATTCTCAATTGATTCTTTATACATTAAGCAGCATATAGATACCGACAATAGCCAAATGGTACCACAGCTCCACGCTATGTGCCTGAGACTCATGGTCGCAAGGAAAGGGCTGGCTTTCTTCAATGTTATCAGGCGATCCACGACTAAAAATGTTAAAGTCATCAGATTGAAGATGTAGAGAGTTCTCATGATGTACCGGAAAAGAAGGCAGACAGACATCGGAGGATCGTGGATGAAGTAAGCCGAAAACAAAACAATGGCTTGCAGAAAATCAGCAATCGCTAGATTTCCATAGAGAACTTTATACTGTGTCAGAACATTCTTACTCCTGATCAGGGTCACCACGGTCCAAACTGCAAACATCAACATTGAGAAGGTCAAACAGCACACTAATATTTTAATGATAAGATCCCGGTTGAACAGGGGATTATATACCGCATTTTCCTCCTTCCAGGAATCATTAAAGCGTCCCATCTTTTATATTTTATATCATCGAAAGAAAACTAGAGTCCACTTTTTTCTCGTATTCCAGCTTCCATTCTGTTTGAATTTTTATGTAAAAAATTCACGGAAAGAAATAAATATATTGAAGTCTATTTGTGATATGTGCCGCCCAATTGTCATGGAAACGCGAATTTATCATTAGCAGGTTTGGACGCCTCTTTGCGTGTATTGGTAAAATGTGTGAATAAATACACTAATGTTTCAAAAGTCGTGCTGGATGGATAAAATTTCGTCTAGTTTGAAATCATTATAAAAATCGCACATATGAGATAAGCTTCTCACTTTATTACCTTTTTTCTTTTTCTTTTTTTGTTTTAGTCTACTAATAGCTTTTGATATTGCTGTGAGGATGTTCATGTATTTGTTTTTCTTATTTATTGACAATAATTTAAAAACACAAAAAGACTGACAACAGACGAAGTTTCGGATCGGATTTTGTCGTGTAAAAATTAGAGATGAATTGGGCCATAGTCTTAATATTTTATTTTATGTTCCGAACTTTTTTTATGAAAACACACAACCAAATTATCAATATGATAGAATAAGGAAAAGAAGAAATGTACAGTGGATAATTACGACCCTATCAAAAAGAATTTATTAGGAAGACTGAAAACAAAAGGAAATAAAAGAAATGTGAGGTGGATAATTCAGACGCTATTTTTACAGAAAAAAACCCACCATTTTCTTCTGGTATTAGATGGCATTGGCATTTTGTGGTATATGTAAGATCATTTACTGATATTTTTCTAACATTTCTCCTAAAAAGTACCCGTCCTTGGACTTGGAACAAAGAATTTTTAAAATGACTATGGCATTATTTAGTTTTTCAATCATTGCATAAACCGTTACCGCAAGCAGACAGTGCTTCCCTGCTCTCGATTCACATTTTAAGACTCACGGTTAACTCAATCTTCTATTTGTGGTCATCAGACAATGAGGAGGATGTTTTACACCACTATTGTACGTTCTACGAGACCTCTGGGTAAATGGAAATGTGGGAGGGTTGTGTGCACGTAATCCAGGATTTCCGTGGCAGATGGCCGTCCTAAGTTGGCACCGGTTGCCCATTGTTCTCGTTGGTTTATGTGTGGTCCTTTATGTTTGATGTTTCTGTGTTGTGCGTTGACGTTCCTTGTCCCTTTCGTGTCTCTTTCTGTGCTTGTCTGCTCTGTGTTTTTGCATTGGGTGTTTTGGGGTTTTGCTGTGGGTGCTGCAACCTGGTGTTGTTGGAGATCCCCTCTGTTTTCTATTTGCACAATAATTCTTACATAATATTATTGTCAATCTTTTTATTTTTCATCACCCTCTTTGATTTCCAGTTGTTTAAGATTTTCCCATGGACATTTTCAAAGCCTTGAACTTTTCCTTTTCAGACACAAATTCATCTGTGTAGCGGAATAGCCGGTTTGAACAGTGCTTATTTTGAAGATCCAATGGAGTTCATACCAGAGAGATGGAGTCGAGGGGAGTCAGGGCGGACATCGGTTAATCAGTTTGCTCATATTCCATTTGGCTTCGGCCCGAGAAAATGTATAGGCCATTTGTTTGCTACACAAAACATCTACACATGTGTTGCAAAAGTAAGTATTGGTTTCCCTAATCTAGATCTATGATGTTAAAAGTCTTCAAATTGAATATCATCATTTAATAATTACCAAATGTGTTTGTTTATCTGATTCTAAGCATTTTGATTGGTCGATCGCATTTATTGTGACTTCCGTTATGAGATGATAAAATGTCAAAATTGACCGGAACTACTTTCACACTAACGCAACAGAAATCAAGAATTGTCTAACGCATGAAATAAACAATACAAATGGTCTCAAATAATCCATTAAAACTAGAGACATTTCCATGTGTCGACTTATAAACAGCACAGCACAGTATACTGTGAATGTTTGCAGAGATTACATCGGTTGCTACGCGCATGATTTGAAAACTGCAACAAGTGAACATGAACGGCAGTTTGTTGACGGATTTCTTGTGTTTCTAGGGAAATTTTGATTGACCTATTAGAAATGCATGAAAAACTTGTCCTTTATTTTTCTAAAATCATCGAAATTAATCTAATACACATGGAGGATGAATAAATTTGGAAGTACTGAGCAAAAGCTACGCAATCGCGACTTACCAAACTTGTCATGCCGATTTCGTTCTTATTCCTAAGAAATAATTTACAGCTGATATTCCGATACCTGTAGATCTTAACATCGTGTTTTTTCTTCACACATAAGATCTACAGGTACAAGAAATGCTGTCTGAGGGTCCGTATAAATCCCAACACAAATTGCTTCATGTTGACTTTCAACTGTCATGTCTGCTGCCTTCTATAAACAACGCGTCACAAATTACGTCATAACAGTACAGTAGTAAGTGCAAATAGGTAAAATATGCCGAGGTTCTGAAGGGGGAAATGCTTTTTTCCAGATTAAGCGTTGGCTTGCTTTTTTTCCTCTCGAACATTTTTGTTGTTAGGGAACTAGTTCGTACCAGTTTAATATTTTCATACGCCACGTACTCAATCGTTTATTTTCCTTAGAATATGTACGAATTCGGAATAAATTCATATGTTTGGTAATTATAAGTATTGAATGTTTATTTTTGCCATTTTATTGGATGATGAAATGTCAGTTGTCGTATCACAATTTGTGATACGACAACTGACATTTCATCATCCAATAAAATGGCAAAAATAAATATTCAATTCTTAAATAACAAATAAATTTGCAGCATGGACCAGACATAATTATTTTTGTGGTTTAATAATCAAATTGAGACTATTCTTTGATATATATCTATTTTAGAAGTTGTTTATGTGTTTTGAGAAGGTCTGTAACAGCGAAGCACAACGATATCTATAACAATGTACCGTATTTCATGATCTCTATAGCCAGTGAAATTACACTTATAACAATTACATAATATTTCGTCCTTCTCATATATATTCCGAAACGAAAAATCGAGTAGGAATAACTTCAGAAAAATATAATATAAATATAATCCATTGTTCCATGCTATTGACACTTACCCCCCCCCCCCCCCCCCCTTAATTTCCCCCTAAGACGTAACTATGTCATAGAAAGAACAAGATTACGAAAATAGTTTTCCATTTAATCTTTTCGATAGACAGAGTTACGTCAGAGTCACATTTGGTACGGTATCTGAAGTGAACTGATTCTGATGTCATCAAATACTATGGAAGCTAGTGTAAATTTTCGGGAAATTATTCTCGTTTCTAAAGGATTTTTATTACATCATAACAGCTTTACGTCAGATACCGTCCGAAGAGGTAAGTATGAGGATGTATATTGAAAAGATCAAATATGGTGTCCGTTTCACACTTGTGACAGTCATTTAACATAGTTCCATAGTTCCTATGACATCCATTAATCAATAAAGTTAATAAACTTACTGGGATTACAAGTAATAAATTTAAAAGACGAATGTATTGATACTCAACCCCATATCTGAATTGTCTAAATAATTAGTCCCCTACCGGCAACGCCGAAGGGGACTCTTAGTTTCCTCTCGGTCTGTCTGTCCGTCTGTCCGTCCGTCTGTCCCTCCGTCTGTCCGTCTGTCCGAATATCAGTTTTCCGGACTTTTTTCTGCAACGGATATAGATATTCAGATGAAATTTGATACACAGCTTGGTCTTGGATAGTTACAGAGCAAGTTCGACTTTTGTCACGCTTGACCCATTTTTCGAGGAGTTATGCCCCTTGATGACTTGGAAAATCCAGTTTTTGTCAGTTTTCCGGACTTTTTTCTGTAATGGATGGAGATATTCAGATGACATTTGATACACAGCTTGGTCTTGGATAATTACAGAGCAAGTTTGACTTTCGTCACGCTTGACCCATTTTTCAAGGAGTTATGCCCCTTGATGACTTGGAAAATTCAGTTTTTGTCAGTTTTCCGGACTTTTTCTGCAACGGTTGAAGATATTCAGATGAAATTTGATACACAGCTTGGTCTTGGATAGTTACAGAGCAAGCTTGACTTTCGTCAGGCTTGACCTATTTTTCAAGGAGTTATGCCCCTCTATAACTTGGAAAATTAAGTTTTTGTCAGTTTTCTGGACTTTTTTTCCGGAAACGGATGAAGATATTCAGATGAAATTTGATACACAGCTTGGTCTTGGATAGTTACAGAGCAAGTTCGACTTATGTCACGCTTGACCTATTTTTCGTGGAGTCGTGCCCCTTTATGACTTGGAAAATTCAGTTTTTGTCAGTTTTCCAGACTTCTTTCTGCAACAAATAGAGATATTCAGGTGAAATTTGATTCTCACAGCTTGGTCTTGGATAGTTACAGAGCAAGTTCGACTTATGTCACGCTTGACCTATTTTTGAGGAGTTATGCCCCTGTATGACTTGGAAAATTCAGTTTTTGTCAGTTTTTCAGACTTCTTTCTGCAACAAATAGAGATATTCAGGTGAAATTTGATACTCAGCTTAGTCTTGGATAGTTACAGAGCAAGTTCAACTTTCGTCACGCTTGACCTCTTTTTCGAATCGATAAAGCACATAAAACCTTAGAACTGAGCTGCACAGACAGTAAGTTTAATTTAAACTCATATATGTTTAATTGAAGAGTAATTCATAGGCAGAGTGGCAGGACATAAATATATGCCGCCGGTAGGGGACTATATCGCTCAGCGATCATAACATTTGTTTGTGAAATACGAATGCTCCCGGCGGAGTATAAACAACATTTTTCTGTTAAGTATGTGAAAGGTCAAGGTCAGGGTCACTGGGCATAAAAATGTTGGTATCTATGGAAAAATCTTGTGACAAGGAATGCATATGTGAAATATAAAAGCCATATAATTTACCATTCAAAGTTTTTTGGACAAACAGACAGACAGGCCAAAAACTATATACCCCTGAATCTTTGATTCCGGGGTGCATAAAAAGTTTGGTTTTTTTTTTTCTTAATCTCTAAGCGATATTAGTCCCCTACCAGCATAAATCTAAGTCATAACTTTTAAAGTGTGTCTTACGTGTACAAGTACATGCTTTTTTTTCTCACATTGTCTAAAAGCGCTTAAAATAGAATTTTATTCCTATATACTTTTAATTTCTCTTTAAATGACTGAAATTTTTGTAAGTTTTTTTTTCTTCAGCTCATCAGAAATTTCCGTCTGACTCTACCCGAGGGAGTAACCTATTTACCATACAGATACAAGACCTTCGCCACACCCTCCGTGCCTGTAGACTTCATTTTAGAGAAGAGGACTTAAGGCAGCATCCATGTATTGATTTTATGATTTATTTCATTGTTCGTTTTCTCAATAGATATATCTTGTATCATGAAGAATTGCTGGGTTGAAGATAATGTACATTTCGTAGACTCATCACTACAAAATTCAGCATAGGTTATGTACATGTTAAGCGATTTCTTTTCTGAAGAACTACACAGGGGTGTCTTCACATCATGTTTACCATAACGACAAGCTAGTCTCACCACGTGTACTTCAAATAACTCGGGGATATATATACGCAATCAAATATACTCTGAATTTAATTTTTAGATATTTACCTTTTCCATACGTCAGATAGATGCATATTTCATAACACTTTTCCTATGTAAATAAGTATTTTTGTATCTATGATAAACAAAGTCGCCATCATATTTGTGTTACAAATCTTTGTGCTTCATCATAATGGAGGGGTCTTAATCTGCATGCAAAGGGATTTTCTCTAATATCCGTCATTGGAGACAACAATATCATTTCATTTCTGTCTGACACTGACATCTGAACTGCTTCATTTCTGTCTGACACTGACATCCTGAAACTCACATTCTGTTTGTAATATGTAACTTTTCTGTACGGAAGCCAAGAAGGGATATGATGATTAAAATATTTATCCCCTCTGGGGATTCCGTACAGAAAAATTAGATGCTACAATAAACATTACAGAAGTACCCATCGGTTATTCAGTCTCATAGTCGAGAATGCAAGGTAAAATCATTAGATTTTCCACAAGAACGGTTGCGAACCTCGGAATGAACAAAATTCCGAAGTGAGAAAGAAGGAAAAAAATGGACAAAAACGTTACCATAAACATACTGTTTTATTTCATTTTACCTCATATTAACAAAACATAAATTCATCAACAATAGAAACACACATTCTACACATTTTCATATGGACCATTCTTAAAAACATTTTTGTAGATGTGGTCTTTGTACTTGTCCTTTGTAACAGTTACTGTTGCCGGTCTTTGCGGTTTGTCCCTTTTCAAAGAGTTGTCTTTCTTTGCATTTTTTGAATTTGATGCGTCTCCGTTTGAATTTGGCGCCAACGTTGCATTTTCTAAATAATTATTTGACCCCCTCTCTGTTTCCGCTCGTCTATATCGAACAGCAAATGTGTCGTCCTTCTTCTTTTTACTGTTAAAGAAATAGACAATATCAATCAAAGCAATTCTTACCAAGAGTAATTACGGAAGATGATATTTTTAATTCATCCTTTAAACACATAAAAGATGATGATGATGATGATGATGATGATGATGATGATGATGATGATGATGATGATGATTGTTGACTCTACGTAGAGTTTATATTTGAACTTCATTTTGTGAAAATGCCCCCCCCCCCCCAATAAATAAATGGATAAAAGATATTAAAGCGTGGATTCTATGGCGTTCTAACTATTGACTTTATCTTTCATAACTTATTTTTTTCTCATGGCCTTGTAGATTGTATAAAAATGATGACGTGGACAATGATATTTGGAAGCAATTTTGCTTTGGTTATTTGCAGAAATATCAGAGACACATTTGATTGTAAATACTTATATTGAAAAGGATGACGTCTTCCGTAACATTTAATTAATTTTTCATTTCATGTGTATGATTTCAATCATATTTTCCGACAGTTTTAGATTAAATATATATATTTGAATACATTGACGTAGTAGAGTTTGCGCATATAAAACTTTGAAATTTATACTTACGATAATCTCTGTTTGATGACGATTTTGAGTATATAAATAACACAAACTATGAGGAAACCGGCGGCCAAACCACAAAATACAGACGCAGCATCAAAATCCTTTCTCTGTTGTTTAAAATCTACAAATTAAAGGTGATTGCATGCTCATTGCATAATTATAGATATCATAAATTCTTTATCGAAAAACATGTATAATTAAGTTTAACCACATGATCATACTGTGGTATACATATATTTTCAAATTTTGTATTAGTTAATTTACAAAAATTCATTTGCATATGTAGGTTTTAAAGAATAAGAATTTTGAAAACAAATCGTGAGTGCTGTTCATAAAATATGAATTGTTGAATACATATAAAATAAAAACTGCAACAGCTTTTCAAGTCGAATCTAACTCATTTTCTCATAAATAAGCTTCCTTACATAAAAAAACGATATTAAGCTGAAGAAAAATTGATTTTTTACCACCAGTTCTGCAGAGGAAAAACTCGTTGACACTCCACCTTCCGTCTGCTAAGCAGACGATCACATTCACACCCTCTAGCGGCCGGTAGGTGTCATCACACAGAAAGTAACACTCAGAAGAAACTGTAGTCGAGCAGTTGCCTTTGATTCGTCCATTTGGAATTTCAGGCGGACAGAAAACATGTTTTTCTGAAACACAATGTGATTGGAAAAAGTATTTCGTTAAAAATAAATGCGTTTCTTATCAATATTTCTACTGGTGTTTAACGTCTTCAAATTCAATCAATAAAGAATAGCCATTTTTGGCAAGAGGCAATTAACAGTCTATATTGTAGATGAAGCCAAAAAATTTACAATGGCTTTATTCAACATGTTCGAAATGAAGCACTACTGACGAAGATTTAATATCCGAAGCACGTGTCAAGTACAACACAAGTGGCACTATAGAACATATATTTCAATACTGTCAATTTAGAATAATAATGAATGAAATATGTTGACGAATAATGATGTACGAGTGTATTTTAATATACTATTTCTTCTTTAAAAGATCATAATCATAGTTCAAATTTGCAATGTTTTGATATCAAGTCAAGTGCCGAAACACTGTGAAACAAAATGGACTATATCCTCGGGAATTTACAGTCCACCATCAGAGATAAAATCATCGATGCCTTAATGTATGCTCTTTTGAAATAATTTCACTTTTGAACAAGTAATGTCCGAATAGTGAATCATTGGCAGAAATAAAGGAAATCCAAGGGAGAGGGAAATTCTTGACATGACCTGCTCCCGAAAATCACTTTGGATTAAAACGTCACTGGTGAGGATTCAATATCAAAACACGTCTTTGGTGATAAATAAATAGTTTAATATGTTCTTGAAGAAGGTATATAGAGTTGGAACACTTCCGTTTAACTAGTCTATGATAACGAAAAAGCTAATGACAGAGCTATGTCTTCCGTGTTATTGACATAAACAATTATTTCCTCTTGCAGTGTGTGCAGAAGTTAAACTCGTTCCCCGTGACTGGATGTTTGCAAGGTGTATTAATTACTTCTTTCCAGCTCCGTCGCCTGAAAGAAACTTTATTTAGGCCCTTTATGAATTTGACATCATGCATATTATTTTGCTATTCATCCAAAAATATCATAGAAATTAAAGGAGGTTAACATTTAAGCACCATCCCTCCAATGCTTTTTCAATATAGATTTTATTTAGATATGCTACCCTACAGGAAATTTGGAGTCGCGCAAAGTCTGTAAAGGAAATACTCAAATTTAAATCCAAAAAATAAAAACAGAGGGCGCTACTGAAAAGAATTTGGTCTGCTTCTGAAAATCACTTTGGCTGGAAGAATCACTGATGGGAATTTAATAACCGAAACACGTATTTGGTGCATAATAAATTGATTTGATTTTTTATCAAGAAGGTACAGAGTTGGAACGCTTCCGTATTACTAGTCTATGATAACGAAAAAGCTAATGGCAGAGCTATGCCTTCAGGGAGATAACCCTTACTTTAAAATAATTCATGAGATTTGTTGACGTAGACTTTACGAGTTTATTTCAATATTCGAAGTCTCCTTTAAAAGAGCACAATGATACATCAAGCTTGCAAGAATTTGATATCAATTGTTGCTAGATCCACTTTATTAGCACGAAAGTCATAACAACGATGCCGTGCGTGAAATGAAACACCATTATCTACTTTTGCGAATTAGAAGATCTAAACCTTACACAAAGTCAAAGTCTTAAATTAGTATGTGTTGTCATACAATGTTTTCCTCTTTTTCAATGTTGTAATTGTCGAAATTCATATTTGTGAATTAAACTGTCGCCACGCACATTAGTATATTATTTCTTTAGTAATAATGATATATAGATTGAATCTCTCGAAATGATCTAGATTGACCTGATTAAAATATGATGGCAACACGATATACCTGTTGTTTTGTTGTACTTTTAACTTTAAATCACACAAATGGATGCATAGCTGTGAGAAATGATAATATAGACACGAACTCATGATTCAGTGTGAAAACAAATTTAAGCTTTCATTTGTGCACATTTTGGACCATTTTTATGCAAGTATCCTCTATTCAGTTCTTCCCTTCAATCCTCAGCCCCACCAACACCACCTCCTCTATTTTTTTAAGACAGCAGAGATCTAGTAACATGAATTGTCAAGTAGACGAGAAAAGTAAATTTCAAACTTCGCTTTAAAAAGAAGACACAAACGAATATAACCATTGTGTGTAGAACGATGGCATAATAATATGTGGATCACAGACGAGGGTTAAGAACCCGATATGTGCATGTCTGGTCCATGCTACATTTATCTGTTCGGACTCGGAAATTTGAATATTTGGAAAAAACAGCAAATGACTTATTGCGGCACATTTTATATAAAATGCATTTGAAGCTTACAAGTCTAAATTTCAAAACCATTAATATTGAATTTGAGGTGCTTAAATGATTAGTCCCTAAACTTTCAAAATCTTACAAAACCTAAAAAATGAACATTTTATATACATAACTCTTTCAAAACAATCAGGGATACTTGTGACTGAACGTTTAAGATGTAATAATTACTACTTTCCAGTTCTGTCGCCTAAAAGAAGCTTTGTTTTGGCTCTATATTAATTTGACTTCATGAACATTAATTTGCTATTTCAAAAATTGTCCTTTCATCCAAAATTTTGCAATTCTGGAAACTTGTCCTTTCATCCAAAAACATCGAATAAAGGATAAGGTTATCGAATCTGGTGCATCAAAGTTATTATGAAATTTTCTTCAAGAATTCAGGTAAAGAGTTGGGACACTTCGGAATCCGTATTATTGTATTTGAAATCCATTTTTTATTTGAATTATATTTCTTCGCACCAGTGCAATTCAGCTTTCACATATCGAAAAAAGGATGTCTTTATTTCACCTTTGAATTATAAGGTTACTCTATACCCTACATACTCCCTTAACCACACGAAGCGTTCACCACATCAAAGATAATCCAGTGATCACTTTCACGCTATTACAGCACGTAAGTGATCATGTATATGGTCTATATTAGAACATTATTTTCAAATGTATTAAATTACATTTGAAAATAAATGTCTGTTTTAGATTGAAAGGAAAACCTGAAAGAAATGGACTTCCTGAACCTTCTAATTATTCAGATTCAGTGAATCCTACTTTTTTTTCAAAGTCGGACCGTCATGTCTTTATACCATTATCAGTGAATTTATTTATTCAAAGTCAAACACCATACCCGAAAAATCCCAATCTAAAGGTTTACAAAATTCCTTTAAAAAAATTAATGTAACACAGAAATTCCTCACGAGGAAAGACAAATCGAACATACAGACAGAGACAGTAATAGCACAGCTACTTATATTAGACCGTAATGACTTGGTACTTCATTATAAATCTACGATGAACCCTTTATATTGAATTCGTTTTCCTTCTGTTTCGAAAGATATTTTACTTATGACAAAAAGGGTATTTTCTCATGAAAGCACTATCCCCGACACCTTGATATACCGGTACATGTATAATCAGCGTAGAAACTATAATTTTCTTTGATTAGGCCGATCATCATTAACATTAGCATGAAATGATCTTGATGTTCTCTATTTTGAAAAGTATCCTGCCATTTTGCCTTTCAACTTTCACTTTGTTTCATACGAAAGACGTTTTGTCATAAATGCAACAAGCACACCTGCACAGTGTCTTTACATATATTGTGCATCGGAAGAAATTCAAGATAATACATTGACCCAAGGATGTTAAACTTACCTTCTTTGGCGGATCCATATTCGATCGCTATTAGTATAAACATAGAAAAGATGAAGTATTTTACACTGGATATCGTAATGACCATATGAACATCCATGTTGATACACAATAAATACAATCAGTGTTAAAACGGAGTTGTAACTTATCAACTATGAATCAGATTGGCTATGACTCTCACAGCCCCCCTACACAAAATTAAACCTAAAGTGTCACATAACAAAGAAAAAACTTTATTTTAAGAAACAAAACCTTACATGGCAAAAAAATTTAAATCACACATTTCTGATGAATGAAAATTGGACGTAAACAAAATATCAGATGAAAATAGATACACTTCTCCGGAATGCATACCCGTTCCGCTTCGTCGTTTAACAATGGAAGAAGACTTCCGCGGCAGCCCTCGCGTCTTTCAGGCAGAAAATTGTTGCGTGAATGTGGTAGTCTACATGAATACTTACTACGATGGGTATCTACCTGTATCTACCTGTAATTAAGGTGTTTGATGGTGCACGCTCGTGGGAGAACACGAAAATTAAGACAGTCTGTTATAAATCACGCTCTTTAATTTATGAATTAGGCTATTCATTATACATGTATAAAAAGAACCCCACGCGATATGACTTTTTCAAAAAAATGAAAACTAATATTGAAAGAAATGGATAAGAAATGACAGAAAAAAGAAGGAGAAGGAAATAATTAGTTTATTAATTAATCCTTTTAACATGTTTTTTTTTTCATCTACATTGTAATTTTCGAATAGAGAATATCCATAAGAGGTATCATCGACTGAAAAATTAACTTGAAAGGGGGTATATCGTCTGCAAATGGTTTCATGCATTTCAATTGCTATATAGATTAAACTAATTTGAATGTTACCCAAATCAATATTGATTTCTTTTTCTTTTATAACACTATATATAGTACTGACATATTACTTCATGGAATAAAGAATCAACAAGAAATGCCTATGTCATCGTTCATTGATGACAAAGTAAATCTCAAGTCATGGTAAGTTTATTTTTAACATTACAAGACAGTCAAACATTTGTTTATCGTTTCCCCATTTCAAAATAGTTCTTTGTTGATGAATTCTTGTACTTTCCACAAATTAAAGAAAAGACCAATTTTAGTCAGCAAAATTTTATAGCAATGTTTATTTTCAAAACGTACACTTGATGTTGATTCAGGCCTATAGTACCACATTTGATTTGATAATTTGTTTATCATTTGCAATACGAGGGTTGTCCGTTAAGTTCGTGGACTGATTTGATAAAAGCTAGCAAACAATGTTAAAATGAATGAAAGTATCACTTTCATTAAATTCAAGTTTCATATCAATGATACGCAAAATTTCATCTCAAACAAAGCACAAATAGTTATATTTCTATACAATATAAAAAGGACACTTCCTTATACCCGGAGCACCAGCATGAGAATCCTTGACGTTATCCGTTATAAACTGTTTTGACAATTCTACTCTCCTCGCTAAATTTAGATTTCTAAGAATTCTAGGAACCCATCCAGCACAGACATGATTCGTTGTTGGATCATGGGATGAGATCTTATGCACGATTTTTTTTTAATATCAAAGTTACCTGCAATTTCTCGAATTATTAGTCGCCTATTACTATGAATCACGTCACATTCTTCATTTAAAAGCATTCCTTTCTTTTATAGAAAGTCTTCTCTAGCGCATACCGTCCTGCAAACTGACCCTTACGTCCAAAAATCCTCTTTGCCACTTGAAGACGTCATTTTTTCGAACAATGACGATCACTTCTTATTACCTTGAGATCCAGTTTTCTCTGTCATCTTGAAACTTTGAACGTTCAAATTTTGCATGTGTGATGTCATAACTATTGTCAACATCACAATGTAAAAATTATTGTTTTATCCGCGGGATTTTATAAAATGCAAATGAAATGAATAAAATGATAAACAACATATTTCGGTTAAAAATCACCGTGCTCCGGGTCACCATCCTATGTATAATTACGAAGTCATAGTTGTTATATTAAAATCAAAATATGATAATTGTTTACATTTCGTAATTCGCAAATAGTATATGACAATAAATATACTAAAAATAGATATCTTCGACGCTAATTTTCCGTAATTTAAGACTTGTCCACGAACTTTACGTCCATCCCTTGTAGAGTTTTGCTGCTACAAACTACACAAGGGAGAAAACGACATATCGGTATTCCATAGCCCATTTTCTTAAGAATTGACTGTTCAATTTTGACAGTTTATTGGAGTATGAACTTTGGTTTGTCGCATCACAAATTGTGTAAAACCGCGTAGCGTAGCGAAGCGGTTTTACGCAGAATATGTGATGCGACAAACCAAAGTTCATACTCCAATAAACTGTCAAAATTGAGCAGTCAAGTCTTATAATTTCCAAACCCCAATGTGTCCTAAATTTCACAAAAATACTCAAGAAATTAGTAATTTAGTACATTGCGTATGAAAATATCAACTCCGTAGCGCCTTTAGGAGAACTAGTTCCCAAACGAAATAGAAATAATGTATACAAAGCTAGTTAAAAGCCACAAATGTGTCAAAAATATTTGTTCCCAATCTGGAGCCTCATTTTAGCAATTCATTACATCATCAGATGATATGACGTAGCTTTTTGATGACGCGTTCTGCAGTTCAAGTTCAAGGTCGCCGACATGGCAGTTATGTGTTTGGATTGTACACGCAGGAACTGGGAGTTTATACTGACAGATTCTCTGTACTTATAGATCTAATACTTGCAGAAAACGGCATGATTATGATATATCTGCCTAGGATTTAGTTATTTCATGAGTGTCAAGTTAATTGTGAAAATTCAAGACGATACTGTATCCTAATCGAGGCCGAGGTAGGTGGCCGTCTTTTGATCTCCCATTTTCTGTTCGCTGATAATTAATTTTGTTCTAAATTCTTCATCTCGCTGTGAAAATACATCACTAGAAAAGTTTCTAGTTTCAATAATTCATAGGTTCAGAACGATTGTATCTCAAAGAAATTGTTTGAAACAGTGATCTTCGGTCCTTTTGAAGTTTTCATTCAAAACTTTCGCACGTTGACAGTTGTCAGCCACTGGAAAATTTCAAACGCAGGATGTTCGACCCGAAAACTGTGTTACGATGGGATTGTAATTTTGAAGAAAATAGATGGGAGATTCTGTTTCTCTTGTGATTTTACTTCATTTTCTGTCTGTCGTTGAAATTCAAGGACAGGGAATTGTCTATGGGGCTTCAAAAACAGGCGCGTAGCAACCGAAAAACGCTGTAAAAACCGCGTACACCTGTACATCATCGGAATTGTCACACCATTTTCATTGATTCTGAAATCGTATTTATATCTAAGGGCTACTGTTCACAAAAATATGTTTGTTTTTGCATTTTTATCATTCAAAAGCCGATCTTAGCAACACTGAATGATTTTGATGAAAGTAGTTCCAGCTCATCCGGTAATTTTTCGTGTTCATTGGGGTATGAACGTGTATTTTGGACCAATCAAAATGCGTTGATTCGTGTAAACAAACATGTTTGGAAATTATAAGAAAATATTTATGACCGTTTTAAACCTTGATTTTATGTGCAAAGATATGGCATCATTTGGAAAAATTTTGAATTGTGACGTCATATTTGATCGCACTGACTCTATGCGTTGTCATGTTTTCTATTTTGACGTCACATTGAAAATTTCTCCAAATTTTGTGATGTCTGGTGTATGTGCACATAAGCAATTTACTGGAAGATCAGCAATTACTATACAGGTTACATTATAAAACAGTGAATGGTGTCAAACACACAACCCATCTTTATGAACAATCGCCACATAGAGTCCGTAAAAATGAAATTATCATATGTGATGCCACTCATTTGAATGTGGTGCCGTATATAGGTATCATTTTGTGTTTCATTTTTGACTTATCTCGAAATTTTAAATATATGTATGTTACAGCTCTGTATTCCAAGACGGGAGGAGATCTCCAACAAGACCCCGTTGAAGCGCCAACAGCAAAACACCAAAACACCCGATGCAAAAACACAACAGACGAGTATAGAATGAGACGGAAAAGAGACATACGACATGTAAACATCAAACACATCATTGTTAACATAATCCAAGAACCACTTCGATGAAGAAATTAAGCCTTATTCAATGCTTCACACCCGTGTCTCTCCGATAATCACTTATTACAAATAAATCATTTTAAAGAATTTTCATATCAATTCAACAGCAAATCCATGGAATCTCCTATTTCAATGGTCACTTTCACCAAGAAAGCTAGTTTCAGGCGATGTTTGAGTTGGGACACCCATCTCCCCTTTTTCTACCACTCAAAGGCAAGTTAACATCTACGTCTTCATCTACACGTGTTAAAGAAGATCCTCAACAATACTGTAGTGCTGGTAGCGTAGTTGTTAGCGCGGTAGACTACGAACCCTTAGGTCGTGGGTTCGAATCTCACCGTCGCCTATCATTGCAAAACCATTGTAACATTGGGCAAGTTACTTTACACTACGTTGCACTCTCTCCATCCATGAGAAAACTGGGTTCCTGGCACATGAGACGAGCTTGTAATGTGAATGAAAAAGCATTAGCGCCTAAGAGAATGAAAATGCACTAGATTGTACAGGTCTCGCCAGGGAAGTGATTGTAGAAGGTGTGTGAGGCTCAGGTGAACGAGTCCAACCTTTTTTATATCTACATCGCACGGCGATCCATCAATACGTCTGTGCGACGTGAACGGTCCGCCGCCGGACATCATTAGGTCTTCCGACTTCCGTCGGAAGACCTATTGTTTTCGTAACCGTGGAAAATTGGATCAGCGATTTCTCAAGAACCCTGTAAGCTAGGACAATGAAAGTTCTCCAACGTTACGTTTGGAGTAAAAGCTAGATTGGTCTTTTTTATTTTTGGTCTCTGTTATTTTTTTTATCATGTTTTTTAGTAGATTCAAATATTTGACGGGAGCGTCGGATTACTCAAAAGGACCGAAAATTTCATGTTTTGCTATTTGTAAGCTTAAATATCTCGTATTTTGCTATCTACAATTTCCATTCTTTTTGAAAGTCGACAGCCATGCAAGATATGAAATGCTAGATGCACACTGTAACGATTTATTACGATGACGTCCTTCACCGTCCTTCATATTTCCAAATTCAGAAGTTCATAGGAGGAAGACACTTTTTTGCTTATAATAGTAAACAAAAATTAAGCTTATGAAGTTTCCTAAAAATTTCAATATTATTATTTTTTATCCATATATCTGTCTTTTTTAGTCTTTCTGATTTTTCCTATCTCTTACTGTTGAAAAGATATGAGCATCGAAATTTTGAGTTGGGTATTTCGATACACCTTCACGCCAACAGATCGGGCGCACACTAAAATTGGTAGTCCGAGTCCGACTCGAGAAAAGCAGTGTTGAGATTTTCAAATTCCGATTTCACGGCAATGATGAATATGCATTTCATAAATACATTTCGATATACACAATTTGATTTTAAAACAGTTGATTAATTTAGAAGAGATCAGCTACAAACCAGAATTTACACACAAAAAGCGGTAGTTTGATTCCGATTTCTAACCTACAAACCTGTTTCTAAACTTCAATAACTATATTTTGAACATCAAGTTTAATTTCTAATTCTAGCAAACGTTCGAACATAATTTTCGGTTGATTTATTTACAAATTGATGAACAATTTCTCCAACATTCTTCCCTCCCCTCGTTTTTCGAAAACAGTTCTGTTTATATTGAACGATGTCGCCATGATGGAAATTCAAAATAAACTTTGAAAAAAGGGAAGGGGGGGTCCAAATTTGAACCTGCACAGCGAGAACCTCATGGTATTTATATATATATATAT
Source organism: Pinctada fucata (assembly GCA_028142955.1). Lineage (NCBI taxonomy): Eukaryota > Metazoa > Mollusca > Bivalvia > Pterioida > Pteriidae > Pinctada > Pinctada fucata. Next base: position 29,675,703 of record AP027113.1, on the reverse strand, counting down.
ATTGAACGTAACTTGTTATTACCATTTCTCTTCTCAAGAAAATTGGTTCTACAGCTACGAGCTCGCCTTTTTTATGGGGGAAGGGGGCAGGAAGAATTTGCAAAAAAAAAAAAAAAAAAATCCCGGCTCTGAAAAATGCTGAAAAAAATATTCCGGCCCAAAGGGCCGACAATTTGTTTTTCCCGGACCATGCAAAAGTAAGGAAACATTGCATGATATGGAAATTTTTGCTGGCCCTTTGTGCCAGACAATTTAAAGTCAAAAAATTAATTAATATAAATACAAACTGTTCACATAGCTGTATCTACCAGAGACCTAATACGCATAGGCACAAAAATCTAGAAAAGGTTCTATTTAAACATCATACAATCTGTCTGAAATTCGCTAATTGCAAAGAGACATCTGAAGGAACGGTTATTAACTCATACTCTGTAACAGCGGGGAGTTTAACTTACACAGACATTCACAACATTTGACAATATTTTTCTCCGACTCTGGTAATGGCTGAAAAAAATGGCCTGCTCAGAAAATTGCTGAAAAAATTTTACCGGCTGGCAATAGAATTCCTCCCCCCCCCCCCCCCCCCATGTAATGTGACGTCCTTCATATTTCCAAACCAAAAATTGTATAGGAGGAAGACACTCTTGTTGCAACCGCAACAAGAAACCTCTCTAGTTTGGAATCATCCTTTCATATAAAGTTTCACTATCGATCATGATATTTCTACAGGATTTGCAAAGTAATGATTATTCAGCAAACCGGAGATTCCTAATTCAGTTCCTCATGAAAACCGATACCTTCATATGAATGCAACTTTGTTGAAAAGTAAACATCTGTTTCAATGAGAGAAGGATTTTAAAACAAAATATAGAATTTTTGTTGAGTGTTATCTATTTTCCTTCTATTATGGTGTTATAGTGCATATTCACACCTGAGCATAAGTGACGAAGTAAAAAAAAAAAAAACTTTGGGTGGACACTTGAACTATACTTCACGATTTCGAAAGTTTTGACGTTGTCTTATTGGCTTTTAAAAGATATCGCTGATGGTAGACTGTAAGTCTACGAGGATATCGCTTACCTAGTTTTAGTGTTTACGCACCGCATTGAAATATATGCTAAATTTCCTGTCATCAAATTAGACCTAAATTTCTAAAACTACGGGGTATCTCCCTCATTGCATAGCTCTGTCCTTAGCTGTGGTTTCGGCAAATTTTTCGGTCATGTTTAGAATTAAGTTCCTTGCGCCTACCCTCCAACGATGTTTGGCCATATTTTTCACTTAAATACGCTTCTGAATAAACCCTACACAAAATTTGGAGCCGCTCATTTTGGCAAGAGGAAATTGCAAGTCTATTGTAGATGGCGCCAGGAAAATTTACTTTCCAATGTCATATGACACGACTTCGAAAATTTTGACGTTGGCTTAATCCTTCACAAAATTTGAGCCGCACATATTGGCAAGAGGAAATTACAAGTCTAATGTAGATGGCGCCAGGAAAAATCACTGTGGCTTTATTTAAACTGTTTGAGATGAAGTACTACTGACGAGGATTCAATATCCGAAACACGTGTCTAGGACAATAAAATTGGTACCATAGAACATATATTTCAATATTGACAATATACCCGATGAAGCCCTATGGTCGAAACTGCTTACTTCTTGTGATATACTTACAATATCTTCTTTTCACCATTTCTGATGTATCATAGCATGCAGACAGGAGTACCTTACCTTGTCTCTTACTTTTTTGCGTGCGTTTTATAAACTTGATATCTACTATCATAATTATTATCTCCGTCGGTCATGCTTAAATTTAATCTACCAATATCATAGACGAATGTCTGTCTTCATTCTAATTCACACAAACAAGCTCCTATAACCACATAAAATTTTTTAAGTTAACCTCAATTTTGAAAAATAAAATCTTACCAAAATGGAAAAATACAGGAGAATATATAATTCATCTTTTTAGCTTTTCTTGTTGAGTTCTTCGATTCACAGATTTTAAAACATTTTTTTTTCAACATTAAATTATGTGTGTGTTTATTATCTATTCATGCTCTTACATGATTAATTCATGTCTTTACATTAATTAACAAAACCAAGATTCAATATTGGACAAAAGTTAAACGTCTTCAAATTAGATACATGTAGCATTTAAGAACAGATAAAATAGCATGGACCTGACATGCACGTTTCGACTCGAACTTAATGTTCTAATAGAAAAAAAATAAAATCATTCAACATCAAGTTTCTTGCGCACGTTCGAATCTCACTAAATTGCAGTGGGAAAGAAACTAGTAAGCAAAATTAAGAAAAACAGTGAAATAATATGTTATGAATATATTTCCTATTAATTGCAACAACAGATCCATGAAAAGCGCCCATTCAGTTTTACCAAGATAACTAGTTCAAACAAATGTTGAGGTTGGTGCATCACGCCATTCCTTTACTAGCACAGAAAGACGCTTTACATATTGGTGAATAAGCTAATCAAATTAAACAGGTAGTAGAAACAATCATTTATCTGTTCTTAAATGATGCTATTGAATTTGAAGAATTTGTACATTGTACCACTTTGTGAGTGTCACCGCTGGTGGACCAGGAGTCCCAAAGGGCACGTGTAGCCAAGTTCGATCAACTTCGGTTGGTCGTTTCTTCAACAAATTCGAAAATTTCTGGAATCAAAATTGTTTGAAATTACCAAAATATGGGTCTTGGAGCATCATAACCCATCCATCCTGATACATGTACTTCTTTCTGTACATTTTTAAACTTAATGATTTTCCCACTCTTTGGCCATATTCTGTCCATTCTAAAGATGTATCTGTTTTTAATTTCAAGACGTTTAACATTTGTACCGCTTGGTTAGTGTCACTTCTGGTGGACCAGGAGTCCCCGAGGACACATTTAGCCAAGTACGATCAATTTCGGTTGATCTTTTCTTCAACGTATTCGAAAACTTCTGATATCAAAATTCCTTAAAATTTCTAAAACGTTGGTCTTGAAGCATCATATCCCATTCATTCTGCCACGTCTTTCGGTACATATTTGAACATAGCAACTTTCACACTGTTTGGCTATATTATATTGTTTAGATTGAGGATCACTGACGAGGCTTAAGTACCCGAAACGTGCATGTCTGGTCAATGCTAAAATTGTCTGTTCTTACATGATGCTATTGAATTTGAAGACGCTTTACATTTGTACAACTTGGTAAGTATCTCTGCTGGTGGACCAGGAGTTCCCGAGGGCACATGTAGCCAAGTACGATCAATTTCGGGTGATCGTTTCTTCAACGCATTCGAAAACTTCTGAAATTTTTTTTCTGGAAAATTTTTAAAACTTGGGTCCTGTAGCATCATATCCCACTCATCTTGCCACGTCTTTCGGTAAATATTCGGACATAGCAACTTTCAAACTCTTTGGCTTTATTACATTGTTTAGATTGAGGATCACTGATGAGGGTTTAGTACCCGAAACGTACATGCCTGGTCCTTGCTAAAAATTTATCTGTTCTTACATGATGCTATTGAATTTTAAGACGTTTAACAATCGTTTAGATTGAGGATCACCGACGAGAGTTAAGTAATCGAAATGTACATGTCTGGTCCATGCTGCAAATTTAACTGTTCTTTAATGATGCTATTGAATTTAAACTTGTTTAACAATTGAAAAGTAATGATTACTCAGTAATTTACAGCTCTTTTGAAATTCAAAACCTTCTTTAATATGCAGTTTGTTCGAAATTCTAAAACAATAATGCTTTTCGCTTCAATTATAGTATCGTAATACTGTTGTCTTTCTATTATAAAGTTAAAGTGCATAATAAAACCTGGACACAAAAACTGAAGTGACGAATAGAAAAAGCTTTAGGTGGACACGCAATTTGTACCTCACGATTTAAAAAAAGAATTACTTCAAAAGTTTTGAGGTTGGCTGAACACAAAACTGGCGGAACCCTTTGGTCGAAACTGCTAATATATCGTCCAATGTATTATATATTTCGTTATTTATATATCTAGAAAGTTTAATGATATTCTGTCGTAATTGACATTGTCAAATATAATAACTGAACTATTTCAGATTTTGCTGTATCTGAGGTTGTTGCATGCAAGTAGCCAAAGTTAAACTCACTCTTCCCAAGTACATAATTTTGTTCCTTTTTGAGAAATGAAATCTGTCACCAATTCAAGTTTTTGGTTTGATTTTTTTGTTGTTAATCTCTTTGATTTACGATTAACAGTTGAACAATTTTTCAACATCAAACTATGTGTGGGTTTATTATTCATTCATGATAAATTCATGTCTTTATCATAATTCATAAAAACATGCAAGTTTAAATTTCGGTTGCCTCCACGGACACAAAAACGAAATGTTCGAATTAAGTTTAGGATTGCGACTTCTATAAGACTTGAGGTAGATGAAAGATGGATATGTCCACATGTTGAGGAACATCTCCTCAAACTAATCAGACCAAATAATCAAAATTTGCTCGTATCGGTTTTGGCTACAAATGCCCATTTTTTTATTTGCCTCTTTTTTCATACTAAGTAATCGTCTTTTTGAAGAATTCCATATGATGACTTTATTTCCGTATTATTTTCATACCTCTGTAATGCATGAACTTTCAAGAATTCAAATATACCCGTATTTTTCGGGATTCTTATAGCTTGTGTATGAATAAAATGCTATCTTGAGAAATTCTTATTAAATGATCATATCTAAGGGCTGTATTTTCTTATAAATACGATTTTGCTGGTTGCCATGGCAACAACTCGAAATCTTTTTAACACCTCACTGTATGATAAACGTGATGATTTCAACTGCGCATAACTAATTTCCCTTCCTGATGCTTTTGTATTCAAAGGCGTTTAACATTTGTACCACTTGTTGCGTGACACTGTTGGTGAACAAGGGTTTTCCCAAGGCACTTGTAGCCAAGTTCGATCAACTTCGGTTGATCGTTCGTCAACGCATTCGAAACTTTGTTGTCAAAATGACTTGAAATTTCTAAAACGTGGGTCCTGTATCGTCATATCCCATCCATCCTGCTACGTCTTTTGTTACATTTTTGTAAATAATCATTTTAACACTCTTTGGCAATATTACATTGTTTAGATTGAGGATCACTGACGTTGATTAAGTACCCGAAACGTGCAAGTTTGGTCCATGTTGCAAAATCTGTTCTTAAATGATTCTATAATTGAATTTGTATACGTTTAATATTTTACGCTTATATTTTTGTGCGTTTTGTTGTAGGTGCTGCAAAAGTATTGTTGGAGATTACCTTAAATAATGTCGAAGGGTTCCAACTCTATATCTTCTTGAAGAAAATTCCAATTGAAACCAATTTACATGCACCAGAGACGTGTTTCGAATATTAAATTCTCATCAGTGATGCTTCCAGCGGAGCCACCAAAATCATTTCAGTAGCGCCCTCTTTATTTTTTTGAATTCAGATTTGTACATTTACATTACAGAGAGTGCGCGGCTCCAAATTTCCTGTAGGGTCGAATTAGTAGCATATCCAAATAAAATCTGTGTTCAAAATAGCATTGGGGGATGGTGCTAAGATGTTAAACTCCTTTAATTTCGATTATATTTATCGGTGAATGGCTAGTTTCCGAAATAGCAAAAATAATATATATGATGTCACATTGAAAAAAAGGCCAAAACAAAGCTTCTTTCAGGTGACAAAGCTGGCAAGAAGTAATTAATACAATTGACAAACATCAGGTCACGGGGGACAATTTTAACTCCTCCGCACTGCAACGTGAAATAGGTGTCTATATTAATCATGTCGAAGGGTTCCAACTCTATACCTTCTTGAAGAAAATTCCAAACCAATTCCCATAAATCAGGTTCTAATTAATTGCGTAATAAAGTTAATGTTTCGCGAATTCCAAAACTTCTTAATGATTTAATTGCTACCTTCATCATCAATGTAAACAAATCAATTGTGAATATATGACACATTGAGGGACCTTGTCTGAAGATATCCCCATCAGAATAGTGTAAACGCGATAAACCACTTCAGCTAGCAAATGTTAGACGTCTTCAAATTCAGTAGCATCATTTAAGAGCAGATAAATTTGCAGCTTGGACCAAAAATGCACGTTTGAGGTACTTAACCCTCGTCAGTGCATCTAAACAATGAAATATGGCCAAAGAGTGTGAAAAATATGTCCAGAACTTTACCATTATGCTACAGGACCCACGTTTTAGAAATGTCAAGAAATTTTGATAAATCACGTTTACTTACAGTTTGACGGGCCCTGTCCAAACCTCTTTAGAGAAGACAGGGCCCCGACCACCTGTCCTCTCTGAATGTCAGTCGGACTCCTCGGGTGATTACATACATGAGCTCGCTACAGCCGGCAGAGCACGGACTGTATTACGCATGCCCTCTTTTTATATCCATTTACATATTCATCTGTGTCTCTGGGGCCTCTGCGTTTCGCGGTCTTGTTTGTGTGACGTCATCTTACAGTGAGGAGGTTGTTTTACACCACATTTGTACGTTCTTCGAGACCTCTAGGTAACTGGAGAAGTGAGAGGGTTGTGCGCACGTAATCCAGGATAACCACACCGTCTGCTATTTACTTGGCAGATGGCCGTCCTAAGTCGGCATCGGTTGCCCATTGGTCTCGTTGGTTTATGTGTAGTCTTTTATGTTTCTATGTTGTGAGTTGGTGTTCCTTGTCCATTTTGCGTCTCTTTCTGTGGGTATCTGTTCTGTGTTTTTTGCATGGGTGTTTTGGGATTTTGCTGTGGGTGCTGCAACCTAGTGTTGTTGGAGATCCCCTCCTTTCTTTGAAATGAATCTTGCTTTTATTTCCATTCTGGTCGTTAGAGGGACAATGAATACTAGTAGTTTTGAAATTATTAAGGAAATAAATAAGCCTGTTTTCGCATTCTTTTAATATGACTTTCCATTCATAAGAAATACTTATTATGTTTTTTTATTAACAGTTTGTTTTCTTTATTTTATCAAGGGAATCCCTGATATGCATGCCACACTATTTCATTGGTCGGTTACTTATACGTCTATACAGACGCGTGTTGGTTCATGTACATGTAAGTTAAAGAAGATCCTGACGATAATCTCAACAGCACTCACAATAGAGCACTATGTTGAGCATCGACGGACCCCTAGCAAGCAAGAGGTGGGATCAGGTGTCCGGGACGAGTAAGCATTTCCTGTTTGCTAGCCGCACCCGCCGTCGATGATAATGCACGATAAAGAGCACAGTATATAAAATGCATGCACTGTCTGACGTTATGTCTATATAGAAAGTGCTATGGCGACCATGTCAGGGAAAAATATTCAAAACACTTACTGTCAAACACCTCGCGGGGAACCTTTTTACGAGCTCCACACGGCAAAGGGCATAAGTGTGACACAAATGAGTTAAAGAAGATCCTGACGATAATCTCAACAGCACTCACAATAGAGCACTATGTTGAGCATCGACGGACCCCTAGCAAGCAAGAGGTGGGATCAGGTGTCCGGGGGGAGTAAGCATCCCCTGTTTGCTAGCCGCACCCGCCGTCGATGATAATGCATGATGAAGAATACAGTATATAAAATGACGTTATGTCTATATAGAAAGTGCTATGGCGACCATGTCAGGGAAATATATTCAAAATACTTACTGTCAAATACCTCGCGGGGAACTTTTTTACGAGCTCCAAACGGCAAAGGGCATAAGTGTGACACAAATGAGTTTAAGAAGATCCTGACGATAATCTCAACGGCACTCACACTTTGTAGACACTGAGAACGAATCTAATTTAAAACAGACCAAGCATTTTGCATAATGATATTAGCCACGCTAGTCAGAATTCGAATCCAGCAAGAAATTTTGAGTTTCCTCCATTTCATAAGCAAACAAAAATGAATACTCCTTTAATGTTGGAAAACGTACGATTTTTTTTTAAATCTACGGTGTAATTAAAAGAATACATAAGAATATATCATATATACACCATATATCTCTATTTCATTTTTTCCTTCCTGTTGAAAAAAGATCATATGCTGTGCATGAAAGAGCTTGCAATTCATCCTCATTACGTCTAAGCGATATGTATGTAATAAATTAATCAGGTGAAGAGATGGTTGGCAAAGTTCATTAGGTGTAGACAGAGCGCATACTTACACAGAGTCCAGATGTTAAAACTCATGAGGATCCAGGGGCAAAGAATCCTATGATTATCGCCGTTTTCGTCGGATTCAATCAATTTCAGTTATATTTTGCATGTAGGAAGGAAGGGCACATTTATCGGCCCCTTACTGACCATCAGAATGACCAAAATTCAAACTTTTCTGGATTCACCAATGCTCAATTGTGTATGGCAAATGCATGATACTAGTATTCATGTATAAGTGCCACTTGTACAGCCGTTTAGATCTCAACATAAGAAAAAGGAAGATATACGAGTGCAAACATTACATAGATCACGGTTTACATCAATGAGCTTCTCTGGATTGGTTAGTCTTATCTTTGTGTTCCTATTGCTCATAATGGATGGAAGTCATTCACAGGGATTATCGAGGAACTATACATTCCAGGCACCTATCATTCATGAGATAATAGGTTTGTTACACTTTTAGTTGTGCACAATTTTCATCTATAATGAAGTTATGATATTATATTCTTATCATGCTTATTAATACAGTCATCATGATATTGGGTGAAAGAAAACCAGAAAAAAGTAACTTGTGCATTTTTTGTGAAATGATAATTTATTGATTTTAAGTACATGTAGCATAAGTAGATGTTACTAGTAAATATCCGGATGTAGAGAGTAAAATAAAACTTAAGTTTCCATGAGTTGATAATCAAGACAAAGTTGAAACTTCAAAAACGTGACATTTCTCCGTTCTTTCTTCTTCTCTTAAAGTCCTAAGTATCATCTCAATATAATGGAGCATCAATACATAAAAACTAAAAAGCTATACCCCATTTAGATATTAAAAAGTAAATTCTGTTGTTTTTTCCACAGTACATGTGCAGAACTTATCTGTGGAAGAAGATGTTCATCTTGTGAGAAGTATAGCCGACTTGTTTTGTGCTTTGTGTTTGGAAAAAGGAGATCTCACTTGTGTTAAGAAATTCTGTGTGAACTAGACTTTGGAATTAAAAATGTTGACTTGACATTCTCCATTAAATATACATTTTTACGGTATTTGTGTTTTGAAAATTTTCCCTGACATGGTGGCCATTGCACTTACTTGACCAATCTACAGTCGTGTACAAGCGCATCCTTGAGACTTGCACTCTGACTGACTGTGACGACGGGACTCCATGACGGGCCCTGTCCAAACCTCTTTAGAGAAGACAGGGCCCCGACTACCTGTCCTCTCTGAATGTCAGTCGGACTCCTCGGGTGATTACATACATGAGCTCGCTAAAGCCGGCAGAGCACGGACTGTATTACGCATGCCCACTTTTTATATCCATTTACATATTCATCTGTGTCTCTGGGGCCTCTACGTTTCGCGGTCTTGTTTGTGTGATGTCATCTTACTGGGAGGAGGTTGTTTTACACCACAATTGTACGTTCTTCGAGACCTCTGGGTAATTGGAGAAGTGAGAGGGTTGTGCGCACGTAATCCAGGATAACCACACCATTTGCAACTTGCGTGACAGATGGCCGTCCAAAGTCGGCACCGGTTACCCATTGGTCTCGTCGGTTTATGTGTAGTCTTTTGTGTTTGATGTTTACATGTCGTGTGTCTCTTTTCCGTCTCGTGCTGTACTCGTCTTTTGTGTTTTTGCATCGGGTGTTTTGGTGTTTTACTGTTGGTGCTGCAACGGGGTCTTGTTGGAGATCTCCTCCCTTCTTTTCTATATAGACCTCACCACATACAGTGCATATATTTCATATATTGTTTTCATTTTCGTGCATGAACATCGACGGCGGGTGCGGCTAGCCAACAGGGGATGCTTACTCCTCCCGGGCACCTGGTCACACCTCCAGCTATGTCTGGACCATGCTGTAAATTTATCTGCTCTGAAATGATGCTAATGAATCTGAAGACGTTACCACTCGGTGAGTGTCACTGCTGGTAGACCAAGAGTCCCCGAGGGCACATGTAGCCAAGTTCAATCAATTTCGGTTGGTCGTTTCTTCAAACGCATTTGAAAATTTCTGTTTACAAATTTTCTCAAAATTCTAAAACCTGGGTCCTGTAGCATCATATCCCAGCCATCCTGCTACGTCTTTCGGTAAATTTAGGACATATTTTCACAGATTTTGGCCATATTACATTGTTTAGATTGAGGATCACTGACGAGGGTTAAATACCCGAAACGTGCATGTCTGGTCCATGCTGTAAATTTATCTGCTCTGAAATGATGCTATTGAATTTGAAGACGTTAAACATTGCTAGGGGTCCGTCGATGCTCAATTTGGTGCTCTATTGTGAGTGCTGTTGAGATTGTCATCAGGATCTTCTTTAACTCTTTTCTTCTTTGCACGACATGCTGGAAAAAATCAGACCTGGAACAGTGTTTGCTTAAATAGTTGAGTGGGTATATGTAGTTTATGAAGACCTAACGATTCATCAAATGGATGAGTTATATGCTCTCTTATACTTGCACTTTGGTATGCATTATGGAAGTAAAATATAGGTTGTACCACATATAAGGAGCGCCTATAATTATGAATTTATTTGGAGGGGACAGGATGACTGCATGATAAAACCTGGCTTGAGATTTTGTCGAAGAAAAATATTCCAGTCCGAAAGTTAAGCGACAATGCAACCGCTGTAACGAAAACTATCATCTGGCTCTATTGTCCTAAGTTTCGGCTCTGATAATGCAAAAATGAATTCTAACTGGAAAGAGACTCCCTGCCCTACTTACGAGAGAAAAATACATAAACATAATACAGGACATAAATGAACAGATCAGTGTAATTTTTTCAGATTATCTTAAAAAAGATAACCGATTTTCAGAAGGCAGTTGAAACTCTGTATTCAAAGCACTCGACGCCCTTGTTTCAGATACAAGTATCCATTTTTATTTCAAATATTAATCCAGCAAGACTTTTTATAAGACTTTTTACATGTTATCAGATCAATGGAAGGTATGAAGGGTTATATGTTCTCACATTTTACCAAAATAACTAGTTCCCTCAGAAGACCCAAAATCAGTAAGACAGGGAAGAGAATTCTAACAGAACGAGAAAACGAACGAAGATTAAGTTATCCCCATCAGAATTGACCAACGCTCGATACTGGCGAACAATCGATATTGGTGAATAATCGATATTGGCGAACGCTGCTCGATATTGGCGAACGCTCGATATTGGCGAACAATCGATATTGCTTCAACATATACATTTTACGTAATTTAGTGATTAGCATCAATTTAAAGTTGCGTTAATTCTTTCGTATAGTGCTTTCTTTTTCATTTTTTTCTCTTTCACTTTGATCAGCTGTTAACGAGAATATTCTTTTAATTACAGCTGGCGTAACTTGTTGAATTAGCAATCTGATATGTGTGAAAAACATAATTTGCATTATCGTTTGCGTGGGATTATTATGAGGGGAATCCCTGACACACTTGCAACACTTTTTCATTGGTCGGTAAGCAATATTTAGTACTAGTGATAAGGGCTTGGCAGATTATGAAATCATATTGAGAGAAAATCAAGGTAAAAGAGACAAACATTAAAAGCCAAATCAAATTGAAGTAAACATAACTTTGCTCGAAAAATTACACAAAATTCTCAAGTTTTAATCATGGTCAATCTCTGAGAAAAATAACAAAGGCATGCAGAATTTTTTGTGTCTGATTTTAACAATATCAAGATCAATTCTGACCTTATCTTGTCCACTCCGTGTTTTCGCATCAGGTGTTTTCGTGCTTTGCTTTTGGTACTGCAACCTGGTCGAATGCAAACGATAAAAAAATGAAGAGCGGAATTTTATTCAAAATTCTCTTAGATTTAGAATGATTTATTATCGCTTGAACACAGTGAAACTAGGGGGAGGGGGCTGACAACTGAGATATATACAAACTTATTGATTGAAATTATTAATATTGAAATATTTGTTCAATTGTAGCCAAGGAAGAGCTTTTCCTTCAGGGTGACATCTCCGACGAAAAATGCTTTTGATATAAGAACTATTAATTATCACTTTTTGTCATTTTTGTTGAATGTTTGAGAAAATACCGCGTCATATTTTTCAGCCCTCGTATTGTCACGCGCGTGATGTATGACGTCGTGTTCTGACGTCATTTGCCCTGAATGACGCAAAACAAGGAAAAATCATCGTATTTTACATACAACTCTTCAAAATTCATCTATAATCCAGGCCTCGCCCACGATATTTTTATGCAAATTAAAAGGCCGATCAGAAATCCATCGATTGGTACAAAATTGTCATGGACAAGGCCTGGATCGATACTTAATTTAAAAAATTTCTATCGAAATTTCATTTATTAATATTTTGAATGATTTCAACGTTTTTAGACGTTTTTAGCAACGTATTATTCAGTATAGGACTGTGAAATCAGTAAGCTTTCCTGATATGGATTCACCATACATTTTACATTTTAAAAACTAGAATATTATGGATATATGAACAACTTTGAAAATAGGGCCGATATGGTAGGTTACCGCACCTACTTCTTTGGTGACGGAAATTCTTTACAACAAAGATACCGAAAACAGTTTTGCCTCAGCTGTCCGTCTAACACTGTGTAGCATCACGTGACTTTAGTTGGTGAAACCACGAATAAATAAAAAGCTCAGTTGGAGGAAAGTAAACAGGAACTCCAATAACTGCTTTGATAAAATGTTATCTTTTTAAGCCTATATCCTTGTCTTAAATGGTACTTTTACTATCATGGAATCGTTAGTAAGTAAAACGCCGTTGTTTTTACAAACATTGTGACAAAAGGTGTAGATATTTTCGTGGAAACCACCACAACATCGTGTTTAACATATTTCGACCACGACATTCCTTTTGTCAGAATGTTTGTAAAAACTACAATGGTTTCTTGATTGACAAACAAAGAATCATCAAATTATCATCTTTTACAAGGACATCGGCCATGAAAAGATAAAATTGAAGCAAAACAATCATCACAGTACCTGTTTTCTTTCCTCCAAACGAACGGTATGTCTCCATTTTGTGTTCATGGTTTCACCAACTTAAGTCACGTGATGCTACTCAGTGTCTAAGAAAATGCATCGTTACCCTCACCTCTTGCAATCTTTTATTTTTCTTAAATATAGAATATAGATATTACTGACTTCCCTATCTTTGTTAGTCTGAGCCCTCATAATTCCTCTTCTCTTGTGTATTTATACGCTAAATGATTTGTTTAACCATTGTGCGAAAACAATTAGGTTAGTCTAGGTGTGGCGATGTATAATAACTCATTAGAAAGAACGGATACTAACAAAGTAACCATATGTTCAACATTGGCAGATCCAGGGGTACGATTTTGATGGGATTTTTCTTTTCAAAAAGAAGGGCTGCTTAAGCCCTGATACGAGAAGGGCGAGGACTCGCAGTTGTCGATTTTCTCCCCCTCCCCCTCTCTCCCCACAAAAGTTGAAGACTTAATTGACCCACTACTTCTTTCAAATATTTCCTGATCCGCCCATGCTCAGTCATACAACTCTAAGATATACACTATGTATGTACTTGTTGAGTTTACGAGATAGGAAAATAATGTCAAACGCCCATATCTAAAAGACCAGTATATGCACAAATGCGTTCTGGATATTTCGGATGGATTTTTCTTATCATTGTGCTCCAGTTACTCATAATTAATGAGAGTTATGGACAAGGAAACATTTGGGACGATGCATTCCAGGCACCTATCATCCATGCTATAGTAGGTAAGTTAAGTAGTTTTGTACATGAATATTGAATAGATCTTTTATAGCATATAGTCGCTAACTTTTTCAACACAAAACAGATAATAAGAAACATGAAAAGAATATCTCACAACAGTTGAATTTTTAAAAATGTACATTGTATCCATGTACAAGTAAGGGCATCAAAATGGGCGCCTCCTGATGAAGAAAAATATTGAAGAAAGCAAATAGATATTTTGTTGAAAGGCTGCTAATTCTCTGGGCAAAGAGATGGAAACTTGATATGTAAGTAATATCATCAACACTCAAGGCCTAGAGGAAAATTGTAGAAAACCTCCGATAACTTTTTCAAGTAAAAATTCTATAATTTCGTTATAATAAAATTGAACTAATATTGGTACGACAACGACTTGGAACGTTCCATGTCAATAGGAAAGGTGCAGAAAAACTTAGAAAAGTAAACCAGAGAAAAAGTACTAATTGTAGTTCAGAAGTCAATTTCAAGGGAATATGACATACTTGTGAAAGTTCCCATTAGGCCATACCAAATTAATTAAATGTTCTTTGGATTTTCTTGTGAACAAAAATGGTGCGAGCGAGCGAAAATATAATTACTTTATTTCTTTTTTAAGTATTGAGGTTTTTAAGGTACGAGCGAGTGAAATAATTTTATTTTTGATATAGCTTACTCCAGAAATACATTTCTGATGTTTTTGGTACTCAAAAAGGAATCCCCATAGAAATCTGGTGACTGGGAAGCCTGGAGCATTGCCGTACGGAAAAGAATTTCGAACATTCCCCCCTCCTTTACTTTCGATGCCATATATATGGACAAAAAATTTGCTCCAAACAAAATTTGTCAAACACAAGAAGTATAATTTTCTTCGAAATTTGCACAATTTGAGACTTTTTGAAGCTTTTAGATTTTCAGAAATCAGAACCGACCCTAAGAAATTCTTGAGCTAGAAATTTAGTGGTGCGGGCGAGCATTTTGTCTTTATAATATTATGTTTTGAATTTTGAAAAACATGGTGCGGGAAATCTAAAGAACATTTAATTAATTTGGTATGGCCTTAACAAGGCAATCGCGAACATCCGAATGGAGACAAGACCAGGTGACGTGAGGAGTGAGCGTCCTTTGACTAAATGCGACACCCGCAGGGAATGTCAAAATATAAATCCGAAAACTATTACATTCGTTGTTGGAAATATCTTCCGTATGCATATAATACGGAAGGGTTCCAGCTCTATACCTTCTTGAAGAAAATTTCTAACCAATTCATTATGTATCAGACACGTGCTTCGGATATAATATCCTCATCAGTGATGCTTCCATCCAAAGTGTTTTTCATAACGAGCAAAAAATTCATTTCAGTAGCGCCCTCTGATTATATTTTGAGAATCCAAATTTGTGCATTTACTTTACAGAGAGTGCGCGGCACCACATTTCCTGTAGGGTTCTTTCAGCAGCATATCCAAATAAAATTTTTGTTCAAAAAAGCATTGGAGGGATGGTGCTAAGATGTTAATTTCCTTTAATTTCGACAATATTTTTGGGTGAAATGACATAAGATCTTACCTTTATCTCTCGCTTTAGAATTAATCAATATATACTCGTATGTACGAAATGCCTTAAACTATACAATTTGATTTTTTTATCCTTCACAGTTCGATCAACTCAAGAGGAATCCATGCTTCTTCGACCAAGCATAGCGGATATGTTTTGTGCATATTGTAGAGAAAGGGGATATCTAACTTGTGTACAGAAATCCTGTATAAACCATGTATTGAACAAATAAATTTTGAATTCACACTCTCAATAAGAGAGATTCTATTAAAATAAAACATATGTGATTTGTTATATGTAATATTTCATGATTAACTTGAATCATGAAAATCAAACTTTAGTCGCACAAAGACTCAAATAAAGGATTTTTCATAGATTCAGATATCAAATTCTATATCACAAGTGTGTGAATTAAAGACAGAATCCCAAATCTGAATTCAAAAATTACAAACAGTGAATGTGTGTTTGAAACAAGGAAAAGGCGAAATAATCAAAACAATCAAAACATTCGGTAAAGGAGCAACGGGGGATCCTCAAAGGAGATTTGATCAGGTGCACAGGAAGAGTAATCATCTTCTGTTCGCCAGAAATGTCCGTCACTGCTGTTTAACCGAATCATGAACGTAACGTCAATGGTACAAATGACAGCGTAGCGTGAAATTGGTATGCCGTACTTACATTGTAAACAGAAATTATCAAATGACGAACTGTTTTATGGAACCAAGGGAAATAGAAATTTGGAAATCCTTCAACAGAGGGGCGAAGAAATAGACTGAAAAAACACAAGAGAAGTATACATACAAAGTTATATCACACAATACAGAAAACATTATTAACTCAAAGGTTTACAGAAATGACCCTGTTCTAGATCCTTTCAAAATTTTGAAAACTTCCAGTTGCAGAGTATGAAATTGTATTAATATTTGTATTGTTTGCATTCCTTTCACAATGACTTCAAAATCATAGCATTTTGATACTATTGTGTCATAGAATGCATGAATAAAAATCGAAGAAGTACTCATCAGTTCTTCAGTTTCAAAGTCGAGAAAGTAAGGCAAAACCATTAGAATTCTCACTGGTACAGTTGCGAACCCCGGAATAAACAACATTCCGAAATGAGAACAGGTGCCCTGGGAGAGTCAGCGTCTCCTGTCTGGATACAACATCCGTCGCAACAGTTTCGTGAAAACTTGGAAAAATTCTGTGATTGTCTCGATGTACATATCAGGCAAAGATGTCTTGCTTGTTGAAATAAGATCCGATCATTAACCTCGAATTCTATAGTATGTCGTATTTTCTTTTGGTTTTAATTCGTTTCCTGATTTCGTCTTTTCCTGTGTTTCTTTAAAATTTCCTTTTGATCTTCTCATAATAAATAAAGTTTTTATTAGATAATCATGATCACGATCTTCATTTCGGCCTTGAACATCACTGATGAGACATTATTTATTTAAATACGTGTTACTGTACCGATTTTTTTTTTCACAGGTTTAAACATTAAGAGTATGCTAGTTATATTTCCTCGACCAAAGTTATGTAATTGCAGTTGCTACGCCAAAATAAAAACGTTTGTTACTCGCTTTTTATCAGCATAACATTTGTTTTCTCCTCCCCCGTCTTAAATGTTTTCTACTTCCATTGAAACTTGAACATGATAGCAGTATACATGTATTTTTAGCTCAGAAGGAGTAAGAGGCTAAATGCCGTCTGGAACATTTCGGAATCACCTTAGAAAAGATATGTAATAGTTATAAAGATAGGATTATTTTGCATTTCTAAGTAAGACTAAGGCTCAATGTCTACCGGATATTTTGGGCGGAGTATATGGATAATTGTGATTGTTGTATTGGGGTTTTTTACATACAGGACTGGGCAGGCACCCATCAGTCAGCGGATAACAGGTGAGTATTGTTTTGATCGATTATTACAAGTTTGTTTATCAGAAACTGAAACCAAATACTTACCATACAGTTTGTGAATTTCGACATAATTTTCAAATAAAAACACCGTGACTATCTGGACAGTATCACTCCTCTGAACTTTTATTTGAACTGGCTGTCGAGATTTCTCCTTTTATCAAAATAAACATTCACTTTATGAAAATAATGAAATACAATTACATATATCTTGTGCTATCTATCATGTTCAAGATAAGCTTAATGTCATATTCTTTATTTTTGTAGCAGTAAGAAAACCAACAGCGGAAGTGATTCATATTAATATATATGGAGATGTCCAGATGAGTATTGGAGAACGAAAACTATCACACAACACGATATTAATTGATTTAAATGTCAAGATAAGTATCGTAGACATGTTTTGTGCTTGGTGTAAAAAGACGGGACCAAGTCTTCTTTGTTTAGGGAAATTCTGTCTGCCTGAATAAGAATGTGGTAAATGTGATTTATTTTTCTTATTTTACGCATATTCAATGCTAAGTTTTTTTTCAAATGATATACGCATTTTCTATTTCTTCTTCGACATACACTTAAGAATTTTTTTCTATTAGAATTTGTTAATTACCAAATGTATAATTGTTTAAAACTTTTTAATTAAGCTTAACACAAGTGCTCCTCGAAATTAAAGGTTAACATCTTAGCACCATTTCATAAAATGCTACTGAATCGATCCTACTCAAAATTTGGTGCAGCGCTCGCTCTGCAAAGTACTGAGCAAAAAAAGTAAGTTCTCGTATTTTGACAGGCTACATACCGTTGTATACATATGAAACGTCAAATTCCTCAAATTAGTGACTTTGAAGACGTTTAACATTTTATTCAATAAAGACTAAGGCAATTACTTTTCATTACTTGGAAATTGAATGCATTCATGCGTATCGAAGTAGAGAGTTTTTGCCTTGTAACGGAGAACGCTATGCTTCTTTGTTCTGTTTGGCTAGTGTCTATAAAAAATCTAAAGAGACTTCCTTACTATAAAATCAACAACAAAAAAATCAGAAATAGATAGCGTAAAAATCAGTAGTATGACACAAAAGTCAAGAAAAACAAGCTTAGAATACACCGGAAGTCCCGAGAAGGTCATGCGCGATACTGACAATTCATAACACGTTATAAGGATACCTAAGACGATGGGGGACGAATCCAAAAGTTTTATTGGATTGAAACAAGAAATATTGGAATTAGAAGAGGTAGAACAGACATAATCCCTTTGATTTCAACCACTGCTGATGACGTCATGTGATAGAAAACTTGTTTATATCTGATTTCAAAATGATTTTTTTTCGGGGATTCATAGTCTACACAAAATTTGATTGAATGTGACATGCACAACATATACGAAAAAAAAGGGTACTAATATTTTTTGCTCATTATATGTACAAGAATAAAACCAGAGGCCACAACATAATATATTTGTGTGTGCCAGAAAATCATTTTGACATTTAATAAGTACAATTGAAGATGGTTTACTATCCGAAAAACGTGTCTGGTGCATTTGTGTTTTGTTATGGGTATGAAACATACTGCAAGTGTATTTATCGCATGAAATACGCTAACGCGCATTACATATATACGATGAATGCACTTGCTGTGTGTTGCATACTCGTAACAAAATACATGCACAAGTAAATACACTATTCTCTATGTAATATCAAATGTTAAACGTCTTCACTGACGTTGGTTAAGTATCCGAAACGTGCATGTATGTTCCATGCTGCAAAATCTGTTCTTAAATGATGCTATAATTGAATTTGAAGACGTTTAACATTTTACACTTTTGTTTTTGTGCTTTTTAAAAGTATTGTTGGAGATTACCTTAGAGGCTCTACTTGCATAATAAAAATAATGTTTCTTAATGACTTGCTTCTATCAACATCAAAACCCATCAGAATAGTGTAAACGCGATCGACCACTTCAGCTAGCAAATGTTAAACATCTTCAAATCAATAGCGTCATTTAAGAGAAGATACATTTGTAGCATGGACCAGACATGCACGTTTCGGGTAATTAACCCTTGTCGGTGATCCTCAATCTAAACAATGAAATATGGCCAAAGAGTGTGGAAAATATTATGTCCAAAACTGTACCGATAGACGTAGCATGGTAAATTTGAAGACGTTTACATGATGGGTGGGATATAATGCTACAGGACCCACGTTTTAGAAATTTCAAGAAATTTTGATAAAGCAAGTTACTGTTTGAAATTAATCTTTTATTTCCATTCTGTTCGTCAGATTGAAAATGATACTTAGTAGTTTTGACATCTTTTATTAACGAAATATATAAGCCTCTTTTCTCATTCTTTTAATATGACTTGACATTCATAACAAATACTTATTATGTGTCTTTATTAACAGTTAGTTTTCTTTATTTTATCAGGGGAATCCCTGATGTGCATGCCACACTATTTCATTGGTCTGTTACTTATACGTCTTTAGACGCGTGTTTGTTCATGTACATGTAATGAACACTTTGTAGACACTGAGAACGAATCTAATTTAAGATATACCAAGCCTTTTGCATAATCATCTTAGCCACGCTAGTCAGAATTCGAATCCAGCAAGAAATTTTGAGTTTCCTCCATTTCATAAGCAAACAAAAATGAATACCCTTTTAATGTTGGAAAACGTAGAACTTTTTTTAAATCTACGGTGTAATTAAAAAAATACACAAGAATGTATCTCTATTTCATTTGTTGAAAAAAGATCATATGCTGCACATGATATAGCTTGCAATTCATCCTCATTACGTCTAAACGATCTGCATGTTATAAATCAGTCAGGTGAAGAGATGGTTGGCAAAGTTCATTTTGGTATAGACAGAGAGCATACTTACACAGAGTCCAGATGTTCAAACTCTGGAGGATCCAGAGGTAAAGAATCATATAGTCGGATAATATTACCAATCAATTGTAGTCATATGTTGAATGTAGGAAGGGAGGGCACATTTATCGGCCCCTTCCTGACAATCAGAAGGACCCACATTCAAACATTTCTGGATTCACCAATGCTCAATGATGTATTGCAAATTTATAATATTCATGGCTCAGTGATGTATGGCGAATTTATAATATTAATGTTTAAGTTCCACTCGTACAGTCTCTTAGGTCTACAACATAAGAAAAAGGAAGATATACGAGTGCAAACATTACATAGATCACGGTTTACATCAATGAGCTTCTCTGGATTGGTTATTCTTATCTCTGTGTTCCTATCGCTCATAATGAGTTTCTCTGGATTGGATATTCTTATCTCTGTGTTCCTATCGCTCATAATGAGCTTCTCTGGATTGGTTATTCTTATCTTTGTGTTCCTATCGCTCATAATGAGCTTCTCTGGATTGGTTATTCTTATTTTTGTGTTCCTATCGCTCATAATGAGCTTCTCTGGATTGGTTATTCTTATCTCTGTGTTCCTATCGCTCATAATGAATGGAAGTCATTCACAGGTATTATCAAGGAACTATACATTCCAGGCACATGTAGCCAAGTTCGATCAATTTCGGTTGATCGTTTCTTCAACGCATTCTAAATTTCTGGTATCAAAATTTCTTGAAATTTCTAAAAAGTGGGTCCTGTAGCATCATACCCCACCCTTCCTGCTACGTCTTTCGGTATACTTTTTCGACATAGTAACTTTCATACTTTTTGGCATATTACATTGTTTAGATTTAGGATCACTGATGAGGGTTAAGTACCCGAAACGTGCATGTCTGGTCCACGTTGCCAATTTATCTGTTTTTAAATGATGCTATTCAATTTGAAGACGTTTACATTCATGAGATAATAGGTTTGTTACACTGTTGTTGTGCAGAATTTTTTATCTATAATGAAGTTATGATATTATGTTCTTTTCATGATTTTGACACAGTCATCATGATATTGGGTGAAAGAAAACCCGAAAAAAGTAACTTGTGCATTTTTTGTGAAATGATAATTTATTGATTTTAATTACATGTAGCATAAGTAGATGTTACTAGTAAATATCCGGATGTAGAGAGTAAAATAAAACTTAAGTTTCCATGAGTTGATAATCAAGACAAAGTTGAAACGTGACATTTCTCCGTTCTTTCTTCTTCTCTTAAAGTCCTAAGTATCATCTCAATATAATGGGGCATCAATACATAAAAACTAAAAAGCTATACCCCATTTTTATATTCAAAAGTAAATTCTGGTTTTTTTTTCCACAGTACATGTGCAGAACTTATCTGTGGAAGAAGATGTTCATCTGGTGAGAAGTATAGCCGACTTGTTTTGTGCTTTGTGTTTGGAAAAAGGAGATCTCACTTGTGTTCAGAAATTCTGTGTGAACTAGACTTTGGAATTAAAAATGTTGACTTGACATTCTCCATTAAATATACATTTTTACGGTATTTGTGTTTTGAATATTTTCCCTGACATGGTCGCCATTGCACTTTCTATATAGACCTCACCACATACAGTGCATGTATTTCATATATTGTTTTCATTTTCGTGCATAAACATCGACGGCGGGTGCGGCTAGCCAACAGGGGATGCTTACTCCTCCCGGGCACCTGGTCCCACCTCTAGCTATGTCTGGTCCATGCTGTAAATTTATCTGCCCTGAAATGATGCTAATGAATCTGAAGACGTTAAACATTTTTACCACTTGGTGAGTGTCACTGCTGATGGACCAAGAGTCCCCGAGGACACATGTAGCCAAGTTCGATCAATTTCAGTTGGTCGTTTCTTCAAACGCATTTGAAAATTTCTGTTTACAAATTTTCTCAAATTTCTAAAACGCGGGTCCTGTAGCATCATATCCAGCCATCCTGCTACGTCTTTCGGTATATTTAGGACATATTTTCACAGATTTTGGCCATATTACATTGTTTAGATTGAGGATCACTGACGAGGGTTAAATACACGAAACGTGCATGTCTGGTCCATGCTGTAAAATTATCTGCTCTGAAATGATGCTAATGAATTTGAAGCGTTAAACATTGCTAGGGGTCCGTTGATGCTCAATGTGGTGCTCTATTGTGAGTGCTGTTGAGATTGTCATCAGGATCTTCTTTAACTCTTTTCTTCTTTGCATGACAAGCTGGAAAAAAATCAGACCTGGAACAGTGTTTGCTTAAATAGTTGAGTGGGTATATGTAGTTTATGAAGACCTGACGATTCATTAAATGGAAGGGTTATATGCTCTCTTATACTGGCACTTTGGTATGCATTATGGAAGTAAAATATATGTTGTACAACATATAAGGAGCGCCTATAATTATGAATTTATTTGGAGGGGACAGGATGACTGCATGATAAAACCTGGCTTGAGATTTTGTCGAAGAAAAATATTCCAGTCCGAAAGTTAAGCGACAATGCAACCGCTGTAACGAAAACTATCATCTGGCTCTATTGCCCTAAGTTTCGGCTCTGATAATGCAAAAAGAATTCTAACTGGCAAGAGACTCCCTGCCCTACTTACGAGAGAAAAATACATAAACATAATACAGGACATATATAAACAGACAAGTGTAATTTTTTCAGATAATCTTAAAAAAGATAACCGATTTTCAGAAGGCAGTTTAAAGGCACTCGACGCCCTTGTTTCAGATACAAGTATCCATTTTTATTTTAAATATGAATCCAGCAAGACTTTTTATAAGACTTTTTACATGTTATCAGATCAATGGAAGGTATGAAGGGTTATATGTTCTCACATTTTACCAAAATAACTAGTTCCCCCAGAAGACCCAAAATCAGTAAGACAGGGAAGAGAATTCTAACAGAACGAGAAAACAAAGGAAGATTAAGTTATCCCCATCAGAATTGACCAACGCTCGATATTGGCGAACAATCGATATTGGTGAATAATCGATATTGGCGAACGCTGCTTGATATTGGCGAACGCTCGATATTGGCGAACAATCGATATTGCTTCAACATATACATTTTACGTAATTTATAGTAGAGCAACCAAGTCGCTAAATTTGAAATTTTTAATCAACCCGTCTAACACAGGGCTATTTTTTATATTAAACGAAAGAATATAACATGGGGCATCAGATTTGACCTGTCGTAAAAAATTCGTATGGTCAGAATTACTGTAAATTCAGATAAAAGCGGAAAATAAGTAAAATTCAAAATCATAGATATTTTAACAAAAATTATCATCCTTTAATTAATGAAAAGTCAAACTAACCGAAATCAAAGTCAATATGGTAAATGAAGTCAAAAGAAAATTTTTGGATCAAATTGAATTTTCTAATTTCAACTTCATGGATGAATTAGCACAAATTCTAAGATAAATTGTTAAAATTGAAATTTTCATTTCTTTCACTTCAATATTGAGAATGTTAATTCGAAGATAAAAATTGACATACGGAAACAATATTTTGATATGTGAATGTGTTTTTAGGAAAGTTTGATAGAGATCGATTGAAAAACTTAGGAGTACCAGGCAAATAAAGTGCCCCACCCCCAACTTCGTTATTAGCGATTCATTGCAATATAAACTAGGAGATGTTTTCTCGATAATACGGAGAAAAACTAAATAATCACGGCTAAATTAAGTTTTAACATGTAATAATAATGAATGAAAAGTATCGCTTTATTTCAAAGAAGACGAAAATTTACATCAATAATTTTGAAAAGTAATTTTTTTATGTACTATCTATGTTCTGGTAATTTCAAACATATGGACACATTTTGTCAGCCGATTATTAGAAATAATTAAGTATTACAAAGATTTTATGATCATATGCAATGCATTTTAGTTCCACAAGTAAGTAGCGTAGCTGCCTATACGACCCCATCACATTCAGGCAATCATGGCATTTTCTTTCTCTGTTTGACCTTGTGACAACAGCTGTCGCTAAAACGTAGCTTAAAGGCATCGTTCTACATGTATTGTCGTAGCAAACTGACCTGACCGGGCGGAGCTTATTTTCACCTGGTCATCGGAAGAGTTTACTTCTGACCAGGTGATAAAAGCCATATAAAATTAAAGGTTATGAGTATTTACACTAACTACGATGTGCAATTCATAATCTATGTACCCTAAAATTGTATCAATTCGTCTCAATTGCTTGATTGAATTAGCTCCGCCCGGTCGGGTTAGTTTGCTACGACAATAGATGATAAGGGGGATAGCCTCTGGTTTCTAGTTTCGGTTCTCTAGTTTCTGATTGGTTGATCGTTGATGGCCATATCAACAATATTGTATGTTTTTGTTTAGTTTGTTTTTTATTGTCTGTTTATTTTTTTCATGCTTCATCCTTGTCTACAATAAACAATTTTTTTTTAATTTCTCTGCAATAGTTTCTATATAAATGAAACGGAAAAGACAAAAACAAATAGTGAACATCAAACAACCACATTTACAAGAATTAAAGACGCTCACATAAAACTATCAACCGAGAAGCAAATCTTTAGCAATATTAAAATAGAAATGGCCACACAATAAAGGGTGCTCTATTCTCTGAGGTCTCACGCTGAGCTGTCAACATATCAGTCTTGTCGTTATAAAAGTTTGATTTTACTATGTTGTATCGCATCTTTGACTCTTTAATACATGTACATGTTGAAGATCAATGCTTTGCTGTTGGAATAGTTTTTTCTTGGACACATTTCATCGACTATTCTTTGCGTCATATATTTCACACTTTTTCAATTTTATTTCTTTATTCAGAGCTCTTTGGGAAATACGGCCATAGACGCGCCAACATTATAGGCTCCTGTTGCGGCGAATTTTTCGTTATCAACAGACGGTTCCTCCTCGTGATATAGCCTTTTATTTGATGTATTGTAAACGTATGTAGGAACTGCCCTAGATTACCAATAGTACATATGACAATGTGGTGTTTGTGCTTATGTACAGCATAAGGAATTAAAGCCCCCCCCCCCCCGTGACCCTTGATGACTTTCCATTGGATCTCACGGAGACATCAAAGGGGTTTTCTGACTCAGTATATCTTGAAAAGCATCGACTT
Source organism: Pinctada fucata (assembly GCA_028142955.1). Classification (NCBI taxonomy): domain Eukaryota; kingdom Metazoa; phylum Mollusca; class Bivalvia; order Pterioida; family Pteriidae; genus Pinctada; species Pinctada fucata. Next base: position 29,650,377 of record AP027113.1, on the reverse strand, counting down.
GATTTTGTAACAGTTACAAATCTGAACGAAGAGTAAGTGCGGATGCTAAAAGGGATAAATTGCACAACGTTCACCCAAGGCATATCGTAATGTTTAAAACACAGATAACGAAGAGCCCAAACTCTGACCAATGTACTTTACATGTATATTCACATCTCTGTGGTACTAAAATAAACGTCAAAATATACTTTTCATAATTTTATATGAACTTAATGCATTTTTCTTCAATTCACGTATTTTCATTTCAACTTGTCACGAATGGGTTTCCATACACGGTCTTACCACGACATATTAAAAAGAAGTATTTTTTATTATTTTTTAAACAGTATGACGTTATTCCCATTTCTGCATTTAACGTTTATCAAAAATATGTATGTATACCGGTTGATAGGTACTATATGATAGAAACTATAACACGTGGTCGACCGAATTTTTATCTACGGAAACTAATTTGTGAAATGCCGCTTAAATCAAAAGTATAAACGCTTTAGATTTTTACATTTATTTAAAATGATCAATAAAAAGGCATTGGGAATAATAAACAAATATTTGTCGATATGTTTCGAGACAAAAATTTAGTCTCTGTGCTATAGAGAAAATATTAACACGGATTCTTCATATTTCATAGAAATTTGCATAAAACTGCATTTTTTTTAGAGAGGAGAAAATATTCTTCCTCCAAAACAATTATATATCATGTGTACATATCTAATGCATTGATTGCAACGACTTTCTATACAAAAAAGAACAAAGTATAGGAATACCGAGGATATAAACGATAAATATTTCGTTTTAATTTTTTCACGATTTTATCGCTTTTTACCCAATTTAAACAAAATCTGACCGTGGCATATTCTTTACGACAGCTCTATTTGAAAGCAGGGATATTCAGCAAAAAGTTCAGACCAAATTCAGGCCTGTGTTAGGTGTGTTGATTAAACTCGAAAACTAAGCTTCTTTTTTAAATTTGTCGCTCTACTATTAGTGATAAGCATCAATTTAAAGTTGCGTTAATTCTTTCGTATAGTGATTTCTTTTTCATTTTTTTTTCTCTTTCACTTTGATCAGCTGTAAACGAGAATATTCTTTTAATTACAGCTGGCGTAACTTGTTGAATTAGCAATCTGATATGTGTGAAAAACATAATTAACATTATCGTTTGCGTGGGATTATTATGAGGGGAATCCCTGATACACTTGCAACACTTTTTCATTGGTCGGTAAGCAATATTTAATACTAGTGATAAGGGCTTGGCAGATTATGAAATCATATTGAGAGAAAATCAAGGTAAAAGAGACAAACATTAGAAGCCAAATCAAATTGAAGTAAACATAACTTTGCATGAAAAAATTACACAAAATTCTCAAGTTTTAATCATGGTCAATCTCTGAGAAAAATAACAAAGGCATGCAGATTTTTTGTGTCTGATTTTAACAACATTGGAATATCTAAGATCAATTCTGACCTTATTTTGTCCACTCCGTGTTTTTGCATCAGGTGTTTTCGTGCTTTGCTGTTGTTACTGCAACCTGGTCGAATGCAAATGATAAAAAAATGAAGAGCGGATTTTTATTCAAAATTCTCTTAGATTTAAAATGATTTATTATCGCTTGAACACAGTGAAACTAGGGGGAGGGGGCTAACAACTGAGATATATACAAACTTATTGACTGAATTTATTAATATTGAAATATTTGTTCAATTGTAGCCAAGGAAGAGCTTTTCCTTCAGGGTGACATCTCCGACGAAAATGCTTTTGATATAAGAACTATTAGTTAACACTTTTTGTCATTTTTGTTGAATGTTTGAGAAAATACCGCGTCATATTTTTCAGCCCTCGTATTGTCACGCGCGTGATGTATGACGTCGTGTTCTGACGACTTTTGCCCTGAATGACGCAAAACAAGGAAATATCATCGTATTTTACATACAAATCTTCAAAATTCATCTATGATCCAGGCCTCGCCCACGATATTTTTTATGCAAATTAAAAGGCCGATCAGAAATCCATCCATTGGTACAATAATTGTCATGGACAAGGCCTGGATCGATACTTAATTAATTTCATAAATTTCTATCGAAATTACATTTATTAATATTTTCGATGATTTCAACGTTTTTAGACGTTTATAGCAACGTATTATTCAGTATAGGACTGTGAAATCAAAGTAAGCTTTCCTGATATGGATTCACCATACATTTAACATTTTAAAAACTAGAATATTATGGATATATGAACAACTTTGAAAATAGGGCCGATATGGTAGGTTACCACACCTACTTCTTTGGTGACGGAAAGGAGCTGTTAAGATAAGGGCTTGATTTAGCCCTGAAATCACTCGATTATTTCTCGTGCGCTGTCCTTCTATTTCAGGTAAAAAGCGGTCAGGATTAAATTAAAAAGGTATAGACGATTCTAAGTAGGTATTTTATTTAAATATATTTGGTGAAAGATGTTATAATCACGGGTTGAAGAGGTAGGGGTACTGATGAGAGAAAACGTCAAATATCGAGCGAAAATTCACAAAAAAGGCATTAGTTTACACAAATTTGATGTTCATTATACTTCTCTACCTTTTAATGTCAAACTTATATAAGATAAATTAACCTTGATGTTATAATATCGCAAAAATCGCAATCCGGAAACTGAAAAACGGTTAAATTTCGTATTTATCAGCCACATGGGTAGCTTTCAGGCGCGAAATACGCACAGTGTAGAAATAGACAACTTTCTCGTTCATTTCCTTCCTAACGGTTAATCATTTGATCGGAACACACTCTGAATAGATTGTTACGTGATATTAAAAGAAAAAAAGGCAATTTTAATTTATTTTACCGCTCTAAATACTGATTCTAAAATATTCATCAGCCCCCCCCCCCTTTTTTTTTTTTTCGTTTTTCGCCTGTGGTACATTGTTCCCGCCCTCGGTTCAGAACCCCACTTGGTCAGAAAATTTGTTTTATTGATATACACCTTTGGTAAAAGTGGCATTCTGAACAGAGGGGGGGGGGGGGAACAATGTTGTAGAAAAACTTTTCCGTTCTCCATTGATTTCTATATGAAAAACGTTTATTTTGACCCAAAAATCGGTCTTATTTTGAATAATTTATCCAACCCGATAGAAGATTCATATCTGTACCAATTAACTTCTTTTTTTACCGAAAATTTTTCTCAATTTTTGCATTTTGAAATATCGACTTTTCAGGGCAGATTTTACGCCTTATCTTAACAGCTCCTTCTTTACAACAAATATACCGAAAACAGTTTTGCCTCAGCTGTCCGTCTAAGAAAATGCATCGTTACCCTCACCTCTTGCAATCTTTTATTTTTCTTAAGGTGGCTCCCTACTCGAACCGATATAGGTTTTTCCTTATAGGTCACATGGCTGTATAAGCCAATCAAATTTGTAACACACCCCAGGTCACGAAAATTGACGTCAGAGCTACCACGTGTTTACTATGAAATGTTGACAATGACAAGCAATATAAACTTGAATTTGATATAAGTATAATCTTTGAGAATAGACGAAGACATTTCAGAAAATAATACATATGTGAAATCATTCTTTATATCAAATTTGATGCGATTCTGACCATGGGGGTCCTAAGAGGTAATCATGCACGCATGTACGTAAACAGAGGGTTGTGTACTTTATGTGTAATTATTTTTCGATTTATAAACACAAGGTATACTTTTTTTGTACTTAAAATAAAGAGTTAAGATCAGACTTCAAGACTAGATAGGTGAAAGTGTCCACAATTTTTTTATAAGAAAGAAATGTCACTTATAATTTGGTTGAAAACTGCATAAAATCTTATACAGCTGTCACACCTATACAGCAGTCTGCGTATAAAGTTTTACAATGGCTGGTGAGGGACGAGCCGGCGCATTTAAAAACACGGACAGAAAATCTTAAATGCCAAAAGAAGCAAAAGATGGTGCAATCTATCAATATCCACACCAATCATATAGTATAATTTCTTAGTTGAAAATGTGATGAAGTTATAAGGGGGTACCGTTATGTTTGTAACCATATCTTGATCATTTATAAAACTGTATACCTGTATGCGATTTTTTCAACATCTATATACATTATCGTATAAAATGATCCAATTTGAAGAAATTCCATCTGTTGTTTTTTGCTCAAAAATGTGATATACTATATATTATTTGTCGAAAATAAGCTAACATTATAAGGGGGTACCCCTATGTTTGGAGCCATACCTGGATCATTTCAAAAACTGTGTACCTGTATGTGATTTTTTCTTCATCTGCATACATGATTTTATGAAATATCACAAAATGAAAAAAATTCATCTGTTTTTTTATGCAAAAAGTTGGATTTAGTACATATTCTTGGTCAGAAATGTTAAGGGGGTACCCTTATGTTTGGAGATATATCATACTTAGATTTATGTTACAATATTATTTTATGCGTTGCATTTCTTCTATATGACTTGTTAACATAAAATAAAACAAAACAAATAAACATATTCGTATCATCACTGAATTTGGAGGGTTCAAAAGCATATGATGGATATTTGATATTTCTCAATTTTTAAGTGCTAGGGTACCTTTCTTTAATGTACTGTATCTTTAATAAAAACTAAATTACCTATCTATGTCTGTGTTCATTATGTCATTTTGACTATTATGTTTAGAAAATAACCTTAAAATACAAAATTCATCTGTTAAATTCACGAGTAGGAACCCACCTTAAATATAGAATATAGATATCACTGACTTCCCAATCTTTGTTAGTCTGAGCGCTCATAATTCCTCTTCTCTTGTATATTTATACGCTAAATGATTTGTTTAACCATTGTGCGAAAACAATCAGGTTAGTCTAGGTGTGGCGATGTATAATAACTCATTAGAAAGAACGGAGTACTAACAAAGTAACCATATGTTCAACAATGGCAGATCCAGGGGTACGATTTTGTTGTTACATTATTTTTTTTCAAAAAGAAGGGCTGCTTAAACCCTGATACGAGAAGGGTGAGGACTCGCAATCATTGTCGATTTTCTCCCCCCCCCCCCTCTCTCCACAAAAGCTGAAGACTTAATTGACCCACTACTTCTTTCAAATATTTCCTGATCCGCCCATGCTCAGTCATACAACTCTAAAATACACACTATGTATGTACTTGTTGAGTTTACGAGGTAGGAAAAGAATGTTCAAACGCCAATTTCTAAAAGACCCGTATATACACAAATGAGTTTTGGATACTTCGGATGGATTTTTCTTATCATTGTGCTCCAGTTACTCATATTTAATGAGAGTTATGGACAAGGAAATCTTTGGGACGATACATTCCAAGCACCTATCATCCATGCTATAGTAGGTAAGTTACGTAGTTTTGTACATGAATATTGAATAGATCTTTTATAGCATATAGTCGATAACTTTTTCAACACAAAACATATAATAAGAAACATGAAAAGAATATCTCACAACAGTTGAATTTTTGAAAATGTACATTGTATCCATGTACATGTAAGGGCATCAAAATGGGCGCCTTCTGATAAAGAAAAATTTTGAAGAAAGCAAATAAATATTTTGTTGAAGAAAGGCTGCTAATTTTCTAGGCAAAGAGATGGAAACTTGATATGTAAGTTACATCATCAACACTCAAGGCCTAGAGGAAAATTGTAGAAAACTCCGATAACTTTTTCAAGTAAAAATTCTATAATTTCGTTATGATAAAATTAAACCAATATTGGTACGACAACGAAATGCAAACTTTACTTGTAACGTTCCATGTCAATGAAAAGGTGCAGAAAAATTAGAAAAGTAAACCAGAGAAAACTTAGTACCAATTGTACTTAAGAAGTCAAAGATCAAGGGAATATGACATACTTGTGAAATTCCCCATTAACAAGGCAATCGCGAACATCCGAATGGGGACAGGACCAGGTGACTTGAGGAATGAGCGTCCCCTGACTGCATGCGACACCCGCATCGAATGCCAAAATAGAAATCCGAAAGCTATTACACTCGTTCTTTGTTACGTCTTTCGGGAACTCTAGATGGAAATATCTTCCGTATGCATATAATACGGAAGGGTTCCATCTCTATACCTTCTTGAAGAACATTTCTAACCACTTTATTATGTATCAGACATGTGTTTCGGACAAAGTGTTATTCATAACGAGCCAAAAATTCATTTCAGTAGCTCCCTCTGATTTTATTTTGTTAATTTACTTTACAGAGAGTGCGCGGCACCACATTTCCTGTAGGATCGATTCAGTAGCATATCCAAATAAAATATTTGTTCAAAATAGCATTTGGGGGATGGTGCTAAGATGTCAACTTCCTTTAATTTCGACAATACTTTTGGATGAAATGACATAAGATCTTACCGTGATCAATATATACTCGTATGTACGAAATGCCTTAAACTTTACAATTTATTTTTTTCTATCCTTCACAGTTCGATCAACTCAAGAGGAATCCATGCTTCTTCGACCAAGCATAGCGGATATGTTTTGTGCATATTGTAGAGAAAGGGGATATCTAATTTGTGTACAGAAATTCTGTATAAACAATTCATTGAACAAATAAATTTTGAATTCACACTCTCAATAAGGGAAATTTTATTAAATAAAAATGTGATTTGTTATATGTAATATTTCATGATTAACTTGAATAAAGAAAATCAAACTTTAGTCGCACAAAGACTAAAGACTAAGAATAAAGGATTTTTCATAGATTCTGATATCAATTCTATATCACAAGTGTGTGAATTAAAGACATAATCCCAACTCTGAATACAAAAATTACATACGGTGACATAATTAACAAGATAAGAAGGATCAAAGATAGACAACATACCTATCGAAAATGCGTCAGAATCATCAAACGCCATTAATACCGTGGATATGATCCTAATGTCACCAGACGGTCACTAGGCTTGGTACTTGACTAATCTACAGTCTTGTACCGGCGCATTCTTAAAACTTGCACTCTGACTGACTATGACGACGGGACTCCATGACGGGCCCTGTCCAAACCTCTTTATAGAAGAGAGGGTCCCGACCACCTGTCCTCTCTGAATGTCAGTCGGACTCCTCGGGTGATAACATACATGAGCTCGCGGCGGCATAGCACGGATTGTATTACGTACGCCCTCTTATTATATCCATTTACATATCCATCTGTGTTGCTTGGGGCCCTACGTTTTGCGATCTTATTTGTGTGTGGTCATCTGACTATGTACGTTCTTCGAGACCTCTGGGTAATCGGAAAAATGGGAGGGTTGTGCGCACGTAATCCAGGATAACCACACCTTCTGCCATTTCCGTGGCAGATGGCCGTCCTAAGTCAGCACCGGTTGCCCATTGGTCTCGTTGGTTTATTGTAGTCCTTTGATGTTTCTGTGCTGGGCGTTGACGTTCCTTGTCCATTTTGCGTCTTGTTCTGTGCTTGTCTGCTCTTTGTTTTTGCATTTGGTGTTTTGGGGTTTTGCTGTGGGTGCTAAAACCTTGTGTTGTTGGAGATCCCCTCCTTTGTTTGAAACAAGGAAAAGGTGAAATAATCAAAACAATAAAAACATTCGGTAAAGAAGCAATAGGGAATCCTCAATGTTTTGGGGTTTTGTTGTGGGTGCTGCAACCTGGTGTTGTTGGAGATCCCCTCCTTTGTTTGAAACAAGGAAAAGGCGAAATAATCAAAACAATAAAAACATTCGATAAAGAAGCAATAGGGAATCCTCAATGGAGATGTGATCAGGTGCACAGGAAGAGTAAGCATCTTCTGTTTGCTAGAAATGTCCGTCACTGCTGTTTAATCGAATCATGAGCGTAACGTCAATGGTACAAATGACAACGTAGCGTGAAATTGGTATGCAGTACTTACATTTTAACAGAAATCATCAGATGTCGAACCGTTTGATGAAACCAAGGGAAATAGAAATATGGAAACCATTCAACTGAGGGGCGAAGAAACCCTTAAATAGACTGAAAAAAAAAACAGAAGAGAAGTATACAAACAAAGTTAAATCACACAATACAGAAAACATTATTAACTCCTAGATGTACAGAAGATCCTTTCAAAATTTTGAAAACGTCCAGTTGCAGAGTATGAAATTGTATTAATATTTGTATTGTTTGCATTTCTTTTACGATGATTTCAAAATCATAGCATTTTGAGACTATTTTGTCATAGAATGCATGAATAAAAATCGAAGAAGTACTCATCAGTTATTCAATTTCAAAGTCGAGAAAGTAAGGCAAAATCATAAGAATTCCCATTGGTACAGTTGAGAATCCCGGAATAACCAACATTCCGAAATGAGAACAGGTGCCCGGGGAGAGTCAGCGTCTCCTGTCTGGATGCGACATCCGTCGCAAACGTCCGTCGCAACAGTTCCTTGAAAACTTAAAAATTTCTGTGATTGTCTCTATGTTCATATCGATGTACATATCAGGCAAAGATGTCTTGCTTGTTGAAATAAAATTCTGTAATTAATATCTAATCCTATGGTATGTCGTTTTTACTTTCTGGTTTTTATTTATTCCCTAATTTCATATTTTGCTATGTTTACGTAAAATTTACTTTTGATCTTCTCATAATAAATTAAGTTTTTATTAGATAATCATGATGACGATCTTCATTTCGGCCTTGAGCATCACTGATGAAATATTATTTATTAAAATGCGTGTTACTGTAACGATTTTTTTCACAGATTGAACATTAAGGGTATGCTAGTTATATTGCCTCGACCAAAGTTACGTAATTTCTGTTGCTACGCTAAAAAAAGTTCGTTTCTCTTTTTTTTATCAGTGTAGCATTTGTTTTCTCCTCCCCCGTCTTAAATGTGTTCTACTTCCATTGAAACTTGATCATGATAGCAGTAAACATGTATTTCGTGCTCAGAAATAATTAGAGGCTAAATGCCGACTGGAAGATCTTCGGAATTACGTTAGAAAGGATATGTAAAGATTTGATTGTTTTGCATTTCTGAATGAGAATAAGGCTCAATGTCTACCGAATATTTAAGGCGGAGTATATGGATAATGGTGTTTGTTGTATTGGGGTTTTTCACATACAGGACCGAGCAGGCACCCATCAGTCATCGGATAACAGGTGAATATTGTTTTGTTCGATTAATAATTGTTTATCAGAAACTGAAACCAAATACTTACCATACAGTTTGTGAATTTCGACATCATTTTCAAATAAAAAACGCTGTGACGGTCCGGCCAGTATCACTCCTCTGAACTTTTATTTGAACTGGCTGTCGAGATTTCTTCTTTTATCAATATAAACATTCACTTTATGAAAATAATGAAATACAATTATCTTGTGCTATCTATCATGTTCAAGATAAGCTTAATGTCATATTCTTTATTTTTGTAACAGTAAGAAACCCAACAGCGGAAGTGATTCTTATTAATATATATGGAGATGTCCAGATGAACATTGTAGAACGAAAACTATCACATAGAACGAAGTTTCCTGATTTAGATGTCAAGATGAGTATCGGTGACATGTTTTGTGCTTGGTGTAAAAAGACGGGACCAAGTCTTCTTTGTTTAAGGAAATTCTGTCTGACTGGATAAGAATGTGGTAAATATGACTTTTTTTTTCTTATTTTACGTATATTCGATGCTAAGATTTTTTCAAATGATATACGCATTTTCTTATCTATTTCTACTTCGATAAATACACTTACGATTTTTTTCTATTAAAATTTATTTATTACCAAATGTACAATTGTTTAAAACTTTTTTAAGACAAGTGTTCCTCGAAATTTTGAAAACTTAACATCTCAGCACAATCCCTATATTGCTATTTTGGACATAGATTTCATTTGAGTATGCTACTGAATCGATCCTACTCAAAATGTGGTGAAGCGCTCGCTCTTCAAAGTACATATACAAGAAGAAACTAAGAGTCCCCTTCGGCGTTGCCGGTAGGGGACAAATAAAACCAGAGGACGCTACTGAAATACATTTCTGTGTGTCAGAAAATCACTTTGGCATTTAATAAGTACAAGTGAAGAGGATTTACTATCCGAAACGCGTGTCTGGTGAATTATAATTAATTTTAAATTATATTCAAGAAGGTAAAGAGTAGGAAGACTTCCGTATTATCTGAATAACGACATCTAGACCCAACTTCGATTTAAAAATAAATGCACATACAATGTTATTTCCAAAATTGAACCATTGAAACGAATGTGTTTCATTTCGCCTAAATTTGAACATCACCTTCTTACCTGGAGAAAAGCGATTTCAGGAAACAAGAATGAAACTGACAATTGTGGTATATATATTATAGAATTATTGTTATAACTTCTTGAAATGTCTAAAACATGGGTCCTGTAGCATCATATCCCAGTCATCCTGCTCCGTCTTTCGGTACATTTTTAGACATAATAACGTTCACACTCTTTGGTCATATTACATTGTTTAGATTGAGGATCACTGACGAGGGTTTAGTACCCGAAACGTGCATGTCTGGTTCATGCTGAAAATTTACCTGTTCTTCAATGATGCTATTGAATTTGAAGATGTCTAACATTGATACCTTGGTTGCATCCTAACCATAGAATCGATCCGGCTGGTCCGGTGCTCTACATATAGCATAGATCATCCCATAGTTTCAATGTTTTATAATACAATTCTAAAGGGTTTGTAAAAACACCAGTGGGGTATATATTTTTTAAGAAGAAAAAAAATCAAATAAGTGAGATAAAGAAGAGCTTGACGACAATCTCAACAGCACTCACGATAGAGCACTAAAATGAGCATCTACGGACCCCTAGCATGCTAGAGGTTCGACTAAGTGCCTGGGAGGAGTAAGCATCCCCTGTTTGGCTGGCCGCATCCGCCGTCGATGTTCTCGCACGAAAATGAAAACAATTTCTACAAAATATGCACTGTCTGAGGTGTATCGGTTATTAAGTCTCAAAGTCGAGAAGGCAAGACAAAGTCATTAGAATTTCCATTAGAACGGTTGCGAACCTTCAAGAAATCGAGTTTAGAGTATGAATCACAGATTTTGTTGCTTGTTGGAACTATTCTGAAGAAAATTGAAAGAACATTGTATGTTTACAGCTCTGTTTGCGTGTCTTCATATCAAAGCACGAGTTACATAACTATTGGGCTCCATGAACCTTTTTTCAAACGATTGGATGTGACGTCAGACAGACAGATGCTGAGCATAACGTGTTAATGTTATTTACTTCATCTGTGCGTGTTTATGAAATAATTGCAAGTGTAGCAGAAATTTGTAAACAACGGGTTTCAAACAGTAGTACAAGCATCTGAACCAATGAGAATCGGAAACATTTGGATTATTATATTTGTGCTTTCATCCTCATTGTACATTTTTGATGTACAAGGATTTACTGTACATAGGGCGATGATGGCGGCGCCTGTCATTCGTTGGATAAAAGTTGGTTTGTATCTCTGGGGTCCGGGGGAAAGAAGTAGGTGCGCTAACCACTCATATCGGCTCTATAATTTGGACAAAAAATGCTTTTGATGAAATGATTATTGATTATCACTTTTTGCAATGTTGAATGTTTGAGAAAATACGGCTTCATAATTTTCAGTCATCGGAACGTCATTTGCCCTGAATGATGCAAAACAAGGGAAAATCATCGTATTTTACACACAAATCTTCAAAATTTATCCACACTCCAGGCCTCGCCCACAATTTTTTTATGTAAATTAAAAGGCCGACCAGAAATCCATCGATTGTTACAAAAATTATAATGAGCAAGGCCTAGAGCGCTACTTGATTCCATAATTTTGTATCGAAATTTCGCTCATTTATTGATATTTTCACAGATTTCAACGTTTTTCTACGTTTTGTGCATCGTAGTATTTAATATAGGACTGTCAAATCAAAACAGGCTTTCCTGATTTGGATTCACCATACATTTGACATTTAATTAACTAGAATATTATGTATATATGAACAACTTTGAAAAAAGGGCCGAAATTGCAGTTTACCGCACCTACTCCTCTCTTTTTTATACTTTTCAATAAAACAATATTTCTCCCCCTTTTTCGCCTAAAAATATTAGTTCTACTCATAGTCCTAAAATCCTAAAATTATTCTCATATGTCTAGTAAGATAAACCCAAAAGGAACTTCCAAAGAGGAGAGCTCAACAAGTCGGTGGAATTATCCTCATTTTGAACTCAACTACTTAAAAAGGCGGTCAGTCATATTTTTGAACATCCTCCACTCCCTCTCCACCATTCTAGATCCTCACGTAAGTAGATTTCAGTGCGCGAAGCGAAACTATTTTCTATTTTGGAAAAAAACTAGAGCTTCTATATGTTTTTAAATATATCTATTGAGAACAAATATGATGAAATAAAATGATTAATAATGTCGTTAATAAGTCGCATTTCTTTCACAGTGAGGCCTTCATTACCTGGATATTTAGAACCACGAATGAATCCTGTAAATCCTGCATACATACATCCGCCTCGAAACATAGCAGACATGTTTTGTAAATTATGTAACGACATGAAGAATCTCGCCTATATTAACTATCTTACCTGTGTGAAGTATTGTACATAGCAGACTTCACCGCGTGGGATCGAAACGTATGATGTTGTGATTCTTTACGGAGAATTTTGATGTTTTCTCATCGTTTAAGTCATACTGCACAAAACTAATGAGACGTTGCAGTAGAGAAATGTCTAATAAGTAAGTCCATATCGTTTATATATCTGAAAAGTCTGTCGTTTTTGCAAACACTTCGAGAGTTCGTCAGAAGGAATTATTTTCTGTAGTCTACAAACTATTGAAGTGTTTGCGAAAACTATGAACTTTCCATATACCTGGACGATATGGATTGATTTATAAGGAGTTGCCCTACTGCAACCGCTGTTCAGTTTTGTAAAGTTTAATTTAGAAAATAAGAAAATACCAAAAAAACTATGTAAGGAAGCACAACACCATACGTTTCGATCCCACGCGGTGGACTTGGATATGTGCTAAAGTTTTATCAGGACAGGGGCCTTGAATGTTAGACGAAGCTTTATTTTGATTCGATAAAACAGGATAAGGTGTTATTTAAAAAGAAATTGAGTTAAAGCCACGTACTATTCTTGTATGATTTCCAAAACATTTCTATTCTTTTTATGTCGAGCTACCTGCGGCAAAGCCCTCTTACAGCCCCTTTCAGTACAATCGACTTTCAATGGTGTCCCTCTTTGTAGATATTATTAGTTAGCCAGTGGAGATTGGTAACCACGAAAAGAGTCCCACTGGTTCCCCGACTAATACGAATTACTGTTCGATCCCATTACTTTTTAGGTATGCTAGTCTCGTGTACAACAGAGATGATTAGCCTTTCATAACTTTCTCAAATTGAATCTACTTTATATATGTTATTAAGATAAATAATTATCAAGCTCACATTAAAATATATTTGATACATTTTTCAACAAGATATATCATATGTACCACAATATAGTAGTGTTGATTTATTTAACACTTGGTATTGTTTAGAAATCACTTTGGCTTGAAAGAAGGGAAGGGATCTCCAACCAGACCCTGTTGCAGCACCAACAGCAACACACCCGATGCGAAAACACAAAGACGAGCATACTGAGACATACGACATATAAACATTAAACACAAAAACTACACATTAGCCAACGTGACCAATGGGCAACCGATGCCGACTTTGGACGGTCATTGGCCACACAAGTGGCAAATGGTCTAGTTATCCTGGATTACATGCGCACAATCCTCTCACTTACCCGATAACCCAGAGGAAGTACCACTGATGACGATTATCTAACTATACTGCGTATCATTAAAATTGGTTTGAATTGTTGATCAAGAGGATAACAGATATGGACACATCAATAACATCATATTTATATAATGATTTGAAGAAAAACGACTGCATTACAAATTTTCATATTATTAAGCATTTTATGGTCGCTGAAACACCGACTGGAATAAACAAAAAATAGCTCTATAACTTGTTACATTGTATTGTTTAATAACAAGGCGATATCCGAAGGTACCACATTACTCATCAGGATCTTCTTTAACTCATTTATGTCACACTTATGCCCTTTGCCGTGTGGAGCTCGTAAAAAAGTTCCCCGCGAGGGGTTTGACAGTAAGTGTTTTGAATATACTTCCCTGACATTGTCGCCATAGCACTTTCTATATAGAATTAACGTCAGACAGTGCATGAATTTTATATATTTTCATTTCCATGCTACATAAGCATCGACGGCAGGTGCGGCTAGCCAACAGGGGATGCTTCTCCTCCCGGGCACCTGGTCCCACCTCTAGCTTGCTAGGGGTGCGTCGATGTTTAATTTTGTGTTCTATTGTGGGTGCTGTTTAGATTATCGTCAGGATCTTCTTTAACTCATTTATGTCACACTTATGCCCTTTGCCGTGTGGAGCTCGTAAAAAAGTTCCCCGCGAGGGATTTGACAGTAAGTGTTTTGAATATACTTCCCTGACATTGTCGCCATAGCACTTTCTATATAGAATTAACGTCAGACAGTGCATGAATTTTATATATTTTCATTTCCATGCTACATAAGCATCGACGGCAGATGCGGCTAGCCAACAGGGGATGCTTCTCCTCCCGGGCACCTGGTCCCACCTCTAGCTTGCTAGGGGTCCGTCGATGTTTAATTTTGTGTTCTGTTGTGGGTGCTGTTGAGATTATCGTCTGGATCTTCTTTAACTCATTACCACAGCGAATGCAAAGTTTATTGCCGAAACAACCATGCAATGGATACGCAGAAGAACCACACAAACAAACAACCGGGGACAATAATACAAAAGAGAAAGCTTACAATAAGAATATCGGCGGCCAGTGACGTCGGCAAAACAACAAACAAAGGGAAAACCATCTTCGAGTCCAGAAGGATAGCATAGAAGAAAGGAGGCGATCTCCAACAACACTAGGTTGCAGCACCCACCGCAAAATCCCAAAACACCCATGCAAAAAACACAGGACACCCACAGAAAGAGACGCAAAAGGGACAAGGAACACCAACTCACACCATAGAAACATTAAACATAAAAGACTACACATAAACCAACGAGACCAATGGGCAACCGGTGCCAACTTAGGACGGCCATCTGCCACGTAAATAGCAGACGGTGTGGTTATAATTGATTACGTGCGCACAACTCTCCCACTATTCCGATTTCCCAGAGGTCTCGAAGAACGCACAATTATGGTGTAAAACAACCTCCTCACTGTTAGATGACCACACACAACAAGACCGTAAAACACAGGGGTCCAAGAAACACAGATGAATATGTAAATGGATATAAAAAGAGGACGTGCGTAATACAGTCCGTGCTCTGCCGGCTTTAGCGAGCTCATATATGTTATCACCCGAGGAGTCCGACTGACATTCAGAGAGGACAGGTGGTCGGGGCCCTGTCTTCTCTAAGGAGGTTTGGACAGGTCCCGTCATGGAGTCCCGTCGTCACAGTCAGTCAGAGTGCACGTCTTAAGAATGCGCTCGTACAAGACTGCAGATTGGTTAAGTACCAAGCTTAGTGTCCTTCTGGTGACATTAGGATCATATCCACGGTTTAAAGGCGTTTGATGACTCTGACGCATTTTCGATAAATATGCTGTCTATTCTTTCTATTATGAAAATCCAAAACATCAGTACATGCTCTAGCATACCGGATGAGCTGTGAAATGAAGATACTGTATGACGGTAATCTAGGGACATCACCGTCAAGCCAGGGGAAATTTACTATGTTGAATCCATAATCATCTCGTTTGTCATACACACTTGTATGAATTTCTCCATTGACAATTTTGATATTTAGGTCCAAAAATGGTGTTTCCGTGTCTGTAACGTTTGCCTTGTTTAGAGTCAATTCTTGTGGATAAATAACATCTTTGTACTTTTCAAAAACAGGATTATCGATAGTAAGAATATCATCCAGGTACCTAGAAGTACCAGTGAAACATTTCACATCATCATGTTTTCCTTGCTTTTGAAGATTTTTATAAATTCTTTTTCATACGTGTATAACAATAAATCTGCAACAAGAGGCACACAATTTGTACCCATAGGAATCCCTACAACGTGCATGTAGAGATATTCACCAAATCTTACATAAATGCTGTCCAAGAGGAAGGACAAGGCACTGCACAGGTCGCTACGTGTCCATGATTTGTATGATTTGTATTCTGTAGCGGAAAAGAAACCCTTTGATTCAGATGTACAACAAATATATAAGTTTTCCCCTCTCGATTATAGCACCATTTAATGAGTTTGGACAATTGATCATTAATCTTGTCGTGAGGAAGCGTGGTGTACATATTTGAAAAGTCGTATGAAGAAATCGTATTGGCTTGAAAATTTCTAGATTTCATTTTGTCAATCACATCCTCTAAATTTTTAATAGACCAAAAAAATTACATCATTCCTATTCAGAACAGTTTCACAATATTTTGCAACGTTTACCTATACCGCCGTGAGGGCTGATATCAGATTTCTAGGTAAACTTGTAGTCGAGCAGTTGCTAGAATTAGCAATGTATCTAAATTTGTAAGGAGATTTGTGCAGTTTTGGTATGCAGTATATTGTAGGAAGATCCAATTTAGAAATAGGGATGTTGAATGAAGACATTCCACTGTTATGTTTGCTCAAAATGTTGGGGACACTTTCATTGCTTTTGATATAAGTATTTGTAGACGAAAGTTCCGAAACTAAAGTTGATATATAGTAACGTCTTCATATGATTATGGTGTTGTTGGCTGCTTTATCTGCAGGAGCGAAGACTCATTTTTCATGTAAATTACGTAATTTGGATTGAAATATATTTCAGATCTAGAACTTGGATTTTCAATAAGATGAGGAATTTTGTGGAAGTTGTCTATTCGAAAGTCAGTAATGTCCAAAATGAGGGTTATCCAGTCATTCAGAGAATGCGATTCGACTCCTTCCGATTTACACCATCGTTCGGTATAGTTATCTAAGGCTTCCTTTAGTACTTCGCGACATCTAATAAAATCTATCTAGGATGGGATTCTATACTTAGGTCCTTTTTTGAGAAGTCTGCGGAGCTGCCTGTCTTTGATAATTGAAATATCACCTGTAACAATATGACCAGCTGGTTTATATAGGTATTCAGACGTGTACAAGAAGCAGGGCTTGATTCGAGTATTTTAGGATCTGATGTTACTTTATTGTAGTTAAATACGAAATTTCTAATAGGTTTTTTTTATTCTTGTAACAAATAAGAGGAGGTTCTCATTCTCAAAATATTGAGGAAAAGTACTTTGTACATGATGATCCCGAAAGATATTAGAGATGTTAAGAAGATCGAAGCCTTTGTTAATAAATGGAATTTTTATGAATAGTTTTTTTAGGGGGGATGTTTTTAACATCTGGATAAAGTTTATTCTGCAACAATGATATTCAGTTTGAATCAGACAGTATTTCTTAAGAATGCAACCAGTGTTTCATCCAAGATAGATTACAATTGAACTGCTGAAACTGATGAGAGAGCATGAAGCAGTTCATGTCTGCCGCCGTTGCGTGCAATGATCAGAAGATCGTTGAGGGTACGGTGTAATCTAGATCTTATTCTGAGTTTTCGGTTTCGTCGTCTTCCGTGAGACCTATGCTTCCGTTTAGTGTTTGGGCGGATTGAAAATACATTAAGGCATGTCATTTCTGAATGATGGAATTTCAACGATTTTATGATAACCATATGAAAATATAGTATTCATGTCACTTAATCATTTTATAAAGAAAAATTAATAGGTCCGTGATGAAAATCAAGATTTATGCTTATTTGAAAACTGGGTAAAAAATGTCTGAAATTTGTTGCTAAAAATAGCACATTTTTAAAGAAAATACAAAAAGTGTTGAAATGCACTCATTTGATTTTTATTTTACTTTTCTTCGTTTTTATACAATAAAACAGGTTAGAAACTTTGTATAAATGTAGAATTTGATAAAGTGCTACCTTAGGTATCAACTTCACCGATAATCTAAAATTTTCTAGATTTAACACAAAAATAACGAAAATCATCCAAGTTAAGGTCAAAATTTCACAGATAACGAATTTCAACGATTTTTCCAAACACACAGTAAAACGTGCTCCTAAGGAAGACTTTTCAAAAATTGAAGAAAAAGTATATGTCCGTGTTCAAATAAGAGAGAACAGACGCTTACAAATAGTGTCATTTTGTGGTTTTCTTGAAAAAGTGTCAGAGTTGAAAATTTGCCTTATTTTAAGTGGAATATAAACAATTTATAATTTGTCGGTATTCATCAGCCATACCTTATAAAAAAGCTTAAATCAATAATATTCCATACGTAAAACAAAATTCATGGGTAATTACTAACGTAAAAGAAATCCGAACAGTTAAAAAAGTACCTCCACGTCAATTTTTACAGAAATTAAGCATTTTCTTACGCATACTTCATTCATTTTAGATCAAATCTTCAAACTTGGCCGCTTTAATGTGTCTTATAAATTAAAGTCTTAAAAAGAGTTAGAAATGATACATTGGCCATAATAAATTGATATATCTATAAAAGTCAAGCTCAATGACTGCTAAAACAGGAGATGCGCATGAATAGTCCAAAATCGTGACCAATGACGCACCTTAATATTAGTTGACGTCGAGGAAATGTTTCCTTGTCCATAAATGTGATCGTTTAAACCAAGCATATTCCGTCCGTAAAAGCAGTATGACGTAAGAGAAAATAATGACCTTTTTGAAATAAAAGGCCTTCTCTCAGTAATAGTTTATTGTTTTCATGAATCAGTTTTCAAATTCATTATGGAATAAGTACTATTATATATTACTTATTAATTTAATTTGATTCTTATATAGGGTCTTGGTAGAGTTTTTTTCCTTTTTTATCTGCATTTCAAAGAAAATTTCATTAATATTGAGTAATCTATCGATCTTGAGCACCTGGTACTCTTAATTAATGCACACCATCATATATTTTACTTTCGTGTTTAAGGTGTTAAACCGTTGAAAGGAAATATTTTCCACAAAAATTAGTTACTCTACTAAACGTTGGTCTCAGGAGAGAAAATCCTTGATATGATTACATTCGTAATTGTGGGAATTTGCACCTCGACTCAATGTTAGTTGTTTTATTTCATGGTATTCTCTCACTTTAGAATATAATGTTAAGGACACATATGAAGGTGTTACAAAATTTACTTTGTATAAAAGATTCAAAACTCGAGTTCTACTAAGATATCACCAATGATATGAGCAATTGCTACATCAAAGACAAAACAACAGCTGAGGAGTTATAAACAATAAACATCATTTTGAGGTAGTGAAAACACTTCTTGATCATATCCGTTCATTTTCCCCCGTCTCGAGTGCTTACTTGCCTCGATCATGTTTTCTTGACCAGATGTTTTAAAAGTGCAGATTCAGAGTTTTCCGGAATAACGTTAGGAAAAGCTGAGTGAGAATCATTTTGCATTCATAAATTTCAATAAAGCAAAATGTATACCAGATATTTTTAGGTGGAATAAATTCATGATTTTGATCATACTATTCATTCATCATGTACATGTATTGGGATTAAGCAAAACCATGCAGGCCCCTGTCATTCATCAGATAAGAAGTGAGTAGTGTTTTTGAAAGTTTTGATGTCATTTTTGACCGAAAAAATGAACGAGTTCCATTCAACTGAACAACTGAGATGTTTGGTCCATGTTGAAAATTCATCTTTTCTAAAATGAGGCTATGAATTTGAAGACATATTATTTTCTTCTATCGTTAGAAAAATCAAGAAAACAATCTACCCAACAACATGTAATGTTTAATGATATCTGAATTATAATGATATTCTAGATGAGAATGTTTCATCTTTTATACAGTACGAGTTTATCATGGTAGAGATTACAGGACGAATATTTCTGACATGTTTTGTGTAAGCTGAGAAGACAACGTTCTTGTATAGAAAAATTCTGTCAGACTCGATAGAACTACGGTAAATACATTTTTTTTAAAGCATTTCATTTTCATCATTTGCATTTTCAAAGATATATTCATTTATTCCCATTTGTATACAATTGTACTTTCTATGGTGGCTCCCATACTCCTCCAATGTTCAACTAATGTTTCTTTTTTAGATTATGTCGACATGCAACTAAATTCCGTCGACTTCCTACGAGCTTATTTCAAAATGTAACCTACTAATGTCGGCAAACAGTAGAAGGATGTAAATAGATTGAGGTTTCACTTTTATTAGATAAATTTTCCTTGTGAATATAATTAATTTAAAACCTTACTTTGATTAAAAGTAAAATGCCATGCTGAACGCTAAAAGTACTTTTTCTCTCAAACTTTACTTTCATTCCAATTGAGTTGTTATTCACGACTCTTTATTTTGAATTTAGATTTTATTCGGATATGCTGCTGAGTCGACCCTACAGGAAATTTGGAGCCACGCACTCTCTGTACATAAAGCAAATATACAAATTTAAATTCAAAAAAAGAAAAAAGAGGGCGGTACTAAAATGAATAATGGCGGCTCCGCTGGAAGCAGCACTAATTTAATATTTGAAACACGGGTCTGATTTTCTTCAAGAAGGTATAGAGATGGAACATTTCCGTATTATCTTAACAGAACTGGAGCCTGTTTTACAAAATTACTTTCATCATCAAATAAAAGCTTGAAATCTTTTTACTCTAGATTATGTTTTCCATTCTAATAACATTTCTACATACTGAATGTAAATTCAGAAACAAAACATCGCGATTTTTAGTTTATAAGAAGTACTAGGCGATCAAGAGTTACGAAACTTCCTTAAATTTCCGTACGTATTTTTTGTAAAACAGGCACCTGGTCCTACAAACTTTAATGGAAAGTGGACCCGATCTCTCTTAAAATGATTTATAAATCATTTAATTTCCATTGTTATCATTAAGAAACGACGATTCTGATTGGCCGAGGAATTTTGTTAATACCTGTATAAACACAAAAGGGAAGTACGCGCTTAGCAACGTCATAGACAACGCCATTAGCAACACTATTTCAAAGCTGCAAATAAACGCTAAAAAGCGAAGAAATGAAATGATACATGTAAGTTATCAATCTAATATTTGTTGGTTGATCGAGGTACCAAAAACTGAGTGAAAACTGTATCGTGTGCTAAAATTGAGGGAAAACTTATACGCGCACGATGCAGTTTTCCCTCAATTATTGGTGTTGATTCATCGATTAACCACAAACATATTACAATGAATCCTTACATCAACCGTTACGTTGATTCATTTGACTATAGTACAACTGACGAAACATGTATGTCTAGTGCACCACATTTAGACATTTTTTGTCCACAATGCTGCTCTCTGGCCGCAGAGTTGGACTCCTTTTTTCCTGTACAAACCTCGATCTTCAATATTATTATACAAATATGGATGAGATTTGTAATATTGACCGCGGCCGAAGGCCGAGGTCGATATTACAAGTCTCATCGGGTCATTATAATGACATCATGACCGAGACCAAATCCTTATTTGTTATATTATATAACGAATCGTAAGTACTACACATGATTAAAATAATGATTCAAAACAATATGAACAAACATTTTAATCAAAGAATTCCCAATTAATTGCACCTTTTCGTGAAAAGTGTATCCAAACTTATCAAATTAAACAAAATAACTATTTTAGTTTTTATTGCTAATACTGAAATCAGGACAAATACCACACCGAGTCATTATTTTCGGTCAGCGGTCATTATCGGAAAATAATGACTCGCGCTCCAGCCAGTCAGAATCGACGTTACAGCCTGGTTATATAATATTATCATATAACGCCAAGGTCATTATTGTCAACAAGGATCTAGTTTTGTAATAGATTCAGATCAAACTTTACTATCAGGCTTACTTGACCATGCTGACGCCGAGGTCATTATTGTCAACAAGGATCTAGTTTTGTAATAGATTCAGATCAAACTTTACTATCAGGCTTACTTGACCATGCTGACGTCAAGGTCATTATTGTCAACAAGGATCTAGTTTTGTAATAGATTCAGATCAAACTTTACGCTCAAGCTTACGTTCTTGACCATGCTGATGTCAAGGTTATTATTGTCAAAAAGGATCTAGTTTTGTATTAGATTCAGATAAAACTGTACGATCAGGCTTACTTGACCATTATTGTCAACAAGGATCTAGTTTTTATTAGATTCAGATCAAACTTTACTATCAGGCTAACTTGACCATGTTGACCAGGGACTTAGATTTGATAAGAATGACTGTTGCTTCCAACAGGAACATTCTATCTCTTCAGTCAATTTATCGGTTTCAATGTTTTTCTCTTTTTTTCATTTGAGATTTAACTTTGATTTGAAGATGTTTAACATTCGTACCACTTGGTGAGTGTCAATGCTTGTTGACCAGGAGTCCCTGAGGGAACAAATATCCAAGTTCGATCAATTTCTGCAAACGCATTCGAAAATTTCTGAAACCTGGGTTCTTAAGCATTTTATCCCAGCCATCCTGCTACGTCTTTCGGTATATTTTGGACATAATTTTCATAGCTTTGAGCTATATGTCATTGTTATGATTGAGGATCACTGACGAAGGTTAAATACCCAAAATTTGCATATCTGGTCCATGCTGTAAATTTATCTGCTGAGCTCTTAAATGATACTAATGAATTTGAAAACGTTTAACATTTTGCCATTTGTGTAGGACATTCATTACTTAGTATACATGTAGTCATATTCGGCGCGAAATAACCCACCTGGATTAATATAAATTTTTACCGAAAACAAGAAAGACACCCATAATTCAAAATTTGAGCTCAATTTATAAAATACAGATTTTTCTGCTTGTTTAAATCATTTTGCAGAAAATTAAAAATTAAAAGTTCTTGACCATAAGGAGCTCGTAAAAAAGTTCCCCGCGAGGGTTTTGACAGCAAGTGTTTTGAATATTTTTCCCTGACATGGTCGCCATAGCACTTTCTTTGTAGACATAACCTTAGACAGTGCATGTATTTTAGATATTATTTTCATTTTCATGCGCGAACATCGACGGCGGGTGCGGCTAGCCAAGCAGGGGATGCTTACTCCTCCCGGGCACCTGGTCCCATATTTAGCTTGCTAGGGGTCCGTCGATGCTCAATTTTGTGCTCTATTGTGAGTGCTGTTGAGATTTTCGTCAGGTTCTTCTTTAACTCATTGGTATGTCAACGTCTCTATTTCTGTCTTCAAATCAAAACATGAGTTCCATAATCATTGTGCTTTATCGTGGAATCTTTTCGCAGACGATTGGTCGTGACGTCAGTCAGACAGAAGCTGAGCGCCATGTGTTATTGTGATAAATTTCATCTGTGTTTACAACATATCGGTGTATAAATGTATGCTTCGTGTAATAGATTATAGATAACGGTATAGATAAAACCTCTGATGTTTGTTATTATTATTTGTAAACAGCGGATTTTGGATATAAGTACAAGCATCCGTAAACATTCTATGGTCGCTTTTTAGGGCGGAGGAAAGAATATGTGACCAAATCGTAACATTTTCTGCAGATTAAATGAGAATGGATTAAATAGAGAATCAATGATTTCTGGAAGCATTCGGATCGTTATATTTGTGCTTTTATCTTTATTGTATGTTTGTGATGTACGAGGATATATTCTTAATAGGAGGACGGCGCCTGTCATTTATTGGATAAAAGGTTAGTTTTGTGTTATGGGGAACGGGAAAATTTCTTAGATCTCTTAATTTTAATCACTGTTGTAAGGTATAATTACTGTGATCGAATAGGAAGAAATAACAGGCAACAATGTCCTCAATTAGTCAACTTTATCTTACAGTTCGACATTCCTCACCGGGAGGGTCAGAGTCACCACCGATAGAGCCACCAGCAATACCTGGAAGTGAGGGCATGCTTGGGAATATGGCAGACATGTTTTGTAAATTATGTAGGGAGATGAGGAATCTTAATTATCTTACTTGTGTGAAGAAACACTGTACTTAGCAGACTTGAAAATATGATGTACACAACCAATTGTGCCTCATATAAAAATTCATGTCAAAAGAACATCATGTGAATGACAAATATGGACAAAGCCATATCCCTACTAAGAAGTACACAATCGTTAATCGTAAAATCATCTAACCAAGGGCATACAAAACCAGGATAAAACCAGAACAAAGACAGAAGAACAGAAATTAAAAAAATATATCATATGAAGGGAAGTGAACTCCCTGCGAAGTAGTGAGATCAGGTGCCAAAGAAGAGCGTGCATCTCCTGTTTGCATGCAACACCCGTCATTTCACTTAGGTAGAAAGGTCACAATTGGTAACTCCCATAAACACCGTGTACAATCCACGACGGGCACGGCTGTTTCGCTTCATTTTCATCAAATATGTATACATGTACATTGTATATCAAAAATAGATTTCGAACGTTATATCTACTTTAATCGGCAAATAATGAAATCCGGAGCTCAAAATACTGTCTCATTTTGTATTCAACAGCTACAATGTAATCCTCTTTGCGCGAATTACTCACTGACAAAGAAATGAACATCGCTCTTGCTAATTTCGTTCCCAATTCTTGAATATTTCATTTGATCATATTAGAATACATTTTTTGGCAGGATTAAAGAGGAAAAATAGTCAAATTCGTTATAGTTTATGGTCTAAAAGATTGATCTTTACAAAAATGCATCCCCTTCCTTTTTTGGTTTTTCGTCTCTAGGGTAGTTCCCCTCCCGGAGATACAGAACCCCAGTTTTCCAGAAAATCTGTATCATGGATATACACCTCAGGTAAAAGTAGCATTCTGTATATCCGGGGGGGGGGACAATGTACAGTAAAACTTTTTCCGTTATCTATTAATTACTATGGGAAAAATACAAGTTTTGACCCAAATATTAGCTACATTATACAAAACAGATTCTGATGAGATGCCATACAGGCATAAATTTTACGAAGAATTTTTCTTTAAGCTTCCATTTTCAAAATCCCATATTACTGCTATTGAAAATAACATTCCTCTCGAGTTGTATGATACCTGTATATACGTCCCTGGTGGGGCTTTTAATGTATTGTTATGTATTAATTTGGTGACATTTTGGATGTATAATATAAAACGATAAATTCTATAAATTTTAGTCAATTTTCTATCAATTCATTTTATTTCAAGATTTGTGACATTAATTTGGACTTAATTCAGACACTAGAATAACATTTCAGCTCTTTACATGATCAATTTGTCTGTCTTTCATCTATTCTTAAAAGTGTTTGTTTTATCATTTCCTGAAGCTAAATTATCTCACTTTTGTCATTTCTTTATAATGCCGTGTTTCACATACTTCTTATTTACTATGTTTACTTCTTTTAATCCTTTAATTGTTTGTTTTGACACTTTCTTTGTTCTGGTATGAATCGGATTGAGAGTGAGTGATTTGAGCGCGAATGTGAGAATTCGAGAGTAAGTTTACCGCCACGGAGATGACCGGGCGTGATGTGCAGTAGTTGCGGAATTTCCGAACTCTGAAAAGAAATCGTTTTTACCCGCGCTGTGGACATTTCCGGATGCAACTGAAATATAATTTGGAGTGTGATAGAGATCATTGTTATCTGTTTGATTTTGATATTTCGGACATAATTAAACTTTTGAATATAGAACTCTCTCATTATTTGATCTTAGAGTCATATAAGGGACAGTGTAGTTTACATATGTGGCAGACGGTGGCTTGTACAGATAAAGGTAGCCTTGGATATCATCATCCCGTATAGTTCATAAGGCGGGCCCGTAGGTTGGGCTGTTGCCTCTGTAAAGCCGAATGACAGTTCGGTCCAAACTAATCATTTTTGTGGAGAAAGTTATATGTAACAATTGGTGGAGAATCCTAAGGGTAGTTTACCCGGGAGTAGTGCATAAACTTTGTGCTACTTGGATTTCGATTGTGTACCTTTCGCTCTACCAAAATTCCCCAAATCATTTTAATTTATCGTGCGAAAAAAATGGAATTAAGTCATCCTGTATGTTACCGATGCGGAGAAATTTTCGGACGTTTCCATCTGACAATTTGCAAAGGGTTTAACAGATCCTGTTTCAATTGCAACAAAATCGGACATTTGGCAAAAACTTGCAGGAACGCCAAGCCAAGTTCAGTATATGTGCAATCGATCAGAGTGATACAGCGCAAGTCCGACAAAAAGAAAGAAAGAGACCAGCGTCGATGGATGGAATTCACATCACGAAAATCGACGTTAGCGGAGCTACCATTTAGCGTCATATCGGAGCCTGAGTTTCGCGCCATGGAATTTGACAGTGCAGTTCCGACGCATGTGAAAACACGCCACGTATTGGTAGCTGACAACTTGAAGGTAAACATTTTGAATGAAAAAATCCAAGAGCTTATATCCACGAATGAAGATTTAATGAATGAAATTAAAACACTTAATGGTGAAAACTTATCTTTGACGGAGCGCCTGAGCGATATTGAATCTCAACAAAATGAGGAAGAAACTCTTCGAAAGACAATCAGTGATCTGCGAAATGTTCTTGTCAGCAAAAACAAACAAATCGAAAATCTGCAGTTATTGCTAAATCAGAGAATTGAAGAGAGAAATTCCAGAGGAAAATCATTCGATCAGTCTCGCGTATCTGTACCTTTAGAAGTCAACCAGCCTAGGCATCGCGGCGGCAAGACGACTTGTGGTCAGAAGAATAGACGAATCGTACAAAATAATGTTTTGGCCGCAAAACGTTCTTCTTTGTTGCCTGATGACTATAACAACAGAAAAGGGTCGCAAAATCATAATCGACCCTGAGGTCAGGGTCTTCCGGGAGACGGGAGGCATTGTTATGTATTAATTTGGTGACATTTTGGATGTATAATATAAAACGATAAATTCTATAAATTTTAGTCAATTTTCTATCAATTCATTTTATTTCAAGATTTGTGACATTAATTTGGACTTAATTCAGACACTAGAATAACATTTCAGCTCTTTACATAATCAATTTGTCTGTCTTTCATCTATTCTTAAAAGTGTTTGTTTTATCATTTCCTGAAGCTAAATTATCTCACTTTTGTCATTTCTTTATAATGCCGTGTTTCACATACTTCTTATTTACTATGTTTACTTCTTTTAATCCTTTAATTGTTTGTTTTGACACTTTCTTTGTTCTGGTATGAATCGGATTGAGAGTGAGTGATTTGAGCGCGAATGTGAGAATTCGAGAGTAAGTTTACCACCACGGAGATGACCGGGCGTGATGTGAAGTAGTTGCGGAATTTCCGAACTCTGAAAAGAAATCGTTTTTACCCGCGCTGTGGACATTTCCGGATGCAACTGAAATATAATTTGGAGTGTGATAGAGATCATTGTTATCTGTTTGATTTTGATATTTCGGACATAATTAAACTTTTGAATATAGAACTCTCTCATTATTTGATCTTAGAGTCATATAAGGGACAGTGTAGTTTACATATGTGGCAGACGGTGGCTTGTACAGATAAAGGTAGCCTTGGATATCATCATCCCGTATAGTTCATAAGGCGGGCCCGTAGGTTGGGCTGTTGCCTCTGTAAAGCCGAATGACAGTTCGGTCCAAACTAATCATTTTTGTGGAGAAAGTTATATGTAACAGTATATTCAAGGCAAATCCGCTTTAACAGATACATGTACTAGACCTATGAAATAAAACGACTAAGTATAAACCGTGCGTATTTTACAAACACGTTCAGACAAAAAACCAACATATCCACTTTTGCTGCTAATGTTGAAGTATTTTACAAATGATGTGCTAATGCAATGATTTTGCTTTGATTTTGATTTCTAAATATTAAAAATCTTATTTCAATATCAGTATTTGCAATTTGGCTGAGATTAATGCAAAATCATCTGGAAAATCGCACGTTCAATGTGAATTGGGATACAGTCTGCATCAAAGTTATGTGTTAAGCTTTATTTTTTACCTGAATACTTAATAGCAATTCTCTGTAAGAACCAATATAATTTCAATAGCACGTGGAAATAGCATGTCTCCAATTTTGGAGATTTGAAGGTGTATATGACGTACTGAGACAAAAATAAACTTCCTTTTTTACAAATTAAGTTTTCGTTGCCATGGAAACCATGTTTGAAATTTTACGCATCAATAAAATACTTGTTACATGTCATTTTCACAAGGCTCGTTTCAATGGTAACAGCTTTTCTGGTCCACTGAAATTTCCTTAATTTTTCTCTTTATATCTTTCATTATATAAATACTACACAAGGGGTATGCTTCCGCCCGCTTATCTTTTTGTCAGTATGTCCAAAATGTAAGCAAAAACCTATTTTGAAGAGGCCCTTTTTAAGACCGAAAAAGCTCCTTATTTAACATGATTTTGCTCAATTTTAAGGGCAAATAATCTGAAATGTCAGGCTAACTTGATTTTTACTGCCAATTATCTTTTGAGTTTAATCCTCGATCTTTAAGAAATTGTTAAAATTTGAGTGGGACCTCTTCACAATTTTATTATAAAGGATATAAAAAATGGCTACCATGGTTACATTCTGTTCAGTGCTATTACACATTGAGTAATTAACTGGTAAATTTTTAGTTGTCCGTTAAATATTTTTAAGCAATTTTTCATCAGTGCATATAAAAGAGCATTATTGATCTTGAATGCAATTCACAAAATTTGGAAAAATTCTGTGATTTTTAAAAAATATGAGAGGCAGTTACTCATATACGATGTGGTATTAGGTAAAACAAACACATACATAGTGATTTTGGATATATCCCCTACTTATTGACCAAAGTTGCAAAAAATCTCTGATATCCTTGATTTGTAGCTAATATTTCATGCATACATATACAAAAATGTGAGATTATCATGATTTTTGTCTGGGGCTTATTTCATTAGGAGAAATGTTCTGAACTAAAAATTGTAATGTTTTTCCACCTATCGGTCCTAATTTTAGAAAGAAGTATTTTGGATACAAATATATGACAGTCAAGCCTAAAATAAGTAACAATAAATAACCAAAAAAATGCAAATTTTATTGAAATTGGAAACTATATTTTGAATTGACCTTGAACTTAGAGTCAATGACCTTGACAAATTTTATTGAATTTGAAGCATTTAAGATTTGAACTACTTGGTGAGTGTCACTGCTGGTGGACCAAGAGTCCCCGACGGCACATGTAGCCAAGTTCGATCAACTTCGGTTGATCGTCTGTCTCTTCAACGCATTTGAAATTTACCGTTACAAAATTTCTTGAAATTTCTAAAACATGGGTCCTGTAGCATCTCATCCCACCCATTCTGCTACGTCTTTTGGTACATTTTTGGACATGTGGCTATGTACTTATTTTTATTCCCATAAGAGAGGGTTCTTTCTGTTATTTTGATTGGATAAAGTTTTAAATATGAATGTGAGTGTCATTTACAAATGCTACCATATATGTTTGTACGATAGCGCGTCCAACTTTTCAAAAACAATCAAATTTAGTACAAAATATTCATCTCTTAAAACTACTTGTTTTTGTCGAAATGCCGAAGGCAAAACCCCCAATTAACTATCATGATAAAGACATCAAACAGCTTTGGGACTCTTTGAGGTTCAAGAACTGCATCCATCAGATTTTGTCCATGAGTATATGCATTTTCAACTTTTGAATTGATGTTTGATTCTAGAATTTTTTTATGCACTATGTTAGTTTTGTATAAAACATGGATGTTTATGTTTTCATAACTTTCTCAAATTGCATCTAATTTATATATCTTTTAAAAATAAATAATGATTGACCTGGCATATAGAAGCATTTTAATACCTTTCTCGACGAGATATGTGGTTATTGTTATTAGGAAGGACTTCAGGAAACGGTTATTTGAGTGTTGATTGTATTCAAATTTTAATGAATAAACAAAGAATACTTTAATGACGAAAATAAAGGTAAAGATTTTCAGTTTTTTCAGCATTTCAAGTTCGCTGTAAACTCGATTGGAAAAATACATGTTAGCTCTGTAATCTGTATTTGGTATTGTTTAATAAGGAGATCTTCAATAGATAGCAGCAGAAACGGCAAACGATAGGACACTTTGCGAGGGGTCTGTTTTAAATATTTTCCCTGACATAGTACATGTAACTTTCATACTCTTTTGGCATATTACATTGCTTAGATTTGAGGATCACTGACGAGGGTTAAGTACCCGAAACGTGCATGTCTGGTCCATGTTGCCAATTTATCTGTTCTTAAATGATGCTATTAAATTTGAAGACGTTTACATTGTCGCCATAGCAATTTTTATATAGACATGGCCCCAGACAGTGCATGCATTTTATATATTATTTTCATTTTCTTGCGTGAACATCGACGGCGGGTGCTGCTTGCCAACAGGGGATGCTTACTCTTCCCGGGCACCTGGTTCCATCTCTAGCTTGCTAGGGATCCGTCGATGCTCAATTTGATGCTCTATTGTGAGTGCTGTTGAGATTATCGTCAGGATTTTCTTTAACTCATTTGCTTTTTGGATGGCTTGTGTGTGTTGGCCGAAACTGTTCTATCATATAAAGAAGCAATCATGGTAATTCAGGAATCACCCGGCACGATTTCCAGAGGACTAATCACTATGCCTGAATCTTATATTTTCAACCCTAAAATAGACTTCGGGGTGCCACGTGATCAACCGAGAGCAAATCGTAAATTTTCAAAATGGCTTTTCCATTCGGAGAGACGAAGAGCAAGCATGGAATAGACCATTTTCCGATCTTGTTAGAAAGCATAAAATGTCCGAGTCAACATCTTTTGGCGTTATTTTGCATTATGAAGTCACTATCAAAGGACGCAATTCCATTGAGACGTAACAATGAAAAAGTGCGCGAAAATTGCCTGTCTTGGACATTTTTCGTCTTTTTGTCATTCATTATGAATTTTGGCAAGTGACCGATTCAGGCCATACCATTGATGATAAAGCTTGACACGGTAAAACGTGACTACGGACCATTTATTTATGTTCTGTATAGGACGGATCATTACAGTCAATGGCTTTCCGGGGAAAGCGTTGATTCGCTTCTGTTATTTTCTGTTGAAAATCGTCTTATTTAACAATGCCAAATGCAAATAACAGAGTTTTGTTTCAGTCGATTTTAACAGCGATTTTTTCAGTTTTGTTTCAGTTTCGATTTTTTCAGCGACCATAAAAAGTGTCGTTCATGTGGGTATTCATCAGTACGTAACGTTACATGAACTTCAGAGGAACTTACAGCCTCACGACCAAACAAGCAAGGGACACGAGAACAACCAAACAAACAACGCAATGAGACAAAATAGATCCTCCTTCATTCGCCCGGTGAATACGTTACTCGTCCGTTGATCTCCGTTGGTCTCAGTTCTGATCAACGGAAGGTTTCGAGAGTGTTAAAAATTCCAAATGGCAATCACAAACCAAGGCATACTTAACCTATTCGTTGGTATCCGTTCTGTCAGGCACAGGTCCTTTAGAACTCCAGAAGCTGTTCTGTGGGTATTCGTCGATGTCTATTGAGTGTCCCTTGATTTTTGGACCTTAATATCAAAAACACCATTTTTGAACCTAAATATCAAAATTACAAACGGAAAAAATTCATACAAGTATTTATGACGAAAGAAATGATTTTGGATTCAAAATAGTAAATTTCCCATGGCTTGATTGTGACGTTCCCAGACTACCGTCATACGGCATTTACATATCACAGCTCATCCGGTACGCTAGAGCGTGCACTAATGTTTTGGATTTTCATAGTAGAAATTTACATATAACCAAGAAACTTTTAGGTCGCTTTCATAAACAAGTAAAGACTTTTTGGAAATTTTACAAAAATTACAGTCAGCTTCTATTAAAGTTCGGACCTATACAAGCAACACAGTATATTACTTTGGATACTTCACAGCCTGCATTCTATGGTGACATAATAAACAAAATTAAAAAGATCAAAGGCAGACAGCATAGCCATCGAAATTGCGTCAGAAACATCAAACGCCTTTTATACCGTGGACATGATCCTGATGTCACCAGACGGACACTCGACATGGTGCTGGACCAATCTACAGCCTTGTACCAGCGCATCTTTAAGACTTGCACTCTGACCGAGAAAATGTAATTCATATACTTTATCCTGAGATACATAGTTTCTCCTTCGATGACTTGGTTCCATTTTTGAATGAGCCTCTAGGCCTGCATTATATTCGTACCAAATTATACTCTGTTCCTTTACGGAAGTTACACGAAATCTACGATTATACGAAGCACCTCGCATATACCGATACACGTTCCCAAGAATACAGACTACAAGGAGTCATCTTGGACATTTCTACTTTTCGTTTATTTCAAGCAGTTAGATCAGATAAATCAGAGGAGAAAACAAACCGCCCTTTCATTAAAGTAAGATTTGCAAACAAAGGTATTGATAACTTGAATCTTGGTCACATTTTGAATCACAAAACTGTCACAGAAAAAATCCCACCATATTTCAAAAGAAAAGAAACTCCTTGTATTTCCTATAGCTACACACCAACAGTTGCATCTAAAATTTACAATTACAAACGATTCCTGCAGTGTATTGATTTAAGTAATCCCTCACTACATCCACTTCCCTGCGAATGTTCTTCATCGGATTTCAACTACTCTCCTTGTGGACACGTTATTACTGGTGACCTTAGTATAGTCAAGAACGACAAGTTGAGACAATTGTTAAAAAAGGGCTCCAAATACAGAGAAAGTATGTCCTTTAAGCCCCTGTCACACTGTGGCGAGTTCGACCTACGAGTTGTGGCGAGTTGCAACTCGCCACAACTCGTCATTTGTCGCATGGAACTCGTACAGATGTCTTCACATGTCGAAGAAATGTCGCCTGATGTCGCCAGAACTCGGCGTGAGACGGCGAGAATTTTAAACGGTTTAAAATTGTCGTGCGAGTTTTCATGTCGTGCGCATGTCGAGGAGATATCGAACAGAGGTCGAACAGATGTCGCATAAACTCGTACAGGCATCGTGTGCATGTCTTTACTTCTCGTCGCTTCTGGCCATGAATCAAACTCGTGCGAGAAGGGCTGAATTTATATACGACTTAAAACGACATGAGTACGATGTCTGCACGACATCATGCGAGTTGTACCGACCTCTTCTCGACACCTGCACGACTTTGTACGAGTTCTGCTCGACACTGTCTCGACATTTTCTCGAGTTCTGCCGAGTTGAGTACTTAAATCCAGTCTTCCTCTGCAGCATTCATAAATGTTTTCACTGTCATGGTATAGCAATGATAGAGAACAAAAATA
Organism: Pinctada fucata; assembly: GCA_028142955.1. Classification (NCBI taxonomy): domain Eukaryota; kingdom Metazoa; phylum Mollusca; class Bivalvia; order Pterioida; family Pteriidae; genus Pinctada; species Pinctada fucata. The sequence continues at coordinate 29,617,105 of AP027113.1, read as the reverse complement.
AAAGAGGCCCAGGTGGGCTGACATGTTCAAGGCGTACACGAGCTTAATACACATACTAACTCCCTAACTCCAGAAGAATCCAATTAATCGTGATAAGTTTGTAAATGTTTACAACCTCTTACATCATTTTATCCTAATACACAAAAAACAAGGAAACAGTCCCATCTTTCATCTATGGCAGATTTATCTTCAAGTTGGTATAAGACATTGAGCACCTACTATACCCGTATACGATCTTGTAAGTCCATTTTATTGCATTTAAAAAAAGATTAAAACGATAAATTTATCAATCATAATTTTTCAAGCTGACAGGATTATAAAAAATAGATAACTGTAGATACAAAAAGTTTTTCTATTCATATTCTGGTTGTATTGAAAAAAGATAATGGAAAAGAACAAGACACCCCCCCCCCTTCCCTTGGCAGAATAGTTAGTACTTTATGGTACATTGTACGTATTATAATTTTTAGCTTAAATAATGTTGATAGTTATTAAAAAAGGAAAGAAGAAGACCTCAATTTTAGCATGTACATGATCAAATTCAAAAGAGTCCATAATTGGCTCTTGAATATAACAATCTTGAATCTGCATCCATCTTGGACTCTCAGATTCGTTACTTTTACTAATAGATCCCTTCTGCGATTGTAGAAGATATTTTTTCAACAGATTTTGCATCGTCCAGATGAAGATGATTAAGAAATGAAGATGTATCGTGTTATTTACATTTTTAAAGCTTGTACAGACCAATTCATTCAAATTTTTCAGCAGTCTTGAGGAAGAAAACGTGAGTCGATACACGTAAATCATACAAAAGGAAGACATCTTGTCGACGGTCAAAATGCTACAATAATGACAATACCAATCCCTGTCAAGGGCTTTCAGATCGGGTGAGCTAAAAAGACTTTAACACAAATTTACACCAAATTCATAATGTGTTGACATAACTCGTACACTTCTCGTACTCAGCTCGTCATAACTCGTACTTATCTCGTGCTTAACTCGTAGGCATGTCGCCACATCTCGTATCAACTCGTACAAAACTCGTACTTAACTCGTATCTTCTCGTACCAAAGTCTTCGTTTGTCGAGAAGATGTCGTGTACAAATCGTAGAGTGTCGCCGAATGTCGTACTGTTCTCGTAGAGATATCGAGCGAATGTCGAGCCCATGTCGTAATCACAAAAAATCAAGACTAACTCGGGGAAATTTCGGCGAGTTATAACTCGCCAGCACTCGTACAAAACTCGTAGCTCCAATTCGCCACAGTGTGACAGGGGCTTTACATAGAACCAAAATGTCAAAATTATCATGGACTCTTGTGAGGAATATGCAAGACGTTGGGCAAAGAAAGAGGATGTACAATTCGACACCCTTTCCGAATGGATAAAATCAATCAGAGGGTTACTTTTATCTAGAATTAACCGATTAAAATCAACTGTGAACACCAGATTCGTGTCTATATTTAAAGACCCTGATGTTATCAAAGAGCTTACCTACCTCCAAGAACATTATGCCATCACACCAGCGGACAAAGCCTCAAATAATTACACATTTACTTGCAAAAAGTACTATTTCGACAGTCTAGTTAAAGAGTTGGGTTTAAATTCGACACCTGGAAATCCCACTTACACCCCAACAAACCTTTCTGCCTCTGAAATAATAGATAACCACAAATCAGCTCTTGCTTCCTTTGGCTTCGACACTACCAATTTAGATTTAGATTTACCATACTTATACTGCATACCTAAAATGCATAAGAATCCGTACAAACAACGTTTCATCGCTGGTTCCTCAAAATGTTCTACCAAATCTGTATCGATCTTACTCACCAAAGTTTTATCTGAAATCAAATCTGGGCTTCAAAAATATTGTTCGACAGTATATTCTCGCAGTGGTATCAACCAGATGTGGATTTTAAAGAATTCGAAGGAACTTTTAGAACATCTGAAATCCACTCATTTTAGTAAAGTCCATTCGATCAAAGCCTTTGGTTTTTCGACACTTTACACTACAATGCCACATTCTAAATTGAAAGAAAGACTCGCAAAAATTATAAGTAATTCGTTTACAAGTAAGAACGGTAATCGCAAATACAAATTTATTGTTGTAAACTATGACAAAACCTACTTTGTAAAAGAAAAGTCCGATTCTGAAAATAAGTACACTGAAACAGACATTATTCAGATGTTAAACTTTCTGATCGACAACATTTTTGTGGTGTTTGGAGGAAAAGTCTTCCAGCAAATTGTCGGAATTCCAATGGGGACCAATTGTGCCCCACTCCTTGCCGACATTTTCCTTTACTCGTACGAAGCTGAATTCATTCAATCTTTGGTCTCTGAAGGGAAAAGATACTTAGCTTCTGACTTAAACTTCACTTACAGATACATAGACGATGTGTTGTCCATCAATAATCCAAAATTCGCGGATTACCTGAGCAGTATCTATCCTTCGGAGCTTGAAGTCAAAGAAACTACAGAGACAAATAATTCAGCATCCTATTTGGTCATAATGTTGTTCTACGACACTGATGGTCACATGAACACCTCACTCTATGACAAACGTGACGACTTCAATTTCAGCATTACAAACTTTCCTTTTCTGAGTAGCAACATCCCTTCATCGCCTGCTTATGGCGTGTTCATATCTCAGTTGATACGCTATGCCAGAGCAAGTACCAAATATACGGATTTTGTTCTGAGAGCTAGGCGTCTTTCAGATAAGCTTCTCAGTCAGGGATATGTTTGTGACCGACTAACATCGTCACTGAGGAAGTTCTACGGTCGATATGGGGAACTCGTCATACACTATGATGTCCCACTTTCCAGAATGGTGGATGATATTCTGTCATAGACCGTTTGAACCATCAAAACAAAGATTGTACTCTATATCTTCCATAATGGAAGTAACCGGATGTGACAGTTCTACCGAATTGAAGCGACGGGTGTTGCATGCAAGCAGGAGATGCTTACTCTTCCTGGGCACCTGGTCTCACTCTCATATCGGGAGTTCGCTTCTTTTCATATGGTGGATGTTTTTGTTTGTTTGCTTTGGTTTCTGTTTTATCCTGATTTTGTATGCCTTCGGTTTCTGATTTTCTGGGTTATCGATTTTGTGCTGTAAACAGGGATATGGTTATTATCCATATTTGTCATTTCCTAATATGAAATGTTAAACGTCTTCAAATTCAATAGCAACAAGAAAAAATTCTAAACACCAGCGATACAAGTATTCTTTTTAATGATAATCAATCCAAAAAAACCTGAAGATAAGGAATTTCGATTCATTTGCCGAAACACTGCGAAGGATGTCTCCGGATACCTAAACGGCAATCAGTATAGAAAAAAAGCAAGGTGTTTCCAATCGAAATACATTTTACATTACCATATTTTCAATACACTATATGCGCATCAAATCTGCAAAGGTGAAAGTCTAAACATGACATAAACTGAAAGCCAATAATGTATATGTCCTAGTTTTGGGTAAACTTTTATGTATTAAGATTAGTTGCATAAGGTGTGAATATAATACATCAAAAGGGTCATTCAATCAAATACGAATTAAAGAAGGTTTAAAGCGTGGGAAAATGTTCAATATCAATTATGATGAGTTTTACCTTCGTTGTATTATATGTTAAAATTCAGCATGTTCATACTCCATGGCCGTATTATACTGAACCACATAAGGGATGAGTCGCAAAGGATGTTTTTGTAATACGTTGGTAGTAAGCAAAGGGAATTTCAGGATAGGTATATAGAACTTTTAAAAATTGCAGCATTCGTCAATCAGTTTAGAAGCAAACAATCATGGCTAAAAACATTCTAACAATAAACAACTGTGGGTATCAACTGGCTACATATGTTTAATTTGCCATGTGAGTGTAAGAAATGAAAATACTCTGAAAAGGTTATTATGTATTCGATCCTAAAACTAGTCAGTGGAATCTAAGAATTTTCCAGTCCCTTCAATATTAACACGGTATGAAACCGACAGTAACTGAAATCAAATGAGATAAACTCTTGTTTGTCGGAGTATATCAAAATGTTTTTGTTTAGCATAATACGGAAGTGTTCCAACTCTATACTTTCTTGAAGAAAATTTTAAACCAATTTGCATGCACCAGACGAGTGTTTCGGATCTTAAATCCTCATCAGTGATGCTTCCAGCCATAGTGTTTTTCATAAGCCGCCCAAATTCATTTTACTGGCGCCCTCTGGTTAAAGCACGTTGCTTTTGTTTCATATAGAGAATAAGTGTCTTCATTTGTGTTGTGTTACGGGGATGCAACACACAGCAAGTGCATTTATAGTACATGCAATGCGCGTTAGCGCATTTCACGCGATAGATGCATTTGCTGTGTGTTGCATACCCGTCACAAAACACAAATTATGACATTGATCATTCATTTTTTCCAATATATATGCACCACAGTTGTCTGTTTCATTTTTGATTTCTGAAATCGCGGGGTTTATTTTTTTGGGGGGGGGGTAACAGGTTGACGTTAATATTGATGTCATCGCGGGTACATCGCGAATTACATTGTGTATATATATATAGCCATAAATGTATTGAATCGATGACAATATATATGGATCTGAACGGTATCTATATAAATTTTATCAGGGATAACACATGTTCGATATTTAAATTGTAAATATCTCATAATTGTTTCTTGGGCCGAAGAGAAAATACAAATGGTGAAAATATGTATTTGAAGAGCGATTTTCTCAACATGACCTTAATTTTAAAGCTATGACTACAGGGAAATAATATAGATATATAATAATTTATCAAATGTCTCGATGGGGAATTTACGCAAATAATTTGAGTCAATTGTCGAAACTCCGTGAAAACAGGCGAACGATGTCGCCGAATAACCAATAGTGCATCTGCAGAGAAACAAAGATGGTGTTTGTAATTTTCAATATAGCAATAATTTTTCCAAATAACAAATTAGTACATCATATGCGCATCAACAAGTTATGCTCGAGGTCGAAAAAGAGACATGATTTTTAAATTCAATGGCACTATGTATTTGCCTAAATTATTCGTCAATTATGATGTATTAAGATAAGTTGCAAAGGTGTGCATATGATATATCAAAAATATCATTAAATCAACTATGGATAAAAGGGGGGTTTAAAGTGAGGGAAAACTTTCAGTATCAATTATGATGAATTTTAACTTCGTTGCTTAATATGTGTAAATGCTGCATATTCATACCTCATCACAGTATTAAACTGACACATAAAGGACGAGTCTAAAAGGATGTGTTTGTAATACGTTGATGGTAAGAGAACTTAAATTACAGCATTCGTCAAATAGTTTAAGAGCAAACATGGCTAAAGCCATTCCAACAATGAACAACTGTGGGTATCAACTGGCTACACCTTCCCCTCTTCTACAGGACTGGTTAGAGTCATATGATGGGGTTCATCCTCTGTTAGATATTGGTTGTGCCTATGGGATCAACACTTTCAAGGCTTTGGAGAAAGGAATTCCGACAGTTGCACTCGATCCTGAAGAAAAACACCTGGAGATACTCCGTCAGAATTTGGATGAGGATGTTTCTCATTTGATCTCAATTACCATTGGTTCTATACCTTATAATTTTGGTTTTCCAAATAAATATTTTTCCGGAATTCTTTGCTCTGAGGTGCTGCATTTCTTGAATGGAAATGAATTGGAGGATTCTCTTGCAATCATAGAGAACGCATTAGTCCCCGGGGGCAAACTGGTTCTCACAATGCTTTCCGATAAATACATAGAAAAAGTCGATGGGGAAAAGTTTGTGAAATTCCATCGAGATTTAAAAGCTGGATCAAAATGGCCTGGAGTATTTACCGTCGACGAGGATTATCTATTGAAGTCTTCGAAAGTTATCCGAAGCGAAACTGTGAAAGCGGAACTAAGAACTATCATGCCTTCCGTTTTCCAGGTATGTTCTATTTCACAGTTGACGGATGAACTCCAGCGTGTCGGATTTCATATTCTTCACGCAAGTCTAAGCGAACACGATGGACACCCAGATGAAGAAGGTTTTGAAAAATGGCCAGGACATACACTGATGATTGTTGCAGAAAAGAAAAGGATTGACTTCTAAATATTAAACAATCGTGAAAGGAGACTGTACAATAAATTTTGGGGTTTTGCATCATAATAATCATTTTTATTGCAATATCAATCTTGATATGTACATATGATGGAGCTAGTTCAGTACTTTATTTATCCCGCAGTAGTTTTTCATACAAATTTTGAATAACATGACTCAAAAAGCAAAGTTTAATATAGTGCTTAATAGCATGTAATTAAAATGTAACTCCGTTCCTGGTCAGCATACTAGTATAACAGATGAAATGTAAGCAAGTTGTCACCGTAACACTCATGTCAGGTCATAATGGTCTGAAAGATTTTGAATCTCTTTTTAGCTCACCTGAGCCAAAGGCTCAAGTGAGCTATTGTCATAGCAATCCGTCTGTCGTCCGTCGACGTCGTCGTCGTCCGTCGTCGTAATCTTTTCACATTTTCAACCTCTTCTCCAGAACCAATGAAGGGATTTGGATGAAACTTGGTAGGCATGAAGTACTAATGGTCCTATAAAAATGTTGTTGATTTTCGTCCGGATCCGTCAACAGGTGGCGCCACCAAAGGCAAAAGTAGGTCACAGGGTGTACCCTCCTTTGACAAACTTCTTCTTCAGAACCGAAGCATGTATCGACAAACCGGAAGCATCAGGATGATCTAAAGAGATGTCTTAAAGTGATATTAGAACATATGAGATAATACTTTTACCTAAAACTTTCCATAAAAATAAACCTTAATACGCCAAAAAAAATTTCAGCTCTTACCGCACACATACGTAAATCAGTTTTGAAGTTGCTATTTTTAGCCATTTACAGAAACCCTGATTCTATAAATGAGCACTTCCGGTAAATATGATGGAGACACTGATGACGTAGAAAGTTGTACACGAAAGACGAAAGTAGTGTAAACAATGCAATGTTCTGTTGAGGTATTGAAGCTGAATTCGCATTTAATTTGCTCAGTTTCACATCTTTTGATGATTTCTTGATCATGTCGAGGATTAATATGTAAATATTAATGTTAGTAATTTGCATGCGACCGAGCATCTGTCCGTGAGAAAAAAAGGGGGAGGGGAAGGGGGAAAGGGTCTTGGGATGGACGATTTCACAATTGATGTCACATCATATTTTCTGTCTCTTCTATTTTACTGTTTGTTCTAAACACGTACGATTTGAAACAATGGTTGAATATACAGCCCGACGTGTTTCAAACGCAGAAGGGAGGGGGGGGGGAGGAAACTTGGCCGGAATGCGTGCGACTGGAGATTCAGACCGGGAGCCCCCCTGCCCATTCTTTTATTGAGCTTAGTGTACAACATAGTATTACTTATATTTATATTGTCATATACATTCACTTTAATGACAAATGACAGATGGAGATATCTTTGGCATAGACGGATTCAGGAATTTAAAATAGGGAGGGCGGATCACAGTGAACACCGAAAACAATCTTTCTGAGAAGCGTAGAAAGGGGGTGAGGGATAAATAACTAAAACAAAACATTATTAATTTATTTTTACATATATTTTTTAAAAATTCATCTTTATAAATAATTATTTCAAAATTCACCTGCATTGGTGCAAGGGATATAGGGTAGACCTTATTTCACGAGCTCCTCAGTGGGTATTTAAAACACTCAGTAAATTTGAATATTATTCTGAGGAGTTCGATGTCACGGATTCTATTTTGATTAAAATAAGGATAAAATTTTATTCTATCAATATATATGGTCACAATTTTAGGGATTAACAACGAAAAACGATTCGATATTATTCTTTTTTTTTTCTATACTTATGGTCACGGCTAGCGGTTTTTATGGAATAACATAATAATATAAAAGAACGAAGCAATGAATTTATATCTGAAAACATTTTTGAAATACGTTTTCATGAGAGGCAATTGATGATAGAAAAGATTGGATGATCTCTCTCTCTCGCGCGCTCTCTCTCTCTTTCTCTCAACGAATCAAAACGGACAAATGTGTGTGTGGGGGGGGGGGGTACCCCCGCAAACCACGATCTAATATTCGGCATGTGCTAGATCCATAATTCCATATGTAGATACAGAATCTTTCAAAAATATTGGCCAGCACGATTATTTTTCTTAATCAGAATATAAATTATGTCAAATTTCTTCTGTCCTGAATCTAAAGGTGATCGCGACCCATGAGCATGTTTAGAAATGGTGCGCCCTTTAAATTTTATTTTATTTATTCATTATTTATTTTTATTTATTTTTTTTTTTTTTTTTTGCTCAATAAATAAAAAAACTATGTTTTAGATATTGATTTTTTTATTCTTAAAACGGTAAACACATGCGTATACACATGTGCGTGAACAGGCAATCACTTTGTCGTGTACAACTTATGACGTCATGTACTGAGACCCACGAAGAATACAGTCGATCCCGAAAATTTATTGGGTAAATTGACAAAAATGTCGATTTCCTCTAAAACCAGGATTTTTTTTTCTGTGGTTACAGCATGAAAAATTTCATTTTTAAAGAGCTAATGCTATATACTATTTTCACAGATGTTCTAATATCACTTTAAGAAGTGTTGTTATTTTTGGTTTCACTTCGAAGTCAAATTTTTGACGCGTTTTTGACGTCTTTTCGGACTTAGTCAGAAATGCACGTTTTTGCACTATTTCTTTAAATAACTCAATAAGTGTATGTTTTTACACACTCCTTTACTGCATATTTATCATATTTAGCTTACTTGATGCTTTGATATGTATTTTATGCTTAGATTTTATTTTTTGATTTTTTATGAATTTTTTTCTTATGTAAAAAGGAAGGGGGGTGATTTTCAAATATTTTCTGCTTCTATTCTATAACCACTTTTCAGATTGTCATGACATTTTGTAGGTATGAGGTACTCATGCATGGTACCCTACAAGTGAAAGAACATTGTCAAGATATCCACTTTTGGATTTTTAAGGAATATTTTTTAAGATTGTACATAGGTATAATGTATGTTTTCCATGCCCAATGGACCCATGGGGAGTGGCTTCAAACCCCGGCGGGACCCCAACAAAAATTTTTTCCCTTTGTCAGTTTTTTTTCTTCTTTTTCGTTACAAATGAAACTGTGAAAGAATTTTGTAAAAATATCATCTTTTATATTTTTAATGATTTTTAAAAAAGGGACAAGCTAGTTTAGCTTTGTGTACTTATTTTCGTATGTCGAAATAACTTGGCCACTCCGAATTTATTTTAAGATGTTGAATTTTTCCATACATGCATATTTCATAACAATTTCCCTATTTAATGATTATTTTCTCTCTTTTATTTCTGTATCTATGGTCAACAAAGTCGCCATATACATGTATCTTGTGTTACAGATTTGATTGGTTCAATACCTCCATGCCCCTTTGGTAGGGATAACTACAGGAAATAAAACTGCACACTATTTCACTAAAAGTTTTGACTGACTTGAAATGCCCGGAAGTCTGTAAAATTGGTCTTTTTCGCTTGCGAATCATAATTTGCACGCAAAAAAATGAAAAGAAAAGGGGGGGGGTCATGTATGTCCTCTTTTCGCAAATTTCACTTTTTTTACAGAAACTCTCCATTCTCATCGAAAATGTTCCAAATTTTACATATTTTCAAATCGATCTGTAAATTGCATAAAAGACAAGATCAAGTTCGAAGTTAAATTTATCACGACTACTGGTCATATTTTATCGATTCAATATGCTTAAAATACATTTCCAATGTTTTTTACCAATGGTGTGACACCTTTTATTCTGTACTGTTCACCAGTCAAAACAGAGGGGAATCCCCGCGAAAAGTTACAACTGTAAACAAAGTCGCCGTACTTTAGATTTGATCGGTTCAATTCCTCCACAGCCCTTTAGTACTGCGATACATTTCAGGAGATACAGTGCAAACGGAATAGATTTTTATTTAATGTGCATTATACTTGGAACACTTTCATAATGGTTATCATTCATGTACTTGGAACACTTGCATATACTTGTTATCATGTATAAAGTTTGCTCGAATTTCCTCTGTCTGAGACTCTCTTAGATGAAGTAATTTACGGACTGATTTCTTGAAGAAACGTCTAATGAGTAATCTCTTCCTCTGGATTTTGAGAATGCATAGGACATTTAATATCTGAAATTCTTGAAAATGAATAATTCAGTTCAGAGTTCCTGAAATCTTCCAATGAAATGTTGGACCACAGGCAGGAAGCTGTTGTTTTAATAGAGAAAATAGATTATTATTCACAACCTTAAGCCACTGTGTTCGACATCTTGTATGTATAATATTTCTAAGAGGAACACAGAGGCCTGAGGTAGTGTTAATAATAAAACGATTTCTCTCATAAAACGACAAGTTCCTGTGGTAAGACATTTGGGAACTTTTATCTGTCCAAATAATAGATACAACATGAGTTTTTATCGGACCAAATAAATTTTTGTCGGCAAATCCGATGCAACCGATACATTTCATGAACTCTCTCCGCTAACAACTTGTCCGTTTAACAGACCTATGACGAGGTAAAACAATTAGTTAACAGTAAATAACGATGTCGTAGGTCTGCTAGTTGGACAACCTTAACAATATCATAGGCCTTTTAATTTGCTTCCCTAAAAGCAGCATACACCAGAATATGGTGTATAAAAAACTGCGAAACCTAGCGAAACCACTTGAGTTGTTGAACAGCGTATGCTGAAATGCGACGCTCCTTCTCGCCTGTTGAATTTGCATAGGCAAAAAGCGCCGCATTTCAGCATCTTTACTGAAATTATTTGTTCAAGTGTCTATACTGGGTCATGAGGTTTGATACACCGTACACTGCTTTTTGGAAAACAAATTGGCCCAATTTCTTCACAACTCACTTGAATTGATATTGGATTTAAACGATTTTGACTGTACGTTACATGTATTAAGATGAAATCAATACTAGTCAAAGGCATTCATAGATTTCAGTATACTTTAATATAAATAAAGGCAAAACCGAAAAATCTCTTTTTTTATGCTCCTGGAATAAAAGATTCGGGAGCATATAGTTTTTGGCATATCCGTCTGTCTGTTTGTCTGTCTGTTTTCCGAAAAACTTTAACATTGGGCATAACTTTTGAATGAAAGCTGGTGATAGAGGTTTCATATTTCACATGTGTATTCCTTGTGACAATACCTTTCCATTGATACCAAAATTTTGACCTCGTGACCATAACCTTGACCTTTGACGTACTTTTCAAAAACTTTAACATTGGGCATAAGTTTTGAATGGTTAGTGATAGGGCTTTCATATTTTACATGTGTATTCCTTGTGACAAGATCTTTCCATTGATACCAATATTACGCTGACCCTGACCTCTCACATACTTAACAGAAAATGGCCTTTACCTGTATACTAACAAAGATGCCACCGGGGGCATTCTCGTTTCACAAACACAGGCTTTATAATTTCTGGCAGTCTAGCTTTCAATAATGAAATGTTTGGTGTTCAATTCTAAATGAACTCAATTTATGAAATAATTTCATTGTTTTATTCTTTTTCTGCTGCACATTAATGTGGAATTTTACAATATGATTTTATTTTTGATGTTGCATAATTGAACTATACTAGCTGGGCATATGACTATGGCCCACTTTATCCGTCTTTTCAAATCAGTAAAAAAGTTATTGTTTTGAAATGTGAATTCTTGTTTGTACTTTTAAAGGTTGTCTAAAAAAAAAACTTCTCTGCATCCGGCAAAAATCTTTTTAGAAAGGTTGTGGGCTAAAATCCTGGTACTGGCACTATCAGTATTCAATGTCAATTAGAGCGTGCAAGGGTATCAGGTGAGCGTTGTGCCCCCTGGGGCTCTTGTTTCACTTCGGAATGTTGTTCGGAATGTCTTACTTCGGAGTGTTGCTCGTTATGGGGTTCTCAACCGTTCCGATGGGAATTCTCACGATTTGGCCTTTGCTACCTTCTCGACTTTGAGACTGAATAATTGTTAGGTAAGGTACTTCTTTGATGTTTATTTAAGGACTTTTGGTTAACAATTTTGGTATTAACGGAAAGGTACTTCTTTGATGTTTATTTTACTTATTTTACGTTAATTTGATTAAAGCAGCACGTTCCGCCTTCAGACGAAAATATGCTTCATAAAAAAATGGGGGAAATCTTTCCTAGATGGTAGAAGTTAAAAACTTTCCTTTAATATCAAAATTGTTAACCAAAAGTCCTTAAATAATCAAAAAGAAGTACCAAAACAGTTATTCAGTCTCAAAGTCGAAAAGGCCAAAGGCCAAATCGTGAGAATTCCAATCGGAACACTTGCAAACCACGGAACGAAGATCATTTCGAAAAGAGACCATGTGCATGCAACACCCGTCGCAACAGCTCCATGTTATCGTTATTGTTAAAGTTATCACAATAAATGAATTTAAAAACGAATTTTTGTGGTGCCACAAAAATTGCCCATGTTTGGGATAGAACAGCCCTTGCGCGTGCGCGACGGCTCGTCATGTGGTACAAATCAAAACAAACATGGCGAATTGCGTACACCCTCTTTGAAAAGAGTGAAAAACATGCTGATACTCAGATTTGAATAATGAAAGAAGAAGAAAGGAGATCGATTGTGAAAGAGCAATGCGGAAAGTATACATTAGATACATGTACCAAATGAATATATGGAATTCGGTGAAAATATGAGTTAAATCTTGTAACACACCACGAAAGAGCAGATATTTTGCTGGAAAAGTAATTCAGATTATTTATAATCGGTCCTAAATCGTTTGATACGCATCATTTTCAAAAGTTCTTGAAATTTCTAAAATATGGGTCCTGTAGCATCATATCCCACCCATCCTGCTACGTCTTTCGGTACATTTTTGGACATAATAATTTTCGCACTCTTTACTCATATTACATTGTTTAGAGTGAAGATCACTGACGAGGGTTAAGTACCCGAAACGTGCATGTCTGGTCCATGCTGCAAATTTATTTGTTCTTAAATGATGCTTTGAATTTGAAGACGTTTAACATTTGTACTACTTGGTGAGTGTTACTACTGGTTGACAAAGAGTCCCTGAGGGCATATGTAGCCAAGTTCGATCAACTTTGGCTGATCGTTTGTCTCTCCAAAGCATTCTAATGTTTCTGTTACCAAATTTCTTGACATTTCTGAAACGTGGGTCCTGTAGCATCATATCAAACCCATCCTGTAACGTCTTTCGGTAAATTTTGGACATAATAATTTTCACACTCTTTGGTCATATTACATTGCTTAGATTGAGGATCACTGACGAGGTTTAATACCCGAAAGTGCATGTCTGGTCCATGCTGCAAATTTATCTGTTTTATGTCTTTTTCTTCTCTCATTCTTTAGAATAATCATCGAAATAGCCTACTAAATTTGTATATGTATCAAATCACTTTGTTCCTCTAAGTTCTCCTGCTCATTGATAAAAAGAAGGGAGGAGATCTCCAACAAGACAGTCATGAAGCGGCACGGCCACAGCTGAAATTTTGAACGCCCGTATCTTTCGATCGGGAGAGATATCGGATTTGATATTTGGTACACCGATGATAAACCATAATATGGAACAATCTGTGTTAAGAAATATGTACATGTGTATTACAATAATCAACCCCTTCAATTTTAACTGTAACTTTTGAAAGAGAATTTAAGAATCGCCCTCTTTTTCGATATAACACTTAAGTCATCATAGGAACATATATATCGTTGCACTGGAATAATCTACTGTTTTGTATCAGCATTGTCCAACGTTGCACGCAGGCTAACCTAGAGGACGGTACTCCCATGTGCAGAACGTTGTACAAATTACGTCAGAGAACACTTTGCCTTGATTCCTTGTTCTATTTTAGGGAGCCACCATTTGATTTTTATGGGAGGGGGAAGACTTTGCAAAAAAAAATTCCGGATCGAAATTTTAGGGAAAATTTTTTTTTCCGGATCATGAAATTGCCCGACCCCCTCTCTTCTGACCTTTCCACATGTCCAGTAAACACTTTTTTGTGTGTCATAAACTAAGTACAAATAAAAATGGAACAAACTTTATGCAAGTTGGAGTAAAGGACCAGAGCCACGAACGGCAAAATCGGCCTAATTTGCCACAACGTTCATCTTTTATATTTTGATAGTACCATATTTCAGCACTTCAGAACTGGCCAACTTTGTGATTTACGGTCTTGCTGAAGCAAAATATTTTGATTTGAATTGAGGGTGTGTTATATTGTTTGCGACGTCATTTGACGTCATTTTCACATATGACGTCGCATAATGTCAGGACAAGTACCATGAATTACTAAGTATTAGAAATGATAAGAGATATTTCTACATTGAGAAAATGTGTGAAATATTAATATAAGTAATTAAAACATATTTTTAAAATCTCTATAAATACAAAATGTGTATAATTTATTGTGCACAGTCCGTATTAGTTTTGCCTTTGCTCGAAATCACAGGCTGAAAATGTTCGTTCTGGAACTACAGTATGCATGTCTTCTATGTAATACTTTTACTTTTTCACTTTTTGTATTTGTCTAAATCGCGTTAGATGTAAGCTGCATCGTTCCAGAAGAAATTGATGTCATTATTTATGATTATATGAAAAAAAATTAGACTTCATGTTTACCATCTTCACGAATCGCGGATCCGATACGTCCCAACTGTCCTAGAAAAGTGTTAGGCTTTATCAGATAAAGGCATACTATGTATGTTTCTTAATTTTTTTCCGACAATTTCTGAAATACCGTTAAATTCAAAGATTTTCTCGTAATAAAGTTGTCAGATCATCTCCAATCAAAAGTGAATACCCCTGTACAACATCAAAACACGGTTCTTTATCTGCTGCAGACCTAGATATTTAATGCATCCACTTAATTTTGCCGTAGATACACCACTGTCAGCGGTGTATGAAGATGAACATTGATGTGACTCAATTTGACATCTTTAAGCATTTCAAACTAGTAGGCTCAAATTACACGTATCAGATTTTAATCCAATTTCGCGGTCAGTTGCTGGACTAGACAGAGATAATAAATCGGCTAAATTGAAAACACCTTCCCTACACTTCGGTGCATATGAGTCAATGACTCAATATAAATAAGTACAGCTGAAGCTCGAGTTGAAAATTGAGAAAAATAATGTCTTAATTCATTGCATGATTTTCCTTTTAAAATCAGTGCGTAAGATACAGGAATTAGAGGGGTGGGTTTATTTTTAACATAAAAGCGAAGGGTCCCAATCGGGTCAATGGTAGCGGACTTAATAGAGAGAAAAAAAACGATGGTTGCATATTGAATATTTCGTATTTTAATTTTAAGTTACTTTTCATGCTCCCGTTCTTAACATGACATATATAATTATTGATTAGAGAAATACGTGTGACTCTTCTCACATGTATGTGCTAGTATAAGTGTTGGGCAATCGAAAGTTAAATCATAATCGATAAGCGGAAATAATCGGATGGGCATAACCCATTATTATCATAATCGGAAAATTCAAAACTTTTTTTTTTTCATTTTGCAACCAACAATGAATTGAAATATACACCAAATCATTATTTCTTTGAATAAAATTGTTTTATTGAGTTTAACACTTTCGATCACAACTACTATGAATACCCTATCAATTCGTTCAAGCTTCTTTTTCTTGAATACTATGCAACAGAAAATGTCATACATTAGTATGTACTTTGAAATACAAGAAAATTAATAATAGTATAGAAAGGGAAATACACGAATTTATCAAAACCAAGATACTAAATCGGGCAATCCGGAAATCAGCAATGTCGACGACAATCGCGTTTGATTTTCAACATCGATTAGTAATGTTAATCGCTGGACATTCAACGACCGACAATCGATCGTCAGCGATAATCGTTTCATAACTAAACTAGAATCCGTTATCATGACTCCCATTCTGATACATTTAAGTGTCATTTTGTGTGACAAGAGAACATTTTTCAAAGAAGTGTATTTACTCCGATTAATCGATTCTCAGAGATAGAATCGATAGTCGGCGAGTTGGATATTTTAGAGACGATAGCGACGATGTCCGCGACTATCGTTACAATAATACAGCGTGTATAAGTGTAAATAAGATAGAGATCAAGATATGAAATACGAATACATGTACGTAATGATTCGCGCTAAGAGGAATGAAAATTTAGGTATGTTACACGATTAAGAAAACCACCGATCCAAATCTGCCTGAACAGTACCATGAATGTGACAAAACAATGTCATAGATGCACAACATTATTAATTTCTGGAACGATGGACCGTAGTAAAGGTGATTAATGTTCGAACGTTATGAATTGTGCAGCGTTCGCGTACTTTTGAAGAATCAATTTTTTTTCTCACATTTTTTGCAATATCGGATAATTGGCGAATCTAACGGGAGGAATAAGGCCAGGGCGAGAAGGGGAGCATGTTCTCGACTCTCCCCTTTTTGCGGTCAACATTTTTAATGACGTGATTTTTTTTCAGAACTTGATTATAAAGCTTTTTAAATATAACTTACACTTTAAAGGTACGGTGTCCTTGAAAATTATTTAATTTGACAAAATCTTTCTTTTCATATGAAAGTTTACGTTCTCATTTGTATAAATTCAAATTTTCAGGCGAATCTAACGCATACATTCGCAGCCATATAGCCGTTTGAAAACGTCATTTTTAATTTAGGGTGCGCAGCTCTAATTCATTTCGTTGGCGCCACCTACAATGTATTGTGTTTTTCGATAGAGATATGTGGAGGTTTAATTTTACAAATTCGACAATATTATGTTCGTTACTGCATATTTTCTAATAAAACTTTTTATGTCTCCTTTTTTTCAACCAAGACGCGTCGGAATAAATATTACGTTTTCAATAAAATTTATTTTCAGGGACACGAAATTGATTAAATAAATTATTATATCACGGTCTCCTATCCCCTGTAATCCTTTATATTGGGCGCTGGACTTTATATTACATGAAAATAAACGGACAGAGAATTGATCCAGAATAGTCTGAACCTCAATCAAAATTCGCTGGTTCGATATATCGTTCGTCAATCATCTATTTCAAATTAATCATTTGGTTTAAAGTTTTCCATCTTTTTTTTTTTTTTTTTTTTTTTGTCTTCAAAAATCCCAACCTCCTACTTAAGGAAATAAGATCATAAATGTTTCGTCTTGGGTGTCGATCTATTTTCTCCTTTATGCTGCATTCATATTACGTCTCTCTTTTATGTTTCGAATTTTCATCATTTCAATCACGTTTTCTATCCCTCATCTTCCAATTACTCTATCGTATAGGATAATTCTAGAAAGCCGATGCATTTTTTGTTTACATATTTTATTCCCGTATTAGGAACAGTTTAGGAGATAACATACATATATATAACAAACAAATAAACCGAAACCCCCAACATCCCAGTGATCCCACATACATTGTATATGCCTTCTTTAAAAAGATGTTTAAATTATTCTTTTATTTTTTCCTCGTAGCATCACGTGTATACATACCGATATATACAGGGAAGACATAGAGTGGTTCAAAAGATTTAAGTATAACGAAAATACATGTACGTATCGTAACTTCTCGAGTGCTCAACTTGACATTTCAGGAAATTCATAAACGTCAATTTTGATGACGTCATTAGTATAAATGACGTCACAAATATTATCTACTATAGAGCAGTTTTCTGAAGGATTGGAATAGTTTGAAATATATGTAAAAGTAATCAAACGCCAAATTTATAAAATTTTACATAATTTTAAAAGCCTTTAGATTATCTACTACCTATCTTGAAATACAACGTCTCATTTTCATCGTCTGGGAAGTCTTTATCATGACGTTCTAACCATCTTTGATGAACAATTTGTCAAGAAATGTGCCAACAGAGAACTCATAAAAGTTTAATTTTCGACTACGACCGGACCTTCTACCATAAAATTCTTCATCGAAATAATCACATGTATAATCAAAGAATATTTCAATATAATTATTTTTTTGGTAGAATGTCCGGCACTATGCGAAATTATCGATCAAATTTCATGATATCTCACAAAAATACCGGAAATGCAAAACCTGGCTTGGTTTTGTGCTCTATATCTTCTTAAGACATGTCCGGAATCTCACAACTTCGCACGTTTTCGAAAGACAAAATGTTCTCCTTTCCTTTTATTGATAATTTAGAAACATTGTCTGCGTTTGAAAATATACGAAAACTATAGGCCGATATCGCCCTTCGTGGCTCTGGTCCTTTATCAAATTCAAGTCTTTAGCACCATTTAGCCTGTCTCAGTTGAGTATCGTTTAAGTGAATAGATTATAGGTATCATATGTCATTAAAGAAATTAAAAATTAAGTGCTATGCTGGTAAGAGATTACCTTATCCCGTGATTCATGTTTAATAAATATAATATTGCCGAAAAATCACGCTGAATTATTTAAACTTTAGAGTAATTTTCAACATTGGAAAATAACAACAACAAAATAATCCGGCGCTTCGGGCCGGTGAAAATTTTTTCCCGCTCTTAAAATGGCCGAAAAATATTTTCCGACTGGCGAAAGTCTTCCTGCCCCCCCCCCTTCTAAAAATCAAAGGAGATTAATTATTTGCTCGCTTAAGCCAGTCAAGCACGGATTCTTTTACGTGTACCATATCTTTTATGTCCATTTACATAGCTTTTGAGTTAGTTATAGCCCCTGTATTTACTGTCTTGTTTGTGATGCCACCTTACAGTGATAAGACTCTTGTTTAAACAACAACAATGCGTGTAAAATTAATTGTAGAGTTGTGGGCTTGTAATCTGGAAAACTACACAACCCCCGACAACATAACGGATTGGCGTCTTAATATGGCATCGGGTGAACATTGATCACCCTTAATATATGTATTACCATTCATGTATCAGTGTCCTTTAATTGTTTGTTGGTTGATTTGACTTGGGTCTCGTTCCCCTGCAACTCGGTATTTAAAGTAGTGAGTAAAAGTTCAACAAAACGCCAAAAATCAGATTCAAAAAACCATAATCAATAGGCATATATACTCGTATTAGAAAAATATAATTGTTTTAATTAAAAATGAACTTGAATTTATGATTGTCATTTTTGCTTGCTTGTTTCATTTGATATTGGGTTTTTTTTCTTTTAATTGTGAATGTGATCTTGTATAATTTATGAAGAGTCGAAAATCAGTTATTTGATGATCGGAAATATTATCAAATCTCAACTTATGAAATTGATCGGTTTTAGAGGGAATTTTTAAAACATTTTAATATCCATATTTGGTTGATATCACTTATCACTTAAAATTTTTAAAATATTTTAATATCCATATTTGGTTGATATCACTTATCACATTGCTTCAAATACTTCTGTAGACCGGTTTTTATTTGTGAAATAATTTTAACGTTGATCGATACAGATTTAGTAGAGCATGGAGTGTAATACTAGTAATTAATTCAAAGTTGCCTAGCTTGACTGCTGCGTCGTATGACTATGGCAAATACACTGTGTAGCATCACGTGACTTTAATTGGTGAAACCACGAAAAAAATAAAAAGCTCAGTTTGAGGAAAGAAAACAGAAATTGCAATAATTGCTATGATTAGATTTTATCTTTTCATAGCCTATATCCTTGTCTTAACAGATACTATTACAACCATGGACTCGTTAGTAAGTAAAACGCCTTTGTTTTTACAAACATTGTGACAAAAGCTGTAGATATTTGCGTGGAAACCACCACAACATTGTGCTTAACATATTTCGACCACGACGTTCCTTTTGTCAGAATGTTTGTAAAAACTACAATGGTTTCTTGATTGACGATAAAAGGATCATTAATATATCATATTTTACAAGGGCATCGGCTATGAAAAGATAAAATTGAATCAAAACAATCATCACAGTACCTGTTTTCTTTCTTCCAAACGAGCGGTATGCCTCCATTTTGTGTTCGTGGTTTCACCAACTTATGTCACGTGATGCTAATAGTGAACTATTTTGAAAATCGCTTCATTTGAAATTAATGATCTCTTGATAACATAGCTCTGTATGAATTTCATCACTTTTCCACCAGCGAAATTCGGAGTTTATAAACTATTTTTTGACACCAAATACGTTTTAAACATTAAAAATACATGTATATATTCCGAATGCCTATATCAACGTAACTATTTTGTCTTAAGGCTGCACTATAAATGAAAGAAAGAATGGTGGTACAGGATAGTTCAGTTGCAATGGGAAGATGTCTTCTATGTCTCAACTTACAGAGTACAACTCTACTATCAAAAGTAGATTTAATAGACAAAAAGATAGAAAACAACACTGATTGACCTAGGCAGGCTGCATTGGATGTATTATCTTGAAATACCAAGGGATTTAGGTAGTAATACGTTAACTATTGACAACGGGATTCCATGACTGGCGCTTTCCATTTCTCTTCAGAGGAGATTTGGTCCTGATCGCTTGTCCTCCCTGAATGATGATCGAACCTATCATGCACTGTTTTTCGAATTCCCACTGCTTTAGAGGTCTATTTACATAGTTTTTCCTTAACCTAGCACCGTCTTGTTTGTGACGTCACCTTACAGAGATGAATTTTTGGTCATACAACAGTTCTAGGATAACCATACCATTTGCTACTTGCGTGGCAAATGGCCGTCCAAAGTCGACACATGTTGCCCATTGGTCTCGTCGGTTTATGTGCAGTCTTTTATGTTTGATGTTTACATGTCGTATGTCTCGTTTTCGTCTCATACTATGCTCGTCGTTTGTGTTTTTGCATCGGGTGTTTTGGTGTTTTGCTGTGATTTTGTTGACGTGAGGTCCGATCTTATAAGAATGGTTCCTATAACGAGATTTTAACCAGAAGTCTCTGACGAGACTGTAGCTCTCCTGGTTGTTTTGTTTTATTAATTTTAGTTTAATCATATTTTATTTCAAATAGCAGAAAAAGGATTGGGCAAAAGTTTTAACAACATTATATAATGCCCTCTCCTCATTGACGAGTGAATAAGATACATATACATAAATAACAATTTCCATTTTATTTAAAACCAAAGACCATAGCGAGCAGGCGCTCTAATAAGTTATAAGTAGCACAAAAAAATAACAAATCCATTAGACTGCAACAAGATTATCACTCATATAATTTTTAATATTCAAGATAAAGGATCTCAAAAAATAATGCCATACCCATTTTCCAAGATCCTAGGGGTCAGGGGCTGCTTGCTCAAATAAACTATCAATGACACAATAAGACTACAGATACATTATATTGCATAAACAACTAAGTTTCCATCATTAATAGCTTTAGAGGACTTGAGAGCACAACTATATACTGGAAAATGACCACACCCGTTTTCTAAGACCATGAGGGACAGGGGCTCAAACAAAATATCAGGTGCACAACTAGACCACAGACTCATCACAATGCAAAAAGAATTAAGTCTTCATCATTTATAGCGTCAGAGGAGTTGCGAGCACAAGATTACATAGAGTTATAAAGGTGAAAATGACCACACCCAATTTTCTAAGACCCTGGAGGTCAGGGGCTTAAACAAAATTTCAGGTGCACAACGAAACCACAAACCCATCATATTGCATTAATGATTAAGTCTCCATCATTTATAGTGTCTGAGGAGTTGCGAGCACAAGATTACATAGAGATATATAGATGAATATGACCACACCCATTTTCTAAGACCCTGGGGGTCAGAGGCTCAAACAAAATATCAGGTGCTTAACTAGACCACAGACCCATCATATTGCAAACAAAATTAGGTATCAATCATTTATAGTGTCAGAGGATTTGCGAGCACAAGATTACATAGAGTTATAAAGGTGAAAATGACCACACCCAATTTTCTAAGACCCTGGGGGTCAGGGGCTCAAACAAAATATCAGTTGCACAACTAGAACACACATCCATCATATTGCATTAATGATTAAGTCTCCATCATTTATAATGTCAGAGGAATTGCGAGCACAAGATTACATAGAGATATATAGATGAAAATGATCACGACCATTTTCTAAGACCCTGGGGGTCAGAGGGTCAAACAAAATATCTGGTGCAGAACAAGACCACACATCCATCATATTGCAAAAAGAATTATGTCTCAATCATTTATAGTGTCAGAGGAGTTGCGGGCACAAGATTACATAGAGTTATATAGGTGAAAATGACCACACCAATTTTCTAAGACCCTGGGGGTCAGGGGCTCAAACAAAATATTAGGTGCAGAACTAGACCACAGACCCATCATATTGCAAAAAGAATTAAGTCTCCATCATTTACATGGGCGGATCCAGGAATTTTTTTCAGGGGGGGGGGGGGGGTCCTAAAGTCCGAATTTTTTGAAGAACAAAAAAAAAACCGCAAACGCAAGAAAATAAGTTATTGATTGATGATTGTCAGTTCTGTCTCTAATTATCATTAAAACAGGTGACTGGAGAGCAATGGCGAGCAAACAGCTTAAAATTTTAAATGTTTACATCATAGTAATTGATTAAATTGATTGTCAGTTCTAATATGTAAATACAACAAATGGCGAGCGATAGCGAGCCAGCGATTTTTTTTTCCAAGAATTGGAACACTACTCGTGTCTTTTTCAGTTTCTTTTCGTTTCCTTAGTGCCCTTGTTTTATTGACCAAGGTGTAATGTATATGTGTTGTACATAGGAAAGCGCAGCATCATTTGAAAATAACGTACATGTATGTAATAAATTATAGCGAGCGGAAGCGAGCCAGAGAAAATTTTTGAAAAACTGACGGCAAAATATTATCAAAATGAAAGATTTCTAATACAAATTCATGATATATTTTTCAAATATATCATGACAACAAAAGGGGAATTGGGACTTAATCTTATGAAATATGAATATTAATAGCAAAAATTTTGCAATGTTTCAAAAATTCCAGGGGGGAATCCCCCCGACCCCCCCCCCCCCCCTCTGGATCCGCGCTTGATTTATAGTGTCAGAGGAGTTGCGAGCACAAGATTACATAGAGTTGTATAGGAGAAAATGACCACACCCTTTTTCTAAGACCCTTGAGGTCAGGGGCTCAAACAAAATATCAGGTGCACAACTAGACCACAGACCCATCATATTGCAAAAAGAATTAAGTCTCCATCATTTATAGTGTCAGAGGAGTTGCGAGCACAAGATTACATAGAGTTAAATAGGAGAAAATGACCACGCCCATTTTCTAGGACCCTGGGGCTCAGAAGCTCAAACAAAATGTCAGGTGCACAACTAGACCACAGACCAAGTGTAATGCAAAAAGAGTTACATTTCTATCTCTTATACTTTCAGAGGAGCACAAGAATTGTTTACGGACGGACGGACGGACGCCGGACGAAGGGTGATGACATAAGCTCGACTGGTCAGAGACCAGTAGAGCTAAGAATTGGCCTGTCTCACCTACATATTGTGCGCCACATCCCCTGGCATTTTTAGTCATAACGTAAAGATCAATCGATGTCTTTGTCAACCTCGATGTTAAAATTCTGCCAAATCACACTAGAAGCTATTGTGGAGTCGCATTTGATTAGGTAACACATAGATAATCTTTTTCTGTTGCACTTTGAAATAATTGAGAATCCTCTGTATCTGTTGTTAAATGTAGAGCCTGCGGATGGAGTAGCGCATAAAATATGACTATGGGTTCTAAATTTAAGAGGTGATAAGAATACTCTTTCACTGTTGAATGCCGATTATTGTAAAGAAATTGTAGTGACAAAGGGTAATCTCAAGGGGGTTAATTTAATACTTGGTGACCTTAAAAATGCAATAATGCTATGATGGAAGAAAGGTGAATAAGTATAAACAAGACCCGCCGTATCTTATAGAAAAATACGGAAGTGTAAAAGGTATTATTTAGAATCCGCATTGCAATTTCATATTCTGACCAACTGAATCATGATGATTGATAGGCACCAAGTGTAGCCTTGTTGAGAACCTTCTCAACCACTGAAATATTAAACGTCTTCAAATTCATTAGTATCATTTAAGGGCAGATAAATTTGCAGCGTGGACCATACATGCTCGTTTCGGGTATTTAACCCTCGTCGGTGATCCTCAATCTAAACAATGAAATATGTCCAACATCTGTGAATATCATGTCCTAAATATACCGAAAGATGTAGCAAGATGAATTGGTTATGATTCTACAGGACCAGTTTTCAGAAATTTGAGAAAATTTTGTAAACATGCCTTTGAAGAAAATGACCAACCGCAATTGATCGAACTTGGCTACATGTGCCCTCGGAGACTTGGTCCACCAGCAGTGACACTCACCATGTGGTACAAATGTTAAACGTCTTTTTTTTAAATTCATCAGCATCATTTAAGAACAGATAAATTTACAGCATTGAATAAACATGCACATTTCGGTAATTTAACCCTCGACAGTGATCCTCAATTTTATCAATGTACTCAAGTCGGTCGGAATATTTGAGAGAGCGAAAGATTGAAATGCAGAACAAAGAGAATAAGGTACTCTTTGCAATCCCCGACGGTATAACTGCGTTTCCAACAATCCATCCAACATATACCTGTCGGGACCACAAAACACAGTACGTGCATCCTCCAAATGACAGACGATCTTCGAAATGAGCATGTGTACTCATTACTATAAGTAATTTCCGTCCTTGTTTTCAGCAGCGTTGTTTTTTGGATTTTATTCATATGTGATAGACTTTGTACTCTCCTCACCCATATTAACTACTTCCTACATGTACAACCATTGTATATCATTCTTAATACAGAAAAGGAAGCGTTTCTGAGTTATAATCTTGACTTATATTGTTTGTATATAAGAGACCCTTGAGTAGTTCACAATCTTCATTCATTTCTTAATCACTCATAATATTCATGTATAGAGGGTAAAGCTCAAGTGTGGGTTGTTTGTTTTCTCGGATACACGTCATGAAATATGAGTTAAGAACAAAAAAGTTGATAATCAATCTACATCGATTTCATAGAATCATTATAGATCAATGGTAACGATACGCCGACAATTTCAATGGATTACATTTATTATTACATGTATTTTCGTAATGTACATCTATGGAGTATCGGGTAATAGAATGAATATTTCAATGCAGGCACCTGTCATTCACGGAATATTAAGTGAGTATTAATCTACTGGTTTTTGATAAACCATTTGAAATAGTAAGACATTTTCTCATTCTACAATATTTTAAGGTCTGTAAACAGTTTGTTTAGTGATATCCTCTCTACGTGAAGATTATCTTGCGGCTAGCCAAACAGGGGATCCTTACTCCTCCCGGGCACTTGGTCCCACCTCTAGCTTGCTTGGGGTCCGTCGATGCTCAAATGTGTGCTCTATTGTGAGTGTTGTTGAGATTATCGTCAGGATCTTCTTTAACTCAATATCATATTCACAACTTTCGCAGTAAAAGCAAGCGGGAAATTATGTGTGAAAAAATACCGAATCGTTTCAATAAAGCATCCTATCACATACAGAGGCTGAGAAGTTGTTTAAGAAATAACAACTGGCTAGCCGTGGTTTATTGTCTACCGAAAAATCTCAAGTCATTTTAGAATATGATATCGTGAAGACTGCAGTCAAGTTGTGATTGTTTACAGATACTTGTGTGATGTGAAATTTCATTGGAAGTTTACTATCAAGAAGCAAGCCCATCGTTTCAGCATGAAATTTGTAAAGGTAAGAACGGCCACGAGATAATCTTCACGTAGAGAAGAATCTGTTTGTTTTGTATTTGATACATTGTCCATATCGTTATCATACATTGAAGTGACTGTGTTTAACAACAAATTTGTTTATCTGTGCCCTCTGGGCTTTCTTATTATTGAGAGGGCTGTGCGCATCAAATCCGGATAATACACCATTTGTGTAACATTTGACATTATGATGGTCAAGAAAAGTATATTCCGGTTATTATTTGATCTTGTCAGTTTGTAAGTAGCCGTTGTTTCTTATGTGTATATTACTCTCTCTCTCTCGTGTTATTTTTTCACTTTCGAAAGTGCGTCGTATTCCAGTGACTTGTTGCAACTAAGTCTGTTAGTTGCTAGTCATTACTTTTTGCATTCGTATACATGTACACGCTCATATCATTGAACAATAATACGGAAGTGTTCCAACTCTATACCTTCTTGAAGAAAATTTCAAACCAATTTCATGCATCAGACACGTGTTTCGGATATTGACTCATCAGTGATACTTCCAGCCAAAATGCTTTTCATAGGCCGCCAAAATTAATTTCACTAGCGCCCTCTGGTTTGAATTTTAAAATCTAAATTTGTGTATTTCATTTACAGAGAGAACAAGATTCCAAATTTCAGTAGCATATCCAAAAAAAATCTATGTTCAAAATAGAATTGGAGGGATGGTGCTAAGATGTTAACCTCCTTTAATTTCAATGATATTTTTCAGTGAAATGGCAAGTTTCCGAAATAGCAAAATATATATATATATATATGATGTCAAATTGATAAGGGCCAAAACAAAGTCGCACGTCATGTTTCTGTAACCAACGTACCGTAAATGTCAGAATATTCACATTGTCTTTTCTTTTTCAACAGTACGAAAGACATCACCTGCTGAACCATTGATAGTCAGAACAGATGTCAGGATGAGCATAGCCGACATGTTCTGTGCTTTGTGTAGACGGGAGAGACATCGCATTTGTATACAGAAATTCTGTCACAATGAGCAAAGACTTAATTTTATATCACTTTTAAAGAATTATACCTTGTAAAATATCTTAAACATTCATTTGAAAATAAATAAAATGTCATTGTTTAGATTGGATTTGACTTTGTTATTTCTGTTGTCCTTAGCTTTTACAGCGAAGCTTGTGTGTTATTGCTTCCACCGTCATCTTTTGTAACTTTATAGTCGTGATATAAGAAGTGTGGAAGATAATTGTCGGTGAATTGCTTCTTGTGATTGATGAATTCTTAAACCAAAATAAGCAATTCACCCAAATACTCGTCCACACTTATAAAAATTACAAGCAACAACGGTAAAATTCGTTAAGAGTTTAGTAATTTTCACATGATAAACTAGCTTGGAGTAATGTTCAGTACATAAGACTTCCCGACCAAACCAGTATTACGTAGAATTTGAGTATATAGTTTGGTAGAAATCAGACGAAACTCTAGCTTAAGCTGTGTGGTCGTTTTTTAATTATCCAAGCTTGTATCAATTTACTAATAGTGAGGAACATGTGATAAAAGTTATTAACCGCAAAAAAGGATAAAACATTGATCAACTGTAAGTGTGCATACTTGGTGTACCCTGACAGTGAGACGTCATGATCGTCCCTAACAAGTGTTCCTGTTCTTTGTCGTATCCAACAATTGATCAATGATACCACCACATGCAAGAGTAAGTCAACTAGGTAGTCTTCTCGAGCATATTTCTTTGAAACCAAGCTTCGATATTATGTCATAGACCATTTGAACCATCCAACCAAAGATTGTACTCTATGTCTTCCGAAATGGAAGTAACCGGATGTGACAGTTCTACCGCATTGAAGCGGCGGGTGTTGCATGCAAGCAGGAGATGCTTACTCTTCCTGGGCAACTGGTCTCCATTCCATATCGGGAGTTCACTTCTTTTCATGTGGTGGAGGTTTTTGTTTGTTTGCTTTGGTTCCTGTTTTGTCCTGATTTTGTATGCCTTAGGTTTCTGATTTTTTGAATTATCGATTTTGTGCTGTATACAGGGATATTGTCAATATCCATATTTGTCATTCATATATTATATTTAAGATTTTATATAGAAAGAAAGAAGAGTATCACTGAGGAATCGGTTAAAGCATTCATAGCAAAACATGGAGACAACAAGAGCGAAAACACAGCAGAGAAGCGCACAACAAGAGTGACCAAAGGAACAAAGAAGACCAGACACCAAAGATGACACCAAAGGAACACAGGAGACCAGACATCAAAGATGACACCAAAGGAACACAAGAACAGAAAGCAAAGATGACACTACAGGAACACAGAAGATCAGACATCACGGATGACACCACAGCAACACAGAAGACTAGACATCAAAGATGATACCAAAGGAACAAAGAAGACTAGATATCAAAGATGACATCAAAGGAACACAGAAGACCAGGCGCCAGTTTTACTAAAGGTCGTAAATTTTTGCGTAAACTTAAGCGTAAACTTAGGCGTAAATCAAGTTACAACATTTTTTACGTTTGCGTAGTTGCGTCTTACGAAAGGTCGTAACTTTGCATGTAGGCGTAAATTTTGGCGTAGACTTACGCATAACTTACGTGCGGAACTCTTTGGTTGGAGACTGAAAAATCCTTGACAACGATGAATAATCCTGGGAAAAATCGCGTTTCGATTGATTTCAAGTTTTGAAAAATGAATGTTTGCGGTAACAAAGCAGGGAAAAGCTTATGGATCTGACGAAAAACTTTTAAGAATTTTGCAGTTCCACATTTTGCCGTTCATTCGTGCCGTAACACATGAACTCGTCGTCTAGATTGCAACCCCCCCCCCCCCCAACGAACTATTGAGTAAGAAAATATACTATTATACACACAAAACAGGGGTATAATTTGTTAGATACTGCATGAATTAATCAATCTATAGATACATGTATGCAACAACCCCCCCCAAAAGGATGTTTGCGAGAAGAAAAGGGGGAAAAGCTGATGAATCTGATGGAAAACTGAAGAATTTGGCCGTTCCACATTATTGTATTGCCGATACACATGAGAGTCTAGAGTTGTCTAGAGAGCTGTCCCCCCTCCCCCGAAACGATTGATAAAAAATCATATTATTATACACGCACATAGGAATAGAAATAAAAGTATCTCCAGCATGACCACCCTGCACTGACCCAGCGGAACAAATCCACAAGAAAGCGACTGATTTA
The DNA here is from genome assembly GCA_028142955.1 of Pinctada fucata. Taxonomy (NCBI): domain Eukaryota; kingdom Metazoa; phylum Mollusca; class Bivalvia; order Pterioida; family Pteriidae; genus Pinctada; species Pinctada fucata. The sequence goes on along the minus strand of AP027113.1, from coordinate 29,588,160 downwards.
CATCAGAAATAGCTTAAAAAGTTGAATAATTCTTTCATTTACCTTTGATCGATTAGATTGATGTATAAACTCGAGGCGGATCCAGGTAAGGGAGCGTGCCCTACACCAAATACAGATGAAAGGTCTGAGGGAGGAGGTTCAGGGGGGGGGGTGATCGCCCCGACGCAATTATAATTGTTTCAGCACTTTTGACACTTAAACTCATCGGCTTATGTTGCATACGAAATAACATTGATGTCGCCCTTTTGAAAAGTGGTTGTCAGAATAATCCAATTTTAGTACTTTACCCCTTCCTTTGGAAAATTTAGGGGGGGGGGCTCTCACACCCCTCAAAATCACAGGTGCTAGTGGACGTGGTTTATTTAATTCCAATTTAAGTTCAGTCAATAATGATCCAAATCCGCCAATGAAACTGTATCGGATACAAATACAAGATTCTTTATTTCTTGGGATTTGGAATGTCAGAACCATTTTGAAGGACAAGCAATAGTTTGGTTTTTTTTCACAATATCCGTACAGAGCACTGTGTTCGTCCCTCTTATCTAATAGTATGTGCATGTTACACATGATGCGCGGATCTTGAAAAGGAAGTGGTGCATAGTGCTTGGTGATAACGGTGGTAGTGATGTGTAAATAAATAAATAAATAAGTTCATAAAAATATGGCGCTGTCACGATTTATTTATTTATTGATCTAGCCACATGAAAAATTCTACTATATTTGTCATGGGAAATGTCATTTGCACGGACGGGGGATTCGTCCTTTTAATTAAGACGGTTTTTGTAATTATTATTATTTCAAGCTTACCCCCACCCCCCAAATCAGACCACACACGACCATGCCCTACTTTTTTTATTTCTGAATTAACATATTAAGCATGTTTCAACGAACAAGTCGGTAAAAGAAAGTAATTTAAAAGTATGTCAAACTCCGCGGTCAAGGTCGCCGGTGCCAATACATGGTGTGACTGTTGGTGTATTGTGAATATATAACAGTCCAGCTAAACCACAAAACTGCATAAAAACCACGTCAAAGTTTTTAAGTTCAAGCTTTATTTCCAGTGTGTGGCCAATGATGAGTTTATACAGCAGATGAAATGGTGAAAAGCTACAAAAAATAAAAAGTTACAATGTAGCAAGCCATATGATTTTAACAATGATCAAATAAAATAAAATATCATTCCAACATCAATTCAACTTGACATTATTCATAATGCACAAAATTATTGAAATCTATCAACAATATTCAGTTATAAAGTTCTCTTGGAAATAATCCCAATTTTCAACAATATAGTTAATTAACAGGTAATTATTATGTGTAATCAAATATATTCTTGGTGATCACAACAGCAAACCACAATAAGATGAAGGAAATACTGTAAAAACATTAAGCTGTAGGTGGGAGTAAGATCAGGTAACTCTAGATACACTATTTATAGCACCTTCAATACACAAACAGGTTTTCAATACACAAATCTATTTATAGATCTTGGCTCATCAGCATATTTCTCAATTAAGACAATTGCATACAAAATTAATGATTAAATAGAATCTCTGTAACGTGTAAATAAAGAAAAGAATAGTAAAAACATGCTTACATCGTGCTATCTGGAATTTCAAGAAGATGTAGAAAAGGAAAATAGTTACAATCTAACATGGCTGCCCGAAAATCAATACACAAAGCTTTAATAAAATAAAAACCTAAAACTTGACACAAAATTCCGGAAACATGTTACAATGTTATGGGGAAAGAAAGATAACTCTAACGTAGGACATCACACTCCCCGTCTGATATTGAAAATATCACCCTTAAATCACAAAAGGTAAAAAACAAATAATTATCAAAATTAATGCATCATAATAGACAAAGGAAATATTTTCAATTCAACAAAATAATCAAAATGATACGTATTAATTAAATGATCAAAAATCGATTTATGACAAAAATTCTATTGACTTCAACATGTTCAATGGACAAATGCATATTTATAAATTATTTATAGAAAGAATGAATTAATGTAAATGGAAAACATTCTATGAAATACATTTCATGAGAAAATTTATGTAAATTGTCAAATACTAGTACTTATACCTGTTTACTTTAAATATCAATGATTAACTCTGAGAATCAATTTTCAAAAATCCCCAAAATACTTAAATTCAATTCAAAATTTAACCTTTATATGAACAAAAATCAAAGTTTTCAAAATTATGACACATATGTGTATCAATGACAAATATTAGTTTCATTCAAAGAAAAAATATCAAGTGCACCATACATGATTAATGCAAGCAGTCTCTCATATTTGTAATTAAATCACAAATTTCCACATTTTAAATCAAACAGTTCAAGAGTGACAACAACTTTCTGAGAAAAATGAGTTATTCAGACAATAGTAAAATTACTTCCTTCACTGGTCTAGTGTATATTTTGCGATCGCGTCCTAAGCGCACATCCACTTTTCGCACGCGATTGTCGGCACTTTCGTATGCTTTCACAATGATGCCAATAGGCCAGTCATTTCTGTGTTCGGAATTGTCACGCAAGACAACAATGTCACCTTCCTTCAAGTTAGTGCAATCCTGTTGCCACTTTTCACGAAACTGCAAAGTTGGCAAGTATTCGCGCTTCCATCGAGACCAAAACTGGTTAGCTAAGTGTTGAACGCGTCGCCATTGGTGTGTATACAAATCTCTAGGATTGAAGTCTTGAATGCGGAAACACTTTACAGACTGGTCGGACTTCATGTTTAGTAGGGTTGAAGGAGTCAACGGAAACGGAACTTCCGGGTCTGTTGTCAACGGAGTAAGAGGTCTCGCATTTATGATCGAAGTTACTTCAGCCATAAGCGTAGTAATGACATCATGGGTTAAGTGTTTCACATCCAATAGTATGGAATCCAAAATTCTTCTGGCCACGCCGATCATTCTCTCCCACACTCCCCCCATATGAGAGGAGTGAGGAGGGTTAAAGACCCAGTTGATGCCATGCTCCGTAAGATAGGACTTCACAGGTCTATCCTCTATGTTGATCACATTCGCATTGAGATCTTTGGTCGATCCTATAAAGTTTGTTCCACGGTCCGAATGAATGACCTTGACCTCACCTCGAAGAGCACAAAAACGTCTAAGGGCATTTATAAAGCAAGACGATGACATTTCATCTAGCACCTCTATGTGCACAGCACGCACTACCATGCATGTAAATATCAAACCCCAGCGTTTAGAGTTGACTTGACCCCCACGAGTTTTCCGAGCAGATACAGTCCAAGGTCCAAAGACATCAATTCCAATATATGTGAAAGGTGGGGCCGGGTCAAGTCGTTCAAAAGGCAAATCGGCCATCCTTTGATCTGTCTGTCTGCCACGCAATCGTCTGCATCGAACACATTTATAAATGGAAGATGAAACAATACGTTTCCCTCCTATGAGCCAATACCCTGCATTTCGGATAGATCCTTCTGTGAGTGTGCGACCTTGGTGATATACCTTAGCATGATAATGACGGCAAATTAAGGTCGCGATATGGTGATTTGGTATGATCAAGGGGTTGGCTTCCTCTGATGATATATTTGCATTACTTATGCGTCCTCCTACACGCAATAAACCCGTAGAGTCTAAGTAAGGAGACAACTTCAGGATCTTGCTGTCCCTGGGTAACTTCCGGTTTTCCTGTAGAGCAATTATTTCGTCTGCAAATGCCTCTCTTTGTACTACTTTTATTATGAATTCCTCAGAATTTTGAGGAGAGGCAATTTCAGGGTCAGATTTACGTCGTTTTGCCACTTTACGGAGGAATGTAATAGCGTTAACCAAACTGGTCCAAGAGGAGTATTTCTCAAACCTCTCTGATCCAAAAATGTCCTTACTGACTAGAGTTGTTTTCAAACTTCTGATTTCAGAGTCGAGGTCCGGTGAAACGAGTGGAAATGACGAAAGAGGCTCACTCACTATCTCCTGATAAAAGTTACGAGGTCCGTTTAGCCACTGGCTATTTTGCAAATGTTCGGATGTGAATGGGCGAGTAGCCTCATCTGCCGGATTCTTAGATGAGGGAACGTACCTCCACTGTGCGGGTACAGTTGACTGGCGTATTCTGTCGACACGATTACGCACATAGATGTAAAATCTCTTAGTTTCATTGTGTATGTAGCCTAACACTACCTTACTGTCCGTATAAAAGGTAATGTTTTCAAAGGTAGTATTGAGCTCATCCCTGATTGTCTCATATAGATCAACTGCAAGTACTGCAGCGCACAACTCGAGTCTCGGAATGGTGTGGCCATTTTTAGGTGCCACTTTCGACTTTCCCATCACAAATCGATATTGTTCAGACTGACCGCACCTCGTATGAATAAACGCAACCGCCGCAACAGCACTTTCTGACGCATCAGAAAATATAACTAAGTTCTTGATTTCATCAGAGCCAGTTCCAGTTAACGGCCTTGAAATATGAACATTTCGGAGCTCATTCAGTCCCTCTTTCCAAATTTGAAATTTTCTTCGAATATTCTCATGCACAGGCAAATCCCACTCACTGGTATCGACCTCTCTCAAAATAAGTTTGCCATGAATAGTGACCGGTGCCGCGAATCCAAGCGGATCATATATCCCATTGACGATAGAGAGCATGCCTCTACGAGTAAAGGGCATTTCTTCCTGAGAGACATTAAATGTAAATGCATCGAGACGCAAATCCCAACTAACACCTAAGCTGCGTTGCAAAGGTGGGTTGTCCGAGTCAAGGTTCAAATCCTTCAAGTCCTTTGCCAAATCGTCAGGATCAAAGGCTAACAAAACATCACTAGAGTTTGAACATATCTTATGTAATCGCAAACTGCCGTTGTCTTGGAGTGCACTTCTCGTTCTCGAAAGTAGGTCAATAGCCTCTGCACTGGTGTCATGTGATGACAAGGCATCATCAACATAGAAATTGCGATATATGTAATCTTTGACATCCTTGCCAGATGTCTCGCCGGCAATGTCCGCTGCTTTACGCAATCCAAAGGTAGCAATAGCTGGAGAGGGGCTATTGCCAAATACATGGACTTTCATTCTGTAATCCACAAGGGGTTTAGTCAGATCATTGTCCTCATGCCAAATGAAGCGAAGATAATCTCTGTGCTCAGGTTCCACATAAAAGCAATAAAACATTTGCTGTATATCCGCAATGATGGCAACGTTGCCACACCTAAACCTCATAAGCACTCCTAATAGGCTATTAACTAAATTTGGGCCAGACATGAGTACATCATTGAGCGAGACACCTTGATAACGAGCTGACGAGTCAAACACAATTCTGATGTGATCCCTTTTCCTCGGGTGATAGACCCCGAACAGTGGTAAAAACCAACACTCGGAGGAAGGTTCAATTTCCGGTGCACGTTCCGCATGGCCGTTATCTAGGAGTTTTTGCATAAACTCTAAGACATGTTGCCTCTTGACCAAATCCTTTTGTATCGAAGAGTCAAAAATCTTAGCTCGCTTGAGAGCTTGTGTCCTGTTGTTCGGTAAACTAGGGCGTTGTTGCTTAAACGGCAATGGTGCTACCCAGTGATTATCATCATCAAGATGCATTTCGTCCTCCATAATGTGCATAAATTGTTTATCCTCATACGACATACCGATCTTGTTGTCTTGTTTCGTCACTTGAAATAATGACTTCTCCGTGTTAGTGAAAGAAACGTGAAAGTGACTGCTACACGGTTCCAAAAATGAAGTTCTCCCATTTGACTGAACGTAAGTCTTCATGGTGTTCACTGTTGAAGGTATATGAGATCCATCCAAGCATGATTCGCCAATAATAACCCATCCCAGCTTTAATTTCTGCGCAAAGGGTTGATAAGGTAGTCCAATTCTCTGATCCTCGATATGAAGAGCTGCCGAAAGATCTCGTCCTATAAGAAGTAAAATATGTGCATTATCATCAATCGGCGGAATATGTTCAGCAATAGGCTTTAAATGTGAGTAGTTTTGCGCTACATTTCGTGTCGGAATCTCCTTACGGTTATTAGGTATGAATTGGCACTCGGTAAGCGTAGGTAACGTCAACTGCTCTCTGCCATCTATCGATTGCACGAAAAATCCTTTAGCGCGTCTGCCGGTCATAGTTGCGGTTCCATTACAACTGTTCAGCGAATATCGACATGGTGTTCCAGTTACATCAAACTCATCCAAAAGATCGCCATGAACTAAAGAGTAATTACTCTGTTCATCGATAATAGCATAAATCCGCAATTTGATGTTTGGTCTAGATTCATGAAAAACATCAACAAGTACGATTTTAGCGCATGATTTTCCAGTTCCTTCCTCGCACACTTCAGTACATCTTGATTCTATCGCAATGTCAACTACTTTAGGCTCTACGTCTTCCTGGCGTGCATCCGTGCATCGCGACTCTATCTGTATGCCTGCACTCTTAGGCTCCCCGCCGTGGTTTTCTGACCTTTCTGCGGAAATCTTTGGCTTCCACTTTGGATTATGCATAACCGTAACATGCTGCTTACTTTTACACACATCACAAGTAACATCAACTTTACAATCTTCCTTTAAATGTTGGTTAGCGCAGCACTTGAAACAAACTCCATGCTGTTTGAGAAAGGCCTTTTTCTGATCAAAGGTTTTACGACGAAATAGAACGCAATTATCCAGCGAGTGATCAAGCTTATGAATCAAACACCTTGTAAGTTTTTTGTCCGGAGTTACTGTAGATTTTGCAGTGTTCACTTGCTGAGTACGTGCTCCGCTATTTTGTCTTGGAGTATTACTCTTCTGCTCTGCTCGAAAGTCAAATTCGAAACTAGGGTCGTTAATCAATTCAGCCATCTCACGAATAAACTGCGCAAAAAATGAGAAAGGCGGAAATATAACATGATGTGTACGTTTGTAACTTGTTGCACGATCTCGCCATTTATTCTGTAGTTGGAGAGGTAACTTGGCAACTGTAGGGTTCACGCCAACAGAAGAATCGTAATAGCTAAATAGTGTCGTATAGTAAGGCTTTCCTTTAATAGCACTTATTTCTGCAAGAATGTCGGATAAATCATACATTTTCGCTTTATCCTTATATGTGATCTTAGGAAATGCATCTAACTTCCGTTTTAGTGCTTGCTCAACCTTCTCAGGCGAACCATATCGCAAGTCTAGACGTTCCCAGGCACGCACAAGTCCCAAACGAGGATTTCCAGCATTTGACACTTTAATACTTATTACTTGCTTACTAGACTCAAATCCAGTCCACTTTAACAGTAAATCCAGTTCTTCCATAGGCGAAGCACCAATATCCTGTATAACACATTTAAAGGTCTCTTTCCATGACACATAGTTTTCAGGTCGATCATCAAATTTGTGTAATCTCGAGGTAAGTAAATCTTTCTTCATTAGAAATTTCGCTAAGTCTGTTTCTGTATTCCTCAAAGAACCATAGTTATGCTGACCGAAATGAACGGGCGGAAGATGGACAGACGGGTGCCAAAAACTAGGCTGAAATTCATTTTCTGGAGGTCTGTTATAAACAGGCGTTGAAAGCAATCCATCCACGTAGCTTTTTGTTCTATCATAAGTATCTTCAACTGGCAGTTGGGTGTCGTCAGGTAAGTTACCATTGTCTTCTTCTGCCTTTAATAAATCACATTCAACTTCCTCCTTTAACTTTAACAGTCCTATTTCTGTATCTAATTCCTTTTTCCTTCTTTCATTTTCTGCAGCCCGAATTTTCTCTTCCTGCTCAAGTTCCGCTCTTTTTCGCGTCAGTGCAGCTTCCTGTTCAGCAAACCTAAGCTTTGCCTTGGCTGTCTCAACCTTTACAGATTTAACCGAATGTCTAGATCCAATAGAAGGATGATGAGATTTTGTCTCCTCCTTTAGTACTTGAACTGTATGATCGAGTTTAGTACATACACTTTCCACTTTCGATTGAGTAGTCATGAAAATACCACCTTGGACTTCCAGTTCATGTGCACTGTCTTCTGTTCGGGTACCGTTTAAAAATGTACAAAACTTGTAATGGTCCACAGAGTAGCGCTTAAAATCGCCGTTCAGTTTTTTGTAGACGTTCTGCAGCACAGTAATATCGTTTTCACATGTTGCACTGTTGACTATAGAATCGTGTATTTCATTACATGTTTTAGATAATTTTGCCTTGTATGACTGCACAATACTATCATACTGTTCCTTTCCTTTAACCGTAAGTGTCCGGAATCTTTTTTCTGGTAACTCACCAGACTGACCATCATGATCATCCTTCGCTTCCGGAACAACTTCCGTAATGTCGCCATGTTCAGAAGCCATCTTGAATTCCTGAGGTAGATCTTTTCACTGTGACTGTTGGTGTATTGTGAATATATAACAGTCCAGCTAAACCACAAAACTGCATAAAAACCACGTCAAAGTTTTTAAGTTCAAGCTTTATTTCCAGTGTGTGGCCAATGATGAGTTTATACAGCAGATGAAATGGTGAAAAGCTACAAAAAATAAAAAGTTACAATGTAGCAAGCCATATGATTTTAACAATGATCAAATAAAATAAAATATCATTCCAACATCAATTCAACTTGACATTATTCATAATGCACAAAATTATTGAAATCTATCAACAATATTCAGTTATAAAGTTCTCTTGGAAATAATCCCAATTTTCAACAATATAGTTAATTAACAGGTAATTATTATGTGTAATCAAATATATTCTTGGTGATCACAACAGCAAACCACAATAAGATGAAGGAAATACTGTAAAAACATTAAGCTGTAGGTGGGAGTAAGATCAGGTAACTCTAGATACACTATTTATAGCACCTTCAATACACAAACAGGTTTTCAATACACAAATCTATTTATAGATCTTGGCTCATCAGCATATTTCTCAATTAAGACAATTGCATACAAAATTAATGATTAAATAGAATCTCTGTAACGTGTAAATAAAGAAAAGAATAGTAAAAACATGCTTACATCGTGCTATCTGGAATTTCAAGAAGATGTAGAAAAGGAAAATAGTTACAATCTAACATGGCTGCCCGAAAATCAATACACAAAGCTTTAATAAAATAAAAACCTAAAACTTGACACAAAATTCCGGAAACATGTTACAATGTTATGGGGAAAGAAAGATAACTCTAACGTAGGACATCACACATGGAAAGGTCTTCTCACAAGGAATCCACACGGAATGTGAAAGCTTTATTACGCACAATTCAAAAGTTAAAAGCTTACAAAAACTCTTGACATCATAATTAAAATAAAATCAACGAATTATACGATACCGAGATTGAAGTGAAAAAATGATGTTATCTGTAAAAAGAATGGGATTTAAAGTAAAGAATAATTCTAAACATATTTTAAAGATATATAAACCGCAATTTAGAAAAAAAAAGAGAAAAAAAAATCGAAAAAAGGCAAACAAAACCGTTGATGAAACTTGTATTTTATTGATACTTCATAGATTATGTTATTTATTTTTTTCTTCCCATTTTAAAATTGTTTCCAACTGTTAATACTAGCCTGAGTACCGTAAACTTATGGAATAAGTTATAAATAACTTATACTTTTTGTGTACATGTACAAATATTTTAATCATTCATGTTATCATGCATATTATTTCTTTGATGGTCATTTTCTTTTCTAGACACGTCAAGTGAGTTCTGACGATGAAATTATCTTTCTGAAAATTACAAATGTACGCAAATGTTAGGAGCAAACTTGAGCTCATGGAATATTACATATGCTTCAGTTTCGTGTACATCCACAAACAAATTTTTACATGTAGGCCTATAATACTATTATCATTATTTATTCAGTTTTTTTGGGGGTTTTTTTTTTTTTTATTCATATTTTTAGACAAAGAATAATGAAATAGAATTTGAAATGTTAAGAAAAAGAAAAACAAAAAGGTTTAATGAGTATATTTAATTAAAATGTTTATGTACGTTAAAATCTAAAGAGCGAAATTGTTTTCGAACGTGTTTCATAAATACGAATCGGCTTCGTTGCTATGACACTATGTAAACACACCATGAGCTATTTTTAGCAGGAAGTTTAAACTTTTCAGCATTCGAAACATCAAAAACACGCTTCTTTTTCGGAAAACTCTCTTCCATAACGTGTTTGTGTGGTTTTATCCGAAAATATAGTCCCTTCTTTTCTGTTTATGACTTACGTGTAGACTTACGTGTAGTCGAGGGCAGTCGTAGATTTACGCCTAAATTTACGCGTAAACTAAGTTTGTCGTAAGTTACGACTTTTAATAAAACAGAAAAATCATGAAAAATGTCGCAACTTACGCCTAAGTTTACACTTACGACCTTTAGTAAAACTGGCGCCTGACATCAAAGATGACACCACAGGAACACAGAAGACCAGACATCAAAGATGACACCAAAGGAACACAGAAGACTAGACATCAAAGATGACACCACAGGAACACAGAAGACCAGACATCAAAGATGACACCACAGGAACACAGAAGACCAGACATCAAAGATGACACCAAAGGAACACAGAAGACCAGACATCAAAGATGACACCATAGGAACACAGAAGACTAGACATCAAAGATGACACCACAGGAACACAGAAGACCAGACATCAAAGATGACACCAAAGGAACACAGAAGACTCGACATCAAAGATGATACCAAAGGAACACAGAAGACCAGACATTATTCTCCATATAGGCTTAAATCCAAATTGTGTATCAAATTTTAATATCTCAAGAATAAAGGTCAAAATCAAAATTTTGCTGTATTACATTTGTCTCAGTATGGTCTATCGCCATGAAAGGAACAAGTCGCTACACCAAACAGTTTTCTCCCAACAGACTGAATCTAAACACAACTGTCAGCTAAACCAAAATGTTGACGTAGATACAGATTGACGGACGGACAGGCAGACTTCGACGTTATATAAACCGGTTTTCGCAAACCGTCCAAAACCAGGATATTACTTCATTCCAGAGTCCAAAGACAGGAAACAGCTTCAGATTGCTATATACCATCCATGTTTCATTTTTAGAGGTCATATGTCGCCATTACCTTCCTTACCCTAGACGAGCTTGTAGTTTCGGTTCTTGCATCCTCTCCATTATCTAAGCAATTTAAGAAATGAATCTTATATTTTTTCTGTTGATGCAGGTATAATTTCCAAATAAATTTGTTTACACCAATCTATGCATTTTGATTGGTTAATATGATCGTCAGAAAAATGGCGAAATACACTTCATACCCCAATGAACACGATAAAATACCGGAAGAGCCGGAACTACTTCCATCAAAATCATTTAGTATGTTGCTAAGATCGGCTTTCGAATGATAATTTTGCAAAGAAAAAATAGTGTTATTAATAGTAGCCCTTAGATATAAGTACGATATCAGAATTAATGAAAATTTTATGACAATTTCGATGATGTACCGGTATACGTGGTTTTTACAGCGTTGTTCGGTTGCTATGCTCCTGTTTTTGAAATTTCTTAGACCATTTCCTGTCCTTAAAATTTCATGAAAGACAGACAAATCAGTAAATGACGATAAAAACAGAAAATTCAGCTATTTTCTTCAAAATTACATTCCCAGCGTAACAGTAGCAAGTACCTGCGTTTGAAATTTTCCAATGACTGACGACTGTCAACGACAACGTGCAAAAGTTTTGATTGAGAACTTCAAAAGGACCGAAGATCACTGTTTCAAGTGATTTCTAAGAGGTACAATCGTTCTGAACCTATGAAGTATTGAAACTAGAAACTTTTCTAATGATATATTTTCGGCGAGATAGAGAATTTAAGAGATAATATTGACAGCGAATAGAAAATTAAGAGATCAAAAGACGGCGACCTACCTCGGCCTCGATCAGGATACAGTATCGTCATGAATTTTCACAATTAACTTGTCACTTATGAAATAACTAAATCCTAGGAAGGTATTCTGATACCAATAGATCATAATCATGCCGTTTTCTGCAAGTATTAGATCTATAAGTACAGAGAATCTGTCTGTATAAACTCCCAGCTCCTGCGTGTACAATCCAAACACATAACTGCCATGTCGGCGACCTTGAACTTGAACTGCAGAACGCGTCATCAAAATGTTACGTCATATCATCGGATGATGTAATGGATTGGTAAAATGGGGCTCCAGATGGGGAACGAATATTTTTGACACATTTGCTGCCTTTAACTAGCAACGTATACATTATATCTATTTCGTCTGGGAACTAGTTCGCCTACGGGCCCTACAGAGATGATATTTTCATACGCAATGTATTAAATTACTAATTTCTTGGGTATATTTGTGAAATTTGGGATAAATTTGGGTTTGGAAATTATAAGAATTGACTGTTCAATTTTGACAGTTTATTGGAGTATGAAGTTTGGTTTGTTGCATCACAAATTTAGCGTAAAACCGCTTCGCTACGCTACGCGGTTTTACACAATTTGTGATGCAACAAACCAAACTTCATACTCCAATAAACTGTCAAAATTGAACAGTCAATTCTTATATCACCCGAAAAATCGGACAGAAAACTGCATCAATGCGCGTATAAATAGACTTCCATGAAAAATTGTGTTGATCGATGTATCAACAAAATTCCTAAGCCAATCAGAATCATCGTTTCTTGAAAATGACAATGGAAATTAAATGATATTCCTATGATCATGATAAATAATTGTGGATTTGCTTATACAATAACTCATGAGTCTTTGACCATTTCAATTTAATTTCAAAATTTACATTCCTCATTTGCAAAATTGCAAGCATTTTAATGGATACATGATAAATAAATATCCCCTTTTTTCTGACATCATTAAGTCAGAAATTATTTTTTATTATTTTTCTTCTTCTTATCAGAGTCCGATGTCAATGCTGACATCACACTTAATGCTCCCCCGACTGCCACAGCACCAAGGGCAAGGCCTCCAAGGATCTTCCAGGGAGAAACTTCTGAAAAACAAGGACACATGCATAAATACAACATTCTTGTTCTGTTTGCAAGTCCTCTTTGAGAAAGTGCTCTCTATTGCTTCGTGATCTCAAGCTGTCCGTTTGTGTGTTTGTTTGTATGGTGTCCATCGTTTGTTACAATATTAAGCCGCTTGTATGTTCATCTGTGATCATTTCAATCAGACTATTATTTTGTGTGAATGTTCCACAGTGTACACTTCGACTTTTCCTTATTCCAAGCTCATAATTCACTCGATGATTCGCATTTAAAATTTCTAGACAAAACCAATTGAACGGATGGTGATTTTTGATAACTTTTTTTTCAGTTTTCAGTATAAGAATAGCAAGATGTTATGTTAGAAAGAAAGTGCAGCTTTTCAGTATGATAATTACCTATTAATGCCCGTTTGAGTGGGTACTATTCTCTCATAGTGTTGCTTTTGGAAGGAATAGTGCCCGAGCGTCAGCGAGGGCACTATTTACCTTCTAAAAGCAACACTGTGAGAGAATAGTACCCACACAAACGGGCATTAATGGGTTTAGTGCATCACATGACTGTAGTATTAATTAATAAATGAATTAATTGCAATTTACTTGAGATATCTAAAGTTTCATTGGTCACCCTCGCTTGAATGCATTGTTAATTACGTCATAATACTTGCTGAGGGACGTAACTCTGTAAAGCAAAAATGCAATGATCGCTGTGCGATATAAGTCCCCTACCGGCGGCATAAATTTATGACTTGCATCTCTGTTCATCAGTTCATCATCTGCAACAACAGCCAAGAAAAGTCTGGGAAACTGAATTCACGAAATTTAGTCAATCTAAATTAAACTCAAATCTGCATCACACTATAATGTATTCACATACAAAAAATCAGTTCATTATCTGCAATAGCAGGCGTGAAAAAGTCCGGAAAACTGCAAATTTCATGAAATTTGCTAAGTCAAAGGGCCATAACTCTTATAAAAATAGGCCAATGGAAACCAAACTCAAACTTGGACTGTATCACACTGAGATGTATCCATTTACCAAAAATCAGTGCATTATTTGCAATAGAACCGAAGAAAAGTCCGGAAAACTGAAATTTTCATAAAATTTGCAAAGTCGAAGGCAGCCATAACTCTTGTGAAAATAGGTGAATCTAAAGCAAACTCAAACTTGATCTGTATCCAATTGAGATATATCCACATACCAAAATTGAGTTCAATTTGTGCAACAACAGCAGAAAAAAAGTCCGAAAACTGAAAATTTCATAAAATTTCCTAAGTCCAAGGGCCATAACTCTTGTAAAATTAGGTCAATCAAAAACAAACTCAAACTTGATCTATATCACATTGAGATATATCCACATACCAAAAATGAGTTCAATATATGCAACAACAGCGGAAAAAAGTCCGGAAAACTGAAAATTTCATAAAATTTGCTAAGTCCAAGGGCCAAAACTCTTGTAAAATTAGGTCAATCAAAAGCAAACTCAAACTTGATCTGTATCACATTGAGATATATCCACATACCAAAAATGAGTTCAATATATGCAACAACAGCGGAAAAAAGTCCGGAAAACTGAAAATTTCATAAAATTTGCTAAGTCCAAGGGCCATAACTCTTGTAAAATTAGGTCAATCAAAAGCAAACTCAAACTTGATCTGTATCACATTGAGATATATCCACATACCAAAAATGAGTTCAATATATGCAAAAACAGCGAAAATAAGTCCGGAAAACTGAAAATGGGACAGACGGACGGACAGACAGACAGACAGACAGACAGACAGACAGACCGACCGAGAGGAAACTAAGAGTCCCCTTCGGCGTTGCCGGTAGGGGACTAAAAGTGAGTTCAATTTATCCAACAACAGCGGAAAAAAGTCCGGAAAACTGACATTTTCATAAAATTTGCTAAGTCCAAGGGCCATAACTCTTGTAAAATTAGGTCAATCTAAAGCAAACTCAAACTTGGTCTGTATCTAATTGAGATATATCCACATACCAAAATTGAGTTCAATTTGTGCAACAACAGCAGAAAAAAAGTCCGAAAACTGAAAATTTCATAAAATTTGCTAAGTCCAAGGGCCATAACTCTTGTAAAATTAGGTCAATCATAAGCAAACTCAAACTTGATCTATATCACATTGAGATATATCCACATACCAAAAATGAGTTCAATATATGCAACAACAGCGGAAAAAAGTCCGGAAAACTTAAAATTTCATAAAATTTGCTAAGTCCAAGGGTCATAACTCTTGTAAAATTAGGTCAATCAAAAGCAAACTCAAACTTGATCTGTATCACATTGAGATATATCCACATACCAAAAATGAGTTCAATATATGCAACAACAGCGGAAAAAAGTCCGGAAAACTTAAAATTTCATAAAATTTGCTAAGTCCAAGGGTCATAACTCTTGTAAAATTAGGTCAATCAAAAGCAAACTCAAACTTGATCTGTATCACATTGAGATATATCCACATACCAAAAATGAGTTCAATATATGCAACAACAGCGGAAAAAAGTCCGGAAAACTGAAAATTTCATAAAATTTGCTAAGTCCAAGGGCCATAACTCTTGTAAAATTAGGTCAATCAAAAGCAAACTCAAACTTGATCTGTATCACATTGAGATATATCCACATACCAAAAATGAGTTCAATATATGCAACAACAG
Organism: Pinctada fucata; assembly: GCA_028142955.1. Taxonomy (NCBI): domain Eukaryota; kingdom Metazoa; phylum Mollusca; class Bivalvia; order Pterioida; family Pteriidae; genus Pinctada; species Pinctada fucata. The sequence continues at coordinate 29,572,561 of AP027113.1, read as the reverse complement.
CGGAAAAAAGTCCGGAAAACTGAAAATTTCATAAAATTTGCTAAGTTCAAGGGCCATAACTCTTGTAAAATTAGGTCAATCAAAAGCAAACTCAAACTTGATCTGTATCACATTGAGATATATCCACATACCAAAAATGAGTTCAATATATGCAAAAACAGCGAAAATAAGTCCGGAAAACTGAAAATGGGACAGACGGACAGACGGACGGACAGACAGACAGACAGACAGACAGACCGAGAGGAAACTAAGAGTCCCCTTCGGCGTTGCCGGTAGGGGACTAAAAGTGAGTTCAATTTATCCAACAACAGCGGAAAAAAGTCCGGAAAACTGACATTTTCATAAAATTTGCTAAGTCCAAGGGCCATAACTCTTGTAAAATTAGGTCAATCTAAAGCAAACTCAAACTTGGTCTGTATCTAGTTGAGATATATCCACATACCAAAATTGAGTTCAATTTGTGCAACAACAGCAGAAAAAAAGTCCGAAAACTGAAAATTTCATAAAATTTGCTAAGTCCAAGGGCCATAACTCTTGTAAAATTAGGTCAATCAAAAGCAAACTCAAACTTGATCTATATCACATTGAGATATATCCACATACCAAAAATGAGTTCAATATATGCAACAACAGCGGAAAAAAGTCCGGAAAACTGAAAATTTCATAAAATTTGCTAAGTCCAAGGGCCATAACTCTTGTAAAATTAGGTCAATCAAAAGCAAACTCAAACTTGATCTGTATCACATTGAGATATATCCACATACCAAAAATGAGTTCAATATATGCAACAACAGCGGAAAAAAGTCCGGAAAACTGAAAATTTCATAAAATTTGCTAAGTCCAAGGGTCATAACTCTTGTAAAATTAGGTCAATCAAAAGCAAACTCAAACTTGATCTGTATCACATTGAGATATATCCACATACCAAAAATGAGTTCAATATATGCAAAAACAGCGAAAATAAGTCCGGAAAACTGAAAATGGGACAGACGGACAGACGGACAAACAGACAGACAGACAGACAGACAGACCGAGAGGAAACTAAGAGTCCCCTTCGGCGTTGCCGGTAGGGGACTAAAAGTGAGTTCAATTTATCCAACAACAGCGGAAAAAAGTCCGGAAAACTGACATTTTCATAAAATTTGCTAAGTCCAAGGGCGATAACTCTTGTAAAATTAGGTCAATCTAAAGCAAACTCAAACTTGGTCTGTATCTAGTTGAGATATATCCACATACCAAAATTGAGTTCAATTTGTGCAACAACAGCAGAAAAAAGGTCCGAAAACTGAAAATTTCATAAAATTTGCTAAGTCCAAGGGCCATAACTCTTGTAAAATTAGGTCAATCAAAAGCAAACTCAAACTTGATCTGTATCCAATTGAGATATATCCACATACCAAAAATGAGTTCAATATATGCAACAACAGCGGAAAAAAGTCCGGAAAACTTAAAATTTCATAAAATTTGCTAAGTCCAAGGGTCATAACTCTTGTAAAATTAGGTCAATCAAAAGCAAACTCAAACTTGATCTGTATCACATTGAGATATATCCACATACCAAAAATGAGTTCAATATATGCAACAACAGCGGAAAAAAGTCCGGAAAACTTAAAATTTCATAAAATTTGCTAAGTCCAAGGGTCATAACTCTTGTAAAATTAGGTCAATCAAAAGCAAACTCAAACTTGATCTGTATCACATTGAGATATATCCACATACCAAAAATGAGTTCAATATATGCAACAACAGCGGAAAAAAGTCCGGAAAACTGAAAATTTCATAAAATTTGCTAAGTCCAAGGGCCATAACTCTTGTAAAATTAGGTCAATCAAAAGCAAACTCAAACTTGATCTGTATCACATTGAGATATATCCACATACCAAAAATGAGTTCAATATATGCAACAACAGCGGAAAAAAGTCCGGAAAACTGAAAATTTCATAAAATTTGCTAAGTTCAAGGGCCATAACTCTTGTAAAATTAGGTCAATCAAAAGCAAACTCAAACTTGATCTGTATCACATTGAGATATATCCACATACCAAAAATGAGTTCAATATATGCAAAAACAGCGAAAATAAGTCCGGAAAACTGAAAATGGGACAGACGGACAGACGGACGGACAGACAGACAGACAGACAGACAGACCGAGAGGAAACTAAGAGTCCCCTTCGGCGTTGCCGGTAGGGGACTAAAAGTGAGTTCAATTTATCCAACAACAGCGGAAAAAAGTCCGGAAAACTGACATTTTCATAAAATTTGCTAAGTCCAAGGGCCATAACTCTTGTAAAATTAGGTCAATCTAAAGCAAACTCAAACTTGGTCTGTATCTAGTTGAGATATATCCACATACCAAAATTGAGTTCAATTTGTGCAACAACAGCAGAAAAAAAGTCCGAAAACTGAAAATTTCATAAAATTTGCTAAGTCCAAGGGCCATAACTCTTGTAAAATTAGGTCAATCAAAAGCAAACTCAAACTTGATCTATATCACATTGAGATATATCCACATACCAAAAATGAGTTCAATATATGCAACAACAGCGGAAAAAAGTCCGGAAAACTGAAAATTTCATAAAATTTGCTAAGTCCAAGGGCCATAACTCTTGTAAAATTAGGTCAATCAAAAGCAAACTCAAACTTGATCTGTATCACATTGAGATATATCCACATACCAAAAATGAGTTCAATATATGCAACAACAGCGGAAAAAAGTCCGGAAAACTGAAAATTTCATAAAATTTGCTAAGTCCAAGGGTCATAACTCTTGTAAAATTAGGTCAATCAAAAGCAAACTCAAACTTGATCTGTATCACATTGAGATATATCCACATACCAAAAATGAGTTCAATATATGCAAAAACAGCGAAAATAAGTCCGGAAAACTGAAAATGGGACAGACGGACAGACGGACAAACAGACAGACAGACAGACAGACAGACCGAGAGGAAACTAAGAGTCCCCTTCGGCGTTGCCGGTAGGGGACTAAAAGTGAGTTCAATTTATCCAACAACAGCGGAAAAAAGTCCGGAAAACTGACATTTTCATAAAATTTGCTAAGTCCAAGGGCGATAACTCTTGTAAAATTAGGTCAATCTAAAGCAAACTCAAACTTGGTCTGTATCTAGTTGAGATATATCCACATACCAAAATTGAGTTCAATTTGTGCAACAACAGCAGAAAAAAGGTCCGAAAACTGAAAATTTCATAAAATTTGCTAAGTCCAAGGGCCATAACTCTTGTAAAATTAGGTCAATCAAAAGCAAACTCAAACTTGATCTGTATCCAATTGAGATATATCCACATACCAAAAATGAGTTCAATATATGCAACAACAGCGGAAAAAAGTCCGGAAAACTGAAAATTTCATAAAATTTGCTAAGTCCAAGGGCCATAACTCTTGTAAAATTAGGTCAATCGAAAGCAAACTCAAACTTGATCTGTATCACATTGAGATATATTCACATACCAAAAATGAGTTCAATATATGCAACAACAGCGGAAAAAAGTCCGGAAAACTGAAAATTTCATAAAATTTGCTAAGTCCAAGGGCCATAACTCTTGTAAAATTAGGTCAATCAAAAGCAAACTCAAACTTGATCTGTATCACATTGAGATATATCCACATACCAAAAATGAGTTCAATATATGCAAAAACAGCGAAAATAAGTCCGGAAAACTGAAAATGGGACAGACGGACGGACAGACAGACAGACAGACAGACAGACAGACCGAGAGGAAACTAAGAGTCCCCTTCGGTGTTGCCGGTAGGGGACTAAAAGTGAGTTCAATTTATCCAACAACAGCGGAAAAAAGTCCGGAAAACTGACATTTTCATAAAATTTGCTAAGTCCAAGGGCCATAACTCTTGTAAAATTAGGTCAATCTAAAGCAAACTCAAACTTGGTCTGTATCTAGTTGAGATATATCCACATACCAAAATTGAGTTCAATTTGTGCAACAACAGCAGAAAAAAAGTCCGAAAACTGAAAATTTCATAAAATTTGCTAAGTCCAAGGGCCATAACTCTTGTAAAATTAGGTCAATCAAAAGCAAACTCAAACTTGATCTATATCACATTGAGATATATCCACATACCAAAAATGAGTTCAATATATGCAACAACAGCGGAAAAAAGTCCGGAAAACTGAAAATTTCATAAAATTTGCTAAGTCCAAGGGCCATAACTCTTGTAAAATTAGGTCAATCAAAAGCAAACTCAAACTTGATCTGTATCACATTGAGATATATCCACATACCAAAAATGAGTTCAATATATGCAAAAACAGCGGAAAAAAGTCCGGAAAACTGAAAATTTCATAAAATTTGCTAAGTCCAAGGGCCATAACTCTTGTAAAATTAGGTCAATCAAAAGCAAACTCAAACTTGATCTGTATCACATTGAGATATATCCACATACCAAAAATGAGTTCAATATATGCAAAAACAGCGAAAATAAGTCCGGAAAACTGAAAATGGGACAGACGGACAGACAGACAGACAGACAGACAGACAGACACACAGACAGACCGAGAGGAAACTAAGAGTCCCCTTCGGCGTTGCCGGTAGGGGACTAAAAGTGAGTTCAATTTATCCAACAACAGCGGAAAAAAGTCCGGAAAACTGACATTTTCATAAAATTTGCTAAGTCCAAGGGCCATAACTCTTGTAAAATTAGGTCAATCTAAAGCAAACTCAAACTTGGTCTGTATCTAGTTGAGATATATCCACATACCAAAATTGAGTTCAATTTGTGCAACAACAGCAGAAAAAAGGTCCGAAAACTGAAAATTTCATAAAATTTGCTAAGTCCAAGGGCCATAACTCTTGTAAAATTAGGTCAATCAAAAGCAAACTCAACCTTGATCTGTATCCAATTGAGATATATCCACATACCAAAATTGAGTTCAATTTGTGCAACAACAGCAGAAAAAAAGTCCGAAAACTGAAAATTTCATAAAATTTGCTAAGTCCAAGGGCCATAACTCTTGTAAAATTAGGTCAATCAAAAGCAAACTCAACCTTGATCTATATCACGTTGAGATATATCCACATACCAAAAATGAGTTCAATATATGCAACAACAGCGGAAAAAAGTCCGGAAAACTGAAAATTTCATAAAATTTGCTAAGTCCAAGGGCCATAACTCTTGTAAAATTAGGTCAATCAAAAGCAAACTCAAACTTGATCTGTATCACATTGAGATATATCCACATACCAAAAATGAGTTCAATATATGCAAAAACAGCGAAAATAAGTCCGGAAAACTGAAAATGGGACAGACGGACGGACAGACAGACAGACAGACAGACAGACCGAGAGGAAACTAAGAGTCCCCTTCGGTGTTGCCGGTAGGGGACTAAAAGTGAGTTCAATTTATCCAACAACAGCGGAAAAAAGTCCGGAAAACTGACATTTTCATAAAATTTGCTAAGTCCAAGGGCCATAACTCTTGTAAAATTAGGTCAATCTAAAGCAAACTCAAACTTGGTCTGTATCTAGTTGAGATATATCCACATACCAAAATTGAGTTCAATTTGTGCAACAACAGCAGAAAAAAAGTCCGAAAACTGAAAATTTCATAAAATTTGCTAAGTCCAAGGGCCATAACTCTTGTAAAATTAGGTCAATCAAAAGCAAACTCAAACTTGATCTATATCACATTGAGATATATCCACATACCAAAAATGAGTTCAATATATGCAACAACAGCGGAAAAAAGTCCGGAAAACTGAAAATTTCATAAAATTTGCTAAGTCCAAGGGCCATAACTCTTGTAAAATTAGGTCAATCAAAAGCAAACTCAAACTTGATCTGTATCACATTGAGATATATCCACATACCAAAAATGAGTTCAATATATGCAAAAACAGCGGAAAAAAGTCCGGAAAACTGAAAATTTCATAAAATTTGCTAAGTCCAAGGGCCATAACTCTTGTAAAATTAGGTCAATCAAAAGCAAACTCAAACTTGATCTGTATCACATTGAGATATATCCACATACCAAAAATGAGTTCAATATATGCAAAAACAGCGAAAATAAGTCCGGAAAACTGAAAATGGGACAGACGGACAGACAGACAGACAGACACACAGACAGACACACAGACAGACCGAGAGGAAACTAAGAGTCCCCTTCGGCGTTGCCGGTAGGGGACTAAAAGTGAGTTCAATTTATCCAACAACAGCGGAAAAAAGTCCGGAAAACTGACATTTTCATAAAATTTGCTAAGTCCAAGGGCCATAACTCTTGTAAAATTAGGTCAATCTAAAGCAAACTCAAACTTGGTCTGTATCTAGTTGAGATATATCCACATACCAAAATTGAGTTCAATTTGTGCAACAACAGCAGAAAAAAGGTCCGAAAACTGAAAATTTCATAAAATTTGCTAAGTCCAAGGGCCATAACTCTTGTAAAATTAGGTCAATCAAAAGCAAACTCAACCTTGATCTGTATCCAATTGAGATATATCCACATACCAAAATTGAGTTCAATTTGTGCAACAACAGCAGAAAAAAAGTCCGAAAACTGAAAATTTCATAAAATTTGCTAAGTCCAAGGGCCATAACTCTTGTAAAATTAGGTCAATCAAAAGCAAACTCAACCTTGATCTATATCACGTTGAGATATATCCACATACCAAAAATGAGTTCAATATATGCAACAACAGCGGAAAAAAGTCCGGAAAACTGAAAATTTCATAAAATTTGCTAAGTCCAAGGGCCATAACTCTTGTAAAATTAGGTCAATCAAAAGCAAACTCAAACTTGATCTGTATCACATTGAGATATATCCACATACCAAAAATGAGTTCAATATATGCAACAACAGCGGAAAAAAGTCCGGAAAACTGAAAATTTCATAAAATTTGCTAAGTCCAAGGGCCATAACTCTTGTAAAATTAGGTCAATCAAAAGCAAACTCAAACTTGATCTGTATCACATTGAGATATATCCACATACCAAAAATGAGTTCAATATATGCAAAAACAGCGAAAATAAGTCCGGAAAACTGAAAATGGGACAGACGGACGGACAGACAGACAGACAGACAGACAGACAGACCGACCGAGAGGAAACTAAGAGTCCCCTTCGGCGTTGCCGGTAGGGGACTAAAAGTGAGTTCAATTTATCCAACAACAGCGGAAAAAAGTCCGGAAAACTGACATTTTCATAAAATTTGCTAAGTCCAAGGGCCATAACTCTTGTAAAATTAGGTCAATCTAAAGCAAACTCAAACTTGGTCTGTATCTAGTTGAGATATATCCACATACCAAAATTGAGTTCAATTTGTGCAACAACAGCAGAAAAAAAGTCCGAAAACTGAAAATTTCATAAAATTTGCTAAGTCCAAGGGCCATAACTCTTGTAAAATTAGGTCAATCAAAAGCAAACTCAAACTTGATCTATATCACATTGAGATATATCCACATACCAAAAATGAGTTCAATATATGCAACAACAGCGGAAAAAAGTCCGGAAAACTGAAAATTTCATAAAATTTGCTAAGTCCAAGGGCCATAACTCTTGTAAAATTAGGTCAATCAAAAGCAAACTCAAACTTGATCTGTATCACATTGAGATATATCCACATACCAAAAATGAGTTCAATATATGCAAAAACAGCGGAAAAAAGTCCGGAAAACTGAAAATTGCATAAAATTTGCTAAGTCCAAGGGCCATAACTCTTGTAAAATTAGGTCAATCAAAAGCAAACTCAAACTTGATCTGTATCACATTGAGATATATCCACATACCAAAAATGAGTTCAATATATGCAAAAACAGCGAAAATAAGTCCGGAAAACTGAAAATGGGACAGACGGACAGACAGACAGACAGACAGACAGACAGACAGACAGACAGACACACAGACAGACCGAGAGGAAACTAAGAGTCCCCTTCGGCGTTGCCGGTAGGGGACTAAAAGTGAGTTCAATTTATCCAACAACAGCGGAAAAAAGTCCGGAAAACTGACATTTTCATAAAATTTGCTAAGTCCAAGGGCCATAACTCTTGTAAAATTAGGTCAATCTAAAGCAAACTCAAACTTGGTCTGTATCTAGTTGAGATATATCCACATACCAAAATTGAGTTCAATTTGTGCAAAAACAGCAGAAAAAAGGTCCGAAAACTGAAAATTTCATAAAATTTGCTAAGTCCAAGGGCCATAACTCTTGTAAAATTAGGTCAATCAAAAGCAAACTCAAACTTGATCTGTATCCAATTGAGATATATCCACATACCAAAATTGAGTTCAATCTGTGCAACAACAGCAGAAAAAAAGTCCGAAAACTGAAAATTTCATAAAATTTGCTAAGTCCAAGGGCCATAACTCTTGTAAAATTAGGTCAATCAAAAGCAAACTCAAACTTGATCTGTATCACATTGAGATATATCCACATACCAAAAATGAGTTCAATATATGCAACAACAGCGGAAAAAAGTCCGGAAAACTGAAAATTTCATAAAATTTGCTAAGTCCAAGGGCCATAACTCTTGTAAAATTAGGTCAATCAAAAGCAAACTCAAACTTGATCTGTATCACATTGAGATATATCCACATACCAAAAATGAGTTCAATATATGCAAAAACAGCGAAAATAAGTCCGGAAAACTGAAAATGGGACAGACGGACGGACAGACAGACAGACAGACAGACAGACAGACAGACAGACAGACCGACCGAGAGGAAACTAAGAGTCCCCTTCGGCGTTGCCGGTAGGGGACTAAAAGTGAGTTCAATTTATCCAACAACAGCGGAAAAAAGTCCGGAAAACTGACATTTTCATAAAATTTGCTAAGTCCAAGGGCCATAACTCTTGTAAAATTAGGTCAATCTAAAGCAAACTCAAACTTGGTCTGTATCTAGTTGAGATATACCCACATACCAAAATTGAGTTCAATTTGTGCAACAACAGCAGAAAAAAAGTCCGAAAACTGAAAATTTCATAAAATTTGCTAAGTCCAAGGGCAATAACTCTTGTAAAATTAGGTCAATCAAAAGCAAACTCAAACTTGATCTATATCACATTGAGATATATCCACATACCAAAAATGAGTTCAATATATGCAACAACAGCGGAAAAAAGTCCGGAAAACTTAAAATTTCATAAAATTTGCTAAGTCCAAGGGTCATAACTCTTGTAAAATTAGGTCAATCAAAAGCAAACTCAGACTTGATCTATATCACATTGAGATATATCCACATGCCAAAAATGAGTTCAATATATGCAACAACAGCGGAAAAAAGTCCGGAAAACTGAAAATTTCATAAAATTTGCTAAGTCCAAGGGCCATAACTCTTGTAAAATTAGGTCAATCAAAAGCAAACTCAAACTTGATCTGTATCACATTGAGATATATCCACATACCAAAAATGAGTTCAATATATGCAACAACAGCGGAAAAAGTCCGGAAAACTGAAAATTTCATAAAATTTGCTAAGTTCAAGGGCCATAACTCTTGTAAAATTAGGTCAATCAAAAGCAAACTCAAACTTGATCTGTATCACATTGAGATATATCCACATACCAAAAATGAGTTCAATATATGCAAAAACAGCGAAAATAAGTCCGGAAAACTGAAAATGGGACAGACGGACAGACGGACGGACAGACAGACAGACAGACAGACCGAGAGGAAACTAAGAGTCCCCTTCGGCGTTGCCGGTAGGGGACTAAAAGTGAGTTCAATTTATCCAACAACAGCGGAAAAAAGTCCGGAAAACTGACATTTTCATAAAATTTGCTAAGTCCAAGGGCCATAACTCTTGTAAAATTAGGTCAATCTAAAGCAAACTCAAACTTGGTCTGTATCTAGTTGAGATATATCCACATACCAAAATTGAGTTCAATTTGTGCAACAACAGCAGAAAAAAAGTCCGAAAACTGAAAATTTCATAAAATTTGCTAAGTCCATGGGCCATAACTCTTGTAAAATTAGGTCAATCAAAAGCAAACTCAAACTTGATCTATATCACATTGAGATATATCCACATACCAAAAATGAGTTCAATATATGCAACAACAGCGGAAAAAAGTCCGGAAAACTGAAAATTTCATAAAATTTGCTAAGTCCAAGGGCCATAACTCTTGTAAAATTAGGTCAATCAAAAGCAAACTCAAACTTGATCTGTATCACATTGAGATATATCCACATACCAAAAATGAGTTCAATATATGCAACAACAGCGGAAAAAAGTCCGGAAAACTGAAAATTTCATAAAATTTGCTAAGTCCAAGGGCCATAACTCTTGTAAAATTAGGTCAATCAAAAGCAAACTCAAACTTGATCTGTATCACATTGAGATATATCCACATACCAAAAATGAGTTCAATATATGCAAAAACAGCGAAAATAAGTCCGGAAAACTGAAAATGGGACAGACGGACGGACAGACAGACAGACAGACAGACAGACAGACCGACCGAGAGGAAACTAAGAGTCCCCTTCGGCGTTGCCGGTAGGGGACTAAAAGTGAGTTCAATTTATCCAACAACAGCGGAAAAAAGTCCGGAAAACTGACATTTTCATAAAATTTGCTAAGTCCAAGGGCCATAACTCTTGTAAAATTAGGTCAATCTAAAGCAAACTCAAACTTGGTCTGTATCTAGTTGAGATATATCCACATACCAAAATTGAGTTCAATTTGTGCAACAACAGCAGAAAAAAAGTCCGAAAACTGAAAATTTCATAAAATTTGCTAAGTCCAAGGGCCATAACTCTTGTAAAATTAGGTCAATCAAAAGCAAACTCAAACTTGATCTATATCACATTGAGATATATCCACATACCAAAAATGAGTTCAATATATGCAACAACAGCGGAAAAAAGTCCGGAAAACTTAAAATTTCATAAAATTTGCTAAGTCCAAGGGTCATAACTCTTGTAAAATTAGGTCAATCAAAAGCAAACTCAGACTTGATCTATATCACATTGAGATATATCCACATGCCAAAAATGAGTTCAATATATGCAACAACAGCGGAAAAAAGTCCGGAAAACTGAAAATTTCATAAAATTTGCTAAGTCCAAGGGCCATAACTCTTGTAAAATTAGGTCAATCAAAAGCAAACTCAAACTTGATCTGTATCACATTGAGATATATCCACATACCAAAAATGAGTTCAATATATGCAACAACAGCGGAAAAAAGTCCGGAAAACTGAAAATTTCATAAAATTTGCTAAGTTCAAGGGCCATAACTCTTGTAAAATTAGGTCAATCAAAAGCAAACTCAAACTTGATCTGTATCACATTGAGATATATCCACATACCAAAAATGAGTTCAATATATGCAAAAACAGCGAAAATAAGTCCGGAAAACTGAAAATGGGACAGACGGACAGACGGACGGACAGACAGACAGACAGACCGAGAGGAAACTAAGAGTCCCCTTCGGCGTTGCCGGTAGGGGACTAAAAGTGAGTTCAATTTATCCAACAACAGCGGAAAAAAGTCCGGAAAACTGACATTTTCATAAAATTTGCTAAGTCCAAGGGCCATAACTCTTGTAAAATTAGGTCAATCTAAAGCAAACTCAAACTTGGTCTGTATCTAGTTGAGATATATCCACATACCAAAATTGAGTTCAATTTGTGCAACAACAGCAGAAAAAAAGTCCGAAAACTGAAAATTTCATAAAATTTGCTAAGTCCAAGGGCCATAACTCTTGTAAAATTAGGTCAATCAAAAGCAAACTCAAACTTGATCTATATCACATTGAGATATATCCACATACCAAAAATGAGTTCAATATATGCAACAACAGCGGAAAAAAGTCCGGAAAACTGAAAATTTCATAAAATTTGCTAAGTCCAAGGGCCATAACTCTTGTAAAATTAGGTCAATCAAAAGCAAACTCAAACTTGATCTGTATCACATTGAGATATATCCACATACCAAAAATGAGTTCAATATATGCAACAACAGCGGAAAAAAGTCCGGAAAACTGAAAATTTCATAAAATTTGGTAAGTCCAAGGGCCATAACTCTTGTAAAATTAGGTCAATCAAAAGCAAACTCAAACTTGATCTGTATCACATTGAGATATATCCACATACCAAAAATGAGTTCAATATATGCAAAAACAGCGAAAATAAGTCCGGAAAACTGAAAATGGGACAGACGGACAGACGGACGGACAGACAGACAGACAGACAGACAGACCGACCGAGAGGAAACTAAGAGTCCCCTTCGGCGTTGCCGGTAGGGGACTAAAAGTGAGTTCAATTTATCCAACAACAGCGGAAAAAAGTCCGGAAAACTGACATTTTCATAAAATTTGCTAAGTCCAAGGGCCATAACTCTTGTAAAATTAGGTCAATCTAAAGCAAACTCAAACTTGGTCTGTATCTAGTTGAGATATATCCACATACCAAAATTGAGTTCAATTTGTGCAACAACAGCAGAAAAAAGGTCCGAAAACTGAAAATTTCATAAAATTTGCTAAGTCCAAGGGCCATAACTCTTGTAAAATTAGGTCAATCAAAAGCAAACTCAAACTTGATCTGTATCCAATTGAGATATATCCACATACCAAAAATGAGTTCAATATATGCAACAACAGCGGAAAAAAGTCCGGAAAACTGAAAATTTCATAAAATTTGCTAAGTCCAAGGGCCATAACTCTTGTAAAATTAGGTCAATCAAAAGCAAACTCAAACTTGATCTGTATCACATTGAGATATATTCACATACCAAAAATGAGTTCAATATATGCAACAACAGCGGAAAAAAGTCCGGAAAACTGAAAATTTCATAAAATTTGCTAAGTCCAAGGGCCATAACTCTTGTAAAATTAGGTCAATCAAAAGCAAACTCAAACTTGATCTGTATCACATTGAGATATATCCACATACCAAAAATGAGTTCAATATATGCAAAAACAGCGAAAATAAGTCCGGAAAACTGAAAATGGGACAGACGGACGGACAGACAGACAGACAGACAGACAGACAGACAGACAGACAGACAGACAGACCGAGAGGAAACTAAGAGTCCCCTTCGGCGTTGCCGGTAGGGGACTAAAAGTGAGTTCAATTTATCCAACAACAGCGGAAAAAAGTCCGGAAAACTGACATTTTCATAAAATTTGCTAAGTCCAAGGGCCATAACTCTTGTAAAATTAGGTCAATCTAAAGCAAACTCAAACTTGGTCTGTATCTAGTTGAGATATATCCACATACCAAAATTGAGTTCAATTTGTGCAACAACAGCAGAAAAAAGGTCCGAAAACTGAAAATTTCATAAAATTTGCTAAGTCCAAGGGCCATAACTCTTGTAAAATTAGGTCAATCAAAAGCAAACTCAAACTTAATCTATATCACATTGAGATATATCCACATACCAAAAATGAGTTCAATATATGCAACAACAGCGGAAAAAAAGTCCGGAAAACTGAAAATTTCATAAAATTTGCTAAGTCCAAGGGCCATAACTCTTGTAAAATTAGGTCAATCAAAAGCAAACTCCAACTTGATCTGTATCACATTGAGATATATCCACATACCAAAAATGAGTTCAATATATGCAACAACAGCGGAAAAAAGTCCGGAAAACTGAAAATTTCATAAAATTTGCTAAGTCCAAGGGCCATAACTCTTGTAAAATTAGGTCAATCAAAAGGAAACTCAAACTTGATCTGTATCACATTGAGATATATCCACATACCAAAAATGAGTTCAATATATGCAAAAACAGCGAAAATAAGTCCGGAAAACTGAAAATGGGACAGACGGACAGACGGACGGACAGACAGACAGACCGAGAGGAAACTAAGAGTCCCCTTCGGCGTTGCCGGTAGGGGACTAAAAGTGAGTTCAATTTATCCAACAACAGCGGAAAAAAGTCCGGAAAACTGACATTTTCATAAAATTTGCTAAGTCCAAGGGCCATAACTCTTGTAAAATTAGGTCAATCTAAAGCAAACTCAAACTTGGTCTGTATCTAGTTGAGATATATCCACATACCAAAATTGAGTTCAATTTGTGCAACAACAGCAGAAAAAAAGTCCGAAAACTGAAAATTTCATAAAATTTGCTAAGTCCAAGGGCCATAACTCTTGTAAAATTAGGTCAATCAAAAGCAAACTCAAACTTGATCTATATCACATTGAGATATATCCACATACCAAAAATGAGTTCAATATATGCAACAACAGCGGAAAAAAGTCCGGAAAACTGAAAATTTCATAAAATTTGCTAAGTCCAAGGGCCATAACTCTTGTAAAATTAGGTCAATCAAAAGCAAACTCAAACTTGATCTGTATCACATTGAGATATATCCACATACCAAAAATGAGTTCAATATATGCAACAACAGCGGAAAAAAGTCCGGAAAACTGAAAATTTCATAAAATTTGCTAAGTCCAAGGGCCATAACTCTTGTAAAATTAGGTCAATCAAAAGCAAACTCAAACTTGATCTGTATCACATTGAGATATATCCACATACCAAAAATGAGTTCAATATATGCAAAAACAGCGAAAATAAGTCCGGAAAACTGAAAATGGGACAGACGGACAGACGGACGGACAGACAGACAGACAGACAGACAGACCGAGAGGAAACTAAGAGTCCCCTTCGGCGTTGCCGGTAGGGGACTAAAAGTGAGTTCAATTTATCCAACAACAGCGGAAAAAAGTCCGGAAAACTGACATTTTCATAAAATTTGCTAAGTCCAAGGGCCATAACTCTTGTAAAATTAGGTCAATCTAAAGCAAACTCAAACTTGGTCTGTATCTAGTTGAGATATATCCACATACCAAAATTGAGTTCAATTTGTGCAACAACAGCAGAAAAAAGGTCCGAAAACTGAAAATTTCATAAAATTTGCTAAGTCCAAGGGCCATAACTCTTGTAAAATTAGGTCAATCAAAAGCAAACTCAAACTTGATCTGTATCCAATTGAGATATATCCACATACCAAAAATGAGTTCAATATATGCAACAACAGCGGAAAAAAGTCCGGAAAACTGAAAATTTCATAAAATTTGCTAAGTCCAAGGGCCATAACTCTTGTAAAATTAGGTCAATCAAAAGCAAACTCAAACTTGATCTGTATCACATTGAGATATATTCACATACCAAAAATGAGTTCAATATATGCAAAAACAGCGAAAATAAGTCCGGAAAACTGAAAATGGGACAGACGGACGGACAGACAGACAGACAGACAGACAGACAGACAGACAGACAGACAGACAGACAGACCGAGAGGAAACTAAGAGTCCCCTTCGGCGTTGCCGGTAGGGGACTAAAAGTGAGTTCAATTTATCCAACAACAGCGGAAAAAAGTCCGGAAAACTGACATTTTCATAAAATTTGCTAAGTCCAAGGGCCATAACTCTTGTAAAATTAGGTCAATCTAAAGCAAACTCAAACTTGGTCTGTATCTAGTTGAGATATATCCACATACCAAAATTGAGTTCAATTTGTGCAACAACAGCAGAAAAAAGGTCCGAAAACTGAAAATTTCATAAAATTTGCTAAGTCCAAGGGCCATAACTCTTGTAAAATTAGGTCAATCAAAAGCAAACTCAAACTTAATCTATATCACATTGAGATATATCCACATACCAAAAATGAGTTCAATATATGCAACAACAGCGGAAAAAAGTCCGGAAAACTGAAAATTTCATAAAATTTGCTAAGTCCAAGGGCCATAACTCTTGTAAAATTAGGTCAATCAAAAGCAAACTCCAACTTGATCTGTATCACATTGAGATATATCCACATACCAAAAATGAGTTCAATATATGCAACAACAGCGGAAAAAAGTCCGGAAAACTGAAAATTTCATAAAATTTGCTAAGTCCAAGGGCCATAACTCTTGTAAAATTAGGTCAATCAAAAGCAAACTCAAACTTGATCTGTATCACATTGAGATATATCCACATACCAAAAATGAGTTCAATATATGCAAAAACAGCGAAAATAAGTCCGGAAAACTGAAAATGGGACAGACGGACAGACGGACGGACAGACAGACAGACAGACAGACCGAGAGGAAACTAAGAGTCCCCTTCGGCGTTGCCGGTAGGGGACTAAAAGTGAGTTCAATTTATCCAACAACAGCGGAAAAAAGTCCGGAAAACTGACATTTTCATAAAATTTGCTAAGTCCAAGGGCCATAACTCTTGTAAAATTAGGTCAATCTAAAGCAAACTCAAACTTGGTCTGTATCTAGTTGAGATATATCCACATACCAAAATTGAGTTCAATTTGTGCAACAACAGCAGAAAAAAGGTCCGAAAACTGAAAATTTCATAAAATTTGCTAAGTCCAAGGGCCATAACTCTTGTAAAATTAGGTCAATCAAAAGCAAACTCAAACTTGATCTGTATCCAATTGAGATATATCCACATACCAAAAATGAGTTCAATATATGCAACAACAGCGGAAAAAAGTCCGGAAAACTGAAAATTTCATAAAATTTGCTAAGTCCAAGGGCCATAACTCTTGTAAAATTAGGTCAATCAAAAGCAAACTCAAACTTGATCTGTATCACATTGAGATATATTCACATACCAAAAATGAGTTCAATATATGCAACAACAGCGGAAAAAAGTCCGGAAAACTGAAAATTTCATAAAATTTGCTAAGTCCAAGGGCCATAACTCTTGTAAAATTAGGTCAATCAAAAGCAAACTCAAACTTGATCTGTATCACATTGAGATATATCCACATACCAAAAATGAGTTCAATATATGCAAAAACAGCGAAAATAAGTCCGGAAAACTGAAAATGGGACAGACGGACGGACAGACAGACAGACAGACAGACAGACAGACAGACCGAGAGGAAACTAAGAGTCCCCTTCGGCGTTGCCGGTAGGGGACTAAAAGTGAGTTCAATTTATCCAACAACAGCGGAAAAAAGTCCGGAAAACTGACATTTTCATAAAATTTGCTAAGTCCAAGGGCCATAACTCTTGTAAAATTAGGTCAATCTAAAGCAAACTCAAACTTGGTCTGTATCTAGTTGAGATATATCCACATACCAAAATTGAGTTCAATTTGTGCAACAACAGCAGAAAAAAAGTCCGAAAACTGAAAATTTCATAAAATTTGCTAAGTCCAAGGGCCATAACTCTTGTAAAATTAGGTCAATCAAAAGCAAACTCAAACTTGATCTATATCACATTGAGATATATCCACATACCAAAAATGAGTTCAATATATGCAACAACAGCGGAAAAAAGTCCGGAAAACTGAAAATTTCATAAAATTTGCTAAGTCCAAGGGCCATAACTCTTGTAAAATTAGGTCAATCAAAAGCAAACTCAAACTTGATCTGTATCACATTGAGATATATCCACATACCAAAAATGAGTTCAATATATGCAACAACAGCGGAAAAAAGTCCGGAAAACTGAAAATTTCATAAAATTTGCTAAGTCCAAGGGCCATAACTCTTGTAAAATTAGGTCAATCAAAAGCAAACTCAAACTTGATCTGTATCACATTGAGATATATCCACATACCAAAAATGAGTTCAATATATGCAAAAACAGCGAAAATAAGTCCGGAAAACTGAAAATGGGACAGACGGACAGACGGACGGACAGACAGACAGACAGACAGACAGACCGAGAGGAAACTAAGAGTCCCCTTCGGCGTTGCCGGTAGGGGACTAAAAGTGAGTTCAATTTATCCAACAACAGCGGAAAAAAGTCCGGAAAACTGACATTTTCATAAAATTTGCTAAGTCCAAGGGCCATAACTCTTGTAAAATTAGGTCAATCTAAAGCAAACTCAAACTTGGTCTGTATCTAGTTGAGATATATCCACATACCAAAATTGAGTTCAATTTGTGCAACAACAGCAGAAAAAAGGTCCGAAAACTGAAAATTTCATAAAATTTGCTAAGTCCAAGGGCCATAACTCTTGTAAAATTAGGTCAATCAAAAGCAAACTCAAACTTGATCTGTATCCAATTGAGATATATCCACATACCAAAAATGAGTTCAATATATGCAACAACAGCGGAAAAAAGTCCGGAAAACTGAAAATTTCATAAAATTTGCTAAGTCCAAGGGCCATAACTCTTGTAAAATTAGGTCAATCAAAAGCAAACTCAAACTTGATCTGTATCACATTGAGATATATTCACATACCAAAAATGAGTTCAATATATGCAACAACAGCGGAAAAAAGTCCGGAAAACTGAAAATTTCATAAAATTTGCTAAGTCCAAGGGCCATAACTCTTGTAAAATTAGGTCAATCAAAAGCAAACTCAAACTTGATCTGTATCACATTGAGATATATCCACATACCAAAAATGAGTTCAATATATGCAAAAACAGCGAAAATAAGTCCGGAAAACTGAAAATGGGACAGACGGACGGACAGACAGACAGACAGACAGACAGACAGACAGACAGACAGACAGACAGACCGAGAGGAAACTAAGAGTCCCCTTCGGCGTTGCCGGTAGGGGACTAAAAGTGAGTTCAATTTATCCAACAACAGCGGAAAAAAGTCCGGAAAACTGACATTTTCATAAAATTTGCTAAGTCCAAGGGCCATAACTCTTGTAAAATTAGGTCAATCTAAAGCAAACTCAAACTTGGTCTGTATCTAGTTGAGATATATCCACATACCAAAATTGAGTTCAATTTGTGCAACAACAGCAGAAAAAAGGTCCGAAAACTGAAAATTTCATAAAATTTGCTAAGTCCAAGGGCCATAACTCTTGTAAAATTAGGTCAATCAAAAGCAAACTCAAACTTAATCTATATCACATTGAGATATATCCACATACCAAAAATGAGTTCAATATATGCAACAACAGCGGAAAAAAGTCCGGAAAACTGAAAATTTCATAAAATTTGCTAAGTCCAAGGGCCATAACTCTTGTAAAATTAGGTCAATCAAAAGCAAACTCCAACTTGATCTGTATCACATTGAGATATATCCACATACCAAAAATGAGTTCAATATATGCAACAACAGCGGAAAAAAGTCCGGAAAACTGAAAATTTCATAAAATTTGCTAAGTCCAAGGGCCATAACTCTTGTAAAATTAGGTCAATCAAAAGCAAACTCAAACTTGATCTGTATCACATTGAGATATATCCACATACCAAAAATGAGTTCAATATATGCAAAAACAGCGAAAATAAGTCCGGAAAACTGAAAATGGGACAGACGGACAGACGGACGGACAGACAGACAGACAGACAGACCGAGAGGAAACTAAGAGTCCCCTTCGGCGTTGCCGGTAGGGGACTAAAAGTGAGTTCAATTTATCCAACAACAGCGGAAAAAAGTCCGGAAAACTGACATTTTCATAAAATTTGCTAAGTCCAAGGGCCATAACTCTTGTAAAATTAGGTCAATCTAAAGCAAACTCAAACTTGGTCTGTATCTAGTTGAGATATATCCACATACCAAAATTGAGTTCAATTTGTGCAACAACAGCAGAAAAAAGGTCCGAAAACTGAAAATTTCATAAAATTTGCTAAGTCCAAGGGCCATAACTCTTGTAAAATTAGGTCAATCAAAAGCAAACTCAAACTTGATCTGTATCCAATTGAGATATATCCACATACCAAAAATGAGTTCAATATATGCAACAACAGCGGAAAAAAGTCCGGAAAACTGAAAATTTCATAAAATTTGCTAAGTCCAAGGGCCATAACTCTTGTAAAATTAGGTCAATCAAAAGCAAACTCAAACTTGATCTGTATCACATTGAGATATATTCACATACCAAAAATGAGTTCAATATATGCAACAACAGCGGAAAAAAGTCCGGAAAACTGAAAATTTCATAAAATTTGCTAAGTCCAAGGGCCATAACTCTTGTAAAATTAGGTCAATCAAAAGCAAACTCAAACTTGATCTGTATCACATTGAGATATATCCACATACCAAAAATGAGTTCAATATATGCAAAAACAGCGAAAATAAGTCCGGAAAACTGAAAATGGGACAGACGGACGGACAGACAGACAGACAGACAGACAGACAGACAGACAGACCGAGAGGAAACTAAGAGTCCCCTTCGGCGTTGCCGGTAGGGGACTAAAAGTGAGTTCAATTTATCCAACAACAGCGGAAAAAAGTCCGGAAAACTGACATTTTCATAAAATTTGCTAAGTCCAAGGGCCATAACTCTTGTAAAATTAGGTCAATCTAAAGCAAACTCAAACTTGGTCTGTATCTAGTTGAGATATATCCACATACCAAAATTGAGTTCAATTTGTGCAACAACAGCAGAAAAAAGGTCCGAAAACTGAAAATTTCATAAAATTTGCTAAGTCCAAGGGCCATAACTCTTGTAAAATTAGGTCAATCAAAAGCAAACTCAAACTTAATCTATATCACATTGAGATATATCCACATACCAAAAATGAGTTCAATATATGCAACAACAGCGGAAAAAAGTCCGGAAAACTGAAAATTTCATAAAATTTGCTAAGTCCAAGGGCCATAACTCTTGTAAAATTAGGTCAATCAAAAGCAAACTCAAACTTGATCTGTATCACATTGAGATATATCCACATACCAAAAATGAGTTCAATATATGCAACAACAGCGGAAAAAAGTCCGGAAAACTGAAAATTTCATAAAATTTGCTAAGTCCAAGGGCCATAACTCTTGTAAAATTAGGTCAATCAAAAGCAAACTCAAACTTGATCTGTATCACATTGAGATATATCCACATACCAAAAATGAGTTCAATATATGCAAAAACAGCGAAAATAAGTCCGGAAAACTGAAAATGGGACAGACGGACAGACGGACGGACAGACAGACAGACAGACAGACAGACCGAGAGGAAACTAAGAGTCCCCTTCGGCGTTGCCGGTAGGGGACTAAAAGTGAGTTCAATTTATCCAACAACAGCGGAAAAAAGTCCGGAAAACTGACATTTTCATAAAATTTGCTAAGTCCAAGGGCCATAACTCTTTTAAAATTAAGTCAATCTAAAGCAAACTCAAACTTGGTCTGTATCTAGTTGAGATATATCCACATACCAAAATTGAGTTCAATTTGTGCAACAACAGCAGAAAAAAGGTCCGAAAACTGAAAATTTCATAAAATTTGCTAAGTCCAAGGGCCATAACTCTTGTAAAATTAGGTCAATCAAAAGCAAACTCAAACTTGATCTGTATCCAATTGAGATATATCCACATACCAAAAATGAGTTCAATATATGCAACAACAGCGGAAAAAAGTCCGGAAAACTGAAAATTTCATAAAATTTGCTAAGTCCAAGGGCCATAACTCTTGTAAAATTAGGTCAATCGAAAGCAAACTCAAACTTGATCTGTATCACATTGAGATATATTCACATACCAAAAATGAGTTCAATATATGCAACAACAGCGGAAAAAAGTCCGGAAAACTGAAAATTTCATAAAATTTGCTAAGTCCAAGGGCCATAACTCTTGTAAAATTAGGTCAATCAAAAGCAAACTCAAACTTGATCTGTATCACATTGAGATATATCCACATACCAAAAATGAGTTCAATATATGCAAAAACAGCGAAAATAAGTCCGGAAAACTGAAAATGGGACAGACGGACGGACAGACAGACAGACAGACAGACAGACCGAGAGGAAACTAAGAGTCCCCTTCGGCGTTGCCGGTAGGGGACTAAAAGTGAGTTCAATTTATCCAACAACAGCGGAAACAAGTCCGGAAAACTGACATTTTCATAAAATTTGCTAAGTCCAAGGGCCATAACTCTTGTAAAATTAGGTCAATCTAAAGCAAACTCAAACTTGGTCTGTATCTAGTTGAGATATATCCACATACCAAAATTGAGTTCAATTTGTGCAACAACAGCAGAAAAAAGGTCCGAAAACTGAAAATTTCATAAAATTTGCTAAGTCCAAGGGCCATAACTCTTGTAAAATTAGGTCAATCAAAAGCAAACTCAAACTTGATCTGTATCACATTGAGATATATCCACATACCAAAAATGAGTTCAATATATGCAACAACAGCGGAAAAAAGTCCGGAAAACTGAAAATTTCATAAAATTTGCTAAGTTCAAGGGCCATAACTCTTGTAAAATTAGGTCAATCAAAAGCAAACTCAAACTTGATCTGTATCACATTGAGATATATCCACATACCAAAAATGAGTTCAATATATGCAAAAACAGCGAAAATAAGTCCGGAAAACTGAAAATGGGACAGACGGACAGACGGACGGACAGACAGACAGACAGACAGACAGACAGACAGACCCAGACGAAACTAAGAGTCCCCTTCGGCGTTGCCGGTAGGGGACTAAAAGTGAGTTCAATTTATCCAACAACAGCGGAAAAAAGTCCGGAAAACTGACATTTTCATAAAATTTGCTAAGTCCAAGGGCCATAACTCTTGTAAAATTAGGTCAATCTAAAGCAAACTCAAACTTGGTCTGTATCTAGTTGAGATATATCCACATACCAAAATTGAGTTCAATTTGTGCAACAACAGCAGAAAAAAAGTCCGAAAACTGAAAATTTCATAAAATTTGCTAAGTCCAAGGGCCATAACTCTTGTAAAATTAGGTCAATCAAAAGCAAACTCAAACTTGATCTATATCACATTGAGATATATCCACATACCAAAAATGAGTTCAATATATGCAACAACAGCGGAAAAAAGTCCGGAAAACTGAAAATTTCATAAAATTTGCTAAGTCCAAGGGCCATAACTCTTGTAAAATTAGGTCAATCAAAAGCAAACTCCAACTTGATCTGTATCACATTGAGATATATCCACATACCAAAAATGAGTTCAATATATGCAACAACAGCGGAAAAAAGTCCGGAAAACTGAAAATTTCATAAAATTTGCTAAGTCCAAGGGCCATAACTCTTGTAAAATTAGGTCAATCAAAAGCAAACTCAAACTTGATCTGTATCACATTGAGATATATCCACATACCAAAAATGAGTTCAATATATGCAAAAACAGCGAAAATAAGTCCGGAAAACTGAAAATGGGACAGACGGACAGACGGACGGACAGACAGACAGACAGACAGACCGAGAGGAAACTAAGAGTCCCCTTCGGCGTTGCCGGTAGGGGACTAAAAGTGAGTTCAATTTATCCAACAACAGCGGAAAAAAGTCCGGAAAACTGACATTTTCATAAAATTTGCTAAGTCCAAGGGCCATAACTCTTGTAAAATTAGGTCAATCTAAAGCAAACTCAAACTTGGTCTGTATCACATTGAGATATATCCACATACCAACAATGAGTTCAATTTGTGCAACAACAGCAGAAAAAAGGTCCGAAAACTGAAAATTTCATAAAATTTGCTAAGTCCAAGGGCCATAACTCTTGTAAAATTAGGTCAATCAAAAGCAAACTCAAACTTGATCTGTATCCAATTGAATTATATCCACATACCAAAAATGAGTTCAATATATGCAACAACAGCGGAAAAAAGTCCGGAAAACTGAAAATTTCATAAAATTTGCTAAGTCCAAGGGCCATAACTCTTGTAAAATTAGGTCAATCGAAAGCAAACTCAAACTTGATCTGTATCACATTGAGATATATCCACATACCAACAATGAGTTCAATATATGCAACAACAGCGGAAAAAAGTCCGGAAAACTGAAAATTTCATAAAATTTGCTAAGTCCAAGGGCCATAACTCTTGTAAAATTAGGTCAATCAAAAGCAAACTCAAACTTGATCTGTATCACATTGAGATATATCCACATACCAAAAATGAGTTCAATATATGCAAAAACAGCGAAAATAAGTCCGGAAAAACTGAAAATGGGACAGACGGACGGACGGACAGACAGACAGTTAGACAGACAGACCGAGAGGAAACTAAGAGTCCCCTTCGGCGTTGCCGGTAGGGGACTAAAAGTGAGTTCAATTTATCCAACAACAGCGGAAAAAAGTCCGGAAAACTGACATTTTCATAAAATTTGCTAAGTCCAAGGGCCATAACTCTTGTAAAATTAGGTCAATCTAAAGCAAACTCAAACTTGGTCTGTATCTAGTTGAGATATATCCACATACCAAAATTGAGTTCAATTTGTGCAACAACAGCAGAAAAAAAGTCCGAAAACTGAAAATTTCATAAAATTTGCTAAGTCCAAGGGCCATAACTCTTGTAAAATTAGGTCAATCAAAAGCAAACTCAAACTTGATCTATATCACATTGAGATATATCCACATACCAAAAATGAGTTCAATATATGCAACAACAGCGGAAAAAAGTCCGGAAAACTGAAAATTTCATAAAATTTGCTTAGTCCAAGGGCCATAACTCTTGTAAAATTAGGTCAATCAAAAGCAAACTCAAACTTGATCTGTATCACATTGAGATATATCCACATACCAAAAATGAGTTCAATATATGCAACAACAGCGGAAAAAAGTCCGGAAAACTGAAAATTTCATAAAATTTGCTAAGTCCAAGGGCCATAACTCTTGTAAAATTAGGTCAATCAAAAGCAAACTCAAACTTGATCTGTATCACATTGAGATATATCCACATACCAAAAATGAGTTCAATATATGCAAAAACAGCGAAAATAAGTCCGGAAAACTGAAAATGGGACAGACGGACAGACGGACGGACAGACAGACAGACAGACAGACAGACAGACCGAGAGGAAACTAAGAGTCCCCTTCGGTGTTGCCGGTAGGGGACTAAAAGTGAGTTCAATTTATCCAACAACAGCGGAAAAAAGTCCGGAAAACTGAAAATTTCATAAAATTTGCTAAGTCCAAGGGCCATAACTCTTGTAAAATTAGGTCAATCAAAAGCAAACTCAAACTTGATCTGTATCCAATTGAGATATATCCACATACCAAAAATGAGTTCAATATATGCAACAACAGCGGAAAAAAGTCCGGAAAACTGAAAATTTCATAAAATTTGCTAAGTCCAAGGGCCATAACTCTTGTAAAATTAGGTCAATCGAAAGCAAACTCAAACTTGATCTGTATCACATTGAGATATATTCACATACCAAAAATGAGTTCAATATATGCAACAACAGCGGAAAAAAGTCCGGAAAACTGAAAATTTCATAAAATTTGCTAAGTCCAAGGGCCATAACTCTTGTAAAATTAGGTCAATCAAAAGCAAACTCAAACTTGATCTGTATCACATTGAGATATATCCACATACCAAAAATGAGTTCAATATATGCAAAAACAGCGATAATAAGTCCGGAAAACTGAAAATGGGACAGACGGACGGACAGACAGACAGACAGACAGACAGACAGACAGACAGACAGACAGACCGAGAGGAAACTAAGAGTCCCCTTCGGCGTTGCCGGTAGGGGACTAAAAGTGAGTTCAATTTATCCAACAACAGCGGAAAAAAGTCCGGAAAACTGACATTTTCATAAAATTTGCTAAGTCCAAGGGCCATAACTCTTGTAAAATTAGGTCAATCTAAAGCAAACTCAAACTTGGTCTGTATCTAGTTGAGATATATCCACATACCAAAATTGAGTTCAATTTGTGCAACAACAGCAGAAAAAAAGTCCGAAAACTGAAAATTTCATAAAATTTGCTAAGTCCAAGGGCCATAACTCTTGTAAAATTAGGTCAATCAAAAGCAAACTCCAACTTGATCTGTATCACATTGAGATATATCCACATACCA
Organism: Pinctada fucata; assembly: GCA_028142955.1. Taxonomy (NCBI): domain Eukaryota; kingdom Metazoa; phylum Mollusca; class Bivalvia; order Pterioida; family Pteriidae; genus Pinctada; species Pinctada fucata. The sequence goes on along the minus strand of AP027113.1, from coordinate 29,546,959 downwards.
AAAATGAGTTCAATATATGCAACAACAGCGGAAAAAAGTCCGGAAAACTGAAAATTTCATAAAATTTGCTAAGTCCAAGGGCCATAACTCTTGTAAAATTAGGTCAATCAAAAGCAAACTCAAACTTGATCTGTATCACATTGAGATATATCCACATACCAAAAATGAGTTCAATATATGCAAAAACAGCGAAAATAAGTCCGGAAAACTGAAAATGGGACAGACGGACAGACGGACGGACAGACAGACAGACAGACAGACAGACCGAGAGGAAACTAAGAGTCCCCTTCGGCGTTGCCGGTAGGGGACTAAAAGTGAGTTCAATTTATCCAACAACAGCGGAAAAAAGTCCGGAAAACTGACATTTTCATAAAATTTGCTAAGTCCAAGGGCCATAACTCTTGTAAAATTAGGTCAATCTAAAGCAAACTCAAACTTGGTCTGTATCACATTGAGATATATCCACATACCAACAATGAGTTCAATTTGTGCAACAACAGCAGAAAAAAGGTCCGAAAACTGAAAATTTCATAAAATTTGCTAAGTCCAAGGGCCATAACTCTTGTAAAATTAGGTCAATCAAAAGCAAACTCAAACTTGATCTGTATCCAATTGAATTATATCCACATACCAAAAATGAGTTCAATATATGCAACAACAGCGGAAAAAAGTCCGGAAAACTGAAAATTTCATAAAATTTGCTAAGTCCAAGGGCCATAACTCTTGTAAAATTAGGTCAATCGAAAGCAAACTCAAACTTGATCTGTATCACATTGAGATATATCCACATACCAACAATGAGTTCAATATATGCAACAACAGCGGAAAAAAGTCCGGAAAACTGAAAATTTCATAAAATTTGCTAAGTCCAAGGGCCATAACTCTTGTAAAATTAGGTCAATCAAAAGCAAACTCAAACTTGATCTGTATCACATTGAGATATATCCACATACCAAAAATGAGTTCAATATATGCAAAAACAGCGAAAATAAGTCCGGAAAAACTGAAAATGGGACAGACGGACGGACGGACAGACAGACAGTTAGACAGACAGACCGAGAGGAAATTAAGAGTCCCCTTCGGCGTTGCCGGTAGGGGACTAAAAGTGAGTTCAATTTATCCAACAACAGCGGAAAAAAGTCCGGAAAACTGACATTTTCATAAAATTTGCTAAGTCCAAGGGCCATAACTCTTGTAAAATTAGGTCAATCTAAAGCAAACTCAAACTTGGTCTGTATCTAGTTGAGATATATCCACATACCAAAATTGAGTTCAATTTGTGCAACAACAGCAGAAAAAAAGTCCGAAAACTGAAAATTTCATAAAATTTGCTAAGTCCAAGGGCCATAACTCTTGTAAAATTAGGTCAATCAAAAGCAAACTCAAACTTGATCTATATCACATTGAGATATATCCACATACCAAAAATGAGTTCAATATATGCAACAACAGCGGAAAAAAGTCCGGAAAACTGAAAATTTCATAAAATTTGCTTAGTCCAAGGGCCATAACTCTTGTAAAATTAGGTCAATCAAAAGCAAACTCAAACTTGATCTGTATCACATTGAGATATATCCACATACCAAAAATGAGTTCAATATATGCAACAACAGCGGAAAAAAGTCCGGAAAACTGAAAATTTCATAAAATTTGCTAAGTCCAAGGGCCATAACTCTTGTAAAATTAGGTCAATCAAAAGCAAACTCAAACTTGATCTGTATCACATTGAGATATATCCACATACCAAAAATGAGTTCAATATATGCAAAAACAGCGAAAATAAGTCCGGAAAACTGAAAATGGGACAGACGGACAGACGGACGGACAGACAGACAGACAGACAGACAGACAGACCGAGAGGAAACTAAGAGTCCCCTTCGGCGTTGCCGGTAGGGGACTAAAAGTGAGTTCAATTTATCCAACAACAGCGGAAAAAAGTCCGGAAAACTGAAAATTTCATAAAATTTGCTAAGTCCAAGGGCCATAACTCTTGTAAAATTAGGTCAATCAAAAGCAAACTCAAACTTGATCTGTATCCAATTGAGATATATCCACATACCAAAAATGAGTTCAATATATGCAACAACAGCGGAAAAAAGTCCGGAAAACTGAAAATTTCATAAAATTTGCTAAGTCCAAGGGCCATAACTCTTGTAAAATTAGGTCAATCGAAAGCAAACTCAAACTTGATCTGTATCACATTGAGATATATTCACATACCAAAAATGAGTTCAATATATGCAACAACAGCGGAAAAAAGTCCGGAAAACTGAAAATTTCATAAAATTTGCTAAGTCCAAGGGCCATAACTCTTGTAAAATTAGGTCAATCAAAAGCAAACTCAAACTTGATCTGTATCACATTGAGATATATCCACATACCAAAAATGAGTTCAATATATGCAAAAACAGCGATAATAAGTCCGGAAAACTGAAAATGGGACAGACGGACGGACAGACAGACAGACAGACAGACAGACAGACAGACCGAGAGGAAACTAAGAGTCCCCTTCGGCGTTGCCGGTAGGGGACTAAAAGTGAGTTCAATTTATCCAACAACAGCGGAAAAAAGTCCGGAAAACTGACATTTTCATAAAATTTGCTAAGTCCAAGGGCCATAACTCTTGTAAAATTAGGTCAATCTAAAGCAAACTCAAACTTGGTCTGTATCTAGTTGAGATATATCCACATACCAAAATTGAGTTCAATTTGTGCAACAACAGCAGAAAAAAAGTCCGAAAACTGAAAATTTCATAAAATTTGCTAAGTCCAAGGGCCATAACTCTTGTAAAATTAGGTCAATCAAAAGCAAACTCAAACTTGATCTATATCACATTGAGATATATCCACATACCAAAAATGAGTTCAATATATGCAACAACAGCGGAAAAAAGTCCGGAAAACTGAAAATTTCATAAAATTTGCTAAGTCCAAGGGCCATAACTCTTGTAAAATTAGGTCAATCAAAAGCAAACTCAAACTTGATCTGTATCACATTGAGATATATCCACATACCAAAAATGAGTTCAATATATGCAAAAACAGCGGAAAAAAGTCCGGAAAACTGAAAATTTCATAAAATTTGCTAAGTCCAAGGGCCATAACTCTTGTAAAATTAGGTCAATCAAAAGCAAACTCAAACTTGATCTGTATCACATTGAGATATATCCACATACCAAAAATGAGTTCAATATATGCAAAAACAGCGAAAATAAGTCCGGAAAACTGAAAATGGGACAGACGGACAGACAGACAGACAGACAGACAGACCGAGAGGAAACTAAGTGTCCCCTTCGGCGTTGCCGGTAGGGGACTAAAAGTGAGTTCAATTTATCCAACAACAGCGGAAAAAAGTCCGGAAAACTGACATTTTCATAAAATTTGCTAAGTCCAAGGGCCATAACTCTTGTAAAATTAGGTCAATCTAAAGCAAACTCAAACTTGGTCTGTATCTAGTTGAGATATATCCACATACCAAAAGTGAGTTCAATTTGTGCAACAACAGAAGAAAAAAGGTCCGAAAACTGAAAATTTCATAAAATTTCCTAAGTCCAAGGGCCATAACTCTTGTAAAATTAGGTCAATCAAAAGCAAACTCAAACTTGATCTGTATCACATTGAGATATATCCACATACCAAAAATGAGTTCAATATATGCAACAACAGCGGAAAAAAGTCCGGAAAACTGAAAATTTCATAAAATTTGCTAAGTTCAAGGGCCATAACTCTTGTAAAATTAGGTCAATCAAAAGCAAACTCAAACTTGATCTGTATCACATTGAGATATATCCACATACCAAAAATGAGTTCAATATATGCAAAAACAGCGAAAATAAGTCCGGAAAACTGAAAATGGGACAGACGGACAGACGGACGGACAGACAGACAGACAGACAGACCGAGAGGAAACTAAGAGTCCCCTTCGGCGTTGCCGGTAGGGGACTAAAAGTGAGTTCAATTTATCCAACAACAGCGGAAAAAAGTCCGGAAAACTGACATTTTCATAAAATTTGCTAAGTCCAAGGGCCATAACTCTTGTAAAATTAGTCAATCTAAAGCAAACTCAAACTTGGTCTGTATCTAGTTGAGATATATCCACATACCAAAATTGAGTTCAATTTGTGCAACAACAGCAGAAAAAAAGTCCGAAAACTGAAAATTTCATAAAATTTGCTAAGTCCAAGGGCCATAACTCTTGTAAAATTAGGTCAATCAAAAGCAAACTCAAACTTGATCTATATCACATTGAGATATATCCACATACCAAAAATGAGTTCAATATATGCAACAACAGCGGAAAAAAGTCCGGAAAACTGAAAATTTCATAAAATTTGCTAAGTCCAAGGGCCATAACTCTTGTAAAATTAGGTCAATCTAAAGCAAACTCAAACTTGGTCTGTATCTAGTTGAGATATATCCACATACCAAAATTGAGTTCAATTTGTGCAACAACAGCAGAAAAAAAGTCCGAAAACTGAAAATTTCATAAAATTTGCTAAGTCCAAGGGCCATAACTCTTGTAAAATTAGGTCAATCAAAAGCAAACTCAAACTTGATCTATATCACATTGAGATATATCCACATACCAAAAATGAGTTCAATATATGCAACAACAGCGGAAAAAAGTCCGGAAAACTGAAAATTTCATAACATTTGCTAAGTCCAAGGGCCATAACTCTTGTAAAATTAGGTCAATCAAAAGCAAACTCAAACTTGATCTGTATCACATTGAGATATATCCACATACCAAAAATGAGTTCAATATATGCAAAAACAGCGGAAAAAAGTCCGGAAAACTGAAAATGGGACAGACGGACAGACGGACAGACAGACAGACAGACAGACAGACCGAGAGGAAACTAAGAGTCCCCTTCGGCGTTGCCGGTAGGGGACTAAAAGTGAGTTCAATTTATCCAACAACAGCGGAAAAAAGTCCGGAAAACTGACATTTTCATAAAATTTGCTAAGTCCAAGGGCCATAACTCTTGTAAAATTAGGTCAATCTAAGGCAAACTCAAACTTGGTCTGTATCTAGTTGAGATATATCCACATACCAAAATTGAGTTCAATTTGTGCAACAACAGAAGAAAAAAGGTCCGAAAACTGAAAATTTCATACAATTTCCTAAGTCCAAGGGCCATAACTCTTGTAAAATTAGGTCAATCAAAAGCAAACTCAAACTTGATCTGTATCACATTGAGATATATCCACATACCAAAAATGAGTTCAATATATGCAACAACAGCGGAAAAAAGTCCGGAAAACTGAAAATTTCATAAAATTTGCTAAGTTCAAGGGCCATAACTCTTGTAAAATTAGGTCAATCAAAAGCAAACTCAAACTTGATCTGTATCACATTGAGATATATCCACATACCAAAAATGAGTTCAATATATGCAAAAACAGCGAAAATAAGTCCGGAAAACTGAAAATGGGACAGACGGACAGACGGACGGACGGACAGACAGACAGACAGACAGACCGAGAGGAAACTAAGAGTCCCCTTCGGCGTTGCCGGTAGGGGACTAAAAGTGAGTTCAATTTATCCAACAACAGCGGAAAAAAGTCCGGAAAACTGACATTTTCATAAAATTTGCTAAGTCCAAGGGCCATAACTCTTGTAAAATTAGGTCAATCTAAAGCAAACTCAAACTTGGTCTGTATCTAGTTGAGATATATCCACATACCAAAATTGAGTTCAATTTGTGCAACAACAGCAGAAAAAAGGTCCGAAAACTGAAAATTTCATAAAATTTGCTAAGTCCAAGGGCCATAACTCTTGTAAAATTAGGTCAATCAAAAGCAAACTCAAACTTAATCTATATCACATTGAGATATATCCACATACCAAAAATGAGTTCAATATATGCAACAACAGCGGAAAAAAGTCCGGAAAACTGAAAATTTCATAAAATTTGCTAAGTCCAAGGGCCATAACTCTTGTAAAATTAGGTCAATCAAAAACAAACTCAAACTTGATCTGTATCACATTGAGATATATCCACATACCAAAAATGAGTTCAATATATGCAAAAACAGCGAAAATAAGTCCGGAAAACTGAAAATGGGACAGACGGACAGACGGACGGACAGACAGACAGACAGACAGACAGACCGAGAGGAAACTAAGAGTCCCCTTCGGCGTTGCCGGTAGGGGACTAAAAGTGAGTTCAATTTATCCAACAACAGCGGAAAAAAGTCCGGAAAACTGACATTTTCATAAAATTTGCTAAGTCCAAGGGCCATAACTCTTGTAAAATTAGGTCAATCTAAAGCAAACTCAAACTTGGTCTGTATCTAGTTGAGATATATCCACATACCAAAATTGAGTTCAATTTGTGCAACAACAGCAGAAAAAAGGTCCGAAAACTGAAAATTTCATAAAATTTGCTAAGTCCAAGGGCCATAACTCTTGTAAAATTAGGTCAATCAAAAGCAAACTCAAACTTGATCTGTATCCAATTGAGATATATCCACATACCAAAAATGAGTTCAATATATGCAACAACAGCGGAAAAAAGTCCGGAAAACTGAAAATTTCATAAAATTTGCTAAGTCCAAGGGCCATAACTCTTGTAAAATTAGGTCAATCGAAAGCAAACTCAAACTTGATCTGTATCACATTGAGATATATTCACATACCAAAAATGAGTTCAATATATGCAACAACAGCGGAAAAAAGTCCGGAAAACTGAAAATTTCATAAATTTTGCTAAGTCCAAGGGCCATAACTCTTGTAAAATTAGGTCAATCAAAAGCAAACTCAAACTTGATCTGTATCACATTGAGATATATCCACATACCAAAAATGAGTTCAATATATGCAAAAACAGCGATAATAAGTCCGGAAAACTGAAAATGGGACAGACGGACGGACAGACAGACAGACAGACAGACAGACAGACAGACAGACCGAGAGGAAACTAAGAGTCCCCTTCGGCGTTGCCGGTAGGGGACTAAAAGTGAGTTCAATTTATCCAACAACAGCGGAAAAAAGTCCGGAAAACTGACATTTTCATAAAATTTGCTAAGTCCAAGGGCCATAACTCTTGTAAAATTAGGTCAATCTAAAGCAAACTCAAACTTGGTCTGTATCTAGTTGAGATATATCCACATACCAAAATTGAGTTCAATTTGTGCAACAACAGCAGAAAAAAAGTCCGAAAACTGAAAATTTCATAACATTTGCTAAGTCCAAGGGCCATAACTCTTGTAAAATTAGGTCAATCAAAAGCAAACTCAAACTTGATCTATATCACATTGAGATATATCCACATACCAAAAATGAGTTCAATATATGCAACAACAGCGGAAAAAAGTCCGGAAAACTGAAAATTTCATAAAATTTGCTAAGTCCAAGGGCCATAACTCTTGTAAAATTAGGTCAATCAAAAGCAAACTCTAACTTGATCTGTATCACATTGAGATATATCCACATACCAAAAATGAGTTCAATATATGCAAAAACAGCGGAAAAAAGTCCGGAAAACTGAAAATTTCATAAAATTTGCTAAGTCCAAGGGCCATAACTCTTGTAAAATTAGGTCAATCAAAAGCAAACTCAAACTTGATCTGTATCACATTGAGATATATCCACATACCAAAAATGAGTTCAATATATGCAAAAACAGCGAAAATAAGTCCGGAAAACTGAAAATGGGACAGACGGACAGACGGACAGACAGACAGACAGACAGACAGACAGACAGACAGACAGACCGAGAGGAAACTAAGAGTCCCCTTCGGCGTTGCCGGTAGGGGACTAAAAGTGAGTTCAATTTATCCAACAACAGCGGAAAAAAGTCCGGAAAACTGACATTTTCATAAAATTTGCTAAGTCCAAGGGCCATAACTCTTGTAAAATTAGGTCAATCTAAAGCAAACTCAAACTTGGTCTGAATCTAGTTGAGATATATCCACATACCAAAATTGAGTTCAATTTGTGCAACAACACCAGAAAAAAGGTCCGAAAACTGAAAATTTCATAAAATTTCCTAAGTCCAAGGGCCATAACTCTTGTAAAATTAGGTCAATCAAAAGCAAACTCAAACTTGATCTGTATCACATTGAGATATATCCACATACCAAAAATGAGTTCAATATATGCAACAACAGCGGAAAAAAGTCCGGAAAACTGAAAATTTCATAAAATTTGCTAAGTTCAAGGGCCATAACTCTTGTAAAATTAGGTCAATCAAAAGCAAACTCAAACTTGATCTGTATCACATTGAGATATATCCACATACCAAAAATGAGTTCAATATATGCAAAAACAGCGAAAATAAGTCCGGAAAACTGAAAATGGGACAGACGGACAGACGGACGGACAGACAGACAGACAGACAGACCAAGAGGAAACTAAGAGTCCCCTTCGGCGTTGCCGGTAGGGGACTAAAAGTGAGTTCAATTTATCCAACAACAGCGGAAAAAAGTCCGGAAAACTGACATTTTCATAAAATTTGCTAAGTCCAAGGGCCATAACTCTTGTAAAATTAGGTCAATCTAAAGCAAACTCAAACTTGGTCTGTATCTAGTTGAGATATATCCACATACCAAAATTGAGTTCAATTTGTGCAACAACAGAAGAAAAAAAGTCCGAAAACTGAAAATTTCATAAAATTTGCTAAGTCCAAGGGCCATAACTCTTGTAAAATTAGGTCAATCAAAAGCAAACTCAAACTTGATCTATATCACATTGAGATATATCCACATACCAAAAATGAGTTCAATATATGCAACAACAGCGGAAAAAAGTCCGGAAAACTGAAAATTTCATAAAATTTGCTAAGTCCAAGGGCCATAACTCTTGTAAAATTAGGTCAATCAAAAGCAAACTCAAACTTGATCTGTATCACATTGAGATATATCCACATACCAAAAATGAGTTCAATATATGCAACAACAGCGGAAAAAAGTCCGGAAAACTGAAAATTTCATAAAATTTGCTAAGTCCAAGGGCCATAACTCTTGTAAAATTAGGTCAATCAAAAGCAAACTCAAACTTGATCTGTATCACATTGAGATATATCCACATACCAAAAATGAGTTCAATATATGCAAAAACAGCGAAAATAAGTCCGGAAAACTGAAAATGGGACAGACGGACAGACGGACAGACAGACAGACAGACAGACAGACAGACCGAGAGGAAACTAAGAGTCCCCTTCGGCGTTGCCGGTAGGGGACTAAAAGTGAGTTCAATTTATCCAACAACAGCGGAAAAAAGTCCGGAAAACTGACATTTTCATAAAATTTGCTAAGTCCAAGGGCCATAACTCTTGTAAAATTAGGTCAATCTAAAGCAAACTCAAACTTGGTCTGTATCTAGTTGAGATATATCCACATACCAAAATTGAGTTCAATTTGTGCAACAACAGCAGAAAAAAGGTCCGAAAACTGAAAATTTCATAAAATTTGCTAAGTCCAAGGGCCATAACTCTTGTAAAATTAGGTCAATCAAAAGCAAACTCAAACTTGATCTATATCACATTGAGATATATCCACATACCAAAAATGAGTTCAATATATGCAACAACAGCGGAAAAAAGTCCGGAAAACTGAAAATTTCATAAAATTTGCTAAGTCCAAGGGCCATAACTCTTGTAAAATTAGGTCAATCAAAAGTAAACTCAAACTTGATCTGTATCACATTGAGATATATCCACATACCAAAAATGAGTTCAATATATGCAACAACAGCGGAAAAAAGTCCGGAAAACTGAAAATTTCATAAAATTTGCTAAGTCCAAGGGCCATAACTCTTGTAAAATTAGGTCAATCAAAAGCAAACTCAAACTTGATCTGTATCACATTGAGATATATCCACATACCAAAAACGAGTTCAATATATGCAAAAACAGCGAAAATAAGTCCGGAAAACTGAAAATGGGACAGACGGACAGACGGACGGACAGACAGACAGACAGACAGACAGACAGACAGACAGACAGACAGACAGACCGAGAGGAAACTAAGAGTCCCCTTCGGCGTTGCCGGTAGGGGACTAAAAGTGAGTTCAATTTATCCAACAACAGCGGAAAAAAGTCCGGAAAACTGACATTTTCATAAAATTTGCTAAGTCCAAGGGCCATAACTCTTGTAAAATTAGGTCAATCTAAAGCAAACTCAAACTTGGTCTGTATCTAGTTGAGATATATCCACATACCAAAATTGAGTTCAATTTGTGCAACAACAGCAGAAAAAAGGTCCGAAAACTGAAAATTTCATAAAATTTGCTAAGTCCAAGGGCCATAACTCTTGTAAAATTAGGTCAATCAAAAGCAAACTCAAACTTGATCTGTATCCAATTGAGATATATCCACATACCAAAAATGAGTTCAATATATGCAACAACAGCGGAAAAAAGTCCGGAAAACTGAAAATTTCATAAAATTTGCTAAGTCCAAGGGCCATAACTCTTGTAAAATTAGGTCAATCAAAAGCAAACTCAAACTTGATCTGTATCACATTGAGATATATCCATATACCAAAAATGAGTTCAATATATGCAAAAACAGCGAAAATAAGTCCGGAAAACTGAAAATGGGACAGACGGACAGACGGACGGACAGACAGACAGACAGACAGACAGACAGACAGACAGACCGAGAGGAAACTAAGAGTCCCCTTCGGCGTTGCCGGTAGGGGACTAAAAGTGAGTTCAATTTATCCAACAACAGCGGAAAAAAGTCCGGAAAACTGACATTTTCATAAAATTTGCTAAGTCCAAGGGCCATAACTCTTGTAAAATTAGGTCAATCTAAAGCAAACTCAAACTTGGTCTGTATCTATTTGAGATATATCCACATACCAAAATTGAGTTCAATTTGTGCAACAACAGCAGAAAAAAGGTCCGAAAACTGAAAATTTCATAAAATTTGCTAAGTCCAAGGGCCATAACTCTTGTAAAATTAGGTCAATCAAAAGCAAACTCAAACTTGATCTGTATCCAATTGAGATATATCCACATACCAAAAATGAGTTCAATATATGCAACAACAGCGGAAAAAAGTCCGGAAAACTGAAAATTTCATAAAATTTGCTAAGTCCAAGGGCCATAACTCTTGTAAAATTAGGTCAATCGAAAGCAAACTCAAACTTGATCTGTATCACATTGAGATATATCCACATACCAATAAAGCCTACGCTCACGCAGCAAGATACGCCCGTTGGGATTTTTTTCACAACACCAAAATATCTAAGTCCCATAACTCTGTAACGACATATCGAATGAACCTGAAAATCGAAAGGCGGCTTCCTCTCCACAGTCCAATCAAAATGTATGAATATCATGAAAATCCGTTAACGCATATTCAAGTTATTGCGTTCCATGCGCCTATATTTTGCCCATAGCTTAACATGTATGTGCATATAACCCCCCCCCCCCCCCTTCCTATTACACACAATATCTCGCTTATGCGACCAAAAAATTAAAAACCCGTTACATATGTCAAAGAGCATCCTTTCTACCTTAAGTATACAAAATTTCAAAACATTTCGGCCAGAAATAGATTTTTAAATAATTTTTAACTATTTTAGTATATTTTCACTGTATTTTAAAATATCTAAGTCCCATAACTCTGTAACGACATATCGAATGAACCTGAAAATCGAAAGGCGGCTTCCTCTCCACAGTCCAATCAAAATGTATGAATATCATGAAAATCCGTTGACGCATATTCAAGTTATTGCGTTCCATGCGCCTATATTTTGCCCATAGCTTAACATGTATGTGCATATAACCCCCCCCCCCCTTCCTATTACACACAATATCTCGCTTATGCGACCAAAAAATTAAAAACCCGTTACATATGTCAAAGAGCATCCTTTCTACCTTAAGTATACAAAATTTCAAAACATTTCGACCAGAAATAGATTTTTAAATAATTTTTAACTATTTTAGTATATTTTCACTGTATTTTAAAATGTCTAAGTCCCATAACTCTGTAACGACATATCGAATGAACCTGAAAATCGAAAGGCGGCTTCCTCTCCACAGTCCAATCAAAATGTATGAATATCATGAAAATCCGTTGACGCATATTCAAGTAATTGCGTTCCATGCGCCTATATTTTGCCCTTAGCTTAACATGTATGTGCATATAACCCACCCCTCCCCCCTTCCTATTACACACAATATCTCGGTTATGCGACAAAAAAATTAAAAACCCGTTACATATGTCAAAGAACATCCTTCCTACATGAAGTATACAAAATTTCAAAACATTTCGACCAGAAATAGATTTTTAAATAATTTTTAAATATTTTAGTATATTTTCACTGTATTTTAAAAATCTAAGTCCCATAACTCTGTAACGACATATCGAATAAACCTGAAAATCGAAAGGCGGCTTCCTCTCCACAGTCCAATCATAATGTATGAATATCATGAAAATCCGTTGACGCATATTCAAGTTATTGCGTTCCATGCGCCTATATTTTGCCCTTAGCTTAAAATGTATGTGCATATAACCCACCTCCCCTTCCCATTACGCACAATATCTCGGTTATGCGACCAAAAAATTAAAAACCCGTTACATATGTCAAAGAACATCCTTTCTACTTGAAGTATACCAAATTTCAAAACATTTCGACCAGAAATAGATTTTTAAATAATTTTTAAATATTTTAGTATATTTTCACTGTATTTTAAAAATCTAAGTCCCATAACTCTGTAACGACAAATCGGATGAACCTGAAAATCGAAAGGCGGCTTCCTCTCCACAGACTGATCACTATGTATAAATTTCATAAAAATCCGTTGACGCGTATTCAAGTTATTGCGTTCCATAGGCGGACGGACAGACGGACAGACGGACGGACGGACAGACGGACAGACGGACAGACGGACAGACGGACGGACTTCGCCATACCATAATACGTCCCGTCAAATGACGGGCGTATAAAAATGAGTTCAATATATGCAACAACAGCGGAAAAAAGTCCGGAAAACTGACATTTTCATAAAATTTGCTAAGTCCAAGGGCCATAACTCTTGTAAAATTAGGTCAATCAAAAGCAAACTCAAACTTGATCTGTATCACATTGAGATATATCCACATACCAAAAATGAGTTCAATACATGCAACAACAGCGGGAAAAAAGTCCGGAAAACTGAAAATGGGACAGACGGACAGACAGACAGACAGACAGACAGACAGACAGACAGACAGACAGACAGACAGACAGACAGACAGACAGACAGACAGACAGACAGACAGACAGACTGAGAGGAAACTAAGAGTCCCCTTCGGCGTTGCCGGTAGGGGACTAAAAAGCAATAGTGCCCGGGTGCCGGGCACTATTCTCTCATAGTCCCCGCGTGCTTAACCAATGAAATTCCGAGGATTTATCATGTGATGCACTAATCTACGATATGATGCTTCGATATTCATTGTTTAGTTATAGTAGACAAAGCAGAGTTTCTCCCAGGCATCAGAGTGGGAAAATACTCAAACCCGAGGACCCATTATTCTGATGCACTAAATCAGATGTGGCATAAGTTAATTAAGGTAAATATTAAATATCCAGTATGTGCATATGTGAAAATTATCATGGAGAAATACTTATTTACTTTACTTTACTTGGTCACTTACTACAAGTCTGAGGGAATATTAGGCAAGTTAAAGCAATAGACCATTTTCCGATCTTGATGAAAAACTCAAAATGTCCGAGTCAACATCTTTTGGCGTTGTCGTTCATTAATTATGACGTCACCGTTAAAAGACGCCATTCTATTCTGACGTAACATTGAAAAAGTGCGCGAAAGTTGCCTGTCTCGGACATTTTTTGTAATTTTGTTAGCTATATTATGGCAAGTGGTCTATTTACTGGAAAGTGTGACTAACAGAGACAGATTAATTACATGTATCCGTATGTGAAGTCAGATCGAATGGCTTTAAATTCTTTGAATGCAATTACCAAACAAATTCGCCTACATAATGACAATGAGTATTTAAGAAAAGGCCAATGGGAAGTGGGGCACCATTCGTGCCCATTGAAATGCCGATGATTTCCGTATTTGCTTATGATAGCGTTATGAATGAAGTTGCAGAGTGACTTTAGTTGTAACACTAAACTACATGATATATAGTAGGTGACATATAAAAACTAAGTGTTACAACACTGCTTACAAGGATCGAGCAACTAATATTTTAAAATACCCAGTTAAGAGCAAAATGACTATAACTCTCTATATAATATACAAATGTATGCATAGTGGAATCGTCAATTATTCAATGAGAGTGATTTTTGACATAGAAAACATTTTTTGATTTTTGACATAGAAAATATTTTTTGACATAGAAAATATTTTTTGACATAGAAATTTTTTGACACAGAAGATTTTTGACATAGAAAACAATTTCTGAAAACATCTTTTTAGAAATCATTTTTAGAAAACATTTTTTGACATAGAAAATTCAAAAACAATTTTAAATACAAACCAGACGTAGCTTCTTGGTTTTGGGATGAACTTAGATACGACTGGATTTCATCACTGTATTTATAAACATCATCATCATCATCCTCGTCATCCCAGAAAATCAGTTGTGCTGTTTCTGGCAACCTCAGGTCTCCATCATACTTATATATCAATCTACCTTGAGATCCCCTACGCACATAGTCGACATCTTCCCTACTTAGCTTGACTTTTATGGCAGCGTCCATGTGTCCAGTATACACCTTCCGCTCAGCACCGTGAACCCAGTTGTTACGGGCTATTTCAAATTTACTTTTGCTGCGTGGTGCCAGGTCTGTTAGATAGACACCGTCACCCATGATGGCGTCATGATTGTCCTGCTCTGACTGGTGGATCTTTCTTTCTCTCATTATCTTTCGAGCATTTGATTTCGTTGTGTAATGATAGAGAGTTAATATCTCATCTTCTGTAATAAAAAAAAAACAATTTCAACATAGCAGAGATGGATAAAGTCCAAGAGTTGTAATCCAAGGAGGGAGATAACTCTGGCAAATGGAGGAACTATATGGCAATGTGGGAACGCACTATAGTCAGAGGGACTTGATCTCACTAAACAGAATGGATCCCTTTAGTCAAAAAATGTAATTCGGGAACAGGCATTTGATTTTGAGGGGGATGGAGGCAGGAAGACTTTTTGCCAGCTGGAATTTTTTTTTCTGCATTTTTCAGACAGAAAATTTCTTTCAAAACAGAACTTTATTACTCTCAAGGTCATATGACATATTGATGACATAATAATTTATGAATATATATAGCATGCTTAACAGGATATTCGATGATAATTTCTAGAAGTATACATATATGTTCCAAAAGTAAACATTGTCGTTGTGAAGTTTTTAAGATGCAACAGTATTTTAGACAATATCAAGATATGTAGAACACAACTAATTTATTGATCATAATTACTAGATACATAAAGATACATAAAGGTATTAAAGTGTAAAGTTGTATTTATTGCAAGCCAATGTGGACAAAAATAGGTATTTTCTAATATTAGAAATTTATTTTCTAATATTTGAAATTCATTTCTTAATATTAGAAATTCATTTTCTAATATTTGAAATTCATTTTTTAATATTAGAAATTATTTTCTAATATTAGAAATTACTTTCTAATATTAAAAATTCATTTTCAAATATTAGAAATTCATTTTCTAATATTAGAAATTCATATTTTTAATATTAGAAATTTATTTTCTAATATTAAAAATTCATTTTCTAATATAAGAAGTTCATTTTTTAATATAAGAAATTATCGACTATTTTCTAATATTAAGAATTCATTTTCTAATATTTGAAAATCATTTTCTAATATTTGAAATTCATTTTGTAATATTAGAAAATAATTTTCAAATATTAGAAAATAAATCATTTTCTAATATTAGAAAATAAACTGAATTTCTTATATTAGAAAATGAATTTCTAATATTAGAAAATGAATTTCTAATATTACATATTGCCTATGATTTTCTAATATTAGAAAATACCGAAAATGGCAGCGTCCAGGTGTCCAGTATACACCTTCCGCTCAGCACCGTGAACCCAGTTGTTACGGGCTATTTCAAATTTACTTTTGCTGCGTGGTGCCAGGTCTGTCAGATAGACACCGTCACCCATGATGGCGTCACGATTGTCCTGTTCTGACTGTAGTATCTTTCTTTCTCTCATAATCTTTCGAGCATTTGATTCCGTTGTGTAATGATAGAGAGTTATCTCATCTTCTGTAATAAAAAAAACCAATTTCAACATAACAGAGATGGATAAAGTCCGAGAGTTGTAATCCAAGGAGGGAGATAACTCTGGCAAATGGAGGAAATATATGGCAATGTGGGAACGCACTATAGTCAGAGGGACTTAATCTCATTGAACAGAATAGATCCCTCTGTCAATAAATGTAATTCGGGAACAAGCATTTGATTTTGAGGGGGATGGAGGCAGGAAGACTTTTTGCCAGCTGGATTTTTTTCTGCATTTTTCAGACAAAAAATTTCTTTCAGATCAGAACTTTATTACTCTCAAGGTCATAATTATGACATATTGATGAAAGAATAATTTATGAATATATATAGCATGCTTAACAGGATATTCGATGATAATTTCTAGAAGTATACATATATGTTCCAAAAGTAAACATTGTCGTTGTGAAGTTTTTAAGATGCAACAGTATTTTAGACAATATCAAGATATGTAGAACACAACTAATTAATTGATCATAATTACTAGATACATAAAGATACATAAAGGTATTAATGTGTAAAGTTGTATTTATGGCAAGCCAATGTGGACAAAAATAGGTATTTTCTAATATTAGAAATTTATTTTATAATATTTGAAATTCATTTCTTAATATTAGAAATTCATTTTCTAATATTTGAAATTCATTTTTTAAAATTAGAAATTATTTTCTAATATTAGAAATTACTTTCTAATATTAAAAATTCATTTTCAAATATTAGAAATTCATTTTCTAATATTAGAAATTCATATTTTTAATATTAGAAATTTATTTTCTAATATTAAAAATTCATTTTCTAATATAAGAAGTTCATTTTTTAATATAAGAAATTATCGACTATTTTCTAATATTAAGAATTCATTTTCTAATATTTGAAAATCATTTTCTAATATTTGAAATTCATTTTGTAATATTAGAAAATAATTTTCAAATATTAGAAAATAAATCATTTTCTAATATTAGAAAATAAACTGAATTTCTTATATTAGAAAATGAATTTCTAATATTAGAAAATGAATTTCTAATATTACATATTGCCTATGATTTTCTAATATAAGAAAATACCGACTTTTTTTCTAATTTTAGAAATTCATTTTCTAATATTTGAAAATCATTTTCTAATATTAGAAAATCATTTTCATATATTCGAAAATAAATTTCTAATATAAGAAAATGAATTTCTAATATAAGAATATAACTAAATTTCTAATAATTATTTGAAAATGAATTTCTAATATTAGAAAATGAATTTCTAATATTAGAAAATGAATTTCTAATATTAGAAAATGAATTTCTAATATAAGAAAATAAATTTCTAATATAAGAAAATGAATTTCTTATATTAGAAAATGATTTTCTTAAATTAGAAATTACCTATGATTTTCTAATATTAGAAATTCATTTTCCAATATTTGAAACCATTTTCTTATATTAGAAAATGAATTTTTAATATTAGAAAAAGATTTTCAAATATTAGAAAATGAATTTCTAATATTAGAAAATGAATTTCTAATATAAGAAAATGAATTTCTAATATAAGAAAATGAATTTCTAATATTAGAAAATGAATTTCTAATATTAGAAAATAAACTTAGTTTCTAATATTAGAAAATAAATTTCAAATATTAGAAAATGAATTTCAAATATTAGAAAATGAATTTCTAATATGAGAAAATACCTATTTTTATCCACATTGGCTTGCCATATCTATATTTCATAATTGATGTACATGTATATAAAAGTACATTATCTTAACATAAGTGTATTTACTAAGAGTATCGTATGATATGCAAGAAAAACAAAATATAGCAAAAACTTTCACAGACGTTTAAGAAAAATGGTTCATTATGATTGACAAAAATTTACAGAGTTTGGATAATGCGTCTAAATCGTTTGAACAGAAAAGCTGATTGAATTTCAAAACATTCGGTCGAATGTGATAGTGTGAATCTATATAATATGTTTGTCTTTTTGCTGAGAGGAATTTGCACTTGCAGAGATTTCGTGGCCCTATTGATTGGATTGATTTTTTTAATTATTATTATTCATTTATTTACTTCACTGCCAATATATAATCCGGAACCTTTTTTTCGTATTATTTTAAGTCTTCCTCACCCCCTCAACCCCTTAACGAGGCCGAGTACAATTAGAAAAATTTGATGACGGTGAAATTTCAATTTCTTTTTCTTAAAATGCTATTTGAAGTACAACAAATAAGTAATATGAATTTAATTAAAATCTCTTGCGCAGAAATATGAAAAATTTGAGAAAAATCATTATTTTGTAGTAAAACCCCATTAGGTCTCATTGTAAGATACCATTATCTTTGAGATGACCCCTACATAATACTGAACGGTCAACTTCTATTTTCTTTCCCATAAAATGAATTTTATAATACTGCAATTATATGATCCCAATTTAGTCAAAATACCTTGGGTAGAAGTTAATCATTTTCTAATTAGACACAGCCTCGTTAAAATCAAAAGGTTGCCCCCCCCCCTTGCGGTACTGGAGCATGTATAAGGGTGAGACATTTTTTACAGGTCATGTGACCCTATATCATATTAGCAAACATGAAAATGTCTCTTGTTTACTTTAATGGACGAGTACTACTCCATCTGAGAAGCATGTTTTAACATTTATTTGAAAAACTGTAACATGGATATTTACTTACGATAACCCATCCACATTTTATCTTGCAGGATAAGGTACTATAACTCGATAAAACTGGAAATAAAGGAGAATGCATGAAAAAGGCACTTACTATAATATCTTGCAATGAGTATGCTTAGGCTTTTAAAAGATGAGTAAACCCAATCAAAAAGCCATCTTATATACCCTTCACGTGAGAATGTACGAAAAAATAAAATAAACGTCATAAATATAATGAAAATTTCCCCTGACGGGACGAAAATATCCCCGCAGCAATATCCTTTGAAAAGTTTATCTTGGATCAAGGTAAAGCGTATATTGTCACCTTGACCTTTGAACTTGGTTTAAGGTCACGACACACCCTAAGGCCCTAAGAGACATTTCCGTGAAATATTATTGAAATCCCTCCAAAGGGGGAGGAATTATGCTCTGGACAATGTTTTACTAACGTTAAATATTGTGACCTTGACCTTTAAAAAAATTAACCTACGACTTTTTTTCAAGTTGATGACATATCCTTATATTCTAAAGAACATTTCTGATAAATATTATTAAAATTCATCCTCATTGGGAGGAGTTGTGCTCCGGACAAGGTTTTACTATTGATGTCTATTGTGACCTTGACCTTTGACCTTGGTTCAGTGTCATTACACATTCTTAGGTCCTAAGGAACATTTCTGTGAAAAATTATTGAAATCCAATCAAAGGGGGAAGAGTTATGCACTGGACAATGTTTTACTAATGATGTCTATTGTGACCTTGACCTTTGACCTATGACCTTGGTTCAAGGTCATGACATACCCTTATGTCCTAAGGATCATTTCTGTGAAGTATTATTGAACTCAAAATAATCATTATGTTATATTGTTGAGAGAACATGGTAGAAAAAACCGAAATATGTTGCTGTAAAACATTTTTAAGATAAAATAAAATACATAAAACAAGGATAAAATAAGCATTTTGAGCAGATTTCAGTGAGTCCTTTATCCCCTTACAGCCATCCCTTTTAGATTAGTATGCTGCTTTCAGAACTTCATAACCAAACTACTAATATTCTGGTTATTGAAGTTCTTTGCTTCTTACATACATGTAGGCATTAAGTTAAGAGGAAGGGAGGAGATCTCCAACAAGACTCCGTTGCAGCATCAACAGTAAAACACCAAAACACCCGATGCAAAAACACAAAAGACGAGTACAGCACGAGACGGAAAAGAGACACATGACATGTAAACATCAAACACAAAAGACTACACATAAACCGACGAGACCAATGGGTAACCGGTGCCGACTTTGGACGGCCATTTGTCACGCAAGTAGCAAGTTAAGGTCAAGGTCACAAGGTCAAAAGTTATGAAACAAAAATGCAGTGCTCTTTATGGCGAATGTGTGCATGAAATATGAATGGCCTACCATTGATAGAATCAAGAATTCTGCTTTCAAATCAAAACTTAAATTGCAACATATAAGCCCAGAGTCAAAGTCACAAGGTCAAAAGTGATGATACCAAACTGTTGTACTCTTTGTGGTGAATGTTTGTATGAAATATGAAAGACCTACCATTTATAGTATGAGAGAAATCTGCTTTCAAAAATTTTAACCTAATTTCAACATAAGCTCAAAGTTAAGGTCAAGGTCACAAGGTAAAAAGTCATGATACTAAACTGTAGTACTCTCTAAGGCTGTGTGGTTTTATTGTTATATCGGTGCACCGCAATATTTTCGTTTGCAATACGTACCGCGGTACGTTTTTCAAAATACCGGTTCTGGTTCAATATTTTACTTTACAGAATAATCGTTGTATAAAAAGTATTCTAGTCAAAAAAGACAAGCAAAAATATGTTTCAAAAATCAAATTCATGCTTAGTTCATTAAAATATATGTTCTTATTGAGCGATCAGAGATTGACGCTCTCAGTTTAAGGAAATATGAGCTGACGTTATGACCGTCTCTTATCTCTTTTAAATTCTAAATTGTTTCATAATGATTTTCAAAATTTATTTCACAACAACATGATTCTTCTTAATTGACTTAAATCGGACTCCTTTTAATATTAAAAATATTAAATAATTTCTGTCTCTTCCCAATGCCAAATTACCTTTAATCACTCTGAAATTCCCAAAGAGGAATTATGAAAAAAATCACATGAGAAAAAAAATACTGCCGATTCTGGAAATCAGCACAAAATGTCTACGTGCATTTTTATTTTCTATTCATCACTAGTCTTGTTCAGTTCAAGCAATTCATTGGATCATAACACACCGGGTAAACGGATTTTACGAACCGGGCAGGATTTTACGAATCGGGCAAGGATTTTACGAATCGGGCAGATAAAGTAGCAAAGGCGATGAGATACGCGAAGTTGAAACTGTTGGGGAGATAGTATTAAAGGGCAAAAGTAAGCAATTGAGGCAATGCCTACCAAAATTAATGATCTATCAATATTTCCATTATCAGCTGAAGTATCTATGGCTTGATATTATCGCACATCTTCGATTTTTAACCAGAATTTTTTTTTTTTTCGCTAATCTTTTATCACAAAAATGCGATTTTCTTTTGAATCAAAATGATGCCTCGTGATATCTACGGTTCACAATCTAGAAAAAATATTTATAGATATATTTTGAACTGATGGATTGTTCTGTTTATAAGGATCATGCAGATAATTAATTAGCAAGTGTGATGGGGTACAATGAAAAGGATTTTACGAACCCGGGCATTGGATTTTACGAACACGAGCACTTGTCAAACATTGGATTTTACGAACACAATCTGTATAACTCAATTAATTCGATACATAATGGTTCCAATGCGTTTTAATTTATAAATTATAACTTAACAAATAACTTTATTTACTCTCTTTGAATCTTAGACAAACTATATAATGTATAATATGTATATTATGTTTCATACCTATATAGAAATATACAATTTGGTACAGAACGCTGACATTCCATCGCGGACGAATTTCAGTACCCAGTAAAAGTATTATTTGAATGTAAAGCCTATTTGAAATATCACTCCGTAAGTTGCATGTATAATAGCTTAGTAGCCGTTTTTATGCATCAAGGAATACGTTTGTATTTTTAATACATGTAGTAACGGTCAAATTTATATTCGGGGAGGAGTTGCTCCTTGTTAGAAAATTTTATCTTTATCCTTTTCACTGAAGAGTTGAATTTTGTATACTGTAAATTTATATAGTATTATATCTTACGCATCATTGTTCAGTTCTAAATATTGTTCTAAAATACAAGTATATGCACAACGAATGTAACTGCATTTCGTATGTTAACACTCGGGACGACACAATGCATAAGATCTAAAGGAACATGCGCATTACATGTACGATAAATGCACTTGCTGTGTGTTGCATACCCGTAACAAAACACAAATTAAGACACTTATTCATTATATATGAAATACTATGTGAAATTGCTAACTTTAAGCTCACCTGAGCGAAGCTCAAGTGAGCTATTGTCATAACGCCCCGTCCGTGTCCGACCGTCCGTCTATCGTAAACGTTCAACATTTTTCATCATCATCATCACATACATCAGGGTATATTTTCAATTCTAACATGACTTGAGATTTTTCTCCCTACAACATGTACTATATAACTCGCCTGGTGTAAAATATCCATTTTCATAAGACTCTGGAGCAATTCGTAAAAGAGAAAAATCTTATAAATCTTCCCTTCGTAGAGTCATGTGTTGACAGATTTAATATCTAAGTCATCAATCTTTTAAAGCAGAAGTGTCTGGCTAGACCGAAACCCTCTTGGTCATTTTGTTGAAGGATCTTGAAGAGGATTATTTCAAAATTCGAGAATATTTCGACAGTAACTGATGATAATAATATCTTAAGTTATGCTGTCAGGTTGGATCTCAATTGGAAATTGAATTTTTATTTTCAACATTGAACATTGAACATCCCCGCCCCTCCCCCCCCCTCCCCCACACATACACAAGATTCAGAATGTCATTTTAACCAAGTGTGTATCAAAAATATAACTTTTTTTTTACTCCAAGTGGCGTTCTGGTGTCGTACAAGTCATTCAAAATCAGTTAAGTTGCGCCAATACGCAAAACTGTGTCACAATACATTTTAGAAAGAAACATTGAATCATTGACAGATTTTTTTGCTTTTACATTTTAAGTGCATTAGTTGCTATTCCTCCATATGCCTCATGATTACATGTACCTTTGAACTCGATATGTGTGGATTTTTCTGTACTTGACAAAAAAATACACGTCACAAACTGAGTTGTATGATAAAATGGGTAATCTGTGACGCGAAAATGTATTAAATTCAAAATATTTAGCACATATTTTAATAAAAGTAATATCAGTATTTTAAAAAATCTGGATCATTTCATACGCTTTGTAGTATTTTACTCTGAATGATACTAAACTCGATTGTCACAAGCTTTACGGTGAATTACGTTACAAAATCTTTAAAGACCTAGGATAAGTTAAAATTAGAATTATATAATATCATAATATTACTTTTCTAACTTATAGTAGACCAAACTTTAATAGATTGAAATATTTTTTCCAGAGGGAAGGGATGATAACAAATAAAAACACAAACACTCAAATATAAAAAAAATGTGTATTTGAGTGTTAGTGTTTTATTTGCAAACTTAAATAGTTTTTCATTGAATGTTTTACATTCGTTTCATTTTCAGAAAAAAATCCTTTTATTTCTTATTTTCTGAAAGATTCACTGATTTTGTGAATTACGTTACGCTGCTTTTACTGTGATAAGAATCGCAGAGTGCATTTCTATGGTCATGTCGTAATCGGGTGCTTATGCCTTTATATAAAGACAATCACAATGTGATTAAATTTAAGCTCCCTTACGTTCGGAGAGGCAGATAATAAACACAGATAAAAACATGACCGTGAATTATGTAACGGTGAATTACGTTACGTAGTAGATACTAAATTCAGAGAAATATCTATTCCTGAGGTGATGGGATTTATCTTCATAATTATTTTACTTTCACACATGCTAGCTAGTGATAATACTTAATCTGTGGGCAGAAACACCATTTAAAATGTCAAATGTGTACAATTTAACAAATTCTCACGATTTGGCCTTGCCCTCTCGACTTTGAGACTGCATAACTGTTAGGCACTTCTTTGATTAGCTAGTAGGCATTCTTTTTAATCACAATATTCTTCATTTTGCAGGTTATTCGATAAAGTTTGAAGTTGCAACATTTGAATGTACAATGTATCTCATACGTATGTGTACTGAGAACAATAGTAATCAGATAATGCTGAAGTTTCCAAAACAGACGAGAATTCCTGCCATAACGTAATTCACACTCTGTAACGTAATTCACTTTTGGGTAATACTATCTTTATTGATTACAGAGGACAATGATTGCACAGAGTAATACTGAATCACACATATGTATACAAGAGATGATATTGAAGATAGAAAGAAAGAAATACACTAATATAAAGCAGCTATATGTATAAAATCACTTTGCTTTCCTTGTCTGTAAGATGTTCTATTTCAAGTATGTTAAAACGTGCCAGATGATTCAAGTTTGTGATATAATTTGATCTAGCATAGATTCAGATCCTGTTTGAAGGTCTACAGAGCAATGGATTGGCAAGGAAGTGTTAAGTTAAACATAATTATTTCATGGACAATAAAACTTTTAAAAAATGTGAATCACGTTACGGCACTTTCAGGTATGAAAATTCTAAAAATTGGAAACTAAACATAAAACTTTTTTGGGTCTTCTGTTAAAGTTTTTATGAATTGGGACTGTGGTTGTCAAAATATGTCAGTGTAAAAATGAATTTGAAAAGCTAAATACATGTGAACACTCTTAATCATAATACATTGCATGACAATGTTTGAGACCATTTGGCTTTTAAATGCAATATTTTTTAAAAATTTTTTCAAGTACTATTCGTGTCTTCTTGCTATAAAATTCTATCAGAGATAAAACAAGTGAAATCTTGCTTAAAAGGTGGCAGCATTTCTCGATTCGAAAATTACGTTACGAGGTACTTTCAATGTATGTCTTTATTTTCTAGCCATTCCCTCTGAGTTATTGTAGATTTTGTAGTTTATATGTTTTCACTATTAACTAAAAGCAAAATCTGGTGTGGGGAATCTGTGTTACTCTGTTCTCCCTTAAATTAAACTATCATAATTGCAAAACATCAATAACTTAAACTCCGTGATTAATTTGCACGAATAGGTTTACGCTACTATTGATTATAGCTGCTCTCCTTCACGAATATCTGAAAATCTATATTTTATGCATTCGTTGACCACCATAATGACTAAAGTTACAAATAAAGCAAAATACTGAACACTTACGACGTGTTTCATTGTCAGAAAATTGTATTATCAACATATGCCCTCATATGTAACGTAATTCACATACAATTACTCAGCAGTTTACATCTAAGTAAATTTCTAGCTAAAATGCTGATGAGAATTTTCCTATAGCCTTTTCAAGTGTGGATGGGAGATCCTAGGAGGGATGAGAGATATGGTAGGAATCAATCTTTATTTATAGAGCGAAAAAAATATTGTAGATCGAAGTTTGCAATTTTTTTGGGGGGGGGGGGGGGGGGGAATGGAAAATTATTATATTACCAGCGATTTGAAAATATTTGAGGGCGGGAGGGTGGAAGGGGCGAAAGCCCCTTACGCCAACCTCTCCACTGACATGGCCTTCACAAGAACTATTCCCGGTATTTCGTACATATTCATAAAAAAAAAACATCTATTTGATATTCTAACGGTTTATAAGTCCTTGATATTCTCGAAAATAAAAATTGGAAAAGGAGTTTTCGGGAAAAGAAAATAATATCTGCCGAAAAAAAAGGTAATAAACAGAAAGCCATCGGCGGGATAAATTCGTTATTCAGTGTAGACTCCTCAAGTTTCATCATCGACCATCTTGAAATATATATGCATTTCTGTATCGCTTGCATTTTTTATGATCTGTTTCTGGTGGTTTGAAGACCATTTTATTTCATCAATGTAACAGATATAATTCACGACAAACTATGATACTGCCTTTAAAAAAATTATCTAATATCTTTATTCATTTATTTTTTTATTTTATTTTTTTTTTTTTTTTTTTTGTATTTTTGTATTATATACAGTTAAACAATACATAGACAATACATCAGACATCAACACGCATACACCATTCACACGTCTTGCATACTTTTATATTAATCTAATAGTATGGAGAGTTTTACCCATTTCTCTGAAAACATTTCATTTTTCATATTTTTCTTAAAGATATACTTTTCAATTTTAAGATAAGATATTATATCATTTTTTTTTGCACCTTCTAGAGAGGAATGGCATTTTAGATTAGAGTTATTTTGTCTAAAAATGTACTTTTTCAATAGATTAATTATGATGTTGATATTGCTATTATTATCATTTACTATCCCAAACATTAATATGCTTTTTACATCTAAGTTTTTATCTATGTTGCAGATATCATGTAGTCAAATGTTAAGATCAAGCCAAAGTTGTTGTGAATGAGAGCAAAAACAAAATATATGTGAAATGGTTTCAGGAAATGTGTTACAAAAGGAGCACATGTATGATAGTATCGCTTATTCCAATATTTAATAAAAGAGTATTCGTTCCTAATATGCAATGTGACATTATATTTATAGCGAGCGGAGCTCGCTGCAAAGGCCCGAAGGGCCTTTGCGAGCGAAGCTCGCCCTTATGGTAACGCGTATACTCATATCTTATCGAGAAAATATGCTGAATAAAAGAATGAGAATGTACTACTATGCTTTCAAAAACTTTCGTCCCCTCGCAGGCAGAGTTGCTGCGGAGATGCTGGATATTGCCATTTAATTTTTTTTTCTACTCCAAGTAGACGTATATGTTATACTCAATTTTTGTTTATAAGTTAAATTAATTGAAAACATTTTTCGTAAATCAGGTAACGATAAAGCATCAACAAGACGGCGTAACCACGGGAAATCCGACATTTCCGGTTTTAAACGAGACGTTTCGCTCTGATTGCTTTTCTCGTCTCGGGTAGTTTCGTACTGTCAGAAGTCGGAATATGTTTGTTTTTTCTTTTGTTCTTAAGTTATTTATTTTCAGCTAGCCTAAACATTTTTCTTACAAAATGAAAATGAATTATAAAGATCCATGTTTTTAAAGAACCATATTTTAAGCCCCCCCCCTTAAAATGTTCATCTGCTGGTCTAGATCAATTTTACAAATGCTTCCGTGTTTCCACTCGCCTTATACTACCTTTTTTGGCAATCATCAAACAGAAAGTTTTTAAGATAAGGTAAACCATCATAGTCAAAATAAAATAGAAAGATCTTTTTTTTTTTATTTTATATAATCATATCTATTTTCTCTCCGCTCGCACAAAAAGGCTTTGCCTTGATTCATATTACTATATAAAGTATTAAAGTAAATTATATTGTCTTTTTTTTTCAAAAGATTATCATGATCATCATCAGACTCTCAAACCCAAATTTTCGCTTTGCTCTTTTGAAAGATTTCCTGTTGATTTCTTCTTTTCCTATGCATTAAGTTATACGTGTAAGTCATGTGTAGAATGCTATTTTCCCTTTCACTACAGTAAAAATGGGAAATTATGTGTTTTGTAAAGCGTGTTCGTAAAATCCAGTGCCCGCGTTCGTAAAATCCATTTTCCTTACTTGCCCGCATTCGTAAAATCCATTTTCGAATACCCCTATCCTGTAGAATGCCGTTTAACTCGTGAATACTTCATTGCCCATGATATATTTTTACGATTCAGATTTACAGATGTCCCGTCTTGAAATTCCATGTACAATATGAATTGCAAAAGAACCCTGCTCGGAAATATTTCATGTTTATGTGAAAATGTAGAAGGAAAAATATTTCATCTCGTCATTACGCAAAAATTTCAAAATGTAAAAAGAAACGCAAAAGACACATTATAAAGAAATATGTGTACTCGAAGAATTTAGTCTTCGCATTGATACAAGCTGTGTAAGAAAAGAGATATACTAGTACTTTTGACGGCACCCCTTATTCGTTAAGAACGAATTTGCCCGATTCGTAAAATCCTGCCCGGTTCGTAAAATCCGTTTACCCGGTGTGATAAGCAGTGTTAATAAGTGATACTTTAAGTTAGACTTTGGTGACAGTTTGTTCATATATGAAAAATTTCAGCAGTTTTCCCAAAAAGGGATAGGTACATGTACCTTCCCCAAAATAAATAAAAAGAAACCTGGAACTTACGTTTAACATCATTATGTTTCACAAGTGCTTGATGAAGCCTGGAAGTTATTTTTTTCAAATTTCGATTCGACAGTTCTTTTTGAAAGAAACAAGACTTCTATTTAACTGTTTACGGTTTTATTTCTCTATTTTCTGTGTTACCAAACTTTGACCAAAGACAGAATAAGCAATTATATGATAGGGCCAAGAAAAAAAATATGTGTGTTTCCCATAACATGCTGAAAAAAAATAGGGTAGGTAGGTCGGATTTTTTTTTTTTTTTTTTTTTTTAATTTTTTTTTTTTTTTTTTTTTTTGAATTATTTATTCTTCTAGCCATGTTTATAATTATATTTCAAAAGAGATCTTAAGGGATTAAAAATGGAATCATGACCTTCAAACATGTGTAGTCTGTTTAATTCAAGACACTTAGCGGTATGAGTGGCCTGCTTCGTATGCTAGGCGAAGACGCCGTACAGAGTTTATCGACTATTTAGAAAAGGGGGAAAGGAGGCAATTTTGTGCCTGCAACCTTTGGGAAATAGTACATGTTTTTAAATGATTTTACTTTTCTTAAAACTGGCCTCCTAAGCATGGTGACCTTGAATCTGGATTTTTTATGATATATCTAGAGCTCATTGTTTTTTTCCTGCTAATGTTCCTGCTAACAATGACCATGACCTTTGACGTAATTACACCAAATCAAAAGGCTTCTCCTCCTGATAAAAAAACGTATTTCTAGTCCGAGATACCTTAATACCAAATCCAGCCTTTGACGATTATTTTACCCAACCCAGCCTCATACCACCCAAATAGTCATCAAAGGCTTGCTTTGGCCGGGTATTTCTGACTAGCAGATCCCCACAGATTTGGTTTGGCTAGATGGATAGGTTCTTGAGTTATCACTTGGATACCAATATTTCAAATGAATATTTCCTACACCAAGGACGTAGACCTTTGACCTTACCCAAAAACCAATAGGCCTACTTCCATATTGATCCCTATATTGAAATGCAACGTCACAATAACGCCAAATTTCATTATGTATGGCCATAGAACGAGAACATACTCGCCGTTAAAAGTAAACGTCACCATAAATTGTCCTAAATTTTGGAAAATAGAGATAGCATCAGAATGGGAGTAACTTGCGTCTGACGTTATGTTTGCAACCGATAAGCGCTGATTTTACAGTGCAAACATCCGTTTTACGTGTTGCCAGAAAAAAAAACAGCATTTACTGGTCACAAACATAACGTCAGAAGCAAGTAATCAGTTTGGATCTCGAGTTTAAGACGAGTTATCATGTGGAAAAGTGTGACGGAAGGACGGGAATGACGCTCACTAATACGTTGCAAGGAGGGGGGGGTTAAAATTATTGACGAAGTCGGTTTGAAATACTTAATTATCAGGGCTTTGGTTTGTCAGAGTGAGACGTTTGATCCGTCGTCAAGGCATAGAAACATAATACGGTTAGATCTGCTCGAACAAAGATATTGTAGGTTAATCTTTTTGACGCCGTACAAAAAATATTCTATGAATAAAATATCAAACCATCCGCTGTCTAAGGACTAATTTGCTAAAACTTATCCTGTTTGCCTTTGTTTTTCGTCTTAACGATATTCGAACACAAAAATGTTGTTTTACAATATAAATGTGAACAAGATGGGTCTTTTAAATTATCGACAAGCGGGCAGTCGCGCACAGATATAAAATTGCTGCACTATTTGCGAATTTGTTCTCACCAAGCTTATTGACGAGCTTTTATTTGAATCTTCGATTTTTCAGTTTATACGTAATTTTGTAAACCGTAGGAAACATCGTTACATGTTTTACAAGAGACGTTTGCGTGAAATGAAACGACCGGCACGTGCATGACCTCAAATATTTACTTAGGTTATACTAGGTAAATCAATAATTACTACCAAATCATCAAAACCCTAGTAATGCGTTTTTATAACAATCAGTACGCCTTTTTTGGAAAAAAAAAAACAAAGCCTGTCCGAAAGGGCCGTACAATAAGTATCTTTCAAGAGAGAATTATATATTATTTTTACAATTTCTAAGAGTGTATAATTATAGAATAATATTAAACTGTAGATGATAGATAATGTTAAAAAGCAGAAGATTTTGTCAAAATCGGTAGATTTAAAATTTCTGGCACACATTTCGTAAGGCGCGACGGTCGTTAAAATTGGTGAAGAAATACCTAAATGCAACTAAAAATCGGGAAAAAACGTTAGGGTCGGCTGGTTTGAATAGGGTCGGTCGGGTGATGGGAAACAAAGGTATTTTTATTTTTGGCCTAATAAAAACATAAGCTGTGTCTTGTTTAAGTGTGTTTCTGTAAAAATAATGAAATCTAGAAAAGGATCAAATATGGAAATAAATCGCAATATGAAATCTTGTATCGTTATATATCGCAATACGTTTTTTGGTCCGCAATACCCAGCCTTAGTACTCTCTGTGGTGAATGTGTGTTAAAATATGAAACGCCTACCATTTATAATATAAAAGAGATCTGCTTTCAAAACTTCTTAACCTAAAATATTGTATAAGTTGAAGGTCAAGGTCACAGAATCAAAAGTTATGGTACCAAAATGTAGTACTCTTTATCGTGTTTATGGTGAATGTATATATAAATATTATACCATTAATAGTATAAAAGAAAATCAGCTTACAAAACTCCTCGATATAAAATGTTGTTTAGGGTGAAGGTCAAGGTCACAAGGTCACATGGTTAAAAGTCATTGTACAAAATGTAGTACTCTTTATGGTGAATGTGTGTATGAAATATGAAAGGCCTACCATTAGTAGTATAAAAGAAATCTGCTTTCAAAATTTCTTAACCGGACGAACAGACGGACGGACGGACAGGGTGATTCCTATATATCCCCTAATCTTCGTTTGCGGAAGGGGGGGGGGGGTATAATGATCCATTTGAAAGTCAGTGTGTGTATTACTTGATATCATCCGAAGACATACAGGATCTGAAATGAATTTTCATTTCATACGATGTATTATGAAACGAGTTGTGTGTTTTATATCCCCGAGCCTTATTTCCAACGTGAAATCAACGAGGCGAATCACGCCATCACCTTTAGAGGTCGTATGCTACGCTATGAGAAGTAGTTCTCCATCGTAGATGATCTGTGCGTAACGGGAAAAATATTCTAATTTTGTTTAGTACTTTAATGCAATAATTCTTTCATAAACAACAATTTCAATCATTGACATTGAATTTGCGTCTTACTTTAACGTATGACCGATATTTGAAAGGCCACACTTGTCTCAGTGTAGGTGATGAGGCTCCAAACTTGACCAATCGTATTCGAGCAGAGCGATATGTAACGTGTTGGATACAGATCCCAATTAATGCATATCTAGGTCATTGTCCTGTCAAATAGTTCCCATTATTTTCTTATTTTTTTCAACAATTTGTGGAAAATACACATAATGTTTATCTTGAGCTGTCTCCCCGTCAAAGTTTACTAGATAGATGAAATAAATTTCTGAATATAGTTTAAAGTGTGTGAGACATCTACATGTGTGGAAGAATACGTGTGAAAATAGGTCTCAGAAAAGTAAAATTCGAATAATTCCGGCCCGGAACCAGGTGCATGACTTTGAAAAAATATTTAAAAAGTTGTGTACTTTGAATCTTTACGGCATTTTTTCTATGTGATTCAAATAAAATTTCTAATCATTTGAAAGTAGTGTCAATGTGTTTGAGCTGGTGCGATTTGAGAATTTTTCTCCTATTTTTGGTAAGAAAGTACTTGAAAAATAACTGGGATCTGGATCCTAGAAGCACGGTTTGATATGTAAGTCAAACTGTTCTAAGGATGACAGATTTTATCTATATCATAAGAAACTGTAAATATTTTAGAAATTCCGGTATTTTAGTGTGCATTCTGAGACATATACTTGAAATAAAACGTATCACAGGCGCTATGCATGTACATCTCATTGTTATTCCAGTCTGACGTCGAATTTAGCATTCAAGAGTTAGTGTTCACTAATAAACATACTTTGTATCATAATATTACATACAGAAACGATGTAGTGTTGTTATTATTTCATGAAAGAATTTTTCGAAGGCAGATACTTGCTCAGAATGTGATTTGATGTACATATTACTTACACTCTCATTCGATTTAAGGCGCCGAGGACCCCCCCCCCCCCCCCATTTTCCTTAAAGACGCTGAGCGCCCCCCCCCCCCCGCACTATCCATTTACTTTTTATTTCTCTCAGATTATACGATGTTTTGTGTTTTGACCATATATAATAAGAAATGTATGAATTGATGATGAAGTTAAGCATATATATCGAAACTCTGGAATTTGCGCTCCCCCCCCCCCCCCCCCCCCCCGCCTTTTTTTTTTTTTTTTTTTTTTTTTTGGTATTCATTGTATAAAAACGAATCATTTAGTTAGAACATGATTTTCGTTTGATGTATAATATATTTACAAGTGGAAAACTAGCAAATTCCGAGTATAATATACAGTGTTAATCTTTATTCTGAGCCTTAACCGAACATAAACAGAAAAACGCAGAATTGTAAAATTAGGGGGGTGGGGTGCGTTTTTGCCTTACTACGAGTCGTTATATCGATATATGCATGCTTTTTTTACATGATAGATTTGCTTAATGATCACTGATACAGAACAACAACAAAAATTACAATACTAGCCTAGAATTATTTTTTTCTGGTTGATTTTACGCAATTTTTACAGTTTGAATTAGGCCTCTCGGGCTTCCTGGAAAAAATTCGTATAAATTCTAAAAATACAGTTTGAAGTTTTTGCATTTAAAATATCATTATATCAAAGTTGAAAGAAGACAACACAATTTATTTTGTGTAAATATCTTTATTTGGAAGAGAACAGGACAGTTTTGAAAATAGCGGACATGAAAATGTATTGAATTTTGCCAAAAATTTCGTGCTGAAAAATAGCGTCAATCGGGCTTCATTTTGGCTAAATTATTTCAAAACGAATGAACATATTTTGATGAAACTTTGTACATAACATACGAATACATTGATATATATGCCAGTACCATGATTTTGTCGAAGGTAAAAGAGGGGGAGAGTTATAAGCACGGTTTGATATGTAAGTCAAACTGTTCTAAGGATGACAGATTTTATCTATATCATAAGAAACTGTAAATATTTAGAAATTCCGGTATTTTAGTGTGCATTCTGAGACATATACTTGAAATAAAACGTATCACAGGCGCTATGCATGTACATCTCATTGTTATTCCAGTCTGACGTCGAATTTAGCATTCAAGAGTTAGTGTTCACTAATAAACATACTTTGTATCATAATATTACATACAGAAACGATGTAGTGTTGTTATTATTTCATGAAAGAATTTTTCGAAGGCAGATACTTGCTCAGAATGTGATTTGATGTACATATTACTTACACTCTCATTCGATTTAAGGCGCCGAGGACCCCCCCCCCCCCCCCCCATTTTCCTTAAAGACGCTGAGCGCCCCCCCCCCCCCGCACTATCCATTTACTTTTTATTTCTCTCAGATTATACGATGTTTTGTGTTTTGACCATATATAATAAGAAATGTATGAATTGATGATGAAGTTAAGCATATATATCGAAACTCTGGAATTTGCGCTCCCCCCCCCCCCCGCCTTTTTTTTTTTTTTTTTTTTTGGTATTCATTGTATAAAAACGAATCATTTAGTTAGAACATGATTTTCGTTTGATGTATAATATATTTACAAGTGGAAAACTAGCAAATTCCGAGTATAATATACAGTGTTAATCTTTATTCTGAGCCTTAACCGAACATAAACAGAAAAACGCAGAATTGTAAAATTAGGGGGGTGGGATGCGTTTTTGCCTTACTACGAGTCGTTATATCGATATATGCATGCTTTTTTTACATGATAGATTTGCTTAATGATCACTGATACAGAACAACAACAAAAATTACAATACTAGCCTAGAATTATTTTTTTCTGGTTGATTTTACGCAATTTTTACAGTTTGAATTAGGCCTCTCGGGCCTCCTGGAAAAAATTCGTATAAATTCTTAAAATACAGTTTGAAGTTTTTGCATTTAAAATATCATTATATCAAAGTTGAAAGAAGACAACACAATTTATTTTGTGTAAATATCTTTATTTGGAAGAGAACAGGACAGTTTTGAAAATAGCGGACATGAAAATGTATTGAATTTTGCCAAAAATTTCGTGCTGAAAAATAGCGTCAATCGGGCTTCATTTTGGCTAAATTATTTCAAAACGAATGAACATATTTTGATGAAACTTTGTACATAACATACGAATACATTGATATATATGCCAGTACCATGATTTTGTCGAAGGTAAAAGAGGGGGAGAGTTATAAGCACGGTTTGATATGTAAGTCAAACTGTTCTAAGGATGACAGATTTTATCTATATCATAAGAAACTGTAAATATTTTAGAAATTCCGGTATTTTAGTGTGCATTCTGAGACATATACTTGAAATAAAACGTATCACAGGCGCTATGCATGTACATCTCATTGTTATTCCAGTCTGACGTCGAATTTAGCATTCAAGAGTTAGTGTTCACTAATAAACATACTTTGTATCATAATATTACATACAGAAACGATGTAGTGTTGTTATTATTTCATGAAAGAATTTTTCGAAGGCAGATACTTGCTCAGAATGTGATTTGATGTACATATTACTTACACTCTCATTCGATTTAAGGCGCCGAGGACCCCCCCCCCCCCCATTTTCCTTAAAGACGCTGAGCGCCCCCCCCCCCCGCACTATCCATTTACTTTTTATTTCTCTCAGATTATACGATGTTTTGTGTTTTGACCATATATAATAAGAAATGTATGAATTGATGATGAAGTTAAGCATATATATCGAAACTCTGGAATTTGCGCTCCCCCCCCCCCCCCCCCCCCCCCCGCCTTTTTTTTTTTTTTTTTTTTTTTTTTGGTATTCATTGTATAAAAACGAATCATTTAGTTAGAACATGATTTTCGTTTGATGTATAATATATTTACAAGTGGAAAACTAGCAAATTCCGAGTATAATATACAGTGTTAATCTTTATTCTGAGCCTTAACCGAACATAAACAGAAAAACGCAGAATTGTAAAATTAGGGGGGTGGGGTGCGTTTTTGCCTTACTACGAGTCGTTATATCGATATATGCATGCTTTTTTTACATGATAGATTTGCTTAATGATCACTGATACAGAACAACAACAAAAATTACAATACTAGCCTAGAATTATTTTTTTCTGGTTGATTTTACGCAATTTTTACAGTTTGAATTAGGCCTCTCGGGCTTCCTGGAAAAAATTCGTATAAATTCTAAAAATACAGTTTGAAGTTTTTGCATTTAAAATATCATTATATCAAAGTTGAAAGAAGACAACACAATTTATTTTGTGTAAATATCTTTATTTGGAAGAGAACAGGACAGTTTTGAAAATAGCGGACATGAAAATGTATTGAATTTTGCCAAAAATTTCGTGCTGAAAAATAGCGTCAATCGGGCTTCATTTTGGCTAAATTATTTCAAAACGAATGAACATATTTTGATGAAACTTTGTACATAACATACGAATACATTGATATATATGCCAGTACCATGATTTTGTCGAAGGTAAAAGAGGGGGAGAGTTATAAGCACGGTTTGATATGTAAGTCAAACTGTTCTAAGGATGACAGATTTTATCTATATCATAAGAAACTGTAAATATTTTAGAAATTCCGGTATTTTAGTGTGCATTCTGAGACATATACTTGAAATAAAACGTATCACAGGCGCTATGCATGTACATCTCATTGTTATTCCAGTCTGACGTCGAATTTAGCATTCAAGAGTTAGTGTTCACTAATAAACATACTTTGTATCATAATATTACATACAGAAACGATGTAGTGTTGTTATTATTTCATGAAAGAATTTTTCGAAGGCAGATACTTGCTCAGAATGTGATTTGATGTACATATTACTTACACTCTCATTCGATTTAAGGCGCCGAGGACCCCCCCCCCCCCCCCCCATTTTCCTTAAAGACGCTGAGCGCCCCCCCCCCCCCCCCGCACTATCCATTTACTTTTTATTTCTCTCAGATTATACGATGTTTTGTGTTTTGACCATATATAATAAGAAATGTATGAATTGATGATGAAGTTAAGCATATATATCGAAACTCTGGAATTTGCGCTCCCCCCCCCCCCCCCCCGCCTTTTTTTTTTTTTTGGTATTCATTGTATAAAAACGAATCATTTAGTTAGAACATGATTTTCGTTTGATGTATAATATATTTACAAGTGGAAAACTAGCAAATTCCGAGTATAATATACAGTGTTAAGCTTTATTCTGAGCCTTAACCGAACATAAACAGAAAAACGCAGAATTGTAAAATTA
The DNA here is from genome assembly GCA_028142955.1 of Pinctada fucata. Classification (NCBI taxonomy): domain Eukaryota; kingdom Metazoa; phylum Mollusca; class Bivalvia; order Pterioida; family Pteriidae; genus Pinctada; species Pinctada fucata. The sequence goes on along the minus strand of AP027113.1, from coordinate 29,510,442 downwards.
GGGGGGTGGGATGCGTTTTTGCCTTACTACGAGTCGTTATATCGATATATGCATGCTTTTTTTACATGATAGATTTGCTTAATGATCACTGATACAGAACAACAACAAAAATTACAATACTAGCCTAGAATTATTTTTTTCTGGTTGATTTTACGCAATTTTTACAGTTTGAATTAGGCCTCTCGGGCCTCCTGGAAAAAATTCGTATAAATTCTTAAAATACAGTTTGAAGTTTTTGCATTTAAAATATCATTATATCAAAGTTGAAAGAAGACAACACAATTTATTTTGTGTAAATATCTTTATTTGGAAGAGAACAGGACAGTTTTGAAAATAGCGGACATGAAAATGTATTGAATTTTGCCAAAAATTTCGTGCTGAAAAATAGCGTCAATCGGGCTTCATTTTGGCTAAATTATTTCAAAACGAATGAACATATTTTGATGAAACTTTGTACATAACATACGAATACATTGATATATATGCCAGTACCATGATTTTGTCGAAGGTAAAAGAGGGGGAGAGTTATAAGCACGGTTTGATATGTAAGTCAAACTGTTCTAAGGATGACAGATTTTATCTATATCATAAGAAACTGTAAATATTTTAGAAATTCCGGTATTTTAGTGTGCATTCTGAGACATATACTTGAAATAAAACGTATCACAGGCGCTATGCATGTACATCTCATTGTTATTCCAGTCTGACGTCGAATTTAGCATTCAAGAGTTAGTGTTCACTAATAAACATACTTTGTATCATAATATTACATACAGAAACGATGTAGTGTTGTTATTATTTCATGAAAGAATTTTTCGAAGGCAGATACTTGCTCAGAATGTGATTTGATGTACATATTACTTACACTCTCATTCGATTTAAGGCGCCGAGGACCCCCCCCCCCCCCCCATTTTCCTTAAAGACGCTGAGCGCCCCCCCCCCCCCCCGCACTATCCATTTACTTTTTATTTCTCTCAGATTATACGATGTTTTGTGTTTTGACCATATATAATAAGAAATGTATGAATTGATGATGAAGTTAAGCATATATATCGAAACTCTGGAATTTGCGCTCCCCCCCCCCCCCCCCCCGCCTTTTTTTTTTTTTTTTTTTTTTTTTTGGTATTCATTGTATAAAAACGAATCATTTAGTTAGAACATGATTTTCGTTTGATGTATAATATATTTACAAGTGGAAAACTAGCAAATTCCGAGTATAATATACAGTGTTAATCTTTATTCTGAGCCTTAACCGAACATAAACAGAAAAACGCAGAATTGTAAAATTAGGGGGGTGGGGTGCGTTTTTGCCTTACTACGAGTCGTTATATCGATATATGCATGCTTTTTTTACATGATAGATTTGCTTAATGATCACTGATACAGAACAACAACAAAAATTACAATACTAGCCTAGAATTATTTTTTTCTGGTTGATTTTACGCAATTTTTACAGTTTGAATTAGGCCTCTCGGGCCTCCTGGAAAAAATTCGTATAAATTCTAAAAATACAGTTTGAAGTTTTTGCATTTAAAATATCATTATATCAAAGTTGAAAGAAGACAACACAATTTATTTTGTGTAAATATCTTTATTTGGAAGAGAACAGGACAGTTTTGAAAATAGCGGACATGAAAATGTATTGAATTTTGCCAAAAATTTCGTGCTGAAAAATAGCGTCAATCGGGCTTCATTTTGGCTAAATTATTTCAAAACGAATGAACATATTTTGATGAAACTTTGTACATAACATACGAATACATTGATATATATGCCAGTACCATGATTTTGTCGAAGGTAAAAGAGGGGGAGAGTTATAAGCACGGTTTGATATGTAAGTCAAACTGTTCTAAGGATGACAGATTTTATCTATATCATAAGAAACTGTAAATATTTTAGAAATTCCGGTATTTTAGTGTGCATTCTGAGACATATACTTGAAATAAAACGTATCACAGGCGCTATGCATGTACATCTCATTGTTATTCCAGTCTGACGTCGAATTTAGCATTCAAGAGTTAGTGTTCACTAATAAACATACTTTGTATCATAATATTACATACAGAAACGATGTAGTGTTGTTATTATTTCATGAAAGAATTTTTCGAAGGCAGATACTTGCTCAGAATGTGATTTGATGTACATATTACTTACACTCTCATTCGATTTAAGGCGCCGAGGACCCCCCCCCCCCCATTTTCCTTAAAGACGCTGAGCGCCCCCCCCCCCCCCCGCACTATCCATTTACTTTTTATTTCTCTCAGATTATACGATGTTTTGTGTTTTGACCATATATAATAAGAAATGTATGAATTGATGATGAAGTTAAGCATATATATCGAAACTCTGGAATTTGCGCTCCCCCCCCCCCCCCCCCCCGCCTTTTTTTTTTTTTTTTTTTTTTTTGGTATTCATTGTATAAAAACGAATCATTTAGTTAGAACATGATTTTCGTTTGATGTATAATATATTTACAAGTGGAAAACTAGCAAATTCCGAGTATAATATACAGTGTTAAGCTTTATTCTGAGCCTTAACCGAACATAAACAGAAAAACGCAGAATTGTAAAATTAGGGGGGTGGGATGCGTTTTTGCCTTACTACGAGTCGTTATATCGATATATGCATGCTTTTTTTACATGATAGATTTGCTTAATGATCACTGATACAGAACAACAACAAAAATTACAATACTAGCCTAGAATTATTTTTTTCTGGTTGATTTTACGCAATTTTTACAGTTTGAATTAGGCCTCTCGGGCCTCCTGGAAAAAATTCGTATAAATTCTTAAAATACAGTTTGAAGTTTTTGCATTTAAAATATCATTATATCAAAGTTGAAAGAAGACAACACAATTTATTTTGTGTAAATATCTTTATTTGGAAGAGAACAGGACAGTTTTGAAAATAGCGGACATGAAAATGTATTGAATTTTGCCAAAAATTTCGTGCTGAAAAATAGCGTCAATCGGGCTTCATTTTGGCTAAATTATTTCAAAACGAATGAACATATTTTGATGAAACTTTGTACATAACATACGAATACATTGATATATATGCCAGTACCATGATTTTGTCGAAGGTAAAAGAGGGGGAGAGTTATAAGCACGGTTTGATATGTAAGTCAAACTGTTCTAAGGATGACAGATTTTATCTATATCATAAGAAACTGTAAATATTTTAGAAATTCCGGTATTTTAGTGTGCATTCTGAGACATATACTTGAAATAAAACGTATCACAGGCGCTATGCATGTACATCTCATTGTTATTCCAGTCTGACGTCGAATTTAGCATTCAAGAGTTAGTGTTCACTAATAAACATACTTTGTATCATAATATTACATACAGAAACGATGTAGTGTTGTTATTATTTCATGAAAGAATTTTTCGAAGGCAGATACTTGCTCAGAATGTGATTTGATGTACATATTACTTACACTCTCATTCGATTTAAGGCGCCGAGGACCCCCCCCCCCCCCATTTTCCTTAAAGACGCTGAGCGCCCCCCCCCCCCCCCCCCCCCCCCCCGCACTATCCATTTACTTTTTATTTCTCTCAGATTATACGATGTTTTGTGTTTTGACCATATATAATAAGAAATGTATGAATTGATGATGAAGTTAAGCATATATATCGAAAATCTGGAATTTGCGCTCCCCCCCCCCCCCGCCTTTTTTTTTTTTTTTTTTTTTTTTTTTGGTATTCATTGTATAAAAACGAATCATTTAGTTAGAACATGATTTTCGTTTGATGTATAATATATTTACAAGTGGAAAACTAGCAAATTCCGAGTATAATATACAGTGTTAAGCTTTATTCTGAGCCTTAACCGAACATAAACAGAAAAACGCAGAATTGTAAAATTAGGGGGGTGGGGTGCGTTTTTGCCTTACTACGAGTCGTTATATCGATATATGCATGCTTTTTTTACATGATAGATTTGCTTAATGATCACTGATACAGAACAACAACAAAAATTACAATACTAGCCTAGAATTATTTTTTTCTGGTTGATTTTACGCAATTTTTACAGTTTGAATTAGGCCTCTCGGGCCTCCTGGAAAAAATTCGTATAAATTCTTAAAATACAGTTTGAAGTTTTTGCATTTAAAATATCATTATATCAAAGTTGAAAGAAGACAACACAATTTATTTTGTGTAAATATCTTTATTTGGAAGAGAACAGGACAGTTTTGAAAATAGCGGACATGAAAATGTATTGAATTTTGCCAAAAATTTCGTGCTGAAAAATAGCGTCAATCGGGCTTCATTTTGGCTAAATTATTTCAAAACGAATGAACATATTTTGATGAAACTTTGTACATAACATACGAATACATTGATATATATGCCAGTACCATGATTTTGTCGAAGGTAAAAGAGGGGGAGAGTTATAAGCACGGTTTGATATGTAAGTCAAACTGTTCTAAGGATGACAGATTTTATCTATATCATAAGAAACTGTAAATATTTTAGAAATTCCGGTATTTTAGTGTGCATTCTGAGACATATACTTGAAATAAAACGTATCACAGGCGCTATGCATGTACATCTCATTGTTATTCCAGTCTGACGTCGAATTTAGCATTCAAGAGTTAGTGTTCACTAATAAACATACTTTGTATCATAATATTACATACAGAAACGATGTAGTGTTGTTATTATTTCATGAAAGAATTTTTCGAAGGCAGATACTTGCTCAGAATGTGATTTGATGTACATATTACTTACACTCTCATTCGATTTAAGGCGCCGAGGACCCCCCCCCCCCCCCCCATTTTCCTTAAAGACGCTGAGCGCCCCCCCCCCCCCCGCACTATCCATTTACTTTTTATTTCTCTCAGATTATACGATGCTTTGTGTTTTGACCATATATAATAAGAAATGTATGAATTGATGATGAAGTTAAGCATATATATCGAAACTCTGGAATTTGCGCTCCCCCCCCCCCCCCCCGCCTTTTTTTTTTTTTTTTTTTTTTTTGGTATTCATTGTATAAAAACGAATCATTTAGTTAGAACATGATTTTCGTTTGATGTATAATATATTTACAAGTGGAAAACTAGCAAATTCCGAGTATAATATACAGTGTTAAGCTTTATTCTGAGCCTTAACCGAACATAAACAGAAAAACGCAGAATTGTAAAATTAGGGGGGTGGGATGCGTTTTTGCCTTACTACGAGTCGTTATATCGATATATGCATGCTTTTTTTACATGATAGATTTGCTTAATGATCACTGATACAGAACAACAACAAAAATTACAATACTAGCCTAGAATTATTTTTTTCTGGTTGATTTTACGCAATTTTTACAGTTTGAATTAGGCCTCTCGGGCCTCCTGGAAAAAATTCGTATAAATTCTTAAAATACAGTTTGAAGTTTTTGCATTTAAAATATCATTATATCAAAGTTGAAAGAAGACAACACAATTTATTTTGTGTAAATATCTTTATTTGGAAGAGAACAGGACAGTTTTGAAAATAGCGGACATGAAAATGTATTGAATTTTGCCAAAAATTTCGTGCTGAAAAATAGCGTCAATCGGGCTTCATTTTGGCTAAATTATTTCAAAACGAATGAACATATTTTGATGAAACTTTGTACATAACATACGAATACATTGATATATATGCCAGTACCATGATTTTGTCGAAGGTAAAAGAGGGGGAGAGTTATAAGCACGGTTTGATATGTAAGTCAAACTGTTCTAAGGATGACAGATTTTATCTATATCATAAGAAACTGTAAATATTTTAGAAATTCCGGTATTTTAGTGTGCATTCTGAGACATATACTTGAAATAAAACGTATCACAGGCGCTATGCATGTACATCTCATTGTTATTCCAGTCTGACGTCGAATTTAGCATTCAAGAGTTAGTGTTCACTAATAAACATACTTTGTATCATAATATTACATACAGAAACGATGTAGTGTTGTTATTATTTCATGAAAGAATTTTTCGAAGGCAGATACTTGCTCAGAATGTGATTTGATGTACATATTACTTACACTCTCATTCGATTTAAGGCGCCGAGGACCCCCCCCCCCCCCCCCCCATTTTCCTTAAAGACGCTGAGCGCCCCCCCCCCCCCCGCACTATCCATTTACTTTTTATTTCTCTCAGATTATACGATGTTTTGTGTTTTGACCATATATAATAAGAAATGTATGAATTGATGATGAAGTTAAGCATATATATCGAAACTCTGGAATTTGCGCTCCCCCCCCCCCCCCGCCTTTTTTTTTTTTTTTTTTTTTTTTGGTATTCATTGTATAAAAACGAATCATTTAGTTAGAACATGATTTTCGTTTGATGTATAATATATTTACAAGTGGAAAACTAGCAAATTCCGAGTATAATATACAGTGTTAAGCTTTATTCTGAGCCTTAACCGAACATAAACAGAAAAACGCAGAATTGTAAAATTAGGGGGGTGGGGTGCGTTTTTGCCTTACTACGAGTCGTTATATCGATATATGCATGCTTTTTTTACATGATAGATTTGCTTAATGATCACTGATACAGAACAACAACAAAAATTACAATACTAGCCTAGAATTATTTTTTTCTGGTTGATTTTACGCAATTTTTACAGTTTGAATTAGGCCTCTCGGGCCTCCTGGAAAAAATTCGTATAAATTCTTAAAATACAGTTTGAAGTTTTTGCATTTAAAATATCATTATATCAAAGTTGAAAGAAGACAACACAATTTATTTTGTGTAAATATCTTTATTTGGAAGAGAACAGGACAGTTTTGAAAATAGCGGACATGAAAATGTATTGAATTTTGCCAAAAATTTCGTGCTGAAAAATAGCGTCAATCGGGCTTCATTTTGGCTAAATTATTTCAAAACGAATGAACATATTTTGATGAAACTTTGTACATAACATACGAATACATTGATATATATGCCAGTACCATGATTTTGTCGAAGGTAAAAGAGGGGGAGAGTTATAAGCACGGTTTGATATGTAAGTCAAACTGTTCTAAGGATGACAGATTTTATCTATATCATAAGAAACTGTAAATATTTTAGAAATTCCGGTATTTTAGTGTGCATTCTGAGACATATACTTGAAATAAAACGTATCACAGGCGCTATGCATGTACATCTCATTGTTATTCCAGTCTGACGTCGAATTTAGCATTCAAGAGTTAGTGTTCACTAATAAACATACTTTGTATCATAATATTACATACAGAAACGATGTAGTGTTGTTATTATTTCATGAAAGAATTTTTCGAAGGCAGATACTTGCTCAGAATGTGATTTGATGTACATATTACTTACACTCTCATTCGATTTAAGGCGCCGAGGACCCCCCCCCCCCCCCCCATTTTCCTTAAAGACGCTGAGCGCCCCCCCCCCCCCCCCCCCCGCACTATCCATTTACTTTTTATTTCTCTCAGATTATACGATGTTTTGTGTTTTGACCATATATAATAAGAAATGTATGAATTGATGATGAAGTTAAGCATATATATCGAAACTCTGGAATTTGCGCTCCCCCCCCCCCCCGCCTTTTTTTTTTTTTTTTTTTTTTTTTGGTATTCATTGTATAAAAACGAATCATTTAGTTAGAACATGATTTTCGTTTGATGTATAATATATTTACAAGTGGAAAACTAGCAAATTCCGAGTATAATATACAGTGTTAAGCTTTATTCTGAGCCTTAACCGAACATAAACAGAAAAACGCAGAATTGTAAAATTAGGGGGGTGGGGTGCGTTTTTGCCTTACTACGAGTCGTTATATCGATATATGCATGCTTTTTTTACATGATAGATTTGCTTAATGATCACTGATACAGAACAACAACAAAAATTACAATACTAGCCTAGAATTATTTTTTTCTGGTTGATTTTACGCAATTTTTACAGTTTGAATTAGGCCTCTCGGGCCTCCTGGAAAAAATTCGTATAAATTCTAAAAATACAGTTTGAAGTTTTTGCATTTAAAATATCATTATATCAAAGTTGAAAGAAGACAACACAATTTATTTTGTGTAAATATCTTTATTTGGAAGAGAACAGGACAGTTTTGAAAATAGCGGACATGAAAATGTATTGAATTTTGCCAAAAATTTCGTGCTGAAAAATAGCGTCAATCGGGCTTCATTTTGGCTAAATTATTTCAAAACGAATGAACATATTTTGATGAAACTTTGTACATAACATACGAATACATTGATATATATGCCAGTACCATGATTTTGTCGAAGGTAAAAGAGGGGGAGAGTTATAAGCACGGTTTGATATGTAAGTCAAACTGTTCTAAGGATGACAGATTTTATCTATATCATAAGAAACTGTAAATATTTTAGAAATTCCGGTATTTTAGTGTGCATTCTGAGACATATACTTGAAATAAAACGTATCACAGGCGCTATGCATGTACATCTCATTGTTATTCCAGTCTGACGTCGAATTTAGCATTCAAGAGTTAGTGTTCACTAATAAACATACTTTGTATCATAATATTACATACAGAAACGATGTAGTGTTGTTATTATTTCATGAAAGAATTTTTCGAAGGCAGATACTTGCTCAGAATGTGATTTGATGTACATATTACTTACACTCTCATTCGATTTAAGGCGCCGAGGACCCCCCCCCCCCCCCCCATTTTCCTTAAAGACGCTGAGCGCCCCCCCCCCCCCCGCACTATCCATTTACTTTTTATTTCTCTCAGATTATACGATGTTTTGTGTTTTGACCATATATAATAAGAAATGTATGAATTGATGATGAAGTTAAGCATATATATCGAAACTCTGGAATTTGCGCTCCCCCCCCCCCCCCGCCTTTTTTTTTTTTTTTTTTTTTTTTTTTGGTATTCATTGTATAAAAACGAATCATTTAGTTAGAACATGATTTTCGTTTGATGTATAATATATTTACAAGTGGAAAACTAGCAAATTCCGAGTATAATATACAGTGTTAAGCTTTATTCTGAGCCTTAACCGAACATAAACAGAAAAACGCAGAATTGTAAAATTAGGGGGGTGGGATGCGTTTTTGCCTTACTACGAGTCGTTATATCGATATATGCATGCTTTTTTTACATGATAGATTTGCTTAATGATCACTGATACAGAACAACAACAAAAATTACAATACTAGCCTAGAATTATTTTTTTCTGGTTGATTTTACGCAATTTTTACAGTTTGAATTAGGCCTCTCGGGCCTCCTGGAAAAAAATCGTATAAATTCTTAAAATACAGTTTGAAGTTTTTGCATTTAAAATATCATTATATCAAAGTTGAAAGAAGACAACACAATTTATTTTGTGTAAATATCTTTATTTGGAAGAGAACAGGACAGTTTTGAAAATAGCGGACATGAAAATGTATTGAATTTTGCCAAAAATTTCGTGCTGAAAAATAGCGTCAATCGGGCTTCATTTTGGCTAAATTATTTCAAAACGAATGAACATATTTTGATGAAACTTTGTACATAACATACGAATACATTGATATATATGCCAGTACCATGATTTTGTCGAAGGTAAAAGAGGGGGAGAGTTATAAGCACGGTTTGATATGTAAGTCAAACTGTTCTAAGGATGACAGATTTTATCTATATCATAAGAAACTGTAAATATTTTAGAAATTCCGGTATTTTAGTGTGCATTCTGAGACATATACTTGAAATAAAACGTATCACAGGCGCTATGCATGTACATCTCATTGTTATTCCAGTCTGACGTCGAATTTAGCATTCAAGAGTTAGTGTTCACTAATAAACATACTTTGTATCATAATATTACATACAGAAACGATGTAGTGTTGTTATTATTTCATGAAAGAATTTTTCGAAGGCAGATACTTGCTCAGAATGTGATTTGATGTACATATTACTTACACTCTCATTCGATTTAAGGCGCCGAGGACACCCCCCCCCCCCCCCCCCCCCCATTTTCCTTAAAGACGCTGAGCGCCCCCCCCCCCCCCCCCCCGCACTATCCATTTACTTTTTATTTCTCTCAGATTATACGATGTTTTGTGTTTTGACCATATATAATAAGAAATGTATGAATTGATGATGAAGTTAAGCATATATATCGAAACTCTGGAATTTGCGCTCCCCCCCCCCCCCCCGCCTTTTTTTTTTTTTTTTTTTTTTTTTGGTATTCATTGTATAAAAACGAATCATTTAGTTAGAACATGATTTTCGTTTGATGTATAATATATTTACAAGTGGAAAACTAGCAAATTCCGAGTATAATATACAGTGTTAAGCTTTATTCTGAGCCTTAACCGAACATAAACAGAAAAACGCAGAATTGTAAAATTAGGGGGGTGGGGTGCGTTTTTGCCTTACTACGAGTCGTTATATCGATATATGCATGCTTTTTTTACATGATAGATTTGCTTAATGATCACTGATACAGAACAACAACAAAAATTACAATACTAGCCTAGAATTATTTTTTTCTGGTTGATTTTACGCAATTTTTACAGTTTGAATTAGGCCTCTCGGGCCTCCTGGAAAAAATTCGTATAAATTCTAAAAATACAGTTTGAAGTTTTTGCATTTAAAATATCATTATATCAAAGTTGAAAGAAGACAACACAATTTATTTTGTGTAAATATCTTTATTTGGAAGAGAACAGGACAGTTTTGAAAATAGCGGACATGAAAATGTATTGAATTTTGCCAAAAATTTCGTGCTGAAAAATAGCGTCAATCGGGCTTCATTTTGGCTAAATTATTTCAAAACGAATGAACATATTTTGATGAAACTTTGTACATAACATACGAATACATTGATATATATGCCAGTACCATGATTTTGTCGAAGGTAAAAGAGGGGGAGAGTTATAAGCACGGTTTGATATGTAAGTCAAACTGTTCTAAGGATGACAGATTTTATCTATATCATAAGAAACTGTAAATATTTTAGAAATTCCGGTATTTTAGTGTGCATTCTGAGACATATACTTGAAATAAAACGTATCACAGGCGCTATGCATGTACATCTCATTGTTATTCCAGTCTGACGTCGAATTTAGCATTCAAGAGTTAGTGTTCACTAATAAACATACTTTGTATCATAATATTACATACAGAAACGATGTAGTGTTGTTATTATTTCATGAAAGAATTTTTCGAAGGCAGATACTTGCTCAGAATGTGATTTGATGTACATATTACTTACACTCTCATTCGATTTAAGGCGCCGAGGACCCCCCCCCCCCCCCCATTTTCCTTAAAGACGCTGAGCGCCCCCCCCCCCCCCCCCCCCCGCACTATCCATTTACTTTTTATTTCTCTCAGATTATACGATGTTTTGTGTTTTGACCATATATAATAAGAAATGTATGAATTGATGATGAAGTTAAGCATATATATCGAAACTCTGGAATTTGCGCTCCCCCCCCCCCCGCCTTTTTTTTTTTTTTTTTTTTTTTTGGTATTCATTGTATAAAAACGAATCATTTAGTAAGAACATGATTTTCGTTTGATGTATAATATATTTACAAGTGGAAAACTAGCAAATTCCGAGTATAATATACAGTGTTAAGCTTTATTCTGAGCCTTAACCGAACATAAACAGAAAAACGCAGAATTGTAAAATTAGGGGGGTGGGGTGCGTTTTTGCCTTACTACGAGTCGTTATATCGATATATGCATGCTTTTTTTACATGATAGATTTGCTTAATGATCACTGATACAGAACAACAACAAAAATTACAATACTAGCCTAGAATTATTTTTTTCTGGTTGATTTTACGCAATTTTTACAGTTTGAATTAGGCCTCTCGGGCCTCCTGGAAAAAATTCGTATAAATTCTAAAAATACAGTTTGAAGTTTTTGCATTTAAAATATCATTATATCAAAGTTGAAAGAAGACAACACAATTTATTTTGTGTAAATATCTTTATTTGGAAGAGAACAGGACAGTTTTGAAAATAGCGGACATGAAAATGTATTGAATTTTGCCAAAAATTTCGTGCTGAAAAATAGCGTCAATCGGGCTTCATTTTGGCTAAATTATTTCAAAACGAATGAACATATTTTGATGAAACTTTGTACATAACATACGAATACATTGATATATATGCCAGTACCATGATTTTGTCGAAGGTAAAAGAGGGGGAGAGTTTAGAAGCACGGTTTGATATGTAAGTCAAACTGTTCTAAGGATGACAGATTTTATCTATATCATAAGAAACTGTAAATATTTTAGAAATTCCGGTATTTTAGTGTGCATTCTGAGACATATACTTGAAATAAAACGTATCACAGGCGCTATGCATGTACATCTCATTGTTATTCCAGTCTGACGTCGAATTTAGCATTCAAGAGTTAGTGTTCACTAATAAACATACTTTGTATCATAATATTACATACAGAAACGATGTAGTGTTGTTATTATTTCATGAAAGAATTTTTCGAAGGCAGATACTTGCTCAGAATGTGATTTGATGTACATATTACTTACACTCTCATTCGATTTAAGGCGCCGAGGACCCCCCCCCCCCCCCATTTTCCTTAAAGACGCTGAGCGCCCCCCCCCCCCCCCCGCACTATCCATTTACTTTTTATTTCTCTCAGATTATACGATGTTTTGTGTTTTGACCATATATAATAAGAAATGTATGAATTGATGATGAAGTTAAGCATATATATCGAAACTCTGGAATTTGCGCTCCCCCCCCCCCCCCCGCCTTTTTTTTTTTTTTTTTTTTTTTTTTGGTATTCATTGTATAAAAACGAATCATTTAGTTAGAACATGATTTTCGTTTGATGTATAATATATTTACAAGTGGAAAACTAGCAAATTCCGAGTATAATATACAGTGTTAAGCTTTATTCTGAGCCTTAACCGAACATAAACAGAAAAACGCAGAATTGTAAAATTAGGGGGGTGGGGTGCGTTTTTGCCTTACTACGAGTCGTTATATCGATATATGCATGCTTTTTTTACATGATAGATTTGCTTAATGATCACTGATACAGAACAACAACAAAAATTACAATACTAGCCTAGAATTATTTTTTTCTGGTTGATTTTACGCAATTTTTACAGTTTGAATTAGGCCTCTCGGGCCTCCTGGAAAAAATTCGTATAAATTCTAAAAATACAGTTTGAAGTTTTTGCATTTAAAATATCATTATATCAAAGTTGAAAGAAGACAACACAATTTATTTTGTGTAAATATCTTTATTTGGAAGAGAACAGGACAGTTTTGAAAATAGCGGACATGAAAATGTATTGAATTTTGCCAAAAATTTCGTGCTGAAAAATAGCGTCAATCGGGCTTCATTTTGGCTAAATTATTTCAAAACGAATGAACATATTTTGATGAAACTTTGTACATAACATACGAATACATTGATATATATGCCAGTACCATGATTTTGTCGAAGGTAAAAGAGGGGGAGAGTTATAGGATACAGATCCCAATTAATGCATATCTAGGTCATTGTCCTGTCAAATAGTTCCCATTATTTTCTTATTTTTTTCAACAATTTGTGGAAAATACACATAATGTTTATCTTGAGCTGTCTCCCCGTCAAAGTTTACTAGATAGATGAAATAAATTTCTGAATATAGTTTAAAGTGTGTGAGACATCTACATGTGTGGAAGAATACGTGTGAAAATAGGTCTCAGAAAAGTAAAATTCGAATAATTCCGGCCCGGAACCAGGTGCATGACTTTGAAAAAATATTTAACAAGAGCCCCAGGGGGCACAACGCTCACCTGATACCCATGCACGCTCTAATTGACATACTGACATTGAATACTGATAGTGCCAGTACCAGGATTTTAGCCCACAACCTTTCTAAAAAGATTTTTGCCGGATGCAGAGAAGTTATTTTTTTTTCAGACAACCTTTAAAAGTACAAAAAAGAAAAAATAGTCACATTTCAAAACAATAACTATAACTTTTTTACTGATTTGAAAAGACGGATAAAGTGGTCCAACGTCATATGCCCAGCTAGTATATTTCAATTATGCAACATCAAAAATAAAATCATATTGTAACATTCCACATGAATGTGCAGCAGAAAAAGAATAAAACAATGAAATGATTTCATAAATTATGCTTCCATTCAAAAGTTATGCCCAATGTTAAAGTTTTTCGGAAAACAGACAGACAAACAGACAGACGGACAGGCCAAAAACTATATGCTCCCGAATCTTTTATTCCAGGGGCATAAAAAACAAAGATTTTTCGGTTTTGCCTTTATTCACTGAAATCTATAAATTATGCTTTTGAATAGTATTGATTTCATCTCAAATACATGAAACATACAGTTAAAATCATTTTGATCTAATATTTATCAATTCAAGTGAGTTGTGCAGAAATTGGGCCAGTTTGTTTTCCAAAAAAGCAGTGTATGTTGTATCAAACCTCATGACCCAGTGAGGCCACTTGAACAAATAATTTTCAGTAAAATATGCTGAAATGCGGCGCTTCTTGCCTATGCATATTTCAACAAGCGAGAAGGAGCGTTGTATTTCTGCATACGCTGTTCAACAACTCAAGTGGTTTCTCTAGGTTTCGCAGTTTGAAACAAATTAAAAGGCCCATGAAATTGTTAAGCTTGTCCAACTAGCAGACCTACGACATTGTAATTTACTGTTAACTAATTGTTTTACCTCATCATAGGTCTGTTACACGGACAAGTTGTTAGCGGAGAGAGTTCATGAAATGTATCAGTTGCATCGGATTTGCCGACAAAAAAATAATTTGGTGCGATAAAAACTCATAATGTATCTATTATTTGAACAGATAAAAATTCCCAAATGTCTTAACACAGGAACCTGTCGTTTTATGAGAGAAAATGTTTTATTATTCACAACCTCAGGCCTCTGTGCTCCTCTTAGAAATATTATACATACAAGATGACGAACACAGTGGCTTAAGGTTGTGAATAATAATTTATTTTCTCTAATAAAATAACAGCTTTCTGTGGTCCAACATTTCATTGGAAGATTTCAGGAAGTCTGAACTGAATTATTTATTTTCAAGAATTTCAGATATTAAATGTCCTATGCATTCTCAAAATCCAGAGGAAGAGATTACTCATTAGACGTTTCTTCAAGAAATCAGTCCGTAAATTACTTCATCTAAGAGAGTCTAAGACAGAGGAAATTCGAGCAAACTTTATATATGATAACAAGTACATGCAAGTGTTCCAAGTACATGAATGATAACCATTACGAAAGTGTTCCAAGTATAAAAATCTTTTCCGTTTGCACTGTATCTCCTGAAACGTATCGCAGTACTAAAGGTATCACATTAGTACATGGGGAATCCCCTTCGAGTACAGGCTACAGATATGCATAGCTAGGTCATTATCTAGGTCATTGTCCAGGTCATTATCTAGGTCATTGTCCTGTCAAATAGTTCCGATTATTTTCTTATTATTTTCAACAATTGGTGGAAAATACACACAATGTTTATCTTGAATTGTCTTCCCGTGATTGTTTACTAGATAGATGAAATAAAATTTTGAATATAGTTTAAAGTGTGTGAGACATCTACATGTGTGGA
The DNA here is from genome assembly GCA_028142955.1 of Pinctada fucata. Classification (NCBI taxonomy): domain Eukaryota; kingdom Metazoa; phylum Mollusca; class Bivalvia; order Pterioida; family Pteriidae; genus Pinctada; species Pinctada fucata. The sequence continues at coordinate 29,494,914 of AP027113.1, read as the reverse complement.
AGAATACGTGTGAAAATAGGTCCTCAGATCCAGATCATAAAATTCGAATAATTCCGGTCCAGAACCAGGTGCATGGCTTTGAAAAAATATTAAAAAAGTTGTGTACTTTTAATCTTTACGGCATTTTTTTCTATGTAATTCAAATAAAATTTCTAAACATTCAAAAGTAGTGTCAATGTGTTTAAGCCGGTGCGAATTGAGAATTTTTCTCCTATTTTTGGTAAGAAAGTACTTGAAAAATAACTGGGATCTGGATCCTACACGGCAAAAAATGGCTTGTTCCCGACTTTAAAAATAAAATTCTAAACAAGTATAAAGAATTTAAATAATTGAATCATATCACATGAAAGGTCAATCAATAAGACATTGGAGCATGTGTCACTTGTTGAATTATCAGCTGTAACATGTGGCTCAGGTGAGCTAAAAAGGGGAAAAAAATTTTGTTGGGGTCCCGCCGGGGTTTGAAGCCACTCCCCATGGGTCCATTGGGCATGGAAAACATACATTATACCTATGTACAATCTTAAAAAAATATTCCTTAAAAATCCAAAAGTGGATATCTTGACAAAATTCTTTCACTTGTAGGGTACCATGCATGAGTACCTCATACCTACAAATTGTCATGACAATCTGAAGAGTGGTTATAGAAAAGAAGCAGAAAATGTATGAAAATCACCCCCCCCCCTTCCTTTTTACATAAGAAAAAAATTCATAAAAAATCCAAAAAATAAAATTTAAGCATAAAATACATATCAAAGCATTAAGTAAGTTAAATATGATAAATATGTAGTAAATGAGTGTGTAAAATCATACACTTATTGAGTTATTTAAAGAAATAGTGCAAAAATGTGCATTTCTGACTAAGTCCGAAAAGACGTCAAAAACGCGTCAAAAATTTGACTTCGAAGTGGAACCAAAAATAACAACACTTCTTAAGACATCTCTCTAGATCATCCTGATGCTTTCGGTTTGTCGATACATGCTTCGGTTCTGAAGAAGAAGTTTGTCAAAGGAGGGTACCCCCCGTGACCTACTTTTGGCTGTGGTGGCGCCACCTGTTGACAGATCCGGACGAAAAACAACAACACTTGTAGGGGACCATGAGTACTTCATACCTACCAAGTTTCATCAAAATCCCTTCAGCCCTTCTGGAGAAGAAGTTTAAAATGTGAAAAGTTTACGACGACGGACGACGACGACGACGACGACGACGACGACGACGGACGACGGACGACAGACGCAACACTATGACAATAGCTCACTTGAGCCTATGGCTCAGGTGAGCTAAAAAGTTGTGTACTTTGAATCTTTACGGCATTTTTTCTATGTGATTCAAATAAAATTTCTAATCATTTGAAAGTAGTGTCAATGTGTTTGAGCTGGTGCGATTTGAGAATTTTTCTCCTATTTTTGGTAAGAAAGTACTTGAAAAATAACTGGGATCTGGATCCTGTTATCATAACATTTGATTATGAAATGTATGGAACGCCACAGCTGCCTTATGACAACCATAGATATAACATGAAGCTATCTTACTATATCATGAAGGCATTTTACTATATTACTCTGTCAATTTGCTATATCATTAAGGTGATTCCCTATATTACTCTGTCAATTTGCTATATCATTAAGGTGATTCCCTATATTACTCTGTCAATTTGCTTTATCATTAAGGCAAATCACTATACAACAAAAGGACGTTTTGATATAACATGAAGCTATTTGACTATATCATTAAGGCATTTTACTATATTACTCTGTCAATTCGCTATATCATTAAGGCGATTCACTATACTATTAAGACATATCGATATAACATGAAGCCATCTTCCTATATCATTCAGGCATTTCACTATATTACTCTGTCAATTCGCTAGATCATTAAGGCAATTCACTATACTATAAAGACGTTTTGATATAACATGAAGTCATCTTTCTACTAGACTATCATTAAGGCATTTCGTTATACTACTCTGTCTATTCGATATACCATTAAGACGATTCCCTATGCTATAAAGACGTTTTGATATTTATGAAGCTATCTTACTTTGTCATTAAGGCATTTCACTATATTACTCTATCAATTCGCTATATCATTAAGGCGATTCCCTATACTATAAAGACATATCGATATAACATGAAGTCATCTTTCTCACAGGGATTTATCACGCTAATACCGTTTGCAGTATTTACTATATATATGTGTTAAAGGGATCTAACTCGACGATTAACGAAAAATCAACAAGTTATCTTTAAGTCTTCAGAAATAGGCTAATAAATGTCAAAACCTATTTTCTGTGGTATATTTCGATAGATTAATTCATACTGAATCTTCATACGAAATTTGAAATCAGTACCTCCCTTACGAGCCGAGATATGCCCAATACCGCTCTCTTATAAGTGCCGCATTTCTAGGTCGGACAAAAAGGTGTCCGATGATAATCAGGCATCAGTGATCAACTTGAGGCACAGCTTGACCATTCAATGATGCGAACATCTCAAATACATAACATTGCATGAAATAGTCCCATATATGCTTAGTACAATTTCAAATAAAGTCTTTTTTGACGACTTTGAAATAAGAAAAGCGTCGGATTTAAGCGAGATTAAACTCAACATGTGCAGAGTTATGAAAGACATACACATGTATACGTGCATGCAAAGAGGTAGCTATATGAGGGACTTTCATATACCAGCGATTTTTGAGATGGTAAAAAGCATGTGAAGAGTAGATAATCATGCAGTTGTATGTCTTTGAAGTGTTCGGACGTTTAAACGATCAAGCAGTAACCAAATTTTGTCTATACTGCTTGATTATCACCGGACACCTTTTTGTCCGACCTAGAAATGCGGCACTCATAAGAGAGCGGTATTGGGCATATCTCGGCTCGTAAGGGAGGTACTGATTTCAAATTTCGTATGAAGATTCAGTATGAGTTAATCTATCGAAATATACCACAGAAAATAAGTTTTGACATTGATTAGCCTATTTCTGAAGACTTAAAGATGACTTGTCGATTTTTCGTTAAACGCCGAGTTAGATCCCTTTAATACATATCTATTATAATAGTAAATATTTACATTCCTACTGCGTTTCCCTTATATTAAGGTACCAAAGAAACTGTTGCTTTATTTCTCGATAATCGCAAGAGCCTATCACGTGACTTAAGAACTTACGCGGATTAATTTCTGATAAAATGCCCATTTTATTTATTGCTTTAATACAGATTCAAAACATGTATCCATTATCAAACGACGCCGTCTACCCCCAGTGATTAAATGTGTCAAAATCTAGGTCACCCACATGTACACTTCCAAGAAGTGTGACGTAGTAAGTCGATTACGCGTCAGTAGACGAAGTTCAAGGACGAACTGCATTGTTGTCTGCAGAAAGATGCCGTGTTTGGATGAGCGAATATTCAGGCAGAAGTGGATCAAATATTCAGTATTTAGGATGAGGATTTGATTCACTTGTGTCATTATCAACAGTGAATTTATCTTTGCTTCTTATGGATTCATAATATCAGAAATAATTCGAGTATCAGCGAATCTTTAGCCATGATGTTGAGGTAAGTCATGAAAATACCGAAAGTTTTCGCGTTTTCGACGGCTGCACTCGACTTTTGCATTATTCTAATTACTTCCAGATGAAATAGGGTATTTACAGAAGTTTGTATACAATAATACCGATTGATTTCATATGTCTAAGCAGTTTAACAGTGTGTTAAAAAGAGTTTTCAAAAGTTTTCCCTTCAGTTCAGTGAAATTTCTCCATTTTAACTCTCCGCCATGTCTGAATTATGTTGGACAAAAGTCCCGAATTTTCACGATTCAATTTTCTTCAGTTTTAATTGAAATGTTCAAAATACAGCAAGAGGACAAAATTCAGTTTCTCATTTGTCAACAACGTTTCCGTACAGAAGGTACTACTTCGAATCAAGCGAAAAACGTCGAACGTTCGTTTGCTCTTACGTCAAATGGCGTTCTCCCTCCGCAATGATATTTCAAATGTAAAGAAACTGGATGAAAAATTGGCAGAAATAACTTAGTTAACACGTAAAATGTAAATATAAGGATTGTTTTTCAGCTTTTGCGCTTTATCGGTGTGTATTGGCAGTAGGGAATGGAAACAAAATTCATGAAAAGCACTTCGTGCTTTACATATTTTGTTTCCATTCCCTACTGCCAATACACACCGATAAAGCGCAAAAGCTGAAAAACAATCCTTAAATACAGTAACCGGTATTAGCGTGATAAATCCCTGTGATCTTTCTATATCATAAAGGCATTTCGCTATTTTACTCTGTCAATTCGCTATATCATTAAGGTGATTCAATATACTATAAAGACATATCGATATAACATGAAGCCATCTTTCTATATCATAAAGGCATTTCGCTATTTTACTCTGTCAATTCGCTATATCATTAAGGTGATTCAATATACTATAAAGACATATCGATATAACATGAAGTCATCTTTCTATATCATAACGGCATTTCGCTATTTTACTCTGTCAATTCGCTATATCATTAAGGCGATTCCCTATACTATAAAGACATATCGATATAACATGAAGCCATCTGTCTATATCATGAAGGCATTTCGCTATACTACTCTGTCAATTCGCTATATCATCAAGGTGATTCCCTATACAATAAAGACGTATTGATATAACATAGAGCTCCCTTTCAAACTATTTTGTCAGCTCACTATTCAATGATCTCATTTTTATATTTCATGAAGATACTTTTTAAACTATACAGATATCTTAATATAACATTGTGCTACCTTATTACACGTTTATATCAGCCCAGTATACTGTTATTTTCAGCTAAAATTAGCAATATTTGGTCAAAACATTTTAAAAATTCACTTATAATCTATTAGTATCTGTTGTCCAAATGCTTAGAAATTGATTATTCAAAATATTTATTCCTGTTGTGAAGATATTATTTTGTCGTTTTCACAAGATTTTGCGCGGATGAAAGCGGTTCATGTATTTGATCACATAAGCCTAATGTAGTTAAAACTTCTATCCTCTTTTGCTGTGGACAAAAGGTCATTGTTGTTGTGGGCAAACGTGTACCTTGTGCATTTCAAGCGATCTCGACATACGCGGAACGTGTGCCCAATGATAGCGCAACGCTTGTAACGTTTTGATTGCGTGTTGGAGCGTTGTATGAGAATTTTCATTTACTTTGCGCCGAAGTGGTTTAGATTGTATATACGAGGAAACTCCATCCGGAGGATGAAAAGAAGAACGTTAACGTTAGATGTCTAACCCATGCATGGCTTTGCATGGTTGTTATGTTTTTATGTGAATTTCAAAATAATTTTTCCAGTATTGAATTTGTTTAGTGGAAGTGATTAAGTCGCTACTTGAACGTATCTTACACGCCGAGAACGCCAGGCAGTCGTCAGAGACACGTTCCGTACACGTTACAAACATGTTGCGCGAACGCTAGACTATCGTCAAGCTTATTTTATGAGCGTGTTCGTAACGTGTATTTGCTCTTCAAAAAAAATAGGACTTTAGGGTCACCCCTGAAAACAAGAGGCCCAGGGACCATATCACTGGCACATGTAGAAAGAGGGTCAATATCATGTATGATGCCCCTAAGAGGTCATTGGAGAATAGCTTTTTTTCTGTAGATATACATTTACCACTGATATCAATACAGCTTTTTTCATACCCAATTGCTACATGTGCCTGTGCGCCACATCTCTCACCTGAGAACACTGGAAATCTTACATCGAATGTGATAAAGATTACATAGCTCGCCATTAGAGCTGTAATAATAACCCGAAAAGTCGGTTAACCACGGTTCAAAATCTCCGGTTCGATTCTAAATTTTCCAGCTAAAAAGAGTGAAAGAATTATATAAATAAAATCAGTTTTTTATCAAAAGTCATACACATAAGCATTAATTTATAACATTATACTAGAATACCAGTGTTTTAATATAGTATGGGAAAAAAAGCAAACCTGATTTAGAATACTGAAGAACAAATGCATACTTGTATATCAGAAATGAAATTAGAATTATTAAGATCATTTAAAATGCATAAGAAGCTCAGAAAATGATATAAAAAACTGATAAAGGTCTTTTAAAAATTTGCTCCTGCCGGGGTTTGAACTCGCTACCCTTGGGTCCATTGGGCATAGAAAACATACATATGTACAATCTTTTAAAAAATCGTAAAAAATCCAAAAGTTGATATTTTGACAAAATTCTTTCATAGTTGTATTTCTTACTATAAATATCAAAAAGTATATATAAGCAATTTCAGGGATGAAGTTGAAATTGTTAAAAAGGACCACCCCTTCCCTTTTTGCAGTTAGACAAATTCATAGAAAAAATGTTAAAAAAAAATTCCAACAAATTTCTTTCACATAAGCATAACTCTAGTTCATCATTTCTATTTAATTCATTTACAGTAAATGGAATCGCCTTAAATAATGATATATCGAATTGACAGAGTAGTGTAATTAATTGCCTTAATGATATAGAAAGATAGCTTCATGTTATATCAATACGTCTTTATAGTATAGTGAATCGCCTTAATGATAAAGCGAATTGACAGAGTAGTATAGTGAAATGCCTTAATTATATAGAAAGAAAGCTTCATGTTATATCAAAACGTCTTTATAGTATAGTGAATTGCCTTAATGATAAAGCGAATTGGCAGAGAAATATAGTGCAATGCCTTAATGATGTAGAAAGATAGCTTCATGTTACATCAAAACGTCTTTATAGTATAGTGAATTGCCTTAATGATAAAGCGAATTGGCAGAGTAATATAGTGAAATGCCTTAATGATGTAGAAAGATAGCTTCATGTTAAATCAAAACGTCTTTATAGTATAGGGAATCGCGTTATTGATATAGCAAATTGGCAGAGTAATATAGTGAAATGCCTTAATGATGTAGAAAGATAGCTTCATGTTATATGAAAACGTCTTTATAGTATAGGGAATTGCCTTAATGATAAAGCGAATTGGCAGAGTAATATAGTGAAATGCCTTAATTATATAGAGAGATAGCTTCATGTTATATCAAAACGTCTTTATAGTATAGTGAATTGCCTTAATGATAAAGCGAATTGGCAGAGTAATATAGTGAAATGCCTTAATGATATAGTAAGATAGCTTCATGTTATATCAAAGCCTTTAATGATATGACTTTGTAGTCCAGTCAAAGTACAGCATATAGGGGCCCAACCTATAACAAATTGCAACACAAACTTTTTCTGTTGATTTGATTACCTTAATGTAGTGACTTTCACAGGAGAAATTGTCTACCAAAATCAACCCCGTGGAAATTGGATTTTTTTCGGAAAATATGAAAATTCCAATTAAAAATCACGAAAAACTGGAAAATTCAACTTACTCATTTATTTCTCATCCAAGTTGGACCAGACCAAATCCTATGTTTCAATAACGTATAAACGTTGTTCCATGAAGCGATTTGATGATTTGAAAAACTATATTTCATGCATTATTTTTTGGGGAAAAGACGAAATTTAGTAATGAAATCTCTGAAAACTGGAAAAAGAGCTTTCACACATAATGGCTTAATGTATTTATAATAGGTACATTTGTATAATTTTGTTTTATACTTAAATTGAATATGGGTACACAAACAAACATTTTATGTACAGAACTTTTTTCGTTTTGAGACCCCGAGACCCGAATAGGCCTATTTAGCTAACCTGAGAATCTGAGGATGTGTATAAAGAGCAATTATCGTACCGGTATATTGTTAGAAAATTCTAACGCATTTTTGTTTCATCTTTATTTTTGCACACATGGGTATGGAGAAAATGGAATAGCTTTCCTTTTTTAACCGAAACTCTGATTTAAGCCAATTTTCATGTGTGGATCTAGGGGTGGTAACGATGAAAAAATGTTCCTTCATATACGGCTTGACCCCTTTCTCTTTTCTAAAATCGTTAAACGTTAACTAACTTCAGCGGAGCTAGATCTCACCTCTATTTCATGCACAAGAACCCTGTGCACGTGCCTTGCTTTATAAACGATGTATACATGGACGGATCTAGATTTTTCCAGGGGGGGGGGGGCAACCCATCGGGGGAGGGGATCCTGCCTATGATTAAAAGGATAGCTTCATAAAAACGGGGAAAATTTGCGGTTTTTTTTCGTTTGAAGCAGTTTGAAGCAGTTTTATTGATACACTCTGGCACTATTAAGTGCAACAAGAGGAACAACATACATGTATAATGATGACATGACAAAGTGACAACACATGCAAAAAATCTTTCATAACATAGAAATCAATTAAAAGTCAATACATAAATAAACAATTAAAAAAAAAATTGTATATAATCGATGTTGAATTAACATTTTCATTATCTGGATAAAAGTAACATTAAGACAATTGGTAGTATATATGATTACATGTATAAAACAAATACAATTTACATGCATGTACTGCTTTAAAAAAAGCGTTGAATATTAAAGATGAAATTAGAAAGGTTATTTAATACTGGTATGTTACAAAATGAGAGGAGTCCGACCATTTTCCCTACGTTTGGATTCGATATGAAGTAGCTTGGAATATACTTAATGCGTAATTTTTTTATATTTTCGTTATTACATGAAAATAAATAATGGAATTCGTCTCCAACTGAATTAATATCACATAGCGTGCATCGTCTTTCGGATCTCGGTATGTTTTGCCATCTACCTTGTTCTATTGGAAATTTGATATTACTACATCTTAATTTACATATTAACAGTCTTTGATTTTGACTTAAATTAATCAAATAATTTTCTAATTTGAATTCTGATTTAAAAAGCGAGTAAAACGACCCTCTTGAAGATGTTTCTATGGCAGAGAACCAAGTTTGGTAAAACTGATCCTTCATTCGCTGATTGATTTCAGTTTTTATTTGAATTTTACTCAAAGGTGTCTGTGACGACCAAATGTAACTAAGACCGATATCATTTAGTATTGTTTTAATATATTCTATCCATTTAAACCTTTTGTGTAAAGTCCAGGGGAGGTGTAAGAATCCCTCACTCCTAAAGACCCTGTAACCCCCTCTAGATCCGCCCTTTCTGCATGTGTTTAAACAGTCAAAGTAAAGATTTTTTAAAAAGAGCACATATCTTCATTCCCTCATCCCTTATCTTCATTGACAATTTATTCATCTAAATACAGTGTGAAATAGGCCACCTTCGTGAAGGAATCGCCGACATTTCATGATATTATTTAATAGCATAAATTCTACAACTGTTTATTTTGAAGCATTAAAGTGTTGTAAAACTAAGATACCGGGAAATTATTGTTATATTCTTCAGTACTTTGCCATTTGTTTATGAAATTGCACATTATGCATTTCTTTCTTCACAAATTACCATTCTATTTGAATTGACTCCGAGTTATCGCAAGAAAAACAAAATATGCAATACAAGCCATTTGGACTATTTCAGAAAAGAGACTCGATATGAAGACTCATGCTACCTTGCACCCCCACTCCATCATAGACAATAGAATTTGGAAACTTAATAAGCACCGTGAAAATTTAATTCATCACACGATTGTCCTAGCGTGACATCATAATTTTTTTTTTTTTTTTTTTTGCAAATACTGCGTTTCCTTATAGTGTGATATAGAAAATTTTGAAAGTGGGGTTGAGACATTTGAAAGTCAGAGCAAATATATAATAAAACCTAACTATTACCTTACGCTGAAAATAGATTATTATAGTTGATTTTTTCATGATCGCAAAGTTCGAATAAAAATGTAAGACTCTAGTAGCGCATGTACAATCTGAGTTTTCCTTTTTCAGTCTCGATAAGAAATTTGTGATCGGGGACACATTTCGGAGGACGTACATAATATTTCATATTGATCATACATTTAAAGCTGGCAAGCGATCGGAGGTGATTTTCAAATACTGACAAAAATATATACACTATATAGATTCCATTACAAGGTCTTGTTATGTTGAAATTAAGGGGAATGTCCGATAACCCCTCTGGACTGCATTTTAATCTATGGTGTATAGATAGATCTTGTGATTCTCCGATTTGATCCTCAACAAATTCCTATTTTATCCATCATTTGTGGACTCTTTGGTGCCCAAAACCCGAAAGCGTAATAACACAGAATATAACATGCACATGCCAGTGTAACACAGAATAAAGCTCGTATTTCAAGAGCATATTATTCGAATAGATGTAAACTGAATTGAATCTTTATATGAAAAAAAGTTATAATCTGACATATGAAAGTAGAGACTTCTATCTATTCCAATGTTAACAGCCAGCAGATCAATAGATTGTCATAATTTCAATCCACCATAGCATTTTTTTCCAAACGTATCCATAATAGTACAATGTATACTACACATACAGTGGAGAGTATACGTCGGGCAACCCGTGGAACAAGCGAGGTTCGAGCCGGTAACCGTTAGAATTGTACCTTTAAACTGACGTTTCTGAATCACTTCATAAAATGACGTTAAGGAATTTATTTTAAGCCCCCCCCCCCCCCCCCTTTTATTTATTTATTTATTTATTTTTTTTTTTTTTTTTTTTTTGAAACGGTATTCAGCCATTTCTATAAATGTAATATGCTACGAGTTTTGTGGGTCAACAAAAATAATTTGTTCATGAAATGTGTCCGATTAAATAATTAAACATCCTTAAGAATATTACAAAAACCATGATGAATGAGAGTAACTTAATTGTATTCTTGTAATGGAATGAGAATTATTTCCCTGACGGACCACCTTACACGTATATTTTAAACTTGCTATGGCGTATATTAAACCGGTATTTCAATTGTCTCCATAAGATATCACATAATACTCTTTGTCTAAATGTTTTATACAATTGCTTTCTTTATAATGCATTACAAACGACTAGACGTCCACATAAATTATTGTTTTAAAATTGTATTCGAGTAGTCATGTCGTCACCGGAAGTACGTCTGCCATACTAAATGCAAATGAACGAAAGCTTGTTTATTAAGATAAAATACCAATAAGGAACAAATTATCCACACACATTATGTGTCAAGAAAATTTTCACATCTGAAATTAAAATAATAAACAGAAATCAGGTACAGAAAACAGACATTTTTACATTAGCACGATATCCGGATTCCGTCTTATCATGTTGTATGGAAGCACCGAAGCGTATTTACAAATAACGAAACTTAGAGGGTCGATATCAATGTGTTCCACGCCAATATTTTTGGTAGACTTTTTAATTTCATATTTACTCTATCATATTAAAACACATAAAACACAAAAAGTTTGTGTTGCAATTAGTTCAAGGTTCAATATTACTTTGACTGGACTATTGGTTGTCATAAGGCAGCTGTGGCGTTCCATAGTAATGGCTTTATGAAACTGCATAACGGGTGTATCATGTGATAAAAATATTTACGTAATAGATTTTGTCTGCTTTACGGTAAATATAATCTTCTCGAGAATATTACGTGCACATGTCGCGAGAAGATGGGTAAATATATAGAAAATTAAATAAACTCAACACACAATAATCTGTCAATTTGATATTCAAATGAAACAAGTTTCTGTCAGATATAATACGTCACATTTCATTAAAATTGCAGATTTGTTTTATATTGCTTGTTTTTCTCCCTGGTTGGCTGGTAGGTTAAATCAGGGATCACCCTAGCACTGCAGAGTAATGAGATAAAAATCTCATTTGCTAAAAAGCAATGAGATTTTTTCGATTTCAATGAGATTTTGAATGAAAAAAAAAAGTAAAAAGTGAAATAGAAATCAACTACCGTTTCCCTTTATTTCCGTGGAAATCTAGAAACACGTTATTTGAATGTGATAATCGCCATGGAATTTTTTTTCCCATTAATATTGTTTGAATGCCATTTTAAATGACAAATGAGGTCAAATAAGATTAATTCTTTGTTTCTTATCATTTGTCGCCGACGAGACTTTTTTCACAACTTCAGTGAAAAATATCAGCCTTGCCTCATTAACAATCACTGATTAAATATGAATTATTTCGGGACCTCAACGGCAAAGCATTGAATATACATATTAGAGAAAACAGCAAGAAGCTTCAAAATAGTTTCTTTTCATTTTATTAAATCAAGTGGCATATTTTGGGCGCGGCTGACAATGAATAAATCAACAATTGAAAACAAGCATTCAATGTTCAAGTTTCAATTCAAGTAAATAATTCAAGTGCATCAAGTTCAAGCAGCAAATTCAAGTCAATGTGTTCACAGATTGGCCCGGCATTTACCGTGGTCCAGTTGAAGCCTTTTAAACCCGAGCATACTCGGGCAATTAAATGCCGGATGCCAAAATGTTCAATACGGGCAAAGCCGGCGTAAGTCCCCTATTTATGAATGGCGAAATTCGCTCCGACCGGAAATGCCGCGCCGAAGCGAATTTAAATAATACTTTTATTTATTTGTTTGTTAATGTTATTATTATCTTATTTATTTATCAATAAAAAATCAATTTATTTTTTATCTAGATCCTCTTGCTAGGGTGTAGTAGAACTATTCCTCGTTACCTCTTTCTATCTTATTATTCTAGACTACTTACCATTATGATATCGTAATTATCATTTATTATGTTGTAATTTGATGCAAGTACATTGAACCAGGATGTAACTTTGGAGCCGTTGCTTACCTCAATTTACCAGAACTACTGTATTTAAAAATGTCTATATACATGTATGAGAAGCGGGGCATGCTTTCCTCTATAAACATGACCTTTCATCAGTTCTGAACAATTTCAAAATTTCTTAACGTCTAAGAGTGAAAAATATAAGGGTGGATTTCAGTATCAAATGTAAAAAGCAAGTATAAATATGGTGAGATCTCGAATTAGCTAATGTATATTATCACCCTTGGTAGAAGGCGATGAATTTTTATCCAAAACATTCCAGTTACGCTACTGCTTTCTATGAAAGATTACGAAAATATTCATACTAATTCATGTATAATTCATTAAAACTCATATTAATCAATCTGATAATCAACTATATATCTTTCCAAAAACGGGGATAATATCCATGTACCATACAGCATGCAAACAGGCAAGACAAGCGTGCAGTACAACAAGGTCATGTCACTCGTGATCGCTGCATGTCACGATTCACAAACAAATAAATAATACAGCAATAGTTTCAGTTTGCTCATTCCATCATAAATTTACTTCTCAATATATAATATGAATAATATTTTAATTTTCTTCTAAAAAATAAAACGAAACATTCATAAACAATGTTGAAATAGCTGAAAAAGAAACAGTGTAAACAAGCATGACTGTTACCTTGAGATGTTCTTGAGAAAAGAGGGTAAGCGCACGAGGCAGCTAAGTGACGTCACCAATATGACGAAAGATCACGCACTCTTTGCATGTCATCACTGCATGATTCGGCAACTTAGAACAAAGCGAGATAACTCGCACTTAGGAAGGGTAAAAAGCCACTCGTATTTGTTGATGCCCGAAATAACGTAATCTATCTCGAACGGGGTCGGGGATAGATATAAGTATCTATTCACTCAAAGGAAATTACATTGTCTTGTGAAAGTTTTTTTTTTTTTTCTAAATGTTCCAACAGATTTCAGCGCGTCGTGACAAGTCATTTTACGGAAACGTCTAATCTGAGAGTATGGGGTCATTGGGGCCGTGTACGTCAAGACTTTTAATTGCCGATTTCAAGGACTTATAAACTGTTTACAAGTCATTGAAGATACTAACCCGTAGTTATTGCTGAGTACTGGCCACAAGCCGACACATTTCGAGTACATAGCTGGTCTACTCGCGTGCGCCATACTAAGAAAGTGTTTCAACTGTGTTTGTATATAATTTTCTTTTCCGGTCATTTTCTATGCAAACAAAAGTCAATACCGAGACTGCATTGTAATTACCGGCAGTCATGACTGCCGGTATACTGTAATCAATCGTGACATACTTGCAAGGATAAAATAACGCTTGGCAATGTGATTGGTGGGCAACTACAAAATATGCAAATATTCGTCAAGGTTATTCTGAATCTGTGCATAAGATGCTTCCATCAGGTCGGCTGAAGAGTCTAGATGACTTGACAAATGAAAGTCATATCGTATCAGTGCATTTTCTTCCGAAAGATGCATCGAAAAGTCTTTGTATCGATACGTCCTACAACAAATTACAGATCCTCGGAAATTTCCGTAGCTTGAATCGGAAATAAAAACGGAAAAGCCTGGAAATGTACGATTGGTCTAACAAGAATAAAAATCGTTTATTCCATTTTTTCCTTACATGTAATGTCAGTTAACTGCCGGCAAGCTTTTTGTAAAAGCTAATACTTGTATTTCATACTATTTTGAGTCTTTGGTAATCACCGTATTATAATGACAAAAGAGCATGTACCGCTGACAACCGCTAGAAAAATGTAAACCTAAAGGCTCGCATCTACGGATAAAAAAAAATGCCCGCATACAAACGTTATTACGAGAAACGGGAATTTCGGGGAAAAGATTTGGAATTTATATATACAGAGTCGGCAATACCTGCCAAGTTTTCATAAATACATACGTGATGTCCCACGCGAAATTCGAATAATCGGCTTACAATTTTGAAAATTAAAGACAAAACTCTTGTTCTGTCGCATTGTATCAACTTAAGTGCGATTTGTGCAAAGGAGGTACGCAATTTTTTAGCGCGACAGAGCAGCAAAAATGCGATATTTGAGTAAAAAATGCGAGAATATCGCAAAATCGCGGCTTAGGGTGATCCCTGACTGGTTTCAATTCCAAAAGAATGGCCTAAAAAATCTACATTACGGGAAAATAAAGAGAAACTGAAAGTTTGCGTTGCTAGATTACCGACCTTAAACAGATATAAACAAAATCGATAAGGAGCTGATAAGATAAGGCGTAAAATCTGCCCTGAAAAAAGTGGAATTTTCAAAATGGGAACTTCAAGAAAATTCTTTCACAAAATTGATGCCAGCTCTTGTTTCATCATAATCAGCATTTGGATAAAATTTATCGTGCATAGTTTTCCTAAATTTTGGGGCAAAATATGTCTTTTTTCTATAGAAATCAATGGAAAATGGAAAAGTTTTTTAAAATATTGTTCCCCACTCAGCTACAGAACGTCACTTTTACAGAAGATGTATATCACTAATACGGCATCTTTTGGCAAAGTGGGGTTCTGTAGCTGAGGGGGGGGGGGAGAATGATACCCCCAAGACGAACAACTGAAAAAGGGAGGGTGGGGGCTTTTCACAAATCTGTGTATTCGGCCATAATATAAGCAAAGGTTCATTTTTCCCTTTTAAAGTCATTCATTTATATATTCTAAACATGTTCACATGAAATGCTCAAGATTTTGTAATGAAATAAACAAGAGTGTGCTGTTTATTTCTACACAGTGTGTATTTCGAAGTAAAATGCCTACTTTGTAGCCAATGAATTCAAAATATAACCGTATTTCAGACTCAAGATTTTAAGATTTATGGATAAAGTTGAGACCAGTCTTTTAAATTTGATTTCTAGTATCTTGATGAGACTATAACTATGTTTTAAAGTTTATAGATATCCATATTAGCTAGATAGTTCTTAATTTTCAACGTTTTTATCGATAATATATCTTCTTTTCAACATGGCTACCCCCTACTCTTTGGACTGTGATTTAAGTATCTAGAAATAAGCTTACCCAAATAAAAGTTGTATGAGGGATCTCCAAATACATTACATTTTAGTTATGATCAAGTTTTTCTTGCGTATATATAGATCATTGTGTAGAAGAAATACTTGATGAAATTCAGGATTAAATACAACCCTTATCTTATCAGCTCCTTTCCAATTTATGATAGTCATTAATACTGTAACAGAGCAAAATTATCTCGGGAATTTTCCTATTTTACCAGAAATTAGAAAAAACTAAAACCCCATGTGGAGCTCGACGCCAACGACCCTTAATGAAATCCGCTCCTCCCTGAGGGGTGGACAGGAGAAAGGGGAGGGGCAGGAGGAGGGAGAAAGGGGAAAGGAGGAGGAAGGGGAGATAGGGAGTTAGGCGCAAGAGCTTAGAGGGGGAAGGAAGGGTGAAAGGGAGCGGGGTGTATGGGGGAGAGGCGTACCCCCCTCTGTCTGCCCCCTCCCTAACTAGTGGATGTCAAAAAAAAGGAGCTCCTGTGAAAAAAATATACCAGTCATTGAGTCAAATGTAAGCATGTACAGTCTGTCAGGACTAATATAAGACCAGCTGTACTGTTAAAGTCGGAATAAAAATTCCTACGTCGTCAGGATTCCTGAGAGAGAGAGAGGAGAGAGAGAGAGAGAGAGAGAGAGAGAGAGAGAGAGAGAGAGAGAGAGAGAGCCAGTGGCGGATTCAGGGGGGTGCGGAGGGGGCGCCCCCCCCCCCCCCCCCGGCACTGAACCAAAATTTTCAAAAAACAGGTATATTTTGCCCCATTTTCAGTCAAAATCGGCAAAATTCGCCCCTTGACCCCCCGGCAAAGGGGGCGCTGGATCCGCCACAGAGAGAGAGAGAGAGAGAGAGAGAGAGAGAAGGGGGTGACCTCTGGAATATACATTGATATTACACATGAAATTGTGACGTTTCCCACTATTTCTCTTACCCATTGGTTTGGAATCAACTTACCCCGCTCAAATAATCAAAAATCACTTTTAGTCGAAAGATCCAATTCTACGTGAACATAAACACACTTCTTCTAATGTTTTATGAAGGAGAGAGTCGGCGTAGTGCACGTTATCAGCTGTTCAAAGTGGTTTTCAGAAAATAGACAAGTTTAAAACGATCCGATAATCCGGAAATCCGCGTTCGGATCCGGACGGTGTTTTTTTTTTTGGGGGGGGGGGGGGGTATTTTTGTTTTGTTTTGTTTTTTAACGAACGTTCGGACCTTATGTTAGACCTCAATTATTTTTACTTATTAAAACGAAATTTCAGAAAACAAGAATGAAACTGTCAATATTGTGGTATATATCACAGGTACTTGAGTCAGAGAAATTTGTCTATATATCTTTTTTTCAATCGCACACTTATGGAACGCCACAGCTGCCTTATGGCAACCATAGTCATATCATTAAAGGGCTGTGTTATATCATGAAGTCATCTTACTATATCATTAAGGCAGTTCACTATATCATTCTGTCAATTCGCTATATCATTAAGGCAATACACTATACTATAAAGACGTATCGATATAACATGAAGCCATCTTACTATATCATTAAGGCAATTCACTATATTACTCTGTCAATTCGCTATATCATTAAGGCAATTCACTATAATACTCTGTCAATTCGCTATATCATTAAGGCAATTCACTATAATACTCTGTCAATTCGCTATATCATTAAGGCAATTCACTATAATACTCTGTCAATTCGCTATATCATTAAGGCAATTCACTATATTACTCTGTCAATTCGCTATATCATTAAGGCAATTCACTATATTACTCTGTCAATTCGCTATATCATTAAGGCAATTCACTTTACTATAAAGACGTATCGATATAACATGAAGCCATCTTACTATATCATTATAAGGCAATTCACTATATTACTCTGTCAATTCGCTATATCAATAAGGCAATTCACTATACTAAAAAGACGTATTGATATAACATGAAGCCATCTTTCTATATCATTAAGACGATTTTTTATACTATAAAGACGTTTTGATATAACATGAAGCTATCTTACTATATCATTAAGGCATTTCACTATATTACTCTGTCAATTCGCTATATCATTAAGGCGATCCCCTATACTATAAAGACATATCGATATAACATGAAGCCATCTTTCTATATCATGAAGGCATTTCGCTATACTACTCTGTCAATTCGCTATATCATTAAGGTGATTCCCTGTACTATAAAGACGTATTGATATAACATAGAGCTCCCTTTTCAAACTATCTTGTCAGCTCACTATTATATCAACTCCTTTTTTTTATATCATGAAGATACTTTTTAAACTATAAAGATATCTTAATATAACATTGTACTACCTTATTGCACTCTTATATCAGCCCAATATACATGTACTGTTATTTTCAGCTAAAAATAGCAATATTTTGGTAAAAACACTTTAAAAATTCACTGAAAATCTATTAGTATCTGTTGTCCAAATGCTTTGAAATTGATTTTTAAAAGATTTTTTTTTTCCTGTTGTGAAGATATTTTGTCGTTTTCACAAGATTTTGCGCGGATGAAAGCGGTTCATGTTCTTGGTCACATAAGCCTAATGTAGTTAAAACTTCTATCCTCTTTTGCTGTGGACAAAAGGTCATTGTTGTTGTGGGCAAAGATCAATTAAGGACAGCTATCAAGGACAAGGTCGCTTTGGTCTAAAATAAAACAGAATTTTCTTAGTACAATTTTTCCGGATCATTACATGCACTGATTAACATTAATGCATGTAATAATCCAACATTTTGTAGTAAGAAAATTCTGATTTTTTTATATCAATCGCGGATCCAAAAGGGAGGGAGTCCAGACACCCCCCCCCCCCTTGAATTTACGAAGCATAGTTTAAAAAAAATATATAAATAAACATATTTCATAAGATTAAGTCCCGATTCCCCTTTTGTTGTCACAATATTTGAAAGCCATGACATGAATTTATATTGGAAATTTTCATTTTGATAATATTTCGCTTATAACGTGTTTGTAACGTATGTCAGCGTGCGCCAACGTGTACCCAGAGCATTTCCAGCGATCTCGACGTACGCGGAACGTGTGCCCAACGATAGCACAACGCTCTTATAACGTTTTGATTGCGTGTAGGAGCGTTGTATGAGAATTTTCATTTACAGTAATTACTTTGTGCCGAAGTAGTTAACATTGTTTATACGAGGAAACCCCATGCCGGAGGAAGAAAAGAAGATCCATGGCCTTTCATGACAAATATGGATAATGACCATATCCCTGTATACAGCACAACGCGAAAATCGATAATTCAAAAATCAGAAACCGAAGGCATACAAAATCAGGACAAAACAGGAACCAAAGCAAACAAACAAAAACCTCCACCATATGAAAAGAAGCGAACTCCCGATATGGGAGTGAGACCAGGTGCCCAGGAAGAGTAAGCATCTCCTGCTTGCATGCAACACCCGTCGCTTCAATTCGGTAGAACTGTCACATCCGGTTACTTCCATTTTGGAAGATATAGAGTACAATCTTTGGTTGAATGGTTCAAATGGTCTATGACAGAATATCATCCACCATTCTTGAGAGTGGAACATCATAGTGTATGACGAGTTCCCCATATTGACCGTAGAACTTCCTCAGTGACGATGTTAGTCGGTCACAAACATATCCCTGACTGAGAAGCTTATCTGAAAGACGCATAGCTCTCAGAACAAAATCCGCATATTTGGTACTTGCTCTGGCATAGCGTATCAACTGAGATATGAACACGCCATAAGCAGGCGATGAAGGGATGTTGTTACTCAGAAAAGGAAAGTTTGTAATGCTGAAATTGAAGTCGTCACGTTTGTCATAGAGTGAGGTGTTCATGTGACCATCAGTGTCGTAGGACAACATTATGTCCAAATAGGATGCTGAATTATTTGTCTCTGTGGTTTCTTTGACTTCAAGCTCCGAAGGATGGATACTGCTCAGGTAATCCACGAATTTTGGATTATTGATGGACAACACATCGTCTATGTATCTGTAAGTGAAGTTAAAGTCAGAAGCTAAGTATCTTTTCCCTTCAGAGACCAAAGATTGAATGAATTCAGCTTCGTACGAGTAAAGGAAAATGTCGGCAAGGAGTGGGGCACAATTGGTCCCCATTGGAATTCCGACAATTTGCTGGAAGACCTTTCCTCCAAACACCACAAAAATGTTGTCGATCAGAAAGTTTAACATCTGAATAATGTCTGTTTCAGTGTACTTATTTTCAGAATCGGACTTTTCTTTTACAAAGTAGGTTTTGTCATAGTTAACAACAATAAATTTGTATTTGCGATTACCGTTCTTACTTGTAAACGCATTACTTATAATTTGTGCGAGTCTTTCTTTCAATTTAGAATGTGGAATTGTAGTGTAAAGTGTCGAAAAATCAAAGGCTTTGATCGAATGGACTCTACACTAAAATGAGTGGATTTCAGATGTTCTAAAAGTTCCTTCGAATTCTTTAAAATCCACATCTGGTTGATACCACTGCGAGAATACACTGTCGAACAATATTTTTGAAGCCCAGATTTGATTTCAGGTAAAACTTTGGTGAGTAAGATCGATACAGATTTGGTAGAACATTTTGAGGAACCAGCGATGAAGCGTTGTTTGTACGGATTCTTATGCATTTTAGGTTGTTATGCTTTTTTTTCATTCCTCATCGCTTGTTTTGTCTTTATTACAGTTACGTAATATCAGTTTAAATGTCACTACACAACGATTTCAGCTTCTTATGATAAAACTTTCTTTTACTTTTTGTAGCTATAATCATTTCAAACAATTTGTAAGGATATAAACAATACCAATTAATTAAAAGTTTCCTTTACATTTGATGTGATTCAGCTAGAATTTCATAATAATTTTTCCAGTATTGAATTTGTTTAGTAGAAGTGATTAAGTCGCTACTTAAGTATCGACAAGCCGAGAACGCCAGGCAGTCGTCAGAGACACGCTCCGTACACGTTACAAACAAGTTGCGCGAACGCTAGACTATCGTCAAGCTTATTTTACGAGCGTGTTCGTAACGTGTATAAACGTGTGAGTAACGTTCGTGCAACGTATGGCAGCGTGTGCACAACGACTGTATTGCATTTGAGTAACGATCGCGGAGAGTGTAACCAACACGTTCGGCACACGCTGCCGATTTTGTGCAGGCACAAATTTTTCCGAAGCCAATAGCGTGTAGCACCGTGTGAGAGTGTTCTCGCAACATCTCATAACGTCCCCGGAGCGTGTACGACGATTACTAACCGAGTTAGCCAGCGACCTTACACGCTGGCACATGCTGCTGTCAAACGCTGTAGTGTGACAGGGCCTTGGGAGTAATGAAACTGAAAAAGACTCAAATAGAGGGGTTTATTCCAGTTCGAAAAAAATATATACAAAAAAAAAAACAAAAACAAAACAAAAATTCGCTCGCCATTTGTTGTATTTACTTATTAGAACTGACAATCATTAATCAAGTATTATGATGTGAAAATTCAAGACCTTAAGCTTTTTGCTCGCTATATTCTGTTTTATTTATAATCAGAAACAAAACTGACAATCATTAATCGAGGACTTAATTTTCTGGTGTGTGCTTTTTCTTTGCTCTTCAAAAAAAATCGGACTTTAGGGCCACCCCTGAAAACAAGAGGCCCAGGGACCATATCACTAGGACATGTAGAAAGAGGGTCAATATCATGTATGATGCCCCTTTACAGGTCATTGGAGAATAGCTTTTTTCTGTAGATATATATTTACCACTGATATCAATACAGGTTTTTTCATACCCAGTTGCTACATGTGCCTGTGCGCCACATCGCTCACCTGAGACCACTGGAAATCTTACATCGAATGTGATTTATATATAATGCTTACATGTATCATGAGCCTTATGAAAACAAGGTAATCAAAGATTACATAGCTCGCCATTAGAGCTGTAATAATAACCCAAAAAGTCGGTTAACCACGGTTCAAAATCTCCGGTTCAATTCTAAATTTTCCAGCTAAAAAGAGTGAAAGAATTATATAAAAAAATCAGTTTTTTATGAAAATTCATACACATAAGCATTGATTTATAAAATTATACTAGAATACCAGTGTTTTAATATTATCCTAGGGGGAAAGTATGGGGAAAAAGCAAACCTGATTTAGAATACTGAAGAGCAAATGCATACTTGTATATCAGAAATGAAATAAGAATAATTAAGATCATTTAAAATGCATAAGAAGCTCAGAAAATGAAATAACAAACTGAAAAAGTCTTTTAAAAAGTTTGAACTCACTACCCTTGGGTCCATTGGGCATAGAAAACACACAAATGTACAATCTTTAAAAAATCGTAAAAAATCCAGAAGTTGATATTTTGACAAAATTCTTTCATAGTTGTATTTCTTACTATAAATATCCAAAAGTATATAAGCAATTTCAGGGATGAAGTTGAAATTGTTAAAAAGGACCACCCCTTCCCTTTTTGCAGTTAAAAAAATTCATAGAAAAAATGTTAAAAAAAACTTTTCAACAAATTTCTTTCACATAAGCATAACTCTAGTTCATCATTTCTATTTAATTCATTTACATTATATGGAATCACATTAATGATATAGCGAATTGACAGATTAGTGTAATTAATTGCCTTAATGATATAGAAAAATGGCTTCATGTTATATCAATACGTCTTTATAGTATAGGGAATCGTCTTAATGATATAGCGAATTGACAGAGTAGTATGACAAAATGCCTTAATGATATAGAAAGATGGCTTCATGTTATATCGATATGTCTTAATAGTATAGTGAATTGCCTTAATGATATAGCGAATTGACAGTGTAATATAGTAAAATGCCTTAATGATATTGTAAGATGGCTTCATGTTATATCGATATGTCTTTATAGTATAGTGAATTGCCTTAATGATATAGTAAGATGGCTTCATGTTATATCGATATGTCTTTATAGTATAGTGAACTGCCTTAATGATATAGTAAGATGGCTTCATGTTATATCGATATGTCTTTATAGTATAGTGAATTGCCTTAATGATATAGTAAGATGGCTTTATGTTATATCGATATGTCTTAATAGTATAGTGAATTGCCTTAATGATATAGCGAATTGACAGAGTAGTATGACAAAATGCCTTAATGATATAGAAAGATGGCTTCATGTTATATCGATATGTCTTAATAGTATAGTGAATTGCCTTAATGATATAGCGAATTGACAGAGTAGTATGACAAAATGCCTTAATGATATAGAAAGATGGCTTCATGTTATATCGATATGTCTTAATAGTATAGTGAATTGCCTTAATGATATAGCGAATTGACAGAGTAATATAGTAAAATGCCTTAATGATATAGTAAGATGGCTTCATGTTATATCGATATGTCTTTATAGTATAGTGAATTGCCTTAATGATATAGCAAATTGACAGAGTATTATAGTGAATTACCTTAATGATATAGTAAGATGGCTTCATGTTATATCGATATGTCTTTATAGTATAGTGAATTGCCATCATGATATAGAAAGATGGCTTTGTGTTATATCAATACATCTTTATAGTATAGGAAATCGCCTTAATAATATATCGAATTGACATAGTAATATAGCGAAATGCCTTTATGATATAGAAAGATGGCTTCATGTTATATCGATATGTCTTTATAGCATAGTGAATTGCCTTAATGATATAGCGAATTGACAGAGTAATATAGTGAAATGCCTTAATGATATAGTAAGACAGCTTCATGTTATATCACAGCCCTTTAATGATATGACTTTGGTTGTCATAAGGCAGATGTGGCGTTCCATACACACTCCTTTATGTTTGTAATAAAACCTGAGACAGAGACTCTGAGTCTCTTTCTCAGGCTTTATCACAAACATAAAGAAAGAGTGTGCGATTGAAAAAAGATATATAGACAAATTTCTCTGACTCAAGTACCTGTTGTATATTTATAGAGAGAGAATAAATGTCAAAATTTGTATTTTTCAACGGGTGTAACACACACCAAGTGCATATTGCATGAAATGCGTTAACGCGCGCATTGCTTGTACGATTTGAAATGTATTTGCTGTGTGTTGCATACCCGTAAGAAAGCAAAAGTTAACACTCATATTCTTATTATAAATGAATTTCGATCAGCATATAATGGTAGACCTTTAACTGATCTAGCAGCCTCAAGCTGATCACCATTGAAAGCAATCACAGAGGGAGCAAACACAATAAGAGTCACCAAAGGAAGACCAGTGCCCAGTTTTTCAAAAAAATTATTATTATTTCAGGAAATTTCGTAATTTCACTATCAAATAAAAGCTTAGGGTATTTTTCAATTAAGATTATCTTGTGCTTTCTAATTTAATTTCTACATAATGATGTTAACATAATCTCAGAAACCAAACACGCCATTTTTCGTTTATGAGAAAGACTCAGTGATCAAAAGTTAAGGTGTATTTGTGAAACAGGCTGCATACATCAAATATGATACCACAACACTAAACACAAGACTTATGCCGACTAAACTAAACCATGTTTTAGTGTTGGTGAAGGTATCTTTTTGTTACAGTATTTTGCTTCCAACTCTGGAGATGGCCGTTCGAAGTCGGAAACAGCTGCCCATTGGTCAGTATTTTTATGATCTTACTCAATCGGTTTTGTTGTTTGCACGTAATCCGGGTAAGCACACGTATGAACCATTTGCTTCTAACTATGGAGATGGCCGTCCAAAGTCGGCAACAGTTGCCCATTGGTCTTGTTAGTTTATGTGTAGTCCAAAGATATGTTTTAGTGATTGAAACGGTCTCTTTGTGTCACAGTATTTTCATTATTTTACTCAATGCGGTTTTGTTGTGCGCACGTTATCCGAGTAAGCACACGTATGAACCATTTGCTTCTAACTATGGAGATGGCCGTCCAAAGTCGGCAACAGTTGCCCATTGGTCTTGTTAGTTTATGTGTAGTCCAAAGATATGTTTGAGTGATGGAAAAGGTCTCTTTGTGTCACAGTATTTTTATAATTTTACTCAATGCGGTTTTGTTGTGCGCCCGTCCGGATAATTACACCATTTGCTTCTAACTCTGGAGATTGCCGTCCGATCGGTCTTGTTAGTTTATGTTGTAGTTCAAAAATATGTTTAATCGCAAAATTTGCCGACAAAGTAGAGATTTAACTTCAATTTTCCAATTTTTGAAGTGAGTTGCGCGGACAGTATTTAAAGTACTTTCACTTTCATCATACATGAATTAATCACGCCGATCGTTTTTCGTTTTTCAGCTTTACAAAACGATACGATTTCTCTTATTTTGGATAAAACTCATAGCTAAGGCATCCTTACACTGCATCACATTCCCTTTTTTGTGATAATTAATTAGTATTACAGAAAATTTTAGAAAAAAAAACCTTTTTCTTCCCCATCTGTCCCCTTTCTCCCCCCTTCCGCGCTTTCTTCTTCTCTCTTAAGGTACATCGCGGCGTTACGGCACGGAAAATTTTGCGAGAAGACATAGCCTGAAAATTTGTCTAGATGAAATACAAGATTTGATCAATCTTTGATATAATTTTCATGTAATCATTTCACGAAGTTTGTCGAGATGTTAAGCCTCAAACACGGCATTGACGTTCTAATTCGAAAATATGCATTTTCTGAACTAAAATAATTTTAATCTAGAAAATTGACCAAGGAGGGTAAAAAGGGAGATCAAAAATATTGTTGCCATGTTGAGTATTGTATTTCTACGGATTATTGTGTCTCTAAGGGGAAATTTGCAATTTTTATCGCCATTTTGCAACTTATTATTCAAAAATCCGCACTCATTCAAAAGGCAAAACATGGCTTACTTCATTATCACTTTCTCCATTAAGTTGTGGAGGTCCTTAAAGCCCTTCTTACACGTAAAAGTAGAGAATGAGCTGAATTCGAATATATAAAAACATGGATAGGTCTTCTCGGCAGATTTTTTGCAATTTAAGATTGAAAATTCGTTTTGCGTGGCTTCGGCGTCAATTTTACTCGCAACGTCAAAGTCACAGCGTGTTCAGATCGCATATGTCAACATGACGTCAAGGAGTATGCGGAATATTTGATTCTCTGTAATGGTCTTCTTTAAAACATCTAGAAACCCATTTTTTTAAATAAAAATAATTAATCAACAATTACATGGGCTGTATTCGAACTAGACCTTAAATCTTAATGTAAAAATACAATTCTCCGTACATGACATTTTTTCTTCAAATATTTGAAAACATCATACGGAACAGACGGACCGACATGCTCATTACTATTTAATCCGATATCTTTTGTCCCTTTCTTCCCCCTCACACCTCTCTCTTCTCCCTCACACCCTTTCTTCTCCTTTCTTCGTTTTCACACCCCTTTCTTCCCCTCTCTCGTGCCTTTCTTTCCCTCTCTCCTCCCTTTCTTCTCTCTTCTCGCCCCCTTTCTTCCCATCTCTCGCCCCTCTCTTCTCCCTCACACCCCTTTATTATCATCCCTTTCACCCAACTTGCACACAACGACATAAGCGGCACAGGTTTGCAAAACTTTTCGTGATGTAGTCTTTGACGGAAGTAGATAGTACGCTTGCGTGGAAGTTGCCCTTTCACCCTGTCCGCCCCGTCTGACATAAAAAAAACTCGATCGCGAGAAAGCCAACAATGTATGTCCATACGAATAACGAAGAAAAAAGTGTGTACATGTATCAAGTCACACATCTACGTATGATGTCAGTATCTCCATCCCTTAGTGATAAAAACTTGAAAAAATCTGAACAAAATTTTATTATCAGTAAAAATATTTTTTACGAATTTGAATGATCAATCACGGAAAAATCAATTAACAGACACAACAGGCACAATGATGAGGTCTACATATGAAATCACAGGCACTTCTTAACCCAAGGCTCGAAGCACCAATCAGGAGAATCGTTATTCCAGAAACCTGGCATTCCACCTCCCGCTCGTACTCCATAGTAGAACGAGGAAGCTGTTGACAAACAGGACGCACGATTGGATGGATTTCTCCAGCTCCACTTGGGACATGATCCCTTCATTCTCCAATAGAAATCTACGTCACACTGTTTGCGAGTTACTCCTAGCTTTTGACCCTAGAATTTGAAAAAAAAAACATGCAGACATGTATTCGCTATTTTCGAAAACAAGAGTTGCTTCCCCTTAGGGACGGTATCTGACGTACACTGATTATGACGTCATCAAATTCTATAGAAACAGTCCTAAAATTCTGGGAAATAACAGTATAATATCGACGTTATCATACCATTTTCATGATGTCACAATGGTTTTACGTCAGATACCATCTGTAAGGAGAAAAAAACTCTGTATTCCACAAAGACTCAATATGCAAGAAGTCATTTTATGATACATGTACGGATGAGAATTTTCAAGATTTATTTTTTTTTTCAGAAAAGAGGGTCATGGATCAGGACGTATTTCCAACAATGTTCCTCGGATACCTTTGGGGTCAAAAGCGCCCCTCTCACTTCCTCCCGTTCTTCAACACAGTCGGTGATTATGAATGCACAGGAGGTCGACGCCAACGACCCGACATCCGTCCCTTCTTTGACTTCTTAAAGATGGGAATTAAAAGGGGTGGATGACACTGAAGGTTGCTGGCGTCGAGGTTCTGTGATTCAATTGACCCTTCCGATTGCGGGAAAAAAGTGCAAAATTTCGTGACGTCACAATGCTTTTACCTCGGACAAACAAGCTTCGAACCTCGGTCAAACATCGAAATTGCATTGTGACGTCATGGAATTTCTCAAATTTTTCCCGCGTTCGGAAGGGTCAATTGTACTTACACAAAAGTAGCAGACGTCATGCCTATTGCAGGCCCATGTGAACTCGTCCACCCAGCTCTTAATAGGAGTAGAACATCCGTTGACGTAATCATTGTCGTCACAGTCCTGAGATAACGTCAGTCCAACCATAAGGACAACGCAAAGGATCAGCATACGAATGGATTTCAGGTCCATATTGCCGTTTTCACACTGAAACAAATACTGAAATTCTGAAAAAAAGGACATTTTTTTAAATCTGAATATATAACAGAGGCTCAGTTAAGAATCCATCTGCGTCATGATCTAGAAGTCGATGTATTTTATGATACATGAGATGGAAGAACTCGGCGATGCGATGACGATATTGCAACTACCAAAATGCATGACTATCGCACCATGTAACATTTATCGTCACCGCACTTTATCGCAAATACAATTATCTCGTCATCCGGATTCCCTCGCCCTTCATTTGTAACAGCATAAAAAGAAGAAAAGGGTCGAGACTAATCGGAATGCTTTCGCTTTCTCAAACCCGTTGCATTTCATGCTGCCTTTTGACAAAATCGATTTCTTTTAAGCGCAAATCATGAACATGGCCCCCTTGGATATTGCCATATATTGCTTATTTTTGCGGGGTTTTTGCTAGTATAATTTTTGTTCAAACCATATGCTGGACCCCCACCCCTTTCCTACTGTGGGGTTGGATCCCCAAAGCATTTTCTAAATCCATCCATGTCCATCATGAAAAATATATCTTTGCATTTTATTGTTTCCCTTATGAAAAACAAACTACATGCAGGGAAAAAAATCATATCTGGCAAAAATTATATCTATGTGACTGTTTGATCTCGACATCTTACAGTGGCTGGAGGTCAAATTATCAACGGTCAGTTCAGTATAATGCATGCAAGTGTACAGATATTATCCAAATATTTCATAACCGAAGGTAATGTGATCAGTATCAAAACTTTTTGTTCTCGACCTACACAAATATATGTTATGTCTGTTCGACCACACAAGGAGAAGACAATCCCCCTCCCCCTTTCTTTTCCTTTTGTGTGTGGGTTAAGGTGCTGAGCTCCGATCTTTATCGACAGGGATTAAATTGATTGTTCGATTCAAATGTGACTTGACTTGAGACTTTCTCCCTACATGTGTGCTAAATAGCTCGCCGGTTAGATAAGCCACGCCTTTTCTGACGAGCCGCATGTAGCGTAGCCTTGAATGCGTAGTAATTTTGGTAGCGTGTCTTTCTTGGACAAATCTTTGGTAGCGTGTCTTTCTTAGACAATCTGCAAGCTGGTCGTCCCAGACGACTAAGTCACTGTGTAAAGTATTGATATCACTCGTCCCAGACGAGAATTCCAGCCATCCCAAACGACAAAGTATTAATCCACACTCGTCCCAGACGAGAATTATCCAAGTGTTGTTGAAGTGAGACAAAGTAATATAGTTGACATTTTATTTACACTATGTACAAAATCCAGTTTAAGAAAAGAAATCACATCACAACATCTCCCTTAGAATCACAAAACTTATCTCTTATAAATCCAAAAGAAGCACAAGTAGCATGTCATCCTAGCATCGCAATGTAACTAATCTGATATTCATAAAACGGGGCTCTATTTATACTCTCACTCAGGGATTGACCCGAAGTAACAAAGGTCGCGGCCTCTGATTGGTCAGTTGGAATGATCGGCCAATACATACATAATTAATTAGGGATCGACATTTCTATGAATACTAATTAGGTTATGAAACAACGATGTAATTAAACTGATAAATAAAGCAATTAAAAGTACAAATATGGCGATAATTACGATCAAATATTAAAGTTAAGATATTGAAGATAATTAATACAAACATAGGTAAACAAATAGTTATGTACATACACCGTATAAAAGAGATCGGCCGCTGTATCTCGCATGTAAACAAACATGTTAACAATGCATTTCAATACTTTTCTACAACTGCCCCCCGCTTAAGTTTGACCCCTGGCAAACAAAAGTACAATATCATTAGAAAAGTATGAAAAATATACAATCAGTAATACAACAGCAATGTTAAAATATCATAAATGTCAATAAAGCATCAAATTAATATATGAAAAGTTCAAAGTTCGGAAAATGTTCATAGTCTATAAAATATCATCTTTCGTCATGTATAGGCATCTTCTCGGTTTGTACGTCCATCTTCTTTATCACGGGGATTCCTCGTTACGTCCGTGATAATATCCTTCTCGTCAACTCATCAGTTTCTTCTGTATCACGGGGATTCCTCGACACGTCCGTGATACTGTCCTTACGTTCGTCTATCTTCTTTATCACGGGGATTCCTCGATACGTCCGTGATAGAATCCTCTGCCATAAACATCTTAAACACTTCCAGACTACGGGAAAGTATGAATCCGTAGTCATATCCAAATTTCACATTTTTTATCGAATCTTCTTTATCACGGGGATTCCTGGATACGTTCGTGATAATATCCTCCTTTTTTATAACACATCACTTTCTTCTGTATCACGGGGATTCCTGGATACGTCCGTGACACTATCCTCCATCCAGACATCGATATCTTCTTTATCACGGGGATTCCTGGATACGTCCGTGATAACATCCTACATCCGTTGTTCGTCTTGGTATGTAAATCAGGCGGTTCTGTTTTGTAAGTCATATTGTCATCTAAGGTCCCTGCTAACTTTGTTGTTGGTTGAATCGGTAATACCCGATCACTCTTATCACAATTTTTCGATTTCCGCTCACAAATAAATTCCGTTTCGAATTTCACAGAATCACACGGCTTCCTTGATAATGAATCACGTTTTCGCACACGACTTGACGGTTTTATTTCCTCGCGTTTATTAATTCCAAGAGTTGGATTTATACAACTTCTCGTTGGAATATTTCTCCTTTCTTCACACCTTTCACACGCGCATACGTATTTATGCAAATGTCTTCTTAAATGTGGCCAATAATACTGGCTAGCATTCACTTTGGCGTACGTTCGTCTGACTCCTACATGATCTGTCGTAGATAAATTATGCATATGCCACAAAACTACGTCACGTAAGGTCTGAGGAACACAAATTCTCAGCCTCTCACCGTTTCCGTCCATCCACTTTATACACAATACGCCATTTGATACGCACAATACATTCCACCTTGAATAATAAAACTTGTACTCAAATCCATTTACGTATAATGATTCACACGGCTGTTTATCACTTCCATTCTCAATAATACGTAGAAAATCACCCAGGTCTTTGTCATTCTGTTGATGTTTACGAATATTCTCAAATGACAACACTTCCGATAGTGGTTTTGTTCGCTTGACTTTCGCTGGTCTTCTTCTTCTTCGTTTCGTCTGTTTGTTGGATCGCAACCTAGAATCAATTTGATATGTCACTTTTGAACTACATGTACACAACTTTGAATCGTCTCCTGAATCTTCTGCTACTCTGGGATTCGGATAATCTTCCGTAACATTTTTCGAATTAAAACGTCTGTAATCTACACATAATTTCCATCTTTTATCTGTCGCTTGCACCAACACGAGTGGCGCTGACCACGGGCTTGACGATTCCTCGATCACCCTTTGTTCCTCAGTGTCCAATCTCTCTTTCTTGAAAATAGGAACTCTCCGGACTTGTTCCTTAAAATTCGCTAGCTCTCGCGGTTGATCTGGATAAGCGAACACGCGTTTTCGCTTACGTAGAATTTTACACTTTCGAAACTTTTCAGCTTCATCTGTTGAAAGATTTCTACATCCATAATAAACACCGCTTAAAAACTCTGGCAATTCTTCCGAATTCTCACTCTCCTGAATACGACACACGGACTCCTGTTCCAATGGATCACTGATAAAATTAACTGGTGCCAATATCGCTATTTGTGTATTCCCCTTGATGCATACTTCTCGGTCACCAGGGTTAAAAACGCGCACATACAACACATTGTTTTTCGCGTTCACAAGCACATGTGCTAACACTAATCCATATGTATGGATAAACCTTTTCAAAGGCACTAATATTCCTTCACTGATATCAGATTTACAATTTAGTTTCGAACTCAATACACATTCATGTTTCGGCGGTACCACACTATCTTCAATTGTCACAACATTAC
This sequence comes from Pinctada fucata, assembly GCA_028142955.1. Taxonomy (NCBI): domain Eukaryota; kingdom Metazoa; phylum Mollusca; class Bivalvia; order Pterioida; family Pteriidae; genus Pinctada; species Pinctada fucata. Next base: position 29,463,321 of record AP027113.1, on the reverse strand, counting down.
AACCACGTCCTTCCTCGGCAAATGGCATTTCACAAATCACTAATGAATCACTGCGATATTCCCACTGGCACTTATACTTCGTCATAAAATCTTGTCCTAGTAGATTACTCTTCACGCCTCCTACATACACTCGAAAATAAATGTTCACATCACCAAATGTTAGTAGCATCCTTGCCGTTCCTAACAGCTTTAATTCACTTCCGTCCGCTGTTTCGAATTTTCGTATTGCCCTCTCTAGTACAGGTCTGTGCTCTGGGATGATACTATAATAAACATCCTCGGTAATAAATGTATTCATTGAAACTGTGTCAATTTTCCATTCTAATTGTGTTCCTTCTACTAATCCATTTACTCTCATTCCACGTTTTCCTATCACTTTAAATTCACTCACTTTTGAATGCATAAACTCCGTTTTACGTTGAAAATCACTGGGTAAATGGCTGTCCGTCTGTGTTCCCTTACATAAAACACTTGACTTCACATCTGTACTAGGCCTTTTTGGCGCACTGACCGACGCACGGCCTACTGCCTCGGTCCGTTCATGTTTAAAGGTCTCTGTCTGCACGTGTTACGTCCATTTCTGTTCTCTGTTAAACGAATACACTCTTCCTGCATAGATGCCGTTATTGCATCCTGTAAAGTTTTCGGTCTCGTACGTTTCACTGCGAGTCTAAAATCCTCGTCAACACTACAATTATCCATGAAAGTTTTCATACTACTTTCTTGTACATATTCTCTATTATTAGGGTACGCTCGACGGTATAAATCCTCTATAGCCTGACCAAAATCACGGAATGACTCAGAATCTCGTTTTCTACGCAGTTTGGCTTCGGCCACATAACTTTCTTTCATTGCACGGTGTCCAAATCGTTCGTCTAAAGCACTTTTCAAACTAGCATAATCACTACGTTGAAAATCCGACAATCCGTACGCATATGTTTCGGCCTGACCACGTAACACAGTAAATAACACTTTTCGTTTTCTCTCGTCACTCCACATATTTAATTCTGCTATATTCTCAAAATAACGAATAAATTCGCTCCAAATGTCGTCACCGTCGCCCTTGAACGTTCGTTTTACACCAATTTGAGTGACTGTACATTTGTCATCACGAGAAGCGTCCCTTGGTTGATACTGATCACTGGTAAAAGTATCAGGTGAACGAAACGTCATATTTCTTCTCGGTTCACGTTTAGGAGTCGATCTCCTAGTATTGGGATTGTTCGGAGTCCGTTTAGTGTTTCTGGACACTAGTTTCACAATTATGCTCACGAGAATAATGCACAAAATACACAAACAACCAGAAATCAAAATTTCCTTTGTCAGACACAGTAGCATATATCCGGGAAAATACTGATATAACGCAAACAGTAACCCACTTCCTAGGAAAATTGTCACAATCCACATAGCGACAAATTTACACCAACCGGGTTCTGTTGTGTATTCGTACGTTAATTGATCACTAAAATGACCAGGTAAAGGTGTGCTCGTATAATTGGGCTCATTCCCTACACCTTTTACACATGTCAAGTCTTCATCGGCGTTTTCAAACTCTTTTAGTAAATTCCGTCGCACTGTTGACGGCGTTTCTCTGATTGGACGTTCCGGCGTCCTGGGCGTGTCACTAATTATTTGATCTGACACTCCCTCTGTCGTGTCCATGTCGCGAGGGGTATAGGAGGTTTTATCCCCAGTAAACATGATATCGATAATTACAAAAGAGTGAACAATTAACGCAAACACTACAAACAACTCCACAATTGGTTTTTTTTTTCACGACGGGCACTAAAAATGATATACACTAAGATAACAAAAATTCGCACAGAAAATCATATGAAATAACATATAAACACGTTTTTCTACAGAAAATATTTACACACCGAAAAATGCTCGAATTTGCACGTCACACTGAACTTTAAAATTCATGTACATTTCCGCCACACACTTCACATTTCTTTGTACGGTCACTGTACAAGCACTTCGGGAAAACTGCAAAACAATTTTCACATTCTACTCTGGTATTTGCACGCACTGTTCTCACAAAATGCCAGAACCCTTTGTCAGTAATTTCGTACACTCGCACTAGAACTTTTTCACTCTCCATTTTTTTTTTCCACAAATCGTCGAGTAACACAGAAATAGATCACGTAAATCACGCACTATAAATTGAACACAACACTCGGAAAATATATAAGATACACGACACTGATCACAACACAAAATAAGTCGCGCACAAATAAACACTGAACATTCGCAAATTAACACAGAAAATTAATTGCGCACTACTTACATAAAATTTTCGCTTCACACGTAAGTAACAAAATTAACACACGGAATATACACAAAACGCGCACTACACACGGTATAAATTCCAAAATGAATCGCGCACTAATACACACTGTAAATCCCAAGGTAAAAACCTGAAATTTGAAAATACTGCAAAAGAAAATTCAGCGTTAGCAAATAATGAAATTATGTAAGCACTATACTTTACCGTTTCAGAATTCAATACTTTACCTTTAAAATCCACAAATAAAAATTTTCACACACAGAAAAATAAATGCACAATAAAATCCAGTGAATTCTATCCCACCGCTGCCACCACTTGTAGCGTAGCCTTGAATGCGTAGTAATTTTGGTAGCGTGTCTTTCTTAGACAATCTGCAAGCTGGTCGTCCCAGACGACTAAGTCACTGTGTAAAGTATTGATATCACTCGTCCCAGACGAGAATTCCAGCCATCCCAAACGACAAAGTATTAATCCACACTCGTCCCAGACGAGAATTATCCAAGTGTTGTTGAAGTGAGACAAAGTAATATAGTTGACATTTTATTTACACTATGTACAAAATCCAGTTTAAGAAAAGAAATCACATCACAACATCTCCCTTAGAATCACAAAACTTATCTCTTATAAATCCAAAAGAAGCACAAGTAGCATGTCATCCTAGCATCGCAATGTAACTAATCTGATATTCATAAAACGGGGCTCTATTTATACTCTCACTCAGGGATTGACCCGAAGTAACAAAGGTCGCGGCCTCTGATTGGTCAGTTGGAATGATCGGCCAATACATACATAATTAATTAGGGATCGACATTTCTATGAATACTAATTAGGTTATGAAACAACGATGTAATTAAACTGATAAATAAAGCAATTAAAAGTACAAATATGGCGATAATTACGATCAAATATTAAAGTTAAGATATTGAAGATAATTAATACAAACATAGGTAAACAAATAGTTATGTACATACACCGTATAAAAGAGATCGGCCGCTGTATCTCGCATGTAAACAAACATGTTAACAATGCATTTCAATACTTTTCTACACGCAGTTTCACATAAATAAAAAACATTCTTACGAACAATTTCAGGAGTTTGGTAACTAACTTTTGATCGCTTAGTTTTTCTTGTACACAAAAAAAAAATTGATTTTTCTGTTTCTGACTTTATAATTATTTAGTATGTAAAAATGATGTTAGAAAATATATTACAATCCCATTGGAAAATCTTATGAACCTTTTATTTTAATATTATGAAGGTTATGAAAATTTGTGAAACAGGACACTGGACGTCTTTTTATGAAAAATACTGCAGCAGCGCAACATTAATTCAGAATATATTAGAATGTACCTAGCCGTGGTTTATTGTCCAATAATTCCCCGAGTTGCATGAACCTATCAAATTATCATCGAGCCTATTATACTTTACAATGTCTTACATTTGTATCTTACAATGCACAATGTCTTCTAATATATATAAATCATGTACTTACGCGAATAACGTCGATTTTGTGACTGTCTCTTCCTGGAGCTCGAGGCAAGATCTTTCTCTTCAATTTTGGACGAATTGGTCAGGTGACTTCAGGTACACAATCTGATGTAATGGTTCCAACACAGCTCTTAATCGCTTGGTTGAACAGTCGTCGAGACTAAATTCAGACCGTAGGTGTTATACTATTTTATTTTATTGTTTGTTTTGTTTTCTTTATTTATTTCGAAGGAAACAAAGAAAAACACACAAGAAAAAAAAAAAACTCCTGCAGTCAAAATTCGATCTATGTCACATTACTCTGACAGTTCAAAAATTTTTAAATATCAAGAAGAAATAGAAAACGATCAAAATGTATTAATGTATATTTCGTTATACGTTAGTTGATCCAAGACCCTAATCTGAATAAAATCTTACAATACAAAATCTCAGTAAGGATTGCCATTAATACCATTAGCGAGTTTTTAATGGAAAGTTAAAATTATCAATATGCAATCAAAAGTTTTGTTCAAGTAAGTAATAAAGACAACACAATAAGCTGAGGTCGGATGAAGAACGATCAAATAAGAAGCATATTGTCAAATCAAATTTAAATGATTAATATACAGGACAAACAGTTTTTACTGTGTCAATAAACAGCAAAATATACCCATGGGTTACATAGTGCGTTATCTGATTCAGATAATGGAGGTCAACGAGAGAATGAATTATTTTGTTCATATTCAATACAACATCGTCGCGATCGTTGTTTGAGAAAAAAGTTGCACAGTAAGTGCAATAAATCGAGCATAATAACAAATGAAATCAACAACTTTTTCGAGTACATGTATACATTTTCAGAGCCGGTCGGGATAGGTTCGCATCAAAAATAAAATTGTCTTGTAATAACAATGTTCTCGTAACGAGTTAGCCATTTAACTATCTCTCAATTCTTTAACATACACTCTACATGATACACAAATGTTCGGCCCTATCCAGTGTAAAAAACGGCAATGCATATGAAAACTGTGTAAAATCCATGCTTTGCTTCTCTGGCGTTCATTGCAAAATTTGATTTGCAATGAACGTCAGAGAAGCAAAGGGTGGAATTAACGTAGTTTTCATATACATGAGGGGGTGGACAGGGTGAAAGGGAGGTCGGAGGAAGGAGAAAGGAGGATGGAGGGAAGGGGGGAAATGAGAGGGAGAGAGATGAGGGGTGGGAGGAGGGAGAGAAGGGGGCGGGAGGGGGGAGAGAGGTAACCCCCCTGTCCGCCCCATACATTGTCGTTTTTTACACTGGATAAAGGCCAAGTGTTCGTGTTTTTATCTATATCATCCCTTCCCTCTGGAACAAATATTTCGATTTCCATTCATCTAAAATTTGATTTGCAATGAACGCCAGAGAAGCAAAGGGTAGAATTAACGTAGTTTTCATATACATGAGGGGGTGGACAGGGTGAAAGGGAGGTCGGAGGGAGGGGGTGGGAGGAGGGAGAAAGGAGGATGGAGGGAGAGGGGGATGGGAGGGAGGGAGATGAAGGGGGCGGGAGGAGGGAGAGAAGGGGGCGGGAGGGGGGAGAGAGATTCCCCCCTTTCCGCCCCCACACATTTTCGTTTTTTACACTGGATAAAGGCCAAGTTAGTGTATGAGAGTGTTCGTGTTTTTATCTATATAATCCCTTCTGGAAGAAATATTTCGATTTCCATTCATCTAAAACTTGCTTAGTATTACATTGACCTTTGACCCAAATATGGAAAGGACACATGAACAGTTCTGGCAAGTTTCATGATGATATACGGAATATACACACTTCATTATGACCCGGGAACCATTTTCAATTATCTTCAACCTATGACCTTGACCTATGACCTCATATTCATAAACGGACACATCCTTAACTGACTGGGGAGGTTTCTGGAATCTTTTTATGATAATCTATATGCAATACACTCATTAAAATATTGCAATATTGAATACCATAGGGTCATTTCGACTAGTCAGTAGTTAAAGTTAAAAGCATTTATTTATTTCGTATTTTTATAGAAGAAATTTTTATTTTCTTTCACACATTTTTATCAGAAATTGTTAACTTCTTTTTGGATAACAGTATTTTTGGATTATATTTATAAATCGTCTTAACTATAAAATCCGACTTTCAAATCATGAAAATACATGTGAAGTAATCCGTGATCACTATTTTTTCTAAATATCCAAGCCGTTATTACTCAATTTTCTATTGTTTATGTTTGGCAACTATTTTGAAATAAGAGCTTGGTGTTTGAGTAGAATTGTTGAAACTTGTTGTGTCACCGCTAAAGTGAAAAGTCGGCTTTGAGTAATTACCGCTACATGTAATTGTCCTAGCCTGATTTTAAATAGTTCCGTCCGGCGTTTTGACTTCACTAAACGTTCGGACACCAGAAAATAAAGATAGTAAATAAAGAATTCTCTCGTCATTTTCAGCAACATTCCAAGAAACAACAGACACATACGTTATCACCGAAATAGGCACAAAAAGCTCGGTGATAGTAACCATAATCGAAGTCCTGTGACCTTGATCCTGTGACTCAAAACTCAATAAGGTACATCTTTGACTCACGGGGATCATGTCCGACAAGTCATATTGTCATCTAAGGTCCCTGCTAACTTTGTTGTTGGTTGAATCGGTAATACCCGATCACTCTTATCACAATTTTTCGATTTCCGCTCACAAATAAATTCCGTTTCGAATTTCACAGAATCACACGGCTTCCTTGATAATGAATCACGTTTTCGCACACGACTTGACGGTTTTATTTCCTCGCGTTTATTAATTCCAAGAGTTGGATTTATACAACTTCTCGTTGGAATATTTCTCCTTTCTTCACACCTTTCACACGCGCATACGTATTTATGCAAATGTCTTCTTAAATGTGGCCAATAATACTGGCTAGCATTCACTTTGGCGTACGTTCGTCTGACTCCTACATGATCTGTCGTAGATAAATTATGCATATGCCACAAAACTACGTCACGTAAGGTCTGAGGAACACAAATTCTCAGCCTCTCACCGTTTCCGTCCATCCACTTTATACACAATACGCCATTTGATACGCACAATACATTCCACCTTGAATAATAAAACTTGTACTCAAATCCATTTACGTATAATGATTCACACGGCTGTTTATCACTTCCATTCTCAATAATACGTAGAAAATCACCCAGGTCTTTGTCATTCTGTTGATGTTTACGAATATTCTCAAATGACAACACTTCCGATAGTGGTTTTGTTCGCTTGACTTTCGCTGGTCTTCTTCTTCTTCGTTTCGTCTGTTTGTTGGATCGCAACCTAGAATCAATTTGATATGTCACTTTTGAACTACATGTACACAACTTTGAATCGTCTCCTGAATCTTCTGCTACTCTGGGATTCGGATAATCTTCCGTAACATTTTTCGAATTAAAACGTCTGTAATCTACACATAATTTCCATCTTTTATCTGTCGCTTGCACCAACACGAGTGGCGCTGACCACGGGCTTGACGATTCCTCGATCACCCTTTGTTCCTCAGTGTCCAATCTCTCTTTCTTGAAAATAGGAACTCTCCGGACTTGTTCCTTAAAATTCGCTAGCTCTCGCGGTTGATCTGGATAAGCGAACACGCGTTTTCGCTTACGTAGAATTTTACACTTTCGAAACTTTTCAGCTTCATCTGTTGAAAGATTTCTACATCCATAATAAACACCGCTTAAAAACTCTGGCAATTCTTCCGAATTCTCACTCTCCTGAATACGACACACGGACTCCTGTTCCAATGGATCACTGATAAAATTAACTGGTGCCAATATCGCTATTTGTGTATTCCCCTTGATGCATACTTCTCGGTCACCAGGGTTAAAAACGCGCACATACAACACATTGTTTTTCGCGTTCACAAGCACATGTGCTAACACTAATCCATATGTATGGATAAACCTTTTCAAAGGCACTAATATTCCTTCACTGATATCAGATTTACAATTTAGTTTCGAACTCAATACACATTCATGTTTCGGCGGTACCACACTATCTTCAATTGTCACAACATTACAACCACGTCCTTCCTCGGCAAATGGCATTTCACAAATCACTAATGAATCACTGCGATATTCCCACTGGCACTTATACTTCGTCATAAAATCTTGTCCTAGTAGATTACTCTTCACGCCTCCTACATACACTCGAAAATAAATGTTCACATCACCAAATGTTAGTAGCATCCTTGCCGTTCCTAACAGCTTTAATTCACTTCCGTCCGCTGTTTCGAATTTTCGTATTGCCCTCTCTAGTACAGGTCTGTGCTCTGGGATGATACTATAATAAACATCCTCGGTAATAAATGTATTCATTGAAACTGTGTCAATTTTCCATTCTAATTGTGTTCCTTCTACTAATCCATTTACTCTCATTCCACGTTTTCCTATCACTTTAAATTCACTCACTTTTGAATGCATAAACTCCGTTTTACGTTGAAAATCACTGGGTAAATGGCTGTCCGTCTGTGTTCCCTTACATAAAACACTTGACTTCACATCTGTACTAGGCCTTTTTGGCGCACTGACCGACGCACGGCCTACTGCCTCGGTCCGTTCATGTTTAAAGGTCTCTGTCTGCACGTGTTACGTCCATTTCTGTTCTCTGTTAAACGAATACACTCTTCCTGCATAGATGCCGTTATTGCATCCTGTAAAGTTTTCGGTCTCGTACGTTTCACTGCGAGTCTAAAATCCTCGTCAACACTACAATTATCCATGAAAGTTTTCATACTACTTTCTTGTACATATTCTCTATTATTAGGGTACGCTCGACGGTATAAATCCTCTATAGCCTGACCAAAATCACGGAATGACTCAGAATCTCGTTTTCTACGCAGTTTGGCTTCGGCCACATAACTTTCTTTCATTGCACGGTGTCCAAATCGTTCGTCTAAAGCACTTTTCAAACTAGCATAATCACTACGTTGAAAATCCGACAATCCGTACGCATATGTTTCGGCCTGACCACGTAACACAGTAAATAACACTTTTCGTTTTCTCTCGTCACTCCACATATTTAATTCTGCTATATTCTCAAAATAACGAATAAATTCGCTCCAAATGTCGTCACCGTCGCCCTTGAACGTTCGTTTTACACCAATTTGAGTGACTGTACATTTGTCATCACGAGAAGCGTCCCTTGGTTGATACTGATCACTGGTAAAAGTATCAGGTGAACGAAACGTCATATTTCTTCTCGGTTCACGTTTAGGAGTCGATCTCCTAGTATTGGGATTGTTCGGAGTCCGTTTAGTGTTTCTGGACACTAGTTTCACAATTATGCTCACGAGAATAATGCACAAAATACACAAACAACCAGAAATCAAAATTTCCTTTGTCAGACACAGTAGCATATATCCGGGAAAATACTGATATAACGCAAACAGTAACCCACTTCCTAGGAAAATTGTCACAATCCACATAGCGACAAATTTACACCAACCGGGTTCTGTTGTGTATTCGTACGTTAATTGATCACTAAAATGACCAGGTAAAGGTGTGCTCGTATAATTGGGCTCATTCCCTACACCTTTTACACATGTCAAGTCTTCATCGGCGTTTTCAAACTCTTTTAGTAAATTCCGTCGCACTGTTGACGGCGTTTCTCTGATTGGACGTTCCGGCGTCCTGGGCGTGTCACTAATTATTTGATCTGACACTCCCTCTGTCGTGTCCATGTCGCGAGGGGTATAGGAGGTTTTATCCCCAGTAAACATGATATCGATAATTACAAAAGAGTGAACAATTAACGCAAACACTACAAACAACTCCACAATTGGTTTTTTTTTTTCACGACGGGCACTAAAAATGATATACACTAAGATAACAAAAATTCGCACAGAAAATCATATGAAATAACATATAAACACGTTTTTCTACAGAAAATATTTACACACCGAAAAATGCTCGAATTTGCACGTCACACTGAACTTTAAAATTCATGTACATTTCCGCCACACACTTCACATTTCTTTGTACGGTCACTGTACAAGCACTTCGGGAAAACTGCAAAACAATTTTCACATTCTACTCTGGTATTTGCACGCACTGTTCTCACAAAATGCCAGAACCCTTTGTCAGTAATTTCGTACACTCGCACTAGAACTTTTTCACTCTCCATTTTTTTTTTCCACAAATCGTCGAGTAACACAGAAATAGATCACGTAAATCACGCACTATAAATTGAACACAACACTCGGAAAATATATAAGATACACGACACTGATCACAACACAAAATAAGTCGCGCACAAATAAACACTGAACATTCGCAAATTAACACAGAAAATTAATTGCGCACTACTTACATAAAATTTTCGCTTCACACGTAAGTAACAAAATTAACACACGGAATATACACAAAACGCGCACTACACACGGTATAAATTCCAAAATGAATCGCGCACTAATACACACTGTAAATCCCAAGGTAAAAACCTGAAATTTGAAAATACTGCAAAAGAAAATTCAGCGTTAGCAAATAATGAAATTATGTAAGCACTATACTTTACCGTTTCAGAATTCAATACTTTACCTTTAAAATCCACAAATAAAAATTTTCACACACAGAAAAATAAATGCACAATAAAATCCAGTGAATTCTATCCCACCGCTGCCACCACTTGTAGCGTAGCCTTGAATGCGTAGTAATTTTGGTAGCGTGTCTTTCTTAGACAATCTGCAAGCTGGTCGTCCCAGACGACTAAGTCACTGTGTAAAGTATTGATATCACTCGTCCCAGACGAGAATTCCAGCCATCCCAAACGACAAAGTATTAATCCACACTCGTCCCAGACGAGAATTATCCAAGTGTTGTTGAAGTGAGACAAAGTAATATAGTTGACATTTTATTTACACTATGTACAAAATCCAGTTTAAGAAAAGAAATCACATCACAACATCTCCCTTAGAATCACAAAACTTATCTCTTATAAATCCAAAAGAAGCACAAGTAGCATGTCATCCTAGCATCGCAATGTAACTAATCTGATATTCATAAAACGGGGCTCTATTTATACTCTCACTCAGGGATTGACCCGAAGTAACAAAGGTCGCGGCCTCTGATTGGTCAGTTGGAATGATCGGCCAATACATACATAATTAATTAGGGATCGACATTTCTATGAATACTAATTAGGTTATGAAACAACGATGTAATTAAACTGATAAATAAAGCAATTAAAAGTACAAATATGGCGATAATTACGATCAAATATTAAAGTTAAGATATTGAAGATAATTAATACAAACATAGGTAAACAAATAGTTATGTACATACACCGTATAAAAGAGATCGGCCGCTGTATCTCGCATGTAAACAAACATGTTAACAATGCATTTCAATACTTTTCTACACGCAGTTTCACATAAATAAAAAACATTCTTACGAACAATTTCAGGAGTTTGGTAACTAACTTTTGATCGCTTAGTTTTTCTTGTACACAAAAAAAAAAATTGATTTTTCTGTTTCTGACTTTATAATTATTTAGTATGTAAAAATGATGTTAGAAAATATATTACAATCCCATTGGAAAATCTTATGAACCTTTTATTTTAATATTATGAAGGTTATGAAAATTTGTGAAACAGGACACTGGACGTCTTTTTATGAAAAATACTGCAGCAGCGCAACATTAATTCAGAATATATTAGAATGTACCTAGCCGTGGTTTATTGTCCAATAATTCCCCGAGTTGCATGAACCTATCAAATTATCATCGAGCCTATTATACTTTACAATGTCTTACATTTGTATCTTGCAATGCACAATGTCTTCTAATATATATAAATCATGTACTTACGCGAATAACGTCGATTTTGTGACTGTCTCTTCCTGGAGCTCGAGGCAAGATCTTTCTCTTCAATTTTGGACGAATTGGTCAGGTGACTTCAGGTACACAATCTGATGTAATGGTTCCAACACAGCTCTTAATCGCTTGGTTGAACAGTCGTCGAGACTAAATTCAGACCGTAGGTGTTATACTATTTTATTTTATTGTTTGTTTTGTTTTCTTTATTTATTTCGAAGGAAACAAAGAAAAACACACAAGAAAAAAAAAAAACTCCTGCAGTCAAAATTCGATCTATGTCACATTACTCTGACAGTTCAAAAATTTTTAAATATCAAGAAGAAATAGAAAACGATCAAAATGTATTAATGTATATTTCGTTATACGTTAGTTGATCCAAGACCCTAATCTGAATAAAATCTTACAATACAAAATCTCAGTAAGGATTGCCATTAATACCATTAGCGAGTTTTTAATGGAAAGTTAAAATTATCAATATGCAATCAAAAGTTTTGTTCAAGTAAGTAATAAAGACAACACAATAAGCTGAGGTCGGATGAAGAACGATCAAATAAGAAGCATATTGTCAAATCAAATTTAAATGATTAATATACAGGACAAACAGTTTTTACTGTGTCAATAAACAGCAAAATATACCCATGGGTTACATAGTGCGTTATCTGATTCAGATAATGGAGGTCAACGAGAGAATGAATTATTTTGTTCATATTCAATACAACATCGTCGCGATCGTTGTTTGAGAAAAAAGTTGCACAGTAAGTGCAATAAATCGAGCATAATAACAAATGAAATCAACAACTTTTTCGAGTACATGTATACATTTTCAGAGCCGGTCGGGATAGGTTCGCATCAAAAATAAAATTGTCTTGTAATAACAATGTTCTCGTAACGAGTTAGCCATTTAACTATCTCTCAATTCTTTAACATACACTCTACATGATACACAAATGTTCGGCCCTATCCAGTGTAAAAAACGGCAATGCATATGAAAACTGTGTAAAATCCATGCTTTGCTTCTCTGGCGTTCATTGCAAAATTTGATTTGCAATGAACGTCAGAGAAGCAAAGGGTGGAATTAACGTAGTTTTCATATACATGAGGGGGTGGACAGGGTGAAAGGGAGGTCGGAGGAAGGGGTGGGAGGAAGGAGAAAGGAGGATGGAGGGAAGGGGGGAAATGAGAGGGAGAGAGATGAGGGGTGGGAGGAGGGAGAGAAGGGGGCGGGAGGGGGGAGAGAGGTAACCCCCCTGTCCGCCCCATACATTGTCGTTTTTTACACTGGATAAAGGCCAAGTGTTCGTGTTTTTATCTATATCATCCCTTCCCTCTGGAACAAATATTTCGATTTCCATTCATCTAAAATTTGATTTGCAATGAACGCCAGAGAAGCAAAGGGTAGAATTAACGTAGTTTTCATATACATGAGGGGGTGGACAGGGTGAAAGGGAGGTCGGAGGGAGGGGGTGGGAGGAGGGAGAAAGGAGGATGGAGGGAGAGGGGGATGGGAGGGAGGGAGATGAAGGGGGCGGGAGGAGGGAGAGAAGGGGGCGGGAGGGGGGAGAGAGATTCCCCCCTTTCCGCCCCCACACATTTTCGTTTTTTACACTGGATAAAGGCCAAGTTAGTGTATGAGAGTGTTCGTGTTTTTATCTATATAATCCCTTCTGGAAGAAATATTTCGATTTCCATTCATCTAAAACTTGCTTAGTATTACATTGACCTTTGACCCAAATATGGAAAGGACACATGAACAGTTCTGGCAAGTTTCATGATGATATACGGAATATACACACTTCATTATGACCCGGGAACCATTTTCAATTATCTTCAACCTATGACCTTGACCTATGACCTCATATTCATAAACGGACACATCCTTAACTGACTGGGGAGGTTTCTGGAATCTTTTTATGATAATCTATATGCAATACACTCATTAAAATATTGCAATATTGAATACCATAGGGTCATTTCGACTAGTCAGTAGTTAAAGTTAAAAGCATTTATTTATTTCGTATTTTTATAGAAGAAATTTTTATTTTCTTTCACACATTTTTATCAGAAATTGTTAACTTCTTTTTGGATAACAGTATTTTTGGATTATATTTATAAATCGTCTTAACTATAAAATCCGACTTTCAAATCATGAAAATACATGTGAAGTAATCCGTGATCACTATTTTTTCTAAATATCCAAGCCGTTATTACTCAATTTTCTATTGTTTATGTTTGGCAACTATTTTGAAATAAGAGCTTGGTGTTTGAGTAGAATTGTTGAAACTTGTTGTGTCACCGCTAAAGTGAAAAGTCGGCTTTGAGTAATTACCGCTACATGTAATTGTCCTAGCCTGATTTTAAATAGTTCCGTCCGGCGTTTTGACTTCACTAAACGTTCGGACACCAGAAAATAAAGATAGTAAATAAAGAATTCTCTCGTCATTTTCAGCAACATTCCAAGAAACAACAGACACATACGTTATCACCGAAATAGGCACAAAAAGCTCGGTGATAGTAACCATAATCGAAGTCCTGTGACCTTGATCCTGTGACTCAAAACTCAATAAGGTACATCTTTGACTCACGGGGATCATGTCCGACAAGTCACATAATGAAAGGTGCAATACCAGTGGCGGGTACAGCTTTTTAGTAAGGGGGCGTAAAGAATTGGCGATGGGTCTGGGGACCGCCTAGTCCAGGGCAGAGCCCTGGTAGGGGAACCAGGAGGGCGAAGCCCCCCGGAAGCTCTTGAATTTCTGCATTTTAGGACCCATTTTCGTGACTGTAATTGTAAAGAATGAAAATTGATGCATTTAACAATTGTATTCACTAACAGGTAGTTAATTAGTATTCACTAATATTTATTATTTTTTTGATTGAAAATGATCGTTTTACCCATGATTGGAAAATTTTAGGGGGGGGGGGGGGCGTACACCCCCTCCTTGGATCCGCCACTGAATACTGGCGCATACACCATATTGTTCAAGAAACCGTTTTCAATCAACCTTTTGTGAATTTGGCATTTTGACATCAAAATCAATCCGGTACTTATCATCGACTCATTGGGAACATTTCAGCCAAGTTTCCTGATGATAGATGCAATAAGCACTCCATTACGAACAAAGCCTTACGACTTTATAGTTAAAACATTTCTGGCAAACTTCAACATAATCAAGAAATCATTTTCAGTCATAAGAGTCCTATGACATTGACCTTTGACCCGAAAATCAAAAGGGTTATCCTGGTTTCAAGGTTAACATTTCTGGCAAGTTTCATGATATAAGTGAAATACACGTTCTTATATGATCTAGGAACCATTTTCATTAATCAGTCCTTTGACATTTCACTTTTTTACCAAGAAATTAACAGGGGTCATCCCTGACTCATGGGAAACATTTCTGGCAAGTTTCATGGTAATAGGTGCAATACATGCTTTAATATGGTATGGAAATAATTTTCAATCATCAGAGTCCTATGACCTTTACCTTTGACCCTAATTAAAATATTACATTGTAATAATGTCTTTACATCAAAATATAGTACTTTATATGGTGAATGTGTGATGGAATATGAAAGCCCAATCAATTAAACTAGAAGACAAATCTGCTTTCAGAACTATCTACGTACTTTTAAGGTCAGAGTTCAAGGTCCAAGTCTTTACTGGTAGGTTAAATAATTATGTAGTACTTAATATGAAAGCATGATCACTTGTACTTGACATGTTTTTTTTTTGTAGATATTTTTTTCATTTTCGTGCGTGAACATCGACGGCGGTTGCCGCTAGCAAAACAGGGGATGCTTACTCCTCCCAGGCACCTGGTCCCACCTCTAGCTTGCTAGGGGTCCGTCGATGCTCAATTGTGTGCTCTATTGTGAGTGCTGTTGAGATTATCGTCAGGATCTTCTTTAACTCATTGAAGAGACAACTCCTGTCGAAACTTCTCAACCGGGTGGACAGAGTGACTCCTATTAACTCCAAATGCAGAGTGGGGTTTTGCAAATCTTGCAGTACATTTGTTTTTATATAATTTACTGTCCCCCGTTGTGTAAAAGCAAAGGGCCATCAAAACTTGTACGTCCATCTGTCAGAAAAACTTCAATCTTGGACAAAGCATTAGAACTGTTAGAAATAGGGCTTTAAGACCTTTTCCTTGGTACCAAAAATATTTACTTTGGAGTAAATTTATGACCTACTATAATTAATAGAAAACTTTGACCTTGGGCACTATATTTGAATGGCAAGTGATGGTGCTTTCACATTTCACATGTATATTCCTTGTCACAAGATCTCTACATTGGGTACCAAAACTTTTGACCCTGTGACTTTGACCTACTTTTGAAAAACTTTTAACCTTGCTGGGCATAACTTTAGCTTTAAAAATGAAAGAGCTTTGGTATTTTCTTGACCTGTTTTGTGTATTCCTTGCGACAAGATCTAGACCTTGCCATTGGTACCTTCTGGCAAATATTTGACCTTGTGACCATGACCTTAGATTTGACCTACTTTTGGAAAACTAAAACATTAGGCATGAGCGATTCCGTCTCTTCAATATACCGAGTTACTTCCGTTTTGGGATGGTATCCGACATAAGCCCATTGTGACGTAATGAAATTCCTATAGACACAATGTTTTCCCTGAATTTTGTGCTTATTTCCATAGAATTTGATGACGTCACAATCAATTTACATCACATACCGTCTCAAATTAGAAAGGAACGAAAAGACGAATAAGGCATTCATATTTCAAATGAGTTTTCCTTTAGACAAGATCTTTCCATTGGTACTTAATTAAAATATTTTGGCTTGGGACCTAGACCTTAAGCTATTTTTGTGACATATACCCAAAATCAGAGAATTCTCTGAATTTGCTAATACATATACATGTATGTCCTGTACCTTGTACACAACAAAAATACAATGCATAATGCGATAAATTTGATCATATATTTAATACAACAATAGTAAACATTCAAAATATATAATTTTAGTATAATATAAAGTAAATTATATATAGCACCTTTACAATACAATAAATGACAAAGACATGAAATGAGTACATAATACACTATAGTTTTCATAACATTAATACACAGCTTATATATTCAGTATCATTACAAATAAACAGAAGTATCATTCATTTACAATTATCCAGCACAAACGATTTCTACGTAATGTTGAGAGTGTACACAATCGGTTGATTGTTTCCTTTGAAAGGACGAAAAACTTCTACTTGGTAGAATCGGCAACAATTTTAGCAATCTCCTTGGCAACATCTTTCCCTGAGACCTCATTCAGGAAGTTTTCATGAGTGCCGTCGTAGAATCTGATGTGGACTTTTCCCGTACACCAATCGTGAAGTCCATAGTCTACCGGCAGGTCCTCACAGTTAGGCAAATCGTCTTTTATTCTCAACAGATATATATCACCTAAATGAAGATATAAAAGTTTTTTATTGATAGCTACATGTACTAAAAATAAATTTAGATGTAAATGAGTCTCTAGCAAAAGATGCACGTAGCTAAGCATTCAGGGAAAACAATTATTGCCTTAAACAAGACCAGTAACAATTTTCTAAGTGCGCAAAATATCAGAAATGACATAAAGGAGGCTATACTATTATTAAAATACAGAACATGTGATGATACAATAGGGATTAGAAAACGTACCTGAAATCTGATAAATATTGGTGAGATATCACCATTGTAAGACATTCTTATAGGAATCTCAATACTGTCCAAAATGGGAGGTAACTGTGTGTATCGAAAAGAAGGAAAAACAAACAAACCCTCTAATTTCTTTCCCTCCTTCCTGTAGTTATACAATATATGTACACTGTTAATGAAGTCCCGGGCTGCCTGTACTCTTTTTAGTCTGATAAGTTCGTCTGCTGCGTCCGCAAATGAATATTTCTCCCTGTTGGGAGTCAGCAATCCTGCTTCTTTTATCTTGGCCTTGGCCGCCATCCATTTTGTACGTACTGGGTTACGACTAAAGAATAATTGACAATATTTTAAAGTCATCACTTTTTTTCCACTTTAAGGCATTAGAGTGATCATACTCTACTTCCACTTGTTTTGATAACAGAAAAATTGAATACCATGAAGTTGGCTGAAGATGCACAACTTCAGCAATGTTCGGATCCATACATTTTCATGGCGAGTTGAATGAAACAGAAACATTAAAGAAAATATCAAATATCTAAACATAGGTAATCACAGATTACGAAGCTCACCTCGTGGCAGCAAAATTCAATTCAAACATATCTATCAAAGATACATCCAATATGCAAGTTTGGTACATGTAGCACTTATACTTTGCTCAATATTGGCTTTTAAAGGCAAAATCACTCAAGCGGAAAAAGTAGGTCAAGGTCATTTGAAAGTTGATCAAAGATACATCCAATATGCAAGTTTGGTACATGTAGCACTTATACTTTGCTCAATATTAGCTTTTAAAGGCAAAATCACTCAAGCGGAAAAAGTAGGTCAGATGCTGCATCCGATGCATGGGTTCGTCTCGGCATCCAAAGATGAATAACTTGTGCAAGTTTGGTTACTGTAGCATCAGTACTTTGCCAAATACTGAGCTACCCCAAACTTCTTAACCAAGCCACTCTGAGCTACCCCAAACTTCTTAACCAAGTCACTCAAGTGGAAAATGTAGGTCAGATGCAGCATCTGATGCATGGGTTCACCTCAGCATCCAAAAATGAATCACTTGTGCAAGTTTGGTTACTGCAGCATCAGTACTTTGCCAAATACTGAGCTACCCCAAACTTCTTAACCGGACGCGGACACAGACGCCTACGCGGATACGGACGGCGACACACGGGGGTATAGCATAAGCTCACTCAACTTCGTTGAGATGAGCTAAAAATATGTAACATATGGAAGAACATAATTTCTGGCTTTTCCACAATATTGTTATTATACCCCTAATACCTTAAAGGGGTTTCATGAATCTATTTTCGGTCATTCAAGGCCAAAATAACATTTCCTTTTCATAATGCATTCGACTTCAAAGCTGCAAATTAATGAAATGTGAGAATGCTATGTGTGTCTGTGAAACACTGATGTCTAAGACAATCAAAAAGATACACAGCTGAATTTTAAACACCAAAATATAAAATATTTGAGGTCAAGGTCGAGAAATCAAAAGTTTTGGTGTCAATTGATAGAAAGGACTTGTAAAAGGAATACATATGTGAAATATGTCCCTAGATCACTTAAAATTCAATGCTATGCCCATTGTTAAAGTCAAAGGTAGGTCAAATGCCAAATTCAAGGTCATGTGGTCAACAATTTTGGTATCATCAGAAAGGTCTCGTCACAAGGAATACACATGAAATATAGAAGGTTTAGATCACTTACCATTCAATAATTAGATCACAAACCGTTCAATAATTAGATCACTTACCATTCAATAATTTTGCCCCAGGTTAAAGTTTTTCAAAGGTGGGTCAAACTTCAACTTCAAGGTCATGTGGTACAAAACATTGGCATCAAAAGAAAGGCCAAGTCACAAGAAAAACATGTGACATATGAAAGCCTTGTCCTTTACCATTCAACTGTTATGCCAAAAGATTTTGCAGATAAACAAGCAAAAAAATATTTGCCCTTGGATATTTGATTCTTGGGGGCACAACGTGAAGCTTATTGTATATTCAGACATTGCCATAAGTCATTGACAAAACAGTGATGAGCTAGTCCTCTAAGCTGTTTATGCATGTCAGGGCTTTAAGTAACATGTCACAATAAAGAATGCAATACTATCACAGCTTACCTTATGACGACATTGCCGTATGTCATTGACACCACAGTATTGATTCGTTCCTCCAAGCTGTTTATGTAAGTCAGAGCTTTAAGTACCATGTCACAACCAAGAAAGCAACACTATCACAGCTTACCTTATGACGACATTGCCGTATGTCATTGACACCACAGTATTGATTCTCTCCTCCAAGCTGTTTATACACGTCAGAGCTTTAAGTACCATGTCACAACCAAGATAGTAACACTATCACAGCTTACCTTATGACGACATTGCCATATGTCATTGACACCACAGTATTGATTCGTTCCTCCAAGCTGTTTATGTAAGTCAGAGCTTTAAGTACCATGTCACAACCAAGATAGTAACACTATCACAGCTTACCTTATGACGACATTGCCATATGTCATTGACACGACAGTATTGATTCTCTCCTCCAAGCTGTTTATACACGTCAGAGCTTTAAGTACCATGTCACAACCAAGATAGTAACACTATCACAGCTTACCTTATGACGACATTGCCATATGTCATTGACACGACAGTATTGATTCTCTCCTCCAAGCTGTTTATACACGTCAGAGCTTTAAGTACCATGTCACAACCAAGATAGTAACACTATCACAGCTTACCTTATGACGACATTGCCATATGTCATTGACACCACAGTATTGATTCATTCCTCCAAGCTGTTTATACACGTCAGAGCTTTAAGTACCATGTCACAACCAAGATAGTAACACTATCACAGCTTACCTTATGACGACATTGCCATATGTCATTGACACCACAGTATTGATTCGTTCCTCCAAGCTGTTTATGTAAGTCAGAGCTTTAAGTACCATGTCACAACCAAGATAGTAACACTATCACAGCTTACCTTATGACGACATTGCCATATGTCATTGACACGACAGTATTGATTCTCTCCTCCAAGCTGTTTATACACGTCAGAGCATTAAGTACCATGTCACAACCAAGATAGTAACACTATCACAGCTTACCTTATGACGACATTGCCATATGTCATTGACACCACAGTATTGATTCGTTCCTCCAAGCTGTTTATGTAAGTCAGAGCTTTAAGTACCATGTCACAACCAAGATAGTAACACTATCACAGCTTACCTTATGACGACATTGCCATATGTCATTGACACCACAGTATTGATTCGTTCCTCCAAGCTGTTTATGTAAGTCAGAGCTTTAAGTACCATGTCACAACCAAGAAAGCAACACTATCACAGCTTACCTTATGACGACATTGCCATATGTCATTGACACGACAGTATTGATTCTCTCCTCCAAGCTGTTTATACACGTCAGAGCTTTAAGTACCATGTCACAACCAAGATAGTAACACTATCACAGCTTACCTTATGACGACATTGCCATATGTCATTGACACCACAGTATTGATTCGTTCCTCCAAGCTGTTTATACACGTCAGAGCTTTAAGTACCATGTCACAACCAAGATAGTAACACTATCACAGCTTACCTTATGACGACATTGCCATATGTCATTGACACGACAGTATTGATTCTCTCCTCCAAGCTGTTTATACACGTCAGAGCTTTAAGTACCATGTCACAACCAAGATAGTAACACTATCACAGCTTACCTTATGACGACATTGCCGTATGTCATTGACACAACTGTGTTGATTCGTTCCTCCAAACTGTTTATGCACGTCAGAGCTTTAAGTACCATGTCTCGGTTTGTCACTGGCGTGTACATCTGTAGGAAAGTCACGAGGGCTCCTATCTCCAAATACTCTTTCCTCTGCAAAATGAAAAGGTGGATGAAAACCATTGTAAGCCTCAAATAATACGGAAGTTTTTCATTTCTATACCTTCTTGATGAAAATTTCAAACCAATTCATCATCAGTCCAGGAGAATACTAAAAACAGTAATATTACTTAAAACTGTAATATTACTGTTAACAATAATCCCTGAAAATTATTGAAAACAGTAATGTTGCCACTCTATATTACATCTTTCTGTAATATAGACAAAGCAAAGTTTTAAAGCTACAAGCACAGTTTCTATCATACAATTCTTTCATTCAACAACAAATCAATTATATCTGAACATTTTTTTAACTGAAAAGTGAAAATTATGACCATTTGCAACCTATTTTTCACTTTTTCTTCTTTCTGATATCATATTTTTCTTAAATATGTTAAGGAAAAAAATTTTCCTGATGTTTTGAATAAGTTTTCAGTGTACATTTTAATGAGATACAACACCTAATCACCCTCATTTCTCCCCGAATCCACTGGTATAAGAGCGAACTGACTATCTAAATAGTATTACTGCTTCCAGTAATATAAAGAGATAAATTTCCAAGAAAGATAACTCCAATTTAAGTTATATTATTGTTTTGAGTAATATTACTGTTTCCAGTATTCTCTTGGACTGATCATGCACCAGAAACGTGTCTCAGATATTAAATCCTCATCAGTGATGTTTACATCCTAAGTGATTTTCAGCAGCCGCCAAAATTCAGTAGCGCCTCTGATCTATTGGCTCGTTGCTACTTAGATTAATATGCACAGGTCCATTCCATCTTTGATTATTGAAAAGGGGTAGGGCCACGAGACCCCTAAATCGGCCCTCGATTTTTCTCTAGAAATAAATTTCATGGGGAATACTTGATATCTCTCATGAAAATACATCAATGTTCACCGCTTTTAATGAAAAGAAAAATATCACCAAACATAGTGCAATTTAACTATAATGACGTCATGAAGTGACGTCATTTTGACGTTATTGACAAAATATGGTCGAAAATTGCTTGAAACTTCGTTTCAATGTGGCCGCATGCGTTAACTGAGATAAAATGTTTATGACAAAAGGATATAATGATAATCTTTCACATATATTTTTTTCATCCTAGTTGATGCATGCAGCCCTTGCTAATTTTATAGCAATATGTAGTTTTTGCATCAATTTCGCGGAATATGACCAATTTTGGTGTTTTCGAAGGGCCAAAAGCTATCAATAAACGCAATGTAGACAAAAGATAGATTCGTGATTGAGTAGAGGATGTTTCAAAATGTCAAATCATAGTTAAAAATTCGATGAAGTACAATGTCAAAATTAGACCCTAATTTAGGGCCAATATCGGGCTTCGTGGCCCTACCCCTTTCATGATGCTTTGTTTCTGACTTTTTGATTTTTTTTTATGGAGTTTTTTGCTCATGCCCACTCAACTAAACGTTGCTTGATTACATTTTCTCATAGGATTTGTAGGTGTATGGTATTACTATGGTTCAGCAGCCTGTTTCACAAATTAAAATACTTTAAAAAAAATTGCAAGAATTTTCGTAACTTTTGATCGCTCAGTTCTACTATCTGACTTAAATTTGAGAAGTTTTGTTTTTGAGTTTATATTAAGTATGTAGAAATGATATAAGGAAACATGATACAATCTAACTAGAAAATATGTTGAACTTTTTAGTAAAGGATGAAAGTTACGAAAATTCCTGAAAATGTTCGCAAGAATTTTTGTGAAACTGGGCCCAGCACATTTTTGTCTCGAATCATAATCTTAACATGGGCAATCGACATCTTTCTCTGCATAGTATATGCAACATGTAACGTACTGTATCTCTGTAAAGCTTAAACAATCCACTGGGTATATACACATGATACGTGTAATTTAGGAAGTTTGGACATTGTAAATACAAAGTCCAGTATCCATGTATATTCATTTCCATCTAGCATGTACCTTTGTTCAACTCATAGCACCATGTGTATATATAAATAAATGCACAACTTAGCATACACCTTAGTCATCTTTTTATACAAATCATGACTTTATATTGTGGATGACAAGGAAAATCTTCCATTTTATTTTGAAAATTAGATGAATATAAATGTCATAAGGAAAACTTCAAATTGAATACAAACCACATTTTCAGACGCAGATTTAGGTGCATCTTTCATGGCAGCATCAAACTGTGCATGGAAGTACATGGGTCCTCCATCAAGCATAATCAAACAGGCACGCTACAACAGAAAGATAATAAAACACCGCTAAAGACGGTATGGCCGGATTGCAAAGTAAGTTTTTGTCACTAACTGGGTCAAGGTCACTAGGTCAAATTTTACAGCATACATAGAGAGGTCTTGTCAGAGGCAACCTACATGTATAACATAAAGTTTCTACTGCATGCAGTTCCTTAGATTTTGCTTAAACCAGGAACTTTAACCAAAGTCTTTAACTAGGTCAAAGTCCAAGGTCAAGGTCACTAGGTCCAATGTTACGGCATAAATTGAAAGGTCTGGTCATGGGCAACCTACATGTATAATATAAAGTTTCTACTGCATACAGTTCTATAGATTTTGCTTAAACCAGGAACTTTAACCAAAATCTTTAACTAGGTCAAAGTCCAAGGTCAAGGTCACTAGGTCAAATGTTACGGCATAAATTGAAAGGTCTTGTCATGGGCAACCTTCATGTATAATATAGAGTTTCTACTGCATATAGTTCCTTAGATTTTGCCTCAACCAGAAACTTTAACCAAAATGTTGACGGCAGACGGACAGACAGACGGACGGACAGACAGACGGACATCGTCAATCCATAGACCGGAATTGCTTTGCAATCCGGCCAAATATATGTATAAGCAAAGCTCATATAATGTTACAAAAAGATTTTAAATTCCAACATACACGTAATTTGAATTCCAGCACAATTGTTGTTGGTTTTGTTTATTTACCTTAAGAAATCAGCTTTATCAATATGGCATTAATTTCCAGACAATAAATTAAAAGCTTACTTTCAAAATACGACTAAAATGGAAAAGAATTTAGCATGCCCCTTTTTGATCTATATCCTTATATTACTACAATATTTATCATGCCTTGTACTAATTTCAGCATATGACTTTGCAGTGTAACTGTCAAGTGGTGTCCTACTTTGATACTGAAGAAGGTCACTAAATTTTCAAACGTCAAAAATGACAAAAATTATGTTACAAAATGGTTCCCAGCACGATAAATTCGTTTAAGAAATAACAACTAGCTAGCCATGGTTTATTGTCCAGTAATTCCTGAATCGCATGAACCAATCAAATCATCATCAAAATGTGAAGCAGCAAGTTGATAATTTAATTGGTTCATTTGACAAGGGGAATTACTGGATAATTAACCACGGTTAGCTAGTTGTTATTTCTATTCTAATATTGTTCTGCAGACGACATTGAAGCTTAGCAGACTAGAATTTGTTGGAGATTTTACACCAGGCGAGTTCTATAGCAGGAAAATGGGCAGAGCTTAGCTGACTGGAAGTTTGTTGGAGATTTTACACCAGGCGAGTTCTATAGTACAAACAGGGAGAAAATCTCAAGTCATATTAGAATATAGGGTTTGTTCCTGTCATACTTCCTACTCAAAGAAGATGTATAAAAATTTATACACCTACTTTGGGTAGGAAGTATGACAGGAACAAACCCTATAACTAATGTTATAACCATCAGTTGGCTTACCTTGGCCCCATGTTCTTGCATTTGTAATGCCATCTCCAAGGCAACAACAGATCCGAAGGAATATCCCACAATGTAGTATGGCCCTACAGGCTGGTACATCTCTATGGCATTCTTATAGTGGCTAGAAAAATATATAAGTCATTTACATGTATCTATTTTACACTACAAAGCACTTTGTGCAATTGGTAGATACAAAATGTACTTTCAAACCTGACTTTTCATCAACTGAAGCCATAATTTTGTTTTTTTTTTAGAAGAGTTTATTTAAGTTTACTTACTTACATATGCTCAGTTTTTTGTATTGGGAATAAGGCATAATTTATTATAATGGGCTTCCAAAAGTAAAGTGATAGTATGACATTTTAACATTATTTGTATATATATATTTGAATTAAGTCTTCATTTCTTGGTATAATTCTGTCAAAATCTTCTGGGATAATGTGATGTACATAGATCATAAGTTACTGTATCTTTTGAAATAAGGACCTTCAAGGAAGTTGTTTAATGCATCTGACTGTTCAGGAACAGGTATGATGTCTGTTGCATGTCTGACCCAAAATATGTGACCTTCAATGTGAATGCGACCTTGACCCTCATTGGTCGTGGATTCTCATCATGTGTGAATATCCTTGAAAGTTTAATGGTAGTATTATGTATATTAAATAAATTATAGCAATTTCTGTGAAAGTGTTACTACCAGACAGATGACAGACAGAGTGATTTAGGGGTTACCAAGTGTGTTTTACAAAAAATGACAGGGTATCGGCTAATCCCCTGTCAGAAATTGAGTTTTAAATGGATATTTCTGACAGGGAATTCGCCAATACCTTGTCAGTTTCTGTAAAACATCAGTATGGTAACCCTGTTCTACTGCAAATGATCAGTAATGCACTAGAAAACTTCTGTTTTTAACAACGTCGCCATGGGAACGTCTGACGTCATAGCAGAAACTGCTGTGAATGTGAATCCCCTTGCAGTTTTTTCATTGCTCAACCATTATCAATATGTGCGTTGCAAACAGAGTGCATTAGAATACTACACATGTATATGCCATCTTCATGTTGAAGGCATAAAAACCATCATTGCAAAATTATAAAAGATGTTGTAGGTTTCCAGTACCTATCACATACATGTAAATCTACATTCTGTATTCATGCATTACTGCCACCATTTTAACAAATGCTGCCATACAATTTCATTTCTGTTAATTTGTGTACTTACTGGATAGATCGCTGTCACAAAATCATTAATTAACAACTTGCACCAATATTGTTATTTGCATTGAAATGATAGAATTATTGGCAATATAAAATTCAAAGCTTTGGTAACAAACTTAACCACAATTTCAATTTAAAACAAAATATTGGATTTTTCCCCATTTACATTCTCCCCTAAACCTTATGAGATTTAGAGGCAGTAAAATTCCCTCGACAGAGGGTACTTAAATCCCTATCAGTAATACACAAAGTGTTCCAATCATGACTATACTTAAACATCTACAGTATAATATGTACGTCATTTGGTCTCCTTTTTGCCCCCTTATTGCTAAAATTCAATAGACCATTTTCATGTTGCTTCTAGACTTACAGACCTACCATCACAACTTTTGACGTTAATTTCTATTATTATGTCATGGATCCATTTCGACGTCACAGTCAAAAGTTACGTCAAATGTAGTCATGTCGGGTCTTGGCCTGTCTAAAATTCAGGTCTACTACGGTATTAAATGTGAAAATCGTGTATTTTGCTACAAAAGTAAATATGTACATGCACGGAAAGTTTTAAAATTTGTACTAAGTAACAAACATAAATTAACAGGAACTGTGCTCTTAACACAACAGTGGTAAGTATAATTTAAGAAGGGAGGGGGGAAGGTTAAAGAAAGTAAGGAAGGGGGGGGGGTATGGTAAATATACCTGGCTACACATGGGATAGACTTATTTGGAGTGTAAGTAGTCCTTTGTATTCCATAACATGGCATGTCTAGTAATTTACCCAAGGTCTTCAGCAAGAATATTTTGCCTACGAGAACATATTACGAGGGCTGATTGATATGTTGTGAGCCTAGTGTTTAAGGATTTGAATTTTATCTGGCATTTTGCATTATTCTTCTGCATAATCCCTTTCAGTATCTATACACTTTTGCCACCTGTGTTTAAGGGCCTCAATACCACTTTTAAGAACTCTTTATCTTGAATGGTCAAAAAGCCATCCACTGCAAGTATGACATCATCATTGGACTAAAAGTAAGAGCCAGAAATAGCTGCTTTAACTTTTGGGAATAGATGAAAGTCTGATGGAGCAAGATCAGGTGAATAAGGCAGATGCTCAATCAAATTAAAGCCACAATCATGAATGGCAGCCATGACAGTGACAGACTTGTGAACAGGAGCATTGTCCTCATGGAACAACACACCTTTAACAAGTGAGCTTTACGCGGCGCTTAAGTTTAATATTTTTCGGTAACTGTGTCAGAAGTGAAGCATATTATGTGCCATACATTGTTTGTCCTTTTTGGAGTTAATCTACATGTATCAGCAGAATACCTTCTGCAACAAAGAAAACCAAGGCTTACAACATATCAATCAGCCCTCGTAGGAGGACAAAGAATAAGCATTGTAAAAAAATCAACATCTTGAAATATCAGGGTTGTTTCGTAAAAGTGATGTTCATTCAACTAACATGCAAAATTAACCTGCAAAAAATCATTGCAACTAATGAATAATGCAAGATCCCTTATCCATTGCCAACTTGAGTATTATCTGTAAATACTTTAAAATTTTAAAGTCCAGTGATATCAGTACTGGCCTTGACTGTTCTTCAAATTCATTTAGGTTTTTGATTCTATGTTAGATTCTTGAGTAAAGCCTTTATTTCAAACTAGTTCTCTTCAAATGCTTTCAGTACTTAGCGACCTTGACCTTGACACAATCCAAATGGGGTTTGAATAGGATTAAAGGCATATGCTTTTCGAGAAAACAAATATTCGACAAAACCAGAATCATGCCAATACGCAATACTGTCCAAGCCACTACAGGATATTGATTGTTTAATGTGAGCCAATGATCTGATAAAATTAGCATCACATCTCATATGAATACATTGTACATATACTTGTCAGACATTTTTTGATTGGTCGATTGCAAGCTCACCTGTGATTGGATGAATCATGAACAGCTTAGGACCGTGCTGCTTATCATTCAGTGGTACAATGTTCTTCTCCACAGAGGCTTTAGGGGTCAGCACTTTTCTAAGTTCCGGCGTGATAGGGGTCGGAGGCGGCCCCACAAACAAAAGGTCCAGCTTTTTGACCCCCTTTTTGAAGCTGGATATACTAGGGGGGATCTGGAGGTGGGCTAGGCTACTCTTCCTCATACTCGTCCTTCTGGCTTGAAACACATGCATCAAACTGTAGAGAAAATTGATGACATGTCATGATAAAGCTAAGTGGAATGAAGACATAAGTATCTGACAACTGCTTACGCATCTTTGTTTTTGTTTTGTTTTTACAACATTACAGACATGTATACAATACACAGAAAAGGACATTTTTAGTGTATAACACAGAACATTTATCACACTTTGCTAATTAAAAAAACTTCAGTACAGTAAGGTTACCAAATTTTCAGCAAGCACTTAATTAGACAAGATACATTACTGTATGTGCGATTCCACATACCTAGGGTGTGGTTTCAGTTTGGGGTCCAGAATTTCACCTTTCATCATAGGAGTGGACGTTGAGGGAATATCCATTACAGCATTTCCTTCAGAGCTATCGTCAGCTGGAGAAGTTACCGTTATATTCGGAATATTTGGAGAATCAACATGTATTTTTGGCAACAAATTTTCTTTTTTCGGTTTCGTATTTATGAAGGCCGAATCAGGCTCGTCTTCACCAGTTTTTAGGATCTGGACAGAGTTATCTCCCTCAGGCGACTCCAGTGTTGTTGTTAGAATTCTGACACCAGATGGCGTGCTTGAAGTGGACGGATATGTAGAGAAGTCCGTTTGACCAATGTTATGTAAATTAGTAACGTCATACAAGTTTTCCTTGTCATTCAACAAACTGTCTATCCCAAGTCGACTGTCTGCCAGGGAACAATCCTGAAAAAGTTTTTATGAGGCATTTTAGTCTTCCCTTTGACATTTTTCATTGTTTTTCCAGAGTGAAAATTCATTGACTTACAAAAATTTGATTATATTTTTTTTCCTTCCCTAAACAGATCCTCTTTTTCTGAGAAAGCCCAGAGTGTACCAAGTTAATTCCTTTGATGACAATCAACCCCATTAGCATACTCAAGTAGACACTTAGATTTTCTCAAATATGACTGCTGTAGCTATAAGGTTGCATATTTGTTATAAATCGGGTAAGGTAACTTACCTTAGGTTTAGAGGTGACTATGAGGTAACCTACCTTAGCTTGAGAGGTGATTTGAGGTAACTTACCTTAGGTTTAGAGGTGACCACATCATGTATTCTCTCCATAGCCAGGATATCAGATTCAGTCATTCCCTCTAACATACTCATGTTAACACCCGGATTCTCTATAACCTTCAGTATTAAGGAGAAGCTAACAGGATCTAAGAAGTGAGATCTTTCCTCCAAGCTATAAGTCAGTCCCTTTGTCTCGGGAAAACCCTCCTCACAAAGCTGAAATTACACAATGATAAACTCTTATATAAGAATACTAAGAAGACACAATATTATGAAGATATACATGTATCAGTAGTCTATGTACATGTATATGGATATATGATGTCAAAATGTTTTTACACATAAAGATTTAAAGACAGTATTTTCAAAAGATGCTGTTGGTTTTAAAGCAGGTCAAATATCAGAAGAATAATCATTTTCAAGCAAAATTGATCAAACTTTGACATTATTTCGTCTCTTTCACAACTTTCAAGTTGAACGGAAAATAATTGTTTTAATATTAAGGTATTACCCACCTTTGGTTTAGACATGAAAGTTTCATAAACATGTATCCTCAACAAATTTTTGAATATATTGACACACATACATGTACTGTACATTCGCGTCTTTAATATATGTCTTGCCTATTACATGCATATGGAATCTAGAATAAGGAGAAAATTTAATGTCCAGGACAGAATTCCTCCTTTTAAATAACTTTGCAAATTTGATTAGCCTTAAGGTCATAGCAAAAGAGCAAATATTAAAATATGAATGAAAATATTACGGTATACAGTGCATGGATCATAGCGACTTCCTCTACTCAAAATATATGAATATACATGTAGGTATATCTTGTATGGAAATATAGGACAAATACAGGAATTTTTTTTTAGAAAATAGGGAAATTATAGGACATTGAGAGCTTCAAAGTCAAACTTTATATAAAACACCGCTAAAGACGGTATGGCCGGATTGCAAAGTAAGTTTTTGTCACTAACTGGGTCTAGGTCAATAGGTCAAATAATACAGCATAAATTGAAAGGTTTTGTCAGAGGCAACCTACATGTATTAAATAAAGTTTCTACTGCATACAGTTCCATAGATTTTGCTTAAACCAGAAACTTTAACCAAAATCCTTAACTAGGTCAAAGTCCAAGGTCAAGGTCTTTAGGTCAAATGTTACGGCATAAATTGAAAGGTCTTGTCATGGGAAAGCTTCATGTATAATATAAAGTTTCTACTGCATATAGTTCCTTAGATTTTGCCTCAACCAGAAACTTTAACCAAAATCTTTAACTAGGTCAAAGTCCAAGGTCAAGGTCTTTAGGTCAAATGTTACGGCATAAATTGAAAGGTCTTGTCATGGGAAAGCTTCATGTATAATATAAAGTTTCTACTGCATATAGTTCCTTAGATTTTGCCTCAACCTGAAACTTTAACCAAAATCTTTAACTAGGTCAAAGTCCAAGGTCAAGGTCACTAGGTCAAATGTTACGGCATAAATTGAAAGGTCTTGTTATGGGCAAGCTTCATGTATAATATTAAGTTTCTACTGCATATAGTTCCTTAGATTTTGCCTCAACCAGAAACTTTAACCAAAATGTTGACGGCAGACGGACGGACATCGTCAATCTATAGACCGGAATTGCTTTGCAATACGGCCAAAAATAGCATTTGACAAATATTTGCTCCAGGTGTCTCAGTTTTACTTTATATGATCTGAAACAATTAAAATGCATATGATAAAGAAAGGAAAGTTGGAGAGGGAAGTGAGCTGAAAATTTTATATGATACTATTCTTAAAAGTAGGTGGAAATCCTTTTTTATACATTATCGAGTTATAAAGGTAGCAGCAAATATATGATTTCGGATATTTGAGGCCAAGATATAGGATTTATAGGACAAGTTTCTCAAATATAGGACTTTTATACATGTAGGTTCCTATATCTTTTATAGGAAAAATAGGAATTATACGACAGCTATGACGACCCATGACAGTATTACACAAGATACCTTTGAAACGCTTCCATTCTGCATGCTATATAACATCGTCTGGATGTCCTCTGTTGATTTCTCCAGGAATCTCCTGACGGCCCTTACAAGATCTGGGATCAGGAGTGATGTCCCCTCCCTCATCAACCCCAAGTCTACCTCTCTCTCCGTGGGCGTGGCACAGTGGATAACTTTACCGTTTATAGACACTAACCCCAAAATGTCTTCTAATCCTACAGGAAAGCAAGACAGTCAAGTAACAGCAAAGTGAAAGTGCAGTCTCCAAAAGCATATTTGATTTCCTATTTTGTGTGGATACCCTTTTCAGTCTGTCAGAGACAGTCATTAAATTGTAAATTACCTTACTCTCGAAAACCCTTCTATTCACAATCTGTAGATACATGTATATAAATAAATCAATCTATCATCAACTTGTAGGACAGATACATGTAGGAAAATCTTAACCAACAGACAAGAAAATCTTGTCAAATATTTGAAATCCACAATGTAGCTTGCCAAGTTTATAGATGCAGCATTAATCTTACATACATGTACAAGAATGCTAGACTCGTGTATCCCATCAAACCTGCACCTGTAAATTTGATGCTTATGACACATCCTTCTCCCTAAGTCAAGGTCATTACCTATGTCACAACCACTTATCTGGTTTAAGGTCATTCCCCAACTTACAATCCCTGTAAACTTAATGCATATTTCAAATCCACCTCCCTCAGTCAAGGTCATTACATATGTCACAATATCTTGGTCAAGGTCATTATCCAACCTACCTGGCCCGGTAAACTTTATGCATGCAAAACATCCTTTTCCCTGGGTCAATGTCATGTTACAACCATCTTCCTGGGTCAAAGTCATTCAAGAACCTACCTGCCCCTGTAAACTTTAGGCATATGTCACATCCATCTCCCTGGGTCAAGGTCATGATGTTCTGGTTCAGCCATTCTCCTGGAAGAACTCGTACAAATGGGAAAATGCTGTCGATCATTTGCCGCATTTCTACGTCATAGCTGGATGTGAAGACACTGCCCCCTATCTCATTAGCCAGGGCCATCATATATATACTAACGGTATCTGTAATGAAAAGTGCTGTACATATCATCTCATTCTTCGTTCACATTTGAATTCTGCAACTGTAATCATAGATTGGTTTGTAAAAGTCTTCCATCAGTCCATACACATGTAAATGTACTCTAAAAATATATGAGATACTGTAAACGTGGAAATTTTTGCGTTTTTCGCAAATCAAAGGACATTGCGAGAATTTCTCCCACACAAAAATATCCCCACTGCATTCTTACAATGGGAAAAACATTTTTATCGCAAATATTTCCCCCACACATAACGTCTTGTTGTTATAAATCGCGAAATTCCCCTCCCTCCCCCCTTGCGAAAATAACCACGTTTACAGTACTCAGGCAGGGTTGCCAGCACTCTTGTGATTTTAAAATTCCCTGACTTTTCCCTTAATTTCTATTCCTTCCCAGTGGCTGTTCATTCCTACCATTCTTTTTTTCAGGTCTTTCTTTAGTTTATTTCTCAATATTATAATAAATAATAATCAAATATACAATGACCAACAATAATATAGTTTTCTTCAACTCTGAAATAATTTTCTCCCCAACTTTTCTTGATTTTTGAATTTTCATTGACCAAAATCAAAATTCCCAGACAATTCCCTGACCTTGAATAAAATAAAGCAATTTTCCTGACTTTTCAAATCTGCTGGTCACCCTGTCAGGATTTACACCCTTAAAACATGTATAGACCTCATTGAAATAAGCAACGTGTTTTTACACGAATGTCCCTTGTTGACATCTATTTCAGTATTCGCTATTTTCGAAAACCAGAGTTACTTCCCATTTGAGACGGTATCTGATGTAGACTAATTATGACGTCATCAAATTCAATGGAAACAGTTCTAAAAGTCTGGGAGATAACAGTATAAAATCGACGTTACCATTCCATTTTCATGACGTCACAATGGTTTTACGTCAGATACCGTCTGTAATGGGAAAAAACTCTGTATTCCGCAAAGACTCAATATTCATTCATAGGAAGACATACATGTACACGTACATGATAAATGTAAGAATTACATAAATATTCTTTACCGCCCCCTTCCCCCCCCCCCCTTTTTTTTAAATCGGACAAATATCATCCATAGAAGGATTGATAGCATACCTATGGGTGGACAGATAAGTATTTTCTGTCCTTGTTTTAGGTCTGCTACATCACACAGTAAGTGGACGGCTAGTATATATGGCAATAGTAACTCCAGGTCCTCAGGTCTCCATCCCATACTTAGGGGTAGCTCTCGGCAAATAGTGTCCTCCTCTAACAAAAGTCACATAAAACATAGGGTAATCAAAGATTACATAGCTCGCATATACAGGTTTTTGTCAGAAACCAGGTTAAAGTTTTTGAAAAGTATGTCAAAGTCCAAGGTCAAGGTCACTAGGTCAAAGGTCATGGTCTCAAATGAAAGGTCTCGTCACAAGGTATCTACACGTGAAATATCAAGGCCCTACCCCTTAGAGTTCAAGAGATATAGCCCAGGTTAAAGTTTTGTCTACGGATGATGACGCCGAGGGTATGGCATTAGCTCTCCGGACTTTTTCGTCCCGGCGAGCTCAAAAGCTTGCTAGTTTTACCCATGCGACCCATGCAGGGTTATCTTCAGCAATGAAAGTACAATTTAATTTGCAGTGATGGAACTACATGAAAAAGTTTCAGCTCTTTGTTTTAATATCTATAGTTTTGTTTGTTTGTTGTTGTTTTTTTTTTAAACATTGCTCAGACTCTTATATTCATAAATGTAAAAGATTTTGATCAATTAGAAGAGTGATCCCTATATAAGGTTTACAGTATCTTACCTGTGATAAGGACTATCCCTATAATCTGTACTTTATCCGTGATTCTCTCCCCTTGGTAGATCAGGACCTTACACTGCCCTTTGTTACCTCCCTCTATGTTATAGGCCATCAACATTGACACCTTGCTTTGTCCTGCCTCACCAATCTCCTCTGACCTTTGACCGTCCTTGACCTTTGACCTTGAGACAGCTGTTTCCAAGACAATGTTACCAGCTTTACATAGACCTGTTGATGTAAAACGGAAAAGATTATCTCTGGAGTGGGGCTTAAAGTAAACATTTAAAGCTGAAAATATTTATACATTCCTCAAATGTATTCTTTTATTTCGATGTCATTTTTTTCAATCTTCTGGAATAATAAAAATATAACATAACAATGCTATGGTACCTGTGGCTTACACTTGCATATTGATTCAAATTTTACCAGCATTAAAATGGTCAATTTAGAGATGACATTAACAATTTCAGTGTCTTAAAATAAAATGTCATACTCATAAGATTTAGCCACATCTACCTCCTGCAAACAATGCTTTAATGCAATGAGGGGTCATTTCATTATGATTTCATAATGCAGAAGCCTTAGACAGAGGTCCCTCTAACCATCATTTAAAAAACTCCAGTAATGTGCATGTCCATAAACTTTCTTAAAAAGTGCATATTAAGTATATGTACACGTACCTGTGCTTGGTTCAGCCACTGCCAGTAGATTAGCACAGTCCGTTACGGTTTTCATGTGAGCGTCAGGGTCTATATAAACCTTGGACAGAGGTCCCTCTAACCATTGTTGAGAAAACTCGAGTAACGTGTCGACAAAATCCAGCCAACTGTCCTCCCACATTATCTCTGTTCTCTGGATGTCACTGTTTAATCAAATTGAAAATATAAGTTTATGTGATCGATTTTGATGCTGTAGATTGATTTTTTAAAGTGTATATGTAAGGCTATATCAATCCTACTTACTCAATTGTAGATTGCTTAGTGTACTTCTGACATTTTCTTTCTAAAGATTTTTTTTTTCCACGAGTAATATTGAGAATCTGTGCTTCAAAAGTTTATAAGTGAAAAATAAGGCTAAGTCAATCGTGGCAACAAATTATTTTTGACAATTTGTTTCTGTAGAATTTGTCTTATCGCGTTAACATATTTAGAATCTATTTTTCGAAGCTTTCCTCAATGTATTTAACATAAAAAGCTCACTCAATAACCATGCACAATCAAAGCGAAAAAAAAAACATTTACCTATCATCTTCTTTGACGTAGATATTTTGGTTAACATCCTGGTCATATCCTGGTATGATGGGTACGGTGACTTCCTCTGGAGCTATTTTATAATACCCTGACATGAGCACCATACCTGTAAAAGTGGTTAGAAATTAAATTCTTTTTGAATCAGACGAAGAAAAAAAAAAACTTTTTCAAAGGTTGAGGTTAATCAATTTTCCATACTGTTTTAAAGAAAATCAACCTTCCCTAAAATAAATCTAAAACAGGAATTTCAAATTTATCTTGATGAGAAGAAAATTTAACTTTTAATGATTAACATGTAAAAGATGTCAACACATAGAGCAACTTTATGCGCTCTTTTAAACTGTTATGTCACAATGGAATTGCGTCTTTAAACAGCGACTTCATTATAAAAAACAGCACCATAAGACATTCACTCAGACAAGTTGAGCTCTCTAACAAGATCGGGAAATGGTCTATTGCTGAATGGGATATATAAAATATAATATGTGAAAATTCATGCACATTCCAGGTTTCAATAGCATACTTTTAGAAACCCATACCTCGATTCTTTTTCATGAGAAACAATGCAAAATCCTACCTTCACTTTGAGCAGCAAAGTACTGTTTGCCCGTCTGAACCTGTATCACTGTGTTAGCCAATGAGGTCAAGGTCGCTGAGGGGTCAATGTTCACTGACAGCTTGTATAACTCTGTACTTGCCATTTTTGTTTTCTGAAAAAAAGTACATCGCTGATGATACATGTATATAGTCAAGAAGTTTAGTTTATATAAAATTCAAATAAGTGCAGAGTTACCTATCACTATAACCAATTTAGCTTTCAAATATGAAAAGTATTTCCTACATGTATATTCTAATTTTCATATACTTTTTTTATCACATGATTACACTTCATTCCATCGCAAAATGCTATTTTATCACATGGTCATTTTGGATCGTTGATTATGATAAATTGCTAGATCAATGACATTGGCCTATATTTTACTAAGCAGCATATCAGATAGGACTTTATTTTGAAACAAATGAAATTAGTGTTACAAACGCAGATTCATACCAGCTCATGTTTTTGGTTGATGGCCATCAATGAATGATAAAGTAAGAATCCTAGTGGAGTGTGAATTCCCTCTAAATCCATACTATCTATCATGTACGGACAGACAGCTTCATCTTTAACTGTAACAGAAATACAAGTACACTGTATAAAATGAGCCATCAATGAATGATAAAGTAAGAATCCTAGCGGAGTGTGAATTCCCTCTAAATCCATACTATCTATCATGTACGGACAGACAGCTTCATCTTTAACTGTAACAGAAATACAAGTACACTGTATAAAGTGAGCCATCAATGAGCGATAAAGTAAGAATCCTAGTGGAGTGTGAATTCCCTCCAAATCCATACTATCTATCATGTACGGACAGACTGCTTCATCTTTAACTGTAACAGGAATACAAGTACACTGTATAAAGTGAGCCATCAATGAGTGATAAAGTAAGAATCCTAGAGGAGTGTGAATTCCCTCTAAATCCATACTATCTATCATGTACGGACAGACAGCTTCATCTTTAACTGTAACAGGAATACAAGTACACTGTATAAAGTGAGCCATCAATGAATGATAAAGTAAGAATCCTAGTGGAGTGTGAATTCCCTCCAAATCCATACTATCTATCATGTACGGACAGACAGCTTCATCTTTAACTGTAACAGATATACAAGTACACTGTATAAAGTGAGCCATCAATGAGTGATAAAGTAAGAATCCTAGTGGAGTGTAAATTCCCTCTAAATCCATACTATCTATCATGTATGGACAGACTGCTTCATCTTTAACTGTGACAGAAATACAAGTACACTGTATAAAGTGAGCCATCAATGAATGATAAAGTAAGAATCCTAGTGGAGTGTGAATTCCCTCTAAATCCATACTATCTATCATGTACGGACAGACTGCTTCATCTTTAACTGTAACAGAAATACAAGTACACTGTATAAAGTGAGCCATCAATGAGTGATAAAGTAAGAATCCTAGTGGAGTGTGAATTCCCTCTAAATCCATACTATCTATCATGTACGGACAGACAGCTTCATCTTTAACTGTAACAGATATACAAGTACACTGTATAAAGTGAGCCATCAATGAGTGATAAAGTAAGAATCCTAGTGGAGTGTGAATTCCCTCTAAATCCATACTATCTATAATGTACGGACAGACTGCTTCATCCTTAACTGTAACAGAAATACATGTACATATGTATAAATCATATAAAAGACGTTTTGATCATAAACCTCAAGAAAGCATCATCATCCTCTCCCACTAATCCCTTCACACAGTAATCTTGGCCTTTGGTTGATGAAAATCTATTAACTTCTCTCCACAGCCTCATTTTGTGAAGTTGTGATGATCTTAGGTTGCCTACTTTGTCCTCTGTTCAATAAGCTTTAGAATGCCAGAATGCTCAGCTTAAAGAGTGTTCCAAAGCAGGGGGTAAGTGGGTGCGGTGGCTGGGTGATTTATGATGACCTACCTCTGCAATAATATTCAGGCCATTCAGGAATTGGATATGAAGCTGAATGGTCCCAGCTTACTAACGGACTGATAGATGGCGCTGTCACATCTAGTGGCAGGTCTGCATTGTAGAGCCGTGCAGTGTTAATGGTGTGACCTATTTTGAAAATAAAAGAATGCCAATTATGGCATATCATAATAGACATTCAATTCTCTTCATACAACAGACATGTATTATCAAAATGATACAAGTTCATATCGGATTACACAAGAAGAAAAAAATAATTTGAGAACCT
Source organism: Pinctada fucata (assembly GCA_028142955.1). Lineage (NCBI taxonomy): Eukaryota > Metazoa > Mollusca > Bivalvia > Pterioida > Pteriidae > Pinctada > Pinctada fucata. The sequence goes on along the minus strand of AP027113.1, from coordinate 29,425,079 downwards.
ACAAGACTATATACATGTATCCCTTGCAAAAAATTATAGATGAATACTACATTCTTGGAAAATATTTGCTAGAAATAAAATGAGTGTATCAGATTATGGAGGAAATAGTGCAAGTTCTACATTGTATATACATGTATGTGGGGCAAAAACAATGCGCAAGACAAAAATTACGCAAGGCAAATTCAACGCTTTCAGAATCATTTAAACCCATAAAAAAGAAAAATTTTTTGAGAGATATTAAGAAACACAAATTACCATGCAAGTGGATTTGTCCAAGTGTTTGTAGTAGAGAGGTAAGGTTTGGTTTACATTCCATAGGGTCAAACACAAGAGGGCAATTCTCAGAGGACTTCAGACACAACCTCTCGGCATTCAATCCTACGTCTAGTAACAGTACATCGGCTGGTAGGGTCTTTGTGACGTTAGACATCATTGAGGTGGAGAGTATGTTTGTAACGTAGACGTCATCGAATTTGGAATCGGCCGCGGAATGATCACCGTATGTGAAGTCCATGGTGCTGCTAAGCATTCGCGGAGATCTATAGGAAAATTATTTTTTTTCTTTAGAATTATTTCTTTAGAATTATATACATGTGCAAATATGAAATTAACATTATACTTCTCCTGGAATCTGAAGAGGAAATAGTATTTCTTAAACTTTGAAGCACTTTATTGATGAGAATGAGATATGGATTTGTTTTTTCTGTGTCTATAGATCTGCAGTGCTGAATAGACCATTTTCCAATCTTGTTTGAAAGCTCAAATTGTCTGAGTCAACATCTTATGACGTTGTTTATCATTATGATGTCAATGTTAAAAGATGCAATACAATGAATAAAACCTGTGTTTTTGAAACATGAATGCCCCCGTCTGCATCTGTTAGTATTAACACCATTTTCTGTTCAGTAGATGAAAGGTCAAGGTCACAAGGTTGAAAATATTGGTATCAATGAAAAGGTCTTGTCACAAGGAATACACATGTGAAATATCAAAGCCCTAACACTTACCATTTAAAAGTTATGCCCAATGTTACAGTTTTTCAAAAGTAGGTCAAAGGTCAAGGTCACAATGTCAAAAATATTGGTATCAATGGAAAGGTCTTGTCACAAAGAATAAAGATGTGAAATATCAAAGCCCTATCACTTACCATTCAAAAGTTATGCCCAATGTTAAAGTTTTTGTCACGGACAAACAGAGACATACAGACAGACAGGTAAAAAACCATATGCCCCCAAATCTTTGAATCCGGGGGCATAAAAAGTGTGCAAGAGTTGCCAACCTCGGACATTTTTCACCATTTTGTCAGCAGTTATGAATTTTGGTATGTGGTCTATTTAAAGCTCAGTTCCAGGGACAAATAATTAACAGTAGGGTCTTTAAGAAGATAGCTGCAGGAAAAATTTCCATTTCAATTCCATCGTTTCACATTAAGGATATGTAAATCCTAAACTTTTATTTTTTAAATAAGTAAAAGAAAAGTTTGACAAAAATACTCATTATCTTTTACATTTTCCCTGCTGTATCATATATTCACTAATATTACCTGAACTTAGGTGATGGTAGGAGTTTTCGTATCTGAGGCTTGACATCCTCTACAATAGCCTTTATAAAATCACTGTACAGAGGGACATGGTGAGGTAGCTCTTTGACATCACATTCTAAATGAAAACAAATACATAAGTATATAGGAAAGTAGGTCAAGGTCAAATTTCAAGGTCACAATGGCAAAAGTCGTGGTGCAGAATAAAAAGATCTGGTAATAGGCAAATCATGTGAGGCACAACTGGCAGTGTAACCATAAGTGTATTTGCAATCTGTCCCAATCAGAAAACGTTTAAATTGTAAAACTGTCCATGCTTTGACAGCTTGTCCCTTCCGACAGAAACTGATGAAAAAAGTATAACCTTGACTTTTGACCTCAAAGGTCAATAGTCTTTTGATTCATTGCATATTTTATAAATTCGTTCCTTGAACATTTCTAGGTGCCAAAATATTTCCACTACATTTACACGTATCTTATGATTTACTCACCATGACTTCTCTTGATGCCTTTTAACACAATGGCTTCATCTTTCTTCTTGAAAGCGACTATCATAGCTTTATCTGAATGCACAGACAGGATACGTGCCTTTGGTCCAATGACAAAGCTTTCTATTGTAGGATATTCTGACGTGATCTTGTACACTCCATATGCTGCTTCTATATTAAATTTTGAAACAATTTTCCTATCATAAAATGTAATCTTTATGATATACATTGAGATGAATATAAACATAGGAAAATACAGATTATAACGCTTACCTCGTGGCAGCATGATATCAATGGCAGCAAAATTCAATTCAATTACTTTTCAAAGTAAACAATTACATGTAAGTGAATGAATGCAACCTTATAAGACTTTTGTAATACATAAATTCTTCACTCTTATATTCTACATGCTTAGAAATGACATGCAACATACACAAGTTTTTGCACTTTTACACTATTTTTTTTTTACTATTTACACTATTTTTACACTTAACATTTTTTTACCACTTATACTTTCCTCATTATTGGCTTTTTAAAGTAAAATCACTCAAGCATAAAATTGAGGTCAGATGCAACATCCAAAGCATGGGTCCATCTTAATATCCCAATATGAATCACTTGTGCAAGTTTGGTTCCTGTAGAATCAGTACTTTGTCAAATACTGAGCTATCTCAAACTCCTTAAGGTATCCGATGTACAATAGGGCATTTTTCAATGCCTGGTAAGGTACTGTAAACTATATATTTTCTGAAAGGTTATAATGCCCACTGCTCAGAATAATAATTTTGGAGCCAGAAAAACAATGGGGAATAACTGATGAAGCATTTAAATTGTCTATTTTCTCTATATAACATGCAAAATAACAAAGTTGTACAAGAGTTTTTCCCCTTTGATTTTTAAGACCTGGGAGTCATATATCTGTACTCAGGGTATCATTACCTTTCAGAAAATATATAGTTTATAGTACCTTACCAGGCATAATTTTTACCATACTTTACATTGGAGATGATTAAAACGCTATGTAAAATGACTCTATTGTACAATGGATACCTTAAACGAAACACCAAATCCATATACATAATCATTAGTAAGATCAGACAAACAGGGTGTGGTTACCTGTTTTGGACACACCCTCCAAAGCCTTGCCGATGATACAAGCCAGTTTTATACATTCTTCCTTACTCAGACAGCCATCTATGTACCCTGCCACCAGCTCAGACATACCGTTACTGATAACTCCCGATATCTTAACATCAGCTGTCCTCAATACATCGACATAGCCTGAAAGATATGTGTACATGTATGTGTAAGCATATTACAGTCTTTATTGTAAAAGACAGAAGTACTCCCGATATCTTAACATCAGCTGTCCTCAATACATTGACATAGCCTGAAAGATCGTGTATGTGTAAGCATGTGACAGTCTTTATTGTAAAAGGCAGACAAGGGTATTGGAAATATTTTTAACATTTGACTTTTTTTAAAATTGATATAATCATGATAATATATACAACAAGTTAAAGGATCCTCTGGGGCCAATACGAAAGATCGCAAATACTTCTAATCAAGTTTATACGAATGTTCTCGCGCACTCTTCGATTGTCTCCATTGTTATGACATCATCAATTTACTTGTGCAGAAAAAGTGCCCAAGTTTTGAACAATGGTTTAGGTAGGTGACTAAATGAAAAATCAGAACGGACACGCTGCATGCGCTGTATTTGCGATCTTGCGTATTGCTTAATCTATAACCTACTGACAAGGTTTTCCTAATTTTTTTTTTGTAATAATGCTTTGTTGCAATATAAGAGTTTTTAAAGCTAAAAATGTATTCAGTATCCTGATCTCATGATAACAGAGAAAATTGCAACAGAGACAAACTGTAATTTTATCAGGAATACCAAAGATTGCAACTACAGCGCATGCAGCATGTCATTTTCTCTCATACCCGCGTATGTGTTACAGAGTAGGCCCATGAGATACAGCTACGTGAGTTACTTCTGTATCACATATCATGTGACAGCTGTATCACATATCACGTGAAGCTATTGTTTCTATTGTTTACGCTATTGTGACGTCATGATTTCAGCCCGCAAAACAAACAAGCTAGCGGCGACGTCGCCATAAAACTTTGATTTTAAGATCGTTTTTTCAAAGTACTCTTGCGTTTTATTTTGAAAAGCCTAATATTCGTAGTTTATTCTTATAGAATAAACCATTTTCGGGGCGCTGAATTCGAATATCGCAAAATTTTTGAGATTAGATCAACTTGACATTTTTTTTAAATTTCGTCCCTTTTCTTTCAGTTTTGTTTTGACCTTTAGATATGAGAGAAAAATACTCTTTCATGTTCTTCTATGAAAGATACATCGTTTCCACCCTCGGGGTCTCAAAATTTTGCAAAACCCTCGGCAAGCCTCGGGTTTTACATGATTTTGAGACCCCTCGGGTGGAACCGATGTATCTTTCATAGAAGACCATGAAAGAGTCTTATAATATATCAAAACCATTGCTCAAAACATGGGCATCTTTTCTGCCAAAGTAAATTGATGACAGCAACACAATGGAGAACAATCAGAGTGCGCGAAAACATTCATATAATCTTTGTTAGAAGTATATGCCATCTTCCCTATTCCTGAAGATAATTGATAAGTTACCTATTAGAGAAGTAACAGCCACTATGAAGCCATCTCTTGTTACTGGAGAAAACTTAGATCCTGACCTGATCAGATCCTCTACACATATGTCTTCTCCTACAGCTCTTAGTGTCTGTTAATAAAACATTACTATTATTCATATTTTATTCACCTCATGACAAACTCTTGGAATTTCATTGGATAACCAAGTTCACATTATGGATTGACCATTTTGAATGCTAATCTTGGAATTTCATTGGATAAGCAATTGACCGTTTTGAATGCTATTAAGCTAAACAGCTATACAGAGTATTACTAAATGCACATCAATTGGATTTTCCAAGAAGAGTTGTCTTTTCTTTAGTCGTCTTTTCTTTACAGTCAAAACAATCTCTCACTTCAAGTTCTATCCTTAATTTACCATGTTGTCATAATAAGGTTACACTTTGATTTATTACGGAAAGTCTGATGCACTGATGTTGTGGTGCAGGGCAACAGAAGGTAAACTTGAACTTTGCATGTAATGGGTATATTATCATAATTATTTTTTCTTTAAATACACATAAAACCATAACTTTTTTATTTATGTTTGGATAAACATTCTTCCAACCTTTTGAGATGAATCCAGCGACGTCTTGAAGGCAACATTGTTCAATAGTTCCGGCGATATCGAGACATCGTCCCATACAAAGTCCTGTAGGTACAGCCATATGTCTGGTACTACGCTCATCTCCTCTACGGAACCAACACTTACCTCTGAAATATATATAGGAGAATCTATCACGACTTTGCGACAGAGACTGGGGAATCTAATCTGCATGTGAAAGATTTGAATGTTGCAAATCTTTTGCACAAGGATGAGTTTCCCCAGTCTGTCACAATGTCGTGATAGATTATTTTTCTAACTCAGCTTATCTAATTAACATTATAATGATTTCATTACAAGAACTCCATGATCAGAAGCAAAACGCATGGCAAGCTAACGATGACATAACAATACCTTGTCTCACACTCCTGACTATAACTTTTGTTAGAGGCAGTAGAAACTTGTAACCAGAGAAATAATAAATAATCAAAATGAATCAATTGAATAACAAGTGAAATTTATCATTAAAATAAACATTTAGTGGCAGGAAACGGCACTAGCCATTCAGATACAAGTAAGGTTTCAGCTAATGGTAATTAATCTCCTTAAATAAGGCCAATTAAAGAGACCATGTATCACATTTAACCATGGGTTTACCATTAGATTTACAGCCGGAGAGATTTCAAAGTCATTGCCTTTGCCAAAGTCCACGGGAATAGAGCTGCTGGCTGAGAGTTCTCTATTGATGAAAGCAACGCCTGGGCATGACAGAAGCTGAAAGACCGTCTAAAGAAGATACCAATATCCAAGAGAGCCAAACGGGGACAACAAACACAGTATCCAGAGCTAGAGAGGGAGGTGGCTGAGTGGGGGATGGACGACTGACACCAGGGCTTCAAAGTCTCCATCACAGAGATCAGACTGAAAGCCAAACTTATCGCTCAACATGCTCAACGCTGAAAGCTTACTTGTTTTAAAGCTAGTTTCAAAATTGGTCATATAGCTTCATTTGCTACATTTAATTTAGCATGTCTATAAGGCATTAATTTTTCCAGCGACTGCCTTTAAAATATGAAGAAAAGGTAGACGTCTAGTTCCAGCATTTCAATATCCGCCAAAGTAAGCGTCATTCAATATACATGTAACTATAACTTGAGTCAGATTGGGAATGCAGACCAAATCTTACTGACGTATGATCTCCATGGAAATGAATGGGATCAAGACTTTCAATGTGCGAACAAAAGGCAACAAGAGGAATCACTTTACAGTAATGCTTGTATGCAAAGTGGATAGTGGGGAAACTCCCTCCATATATCATCTTCAAAAGAAAGAAACTACTCAAAGAGAAGTTCCCTGATGTGCGAGACTGCCAGCACAAGCAGATGGATGGAAGACAACATTACCAAGGACTGCTTCAAGACTGTTTGGACCAAAAGACTCGGCAGACCAATACTCTAGGATGCTTATTATTGCAACATAACAGAGGTTACAAAATGCCAACTCCGTCATGCAAAGAGCACACTCAGTATCATCCCCGGAGGAATGACCAGCATGCTACAGTCACTCAATGTAAGCAGAAACGAAGTAAAGAAGACGGCGCTACTTCAGAAGTGGAACCACCAGATGATCGGAGGTACTCACTCCTACACACCAAGCGGCAAACGACGTAAGCCTGACCTGTCCCTCATCAGCCAGTGGGTACTCAATGGCTGGAACAACTTGGACCCAGCAATGATCGTTATGCTGAAAATCTAACTCAACAGATGGGTTAAAGAGAAGAGGACAATTCACTCTTGAATGACAAAGTAGATACAAAACTTGCTGACGCTCCTGTCATTAGGGACAACGAATCTGACGATGGCCAGAATGAAAATGGTGTCGAAATGAGGACTAACCTAGAATGGGCAAGAAAGATAACCTTGATTTGTCTGATCAATACAGAGTTGTTGAACTCTTAGAACAAGGCAAACCGAAAAGGTTGCAAAGAGTGTTGGGTGTTTGTAGTCTCAAGTTTCCCATACTTCCCACTCCGAAGATGCAGTACATACCGAATATGAAGCTAATTTGAACCCCTATCATAAAAGCCATGGATCAGGAAAGGCACCAGAAGTAGAGAGCACCCTTACCAAATGTTTGAACAACGCAAAGTTCCGAGATATTCCACTCAACTGTACCATACTTGCTGAGAAGTCCAACTCACTAGCCAAGCTTTTTCACAATGATGATTTCAAGGTAACAAATAGATGGCTGTCCAGTTAGAAGAAGCGTAACAACAAAGGATATAACGCTTACATGGAGAATCCAAAGATGCAGACAAAAATGCAGCAAAACACGGGTTGAACAATGTACTGCTATCACTACTCAAGGACATCTCACTAGGCCACATATACAATGCAGATACTTCCATACCTTACCAAAGAGGACTCTGAGATAAACATCAGTGGTGGATCCAAATTCAGAAGAGAAGATTACTGCACTTGTCACCACCAGCATGTCCGGAACCAAAAAGAAAAGACAACTAATCAACGGAAAGAGCAAGAATCCACAACGCATCATGGAAAAGAAGTCCTCACCATCCTCCTATAAGTCCAGTAAGAATGCATGGATGACTGCAGACATATTCACCAACTGGCTATGTGCTCTAAACCGAGAGATGGCCCTGCAGAACAGACAGATAAACCTACTCGTCGACAACTGCACCGCCCACCCAAAGAATGTAGCTGATAGGCATGTCATGATGAAGTTCTACCTCTTAACACCATTTCCATGATCCCGTCATATGAACATGGTGTTACACGCAACTTGAAAAACTACTACTGAAATGAGGTTGTATGCAAGGCCATTCACCGACATTGACACCACAGACTTCACAGCCAATTACCAAGCTTGCCGTCTGACTCTACTTAATGCTTTTCATCTACTCAGTAAGACCTAGAAAAGTGTGACACAGACAACGCTACCAAACTTATTTAGGAAAGACGGTTTCCGTGTCACTACAGACATTACCCCAGACCAATCTGAACTAGACTATTATATAAAGACACAAGGGACTCAAACACATTCAACGACTACAACTGCCATGACAATGACTTAACGACTCACAGCCTACCAACAGACGAAGAAATATGTGCCAACCATGCACCTACCAAACAACCAACCCTAAATGAAAACAGCGATGATAAGGACTCCCTTCCAGAGATCATACTACCCGTAACTAACAGCAAAGCAAGTCATTATCTCAAAGAACTGAGACATGAGGAGTGTCCGACACCAAACTTCCATCTCATCTACCAGTTTGAAGATCTCATTCAGTAAGAAACCCATGCCAACAAGTGACAGTCAAAGATCACAGAATTTGTACAGTGGATACCATGAAAAATCAACAATAATGCTAAAAACTGTAACTTTGTGCCAAAACTTTATATTCATATGTAATGCTTATTTTACACGACATATCTAAGCGTTTTTTTTTTATTCGTATGCATCAGATGTTTTGTACATAATGTTTTCATTATAAAATAATTTTTAATTTTCCTTTTTATATTTATTCTATTTAGAATTATACATGTATTTGTATCAAGATTTAATTTTGTTTTTTCTTCTAATTGTTTTTTTATTTTGGGATCAATAACAAAGAGGCCTCTGATTGGTCTACATGTATTATTGTCAAGTACATGGAGACGGAAATAAAGTAGACATTTATTTAATTTTGAATTGACTTGACAAACAAACAAGTCAAAAAATCAGAATCCTCTGTATTTGTGCTGGGCTTAATTCTGTCTAGTTTCATGAAAGTGCAGATATATGTGCCAACATTATTAATGTTCGAGGATTGTCCCACAAAAACTGTGTACATTGCCATTTAACAAATTACAAGGCAATGAAATAACTTTATCTTTACAAAGAGATCATACGTGATATTTGAAGAATTTACGTAATAAAGTAATAAAAATATGACAAATATTAAACACATGGAAGCACCTGTTGGCACAAGCTTGTTAACTTCATGTAACATTTTCATGATGTAACCTCATTCTTTCTCAAAATACATTTCTCATGAACGATGCATCTTCTGTGGCATGTTTCTAATTCAGTAAATACTTCCTCAACCAGTCTTTATCTGATGACATGTTACAGGCCACTACCGCATTATGGATATTTTCGTAACTTGTGAATTTTATCCCAGGAATGTGGTATTTCAGTACTAGGAAATATGCGAATGTGAAGTCCTGATGTCTGGGAGTAAGTAAGAAGGATGCTGTGATTGCTGAAAGCCATGGAGGACAACTTGAAGGTCAGTATGTGCTGCTGTGTGAGATGGGGTGTTGTCATGGTGAGAAACGATATTTTCCATATCGTTTCCATGTCATTTGCCGTGTCTCAGGTCCCTTCTTTTGTGTAGCATGTATGAGATCACAACCCACGACCTACAAATTAAAATAATAACCTACATGTATGTCGGGCCAAAATCTATAATTGATATCAAAAGGCAAAGGAATTCTTATTGTTGCATATTTAATGAAATCGTATGTTATAATTTTTTATTTTTACTAATATGAGAAATCATAAAATAACGTACCTTACATTAATTACTGGATTGGCTCTTGCATTCAACCCACATTTCATCCATCGTTATGATTTTGTGAAGAAAATGTGGATCCTTGTGGTAGCGCAACAAAGACTATCAAAAAGCGACGACTTGTTTATTTGCTTTCTGCATCTGTAAGTCATGGTATCCATCTTGCAGACATATACATGTATAACCATGTGCAGGACATCAGAAAGTATCAGCTGCCCTGCACTTTTACTGATCTGCTCCTTTCAGCATCTTCCTGGACAGTTTGACTCTGATTTTTGTCAATGACGCTTTAAACTTTCTTCACCTTCAATGTCCTCTCTTCAAATCATCGGTCCAATGTTACGTAAATTGTCTGTGTCATTCATAAACCAATATCTGGCTTACTGTTCTGAAATAAGCTATTGTTTCCATTTCATGCTTAATCTACATACATGAAGGTATTCATCCACTATGTAAGCAATATTTGATCCAGGGTGCCTTATGAGCTGCAAAAAGGTCTGACATCGCCATTTTTCAAATTTTCGTTTACAAGTCCTCTTAAAATAACGTTATAATTTTGGTAATCTTGATGTCACAACAGTAAAATTTTGATGTTGTACACACCAAACAGTCCTTAATTAATGGAGGTATATTTTTTCTGCACATCAAGCAAACATAGACAAATTATAGCAGATCTTCATTTATGAAGTTACCTTTCGCATGTGCACTGCTAAATGCTACCCATGTGTAATATCCATGCTATATTTTCAAAAATATTTTATCATTTCAGACAAAAAAATAATAATTGATAATAATGTCAAATAATTAACCCTTCCGATTGCGGGAAAAAAATGCAAAATTTCGTGACGTCACAATGCTTTTACCATGTGTTTACCTCGGACAAACAAGCTTCGAACCTCGGTCAAACATTGAAATTGCATTGTGACGTCATGGAATTTCTCAAATTTTTCCCGCGTTCGGAAGGGTCAATTGATCCTGTTATTTTAATTATGCAACCCGGCAGTTATAGCCAGAGTTATGTTAAAACAAAGTACACAATTTTTAGGGACAACCTTCATAATTACTTTTTCATAGACATCTATTATTCAATTATAACACTTGGCCTTTTAGCCTTATTCACATGTCGAGCAGTGACAGTAGACCAACAGATGGATATTGCCAAGAAATTCGGCTGTACACAGGCCCCTGTCTCCAAGAAAAGGGATTCTATCCTCAACAAATACCAGTCCAATTCAAACCCAGACAAGCAGAGACACCTGATCTTCAAGGCAGCTGATGTCGAGGAAGCCCTGACCAAGTGGGTCACAGGGGCCCGCTACAGAGACATTCAGCTATGCGGTCTTAACATGGCAGAGAAGGCAGTTGACCTGGCTAATGCTAGGTTTACACTTAGCCACGATGTCTATAACTTGATAGAGAACGTGAGAGAGCATCAGAGAGTGTGGTGTTGAGTCACCATGATCGTCAGAGACATTGTTAAGAAATAAAGCGTGAAAGTTCATCATGGTAATCGTAATGGAGCATAATAAAGCATGGTGCTCCACGATTTTGCTCAATAGTGGACATCGTATATGTGTAAGTGTAAACCTAGCATAAGCACTTGAAGAAGCCTGACTTCCCCGCAACCAATAGTTGGCTACAGAGATGGATATTGCGGAACAACATCAGATTCAAGAGGATGCAAGGAGAAAAGAAGGATGAGAGCAGTCACTTATTGGAAGGATAGCACATTGCCAACATTCCTCAAATCCTACCAACAAGACGACATCTACAATGGGCATCTACTTTTGGACATAACCAGACAGGACAATGACTTTTAAAACAGACGACATTGGCATATCCAAGAAATCTTAGGAGGGTGATAGTACTCATATGCACCAACATGACCAGAACTGATAAACAAAAAGTGCTGATGATCGGCAAGCTGTTTCCGAGGGATAAAGCCTGCCTGTCACCAATGATGTGCATAAGTACAATACATATCCCTGCTTTGATGTACACCAGTAACAGCAATGTGTGGCTGACAACAGAGATTTTTCAAAACTGACTCAGAGAATTCAAAAGGGACATGGCTAGGCAGAAGCGCAGTATTCTTCTGTTCGTTGACAATTGCTCCATTCACCCGAAAGGTTCTGCAGATTGCCTGTCAACATCAAATGCATACATGTGAACCTCCCGGCGGGAGGACGAAATCTCCCGACGAAACGAGGACCCTCCCGATGAAAAATAGTCCTCCCGATTCCTCCCGACGAAACAGAATCCTCCCGACGAAAACGAAAAATCCTCCAGATTTCTCCAGATGAAATGCAAAATCCCCATTTGTGTATTACGTTACGCATTACGCCGTCTGTAGTTACCAGACAATCAATTTAATAAGTGCTAATTATACAGGTGACAGGTATATTGCTGGAAAAACAAAGCAATTAGCGTCGCGTTCTCTTCACCGCCACGGGTACTCGACTTCCCCTGGGGACGTTATACCCAGTACATCTTAACACGGGTCGTCAAATTCACGTACCAAATTGATGTACAATCTTCTTGATGCCGTAAATTAATATTATATTTATATATAACACGAAAAAGTGAGGAAATGCAGTAAAAGTTCGCTGATAAATAAATAAATGCGTAGGAAAAACGACGTCATGTAATTCATGTACTCTGTATATGCGTGTATAACCTGAGGCAGATAATGGCCGTCTCGTTTATTATTCTCCTAACAATGGGATTTAAATCTGATGAGTGGTCAGTTTAACATACATGTGAACCTCCCGGCGGGAGGACGAAATCTCCCGACGAAACGAGGACCCTCCCGATGAAAAATAGTCCTCCCGATTCCTCCCGACGAAACAGAATCCTCCCGACGAAAACGAAAAATCCTCCAGATTTCTCCAGATGAAATGCAAAATCCCCATTTGTGTATTACGTTACGCATTACGCCGTCTGTAGTTACCAGACAATCAATTTAATAAGTGCTAATTATACAGGTGACAGGTATATTGCTGGAAAAACAAAGCAATTAGCGTCGCGTTCTCTTCACCGCCACGGGTACTCGACTTCCCCTGGGGACGTTATACCCAGTACATCTTAACACGGGTCGTCAAATTCACGTACCAAATTGATGTACAATCTTCTTGATGCCGTAAATTAATATTATATTTATATATAACACGAAAAAGTGAGGAAATGCAGTAAAAGTTCGCTGATAAATAAATAAATGCGTAGGAAAAACGACGTCATGTAATTCACGTACTCTGTATATGCGTGTATAACCTGAGGCAGATAATGGCCGTCTCGTTTATTATTCTCCTAACAATGGGATTTAAATCTGATGAGTGGTCAGTTTAAACCCCATGAAGAGCAGTTATTGATTTTCTGTACAGGTGTACTCAAGTAGCAGAAGCAAGGTAAAAGAAATCAACCGTATTATCAACGGACGTCATTGAGACAACTCTCGGAACTCCGAATTGTTTTTGTTGTTGTATGAGAGCGGAATCTGTCCTTGTTGAAAAGCGAGTTGAGAAAATTCGTCCGTAGATTAAAAAAAAGGGGGGGAGGGGTCCGAATACCGATAAATCCTCCCTATGAAAAATTAAAAACCTCCCGACGAGAGGCCAAATCTCCAGATGAAAATTGAAAATCCTCCAGATTTGTGGAGGCAAAAGGTTCACATGTATGGTTTAAACCCCATGAAGAGCAGTTATTGATTTTCTGTACAGGTGTACTCAAGTAGCAGAAGCAAGGTAAAAGAAATCAACCGTATTATCAACGGACGTCATTGAGACAACTCTCGGAACTCCGAATTGTTTTTGTTGTTGTATGAGAGCGGAATCTGTCCTTGTTGAAAAGCGAGTTGAGAAAATTCATCCGTAGATTAAAAAAAAGGGGGGGAGGGGTCCGAATACCGATAAATCCTCCCTATGAAAAATTAAAAACCTCCCGACGAGAGGCCAAATCTCCAGATGAAAATTGAAAATCCTCCAGATTTGTGGAGGCAAAAGGTTCACATGTATGCAAATGTGGAATTCCTCCCACCAAACACTACATTGTTAATCCAGTCATGTGACCAGGGGATAATCCACAACTTGAAATTTTACTACCGTAGTGAGGTGATCCAGTGAATCATAGGGAACATTGATGATGCAGAGATGACAGCCAACAAACTCACTAGGAAGTTGACGCTCTTAGATGCAGTACATTTACACCGTTGAGCCTAGCATTCTGTGAAGGCTTCCAAAGTGATGAGCAGCTACAGAACAGCAGGATTTGTGGCCCCTGACCAGCATGAACAACATGAAGATGAAGGTGAGGCTGTACCACCTGTACAGCCGTTCTGACGAAGAAAACTGCTCCTAAATCCAACAAACTGCCACAAATGTCAATTCTGAGGATGGAGAAGACTGCACTCCCATCGAGCTCCCTGTATCAGCCACTGAAGCACATGCCGCCCAAACTATTTTAACTTAGGGTACTTCTTAATGTCTTTTAACTTAAATTTATGCAATTTAATTTAACATTATCAAATTTACTTTCCCCTCATCTATAAATAGAAAGAGACTAAATTCATGCTCCACTGCACTTCTGCAACAAGTGAAGGCCATTATCTCCTAATTGTTAAAAAACAACACCCAAAAGGATAGATTGGGATTACCTGTTAAACAGGTATTGAAAGTAGATATTTTGTTTACCATTTTCCAGTGATCTCATCATGCCATAGTATTGAATAAGGCCATGTAAAATTAATTCTATGTTTCTCAGATAATTGGGTCTAATTCCCTCCCCCCCCCCCCCCCCCCCCGTTTTTCTTCATAGAAAACTGTCTTTGAACCATCAGTCAAAATAATGGTACATGTACATTAAAATTTATGCCTTTCTCCTGTAAATAAGTTGATTTTTTGAAAAAGTAAAATAGCCTATTCCTTCTGAGAATGGGGAGACGTAGCTCATCTGTCTGAATGGAAGAAGCTATTAGATACAAATACAGGAAGTATGACATGTTTTGATTGCCGTGAGTACATTAGTAGAATCGCGTAAGAGACTTGACGGGTATTACTTGCTCAAACCTTATTTAAACCCAGTTCAAATTAAATAAGACCCCTCACCTCCTCGGATGGATCCGTTCATATGGTCAAAAATGTGGACGATAGCATATATCCTCGGAAGTCTGGATGAAGCGGAATCTTTAAAAATCGAAAGAAGTGTTATATATAACCATCGTCTGATAAGATAATGTACACGGGTACAATATACATTATTTTATTCATAGATTTAAGGATTTAACTTCGTGTCTCTTGCGTTCGTCGGCGGTCCTTGCTTATACTTTTTACAACGTGAATGTCATTATTAATAGATTCGGAAGTATTACAATGGACACTTGCTATTGTTCGGCATAGGTATTTACATATGCTGTAGAGATCAATAAAGAAAACTATACAAACGTTCTAATACATGTAATACTCGATGTATTAAATGTCCGCGACACGTGTCGGCACGTTGTTAGTATATCCTATACAATTCCCTTTAAACGACGCGTGGATAAAGTCTTTACCCGTAACGTAAATACGGAACGCGCCGTGATTTATACGGGCTTTTAAAAGTATTTATTCATCGGGTACTGTTTGGACGATTTTACAGGACAATAAATATGTTCAATGAAATAAATGGATATTTCGTTTTTAATCGACGATCAAGAATGAGACACGGCGGATATTTTTTTCTGAAGTTGCAATAAAAACGTCTCATCGGCTGCAAATTATAGCGCGCGGCGGTGTCTGAGAAACATAGATTTTATTTTACATGGCCTAAAATTTGCTTTTATTATTCTCCCTACCTTTTCTTTTTGGATCAGTAACAAAGAAGCCTCTAATTGGTCTATTAGAGTCATGTGACAGGACAGAATCAGCCAATAGGGCCAGCTGTGACGAGTTCTGGAAGTTCTGTCTGACAAAGCTGCTGATATTGGCCAGTTCTTTGTCAGTCCTAGCTGTTACAGGCACTACCATTGGATAAATATCCTCTGAAAGTAGAATTAAGGCAGACAAGTGTTGGTACTTTTTTAATTTTTATTCTACACTGTATGTCAACTTACTTTAGCACAACCACATTAACAAAAACATGCAAAAATAGTTGCCAGAGTCACCTAATGCTCGACTGCATAGCATAATATCTCTCATGACAGCCAATTTATTTAAACTCCCTTTCTCAGGCAACAACATATATCAAGTCACATAAAAAAATTAAACTCTACTTTGCTCAATATTGCCAATTTAAAGCAAAATCATTGAAGCAGAAAAAGTAGGTCAAGGTCAGATTTCAATAGTCTAACCCAAGATGCATCCAATATGCAAGTCTGGTGCATGTACCACTTATAGTTTGCTCAATATTGGCAATTTAAAGCAAAATCACTGAAGCAGAAAAAGTAGATCAAGGTCAGATTTCAATAGTCAAACCCAAGATGCATTCACTATGCAAGTCTGGTGCATGTAGCACTTATAGTTAGCTCAATATTGCCAATTTAAAGCAAAATCACTGAAGCGGAAAAAGTAGGTCAAGGTCATATTTCAATAGTCTAACCCAAGATGCATCCAATATGCAAGTCTGGTGCATGTAGCACTTATAGTACCGTGACCAAACCTAAAAAAGTGCTCTATTTTAGGAGTTTAATGTCCACTCCTAGTGCAAGGCTATATTTGGTATCAAATGAAAGGTTATGGTCTAAGGTTTACGATTTGACATGTCGTCAAAACTTTTACGGGTGCCTACTACGTCAAATTTGACGTTGAAATGACGTAATAAAAATGGTGGAAAATTCTCATATTTTGAACGCTAATGTAAGTCTTTCTTCAAATTTGCTGAAATGAGACAATTTCGCCTGTAGAATCGAAACATCCTACCGATTCGTAGTTTAGAAGCCGTTTAAAGTAATTTTCATTCACACTCGAAGACAATTTCTGAACAATTCTACAATTTTATCGAGCATCTTTTGACAGCACTTTACTTCTGAATTTTGATTTCGAATACTTTATGTTCTTGAGTATTTTTAATGTTCATTGTTTTAATATTGATATGTTTCGATGGTACTTTAGCCCTTTTTTATCAATATATCAACAAATATTTCTTCCAACTATGAGAAAACGCTTAATTGGTCCTTTCAATCCACCTGCAATAGCGATCAATAGAGATTAGTAGTGTATGCTTGTCATGCATTCTTTCGTTGTTAATACGTCTTCATGTATGATGTCAATTTGTGCATACCTTTTGATCCTTCGAAACCTATCTTGTTTTCAGACAAAAAAAAACAGGTTTCAAAGAAATTTCCATTGGAAAAATAAGGGTTTATTTTGTTGCATAAAAGGCCTTTTTGGGTGAAAAACATGGTTTTAAAGGAAATATCACAGAAAATAGGAAGCAATGAATATATATGTATCATTTGTATTAATCGTAAAATAAAAAAAATTGAAAGACGCGATTTAAAAAAAAGTTTGAATGCTCTTTCGAATAATGAAAAAAATACTTTCTAACTCCTAGGTAAAGTTGCAATTTGGTCTCAAAAAGTTTGATTTTTGTGAAAAATTGGCAATGCATAAATCTGTCAAAAGGACAATAGCCATGAACGGCAAAATTGGTCTATTTTGCCATAACGCTTACCTTTGATTTTTACTTTGATAATACTAAATTTCTTAACCTTAGAGGACTTTACGCCGTGATAAAGTAAAATACATTCATGTTAAATGGAGTATAGTTTATTATTTGCGACGTCATTTGACGTCATTTTTTACGTAAGGCACTGCATTCTGCCGTTGTTTGTGTAAGTACAGTGCATTGATCAGTATCAATTTACCAAAAGAAATGAAAATACATATTGCTACATTGAGGAAGTGAGTGAAATATTTATTTGTTTGAAGAATTAAAGCATGTTCAATAAATCTACATAGATGCAGAACACAGTTGACGTGTCGTCTGTTACGTTTTGTCGACATGTCGTATTAGATTTGATTCAAATCAGGATAAAAGGGCGTTATAAACCACTAGCAGTTGAAAGAATAAACAAATACATTGGGCGGATCCAGAATTTTTTCAAAGGTTGAAGAGGTGTTTGAAGACTTTACATATTTTAGGAAGAGGGAAGATGATTTCATATTATACGCAAAATGTATCAATTTGCCTTATATCGCAATAATATTGCATATTATTTCGGAAGCATTGCATTATTTTGCAATAATATGCCGTTACATTTTGCAATATAATTGCGTTATTATCTTAATAATATTGCGTCATTTTGCTATAATGATTGATAATTTCATTCTGCTAAGATTATGCGTTATTTCGCAATTCTTTTACGTTATTTCTCGGAGGTATTGCATTTTATCGCTATGTCGCAATAGATATGCATTATAGTTAGGCGTTTTATGAATGGTTGTCATCATCAACAAACTGGAAATACTACCTGATGTGTACTTCAATATGTACATCGAGACAGTAAACGAATTTGACAAGTTTCCATGGAGCGGTTGCGACAAGTGTTACATGCAATCAGGACGATGACTCTCCCCCCCCCCCCCTTCCCCGGGCACCTGATCTCACTTCGGAATGCTATTCATTCCGAAGTTTGCAACCGTTACTATGGGAATTCTAATGAATTTGCCTTGCCTTCTCGACTTTGAGACTGAATAACTGATAATTACTTCTACGGAATTGAAGCGACGGGTGTTGCATGCAAGCAGGAGATGCTTACTCTTCCTGGGCACCTGGTCTCACTCTCATATCGGGAGTTCGCTTCTTTTCATATGGTGGAGGTTTTTGTTTTTGTTTGCTTTGGTTCCTGTTTTATCCTGATTTTGTATGCCTTTGGTTTCTGATTTTCTGAATTATCGATTTTGTACTGTAGACAGGGATATGGTCATTATCCATATTTGTCATCTTAAATGTTTATTGCAATTATATTTATATAATAAATACTGACTACTATTTCGGCATAGTGAACACTAAACCTAACACTATTGTTATTATTATGCTGACTGTTTTTGATAGTGTATTCCCTTCATAGAAAACGTTTTCAAGATATATGTTATGAACATTGATTGTACGAGTTACCTCTCTTTCAAAAAAACCTTGTGCATATTCTGGATTTACCCCTGTTTGACTGTAAAAGATCTATAGTGTGGTCGATTAGTACAGGCATTATTTAGCAAGAAAAATATAGCAACATAAATTTGGCATTAATTTTAAAGGAAAAAATAAATATTTAGGAACATTTGCTTGGGTATGCAAACAAATTTAATTAAATATCTTGTATGAAAATGACATGTCTGTATATATAAACAGGTAAGCATCATTTACGTTAAGAACACTACTGTGGAAAGACAGGGGTGCACTATTAGGGTGATAGTGCACACCAAGGAAGGTGATAGTGTACACCTTAACCGTTCTCTGTCACAATATGGTAGAGTAGAACCTATCACAGAAGAAATTCACTGGAAGCATAATAATGCGTGATATTGCAAGAATAGTGCGCTATTTCGCAGTACTGTTTCGAAATTGTTCAGACGTATTGCATAAGATCACTATGTTTTGCGAATCTATAATATTATTGCTATATATAACACAATACTGTTGTGAAATAACGCAATATTATATTACAATATCCTTGCTATATACACAATATTATTGCAACTTTATTGCAATATAATACAATTCTGTTGCGATAAGATTGCATTATTAGGCAATAGAATTGCACTCTTACGCATTTCCATCGCGCTAAAACTCAATATTGTTGCGTTACAACGCAAAATTATTGCAATAAAGTGCAATTTTATTGCGATAGTTTTGTGTTATTATGCAATAAAATTGCGCTATAACGCAATATCAATGCGACATAACACAACCTTATTGCAATATAATGCAATATTATTGCGATAAAATAGCGTTTTGCAATATAATTGCAGTAAAACGCAATACCATTGTAATATAACGCGATTCTATTGCGATATAAAGTAATACTTTTTCGAAATAAAGCAACACGTTTATGATATTACACAATATCATTTCGATTTGACTAAATACAGTTGCAAAATAACGCAAAACTATTGCGAAATAGCGTAAAATTATTGCAAAATTATTGCAAAACAACGCAATAAATAATTGTTATTTTCAATGAAGCAAACGGGCTTTGGTGAATTTAAAGTAATCCCCCCGAAATGTTATTTTTGCATGGAAAATGAACATTTTGTGCCCCCAAGAATTTTTATTTTGTGTTTTAATGTGCCAATATAAATCAATATATGATGCCCGAATTACATAAGAAATAAGTGTGAAATTTCAACAACATATCACTTAGATTTGGTACATCTTAGGTTTTCGGTAAGTAGGTCGAGCATATGTAAAGGAACGGGAGGGGAGAAACAGATATGATGGGAAGGTATATTACCCACCAAAGTAATGGCAGGAAATGACTCAATTTAACGTATACTCAACAAAATTTCCGACTCCTTTCTCTCGCAAAAATACAAGATAAATCTCTGGTTTTCATTTCATTTATTTCATCTCCTAGAGAGGGAAAAATTCTAGACACTATGTACTCCTAAATTCTTGAAAATCATCGGCTATCTTCGCTTGCCAGCATATGTATATGCTTAAAATGTTAAAAAAAGAAGAAAACACACCATTATGCGTTAGCTTTTTTAATCCTCTAAATCCCATCACGACCCACTTAAACACTCTGGATCCGCCTATGTCAACTGAGTTTTGAGCATGTGTTCAGAGACTGCAGGATGTCTACAGCCAACCTGTGTTTCCGACGTAAAGTTTGAATAATAATTTCTTGCTCATTCATTTAATTTTTTTTCTCATTTAGAAAAAATATTACTATATTTTCCAAAAATCTCCAGCCTCGCTTTGCCCGCCGGATCACATAGCATTGAATGTTGATTGTTCTACTAGAAATGACTGAATTGTACCAAATGTAATAGTATCATACAAATATATTGTACAAATGTACACTTTATTTCTTCAAAATTTCCTGCTTGCTGCGCCCATCGCCAGAAAGTATCCAAGAAGAAAAATTCCTAAAAGTTAATTGAAAAATATAATACAATAGCCCTATCGAACCCCCCCCCCCCCCCCTCTCTTAAAATATTTTAAAAGTCTTAAAATTCCTCCTTTTAAAAACTCTCTATCCGCCTACGGCAACAAAATTAAGTCGGTGTTCAGAAAGGTATTGTTTCAAGGATCCTGGAATATTAATATGAAATATGAAAGCTCACTTTTTGACAATCAATATTTATTAGGGTCGTCAACGAGTACCCGGTTAACCGGTTAACCGTCGAACGAACCGAGTATCGGTTAGTAAAATTAATACTCGGGTACTCGGTAAAAAAATAAAATATAAGCAAAATGTAGCCGACATTAAAATCCGCTCTGTTTGATTGTTTGTCTTGTTTGTATTGCGCGACGGAACACTGTTTTGACAAGTAATCAATAATTACGGGTATGTCTTCAACTGCCCCGGGGTTTTATAGATCGATTGTTTGCACGTGCCACTGAATAGGTGTTTACATATAACCAGGGACGTGAGTATATAGTGTCCCTGTCATAACTGCATTGTTGTAAATAGAGGTTTTGTTATTTTAAGCTAAATTGGATTATAAAAATGCCGCCTCCAACGTCAAAGGCTTGGAATTACTTTAAAAGGACGGCGGACAGTAAAACTGTGATGTGTAAATTATGTGAGACAGATCTGACTTATACTGGGAGAACTACGAATACCCCTGTTGTCGCTTCTTTCCTGGATCCGCGTCACAAACATTTGTCTTATATGTCGGCTGCGCAGAGACAAAGTATTGAGGAGACAATCGAGTCTCTATTGGAAGAAGTCCCGTTAAAGCCTGCTGCATCGAATGCACTTTGTGCTCCGAAGAAACCGAAGGTTCAGCGCGTGTTGGACTTTTTAATTGACAACAATGAGAGCTCGTCTGAATCTGAAGTCGCTATGTACAAACGGGATCACGTCGATTCAGAGGTCGACCCACTAGAGTGGTGGAAAACGTACTCCTCAAAATATCCTCGGTTGTCTGTGCTGGCACACCGTTATTTGGCTGTACCCGGCACATCAGTGCCATCAGAGAGAATCTTCTCGACAGCTGGACTTATCCTAACAAAACTACGCAATCGACTTTCGCCTTCCTGTGTCGACAAAATTATTTTCCTTAACAAAAATAAACTTTCTGAGTGAGAAAGTTCAAAATGTGTTCCATTTTCCTGCTTGTTTGCGAACTTTTGCTGAGACGCTTCTATAAATTACTGAATTTATCATTGCACTGTTTGTACTTCAAATGAATTGCACTTTCTAAATTAAATTTCATTTGCACCTTTGGATATGGTTTCCGTTTGTCAGAGTGAAGGCACGTACGTAACTTACTTGAGATTTGATGTAGGGGGCCTTGTGTCAGATATGCTGCTTTTAGCCACGGTTTTCATTAAGACGTTTACACAAATTAATTTAAAGCCGCACGAATTCATACGAAAACCATGGATAAAATTTCATGCCTGGCGTCGGGCCCCATGCATTGTACATAAGTGTGGAAAAACTTCTATTGATACGAGTAACCGGGTACTCGATCGGAAGAAGTACCGATTAACGGGTTAGTGAAAAATGTCCGATTTGACAACCCTAATATTTATGTTTAATTATAGTTTTAAAGACACTGTTTAACACATGTCTATGGCAGATACAGTGGAAAATGGACAAAATAGGTTGTCAACAGACCGGTAATTGATTTGCAAATCTTCCAGATTTGTGCATTTATGTATTTTGCGTATACACGGTTTTGTTTTAAGTACCTTAATAACATATTTATAGATTTTATGACGTCACTGATACACTAAAAGCCATCAAATATTTTTAAAAAATTAAGATTCTTTGATTTCATGCGATTTTGTCCAAAAACAAGTTTTTGCTTGCTTATTTCAATTGAATTAAACACTTTTAAAGTCTCTTAGAGACATAAAGTAAGATAAACGCAATTTGACCCCTATGACCTTTGACCTCTAAATAAACAATGAAGGCACCCCAGAATATTTTGACGACATCTCAATTTTGAAAGTTGAGACTCTCTAGTTTCATTTGTTATACAATTTAGCCTTGCACTAAGAATGGAAATTAAATCTTATTTTTTAGGCTCTTGGTCACCCAACTATTATACTTTTCTCAATATTGGCTTTTAAAGGTAAAATAATTCAAGCTGAAAAAGAAGGTCAAGGTCATTTTATGAAAGTTTGATCAAAGATACATCCAATATGCAAGTTTGGTACATGTAGCACTTATACTTTGCTCAATATTGGCTTTTAAAGGCAAAATCATTCAAGCGGAAAAAAGTAGGTCAAGGTCATTTTTTGAAAGTTTGATCAAAGATACATCCAATATGTAAGTTTGGTACATGTAGCACTTATACTTTGCTCAATATTGGCTTTTAAAGGCAAAATCATTCAAGCAGAAAAAAGTAGGTCAAGGTCATTTTATGAAAGTTTGATCAAAGATACATCCAATATGCAAGTTTGGTACCTGTAGCACTTATACTTTGCTCAATATTAGCTTTTAAAGGCAATATCATTCAAGCGGAAAAAAGTAGGTCAAGGTCATTTTTTGAAAGTTTGATCAAAGATACATCATATATGTAAGTTTGGTACATGTAGCACTTATACTTTGCTCAATATTGGCTTTTAAAGGCAAAATCATTCCAGCGGAAAAAAGTAGGTCAAGGTCATTTTTTGAAAGTTTGATCAAAGATACATCAAATATGTAAGTTTGGTACATGTAGCACTTATACTTTGCTCAATATTGGCTTTTAAAGACTTTATTGCTATCTTAACATTTACCTTATCATCTCAACATTTGCCTGATCATTTGAAATAATTTCAAAAATCCCAACCCCAGGGGCTATATCCTCATCTGGATATATTAAATGATGTATAATTAAACATTTGCAACAAAAAAAACCAACAGAATATGAATATAGGAAAGGTAAATGTGTAATCTTAACATTTACCTTATCATCTAGTTCGGACGACGCCGACGCAGACGCCGACGCGGACGCCGACGCCGGGGGTATTGCAATAGCTCTTTTGCACTAAAGTGCAGTCGAGCTAAAAATGAGACAGAGAAACAGAAGCCTAATCATAAATTAGAGTATGTATCTTTTTCCCATTATACACGTAAAGTATGTCAAGGGGGTAACCTCTTACAACCGAAGCATAAATTGGCATACAAAATGCATCAAAATAATGTATGTGTAATGCTATTTTTTTTTTTTTTTTGTAATGACACGTTTTGGGGGGGGGGGTTCAAAAATACTCCATACTCCATTTACATGTTATTAATTAGAGTAATAGATTTTAACATAGTCTTAAATTAGCGCACTCATACATATGTACATGTATCTGTGCTTACATTTACTTTACTAAAGTATGAATGATCCCCTAAAATAAGTACACATACAGTATTATATGTTTGTCAGAAAATTACTTGCACATGTACTTGTGCGTAAATACAAATGTATAAGAAACATGTATTATAAGCTTGCAAATACATGTAATAAATTCCGTCACATATCAACAATGTATCAAGTATAGATCAATAAGTTTAAAATATTTCAAATGCAATGAATTAGTCTGATAAATTCTTGTAGGAAAGATATACCTTTCTTTGATGATTGGACATGTGGCTTCAAAATAAGATGTCCATTAGCCCCTCCAAATCCAAAGGAATTCAGCCCAATGTATCCATCTAATGCAACAGAACAAGAAAATATAGGTTTAAGTAAATCTATAGAGACTAATGGTCAAAGAGTAGTAGGTGATGAGTGCATATTAGCAGGAGAATTGAGGAAAAGAGAGAGCAAACTTTCTTTAGAGCATAAAAGAATATTGAAAAGAAAGAGAAGAGGAAGACCCTTAAAGGGTTGTAGCTCTTTGCTTTCGTACAGAAATCTCTCTTTTTACCTACAATTTACTGTGATATGTAAAGTTTTATAGGTTTCCATCCAATGCAAAAGCCCATGTTGTGACGCCCACTATTTTATTACAGACTAACTTTTAACGTTTATCGGCTAATTTTCGTGTCAGGTAAATTTCGTGTCGGGTAAATTTCGCGAAAATGACCCTAAAAAGGTAAGTCTTTTTTCGCTGAGCCTTACATTTGCTAATCTATTAACAAGATCACTGGTAAAGATCTCTATGTCCATTTTTTGTGATTTGATTATGCTAGAGAACTTAGCAAAAATTAGACACAAGCGAAAAATTCCCGATATACGGTATATATAAATAGATAGGTTGGTTCCAGAATATCCTCCCTACACATTGTTGCAGGTATTAAAACAAGGTCATACCTGGTAATTTGGTAGGTTTATTGACTATGACAACTTTCCCTTCCGCCACGGCTGTTAGTTTAGGATTGGTGGTGTTATAGTTAATCTGAGGGGGGATAACTCCATGCCTGGCTGCTAGGAGACACTTCATAAGGCTGGCAAGGGCTGAAACAGAGAACTAATATAAAGTCATACATAGAATATAATGATAAAGTAGAATGCACACTCAGTTTCCTTGTACAGGAACGTGTAAGATTAGATGCTATTTTTTGTGAATTAGGTATAACCTACCAGCAGTAGCTTCAGAGTGTCCCATATTAGCTTTGACAGATCCCACCAATAGAGGTTCTCTCCTCTCCTTACACAGTGACTCTGCTATAGCTGACACTTCCACAGGGTCTCCTGCCTGTAATAGAAGTAACAGATACTATTAGTTACACGGTTAGTTAGTGACCTGATACGGAAAAATACATGGTGTGAAAAGAAAACCCGTATCGGGCGAGGCGAAAGCCGAGCCCGATACGGGTTTTCTTTTCACACCATGTATTTTTCCGTATCAGGTCACTAACTAACCGTGTAACGAATTTATCACGCCGAAGACCTCTTACAGTATGTGTTGGGGTCTCTGTATCATACAATTCACGACGTCATAATAAACTACTCGCCCGATACGGATTTACAAGCCTGATACGGCTTTTTTCACGGCGTCATGTGACCATGATCTGACCAATCAGATTCCAACATTTTTGTCTGAGGCGTGATAAAAGTATTACTTCTAAGTAGAAATTGTACGACATACACGTATATGTAAACACTGTCTGGTATTCCCTCTTCCAAACCCTATTAATCTTAGGAAACATGACTGGCCTTCTATGTTTGACCCCTAAAATTATAAACTTTCCCTCTGGATAAATACATGTATCAGGGATTTTTTTGCCCCTTTTTGGGGCCGTTATTCGGCCCCATTCCCAATGAAAAATAGTATCTTTTTTTCTCAATTGTGACTCTAAAATTTCTCAATTTCATTCAGATGGAATTATCAGCGAAAATAGTGAAATTAACTGATTCAAAAGTAGCAAATTTACTGATTATTTGCCATACTGTTGTAAGCATAAGAAATTAAATCATATTTAAAAGAAAATTATATGATTAAACATTCAATTCTGAACTTTCGATTGTACAAACTGTTATTTTACTTTTATATTTAGTACATGTGTACTTCCCAAATATTCCCCAATGTCGTTAATTTTCCCAATTGCAAGGGCCCCAACCCCATTCCCAAATTACTGAATAAAATCACTGAATAACCATGTTTCCATATTTGGTTTGAATAGATTCGAAGTTCCTTCAATTTATAATTTGTGTATTGCATGTGCATGTGGGCTTTGCTATTGACCTCTCATCTATAAGTCTATTTCTACATCATTTTACTTTTCCTGCAACTTACTGATCCCAAAATCAATAGTTTCCTTACCCCTTTATGAATTTGAATTAGTTAGGTTGAAAAGTTATTGAATTTGCATCTGCGTCGGCACCATGGTCTGTTGGTAAGGGCGTCAGGCAAAGGTTGCTGGTTTGAGCCTCATTATGACCACAGTTCGGCCGACGTATACTTTTGTATGTTCTTTGTTAGTACTTATAAAAACATAGGGTAATCAAAGACTACATAGCTCGCCTATACAGGTATAGCTCGCCTATACAGGTTTTTGTCAGAAACCAGGTTAAAGTTTTTGAAAAGTAGGTCAAAGTCCAAGGTCAAAGTCTCAAATGATTTGTCTCATCACAAGGTATCTATATGTGAAATATCAAAGCCCTACCCCTTATAGTTCAAGAGATACATGTATAGACCAGGTTAAAGTTTTGTCTACGGACGACGACAAGGACAACGACGCCACCGCCAAGGGTATGGTATTAGCTCTCCAGACTTTTTCGTCTCGGCGAGCTAAAAATTGTCCTTGTCTGCATGTACTGTATACATGTCTGTGGCGTTTGAAAAAAAAAAAAGAATTTCCGTCTGAAAACACATGAATGCACCAATCATGAGAAAGGTGGGGGAGGGGTAGGGAGAAGATAGTGAGAAGATAGGGTGCACAAAGGTTTTTTCTTGGATCCCATCTAGACACGTACCTTAGTACCTGTACTATGGGCCTCCATATAAGCCACCTTATTCACATCTACTCCAGCTCTTTTATATAACATCTCTATCATCTCAGTCTGAGATTTGGCACTTGGAAATGTGATACCTATAGAATGCACAAAACAAATCTCTTTTTATTATGCAAATGAAAGTGTATGTACACGTGCATCTTTTTAAAAATTGACTATTTTATTTTGTCAACTCAAGAAAAACTATCATCCTGAACTTTTTGAGAATTCAAAGGAGAGAATGGAAAGAGCGAGGAGTGAAATTTACAGAAATATGCAAATACAACCATTTATTTTTTCTAATGTACATCACCGTGGGATCGAAACGTACTATGGTGTTGTGATTCCTTACATAGTTTTTTTGGTATTTTTTCATTTTCTAAATTAAACTTTACAAAACTGATAAGCCGTTGCAGAAGGGCAATTCCTAATAAATCAATCCATATCGTCCAGGAATATGAAAATTTCATAGTTTTTGCAAACACTTTAAAAGTTTGTCAAAGACAGAAAATATTTCCTTTTGACAAACTCTTGAAGTGTTTGCAAAAACTATAGACTTTTCAGATATATATACGATATGGACTTACTTATTAGGCATTGCCCTACTGCAACAATCTCATCAATTTTGTGCAGTATTACTTAAATGAAGAAATAAGCTCAAAATGCATCGAAGATGCAAAATGCCGAGTTGCAAAACTGAAATGTGTATGGTTTGTAACAACATTTTGTGGTCCTAAATGAAAATTTCTGGATCAAGAAATGGTCTTCTCTTTATTCTATATCAGTGTGCAATATATTTTCAAGGATACAGATTTTCCTGTGACCTTGATCTTTGACCTTTTGACCCAAAAATTAATGGCAAGTTTCATGATTATAGGTGCAATACAGGCTCAAAAATGGTCTGGAAACCGTTTTCAATTACCTAAGTCCTGTGACCTTGATCTTTGACCCATTGACCCCTAAATCAAAAGTGGTCATTTTCTATTCACTGGAAACATTTCTGGCAATTTACATGATTATAGGTGCAATACAGGCTCAAATTCATTCGGGAAACCATTTTTAATCATCTTAGTCCTGTGACCTTGACCTTTTAACCCAAAAATTGATAGTGGTCATCCTTGATCCATGGGAAACATTTCTGGCAAGCTTCATGATTATAATTGTAATACAGGCTGAAATATGGTCCGAAACCACTTTCAATCATCGGATTCCTGTGACCTTGACCTTTGGACCCCAAAATCAATAGGGGTCATTCTTGATTCATGGGAATCATTATTGGCAAGTTTCATGACTTTAGGTGCAATACAGGCTAAAATATGGCCAGGAAACCATTTTCAATCATCAGAGTCCTGTGACCTTGACCTTTACCTTTTGACCCCAAAATCAAAAGTGGTCATTTTCTATTCACAGGAAACATTTCTGGCAAGTTACATGATTATAGGTGCAATACAGGCTGAAATATGGTCCGAAAACCAATTTCAATCAACAGAGTCCTGTGACCTTGACCTTTGACCTTTTGACCCCAAAATCAATAGGCCTCATCCTTGATGCAAGGGAAACATTTCTGGCAAGTTTCATGATTATAGGTGCAATACAGGCTGAAATATGGTCCAGAAACCATTTTCAATCATCTGAGTCCTGTGACCTTGACCTTTGACCTTTTGACCCCAAAGTCAATAGGCCTCATCCTTGATTCAAAGGAAACATTTCTGGCAAGTTTCATGATTATAGGTGCAATACAGGCTGAAATATGGTCAGGACACCATTTTCAATCATCTGAGTCCTGTGACCTTTGACCTTTTGACCCCAAAATCAATAGGCCTCATCCTTGATTCAAGGGAAACATTTCTGGCAAGTTTCATGATTATAGGTGCAATACAGGCTGAAATATGGTTCGGAAACCATTTTCAATCATCTGAGTCCTGTGACCTTGACCTTTGACCTTTTGACCCCAAAATCAATAGGGCTCATCCTTGACTAATGGTGAGTAAGTGTATGAAGTTTCATTGTTATAGCCTCTTTCGTAGTTGACTTATAGTCCGGAAACCAATTGTTGACGCCTTCCCGCCCGCCCAACCGCCCGCCCGCCCGCCCGTCTCACATCAAATTAAGAGCCGAGTTTTGCAACTCGGCTAAAAATCCCAAAAATCTTCATAAGGAATCACAATATCATACGTTTCGATCCCACTCGGTGTACAAGTATATTACCTTCTTCTTTGAATCCATCACAGCCTGTGATTATGTCTACCACAGAAGCATATATCCTCTTGCACAAACGCTCTTGTCTGTAATCATATCACAATAATTCATATTCATACATGTAAATCAGAATCTATACTAAAACCTCTAGGAAAATTCAAAAACTTTATCTACAGAAAAATTAAAAGGGAAACAATATGACCTCATTGGCAGCCATAATGCACTTATAGGCTGTCAAACTCCAAGCAAGATCAAGGTCAAACAAATGTGAAATCCCTATATGACTTTATGTTCAATGCATTATAAGATACAGTTTGAGCCATTGGCAAAGGTGAGCTAAGAAGTTGTGCTTTTATTATCTGACCTTGTAAGAAGAATGGCGACAATTCCCTCTGCCCTGACATAACCTCCTGCGTCAGCATCAAACACGTTACTCTGTCCTGTGGGGTTCAACATACCAAGTTTCATCATCATCTGTATATAGGACGGATTCAACAGAAGATTGCAGCCTGAAAAATACATAACAATCACTCACAAAGGTGAGCACAATAACTCTATAAATCATGGCAGAGGCTAGTCAAGTATTGATCACTAAAGTGCTACATATTCATTGATTGGCCTTTCATATGTTGCATTGTTGCTTACATTGCAGACTTTCTAAAAATCAATGCACAAACTTTCAAAGATAATACAGATCAAAATTGTTTCAAATTTACAAACCAAGAGTAGTCCATGTAATAGCATACATGTATGCAATCGTAATCAAATGTGATCTGTTAAGTACAACATCTTTTTAAATCTTCATGCAAATTCATTCATGTTATATACTCAGGGAAATTTTTTCTTTTTGTTTTTCATTTCCCTTTCACAACTATTGACCAGAGGGCAAATTTAAGAGTGTACAAAAACATAGGTAATTACGGATTACAAAGGTCACCTCGCGGCAGCAAAATTCAATTCGAAAATATTTCAAAGTACATGTATATTGGCTTTAAAAAGTAAAATCACTCAAGCAGAAAAAAGAAGGTAAAGGTCATTTTATGAAAGTTTGATCAGAGACACATCCACTATGCAAGTTCAGAACATGTAGCACATATACTTTGCTCAATATTGACTTTTAAAGACAAAATCACTCTAGCGGAAAAAGTAGGTCAAGGTCATTTTATGCAAGTTTGATCAAAGATACATCCACTATGCAAGTTTGGTACATGTAACACATATACTTTGCTCAATATTGGCCTTTATAGGCAAAATCACTCAAGCAGAAAAAGTAGGTCAAGGTTGTTTCATGGAAGTTTGATCAAAGATGCAAGTTTGGTATATGTAGCACTTTACTTTGCTCAATATTGGCTTTTAAAGGCAAAATCAATCAAGCAGAAAAAGTAGGTCAAGGTCATTTTATGAAAGTTTGATCAAAGATACATCCACTATGCAAGTATGGTACATGTAGCACTTATAGTTTGCCCAATATTAGCTTTTAAAGGCAAAATCACTCAAGCCAAAAAGGAGGTCAGATGCTGCATCTGATACATGGGTTCACATCAGCATCCCAAGATCAATCACATGTGCAAGTTTGGTCACTGTAGCATCAGTACTTTGTCAGATACTGAGTTACCCCAAAAACTTTAACCGGATGGGGACAATATATACTAGGGCTGGGTATCGAAATCAAATTTTTGATACGATACAATACAATACAAAAAGTATCGATATCCGATATATCGTATCTTATTTCCTATTTTGTAAAACGCACAAACTAACAATCTTATTCACTAATAACTACCACTACCCCAACACTAAGTCAAGGTTTCCTGGAGGTCTAACTCATAGTTTGCGCGCATTTATTTATATTTTATATACGATTACATTCCCTTATGGTTTTTTTTTTATGTTATCTTTATCTTTATTTCTTAATCCCTTTTATTATTTGGTTGCAAGTTTACTGTTAAACCCTCTTCAGAAATGTGTTTTATATAGACTGGCATTACCTGCTCTTACTTTGCTAACGGTCGCGAAGATATTTATATCTAGACATGTATTGCCAGTCTAGTGTTTTATAGAAAACAAACACATATGGTCAATGACAAAAACATAACCTACACGCCGACCTTCTACATCGCGTGGGATTGAAATGCATGATGTTGTGATTCCTTACAGATGTTTCTGATTCTTTTCTCATCATTTAAGTGATACTGCACATTGATGAGACATTGCAGTAGGGCACTGCCTAATAAGTTATTTCATATCATTTATATATCTGAAACATAGGTAATCAAAGATTACGAAGCTCACCTCGTGGCAGCAAAATTCAATTCAAACATATTTCTTAGTACATGTATATTGGCTTTTAAAGGCAAAATTATTCAAGTGGAAAAAGTAGGTCAAAGTCATTTAATGAAAGTTTTGATCAAAGATACATCCAATATGCAAGTTTAGTACATGTAGCACTTATGCTTTGCTTAATATTTGCACTTAAAGGCAAAATCACTCAAGCAGAAAAAGTAGGTCAAGGTCATTTTATGAAAGTCTGATCAAAGATACATCCAATATACATGTACAAGTTGAGTATATGTAGCACTAATACTTTGCTCAATATTGGCTTTTAAAGGCAAAATCACTCAAGCGGAAAAAGTAGGTCAAGGTCATTTTATGAAGGTCTGATCAAAGATACATCAAATATACAAGTTTGGTACATGTAGCACTTACTTTGCTCAATATTGGCTTTTAAAGGCAAAATCACTCAAGCGGAAAAAGTAGGTCAAGTTAATTTTATGAAAATTTGATCAAAGATACATCCATTATGCAAGTTTGGTACATGTAGCACTTATACTTTGCTGAATATTGGCTTTTAAAGGCAAAATCACTCAAGTGGAAAAAGTAGGTCAGATGCTGCATGGGTCCATCTTGGCATCCCAAGATGAATCACTTGTGCAAGTTTGGTTACTGTAGCATCAGTACTTTGTCAGATACTGAGCTACCCCAAACTTCTTAACCAAGCCACTCTGAGCTACCCCAAACTTCTTACCCAAGTCACTCAAGCAGAAAATGTAGGTCAGATGCTGCATCCGATGCATGGGTCCATCTCGGCATTCAAAGATGAATCATTTGTGCAAGTTTGGTTACTGTAGCATTGGTACTTTGTCAGATACTGAGCTACCCCAAACTTCTTAACCAAATCACTCAAGCGAAAAATGTAGGTCAGATGCAGCATCTGATGCATGGGTTCACCACAGCATCCAAAGATGAATCACTTGTGCAAGTTTGGTTACTGTAGCATCAGTACTTTGCCAAATACTGAGCTACCCCAAACTTCTTATCCGGACGCGGACGCGCGGGGGTATAGCATAAGCTCACTCAACTTCTTCGAGGTGAGCTAAAAATATATAGTTTTTGCAAATACCTCAAAGGCTCGTCAAAGGAATAATTTTCTGTCGTTTACAAACTATCGAAGTGTTTGCAATAACTATGAACTTTTCATATACCTGGACAATATGAATTGATTTATATGGTATTGCCCTACAGCAACGACTCATCAGTTTTGTAAAATTTAATCTAGAAAATGACAAAAATACCAACCATGTTAAAGGAATCGCAACATCATACGTTTCGATCTCACGCGGCTTTTAATTAAAATTACATGTTATATTTCTTAATCATTGTAGTTATTCGTAGACTTCGAATCATAAAATAATTTGAATAGCCATCATGAAAAGCAAGCATGCTCGATAACGTCAAAAACATACATGTATCTGCCTTTTGCAAACAAAAATACTATGATAAAATATACATTTTCATGCAAACGCTTGAGATTTCACATGAAAAGCATGTTTGTGCTAAAAAAAACTGTATCTAAATGTATCGGAGCAAAAATATTGATACTCGTATCGATGACCAATATCGATACGTACCGGTATATCGATATATTGACCCAGCCCTAATACTATTAGTTATACAGTGTTTTACAGGGGGGATACAGAAATATATTGGGTCAATGAAAAAAGTTGTATTCGCCTCGCCCAATACAACTTTTTTCATCGACCCAATATATTTTTGTATTCCCCCTGTAAAACACTGTATAACGAATTTATCCCACCGATGGCTTTTGGTTTGTGTATGTTACGTCAACATATTTTAAAGCATCTCAGTGACGTCAAAAGCGTAAAGCGTCTTTGTAGAAGCAGGATATAAAAAACATAGTGTAATCAAAGATTACGAAGCTCACCTCGCGGCAGCAAAGTTCAATTTAAACATATCTCTAAGTACATGTATATTAAGAAAATCACTCAAGTGGAAAAAAGTAGGTCAAGGTCATTTTAAGAAAGTTTGATCAAAGATACATCCAATATGCAAGTTTGGTTCATGT
Organism: Pinctada fucata; assembly: GCA_028142955.1. Taxonomy (NCBI): domain Eukaryota; kingdom Metazoa; phylum Mollusca; class Bivalvia; order Pterioida; family Pteriidae; genus Pinctada; species Pinctada fucata. Next base: position 29,391,188 of record AP027113.1, on the reverse strand, counting down.
AGCACTTATTCTTTGCTCAATATTGGCCTTCAAAGGCAAAATCACTCAAGTAGAAAAAGTAGGTCAAGGTCATTTTATGAAAATTTGATTAAAGATACATCCAATATGCAAGTTTGGTACATGTAGCACTTATACTTTGCTCAATTTTGGCCTTCTAAGGCAAAATCACTCAAGCAGAAAAAGTAGGTCAAGGTCATTTTATGAAAGTTTGATCAAAGATACATCTAATATGCAAGTTTGGTACATGTAGCACTTTAACTTTGCTCAATATTAGCCTTTAAAGGCAAAATCACTCAAGCGGAAAAAGTAGGTCAAGGTCATTTTATGAAAGTTTGATCAAAGATACATCCAATATGCAAGTTTGGTACATGTAGCACTTATACTTTGCTCAATATTGGCCTTTAAAGGCAAAATCACTCAAGCGGAAAAAGTAGGTCAAGGTCATTTTATGAACGTTTGATCAAAGATACATCCAATATGCAAGTTTGGTACATGTAGCACTTATACATTGCTCAATATTGGCCTTTTAAAGCAAAATCACTCAAGTGGAAAAAGTAGGTCAAGGTCATTTTATGAAAGTTTGATCAAAGATACATCCGATATGCAAGTTTGGTACATGTAGCACTTATACTTTGCTCAATATTGGCCTTATAAGGCAAAATCACTCAAGCGAAAAAAGTAGGTCAGATGCTGCATCCGATGCATGGGTTCACCTCAGCATCCCAAGATGAATCACTTGTGCAAGTTTGGTTACTGTAGCATCAGTACTTTGTCAGATACTGAACTACCCCAAAAACTTTAACCAGATATGACAAAGTCATTCAACTGGAAAATGTAGGTCAGATGCTGCATCCGATGCATGGGTTCACCTCAGTATCCCAAGATGAATCACTTGTGCAAGTTTGGTTACTGTAGCATCAGTACTTTGTCAGATACTGAGTTACCCCAAAAACTTTAACCAGACATTGACAAAGTCATTCAACCGGAAAATGTAGGTCAGATGCTGCATCTGATGCATGGGTTCACCTCAGCATCCCAAGATGAATCACTGGTGCAAGTTTGGTTACTGTAGCATCAGTACTTTGTCAGATACTGAGTTACCCCAAAAACTTTAACCGGACGCGGACGCGGACGCCGGGGTTATAGCATAAGCTCATCTCAACTTCGTCAAGGTGAGCTAATGATATCCTGTCAGTAACATAATACAACATAATATTAGGTTCTTCTCGACCAATCAGATTGCAAGAAATTTGCCAGAGGGGGGATAAATGTATATACCATGAATTGTTAACCGATTAAGTTCACATCTCAAGTTCAGAAGCTATTGTATGTACAGTATTACCTGCCACTAGAGCATATTGACATCTGCCAAGCTGCAGGTCAGTAACAGCCATTTCCAGTGCAGAGAGGGCGGAGCTACAGGCTGTATCCACTGTTGCCATTGGTCCAGATAATTTCAAATACCTCATCACATGGCCAGTGATCTGATCCACAGTTGTGCCTGCATGAAATTAATGTTAAGGTACATTTCAAATGCCGAAAGAGTATTGATTTTATATCTTCACCTATACCTATGTTTACATTTAAAATTATAGAAAACAGAAAATTCATATGCTGAATAGCTTATTTATCAGTAACAGTGATTGGGAAGGACAGGGGCCATGCCCTATAGTCCCATTAATTTGCAAAATGGTCTATTGTAGTCGAGGTACTTTCTTAAGAAATGCATGGCCAATTGAAATTTTAGAAATTCATGGAAAATGGCCCATTCACAAAATTTCCTTCCCAACCACCATCGGTAATCCAATCAGACACAACCAAACTACGGACATCACAAAACTACAGACATCAAAATCTTTAGCGGTATTTTCATCGTGACATCACAACAAGATACATGACAAAGAATCTAGACGCAACAAGATGGTGAGATAAAATATGACGTCACATTATGGAAAATTTCACCAAATGATGTGATGTCCGGTGTCTTTATAAATTCAAAGGAGCTGATAAGATAAGGCGTAAAATCTGCCCTGAAAAAGTGGAATTTTCAAAATGGGAAATTCAAAAAAATTCTTTCACAAAATTGATGCCAGTTATTGGTTTCATCATAATCAGCAGTTGGATAAGATGTATCATACATAGTTTTTCTAAATTTTGAGGAAAAATATGTCTTTTTTCTATAGAAACCAATGGAAAATGGAAAAGTTTTTTAAAACATTGTTCCCCCCTCAGCTACAGAACGCCACTTTTACAGAAGGTGTATATCACTAATACACATCTTTTGACAAAGTGGGGTTCTGTAGCTAAGGGGGAAACGATGCCCCAGAGACAAAAAACTGAAAAAGGGAGGGTGGGGGGCTTTTTACAAATCTGTGTTTTAGGCCATAATATAAGCAAAATTTAATTTTTTCCCTTTTTAAGTCATTCATTTATTTATTCTAAACATGTTCACATGAAATGCACAAGATTTTGGAATGAAATAAACAGGAGAGTGCAGTTTATTTCGACACAATGTGTATTTTGCGGTAAAATGCCTACTTTGTAGTCAATGAATACAAAATACAACCATATTTCAGATTCAAGATTTTAAAATTTATGGAAAAAAATTGAGACCAGTCTTTTGAATTTAATTTCTAGTATCTTGTTTAGACTATAACTTTGTTTTAAAGTTTATAGATATCCATATTAGCCAGATTGTTCTTAATTTTCAACGTTTTTTATCGATATTAGCTTCTTTTCAACATGGCTACCCCCTACTCTTTAGACTGTAATTTAAGTATCTAGAAATAAGCTTACCAAAATAAAAGTTGTATGAGGAATCTCCAAATACATTACATTTTAGTAATTATCAAGTTTTTCTTGCGTACAGATCATTGTGTAGAATAAATACTTGCTGAGATTCAGGGCTAAATACAGCCCTTATCTTATCAGCTCCTTCAAATTCTTATTGGCGAAACACATTTTTTATAAATGGTCATTGCCCATGAAATACAGAAACAGTAATTAAGGTAAATGTTGCATATAGCAAATGTATTAATGATTATGTTAATAAAATTGTACATGTATATGCATGTACATGTACATTGCATATAAAATCTAGGTTTGTAGTGGTTTCAACTTTTAACTGGCAAATGGAAAACTATAACATGAATGTTACCCTGTACTTGATCAAAGACTGGAAAGAAAATCATGAACTTTGCAACTAAACATTTTGTTTGATGCAGCATTGATATAACAAGTTGAGGACTATTCTTAGAAAAGACAAGAATCAGCATTTCGATGCTACTTTTCCTTACAATATTTTGAGTTTGCCCATCGTGATATCTCAAGTCCATCATGTCCTGGGAGGAAGCAGGCGGTGTACATCCCTGTGGTATTATTCTGCAGCGACTCGACAGGCAGCCCACTGTCCACTACACACTCATAACACACCTCAAACATGTGTCTCAGTAAAGGGTTCATACTCTGAGCCTGAAATGTGATTAAAGGGGTAGGGCCACGTAGCCCGATATTGGTCCTAATTTTGAACCTTGTACTTCATAGAATTTTTAATTGTGATTTGATATTTTGAAATGTTCTCTACTGAATCACGAATCTATCTTTTGTCAACATTGCGTTTATCAATAGCTTTTAGACCTTTGAAAACACCAAAATTTGTCATATTCTGCGAAATTGATGCAAAAACTACATATTTCTATAAAATGAGCAATGGCCGCATGCATTAACTAGGATGAAAAAATGATATGTGATAGATGATCATTATATTCTTTTGTCATAAACACTTTATCTCAGTTAACGTATGTGGCCACATTGAATTCTTCCACAAAAGACAAATTCTTCCATAAAAGACAAATTCTTCCACAAAATTCCAAGCAATTTTCGCCATATTTTGTCAATAACATCAAATTGACGTCACTTCATGACGTCATTACAGTTAAATTGCACTATGTTTGGTGATATTTTTCTTTTCATTAAAAGCTGTGAACATTTGTGTATTTTCATGAGAGATATCAAGTATTCCCCATGAAATTTATTTTTAGAGAAAAATCGAGGGCCGATTTAGGGATCCCACCCCTTTGTACAGGGCATTCTTTAAAATACAGTGGTTTAATATGTATTTGTAAAGCTATAAATACATGTATCAAACTCCAAGTGCTTTTAAAAGAATGAGTTTTACTTTGAGGTAACAATCGTCAGCTTTTGTTTAAATTTTAATCAATCTAATACTAAGGCGCATGACATTTTTCAAGAAAGCATTTATGAACCCCTAACCCAACAGGAAATCTACTCCCTATTGTATTGTCATTTGTTAGACAATCTTTACAAGACAGGCAAAATTCCCAGTGACCTCCAGTGTCCATCTAGTGAGTTTTTGAGAAGAATGATGTCAGTGCAATCACAGAGGCTTGAAGTTATGAAGATGTATCCTTAAAGGACCCACAAACCTCCAAAATGACCTTTTCCTTGAGAAAAACCCTTGGACAAGTATGTAACGCACACAAGAATAGACTGGGTTTTTTCTAAAAAGGAAGGTCATTTTGGAGGTTTGGTGGTATGTGGGGCCTTTAATTAAGGATACATCCTCATAACTTCAAGCCTCTGTGAGTGCTTTCCCAGTGATTGAGTATCCTTCTCAATTAAGTGTAAATCTTAAATTCATTATCATTAAATCGCATGTAAAAGTCAAAGATGCTGATGCATTTTCATTCAGCTGTCCTTTTATATTCAACAATTGGCCCTGCTTATAATCTTATAGGCTATTACATTATGATGTCACATAAAATGACTATGATGTTGCCTTGGATAAAATTCTGATTTCTTCCTTCTTAATTACCTTCCTTACACACTAACCTCCGATTCTGTGAATCCAAAGTAGTCTGCGTCAAATTTATCCACGTTATTTATGAGTCCAGCTCTGGGCGGCATATCAAATAATCCCTCCGGCCAGCGGGTCCTCCCGATCATGTCTCGTTTATTCATCAAGTTATTCCAAAATTCCTAGAAATTGAAAGCTTGTAAGTCATCATAGCTTTATCCTTTAGAGATCATTCTAAAATCTTTTATTAGGAGCATTTACATTTGTGAACACTGATTGTTCTATTTACAAACAGTCCATTTTCAAGTTACCGGTAATACCAGAATAATAAAAGCTTTTCATTATGTTTCATATTATTCATTTGTGACGTCATAATGTATAACATCAGGGTGACCAAAGCATGTGATATCCATATACAGTCTGGCTGTCAATGACACAACTTGCAAATGGTCTATAAAAGCTTTTGAATTGGGAATGACGATAATAGAGCAAAAATTTCATGAAAAACAAGGCTGCACTAAGGCCGCTGTAAATACCTCCACATTGTCTGACTTTGGCAGGCGACCCGCAAGGCCTACTATCAGTGGAGAATGACTATCTTCTGGCATCTTCATTCAAAGCTGTAGAAATTAACTTCTTCAGGTATATTCCTACAAGAATTAATTAGATACTGTAAGTTAAATGCTACGTAAGATTATCAATTGATAGTTCAACAGAATTTTGTCATTTTCAGTGTATTTTCCAAGCATTGACCTTGACCAGACATTGCTTTACTGAAACTAATACCAAAAGGCTTAATTCCTCTCATGAGAACAGTAACTAACAATATTGGACTTTGTAGGTTCATAGGTTAAAGGGTTCTCAAATCATAATCTGTAAACCTACATTATATTTCAATAGTATTTTCCTAACAGATAGTGACCTTGACCTATGACCTTTGGTCCCCATATAAAAATGTGTTTTTTCTAACAAGTGACCTTTGCCAAAAAAATCTATACATGCACTTAATCTTAACCTCATAACGTTAAAGTAACAATTTATCCAAAGGATTAGGTGCAGTAGCCTGCCATTTCAGCCCTATTTTGAAAGATGTTCTGATATTCATCCCTTTCTAGTATACAACAGGGACTAAAATTAACGGTCGCCCGGTCGCCCGAGGCGACCACTTTTGCTCCCGGGCCCATGAAACCTTCCTACTCGCTCGCCCGTGTGGCGATTAAAAATTCTCGGGGTTTGTATGGATATTTCAAGCCTATTAACAAAGCACCTGTTGTTCCCGCGATGTTTACATCGACGTCAATCGTAATCTTGAAAGAGTTGCATCGTCTAAGTCGCGCGAGTGTTTGAAAGTACGGACCCGATGATGTGCGGAGCCTTAGATCCGTTTTGCTTCTGAATATTATACTTCACTTTCGTTTTGCAAAATTTCATTTTTTTTCACGGGCTACCAAAATTTACTCCGGGCTAATAAATCTGAAAATGTAGGGGCCCGGGTGGCTACCATGTCAAAAACTTTAATTTTAGTCCCTGTACAACTTGAACAATAAAGTCAAATGTATGGTGTATCGAAATAAGGAAAGACTGTTGTGGTTTCCAGTCCTAAACTGATTATCATGACGTTCAAAACGTCTCAAAAAGTGGAAATAACAATAAATGGGCCTAAATTTTTTAAATGAAATTCTGTAATAAAGTTGTGTGATAGCCCTCACAATTATAAGTTTTATACAAATGATATGATTTCTGATCGACCTTTCAATTTGCATTGAAAATATTTTGGGAGAGGCCCGACGCACAGTCGAATTTTGAAAATGTGTGTGGAAGATACAATGATTTCCCTTTGATTTCCATCATTAACAATAAATGACGTCAGAATATGACCTCTTACATCACACACATGGTGTTGCGATATCAATTAGGCTCAAATTCAGCGCCACGTTTATGTGTTAATTTAATTGTTGGTTTCAATAAATGCAATCAACGTTACTGGTGTGACGTGTAAAAGCAGTAACCGAACAATTTTGAATGTTTATTCACCATAACTTCATTGTTTTGTTAAATTGAGACATGAAACTTGGAATAAATCATGCTTGACATATGTCTCAAATATTTATCGAATAATTATCTGAAAATTTCGGACTTTCATCATCATTTATGTCAATCTTTTAACCGCAAGATTTCCTCAATTTCGCAACTTTTCTAAAGCAGTAACTGAACAATCAAGCATTTTGATGTGTTTTATTGATCGATTTTCAATTCTTAGTATAATAATGTTGATAAATCTTAAGTTACACCTTTTCCAAAGATCGAATTTTAGAAAATTAAGGAAAATTCCCTCAAATATAGTTCTTATTGAAAGTTTCAGGAGAGTACCCTTTCCCAACTAATCTATATCAATATCTAATCTGAAACTATCATTGCTTATTAAATGACCAAAAACCATTCATCAAGTCACTCTATCATAAAAATGTCGATACTTATATTGATTTCTAGTAAAACTTTATAATTTCCTTAATTTTATCCAATTTTGTTCATTCAAATACCCCCTATACTGTAATCGTTTGGTTACTGCTTCCGTTCTGTTACTGCTTTGACACCAGTAAAGGGCCAATTTGATGGGTAAGCTCAAATAGTCCTTTGGTTTGGACATTAAATATGTATACTGGTATGTATGTATTTTCCTAATCCCGAGTGACCTTGACCTTCAATTTATTGACCCCAACAGAAATAGGTTGTAGAGCTACCAAAACAAGTTCCCCCATAGCCACTTGAAGCGAAGTGTGACTGAATGACAGACAACAACCCATATTGCCCAAACCATTACCAGGTCCGGGATTACTCCAGAAATGGCTATAATAGCTATATATAGGAGTGTAACGATATACCGCGGTTCGGTATATCGCGGTATAAAGTTCACGGTTCGGTACACGGTGTAGCCGGGTCGCGTATCACAGTATTTTTCAAATCCGTTTTTCGTTTAAAATCGACTCGTTTAAAATCGACTCGTTTAGTTCCGAATTTGTTTACATTAACTATGATGGCGGCTTGAATGAAACAGATAAAGAGCTGTTTAGGCTTTCCTTTTGCACGGAGAATAACCTAGCATGAATGAAAACGGACATGCTAGCACTGCTATAAATTTGAATTTTGATGACACGTCTTACGAGGCGGAAAAACATGCATCATGACCCACCAAAAGTAGATATTAGATCAACTTTTTTTATGCTCACGAGCTAATATATTGAAAAGTTAAGTGCTGACATTTTTAAATTGATTTCAGTGTTTTTATTCTAACTGTTTCTGGGTTTTAATTTTACTAAAAGAATGAATTTCCAGTATAGAACAGTGGCGGATTTAGGGGGGTGCAGAGGGGGCGTTCGCCCCCCCCCCCCCCCCGGCACTGACCCAAAATTTTTCAAAAACAGGTATATTTTGGCCCATTTTCAGAAAAATTAGGCAAAATTCGCCCCGTGACCCCCCGGCAAAGGCGGCGCTGGATCCGCCACTGTAGAAATATCAGTATAATTATGATATTCTCTCTGCATAATCACAAGCAAAATGGCATTGTCTAAATTGATTTAAGCGTTTTCTGTACACACAACACAGTACTGATAGCGCATTTGCCTATGCAATTTGTTGTTTTTATTAATTCCGAAACTCAATTGTTCTCTTGTAGTCTGTATCACGATACCTATCCAGTGGCGGATTTAGGGGGGTGCGAAGGGGGCGTCCGCCCCCCCGGCACTGACCCAAAATTTTCCAAAAACAGGTATATTTCGGCCCATTTTCAGTAAAAATCGGCAAAATTCGCCCCTTGACCCCCCGGCAAAGGGGGCGCTGGATCCGCCACTGCTATCGTATCGTGGGGTGAGCGTATCGTTACATCCCTAGTTATATATGGCTATAATAGCTATAAATGGCTATATTGGAGAAATAATTTTAAGTACTAAAAAATAAAATTTTAGAATTTTTCTTTCAAACTCAAAATCGCATATCTTTATGGCCATCTGATCAAAGTTTACAAATGAAGTTGGTATGCAAAACTTACAATTTTCAAGTTTTGACCAGGATAAGTTATCATAATTTTGACTCATTCAATCTCAAAGATTGTACATTTTACATGTCAACTTCTTTAGTAAACATTGTTCAGATGGTCATAAACATTTGCGATTTTGAGTATTAGATCAAAATTCCAATATTAATTTTTTTAGTACTTAAAATTATTTCTCCAATATAGCCATTTATAGCTATTATAGCCATATTTAGCTATTATAGCCATTTCTGGAGTAATCCCGGACCCGATTACTGTCCAGAGGTTCCAATATACAGTTTTAGTTTCGTATTCGAAGAAATGGCCAGGGAGGATTTTTTTATTTCTAAGTGTTGAGACTTGAATTTTTTGTAGTAGGCACAGTTAATGAAAAAACGTGGAATTTTGGGGTTTATATGAGTTTGGAAGGATGTAAAGAAGAGAACTGGACATCAATTTTAGCCATTGGTCCATATAGTATACAGCGATAGGAGACAAAGGCGAAGCGAGTACCGCGCGTCCTGGGCTCCTGATGCCGGTAGTGCCGGATATATCTGAAAATCCAGATGTTGAAAATTCAAATAATTTTTCATGATAAAAGCTACTGATGTTCTCTTTCAATTCAGTATTAAATGATGTAGATAATGTTTTGAGAACAATGCTGTATTGACCTCACTATTTGGGCTACTGCATCCATTGAACACATGCGCTCGACTGCCATTTTCACATCGTTCGATACTGATTTACGATTAAACAGTAAATCTGGATGCAATGATTTTCACATCTTTTGTAGGTCTAGATGTATTGATTGTACTAAGGTCTGGTTCATAAAGTTATGTAGAATACTTTAAAAGTCTAATGACTTCAACTTTAGCATGACGCGCATACATTTTGCGCTTTCGGAACAGTGCGCGAAAACTGTATATTGGAACCATATACGCACATATGCTCGTCAGCTCAAACTTTCATATTTGGTTGCTATGGTAACCATCTATATCATAAAAAGGTCTTGACTCTGCTGTTTCTTAAAACATAAATATAGGCATGTATATTTGAAAAATAAAAAAAATTTGATTGTTATGAAAATTGATGCTGCTCCAGTTATAGTGCATTTATGCAGAAAAAAGACTGTTGAGTCTGTGACACCATTGTGGATATGGTACATCTTTACAATACAGGTAAAAGGTTTACATAGACTTGAGAGGTATCAAAATATTCTGAAAATGTTAAAGTATATCATTTGTTTTAAATTTACCAAAATATGGTTACCATAGCAACCAATATCTAATCATAATATCAAAGCTTACATGGACATTTCAATTGTTTGCAGTAAAGCGTTATTGTATATACTGAGCTTCCGAGTGACAAAAATGTGTCGTTACGACAAAAAAGTTTGTTGTAACCATGTCAACAGTCTTATAAGAATGACATTTAGCCTTTATTCTATCTTTTAATGTACCATTTGAGTGCTTCAGCATCACAAATAGCACCTATTGATCACATATATGCTTCATATTATAGCCATATAGTGTTACATAGGGGACAATGCTTGACGGTATCATGGGACCTTTGACGGAGTGTCGCGACAAAAGTATAGTGCGTAACGCAAAATATATGGTATCGCAAGATGCGAAAGAGCGGAAAGATTCATATGAACACAAAACTTTTATCGGATAAGAAAAAAAATTTATCCTTTAGGTTCCAATATACAGTTTTAGTTTCGTATTCGAAGAAATGGCCAGGGAGGATTTTTTTATTTCTAAGTGTTGAGACTTGAATTTTTTGTAGTAGGCACAGTTAATGAAAAAACGTGGAATTTTGGGGTTTATATGAGTTTGGAAGGATGTAAAGAAGAGAACTGGACATCAATTTTAGCCATTGGTCCATATAGTATACAGCGATAGGAGACAAAGGCGAAGCGAGTACCGCGCGTCCTGGGCTCCTGATGCCGGTAGTGCCGGATATATCTGAAAATCCAGATGTTGAAAATTCAAATAATTTTTCATGATAAAAGCTACTGATGTTCTCTTTCAATTCAGTATTAAATGATGTAGATAATGTTTTGAGAACAATGCTGTATTGACCTCACTATTTGGGCTACTGCATCCATTGAACACATGCGCTCGACTGCCATTTTCACATCGTTCGATACTGATTTACGATTAAACAGTAAATCTGGATGCAATGATTTTCACATCTTTTGTAGGTCTAGATGTATTGATTGTACTAAGGTCTGGTTCATAAAGTTATGTAGAATACTTTAAAAGTCTAATGACTTCAACTTTAGCATGACGCGCATACATTTTGCGCTTTCGGAACAGTGCGCGAAAACTGTATATTGGAACCAGAGTGGCCCCGGGGCCGGGAGACACATGAAAAGGGGGCGTGTCCACTCGCTTTACAATATAAACATACAACCACAATTTTAAAATGTCAAGAGTTTATATTCGCTTACTTTTTATAGAATAACACTAAAGCAAATACTACATGCATGCACGGCATAAAACATGAGGACTTTCAAGACTCGGCGAATCTGCGTTTTTCTTCACGTGGAATTTCCCGCCGTTACTCAAGGTCTACGAAAAGTTTGTACAAACGATGAAAAAGCGTAAGGTTGAGCTCACAAGCGTTTCAATGACAAAGAGCACGACGGCGCCAGCAGACGAAATGTTGAAACTCATTCACAAGCAACCAAATTACCTTCAGAATTATAATTAGTACTGTACTATCCCATACTGCATTTATACTGTTCATTTAGGGTAATTTTTATCTTAAAAATTCTTCTATCATTATATTGTACTGTAGGTGATTTTCATATTATTCTCTTTATGATAAAACTTTATCTCATTCGAACGGTCACGTGAGGTACCAGTATCATCGCTTGGTCATGAAACCCTTTCCTCTATACAAACCCTTTCTTCTATATGTATATCTTATAAACCCCAAGGGAGGACACTTCCTATATGATAGCTATATAACTTTTTTGTACTTTATCATGGCTTCCACTTCTATCGATCTGTACAGTCACTATCAGTATCTGCATCTTTAAGGATGAATTTTCAATTTGGATATGTTTTATACATTCATCTTCAGATAACAAAACCAAAAATCGTATCAAATGGACAGGGGGTTTAGCCTGTGGGAAGGAAAAAAGAGGAAGCCACGATCGAGTATACAAAGTTTGAAAGAGAGTGTTCGCCCTTGGGCTTGGGGTTTTATATACAGACATATAGAAGAAAGGGCTAATAGTATTGAGGAAAGGGTTTGTGACCGAGCGATGATACCTCACCCCTGTGCGAACGGTCAACACCCCCTCCCCCAAGCAGTAAATTTAAAAACATAAACTAAAAGAGATGGGCATCATAATAGTACATGTAGTGATCGATCCGCTTTTGTTCTCTTTTGAAATACAAGAATAGCATTGAATGAGTCAGCTCGCTTTAGAAACTGGATAAAATGTCAGTTTGACTTGTACTTTATCACACAGAAATGATACCAGCAATAGATCGAGATCAAATACTTCCTCAGATCCATACTAGTGTAAAAGCGCTACCGAAAACCGAACGTCATTACACTAGTGTAGGGGGTATCTGAATTTACGAAATTGGATAAAATTATAAGGAAACTTATAAAGTTTCACTTGAAATCAACATATTAAGTGTCAAAATTTTTATTATAGGGTGACTTGATGAATAGTTTTTGGTTGTTTAATAATTAAGCAATGGTAGTTTCAGATCAGATATTTCGGTTAGGAAAGGGTACCCTCCTAAAACTTTCTGAATAAGAACCATATTTGAGGGAATTTTCCTCAATTTTCTACTATTCAGTCTTAATTTGGAAAAGATATTTCTTCAGATTTATCAAAAGAGAATTGAAAGTTGATCAATAAAACACAGTACCGAAAGCTCGATCGTTCGGTTATTACTTTAGCAAAGTTGTGAAATTGAGGAAAACTTGTGGTTAAAATATCGACATAAAAGATGATGAAAGTCCGAAATTTTTAGATATCGATAAATATTTGAGACATATGCCATTATCTGTGCCAAGTTTCATGTCTCAATTTAACGATTCAAGGAAGTTATCGTGAATAAACCTTCAAAATCGTTCGGTTACTGCTTTGACACCAGTAGTAAATTTGCAAATACATGTACTTCAAATAATTAACTTTTGAATGGTATACTACTTTAGAGTCATATGAGCTTTCGTATTTACTGAAAAACATTTACCAGTTTCAATTGATGATAAAATGTCTTACCTAATACATGTATAAAATGTCTTACCTAATATTACTTTATCGTTTGACCTTTGAGTTTGACCTGATATGAAAATCCTTGACCTTGGGCGTAACTTTTAAATGGTGAGTGGGCTTTCAAAGACCACTCTGTTGATACCAAAATTTTTACCTTTGACCTTGACTTTGGGCATTCCTTAATTTGTGAGTCATGACAAGATCCCTATATTAAAATTTTTAATGCATCAGACGACCAATGTTATATTGCCAACTTACAATATTTGGTTAGCATTAGGATGAGGATGTAAATCGGACTGATCTTAAAGTTGTTGAACAGGTCTGACAGTCCTATGCATTTTTTATACTCTGGACCTTGTGATCTTGACCCACTTTGTATGAAAAATAATTACCTTGTGACCTTGGCCTATTTTATGACAACAAAAAGCGCCTGGGGATCACAATTCTTTGAATTTGCTTTTTTGGAAAAAAAGTTTAATAATAGAGATTACAAATTACATGAATCTATAATTATTATTGGAGCTCATTTGTTTACAGGGTGCATTAATGTATTGCAAACAAGGAACCAGCCCTGTGATATTTTTCTCTACACTACCTGTCCTTGAGGACCTGTGTACGATAGATGTATCAGTAGTGAACAAAACAGATGGGTCTTCTATGGTAACACCGTCCATACTCCAGCCCCATGTCATAAGATGCAGGTACTAATCAAGGGAAAATCCAAGCTAGTCATGTTTTCAACAAAAATGTTGGTATAACGTCAGAACAATTCACTATCAGATACTGTTATAAACACAGTTATAATGAATATGTTAAATGTTTATTTTGTATAGTCTACTTGATTCATGGAAAAAATCTTAATTATTTCTTATATAATATATGGTCACCAAAATCTTATAATGAAATCTATCATTACATGTTGTATGTAATGTCTGCATACTTATATGATTTAAATTATGTACAACTACATGCAGCTTGTCTATGACAAGAATTTTCATATTTTCCATTATTTTTTTTACCAAGTAACCTTGAACTTTGACCTACTTATTGAAAATATAATATATAATCAAAATAAGTAATCAACTATATCATGTATACATGTATATCTTTTGAGTCCTAAAAATATCATTAATTTTTGATATTTTAAAAATAGATTCTCATTGATCAAATTTAATCTTTCATTTAGAACTTTAACTTTTGTTGATTACAGTGACCTTGACATATTTTAGCATAAATGATTTTGGTCTTAGCTGATGATCAATTACTCTGATGCTGAAACCTTTGCAATGTCTTTATATAAATTTACATTAAGCTTATTCTTGCTATTAATGCATGGTATATAATCACAGGGAGCTGATTTTTACAGAACCAGAAATCATAGCTTCACCATCCTATGGAGATGAGTGTACATTTCATGTGGTTCTTAAGGTAAAGTATCAAATTTACGGCTACTTAGTAATAGGTTAGAAGGTAATTTAAAGTTTCTATATGAATAAGAAGTGGGCGGAGCGTCAGCGAACCCCCTTCTTATTCATGTGGAAACTCTAAATTACCAATAATAATAAGGATCCATGAAGACGTTTTTTTCACAGATTCTTCACAAATAAGACAAGCAATTTCAGTGCCTGTGATTGGCAAAGCTAAAAAAATGTTGCCATCTAATTCTGTAAAATTGTACCAATGATAGCTAGATGTATCGATAATACTGTGTAGGTAACAGACTTAAAAGATCAACAAAGGTAATTATAACATTTATTTCTTAAGAACTCAGCTATACTCAATGATAATGTGAAACAAGATTTGACTTATGATGATTTATGATGTTATATTTTTGGAATAATTTCAGCAAAGTTTATACAGAACTGGGAGACTTCAGTCCAGATTTCAGAAGATAGGTCTAAAGGTTGTGAATATTCAAGACATTCTCCATGCTCCATGCATACTGATATACATGTATATGTATATGCACAATCAGTCTGTAATTCCTTGAGATGAAACTATTGAAAGGAACTTGCAACTTCCATTTCAGCATGTAAATGCTCTTGACATCAAAATGCATTAGATCTAAAGAAACATGCCGCGACGGCTGTTCTAAACTGCAAACTGAACCTGTGGTGACCTAAATTGTACATGTTGTAACGTCACTTTTTACCTAGAAAAACGCGATTTCAGAAAACAAGAATGAAATGGACAACTGAGGTGCATATATACATGTATAGAATAAATTTCATAATTTGTGTTTTATTACAGGTATGCAACAAACAGCAAGTGCATTTATTGCATGAAATGCGCTAATGTGCATTACAAGTACAATAAATGCACTTGCTGTGTGTTGCAAATACCCGTAACAAAACACAAATTAAGACATTTCTCTATATGTTTATAACTAAGGGAAATGATGAAAAATCGCATTACTTTGGGTTTTCATAGAACATCATCCTGGATGGAAAGTTTTGAAGTGTTGAAAATGAAATGCTATTTGATTGTACTAGTTTATTTAGAAAATATAACATCATTTGAAAAATTCAGTAGAATCATATGATCTTGCATGTACAGCAAGCCAATTTCTTATTCAAAACTTAACTGATAATATAATAATTAATTAGTTTAAATTTATTTATTTTGTCACAAAAACATTGTTAATTTTACATTTCTCATACAAGTAAACCTAAAGGGATTAGAAACAAAGCTTACAGCTTATATAAATTCCTTTCCCAATTTAAATAACATTTGCATCCACTAGATTAAAAAGTCAACATGATTTAAATACATGTATCGGAATATGATAATTAATTCATCTCTGGAATAGGAATAAAAATGTGTAAGGATTTAGTACAGTTATACATCCAATATGTATCTTATGTCTTGGTTTCAGGCGAGTAACCCTTGTTGTGTAACTCCAGCTATTTTTCAATCCTGTCTTAACTACACCATACAAGCAAGGATTGCCCCAAAGTGGAACAGGGCAGGACAATGGCTAATCCAAGGTAAATTTTTGTATCGCCTGCAAAGCATAGCAACACTTAGGGATCACTTTGTCCAACTGGCCGTCTGTCTTACTGCCTGTCTGTCTGTCACACTTTGGATGTCACACCCCATAACTTTTAATTGGTAGGTGATAGGGTTTTCATATTTCACATGTGTATTCCTTGTGACAAGACCTGTCTACACATACCATAATTTTAACCTAGTGACCTTTACCTAGATATTTGACCTAGTTTTCAAAAAAATTAAGATTGGCTATATCTTTTGATTGGTAAGTGATAGGGCTTTGATATTTCACTTGTGTTTTCCTTGTGACAAGACCTCTCTAGACATACCATAATTTTTGACCTACTGACCATGACTTAGATATTTGACCTACTTTTAGAAACATTTACGATTAATTGGCTTAATCTTTTGATTGGTAAGTGATATGGCTCTAGATCTAATATTTTACACGTGAATTTCTTATGATGAGTCATTTCTTTTGTTACCCAAAATTTTTACCTAGTGACCTTGACCTATATGATTGACCTTCTTTTTTGAAAAGTTGAGATTGACCATATCTTTTAATTGGTAAGAAAGAGGTCTAATATTTCACATGTGAATTTCATTTGACAAGACTTTCCTAATGATACATGTTGTACAATTAATTTTGAACCAAGTGACATTGACCTATATATTTGATCCACTTTTTTTTTTTTTTTTTTGATCCACTATTTTTTTAAAAAAAAAAGCCGCTTCATAGGCGACACAAGCATTCCTTGGATTTTTTAAATATAACATTTTTCTCGCTAATTTCTGTTCCCTTTTAGAGCTGTTTTTTCAAGCGTACTACTTTAGAATAGATAGATAGAAAGTAGATGTGTTTTGCTTCAATAAATCATAAATAAATCCCAGTTAAAGGTTTTCTAAATCAGTTTAAATGACTTAAAGAATTGTGTCATCTAGTTCTTTTTTAACATTTTATTGTGAAAGGTACTAAATTGATGGCTTTAAATACATGAAAGATGTACTTTTAACATGTTTAACAAACGTAATCTTTATTAATTAATTTAGGCCGAGATTTCTTAACACACTCAGGATATGCCAATGCTGTCAGTAAGTTTTGTAAAAGTGTTTTTACATATACAGTGGTCCCGGGGCCTCCTTTATAAGACCACCCCAAATGCATAAGTGCCTGTTATTGACTTATTTGCCAGGCCCATGTACATTCTTAATCACCTGTAACTGCTAATTAGTCAATTCACCAGGAGTAATTAAAGTTGGAGGATTAAAGAGATGTTAATTGAATTATATAAACATACATGCATGGTTGCTTGTGAGGGTGAATTTTCTTATATTTTGATAGATTTGAGGTTGAAAAAAGTGATCATTGGTTTGGTAAGGGAGGTGGTCTCTTATAGGGGGTATTTTAACATTGAAAAATGCTCATGCTAAAGAATTATGGTCACATAAGGGGAGTGGTCTTTGGTGGGAGTGGTCACAAATAGAGGGACCACTGTATACTTTTACACTACATGATGATGCAATGACATAGATCTACATGTAAACAAGTATGTGTATATTGCTAAATTATAAATAGATAACTTATATAAATCTACAGGTAATTCAGACTTTTATGAGAACATCCTGATATATAGTATGATAGAACAGACATCGCAAAAGTTTTCACAACTTAACAGACATCTTTTGTAGAAATTCAAATATGTTTATTAAGAAAAAATTGAAATATTTTACCAGACCAAAGCAAATTTTACCAGATTTGTCTGGTATATCTGGTGATTTTCAGATTGTCTGATAGAAAGATTAAAATAAGAATTGTATAAGTTGAACTATACATGTATTCACAGAGATGGACCTGACAGTAACAAGTGGAGAACTTTTCTTTACATTAGAAGCTTCAACTGTAAGATTCCCCACCTTACAGGTACACTGACTATTGACAAATGGATTGATTGTTAAAATATTACAATTTTTATACATCTACCATCTGATGGGGCAAACCATGGACTGTCCTATATTACAGCGATGTCTGTTCGTCTTTTTCAAAATACTTTCTACATGACATCATAAGTTTGATTTAAATTTCAAACCGATGATTCAAATGATCAGTATACATGTAAATGGTATACACGTAGATGGTATACATGTAGATGGTATATATGTAGATGGTATACATAAGGGGCTGACAAATAGATTTTTCAGGTACTTGCCCAAGGACAGGTTGGACCAAGAAAATCACTTGCCCTACCACGAAAAATACTTGCCTTACCTTGATAAAGGCTAACAAAATTAAGTTTTCTATAGCCTATTGATTTGGTGGAAGTATTTCCGATGGCTGTCAGCACTCTTTTAGAACTTGTGTCTTGGGCTTTATAATCAGTAGGCTTCAAAATATTGATACCTGTATGATTTTTTTATATAATTTGCCATCATTATAACTACACGTAGGCTGATTGTTTACAGAGAAGAGACCAGTAAAGGAAATGCTTCTTAGATCTACATATATACCATTTCATCAAACATGTCAAAGTTAACAGGAATCAAATAGTCGTCCCTTTATGTAGTGACCTTTCGGGTTGTTACTTTTCATATACAGCGGACATATATATATGAAGTCGGAAGACAGTAGAAATAGCAGAAGAAATATTTGTATGATTTTTTCATTATTATTATTCGGCAATTTACTATGAATTGGCCACACACCATTTAATCGTCCGCAACACGTGGCCGGAGCACTACATCGCCGGGAACAATAGCTATTAATATATTTATCTTTTAACTTCATTCAATAGACGTAAATAGAATCGGAATTTAACATTTCTAATATAATGCACAACCCTATTCTCTCTGATCAAGCGTTAACCCCAAAAAAAAAAGATTCATCGTTAATCTGAAAACACGGTACATACGCGAGTTGCGATAAAAACGACTTGTTGATGGCATATAAATTTTACGTAGTGCGCAGCGGTTTTGGAGAAATAGAAGAATAATCACCATGTTTACTTGACAATTTGTCCACCATATACTTGAATTTTATTCACCAATCAGACTCCCTTTTACCGACTATAGCCGACAACCCAATTTTTACTTGCCCACGGGCATGCACGACTATTGATTTTGCCTGCCCGACCTCTAAAACTAGTCGCCCCGGGTGTCGGGCATTGGGATTTGTCAGCCCCTGTATACATGTAGATGGTATACACGTAGATGGTATACATGTAGATGGTATACACGTAGATGGTATACATGTACATGTAGATCGTTTACACATAGATGGTATACACTTAGATGGTATACAAGTAGAGGGTATACAGGTAGATGGTATACACGTAGATAGTATACACGTAGATGGTGTACTTGTAGATGGTGTACGTGTAGATGGTATACACGTGGATGGTATACAGGTAGATGGTATACACATAGATTGTATACAGGTAGATGGTATACCTGTAGATTGTATACACGTAAATGGTATACAGGTAGATGGTATACACTTAGATGGTATACAGGTATATACGTAGATGGTAGACATGTATTTTAAAAGCGGTTATTTTCGCTGGAGGAAAATTTTGCAATTATAACGTAGCATTGAGATATTCCACGTGAGAAATATTTGCAATAGAAACGTCTCTGTCTTTGTAAGAATGCAGCAGGGTTATTTCTGCATATTTTCTCGAAGTCTGTTGATTTGTGAAATATGCAAAAAATACCCCCACGCGAAAATTTCCACGCACTGTATGTCAAAGCAAATATGGTTGTCTGCCTTTCTGCTAGCTTGTCTTATCATCACATTTTTACATGAATTATATATTTGCTATTACATTTATAAGGTTTACTTCAAACATGTAGGCCTGTAATTGACAATTAGAACAAGTCAAAGTCAAGGTTAATGTCCCCCGCTTTTGCCAAATGTGGGGACATTAAAACTGCTTCGTCTGTCTGTCTGTCTGTCATTCACAAAAATTTTAATCTTGGCCATAACTTTTTAATAGAAAGTGATAGGGCTTTCATATTACATATGACAAGACCTCTCCATGGTTACCAAAATTTTGACCTTGTGACCTTGACCTTGGAGTTTGACTTACTTTTCAAAAACTTTATCCTTGACCATAACTTTTGAATTGTTAGTGATAGGGCTTTCATATTTCTCATGTGTATTCCTTGTGACAAGACCTTTCCATGAATACCAAAAATTTTGACCTTGTTGCCTTGACCTACTTTTCAAAAACATTAACCTTGACCATAACTTTTGAATGGTAAGTGATAGGGCTTTCATATTTCACATGTGTATTCCTTGTGACAAAACCTTTCCGTTGGTAACAACATTCTAACCTTATGATTTTGTCCTTGGAGGTTGACCCACATTTAAAAACTTCAACCTCGACCATAACTTTTGGATGGTAAATGATAGGACTTTCATATTTCCCATGTGCTTTCCTTTTCACAAGCCCTTTCCCATGGTAACCAAATTTGGACCTTTTGACCTTTTCTTGGAGTTTAATCTTTTGATATTTAGAATTTTGATAATACATGAGATATATTATGAAAACTTTAGAATAGGTTAGAGGGTTGTCTGTGAGCATTTCTTTAAAGACAAACACCTAAAAGCGGGGGACCACAATTCCTTGAATTTGATTTTATTTATCATGTGAGCACATTGTTTCAAACAGATAATGTTAATTGTCATTTATGCAAATTAACCCTATGTAATTGTTTCGTATGATGTTTTCATGATTTTAATTGTCACCTTGCAGATCTCGAATCAGAATCTATAATGTTAAGAAATACATGTATAAAAATATATCTGTCCAACAATAATAATGTAAAATATTTATTTTTGAAGCTGATGGATTTAGATGTATTAGGAGCTAAGTATGACCAGTTTATACGTGATCACACAGCCAGTATAGATAGCCAGTCCATCATGCAGACTTGGTGTCATGTCTTACCAAGGTAGATTGTATCTGACAGTGTATCAATATCAAATTCAGACATTTTAACATTTTATGCAACATACATGTAAAGACAAAGGACAATTTTCACTCGCATAAAAATAAAAAAAAATAAAAAAATCAAATTCAGTACCAAATCTGTATGTAGCATTTTCACAAGAACAAAGATGCATATTGATTGAAAATTATTTTTAGAATCCCATGTATGCAAATCAAATAGAAATAATTTGTTGATGAATTATGTCTCCCCCCAACGGGGAGAAGACATATTGGTTTTGCCTTCGTCGTCCGTCTGTCTGTCCGTCTGTCACACATCGTGTCCGGGCTATATCTCCTGAACCGTTTGCCCGATCACTTTCATATTTTAGTATGTTGTTGCTTATGACCCGAAGGTTTCACATCACCTTGACCCAAGGTCATGTGACCAAGGTCAAGGTCACTTAGTGCATTTTTAATGAAATTATGCATACATTCCTGTCCGGGCTATATCTCTTGAACCGTTTGCCTGATCACTTTCATATTTTAGTATGTTGTTGCTTATGACCCGAAGGTTTCACATCACCTTGACCCAAGGTCATGTGACCAAGGTCAAGGTCACTTAGTGCATTTTTAATGAAATTATGCATACATTACTGTCCGGGCTATATCTCTTGAACCGTTTGCCGGATCACTTTCATATTTTAGTATGTTGTTGCTTATGACCCGTAGGTTTCACATCACCTTGACCCAAGGTCATGTGACCAAGGTCAAGGTCACTTAGTGCATTTTTAATGAAACTGTACATACATTCCAGTCCGTGCTATATCCCTTGAACCGTTTGCCGGATCACTTTCATATTTTAGTATGTTGTTGCTTATGACCCAAACGTTTCACATCACCATGACCCAAGGTCATGTGACCAAGGTCACTACGTGCATTTTTAGCTCACCTCGACGAAGTTGAGTGAGCTTATGCTATAACCCCACGCGTCCGCGTCCGGTTAAGAAGTTTGGGGTAGCTCAGTATCTGACAAAGTACTAATGCTACAGTAACCAAACTTGCACAAGTGATTCATCTTTGGATGCTGAGGTGAACCCATGCATCGAATGCAGCATCTGACCTACATTTTCCGCTTGAGTGACTTGGTTAAGAAGTTTGGGGTAGCTCAGTATCTGACAAAGTACTAATGCAACAGTAACCAAACTGGCACAAGTGATTCATCTTTGGATGCTGAGGTGAACCCATGCATCGTATGCAGCATCTGACCTACATTTTCCGCTTGATTGACTTGGTTAAGAAGTTTGGGGTAGCTCAGTATCTGACAAAGTACTAATGCTACAGTAACCAAACTTGCACAAGTGATTCATCTTTGGATGCTGAGGTGAACCCATGCATCGGATGCAGCATCTGACCTACATTTTCCGCTTGAGTGACTTGGTTAAGAAGTTTGAGGTAGCTCAGTATCTGACAAAGTACTGATGCTACAGTAACCAAACTTGCACAAGTGATTCATCTTTGGATGCTGAGGTGAACCCATGCGTTGGATGCAGCATCTGACCTACTTTTTCCACTTGAGTGATTTTGCTTTTAAAAGCCAATATTGAGCAAAGTATAAGTGCTACATGTACCAAACTTGCATATTGGATGTATCTTTGATCAATCTTTCATAAAATGACCTTGACCTACTTTTTCCGCTTGAGTGATTTTGCCTTTAAAAGCCAATATTGAGCAAAGTATAAGTGCTAGACGTTCCAAACTTGCATATTAGATGTATCTTTGATCAAACTTTCATAAAATGACCTCGACCTACTTTTTCCGCTTGAGTGATTTTGCCTTTAAAAGCCAATATTGAGCAAAGTATAAGTGATACATGTACCAAACTTGCATATTGGATGTATCTTTGATCAATCTTTCATAAAATGACCTTGACCTACTTTTTCTGCTTGAGTGATTTTGCTCTATAAAGCCAATATTGAGCAAAGTATAAGTGCTAGATGTTCCAAACTTGCATATTAGATGTATCTTTGATCAAACTTTCATAAAATGACCTCGACCTACTTTTTCAGCTTGAGTGATTTTGCCTTTAAAAGCCAATATTGAGCAAAGTATAAGTGATACATGTACCAAACTTGGATATTGGATGCATCTTTGATCAATCTTTCATAAAATGACCTTGACCTACTTTTTCCGCTTGAGTGATTTTGCTCTATAAAGCCAATATTGAGCAAAGTATAACTGCTATATGTACCAAACTTGCATATTAGATGTATCTTTGATCAAACTTTCATAAAATGACCTTGACCTACTTTTTCTGCTTGAGTGTTTTTGCCTTTAAACGCCAATATACATGTACTAAGAAATATGTTTGAATTGAATTTTGCTGTCACGAGGTGAGCTTCGTAATCTGTGATTACCTATGTTTAATGAAATTATGCATACATTCCTGTACGAGCTATACCTCTTGAACCATTTGCTGGATCACTTTCATATCTAAGTATGTTGTTGCTTATGACCCGTAGGTTTCACATCACCTTGACCCAAGGTCATGTGACCAAGGTCAAGGTCACTTAGTGCATTTTTAATGATATTGTGCATACATTCTTGTCCGGGCTATATCTCTTGAACCGTTTGCCGGATCACTTTCATATTTTAGTATGTTGTTGCTTATCATGTAAAGGTTTCACATCACGTTGACTCAAGGTCATGTGACCAAAGTCAAGGTCAATTAGTATATTTTAAATGAAATTGTATTTGTTACATGTATTATGTCCAGGCTTAATCTTTTGAACCGTGATGGGATCAGGTCATATTTTAGTATGATGGTGCTGATGACCCAAAGGTTTCACACCTCCTTGATCAAAGGTCATATGACTAAGGTCAAGTATTATATTTTTTAATGAAATTGTAAATGCTATTGAGTCTGTGCTATATCTGTGGAATCGTATACTGGATCACTCTTATACTATAGTATGCTGTAACGTTGCTCAGGATTGGAGGGTTTCTTATCATCTTGACCCAAGGTCATGTGCCCAAGGTCAAGATCATTTAGTTCTTTTTAATGAAATTGTACATACTAATATTGTCTGGGCTATATCTCCTGAACCCTTCTTACAATTGTTTTCATATTTTAGTATGTTGTTTCGAAGGACTAAATGTTTCTTATCACATTGTCCCAACGTCACATGGTTAAGGTAGCTTCTTACTTTGGTAATGAAATTGTATATGCTAAGCATGTCCAGGCTGAAATTGTCTATGCTAATAATGTTTAGGCTTTATATTTTGAACCGTGTATCCAATCACTAATTCAGTTTTTTGTTGCTCATGATCCATACAATGTTAAACGTCTTCAAATTCAATAGCATCATTTAAAAGCAGATAAGTTTGCGGCATGGACCAGACATGCATGTTTTGGGTACTTAACCCTTGTCAGTGAGTGTAGGTTTCAGATCACCTATATCCAAGGTCATGTGACCAAAGTCAATTTCTTTAAATATGCTTATAATGAAATTGTATATGCCAATCATGTTTGGCCTTTACCTCAAACAATGTAAGGAATCACTTTCATGTTTTAGTATGATGTTGCCCATGACTCAAAGGTTTCACATCATTTTGCATTTTGGCCTAAGGTCAAAGTAACGGAGGGGGGGGACATCTGTTTTTTTATGAAAAACACTTTGTTTAATTATTAATACTTTAATGTTCTTTTTTCACCCCTTGTTCAATTTGTTATAATTGAATTTAAAAAGAAATTGATTAATATAGACTTAATAATGCCAAAATACAATGTATTTCAGCATGAAAAAAGGTCAAATAGTGTCTGTGCACCACAATTTACCTAGAAATGGAAGATTTAAATGCTACCAGGATATCAAAAGGCATTGGAAAAATTCTGTGAGTAAATCAGAGCTTGAAAATTTTCAAATAATACATGTATATCATGTACTAATGAACTTATGTATAAATATTTTGCAGGCATTCAAGTGGCCCTATAAAATCCCTATATTTTTAAATGTGCCCTATTTTCCCTATAATTTGGCCAAAAATGGCCCATTTTCCTATATTATCCCTATAGATTGGCCCTATAATGAAATTTGGCCCTATTAAAATCCCTATTTTTTTGCGCAAACACCATTTGAAAGCCAAATTTTGGTATACTGGTACACTGATCATGTTTAGACTTTCAACCAGAAGATAAGGTCACGTTTATTATTGAGTTTAAGGTCCATGCCACACATTTACAAGTACATAATTTGATAGGCAGTATTTATACATGTATTCATGAAAATTACAACGAAACATTAATTTTAATTTTTGTGCAAATTTTTTCTTTGTTTCATTTGATGTTTTGCTCTAAATGTTTCCTTATGATTTTCAGTATGGGTACAGACTACCTGATCATGAAACAGGGATGATATATTACCAGATATACTTCAGACCTTTAGGAGACAGACTCTTTACATATCCTTAAACTTATCTTCCATTGTTTGATGTTACTTCCAGTAAATCATGAAATATCTTTAAATGTTACTGTAAGTTTTAAAATGTTCATGGTAGACAGTGCTTTCTAACAGGTAAGCAATCAGAAATCAGTTAAACAGTCTTTGCAAGTCTTTCATCATTCAAATTTCATCAAGATCTACCACGATTACCATTAGATTAAGCATGGTTAACCTTAACAAGGTGACATGTATCCAGACGTCTGCCTGCGAGCCAGAGACATCCAGAAGTTACCTAGAGTTGACCCCCAGCCTATACTGAGCACATTTCTACAGGATCTACAGACCAAGATGACTAATGTCTGTGGTACACGACTCGTACTACAAAGTAAAGCAAAGTATCCTGTTGTGGGATTACTTGGGGCAAACCAGGTTATTATTGTATTTGTCAGCTCAATCTCTCGTAATCTGTAATAATGTTCCTGAGGGAATGCCATAATCTGTAATAATATTCCAAAGAGAATGCAATAATCTGTAATAATATTCCAAAGGGAAGGCCATAATCTGTTATAATATCCCAAAGGGAAAGCCATAATCTGTAATAATATTCCAAAGGGAAGGCCATAATCTGTTATTATATTCCAAAGGGAAGGCCATAATCTGTAATAATAATATTCCAAAGGGAAAGCCATAATGTGTAATAATATTCCAAAGGGAAAGCCATAATCTATAATATTCCAAAGGGAATGCCATAATCTGTAATAATAATATTCCAAAGGGAAAGCCATAATCTGTAATAATATTCCAAAGGGAAAGCCATAATACAGTTTGTAGAACATTCCCTATGGAGTATTATTTCAGGTAATTATTGACTGATACCACAAAGTAAGGGCAAGTATCCTGTTGTTGGATGTTTGAGGCAATCCAAGTAATTATCAACTACTGCATTTTATGTAGTTTGTCACTCGAAGTGTGTGGTAATAGATTTTCAGGATTTTAGAGTCAGTAATTTTAAATTAGAAATCGTTTTATTGGAATTTGAATTTTATGAATTATATAAAAATGTCCAAAATGGGAAAATGTAAAAGATTAGTATATTCCCGTATTTCTCTCAACTTGCTTAGTTTTATTGTGAAACTTGACTTGTGTGTTACTTTTGTACAGAGAAAAGTCCATGATATATTGTTTTACAAACCATGACAAATTTGTTCATTATCTAGGAAGTGAAAGCTCCACACTCAACTCCAAATTTGTCAAACAAGAATCCTACTGCTGGCAGAGTTATATACAGAAACAGTGTTGATCTACTGCAAAGACTAACAACACCTTCATCTACTAATTATAATAGTGCTTCTACTGCTGGAGCAGCCAATAGAACTATTCATGATGCTCTATCATCATCTTCAAGGGAGGCCCAAAGGCCAGTGCCTCACACTAGTAACAAGCCAGAATTAGGGAAAAAGCAGCATTCAAATTCCATCCAAACTCAAGATCGCTCATCAGCTAACAACCAGAATAAAGATATATCCAAGCAAACACAATCGCATGTTGATCCATTATCAAGTAGTATGAACTCTAATGTAGCAACACCCAGAAATGACATGATGTCCTCCATACCTGACATTCAGATTTCCAGTGTACCCCCTGACACTCAGACTCCCTCATTCTCTGGAGGAACAAATACATGTACATGTAGAATTATCCCAAAATTTCAAGTTAAGAAACCAGCATGTAGCGTTAAAGTGCAAAATACAAGTAATTCTACTGACGCAAATACATCCAAATTAATACCTTGCTTCAAGAAAAAAGTTCCGAGCATTCCTACCAAAGAGGGGCATACAGCCAAACCCAGTACATATTCTACAGAGAGTATAAAAGTTAATGAGCAAAGTACAAGTGTTCCATCAAATAGCAAGGTAGGTTTTGTCTTCATTGTCTTGCTTCATGAGACTAGAGTAACATGTAATTTAATGAGAGTAGAGTTACCTGAACCTGGGATGAGGGATACATGTAACTTTATGAGAAGAGAGTAAGGTGTTACTTGATGAGAGTAGAGTTATACACAACTTAATGGGAATAGAGATAAATGTTACTAAATTGAATATGAAAATAGAGTTACATGTAACTTACAGAGAATAGAGTTACATGTAACTTAATGAGACTAGAGTTACACGTAACTTAATGAGAGAGCGGAGTTGTATGTAACTTGATGAAAGTAGAGATAAATGATACTAATGAAAATAGAGTTACATGTAAATAAATGAGAATAGAGTTACATGTAACTTAATGAGAATAGAGTTATATGTAACTTAATGAGTAGAGTTACATGTAACTTGATGAGAGTGGAGTTACATATAACTATGAGAATAGTGTTACATGTAACTAGATGAGAGTAAAGTAAACATGTAATTCAATAGGAGCAGTTACATGTAACTCAATGATAGAAAAGCTACATGTAACTTACTGAGAAATAGGGTTGCAGACAAATTTATGAGAATAGAGTTACATGCAACTTAATGAGGATACTTATATGTAACTTAATGAGAATAGGGTTACATGTAACTTCATGAGAATAAAGTTACACATAACTTGATTAGAATTGAGTCAGTACTTACACATGTTACATGTACAATTTGTTTCAATAGCTAAAAATGCCAATATGATTTTTCAGTAAATTTTGGAAGTAGTTATAAGTAGAATTACATTATTTCAGAATAGTTTGTCAGATTAATAGACTTAAACATGTTAAAGAATTTTTAGAGAT
Source organism: Pinctada fucata (assembly GCA_028142955.1). Taxonomy (NCBI): domain Eukaryota; kingdom Metazoa; phylum Mollusca; class Bivalvia; order Pterioida; family Pteriidae; genus Pinctada; species Pinctada fucata. The sequence goes on along the minus strand of AP027113.1, from coordinate 29,362,977 downwards.
TTAATGCTGATGACTTAGTTTCTGTAATTTTGGTTTCAGTCTTTTGGCAACAAATTCTTTGGGTTACTCTCAACAAGAATACGATTTAAAATTTCAATGTCAGTATCTGATGCATAACTTCTATACAAATTAATTTCTCATCTAGGTTAAAACACCATCATTCTCAACTGTCAAACCACAGACTTTGTCATCCAAACTGTTGTTCTTGAAGAAAGCAGCAGTATCAAAGAAGACTATAGAAAAGGGCAAGGTTACTTCAAATATCGCCATTAATACACAAAAGATACCGTCTACACCTCAACATAGATCCATCTGTACACCTGGTCTTGCTGGGTACACCAGGTCTGATCAAGGTGATCTTGTGTTTCCGAGTCCGTGCCTTAGCACCATACAACATGTGAAAGTCACCTCAGCTTCCTCCAGTTTGACAAGCACACCATTGATGCAAGGAGTTAAACGATTGGCTCAAAAGGTAGGAAAGGCTATCATTTCATGTACCTTAATAAACTACTTATTTATAAAGCTCATTCATGAGAAATCAAATGCAATATATACTCAACATTGTATATTTCTTTATAGACCTAAAATTGCTACTGTAACAACATATACGTAAAGTTTTTCAGTGACATTCAGGTATCTTTAAATGTATCATGTATCTTGAATGTTATAATTATGTCATGTACATGCATTTTGAAGGTCAAGGGTTTCATCTTTACATAAAACAATGGTATAAATCATAGTTTGATCATTATTGGTATTTTTCAATGAATGGAACAAATAATAAATGAAGTCAAGGCTGCTGCATAAAGTCAACCTCATCTCATCTTCATCAAATTAGGTTGATGCTGGTGAAGGGACACCTAAACCAAAGAAGCCAAGGGCCAAACCACAGATTCAGGAAAATGTAGATGTAGAACAGCTGGCTAGAGCAGGACAGGTTAGTTTAGTAAATGTACATGAACTTGTTTTTTATATTGCCTTTTTCCAAATTTCAAGGGGCACAACTCTGCACATATTTGAGCGACATGACCCATATTCTAACTTGGACCTGTATTTTTTGGCGTAAATGTTGTATCCAAGAAATAATTTTGTTTTAAATGTCTGGAATCTGCATGTGGGACAGACAGACATGTGCATCACTACACATTTTTTTTTTTTTTTTTTTTTTTTTTTTTGGCGGGGGTACATGTAAAAAAATCTCTCAAAAAATATTTGACTACATGTTTGTGTCATTTCAGCTAAACAAGGTGAACAGTATAACATTGATGGCGTGGCTTAAAGCACGAGGTGTTCCATGTAAGAGTAAGGACAAGAAGAAAGAAATAGAGGACAAAGTTAGACTTTCACTCAATCTACACGTGCCAGAGAGCTGATCTTTAGTTTTGGTTAAGACCCTTTACATCAGTGTGAAAATTAAAAGAGACTCCAAAATGACGAAATTAATGAACATGCATCAGAAGACCAAGTATGGAAAGGAACTAAAGATTTACCACAATCAATGTGAGAATAAGACAATAGTCATGCTATGACATCTTTTTGTTGTGAATATCTTTTTCTAAATGAACCTTACCAATTTTACTGCATTCATGTGAAATCAGAACTTTAAATGTATACGCGTACAAGTAAATATGCATTGTAAATGCAATTGCATTTTATGGTTGGATATTTTTTACAAAATTAATCCAGAAAACAGGAAGCACAATCCTTGTATATGACTTGTTAAAGCATATTTTGTTAAATTTGTTATATTTATGTGATATTAAATCTGTGATACATACAAAACAAATCTTCAGACTTTGTGTCGCACGTACACACGTATATGTGAGAAAGGTTTATTATCATCCATGGAAACGACAGTCTTGTTTACAGAACTGTATCACCAGCTAATCTGTGAGACATTATTTTGTTGCTAAAAATTTGTAGAATACATGTACATGTATTTAGATGAATTGACACAAGATTACCTCTACTGGATCTCAGAAGTCGGCACATTGGACTTCTCCTGAACAATATGTCATCAAATCTTACCGATACATGTAGTAAGTACTTGAGGTTTTCTGCAAAAAAATTGTGTTGCAACTCGATACACTACACAAGTTTGCTGCCAAAGGTTCTGACTGGCTGACAAAGTAACTATTGTGCAAAATTTCTCAAAACCTTAAGAGAGCAAACAATCAAAGTCATCAACCATCAAACAAGATGGCCGACTGTGAAAGGGTCTGATTGGCTGACAATCTCCTACGCATGCGTCCGATTTCAGTTCCGCTTTTCTTCACTTTGAAATCTACCTCTGCCGTCATCGCCTATTGTTTGTCTGCAAGATTCTTGCAGACTGGAACTGGGGCTTCATATTTGTAAACAAAGTATTGCAAGTATATACCATCAGGTTTGACTAAATTTATGAGGTATAAAGTGTACATGCAATGCATTTCTTTTGATGCAATACAATGCAGTACAATGTATCAGGGATTCTTTCTTCATTCGTATGTTGCCAACACGATCAGCTGAGCGAGAAGTCTCCAGTAAAAATACAATTTCTAGCTGTTAATCGAAACCTACCGTCTTTAGACGTGAGTCTTGTAAATTTTCCTACATCAAGATAAGATTCGTTTCCTTCATTGCCCATTTACTTGCTTCTAAACACTCAAATATGTGCCTCTGCCTTTAAATCGTTTGCACTGTTTACTTCAGAAGTCTGAATGACGTCACTGTGATGACATGCCGTACCTGCGATGCCTCTCGGGTTTAATCATTACGTGAAATGGCGTAGGAAAATAGCGATGAAGGCAAGGTTATATTGCAAGCCTGCGCAGCCTATGACCTTGTTGCAAGTTTGATTGGCCGAGTCACATTTTGAATTCTTACAAATGCACAATTATCTTGAAACTTTACAGAATCCAGATCCTTTACCAAAATTGAGAGTTATTAAAAGTAATCAATCAAAATTGCTATCCCCTTCAACCTCCGCACAGAAATTCATGACACCTAAGGGAAGCATGCATTTGAGGAACTCTAACAACATTGTGTTTTTGCCTTGATCTTTCAAACATGATGGCTGCTATCAAACCTTAAAAGTTTGAGATGGATTATTCAATTCCCTTTTTCATTGGAGCTAAATGCCCTGTAAATTTGGAAGAAAATATAAAGATGTTTTAAAATATAAAAGGTTTATTTCAAAATAAAATATGTGTAAAAAAGTATGACAAAGACTAGACTAATCTTAATTTCTTCCGTTTAAGATATAAAATATTGAATCAAATTGTATAAATTATGATTTAGGAACACGTAAAAGAAAAAATCCATGAAAATTTTCATCACTGTTACAATTATTTTGATTTGACTTTGGTCAAGGAGATTCTCTTCGATGTGAGGACATTTGACAGTACAAACAGTAACATGAGGAAGATGTTCATACACATGACTATAACATAGTGACTTATACTGGTACCAATCTCCAACCAGCTACCATAGTCCTGAACCAGGAAAAAGAAGTTCTGTAAGAAAGAGGGAAAATTTTGTTTAATCCTCTTAATCTGTTGGCTTATGCAATGAACAAATTTCTTTAGTCTTGCAATTCTAATTCTATCTCGTGAAAAATATATGAACAAGAGTGTTCCATGACACAATACATGTATATCCTGCTGTAATGTTTGACCCTGAACACGTGACCTTGACCTGAGGATGACCTTCAAACCATTTGGGTATTGAATATAATGTGGTTGACATCTTGCAAGTCCTTTATTCATGATTCATATAATTTTGTATATAACAAGGAAGCTGAAGCCATAACATGTACTGTAAATGTTTTGTTTGATCCAAAATGTGTGACTTCATCTTTTAAGTGACCTTGACCTTCTCTGGATGCCGATTCTCAATCTGATTAATATCCCCTGTAAGTTAAAATAATGCACGACATAAAATAAATTATGTGAAGCTAAGCCACACATTTTTTAGACATTTATTATTATTTTACACCACAATTGTGCGTTCTTCGAGACCTCTGGGTAATCAAAAAAGTGGGAGGGTTGTGCGCATGTAATCTGGATAACCACACCTGCTACTTGCAAGTCAGCACTGGTTACCCATTGGTCTCCTTGGATTATGTGTGGTCTTTTGTGTTTTATATTTGATGGATTTGCTGTTTCTTGTCCCTTTTGCATCTCTTTATGTGCATGCCTGCTCTGTTTTTTTTTTTGCATTGGGTGTTTAGCTGTTGGTGCTGCAGCCAAGTGTTGTTGGAGATCCCCTCCTTTCTTAGAGTGACCAACAGGCAGAGCAAAATACAGTATTTAACTCAGACATGGCAAATATTTAAAAATGGGTAAAAAGTAATACTTACTATGGCCATGAGGTCAGACATGAGCAAAACCAGTAGGAACAGAGCCCTTGTGGGTATATGTGACGTCACATGAATGGCAGTAAACACACAACTGACTAGAATTAACGGTATCACATTCTGAAATGAATAGATATTTGAAAGTGTCAATAGAAATTAGATCATTTTCTGAATTTGTGTGCAAATTTTCCCTCTTAGAAATTGATACTACTCAAAAGATCTCATTTAGTCTACGTGTATCTCACAACATAAATGATATTGTGATCTCTCATTTTACAGACAAATGAAAAAGTAGCATATGATATGTAAAAATCTAACAATATACAAGACCTACATGTGTATCTCTACATTAAAATCTTGTTACAGATTGTTTAAAGATTACGTGATTTTACATTTCTGAAATATTCTGCATGCACAGTAAATGTTAACATATTTCACTTCATACTGACCTTTAACATCATCAATGTTCCCATAACAAAGGGGTTGAACACAGTAAGAAAACAGTACACAGATGCTGGCTCAAAACTGAAAATATACAAAAGTTGAATTTTGTAAACAAAACTACATGTTAATATAGAGCAAAAATCATTCCAAGGAATGCATGTGTCGCCTGCGAAACATAGCGACACTTAGGAATCACTTTTATATAGGGTGTGACATCCAAGTGTGAGAGACAGACAACGGACAAAATTATCCCTAAGTGTCACTATGCTTCGCAGGCGACACAATTACATTCAGGAATGGCAGTACTTATGTCTGTAAAAGCTTTTTTAAAGCCCCTCGAATACCAAATTCTATAGTACTGACATAATGAAATCTTCATTATTTGATTTGGTTTAATGATGTAAGTCTAGAAAATCTTGAACCTTTATTCAGTGACCAGTGACCACCAGTTTTCAGTAATTAATATATGTATACATGTATTTAGTGAATACCTGTTTATACTGGCTATATTTCCAGTTCCAAAGAATGCAGTGAGTATAAAAAATATCTGATACAGAGTTAAAGAAAGTGTAATGCTAGGTAAATGTACATTGTATAAATCTTGAAGAAATGTATCATGAACATGTTTATCAGAAATTGATATCCCGATTTTTCTTAAAATTTTTATATATCTTGACTAAAAGGATACATAGAACAGAGCCCTCCTGATATCACTTATCACAAGCTGTCTTTGATTGTCTCCTATCTTCAATTCTACGCAGAAATCTGCTTTGTCTAGCTGTAAATAAATCATACAAGTATAAATACTAAACTTACATGTAAGAATTTGATACATAAATTACATGTATTCTTTAAAATAGAATAAGAAAGAATATGACATTTCTCTTAAATTCATCCAGGCTATGACTCGATATGATTACTACATGTATTCACAAGGTATTGGTAAAATAGCAAACAATCAAACATTTTTCAATAGTTCGTTTAAATTTTTTTTATCTTTATAGTGTCTGATCAAATCAATCTATGGAATGTATGGCGTAATAAGAAATCTGTCACGAAATTCTTGAAATTTTACACATTATATACCAATATACAGTACTTACTGGTGTTTTCTTTTTATTCTGGTCACTCTCCACACGCAACCAGAAGTACAGTGTTATACACAGGCACAGAATAAATAAACCCTCATGTCTGAATATGTAAGTCAAGGATCATTCTGTTAAACTGAAAACTTATTCTTTGACAGACAACTTTCATGCATGTTCATGTACGGTATATACATGTACATGTATCTACTGAATAAGTTACTTTTAGCCGCAAGAAAATGCAGTTATGTTTAGAGGGAGAGATTAGCAGCAGTATTTTCTTTCTAAATACATATTAAAGGTAATTTGCATCGACAAAAGTTTCTCTTTATCATGAAATAGATGAATTTAGTAAATTGCCAAAAAATATTCGAAAGAAATTATTGCTGCTACACTGTGAATTTTTATATAGATTCATAGATTATGAGAATTTTACACCTTCAAATACACAAACATATAAACTATGTCAGTTAATACAGTATGAATTATCTCCCATGCTCCAAGTAAATCCTCTTAACAGAATTTTTTACAATGAGAGGATACGATATACTAAGTAGTAAATAGGTTGGTAAGACTGACAAGGCAATCAGGAGAAGTCTGTGAAGAATTCCCGTCTCACTCAGAAGAGGTAAAACTAATGCTGATGCTGTAAATAAAATTAAACACCTTTTTCTAATAAATTCATTTTTTTCAATAATTTATCATGGGGCTCTATAAATCAATTCTATAGATAAGATGAGGAGCTGGTAAAAAAAGTTCTTAATTTGCAAAGAAATCTTTTCCATCCCAAACAGAATGGTAACAATATATCACAAGTATACAAATTTTTAAATACAGTACATGCATCAGCAAAATGAAGAAACATTTTTTTAAAACTACTTATTGTTTCTAAAACCTGTTTCTTTTCTTCTAATATAAAATGTTAAAAAAAAACTTTATTTCCTTGTGTTACCATTTGTTCTCTCACCATTAAATTGTCAGCCATTTTGCTCAAAATCAATCGTGCATGTATCTGTTTTTCGTCTTGTATATAGCACTAAATAGTGCTGACCTAACGGCCTTGAAAAAAACGAGTGTTCAGCTACAAACATGTAGCAGGTCACTAAACACACCATTGGTTGAGGGCAACATGTACCTTATTCAAATAGAGAATTTCATAACATAACATACATGTATTTTGTCCTTAAATCTATTATCATGAGGTTCCCTTAGAATCAATTACCAACTGCATGGAATTTTGAGATTTCCGTACCTAGTGTACTCCAACTTATGAGTCTGTTAACCCAGGGAAGTCCTGTGGCAGCTTTTATACTTTGAGATGTAGTGTACACCACTATTGTTGATACCATAATGAGTATTATACAAATCTGTAATATCATATTCATTAAAGTTACATCATGTCATAAAAACATGTCTGATCCTTAGAAAAAGAGACACATGTATGGCATGAAATGTAATTTCATCAATACCTAAAAATAATTATGTCTTTGCATGAATTCAATTCATTTCTCAATCATTATATTCCTTTGCCTCTTCTTAAATCTGCATAATTAAATCAGATTTTAAAATAGGATCTTTTGCTTAATAAGTAATTCATCTTACAATGCGTACTACATGTAAAAGTTAAAAGTAAAACTTTATTTCTACATGTACGTTCACTGTAAACATGGTTATTTTTGATGGGGGAATTTTTCGCGAAATGATAATAGACCATTTTCCGATTTTGTTAGAAAGCACAAAATGTCCGAGTCAACATCTTTTGGCGAACAGTTACATTATGATGTCACTGTTAAAAGACTCAATTCCATTGAAAAAGTGCGCAAAAATTGCCTACCTCTGACATTTTTCGTCCTTTTGTCAGCCATTATGAATTTCGGCAAGTGGCCTATTGCAACAGCACGCATGGGGGTAATTTTGGCCAAATCTGGAGTATTCCCTTTAGTCTTTATTGAGTCTTTGCGGAATACAGAGTTATTTCCCCTTATAGACGGCATCTAACGTAAAACCATTGTGACGTCATGAAAACGGTATGGTAACGTCGATTTTATACAGTCATTTCCCATACTTTTAGGACTGTTTCCATAGAATTTGATGACGTCACAATCAGTCTACGTCAGATACCGTCCCAAATGAGAAATAACTCTTGTTTTCGAAAATAGCGAATACTGGTTGTAATTTCCATGCAGGGGTTATTTTCAGGATAAATATACAATCGTGAAAAGTGCGAAAAATTACCCCCAAGCGAAAAATTTCCACGTTTACAGTTACCCTTTTTTTTCATTAATCAGTAAATGTATATCTTATCAAGTTATAAAGCTGTTTTCACTGACTAATATCATACATACCTGAAATAACAGACCTATATGAGTATTTCTTTTAGATCTATCTGAGGTATTCAGCTTTAATACAGCTATAACAGCTATGATAACTCCTAATACACCGGCTAATAGGCTGAAATGGTATTAGATAAAAGACCTATACATGAGTATTAGTTTTAGATCTGAGGTATTCAGCTTTAACAGAGCTACATGTATAACAGCTACGATAACTCCTAATACACCGGCTAATAGGCTGAAATGGTATTCAATAAAATGCAGATTTCTCAAGTGAATGCAGAAAATAAGACAATCTTTCCCTGTCACACTGCGCTTTACGGCTCGATCACGTGAAGCAGACATTGTTGTTTGCTTTTAAGACACGCTTCAGACCATCTGTAGATATGGTAAGACGCAGTAAAAAATCTGAACGACGTTGGACACCGAAAGAAGTTTTGACAACCCTGGATGGTGTACGAGGTAAAGAAGTGCAACGCACATGAAATACACATGATTATCCATATTCCAGCAGTGATTAAAACTTGGGGAAGATGCATGTTCATTTCACAGGTGTTCCGTATTGATATCACAGGAAAAAGTGTGTGTAAAACGTCTTGTCAAGTTATGAACACTTTTAGCCCTAGACGTGGTTGGATGTGGTTATCCATACTTAGTGTTTCAGCAGTGGAACAGCTGCTGGCTGTCATATCCCGTACAACGCACAACCATGGAAAAAATTACCATGTACGACCACGTCCAGCAGATTTTTTAAAGTGATTTGGACGTGGAGTGCAGTGTGATAGGGGCTCAAATTCCTCCACATAAACTCATTTCAAAATGGTAAAGAGGATGTTTTTGATCTATCTTGCATTGAAGGGCAATAATACGAGTACATGTACATGTACATGTATGTCCTTATGATTTCAAAATCTCATACTCCTTACATGTGTTTCTGAGTAAAGGATAAAAAATTCTACAAAATGTGGACGGCTGACAAAATTACATGTAAGGTGTGCAGTACTTAATATATTATTATACATGTACTTACACCAAGTTATAGTTGATATCTCTCCCTACCACAGGCAGTAATGGAAATATGGATAGTAATATACATGATATACACCAACCATACTGGGATGTCTGAAAATACAAACAAGGTCAAGGATGCTTAAACTATACATAAATAAGGTCAAGGTCATAGTTGATATCTCTCCCTACCACAGGTAGTAATGGAAATATGGATAGTAATATACATGATATACACCAACCATACTGGGATGTCTGAAAATACAAACAAGGTCAAGGATGTTTAAACAATACATAAATAAGGTCAAGGTCATAGTTGATATCTCTCCCTACCACAGGCAGTAATGGAAATATGGATAGTAATATATAGGATAAACACCAACCATACTGGGATGTCTGAAAGTACAAACAAGGTCAAGGATGCTTATACTATACATAAATAAGGTCAAGGTCATAGTTGATATCTCTCCCTACCACAGGTAGTAATGGAAATATGGATAGTAATATACATGATATACACCAACCATACTGGGATGTCTGAAAATACAAACAAGGTCAAGGATGCTTAAACTATACATAAATAAGGTCAAGGTCATAGTTGGTATCTCTCCCTACCACAGGTAGTAATGGAAATATGGATAGTAATATACATGATATACACCAACCATACTGGGATGTCTGAAAATACAAACAAGGTCAAGGATGCTTAAACTATACATAAATAAGGTCAAGGTCATAGTTGATATCTCTCCCTACCACAGGTAGTAATGGAAATATGGATAGTAATATACATGATATACACCAACCATACTGGGATGTCTGAAAATACAAACAAGGTCAAGGATGTTTAAACAATACATAAATAAGGTCAAGGTCATAGTTGATATCTCTCCCTACCACAGGCAGTAATGGAAATATGGATAGTAATATATAGGATAAACACCAACCATACTGGGATGTCTGAAAATACAAACAAGGTCAAGGATGCTTATACTATACATAAATAAGGTCAAGGTCATAGTTGATATCTCTCCCTACCTCAGGTAGTAATGGAAATATGGATAGTAATATACATGATATACACCAACCATACTGGGATGTCTGAAAATACAAACAAGGTCAAGGATGCTTAAACTATACATAAATAAGGTCAAGGTCATAGTTGGTATCTCTCCCTACCACAGGTAGTAATGGAAATATGGATAGTAATATACATGATATACACCAACCATACTGGGATGTCTGAAAATACAAACAAGGTCAAGGATGCTTAAACTATACATAAATAAGGTCAAGGTCATAGTTGGTATCTCTCCCTACCACAGGCAGTAATGGAAATATGGATAGTAATATATAGGATAAACACCAACCATACTGGGATGTCTGAAAATACAAACAAGGTCAAGGATGCTTATACTATACATAAGGTCAAGGTCATAGTTGATATCTCTCCCTACCACAGGCAGTAATGGAAATATTCATAGTAATATACATGATATACACCAACCATACTGGGATGTCTGAAAATACAAACAAGGTCAAGGATGTTTAAACTTTAAACAATACATAAATAAGGTCAAGGTCATAGTTGATATCTCTCCCTACCACAGGCAGTAATGGAAATATGGATAGCAATATACATGATATACACAATCCATACTGGGATGTCTGTAAATACAAACAAGGTCAAGGATATCCATATAATATGTAAATTAGGCCAAGATTATAAGGTTTAGGGTTATTAATATTATGATTAATTTATTAGAATGTAAAACATCCTGAAAGTACATGCGCCTATTGTCGTAGCAAACTGACCTGACAGGGCGGAGCTTATTTTCACCTCGTCACTGGAATTAATACAATTCTGACCAGGTGATATAACTATACAAAATTATAGGTAATGAGTATTCACTCTAATTATTATATGCATATTATAATCTATCTACCCTAAAATTTAATTGATTCGTCTTAGTCACTTGATTGAATTAGCTCCGCCGGTCAGGTCATTATGACAATACATGTACATGAAAAAGCTCATTCTAGCTGTATCTTTAATTTTCTTTTATCAATCTTTTTTCAATATTTCAATTTTCTAAGTCTTAAATTTGGAAAAACACTGCAAACCATATTCTTTACTTCAAAGCCTTTCTTGTGATAGAAAAATCTCCATTATAACTTCACAATGAATAAATATGTGCATATTTTACTCTCATCACATTATGTTAAACATGTATTCTCTATTATCAGTTGTTACCTACCTTTTGTGAACAGGTGAGTCTTGGTATTCCACTAGCCAAGGGCCATAACCCCATACATACAAGTCCTACTGACAATAATTCTCTGTGGAAGAATCCTGCTACCTGAAGTTTAATATTTATGATTGAGTATCTTCATGTAATTATACATGTAATTAATGTTGTCAACAATTATTTTAAAATAAGGCATTTAAATATTGCATGTCTAGTGTAAAGGTAATTGATAGAAAATTGCAACTACTACGTGAATTAACGTGGAATCATAATATTTCGCGGGGGACTCAATTTTCGTGGTTTTCCAGGATGGCCTCATCCACCAATTTCCACACATCCCCAACGAATAATTGTACATAAAGTAAGAAATTGGAAACAACTTCAAGCATGCATATTTTACACATGTGACAGGCAATTGACGTATAAACATCTTTCAATAATGTGGACATACAAGTTTAATTGTAATGGTTGTAGGACTGTTTGTCACACACAAACCTTGCTTAACCTGCTTTTAATTGAATCATATTTCAGTGACATCTTAGCATGAGTGGCAATAGCCACTTGGCATGGAGGGCTTTAAACTTTTAAGATCAACGTTAACGTATTTGTTGCAACTTTAGGACTTTTCAAGCCCTTTGACTACCTGGGCTGAGTACCATGATTCATGAAACTTATACATGTATTTCTTGGAACAGGCAGTATCCATGAAATTAAGTTCCCACGAAAATAATGAATCTCAGTAAACCACAAAAATTGGGCCCAATTAAAATAAATTATTTCACAGTAGCTATCCAAGATACTATCAGGCGTGGGTAAAGCAGATAATATTGAATTAGGTTTGACTAGAAGTTAAGCATTAGTGTCTAAAGTTAGTTATACAACTAGGCTTACCAGAATTTCTAGTCCACCAATACAAAACAAAACGGCCAAAATGATTTCAAACTTTTTTGTGGCAAGCAAGTGTTGTAAAGCACATTTGAATGTAAACCATCTGTTAATGGATAAAACGTATTGTTAAAGCATCATACAAAATGCAAAAAAAACACATTATATCAATGTTATCTAACATACACTCCTTATATTGTTTTGACTATTTTTTTACACTTTCATTGATTTTACATCAACTGCAATGCATTCTGTTATGGCAAAACTATAAAGCCGGGCTTCCACTGTCGCGAATGCAGAGGCGATAGAGCTACAATTAGGTGATTTTGTTTAATTGTAGCGCATTCTCCTCTCAATCGCGGGCATTCTCGTCTCATGGTGTCACTATCGTGTCATGTTCTCCTGCATTCTCCTCTGTTCGCGGCACCGACGCGAATGCTTCAAACTGTTTAAAACATTCGCGTCTGAATTCTTATTCGCCTCACAGTCGCGGCACATGCGCAGCGCATTCGCCTTGCATTCTCCTCCATTCGCGGCGTGTTCTCCTCACATTCGCGTGCATTCTTGTTCCAAAGGTGGAGGAGAATGAGCCACGTTAGAGCCCTGATAGAGCCACGATAGAGCCCCGAATAGAGAGAATCTGACTCGAATGTGATGCGAATGTGATGCGAATGCGCCGAGAATGTGACGCGAATGAAAAAATCAACGCGATTCAGCCACGATCTTGACACGATAGTGACACGATATTGCCACGATAGTACTACATACACACACGACAGTGACAATAATAATTATCTCAGAGTTGATGTAAAAGTGTGCGGATCAATGTTTTGAAAACTTTGGCAATGCCTTTCAAGAGAAAACAACCTGGAAAGAGGTCAAAGTCAATAAAGGGTATTGATGTTCCTGGATATGTCAAATGATTTTGATTTTGCTCTTGTCACATTCTTGTCATGATCGCAGCGCTATCAGGTTAAAGTCGCGTCTCAATCTCCTGCATCGCCGCGCTATCGGATTAAAGTTACTGTAGTGTCTCAATCTCCTGTATTCGCCTCTCATTCGCCTCGGTGCTTTTTTATCGTGGCACATTCGTGTCGCATTCTTCTCTATTCTTGTCACTCTCGCCTCACTATCGCGGCGGACACGTAGCATATTCTTGTTGCATTCGCGGCGCTATCGTGTGCCTATCGCGCCAAGAAATACTTGATGAGAGCAGACAAGAATGTGACACGATTGTTCATTCGCCTCTGATCGTAGCTCATTCTCCTCTACATTCGTGACAGTGGAAGCCCAGCTTAAATGATGTACAGTCAATACTGTATTAAGCGTCCACTCGAGGGAAAGAACAAAAGTGGTCGCTAAAGACAGATGGTCGTTTAAAAGAAACCTCTCACAAAAAGGAATCCAGTTTTAATGGATGAATAAGATAAAAAATATTCGCCGGTTTATCGAACTGATAAACAGACAACATATGAAATATTAACAAAGAGTCTCTATCTCATTAAAGAATTCTGAAGTAGCATTCATGAACTCCTCATGAAGCATCAAATTAAAATCGTACAAAAAATTCTGATTTCCGTGTAAGATTGCATACAACATTTTTTTCATATCATAATGGTTAAATAAATCCAAATTGTCACTTGATCATTTGTCCGCGTCGTCGCTGATCTACGCCGTTTACGTTTTAAAAAATCTTCCGATATTTCGGTTTAAAATCCATATAAGTTGTGAGACCTTCGGATTTTACTTTCTTTTATTTTTCTATTTTTTTTTTTTTAATTCTTGTTTGTTGGAACTTTTTGTGGTTGTTGATGCATTTCCTTTCTTTCCTTTCCTTTCGTTTTTTTTTTTTAATTTCTTTTCTTTTCTTTTTTAACGATACTGTTGGTGCATTTTCTTCCGTTTCGCGGAGTTCAAACGCTTGAGTTTCAAATTAAGTTTTGTTTTGAATTATGATTAATGAGTTAAAATAAGTGTTGTCAACAATACTATTCCAAATATCTTTCAGCGGGTCTAAATCGGTGCGCTTATGTTTTGATAACAATTGCGATACGGCAATTACGTGATCAAACAACCGACGTAATTACCTTAATTGATCGCTTAATACAAATGAATTGATCACATAAGTAACAATTAAGATGGACGCTGGTCGCGTTGGACAGATGTCCGTTAAATACAGAGGAATTATATAGCAAAATATGTTGGGAGGATATTAGACTGGTTGCTGAGAGCAGATGGACGCTTAATACGAGCGGTCGCATCTACAGTATTGACTGTATATAGAAAATCACAATGCAGTTCAATTCTTTTTCGCTCCATTTTAGACCTACTGTACAAGTAATTTGGACATAAATGTATGTACCTTTTTAGCACTACAGTCCATAAAATTACTGGAAGTAAACAGTATAAATAGTTGGTCCAGGGTAAGGACTGCACTGAAATAAAGATAAAGATATCTACATTTCATTGTACAAACTTTCTAAAAAATGTCATTTTCTAAAACATTCATCGCAGAATATTTTTCTCTTTGATTGATAAGGTAGTAAAATATCTGTGCCCAATTTTAAGGTGGCATATAATTAAAGAAATTTACAGTTTTCCCCTAGACTTTCAGTATGCTTTCATTTACATGTACATGTACGAGTATATTTGTAATAAGTTGTAAAAAAATAAGCTTAAAATGCATCAAAGATGCAAAGTGCCGAGTTGCAAAACTTGACTGTAAGTATGACTATGCAAACTTAAAATATACATGAATCAGGTTGATACTTATTCATATACAATTCAGAAACTATTTTCAATTACCCGAGTCCTCTGAATTTGACCTTTGATCTTTTTATTCAAAAATCAATAGGGGTAATCCTTGATTCATGGTAAACATTTCTGACAAGTTTCATGATTATAGGTGCAATACATGCTCAAATATGGTCCAGAAACCATTTTCAATCATCTGAGTCTTATGTCCTTGACCTTTGACCTTTTGATCCCAAACTCACTAGGGGTTATCCTTGATTTATGGGAAAAAAATCTGGCACATTTCATGATCATAGGTAAAATACAGGCTAAAAAATTTCTGGAAATCATTTTCAATCATAAGTGATATGCATGGGCTTGACCTGTGACTTTTTGACCTAAGATCAATAGGGGTCATCCTTGATTCATGGGAAACATTGCTGGCGAGTTTCATGATCATAGGTGCAATACAGGCTTTTATATCATCTGGAAACCATTTTCAACCATCAGAGTACTAAGACCTTGGCCTTTAGATCCCAAAATCAATAGGGGTCATCCTTGATTCATGGGAAACATTTCTGGCAAGTTTCATGATCATAGGTGCAATACAGGCTCTTATATCATCTGGAAACCATTTTCAACTATCGAAGTACTATGACCTTGACCTTTGACCCCAAAATCAATAGGGGTCATCCTTGACTTATGGTGAGTATGTGTATGAAGTTTCATTGCACTAGCATGTATCATACTTGATTTATAGTCCCGAAACCAATTGTTGACGCCCGCCTGGCTCACATCAAATTAAGAGCCGAGTTTTGCAACTTGGCTAAGAAGAAGATGTCCGACTTGCTGGATCACCACCATACCAGCAATGCCCACTCAACAATGCTTTGAAGGCCATTTGATTTTGACATCACCATGTATAAGTCTACCAACAAGCACAAAGACTGACATTAATTTGTGATCCCTCAGTTCATGATCATATGATTTAGTCAATTTGCTTCCTTTTCATCATCTTCTGCCAAATTTACATGTAGTTCACTGAAATAAGTTAAATGACAACAGAGACACATATCTTTACCTGTAAGCAAAGTGAACACAATTATAATTACTACACCAGCAGCGGTATTGATACAGGTATCAGACAGGGCACTCGGCTGTCGTAGTTTGTCTAGTGCCGTCCTGTCTGTAGATAACCCACAATGCTCTCTCAGGATCAAGGTCAAAATATAGGACATCCATCCCAAGTAACCACATACAATACTGACCCTGAAACAGGTGTAAAAATTTTCAATATAGGTCATATCTTTATTTCATCTTATACATTAAATGGAAAAATTGAAATAAAATGTGAGTTGGTGGGCTATGGTATTGTAAAACTAATAGCCAACATGTGCTTCATTGAAAATCCTGTTTGAAACTGCAAGTCAAGGATACGTACAGCATATCTCAATGAAGAGTTGTATAATTTCTCTAATTTCACGTCATGTTATAGACAAGATTTTTCCATATTTAATTTGGAATGTTTTCTCATTTTGCAATGATTTCAAAGAGAATTTTAAATACAAATTATTTTTCTATGATACAAGTACATGTAGTAACTTGAAGATAAAATACATATACAAAATACATGTATGCCTAAAATTGATTGAAATTACATTAAGTCGGTAACTTTCATACCCTAAGAATAATCTATCGTAGGTTTGATAATATCTCAATCCTTCCAAAGCTGATGATATAAGGGTATAGGATTCTTTAATCTGAAAAAGAGTAACATAAACTTGTCATACATGTAATTAAGAATTTCTTTATACTTAATATAAGAAATTAATACACTGCCTTTTCCATCCACTTTTTTTTGGTACTCAGCTCTGTAATTAAAATGTAAATTGAAGAAAATAAGAAAACACTAATTGCACCAACTGACCCTCCCGAATGCGGGAAAAATTTGACAAATTCCATGACGTCACAATGCAATTTCGATGTTTGACCGAGGTTCGAAGCTTGTTTGTCCGAGGTAAAAGCATTGTGACGTCATGACATTTTGCATTGTTTTCCCGCAATCAGAAGGGTCAATTGAGACAACAAATATCCTTTCACGAGTCATGCATGTTACAACAATACTTTTACTTGTAATCATTCATAGTTTACATGTACCTACCGCTTCATCATAAAGTCCGTTTTTTAGTAAGTTTTTGATGTTCCGCAGCATAAACACCTGTTTATCTTCTGTCAATGGTCTATGGATGAAAACAATAATCACATTTGAAAAGAAACACAATAATTTATTAAATAAATTTATTCCAAAGTTACCAGAATTCAAAACCTTTACTATTGAATGAACTCAATTTCCAAAAGACATTTTCACAAGTACACATACATGTTGTAAGTACATGTACATGTATTTAGCCAAATTGAATCCTATTTCTTTTTACACACTACAGTAGAGATGCTTTTACAACAAAACACAAGAAGGCCAATATCTGATCAGGACAAATACAAGTAAACATCATCTTCAAAAGGACTTACCCAAAAGGTCTAAATACTAGTTTTAGAGTTGTCAATCTTTTTTCTTCCATTTTTACCTTCAAAATTCATGAAAAATCATTTAAATTCAAATAATTAAACACAAGGGGATTAAAGTAACATTCTTTTTTATATATTAAATGTGTCCTATTTCATTACTTTGAAAACATAATAAAGACTGAAACACCAAGATATTTGCTTGTTCACCATTTGAATATACACAAAATCAAATAAAAGGTACAAGCTGTAACATGCACATAAATGTACAAATAGTCTATTTTCCAGATGAAATGATATGACCATTCCTAACCTTGATTTTATACACACAGACACCATACATCACATCATTTGGCAAAATTTTTCACTCTGACGTCACATCTGATTGCACCGTCTTGAAGCACCTTGACGTGTTGTCATGCTTTTTATTATGACGTCACAATGAAAATATCGCAAAATTTTGTGATGTCTGATGTTTGACAGTATCTTACAAGTTTACTGGAAAATCAGCTATTGAGGGATAAGGCCAAATGTCTGTCATCGCACCTGTTGGGGGACTTATGCATTACAACTTTTTATTAGGTCTTCCGACTTCCGTCAGCGATTTCTCAAGAACCCTGTAAGCTAGGACAATGAAAGTTCTCCAACGTTATGTTTGGAGTAAAAGCTAGATTGCTCTTTTTTATTTTTGGTCTCTGTTATTTTTTTTATCATGTTTTTTAGTAGATTCAAATATTTGACGGGAGCGTCGAATTACTCAAAAGGACCGAAAATTTCATGTTTTGCTATTTGTAAGCTTAAATATCTCGTATTTTGCTATCTACAATTTCCATTCTTTTTGAAAGTCGACAGCCATGCAAGATATGAAATGCTAGATGCACACTGTAACGATTTATTACGATGACGTCCTTCACCGTCCTTCATATTTCCAAATTCAGAAGTTCATAGGAGGAAGACACTTTTTTGCTTATAATAGTAAACAAAAATTAAGCTTATGAAGTTTCCTAAAAATTTCAATATTATTATTTTTTATCCATATATCTGTCTTATTTAGTCTTTCTGATTTTTCCTATCTCTTACTGTTGAAAAGATATGAGCATCGAAATTTTGAGTTGGGTATTTCGATACACCTTCACGCCAACAGATCGGGCGCACACTAAAATTGGTAGTCCGAGTCCGACTCGAGAAAAGCAGTGTTGAGATTTTCAAATTCCGATTTCACGGCAATGATGAATATGCATTTCATAAATACATTTCGATATACACAATTTGATTTTAAAACAGTTGATTAATTTAGAAGAGATCAGCTACAAACCAGAATTTACACACAAAAAGTGGTAGTTTGATTCCGATTTCTAACCTACAAACCTGTTTCTAAACTTCAATAACTATATTTTGAACATCAAGTTTAATTTCTAATTCTAGCAAACGTTCGAACATAATTTTCGGTTGGTTTATTTACAAATTGATGAACAATTTCTCCAACATTCTTCCCTCCCCTCGTTTTTCGAAAACAGTTCTGTTTATATTGAACGATGTCGCCATGATGGAAATTCAAAATAAACTTTGAAAAAAGGGAAGGGGGGGGTCCAAATTTGAACCTGCACAGCGAGAACCTCATGGTATTTATATATATATATTGAACGTAACTTGTTATTACCATTTCTCTTCTCAAGAAAATTGGTTCTACAGCTATGAGCTCGCCTTTTTTATGGGGGAAGGGGGCAGGAAGAATTTGCAAAAAAAAAATCCCGGCTCTGAAAAATGCTGAAAAAAATATTCCGGCCCAAAGGGCCGGCAATTTTATTTTTCCCGGACCATGCAAAAGTAAGGATACATTGCATGATATGGAAATTTTTGCTGGCCCTTTGTGCCAGACAATTTAAAGTCAAATAAGCTCAAAATGCATCGAAGATGCAAAATGCCGAGTTGCAAAACTGGAATGTAAGTATGAATATGCAGACTAACATGAAATGTGTATGGTTTGTAACAACATTTTGTGGTCCTAAATGAAAATTTCTGGATCAAGAAATGGTCTTCTCTTTATTCTATATCAGCGTGTAATATATTTTCAAGGATACAGATTTTCCTGTGACCTTGACCTTTGACCTTTTGACCCAAAAATTAATGGCAAGTTTCATGATTATAGGTGCAATACAGGCTCAAAAATGGTCTGGAAACCATTTTCAATTACCTAAGTCCTGTGACCTTGATCTTTGACCCTTTGACCCCTAAATCAAAAGTGGTCATTTTCTATTCACTGGAAACATTTCTGGCAAGTTACATGATTATAGGTGCAATACAGGCTAAAATTCAGTCGGGAAACCATTTTTAATCATCTTAGTCCTGTGACCTTGACCTTTGACCTTTTAACCCCAAAATTGATAGTGGTCATCCTTGATCCATGGGAAACATTTCTGGCAAGCTTCATGATTATAATTGCAATACAGGCTGAAATATGGTCCGAAACCACTTTCAATCATCGGAGTCCTGTGACCTTGACCTTTGACCTTTTGACCCCAAAATCAAAGGGGTCATTCTTGATTCATGGGAATCATTATTGGCAAGTTTCATGACTTTAGGTGCAATACAGGCTAAAATATGGCCAGGAAACCATTTTCAATCATCAGAGTCCTGTGACCTTGACCTTTGACCTTTTGACCCCAAAATCAAAAGTGGTCATTTTCTATTCACAGGAAACATTTCTGGCAAGTTACATGATTATAGGTGCAATACAGGCTGAAATATGGTCCGAAAACCAATTTCAATCAACAGAGTCCTGTGACCTTGACCTTTGACCTTTTGACCCCAAAATCAATAGGCCTCATCCTTGATTCAAGGGAAACATTTATGGCAAGTTTCATGATTATAGGTGCAATACAGGCTGAAATATGGTCCAGAAACCATTTTCAATCATCTGAGTCCTGTGACCTTGACCTTTGACCTTTTGATCCCAAAATCAATAGGCCTCATCCTTGATTCAAGGGAAACATTTATGGCAAGTTTCATGATTATAGGTGCAATACAGGCTGAAATATGGTCCGGAAACCATTTTCAATCATCTGAGTCCTGTGACCTTGACCTTTGACCTTTTGACCCCAAAATCAATAGGCCTCATCCTTGATTCAAGGGAAACATTTCTGGCAAGTTTCATGATTACAGGTGCGATACAGGCTGAAATATGGTCCGGAAACCATTTTCAATCATCTGAGTCCTGTGACCTTGACCTTTGACCTTTTGACCCCAAAATCAATAGGGCTCATCCTTGACTAATGGTGAGTACGTGTATGAAGTTTCATTGTTATAGCCTCTTTCGTAGTTGACTTATAGTCCGGAAACCAATTGTTGACGCCCGCCCGCCCGCCCGCCCGCCCGTCTCACATCAAATTAAGAGCCGAGTTGCAAAACTAATTAAAAGCTAAAAATTAATTAATATAAATACAAACTGTTCACATAGCTGTATCTACCAGAGACCTAATACGCATAGGCACAAAAATCTAGAAAAGGTTCTATTTAAACATCATACAATCTGTCTGAAATTCGCTAATTGCAAAGAGACATCTGAAGGAACGGTTATTAACTCATACTCTGTAACAGCGGGGAGTGTATAATTAACTTACACAGACATTCACAACATTTGACATTTGTTTAAATCCGGCCCGAAGAACCGGCGAAAATTTTTCTCCGACTCTGGTAATGGCTGAAAAAAATGGACTGCTCAGAAAATTGCTGAAAAAATTTTACCGGCTGGCAATAGAATTCCTGCCCCCCCCTCTTGCTTCTGGTTCACCATGAAATATCGAAAACGCGCGAAATTTATATCTGTGAAGTCATTAACGTCATTTCGTAAACAGCAGCAAGGACCCTGAAGCTGAGCTCAAATTCTTGAATTTTGAGCCTATCTACGGATTTTCACTCTGAAATATTCTTCATTTGACTCATTAAATAAATTCTATTAGGTTTAGGATAATTCAGCGACAGAAAATGCTGATATTAACACGTCTTGAAACATTTTCAAAGAAAAGTCGATGTCAGCCATTTCGAAAAGGTACCTTTATAAATACTGATTAAGTCCACTATCAAAGCAGACTGGTGCCATTGATTATGATGTTACAATGGTCACCTAACAGTTGTTATAATGGACATGTAACGATACAGTAACTTTTAAATTGAAGACTAAGCACATTTATGTATCTGCATTTTGGTTTAATATTTTTTTTAAATCTGTCTTAAAAATTGCAGACAGAAATATTCTTATGTTATGGTACAAACCTGAAACTGTGCCAAAATCTGCTGGGCATTGGCAAAGAGCATTTGAGCTTTCTCTGGTACACTCATATCAAGTAGGTCTATAGGTAATGTGCCCTGAAAACAATATATTATATAAAAATACACATGAACATGTTTCATGTTATCAACATGCTATCTTAAGCCCCGTTTACACTATCAAAGTTTTCTTGTACAAGAAAACTTGGTCAAAGTTTTTGATGCAAACTTTGATAGTGTAACGATCCAAGAAAACTTTTATCAAAGTCCGTCAAAGAACTTGGATGGACTTTGACGGAATAGAACTCCATCCTATTTTTCTTGAAACTTGGACGGACTTTGACGGGAATCGACCAATCAGAATAGAGATTCAGAACGACACCAGCAGTATTTAAGTATTGAAGAAAGAAGTAAAAGCAATTTAGAAATGATAAAATTAAATAATGTAGAGACAAAGACAAACAATGCGATGCAGTGAATTTCATCTTTCATAATTTTAGAAAGCAAGGGAAAATTTCCTTGAAATCGTGTCCACATTATGTAATAACTCCAATAAGCAATTTCAAACAAAAACTATAATGTTTTCATGAGAAATATTAACAATATTGGCAGGATTCATCTTTGTTTTGGTGCATATCTACCGCGTTTTTTTGTACAAGTCGTCAAAGAACTTTGATAGTGTAAACAGATGACTTTGTCCAAGAAAACTTTGAC
Source organism: Pinctada fucata (assembly GCA_028142955.1). NCBI lineage: Eukaryota > Metazoa > Mollusca > Bivalvia > Pterioida > Pteriidae > Pinctada > Pinctada fucata. The sequence goes on along the minus strand of AP027113.1, from coordinate 29,340,401 downwards.
CAAGTTTTCTTTGACAAACTTTGACCAAGTTTTCTTTGACAAACTTTGACCAAGAAAACTTTGATAGTGTAAACATGGCTTTAGTATAATACAAGGAATACCTGGTAGGGTAGGACTGAGAAAAATTTACAGACTATATTATGGCCAATAATAAGTCAAACATTTGAATTTAACAATAGATGTTAATTCAACATACATGTAATATTATAATTGAAAAGTTTGCAAAGTTGGTAGATGTACAACGTCTAGTATATAAAATTGAGGTTCAAACTGTCATATCTTATTGTTCGAAAAAGTAATATTTGATTGATGCAACTTTATATATATTTGGGCAGTATACATGTATCATTGATCAAGAATTTTTCATTTATTACCCACCACAGAATTCAGAGGGAATGGTACACCTATAAGAGCCGACATTAGGAAAGCTATTCGCTATTTTCGAAAACCAGAATTACTTCCTATTTGAGACGGTATCTGACGTAGACTGATTATGACGTCATCAAATTCTATGGAAACAATCCTAAAAGTCTGGGAAATGATGGTTTAAAATCGATGTTACCATACCAATACCATACCATGACATCACAATGGTATTACATCAGATACCGTCTGTAAGGGGAAGAAACTCTGTATTCCGCAAAGACTCAATATCAGCTTGATGAACGTCATGTCTACCTATGTCCTCAAGGCTCCAGGCTATAAATATAATGCAAAGCAAATACAAGGCTTAGTATAGTTGCCATTTACATGTATCTAAAATACCCACCACAGAATTCAGAGGGAATGGTACACCTATCAGAGCTGACATCAGAGGGGCTATATCAGCTTGCTGAACATCATGTCTACCTATGTCCTCAAGACTCCAGGCTAGAATCAGAAAAATCAAGCAAAAGAACAGGAAAATTACATTCAATGTAATTATCAAATACATAAATAAGAATCATCCGCATCAATTTGATCATTCAAAGAATCAAAACATATGAAAATACATGTATGTACATGTAGGAGTTTATAAAAAATTCCAGATTTTAGAATGCTAAATGATACTTTCATGCTCAAATTTTTCAATACTCAAATTTCTTTTTCTTCTTTCTCCATCCTCTTCACTTTCTTCATTTTTCACATTTAATTACTACAAGCATAATTTTTTGTATTTTCAATTTCACTATCTTACCCTGTGAAAATCCATCGTTATACACCTCCGTGTTCCCAGGTCTATTAGGTCCCCTGATCCCTGCCCCCCAGGTCACTAGGGGGGTCAAGGTCTCAGATGGATGCCCTGCCCCGTGGGATCCCCAATCGGTCATGCCATGGTCCGCTGACATCACGTAAGCTGTGGCATTGTCATGGTGATAGAATTCATCCATAAGTTCGACTAAATTCTCGATGCCCTTGTCTACAGTTCTTATGTTCTCCATGTAGTCTCTGGTCAAGAAACAGTGCAATGTAAATGCAGAGCTGAAGATTTGCATGAGAAAACTTCATTTGATTTTGATTTTGGCACTTGCTGATTCACATTATGTTACGTTGCTCAAGCCTTATGGTTTCAAATAGTCCATTTTTCCAGAAAATATTTATGACTGTTTTAACTTGGAATTTATATGCACAGACATCACATCATTTCAATTCTTTTAATTATGACGTCATCTTTGATCGCACTGCCTATATGCATTGTCATGTTTTCTATTTTGACATCACAATGAAAATATCGCCAAAGTTTGTGATGTCTGGTGACGGTCCACTAAATGAATCTTCTGCAAAATCAGCTATTCATCTGCACATTTTCCTGATATTGATAATTTTTGCTCTTCAGAAAATAAGGAAGATGTCAGAAATTTTCAGAGTTATGGCGTAGAAAAAGGACAAGACTGTTTGATTGTACAGGATGCCAGAAAATACATAAGATGAATGACACTTACTCTGAGAAAGGTTTGTGTGAATGTCCATTAGTGTCCAGTCCCAAGAGATGAAGGAAGAAAACAATCCTATCATGTCTCATCATGGACTGTAGAGTGGCATTATTCTTGGCAGTGTTGAAAAATATCTGTAATAGGCTCAAAGTTTGTGAACTTAACACCAATCTTGAAAGTAAGCAGTGCAATGCAAATCAACGCAAAGTTTCAGACATCCAGTAATATATTATTTCATTAAATTTTGCATATCATAGTATAACACATTGTCTGTTGAACACAACACATATAAGGCTTTTGCCTGTTACTTTTTCATCACTGACTTTTATGACAGAATATAGCATTTCTGCTTAAAAATAAGAATAAAGCTGGAAAACTGATACACGTAAAACCAAATTTACTAGACTAAGTAGACTTTGACGCTTTAAAATCCTGTATATACCTTAATCTTATCAAACACCCACGTGTCCAGCTTGGAAGCATCTGATGCAGCAAAATCTTCATTTTCTGAGGGGTAGTAATCCATGAACACATGGCCTCCTGACGCACCTGAAAGTGAAAGTATATCATGCTAAAATATAGAGTAAGAAATGTATGTACAAACTTAAAAGATTAAATACCAAAAAAAAAAAAGTTAAAATTGAATATTCAGTATATTGTAAAAGTAGTTTTTTTGTGCCTAGAAAGCAACTGCATGTAGCTTCCATTTTAGTTAAGAGAATTCAGAAAAAGTGAATTGGGCTTTGTCCTTATAACGTAGTACACTACGTGTCACAAACCTTTAGCAAACATTGGGAGTATATCTGGACTACCCCATGACCAAGTATAACGGCTCTCATTGAAAACAGAATCAAACTCCACTGGATTTTCTTTCCAACCTGTAAAGTATTATACGGTAGACGTAATGTAAACTACACAGTACATTGTATAAACATGTAGCTTTGAATTTGCTCTATCTTATCATCACTCTACATGGATTTTAATAAGACTTGTCAGAAGACCACATCGCTCGCTGTGCAGGTTTTTGGTAGTAAAATGGCAATTTCATAAAAAATAAAGGTCAAGGTCACAAAGTCAAAAGTCATGATATCAAATGAAAGCTATGATCATAAGAATATACATGTGAAATATCAGAACCCAGGTTAAAAATTTATAAAAGTAGGTCACAAGTCAAGTTCACTAGGTCAAAAGTCACGGTATGAAATGAAAGCTCTGGTCATGAGGAATCTATATCTGAAATATCAAAGCCCTATGCCCTATAGCTTAAAAAAAGGTCAAAAGTCATGGTCACTTGGTCAAAGGCCATTGTATCAAATGAAACCTCTGGCCATGGCATGAGGAATCTATACATGTATGTGAAATATCAAAGCCCCTATCCCTTATAGTTCAAAATCCCCTACCTCTTACAGTTTAAAAGTAGGTCAAAGTTCAGGTCAAGATAATTAGGTCAAAAGGAAAAGGTCTGGTCATGAGGAATCTACATGTCAAATATCAAGCCCTACCCCTTATAGTACATGAGATAAGCCGGTGTTAAAGTTCTTTAAAAGTAGGTCAAACTCATAGAGTCACAAGGTCAAAAGTCAAGGTCTCATGAAAGGTCTGTTCATGAAGATATTGCATGTGAAATATCAAAGCCATACCCTTTACAGTACATGAGATACAGCCAAAGTTAATTTTTTTAAAGTAGATCAAACTTTAAGGTTAAGGTTACATAGTCAAAAGTCAAGGTCTCAAATGAAAGGTCTGGTCATGAGGAATGCACATCTGAAATATAAAAGCCCTACCCCTAATTGCACAGGAGATATAGCCAAGGTTTTTCAAAAGTAGGTCAAACTTCAAGGTCAAGGTCACTTGGTCAAAGTCAAGGTCCGAATTGAAAGGTCTGGTGATGAGGTATCCACATGTGAAATATCAAAGCCCTGCCCCTTATAGTATATGAGATATAGCTCAGATTAAAGTTTTTTTTAAAAGTAGGTAAAATTTAAAGGTCAAGGTATTTAGGTCAAAAGTCAAGGTCCCAAATGATTGTCTGGTGATGAGATATCCACATGTGAAATATCAAAGCCCTACCCCTTATACTTCATGAGATATAGCCCAGGTTAGTGTTTTGTTCACACAAATGACGTAACCGACGCCGCTGGTGCTGATGATCAGGCTATGACATTAGCTCCCTGGACATTCGTCACGACTCGCTTAAAAAGGGTCCATCTCTTTTCATATTAAGCAATACTGTACTATTTCAATAGCCTGAATTTGTGTAGAGCAAGTGACCATATTTCGCCATATTTTTCGTATATTCCCAAGAAATTTTCCATACTTGGAGGCGAGTTCAATGATTGGTACTGCTAAAATATAATTTAAGAGGGTATGAGCGTGAACAAATCATACTTAAACTGTATCGATGTCGTAAAGAAAACAAAATTTGAAAACTTATTGAACTAATGGTTGAATATACCTCTAGATTAAAGAGCAATGTATTTAGAATGACGAGCAATATATATCATTGATAACATCTTAAATACGCTTCTATCACGACATCGTTTTACCCTTGGCATGTAGTTTACGTCATCAACGGGAGTTTCTTTGACGTCATACTGAATTATGACGTTGCAATATTTGTCCGCGAATTATTATGAAAACGCTTTGTGCTTGTTCTTTAGAAGACCGGTAATTCAGTATGTCCTATATATTTTCACGCCATGACAACTTTACGAAGCGTAATAATTTGATTGCGATTGAATTGAGTAAGTTTTATATACTTCAAATTTATTCTTGCATAAAAAGAGAAAAATAAAGCCTGTGTTTTTGAAACACGAATGCCCCCGGTGGCATCTTTGTTAGTATGAACACTATTTTCTGTTAAGTACATGTATGTGAGGTCACTGGGTTAAAAGGTCAAAGGTCAAGGTCACAAGGTCAAAAATTTTGGTATCAATGGAAAGGTCTTGTCACAAGGAATACGCATGCGAAATATGAAAGCCCTATCACTTACCATTCAAAAGTTATGCCCAATGTTAAAGTTTTTGAAAAGTAGGTCAAAGGACAAGGTCAAGGTCACGAGGTCACAATTTTTGGTATCAATGGAAAGGTCTTGTCACAAGGAATACACATGTGAATTATGAAAGCCCTATCACTTACCATTCAAAAGTTATGCCCAATGTTAAAGTTTTTGAAAAGTAGGTCAAAGGTCAAGGTCAAGGTCACGAGGTCAAAAATTTTGGTATCAATGGAATGGTCTTGTCACAAGGAATACACATGTGAAATATGAAAGCCCTATCATTTACCATTCAAAAGTTATGCCCAATGTTAAAGTTTTTGAAAAATAGGTCAAAGGTCAAGGTCACGAGGTCCAAAATTTTGGTATCAATGGAAAGGTCTTGTCACAAGGAATACACATGTGAAATATGAAAGCCCTATCACTTCCCATTCAAAAGTTATGCCCAATGTTAAAGTTTTTTGAAAAGTAGGTCAAAGGTCAAGGTCAAGGTCACGAGGTCAAAAATTTTGGTATCAATGGAAAGGTCTTGTCACAAGGAATACACATGTGAAATATGAAAGCCCTATCACTTATCATTCAAAAGTTATGCCGAATGTTAAAGTTTTTGAAAAGTAGGTCAAAGGTCAAGGTCACGAGGTCAAAAATTTTGGTATCAATGGAAAGGTCTTGTCACAAGGAATACACATGTGAATTATGAAAGCCCTATCACTTACCATTCAAAAGTTATGCCCAATGTTAAAGTTTTTTGAAAAGTAGGTCAAAGGTCAAGGTCAAGGTCAGGAGGTCAAAAATTTTGGTATCAATGGAAAGGTCTTGTCACAAGGAATACACATGTGAAATATGAAAGCCCTATCATTTACCATTCAAAAGTTATGCCCAATGTTAAAGTTTTTGAAAAGTAGGTCAAAGGTCAAGGTCAAGGTCACGAGGTCAAAAATTTTGGTATCAATGGAAAGGTCTTGTCACAAGGAATACACATGTGAAATATGAAAGCCCTATCACTACCCATTCAAAAGTTATGTCCAATGTTTAAGTTTTTCGGACAAACAGACAAACAGATAAACAGACAAACAGACGGACAGGCCAAAAACTATATGCCCCCGAATCTTTGATTCCGGGGGCATAATTAATTCAAAAGAATAATTATATTTTATAGTACAAGTTGACGATGCGGCGTTACTGACCACGCAATTTACCTCAAATATTGAAAATATGTATAACTAATATATCTTGAAAGTTCTTTTCTTTCATTTACAAAAACGTATGTGTTATAAGAATTTAGCTAGAATTTATATCACGAGGCCTGTAATAAGTGAACATGATGACTGACTGTCAAATCATCAAAAGGACAAAAGATCACGTACATGTACGTTGTAAAATAAATGGATCCGAAGGACTCCGTAAACACACTTCCCATTGTACGCTCAGTTGAAAGGGGAATTATTCTGTTTTAATTTTACTAATCTTATGATATAACGACATTCATTGAAGAGAACATGTGCAGGAGATCAATGCGGAAGACAGGGTGTGCGCTTACTGCCTTTCCTATCATACCGACCCCCCACCCCTTCTAATCCCAGCACTTAGTAAAATGAAACTAGAAATGTGCTCAGCTAACTTTAGATAAATTATTTCAAAGCAAACTTATCAAGAGATTAAGAGATCCTTCGTTTCGTTGTTCTATACTATAGTTGCTTCATCTTTTTCAAAACCTGGTACAATATGTACGAATGTCAAAACTACATGTACACGAATAAATAGATATGTGTAGATGCCGCAAAATCAATTTTGAGAGAAATGATATACAGAAGGAGCATACAGATAGGAATCTAAAACATTCATTTTTTTCTCATTTACTGAGATTAAAAGTATACAATATCGCCGAACATTACCTTAAAGTGAGCGTCACGATGTGCGCTACATCACATTACGTTGTCGGTACCTTTAAGCGCTAAGTGTTGGGAAAATAATAAGAAATTGATCAGAATATGACTCAAATTTTAAGTCTGAAGTCCAGATTATAAGAAATCTCAGATAAAATGTATAGATATATAAAAACTTTCCATTTTCAATCATAAAAAACAGATTTATCATATCCAGAGGCTTGATCAGAGGAATTCTAAGCTAAATATTTTAAAACGGCTACACTCTTTTTTCTATAAATTATTTTTTTATCTTAAGCATGTACCACTAGATGATAAAAGAAACATTTTATCAAAATTCTATTATGCCAACTACTTCGAAAATTAATGTTTTTAAACTTTTCATACAAATTTTACTGTCAAAAATTGGATGATATAAATGTCCTTCTCCAGCATGGTTACCGTGGCAACAAAAATATTTTTTCCGAAAATGATAAATTAACTTCATTTACTACGTCAATGGATAAAAATTTACTTTGTACTGCGTTGTGTTGATTTTTAAATAAAGTCCAAAGTTGGGACATTGTTTTAGAAAAAAATGTGCAGAGTTACTTCCCTTTTTTGCAGGTATATTGGGGACAAACGGCTACACTCTTTTTTTTCATGAAATGTTGCAATCAATGAAGGAAGGGATATTCTTTTATATGTAGACAATTATTTTCAATTTCTATTATTCCCTGAAAATGCCATTCACGTTCATACCTCCTTAACTCCATTTTCGATCGAAATACTACAAAAATAATCTATTTTCACAAGTTCACTGTTTCCTTATAAAACGTCAAAATGTTTCGTTTCCATGTTTTCGGGGGTGACCATATTTCACTGTTTTTGTTGATAAGTATCCTATTTGCACACAAAACAGACAAAATTATGATTTTGTTTTCTGGAAATCTTTATAATAATTTATAATAAACTTGACAAACAATTCTAATAAACATCGAGAAGCAATTAACTATGAAACGGCGAAAAATGGTCATCGGCGAAATATGGTTCCTTGCTCTATGCCAAATGCAAAGCAAAATGGAATCGAACATGGATAATATTTCCTGGTAAAAAGCTTTTATGTGACTGTATGAATAATTTGATATATATGTCGGTACAAAACCAAGTTTGAAAAAATTTCAGAGAAAGAGTATTTCAACCTTTCGCTACAGCACTGACATCTTCATAGAATCCAGCTATCAAAGCTACATGACCAGGCCGGGATTCTGTCGGCACTCTGGTATGAGACACACCCCATGCTCCAACATTCTCTATCACATTCCTGTAAAGAAAATTAAATAGTAGAATCCCACTATCATAGCTATATGGCCAAGCCAGGATTCTGTCTGCACCCTGGTATGAGACACACCCAATGCTCCAACCTTCTCTATCACATTCCTGCAAAGAAAATTAAATCATAAAATCCCACTATCATAACTAAATGACCAGGCAGATTTTCTGTTGGCACCCTGGTATGAGACACACCCCATGCTCCAGCCCTCTCTATCACATTCCTGCAAAGAAAACAAAATCCTAAAATCCTAGTATCACAGCTACATAACCAGGTTGAAATTCTGTCAGCGCTCTAGTATGAGACACACCCCATGCTCCAGCCCTCTCTATCACATTCCTGCAAAGAAAATTAAATCATAAAATCCTGGTATAACAGCTACATAACCAGGTCAAAATTCTGTCGGCGCTCTGGTATGAGACACACCCCATGCTCCACCCCTCTCTATCACATTCCTGCAAAGAAAATAAAATCATAAAATCCTGGTATCATAGCTACATAACCAGGTTGAAATTCTGTCAGCGCTCTGGTATGAGACACACCCCATGCTCCAACCCTCTCTATCACATTCCTGCAAAGAAAATTCAAAGGATCTAAAGAATATTCATCTTATCACAATCCTCTAGTAAGTTACATGGTCCGATTGTTAAATAATGACCAAACATAGTGTCATCAGAGATGACACAGCTCACCTCGTTGACAACATTGTCACATGACCAGCATCTGTACTTACATTGCACAAAGTCTTTCCAGATGCATCACCCACACAAGTTTGGTTGATAAAGAATTTAAAGAAGGCTGGAAATGAACATTCTAATTTTACCTTACCTGATCAATCAAGTGTGAAATATGTCAAATGCAGCACCTGTACAGTGCATTACAGTAAGTATCCTCAGATGCATCACCCACAAGTTTTTTTTATTAATCTAGGACTTAAAATAGGCCAGTAATGGACCTGTCCCATTTTACTGAACCTGATTGCTAGAGCGTGAAATGTGGGTCAGATGCAGCATCTGTACCATGTATTGCATTAAGCATCCTCAGATGCATCATTCATACAAGTTTGGCTGATGTAGGACTTATAGTAAGGCAGGAATGGACCTGTCCCATTTACTTAATCTGGTCACTCAAGCTTGAAATATGGGTTAGATAAAGCATCTGTACCATGCATTCTAGTAAGCATCCTCAGATACATCACCCACAAAACTTTGGATGACCTAGGACTTATAGTAAAGTGGGAATGGACCTGTCCCATTTTACTAAACCTTGTCATTCAAGCATGAAATATGGGTCAGATGCAGCAACCTCAGATGCATCATCCATACAAGATTGGTTGATTTAAGACATACAGTATGGCCGGAATGGACCTTTCCCATTTTAGCTACATGTAACATGCTCACTAATGTGTGAAATGTAGTTCAGATGCAGCCTCCGTACCATGCATTTTAGTAAGCATCCTTAGATGCATCATCCATGCAAGTTTGGTTGATGTAGGACTTATAGTAAGGCGTAAATGGACCTGTCAAATTTTACTTAACCTGCTCACTCAAGCGTGAAATGTGAACCATGCAGCATCTGTACCATGCATTGTAGTGAGCATCTTTAGATGCATCATCCATGCAAATTTGGTTGATGTAGGACTTATAGTTAGGCGGGAATATACCTGTCCCATTTTGCTTAACCTAATTAGTACTTAGTTGAGGTGAGCTAATCATAAACATCAACAAGACCACAGCCTTGTTACTATAATTTTACTTCGAGCAGTTCCTTCAGTAATGAATTTATAGGAGGCCTGTTACTTTTCATGATAATGAAATTTTATCAGAAACAGTACACTCACAGTTCACGGACGATGAAATATTTATTATTATACCTTAAATATGGTACACTAAGAAAATACCTTATTATTATTTAATATACAGTACCTGAGATACGGTGCTCTAGTTTTGTTATCTTCATCCAAGGTAAAGAATTTATCTGCTCGGAGACCATCGGTAACAAAAAGCACCAATCTCTTTGCTGGAGGTTTGACAGGAGCAGTGTATGGTGACATGCCATGAACCAAGGGGGACGTGAAGTAAATATCAAATATGGAGTAGAAGAAGATCAGATGTACGAAAATTCCCGTCACAACCAAAAGCCAGGTCTCCATGTTCAAATCCTGTAAAATAGAATCAAATTCATAATGTATATTCTGTGTAATGCAAGTCTTTTCAGAATGTGTTGATCTTGGCGCTTTGGACAATTCAAAGAAATGCATGGTAACTTTTATCATAGGACCTGCTTTTTCAATTTTCTTAAATTCAATATTTTTTATGTGTCAGAATCTAAATAAATCTGTCCAGCTAGTAGGAGATTTAAATGTAACCAAACAATTTTACTATGCTAACTGGAGTTGCTAAGAGTTGTCTTTCTTTGTCTGCAAGACTCAAAATTGAATATGGGCCAGCTATATCTGAGGGGTGGACAGGGTGAAAGGGAGGGGGGAGGGGGGCAAGAGGAGGGAGGGAGGGGGAAGAAAGGGGAGAAAGGGAAGGGGGAAGAAAGGGAAGGAAGGGGGCAGGAGGGGGCAGTAGAAGGGAGAAAAGGAGACAGGAGGAGGGAGGAAGGGGGTTGGAGAGGGGAGGTAAGGGAAGGGTGAAAAGGAGGGGGAGGAGTGGGAGGTAAGGGGTGGGAGGGGGAGAGAGGTACCCCCCTTTTACCCCCATATCCAGTGCCAATACCAGGTACCCATTTTTTCTATTTTATCTTTAGTGCATTACACATATTACAATATACTTCAGGTATTTCATTTTTTATGTGTAAATTGAGTTTAATTAAGATCATCTAATTTTTAAGAAATACTCTTAGACATTGTTTGGTCTGTTTGGATTATTTTACATATGAAAGACTTAGTGCTTTTTAGACTGTGATATTCATTATTTTAAATGATGTATGTGTTGTTAATTATGACATTGTTTTACTGAATAAAAACTTACTTACTTACTTACTTATTGTTTTTATTGGTAACGGTATAAATCATCTGCAAGGTTATCATTTTTAAAATCATTTGAGACACTTTTAATTGGAATTAAATTTTTCAAAAAAATTCATACTGAAACAGAGCATTATTTTGAAATTTCTAACTTAAAGATTTAAAAGACACACACTTCACAAATATTATCAAATAGGTCATCAGTGGGGTAAATGTGTTACCCAGTGATCTAGTCACCTGGTACGGGATGATACCAAAACAGGTCACTAGATTTGTCAAAAAATATACATGTTATACAGCTAAATAAATACTGTAAATACACTTTCTCCTCTTTGAATGTTTAATTTATGTAAACAAGAACTAAAATGGACGCATTATTCGAAAGTGAACAATGCGCACAGTGGGACGCAGCGATTGGAAATCAGTACTACTGTGACGATAACTCACAATAACAAGGAACAAGTAGATCTGATTTTAATTAGATTGCTTTTAAACCTTAGTAGTGCAAATACCCCACTTTAGAGTTATTTAGAATTATCACAGGGCTGTCGCTGGGTATTTTGGGACAGGAGCCAGGGCCTTTCAAATTGGGAAAAATAGCTATATTTTTACCAAAGGAACTGTTAAGATAAGGGCCGGATTTAGCCCTGAAATCACTCGATTATTTCTCGTGCGATGTCCTTTCAATTTAGATAAATGTTGGTCAGGATAAAAATATAAAGTATAATAAGATTCCTAGTAGGTATTTTATTCAAATAAATTTGGTGACAGATTTTATGATTATGGATTGAAAAGGTAGGGGACCCTGGGTACAGATGACGAAAAACGTCGAATATCGAACGAAAATGCACAAAAAATGCATTAGTTAATTTACACATTTTTTATGTTTGCTTCAGAATCCTACTTGAACAGAAAATGTGCTTTATTGATAAACAGCTTTGGTTAAAGCGGCATTGTAAAACAAGGGGGAGGGGAAACGATGTCGTATAAAAACTTTTCCGTTTTCCATTGATTTCTGTGTAAAAAACGCTTATTTTGACCCAAATATCGGTCTTATTTTTAATAAATCATCCCAACTGACAGCAGATTCATATGTGGACCAAGATACTTGACATTTCTACCAAAATAAGAAAATCTCAAATTTTTGCATTTTGAAATTTCGACTTTTCAGGTCAGATTTTGCGCCTTATCTTAACAGCTCCTTGGGAAATTTCTAGCTGATGTGAAATATTTGAAATCTTCAATTTTAACCTATATTTATATAGTCAAATAGATTCGAACATGTTAAATAAATTATCGTTTTAAGGCATATTCACCAATTCGGGGTCATGTGCAATATATGAGGAGGTGGACAGGGTGAAAGGGTTGAGGTGGGAGAAAGGGGGGTGGGAGGAGGGAGAGAGGGGGAGGGAGGAGAGGGGGAAAAATGGGAGGAAGGGGGGCAGGAGGAGGGAGAGAAGGGGGCAGGAGGAGGGAGGAAGGGGGTGGGAGGGGGGAGGTAAGGGTAGAGTGAAAGGGAGGGGGAGGAAGCGGGAGGGGAGAGGTAAGGGGGTGGGAGGGGGAGAGAGATACCTCCCTGTCCATCCCCCCATATATACTAATAATACTCTCTCTTATATGGTCCTTTTATCACATTCTGTATCTCAATCTAGTTATGCTATATGTTTGATTCAGGACAAAAGTCTGTGAAATGGGAATTTTATGAACTAAATTGGGAAATAAGCTCAAAATGCATCGAAGATGCAAAATGCTGAGTTGCAAAACTGGAATGTAAGTATGAATATGCAGACTAACATGAAATGTGTATGGTTTGTAACAATATTTTGTGGTCCTAAATGAAAATTTCTGGATCAAGAAATGGTCTTCTCTTTATTCTATATCAGCATGTAATATATTTTCAAGGATACAGATTTTCAATCTCATCATACAGAATACTTTATGTCCTAATTTTTCTTGTTTACATGGTACCATCATTGACCTTTTGACCCAAAAATTAATGGCAAGTTTCATGATTATAGGTGCAATACAGGCTCAAAAATGGTCTGGAAACCATTTTCAATTACCTAAGTCCTGTGACCTTGATCTTTGACCCTTTGACCCCTAAATCAAAAGTGGTCATTTTCTATTCACTGGAAACATTTCTGGCAAGTTACATGATTATAGGTGCAATACAGGCTCAAATTCAGTCGGGAAACCATTTTTAATCATCTTAGTCCTGTGACCTTGACCTTTGACCTTTTAACCCCAAAATTGATAGTGGTCATCCTTGATCCATGGGAAACATTTCTGGCAAGCTTCATGATTATAATTGCAATACAGGCTGAAATATGGTCCGGAAACCACTTTCAATCATCGGAGTCCTGTGACCTTGACCTTTGACCTTTTGACCCCAAAATCAAAGGGGTCATTCTTGATTCATGGGAATCATTATTGGCAAGTTTCATGACTTTAGGTGCAATACAGGCTAAAATATGGCCAGGAAACCATTTTCAATCATCAGAGTCCTGTGACCTTGACCTTTGACCTTTTGACCCCAAAATCAAAAGTGGTCATTTTCTATTCACAGGAAACATTTCTGGCAAGTTACATGATTATAGGTGCAATACAGGCTGAAATATGGTCCGAAAACCAATTTCAATCAACAGAGTCCTGTGACCTTGACCTTTGACCTTTTGACCCCAAAATCAATAGGCCTCATCCTTGATTCAAGGGAAACATTTCTGGCAAGTTTCATGATTATAGGTGCAATACAGGCTGAAATATGGTCCGGAAACCATTTTCAATCATCCGAGTCCTGTGACCTTGACCTTTGACCTTTTGACCCCAAAATCAATAGGCCTCATCCTTGATTCAAGGGAAACATTTCTGGCAAGTTTCATGATTATAGGTGCAATACAGGCTGAAATATGGTCCGGAAACCATTTTTAATCATCTGAGTCCTGTGACCTTGACCTTTGACCTTTTGACCCCAAAATCAATAGGCCTCATCCTTGATTCAAGGGAAACACTTCTGGCAAGTTTCATGATTATAGGTGCAATACAGGCTGAAATATGGTCCGGAAACCATTTTCAATCATCTGAGTCCTGTGACCTTGACCTTTTGACCCCAAAATCAATAGGGCTCATCCTTGACTAATGGTGAGTAAGTGTATGAAGTTTCATTGTTATAGCCTCTTTCGTAGTTGACTTATAGTCCGGAAACCAATTGTTGACGCCCTCCCGACCGCCCGCCCGCCCGTCTCACATCAAATTAAGAGCCGAGTTTTGCAACTCGGCTAAAAAAGATACTATTTAGCAATGGGAATGGGGCCGAAAATCGGCCCCAAATTAAGCCTAGCAACAGCCCTATATTTAAGCTCCAAGTAGCTCATTACCGACTATATAGCTCCAAAGAGCGAATGATGGATATTGTTTCAACCCGAAGAAGTGGTATAGAAGTATCGAGGTATGATATTCATTGGCTAGATTTATGAATTGCCTTCAGACATGTTCACCAAACTGCCAAACTGTTAGTGCAGAATAACTTTTGTTTCGAGCTATCAAAAATGCAAAAACAAAGAATGAAAATCTGTTTGAAATAGGCCACCTTGTCTTTTCGTATTTTAAATCTTTAATTTGTATAGCTTTGAGCCATTAGAACCCAAATCCGCCCTCTCTCTGTGCAAGTATGAGTAAAGTTTACATTTCAGCTCAACATGTGCGTCATCTGCAACGGTTAATGAGAAACGCGTCATCTCATTGGACAATTCATGTGAAGCAGCCAATCAGAGATGCTTTAACAAATATTGCGTCAAGATCAGCCTACTTTCACTTTAACTTCCTTCAAGGAAGTACAGTAGGAAGTTCGGAGATGCTTCAGCTTCACGGAGAAAGCCAGGAAGGAAGAAACAGACACGAGTATTGTTGACTGAACTCATTATTCATTCATAATGGCGATGATAGAATGGGCAATGTGGGCCAATGAACAGGCCGTTCTCAGTGCCTTTGGTGAGAATAAATGTTTCAATATCTTTGCAAATTTTCATCAATTGAAGTGATCATTTATCATAATATTATCTTGATAATGATAACTGTTTTGTCATTTCAGAATACAGAGTTATTTCCCAATGGAGACGTCATTTGACATAAAATCATTATGACATCAAAAAAATTGTATGGTAGCGTCAATTTTGTACCGTCATTTCCCCAAGTATGGGGAATTAGGTTTCCATTACGAGTGTAATGATATACCGCGGTTCGGTATATCGCGGTATAAAGTTCACGGTTCGGTACACGGTACAGCCAGGTCGCGTATCGCGGTATTTTTCAAATCCGTTTTTCGTTTAAAATCATCTCGTTCAGTTCCAAATCTTATAAGTCCGAATTTGTTTACATTAACTATGATGGCGGCGCCCGAGTGACGGAGTCCATCGAACCTTCGTCAAACTTGAATGAAACAGATAAAGAACTGTTTAAGCTTTCCTTTTGCACAGAGAATAATTACCTAGCATGAATGAAAACCGAAATGCTAGCACTGCTATAAATCTGAATTCCGATGACACGTCTTACGAGTCGGAAAAACATGCATCTTGACCTACCAAACGCAACGTATCGTATACATATAGTGATGTACGGTGATATTAGATAAACATTTTTTATGCTCACCAGCTAATATATTGAAAAGTAAAGTGCTGACATTTTTAAGTTGATTTCTGTGTTCTTATCCTAACTGTTTCCGGGTTTTACTAAAAGAATAAATTTCCATTATAGAAATATATCAGCCTAATCAGGATAATTATGATATTCTCTCTGCATAATCACAAGCAAAATGGCATTGTCTAAATGGATTTAAGAGTTTTCTCTACATAAAGCACAGTATTGATAGCATATTTGCCTACACAATTTGTTGTTTTATTAATTCCGAAACTCAATTGTTCAATTGAGTCCGTATCGCGATACATATCGTATCGTGAGGCTGTATCGTGATACGTATCGTATCGTGGGGTGAGCGTATCGTTACATCCCTAGTTTCCATATAAGTTTATGGCATCTAATTTCAATGGAAACTAAGGAGCTTCTTTAATTTTTGTTGCGCCAGCTCCTCAGTTTCCATTGAAATTATATGGCATCATGATCAGTCTACGTCAGATATCGTCCCAAACGGGAAGTGACTTTTGTTTTCGAAAATATGTATCGTATATGTTAATACCGATAATTATATGACGTTTTAACTTTAACTGTGGCCAAGTCAATGTTTTGCACGGCAAAATATGTATATTTCCCACAAAAGAATGTTAAAGACAATTAGTTTGTAACCTATTGATGGCTGGTAATTGCCATCCACAGAATGCTCAGTCTTGCTGTTATCTTGAAAAGGCAATTTCAGACGTCCCCTGTCCTAAGCCTTCTAAAGGACATTTTGCAGTGACCTTGGCCTTCAATTAATTGTGACATTCAATTTTGGTGATATGAAGTCCTTTCATCATGACGTACAATTAAGGAGCGTACATTTGTACATGTAAATATTTTATGAAAGTGATAAGTTTTACAGCTAGATAAAATGTTTCCAAAGACATTAATAGATGCAGATGTCTTTTTATGTAATATAAAAGTACAAATTTGACCTTGAACTTGCATTGGATGTGTGCAGGGGTCTAGCATTTTTTTCAAAATCAACTTGCCAATGGCAACTCATGACATAAAATTTACTTACTCCACCCCAAAAATTACATCAGAAATTATTTGTAGAGAAGGATAGGTATATTGCTTATTTTAAAGGCATATTATCGAGTGCTTCCTCAGAATAAATTAAAACCTTTCTTAGATGAAGGAAATGAGAAAGATATCTGAATGAAGAGGGAAAAATGTTCAGCTCATTGACTTGACCTTGTGCAAGTGAACACCTGCTTTGCACGTTTCACTTACCTCGGTAAGGGGAAATGGGAATTCTAGACCCGTGTGTGTGTCAACCAAAACCTTGGATCAAGGTGGTATGAAACCTCTTGTTCACATTCAACAGGATTCTAAAGTGTACAGAGTACATATGTACTCACAGTATATAAAACAGATAAAAATGTACTTTGGCATACCGGGAAGAACATGTATATATACAGGGGATGCATGTTACAGCATCAGTCCAAGAGAATACTGGAAACAGTAATATTACTAAAAACAATAATATAACTTAAATTGGAGTTATCTTTCTTGGAAATTTATCTCTTTATATTACTGGAAGCAGTAATAATATTTAGATAGTCAGTTCGCTCTTATAACAGTGGATTCGGGGAGAAATGAGGGATATTAGGTGTTGTATCTCATTAAAATGTACACTGAAAAATTATTCAAAACATCAGGAAAATTTTTTTCCTTAACATATTTAAGAAAAATATGATATCAGAAAGAAGAAAAGGTGAAAAAAAGGTTCCAAATGGACGTAATTTTCACTTTTCAGTAAAAAAAATGTTCATATATAATTGATTTGTTGTTGAATGAAAGAATTGTTTGATAGAAACTGTGCTTGTAGCTTTAAAACTTTGCTTTGTCTATATTACAGAAAGATGTAATATAGAGTGGCAACATTACTGTTTTCAATAATATCAGGGATTATTGTTAACAGTAATATTACAGTTTTAAGTAATATTACTGTTTTCAGTATTCTCCTGGACTGAGCATTGCACTCCCTCTAAAATTCTCAAAATAAGTAAAATACTGCTTTACAGCTAGTTTCCGGAAATTTCTCTCAAAAAGTCATCATTTCCTTAAAAATCTAAGAAAGTGTTACCCTATCCCAAAGTCCAAAGGAATTACTTTCTAAACTGATATTATATACATGTACACCAAAAAATTTTAAATCAATGTCAAAAATAAAAATATTCTTTTTGCCCCCTTTCTAGACCTACAACTGATACATACTTTGTGAAAATCAATAAAGGCATAATATAATTGTGAGCAATATTATCAACAATTTCCGAATCAAGTCTGTTTGTGTCTATACTATATCCTATGTACAGCATGAGTAGAGCTCTTGAAATTTGTAGAATTTGTACTCCATCTACTTATCAAGACGATGAATTTCATATATTTCCTCAGCATTACCAATAAGGAATGAGTTTGTCTATTCTGAGTATCACAATAGTTGAAGAACACATATTTATAAAGAGCTCATTTGTATCATTTAGACAATTTTTTCTATTTTCAGTGATAATATTTGGTGGTATATTAGGAGTGACTGGAATGTTCTCTGGCTGGGAGATCGGAATTTATGGACTGTATCCTTTTACTTGTTTATTGAAAGATCCTATAACATTTATATTTATCATTACTAAAGTAATTCGTCTTTTGAATGTACAGAGTTACTTCCTATTTGGACGGTATCTGAAGTAAATATGTTATGAATATACCATTTTCCAATCTTGATTAAAGACTCAAAATGTCCGAGTCAACGTCTTTTGGTTTTACTTTTCATTATGACTTCACTGTCATAAGACGCAATTCTACTGAGACATAACAATGAAAAAGTGCGCGAAAGTTGCCTGCCTGCCTTTGTAATTTTGTCAGCCATTATGGATTTTGGCAAGTGGTCTGTTTATCAATTTCCTATATAAAGAAACATATTTGAAACATGTTAAATTTTACGCTGGTTTCCATAGCTTTTGATGTATCGAAATGAATTTATGCCAGATATTGTCACAAATATGAAATTGTTCTGTTTATCCAAAAGATGAAACATTTGGGTCTGATGCATAAAACTGAAGAATGACCAGAAGTTTAGAAGCCTTAACTATGATTATAGAATTGCTGGACTTCTTATTCTATTAATAGAATATCCCAGAGGAAAAAGGGCAAAAGGAAGGACAGATGAGAGAAAGTATGTATGATTGCATGGTATTAAAACTGATAATCATATTTATCATCAGTCTATGCTGGGAATCATGTTGGTCCTTTTAATACACTGCTCAAAAAATTAAGGGAGCAAGGTTTCTACTTTCATATCACACATGTTTGCAGCTGCTTATTCTATATGATGAACATAAATGTATTAAGACATATTTCATAGTCATTTCTTTATTACCAATGTCTGTATTGAACTGATTAATCATATACACATGATAAAACTTGATGATGTAGCCTTGCTTATCCAAAAAGATTTTACAAGCTATGTACCATTATATTACAATGGAAAAATTGCTCCTTTAAATTTTTTGAGCAGTGTAGTTACAATGCGAGATTTTATCAGACCAAACAAATTTTTCAGGAACTCTGTCGCTAAAGTATGAGTCTACTTAAACATGTTAAATAAGTACACACACAGTATAAAAGCTAAAGAATATTTCAAATTCAGACATGAATTAAGATATATAGTACATGTATTAATATCATATCTGTATATACATTACATGAACTTGCATTTACTTACTGCACTTTTTTTTCAGGGGACAGCAGGTCTTGACGAAGGCTATGTCTCATCTTGGCTTCTTCACTCACAACTACTTTGTGCGCTTCTTAATCCACCTAGTGTATGTGATATACCAGTATATTAGATTATAAATTATGTCAAGCATATATGTAAAATGTTTTACATGTTTTCATTTTGTTTTCGTGTTTAAACATATAATTGCCCGAGAAATTACTTAGTGTCTACAAGTAAAGTATTAAACATTGTTATACCCTTATCGATATCTCTACATAAACTGCATTATTTAGAAGGGCAATCATTTATATTAGATAGAATATAGAATTCTAATACAACTTGAAATTTTCTCCCTATATGTAACTCGCCTGGTGTAAAATCTCCAACAAACTTTCAGTGCGCTAAGCTCCACCCATTCACGTGCTATATTAGAATAGAAATAACAACTAGCTGGCCGTGATTCATTGTCCAGTAATTCCACGAGTCACTTGAACCAATCAAATTATCACCTCGCAGCTTCGCGGCTTGGTGATAATTTGATTGGTTCATGCGACTCGAAAGGGAATATGATCAACATAAGGTACCATTTATTAGATCTCAACTCAGCAACATTTTGTCTTCAGTACAACAAATCATGTTACTCCCAGTCAATAATGTTTAAACAATGAGAAACATGAATAAACTATATTCATTTTCAGCACTATATTATTAAAGTGTCATGCTTAACTTCAATTTTAACTTTAACTTCAACTTCAATAACTTCAAAACCAACTTCAACTTTTCCCTTTCAATTTTAACATGTTTAACAAAACATACAGCAATATATGTTTTATTTTTATAGGTTGAGTGTACCACTCTGTTTTATACTTGCCACCATCATGGGAGGTTTGAGCCTATTTGTCAGCAGTATTATATACCTTGTGGTATGTTACATGTAGATTTTTACCGTACATCCTTCCTGTGTGTAACATGTATTTGTTTTCTCATTATTTCCTCAATCAGCTTCCTTAACATTTTGTAATTCACGACTAAATACATGTACATTGATTTGAGTGTGTCAACCTTTGCTTTAAAAGCTTTTCCTTTTGTCATCATTTTGTATACATTGTATTTTAATCGACATAGATGTAACCTCTAAAAAGTTTTCATGATTGCCAATTGACCCTTCCGAACGCGGGAAAATTTTGAGAAATTCCATGACGTCACAATGCAATTTCGATGTTTGACCGAGGTTCGAAAGCTTGTTTGTCCGAGGTAAAAGCATTGTGATGTCACAAAATTTTGCATTTTTTTCCCGCAATCGGAAGGGTCAATTGTTCGACATCCCTCATGAATGTGAATGTTTGCATTATGACATCATAACCAAATGGCCTATTACAGCATTTTTGAGCAGAGGGAAGGAATAATACAAATGAAAAGAAAGGGGTTTTTCTTATTTTTTAAAAAGCCATTAAATTTGACGTCCTTCTGTAAAGAAGTCATCTGCAGCAGGTGTAATGTCTGACAATTTGTTATGAAATATATCATTGAAATATAGAGACCTTGAAATCTCCTACGTGTACATGTATGTAGAGAGATAAGAGTTGTAATCTGTCAGTGGCATTTCAGTAAATATGGCTTTGCATGTATCTTGATTTTCACCCTGAAAAATGTCAACTTGTTCACAAAGTTAATAAAATTTGTATTTACAGGCAGCATTCAAAGGAGAGAAATGGGAGCCCTGTCTGCCGGACTCAGAGGGTCCAAACACCAAGGAACTTAAATCATTCCGTCAACCAAAGAAACCCCCTCCGCGTGCACCACCCGTAGCATCAAATGGAGACAACAGGATATAGATATCAAGATTTATAATACCGTATAAGCAGAAATTTTCGGGAAGTACTCATTTTCGACAGCAATATGAAATGCAAAAATAGTTTTCATCAGAAATTTTACCTTATCATGCTTATAGAATACATGTATTCTCAAAAGGCATGTTCGGTTCCCTTCTGAAAGTAATGAGTGTGCACAATACCTTATCTTGTTTCATCAAAAATTGAACCAGTGGCGGATCCAGCGCCCCTTTGCCGGGGGGTCGAGGGGCGAATTTTGCAGATTTTTACTGAAAATGGGCCAAAATATAGGGATTTTTGGAAAATTTTGGGTCAGTGCCCAGGGGGGGCCTGAATCTTCTACATGTACTGTGAACCATCTGCAATAATCTAAAAGGGCATTTTCAGTTCCTTTCTGAAGGTAATTAGCATACACAATACCTTACTTATTTCATAGACTGACAATAGTTTAATGGAAGTATTTTAATACATCATCAATTATTGGAAAAATATAAAGAAATCTAATACAATTGATACAAAATTCAATACCTATCATCATGATATCCTCATCTTTTTTCAATTCACGAAAATTTGAAAAAAAATAAAGAATCTTTGTTTTGCAATAAAATCACGAAAATTGATACATGTTCTCACGAAAATTTCTGGTTATATGGTTATCATTTCTGTGAATGAGAGGCTGTGTAGTGTGTATGTACCTGTATTTGTGCAATATATTTCATGCGCCATAATATTTATTTTATTTTAAAGTTGTGAGGATTTTATGCATGTACGTATCATTTTAAATGTATATTCATATGACCATAATGTATTATTTATTGTTAACATTATGTATACATGTACCTGTATGAAAGGCATAACTGTTTTATATGAACATACATGTACATGTAAGTATTGTAACAGTGTGTTTAAAGATGAATTTGGAAACATGTTTTGATGGAAGTGCTTTGAGAAATACAAATGGATTTCTTGAAAGAGCACATTTTGTTCACGAATTTGTTTCAACTGATCAGCTAAAATTTAGTCAATACATGCTGTATTTTATGAATATACATGTAGTCTGTGATCATTGATCAGGAATTTTGCTTTTGACTGTCTATTAGAACTATCTTCACACAATTGACCCTTCCAATTGCGGGGGAAAAAAAATGCAAAATTTCGTGACGTCACAATGCTTTTACCTCGGACAAACAAGCTTCGAACCTCGGTCAAACATCGAAATTGCATTGTGACGTCATGAAATTTCGCAAATTTTCCCGCATTCGGAAGGGTAAATTCTCTTAATCAGCTGTGCTGACCGCCAAAGAACAATTGTATCTTTACATTTAATATGCATCTTCATAGGGATCTGTACATTAAAAACCATTCTGACCATTTCAATGGAGTGCAACACTAATTTTCTCTACCCCTCTCAGAAAAATTATGCTTTTATAGAAGTTTAATGACCCTATATTGATTTTTTTCAGATACATGTACCTCTTCAAATGGGGAATTACACTGCCATCCATTAATTAGTGCACACCATTTCTGTTCATATTGCTGTTAGAAAATGTACAGTTTCGAATCCATTGCTATATACATGTAATTCTGAAGATGAACAGGTTCCAATATACATTTTTAATTTCGTATTCAAAGAAATGGTGTTGAGACTTGAATTTTTTGTAGTAGGCACAGTTAATGAAAAAACTTGGAATTTTAGGGTTTATATGAGTTTGGAAGGATGTGAAGAAGAGAACTGGACATCAGTTTTAGCCATTGGTCAATATAGTAAACAGCGATAGGAGACAAAGGCGAAGCGAGTACTGGGCTCCTGATGCCGGTAGTGCCGGAGGGGTGTTTTGCACTCTTCCGGATATATCTGAAAATCCAGATGTTGAAAATTCAAATAATTTTTCATGATAAAAGCTACTGATGTCCTCTTTCAATTCCGTATTAAATGATGTAG
Source organism: Pinctada fucata (assembly GCA_028142955.1). NCBI lineage: Eukaryota > Metazoa > Mollusca > Bivalvia > Pterioida > Pteriidae > Pinctada > Pinctada fucata. Next base: position 29,317,158 of record AP027113.1, on the reverse strand, counting down.
ATAATGTTTTGAGAACAATGCTGTATTGACCTCACTACTTGGGCTACTGCATCATTTGAACACATGCGCTTGACTACCATTTTCACATCGTTCGATACTGATTAACGATTAAACAGTAAATCTGGATGCAATGATTTTCACATGTTTTGTAGGTCTAGATGTATTGATTGTACTAAGGTTCATAAAGTTATGTAGACTACTTTAAAAGTTTAATGACTTCAACTTTAGCATGACGCGCATACTTTTTGCGCTTTTGGAACAGTGCGTGAAAACTGTATATTGGAACCACAGTATAGAAATCAATTGTAACAAACTTGACCAAAATATGTATTTTTTGAATTTTTATCCTTTTTCATATACAAATAACAATTTTTTGATAAAAAATTGTGCTGATGAAAAAGTCTCTAATTACATTTTCGTTATCACAATTCATAATTCTGAAGTACATGTATGTGAAGTCAATTATTATGGATCTTTGAAGTTCAGAATGTAAAAAATTAGGATAAAATTTAGAGTGATTTCCTTGTTTGTATAGTTATTTATGGATGGCAATGTATATAACCTCTATGTCTATAAGACCTAACATTCACTTGTAAATTGAAACTATAGTGAGACTGTTTGGCTTCAATAAAAATTGTACAATGAAGTGGATTCAGACCTTTGACAGTGTTGTTTCAATTTGACCTTTACATTCTTCAGATTTGCAATAACCCACACATGCTTTATTGAAGCCACTTAGTATAAAAGTAAAGTTAAAAAAATATTTGTTGATTCACTTGTAACTGTGTGAAGTCAATTCATGGTATAAATCACAAAAGCAAGAAAGGCTTAACTAATTTTAATATTTATTTTGCACTTTTGTCTGTAAATTTGTACATGTTTTACATGTAAATTGTACATGTTTTACATGTAAAAACAAATCATTGAAATAATCACTTTGTACGTGTACATTCCATCACATGTAAAACACGCAATGCATTGATGTAAATATACGCAACTTTTTTTAAATCTTTCACATCGATCAAACAATGAATTACCACAAGAGATTATAGAACTGTACATATTCCTCCGTGTAATAACATACATTTATGTACGTGATATTCATGTCTTTACATTTTATCATTCTGTCTACATGTTTCTGCCGTACCTTGTCATTACCAGTAAAATCTAGAAAACGATTTTATGACTCTGTCTTTAATATTGCACTATTGAACAAGGGGTTAATGCAACAATGCCACTTCGATGTTCATGGATTTTTAATTCGAGAATATGACAGTTTGCCTTAAGCAGATGATGACAGATCATTAGTAGTCCTGAGTCTCAGATGATGGCACAGATGAAGGCACATCAGTCCCGAGCCTCAGATGACGGCAAATCATTAGTATTCCTGAGCTTTCAATTGTGCGGCGCGGATGTCCAGTTTCTTCTTCTTTGCCTGTAATATAACAGAATAATGTGAGGGTGTTATGACTTTTTCTCTATCAATGTTGGGAAAGACTTAATGAAAATGATGAGAATCAGAGAGTCAATGAAGAAAATGTTTTTGTGCAGCACTGATGCCCTGGGTGGCATAAAAAGATCTAAAAACCAGGAACATACTTGAATCTAAAAACCAGTAATATACTGTATATCAAAAAAAGTGTTTTCTAGTATTTCTTGACATGATTTATACAAGTTTTGGATAGTTTTGTTGAAAAATGGATTTTCAATGAAATTTTAAATTACATGTATTTTCACCAAAAGAAATGAGTGTATGACTTGATGAATGTGACCTTGAGAGTGACCTTGTTCTACATTGAGTGTTTGAGTCTGCTTGTATGACTCAGTAAATATGACCTTGAGAGTGACCTTGTTCTACATTGAGTGTTTGAGTCTGCTTGTATGACTCAATAAATGTGATCTTGACCTTGACAGTGACCTTGTACATAGAGTGTTTGAATCTGCTTGTATGATTCATTAAATGTGACCTTGACCTTGTTGTACATAGAGTGTTTTAGTCTGCTTGTATGATTCATTAAATGTGACTTTGATAGTGACCTTGTTGTACATAGAATGTTTGAGTCTGCTTGTATGACTCAATAAATGTGACCTTGACCTTGATAGTGACCTTGTTCTACATAGAGTGTTTGAGTCTGCTTGTATGACTCAATAAATGCGACCTTGACCTTGAGAGTGACCTTGTTCTAAATTGGGTGTTTAAGTCTGCTACTATGACTCCATAAATGCTACCTTGTTAGAGAGTTCTACATTTAGTGTTTGAGTCCCATTTGTTGAGTCATGCTAAACAATCCCTGCAAATTTGAAAGATGTTTGATATATATCATGTATGAGCTGAAAATACTTACTGAAGACACTGGATTGCTGTCAAAGTCCTTAAAGGATCCTGTGCTTTTACTGCTTCTTGGCTTCCTGTAAAGATTAATTTAAATATGGTTATTTTCGCTGGGGAAATTTTCGTGAAATGACCATTGCAACAGTACGTGTTTGGGTGATTTTGGCAAGATCGTGAGTATTCCTGTTAGTCTTTCATACTGATTGGAATTTTTATGCGTGTTTTTTTTTTTTTTTTTCGTGATAAAATTACAATTGCAAAAAAGGTGAAAATATCTCACACGAAAATTTCCACGTTGAAAGTACATTTGTAGTTGACACTATGCTATACATTTTCAATGATCAAAATATTGAAATCAAATTGCCTGAACAAGATGCAACAGCAATGCATTATAGCTGTATCAACATTAAATGTGGTTTCATATTTGGTCTGTTTGAAAATTTATATTTCCTATTGTATGCATGAAATATGGAAAAATACCTAATCTATATTTCAATCTTGTTGCAGAAAAGCATCCTATCAATTTGATGTGCTAAAGAGTTGTTTTGTTATAATTCTGTGACGACTGCTGTCAGTTTGTTTTTGTTAAAGAGTATATTTGTGATGTGTACATGTAATTCTACTGAAAGTGAGCCCAGCAGTTCAACATAAAACTTGCAAAGGCAATATAATGCTGCACAGCAAAACTTGTGTCATGAAGAGATGATCTCTTTTAAAATACTGAAAGTTTTGTAAAGGGTACATACTGATCTTCATCTTTTTCTTGAGCAGATTTCCTTTTCAGTCGATGCTGGGGAAATGATGGCATCAACTCTGGATCACAAGCTACAAAACAGTAAGGAGTTAAAAAAATATTTTTTACAAGCTGTTTCATGTAAATGTAGTGCTGCGACTAGTCATTGAATATAAAAAGAAATTTCATAAAGACTTCATCTGGAATGCAATGTAAAACTTACGTAATGGTTGTTCTTTGAAATATGAGTTTTCTAAGGCATCTTCCGCTGTGGCCCTGATAAGATAGAATTAAAAATTCCTCATCAGTATATCAAATCACATATCACAACTACATGTACAATGATTTAGGGCAGAAATTCTCATATCAATACTTTGAATATACCACACCAGAAAAAAACCCAGCTGTTTAATATCAGTGTTTACATGTGCACAACTTATATTTATTTATCAATTTCTGTTATATGTTGTTTACCTTTTCTTTGGGTTATACATGAACAACAAGTTGAGTAGCCTTATTCCTGAGTCTGTCAGCCAAGGAAATGTGGCTCGTACATTGTTATACCTGTAAAAATATACATTCATATGTAAAGAGGAAAAAGATATGGTAATTGCATGTACATGAAGGAACAGAGGATGTTTGTTAAGTTACATTAAGTACTACAGTAGTCCTTCCAAGATGCAATAAATATACCTTAGGCTTGTTGTAATAAGAGCCAGATTTTGATTAAAGCTATACTACAATTCTGATCGTCAAGTGTAATGAAATGGGTAAAAGTACATGTATAAATATCAAAAGTATAATTCACTTCTTACAATAAATTAATTCCAAGTGTATTTAATGCATTTTAAACGACAATAAAATATATTTACGGTTGTTTCTTCAGAGTAATTTTCTCCATTTCTGGTAATCTTGAAAATCCCTGAAAAAACAATTTGATAATCAGAAACTGCACTGACTTTAAAGATTAACTGAATAAGGATATATATTCTACACCAGTAAATCTATCGAGAGAAGGTTTCATTAAAAACTTACACTTAAAAAGTTTTTCTTGAAAACCGGCATAAACTCACCGGCCATATAGACTCAGAAGGTGTACCAAACATGTCCACTATAAGGTCTATCTGCTCTATCTCTGACCTGCCAGGGAGAAGGGGACGATGTGCTAACAATTCTCCCAGTATACAACCTGCAGACCTGTTAAAGAAGGAGGTACAATGTAAATGTATATGCAAAATTCAGATTCGCTTTACTGATTTTCACCTTGACGGACTTAGGAATTTTGCATGTGTCTACCAAAATTTGGGTTTGATGGGTAGAAAATTTGATCAGCAATTTCTCAACACCCTCAACAGTGAATTGTTTAATCCAACTGCCTTCATAGGCTGAGTTAGCGCAGCGATCAATGTGTTTAGCAGCTCGCCTCTGAGGTCTCAGGGTGGCGGCCGAATCCTATACCGTATAACCAGAAATTTTCGTGAGATACTAATTTTCACTATATTAGCTAGTGATTTGGAATCGCGAAAAATGTTTCTCACAAAAAATTGTGTATGATAAGTTACAACATAAATTGGTATCTCATTTACTTTCTCTTCTATATAATTGCACATGCGTCATGCTTTACTTTTCCCATTTAAACGCAAATAGAAGTGAATTGAATGTACTCTGATCATAGACCTAACTTCAATAATGAAAGGTACAAAACAGTAACATCATACATGTGTGTACAAATTTGCTTATAATTTAAGGATCGCAAAAAATTGTACTCGCGATAATAAATACACCCTAAGTTACTATAAAATCATGAAATTTGATATAAATTTCTGGTTATACAGTATATGAGAAAGGGTTTATGTGGGAGGGTAAAGTGGTTACCGACTCAAGTTTCAAGATATGTTTCTCAAAGCATTCTTGTTTCCTCCTGCCCTAATGACCCCCTCACACCAACGTCTCAAACTAGTTGAGACATTTATATACATAAGTCATAAAACTTGTTTAACATTGGAAAATAAAGATTCATTTAAGTAAATTTCCTATTATTCTATCAGTGCATCTTCATACATACCACATGTCTATGGCCGTAGACTGCTCCTTCGACCCTAGCAACAGCTCAGGGGCTCGGTACCTAAAGAAAATTTGAAGTAACACATAAAAACTAAATTGAAAGCAAAGACCAATCAAATGCAATGGAATACGCAAGATTGCAAATACAGCGCATGCAGCATTCCATTCTGATTTTTCATTTAGTCACCTACATAAACCATTGTTCAAAACTTGCATCTTTTCTGCCCAAGTAAATTCATGACGTCATAACAATGGAGAACAATCAAAGAGTGTGCAAGAACATTCGTATAGTCTTGGTTAGACATATTTGCGATCTTGCGTATTATCAGAGCAAACTCAGCACTATTCAAGTTTACATTTCATTACCCTACACTACAACATCACTGCCACAAACAGATTTGCTGCCATAAAGCATAATTCATGTAACATTATTATGATGTTACAGTAACTTTGGGAGAGGATTCTAAAATGGAGTCTTTGGCAAAATTTGTTTCGACTGTAAAGAGAGGAAAACTCTGCTAGTAGAATGATCCAAATGTAGAAAATCCTATTTTCACCCAGTGCAAAGTATTTCTAACTTAATACATGTAGCTATTCTTACCATAGTGTTACTACCATTGGAGTCATCGGTTTCACAGACATTTCATACTTCCTGGCCAGTCCAAAGTCAGCTGGAAAAGAAATATGGTACCTTGAATCTGCATTCACATGCATCTTTGATATACAAGTACCTCTAAAACTTATACTTGTTCATAGATGCATGTTATTATCATTGACATTGATATACATGTGTGTTTCATTATCATGTGCTAACCTTTCCCTAACTTCCCATATCAATATGAAAAGAATCAGACGTCATCGCGGTCTAGTGGTAAAGGCGTCGGGCCAGTGACCGAAAGAATCAGACTCTAAAAATATACTTTAACAAAATACATGTATGTATAAAATGTTCAATTAACAAATCCTTTTAGTTTATGACGCAATTACATGTAATATTCATATAAGACAGACTTTGACATAATCTATAAACCTATGTTGGCACACTGTGTATCATTTTTTCACTCACCTACTTTGACTCACTCTGTACTACATGTACATGTAACTTTTCACTGACCTATTTTGACACACCCTGTATCTGTCATCAGTAAGTATACATTATATACACCAACCTACATGTATTTTGACACACCCTGTGTCTTGTTTTCACTGACCTATTTTGACACACCCTGTATCTGTCATCAGTAAGTATACACCAACCTACATGTATTTTGACACACCCTGTGTCTTGTTTTCACTGACCTATTTTGACACACCCTGTATCTGTCATCAGTAAGTATACACCAACCTACATGTATTTTGACACACCCTGTGTCTTGTTTTCACTAACCTATTTTGACACACCCTGTATCTGTCATCAGTAAGTTGGACACTTTCAGGTCTCTATGTATAATGAAGTTTTCATGAAGATATCTCAGTCCTTTTAGGAGCTGCATCATGATGCACTTTACCTGAAATATTTTATACAGTGCATTTGAGAAAAGTTTCTATAAATAAATCATGATAATATTCTTTTAAAACATTTTGAAATATCTACGTGTAAATGGCAGTACATTTGTATTTTTGGGATAGAAAATTTTAAAATGCCTTTTGCTTTATTCAAGGGTATTCTCAACAAATTGATATAAACGTAAAAATTCAGGAGTACTTTAGCTCTATATGAGGGAAACTTTTACTAGAATATACAAATCTACCAATGGGGTTCATTCAACGAAATACAAATAATTTTATCATAAATATATAGTATAAATGTACACATATTTCAGTATTTGACCTTTTGATTTTCATGAAGCAGATATTGAAAGGATTTCAAAATGATTAAGTCCTATATTCAAAAGGAACCCCCACCCCCCGCCTTTTACATGTATGCAGGTGAGATATAAAATTTACCTGGCTTTCTGAGAAAGGTGAGGACATATTGTCCAGTAACGAGGCCAGATCCTGTTCACAATACTCCATTACTAGGAACATACTGAAAATTTCAAATATGTGTACTTGTCATTCAGAATGTGTCATAGTGCTTTAAATGTGTAACATGTATGTGTACTTACTAGGTCAAGGTCAAAATGTTTGGTATCAATAGAAAGGTCTTAAAATACAAATACACATGTGAAATATGAAAGCCCTATCACTAACCATTCAAAAGTTATGCCCAATGTTAAAGATTTTGAGAAGTAGGTCAAAGGTCAAGGTCAACCAATTTTCAGCATAAGCTGGACAAAAATGTGCAGATTGACATACATGTATTATTGTATTCACAAATTAGTGCACTTTGACTTATTTTCCATAACAAATCTAAAAAGTTATTTAAAGTAGAGTAGTCTAGAATTGGAGCTAAAATATAAATCCTGCTGAAATAAGTACACATGCATAAAATCTCAATAATCAGAAAACAATTATACAGTACTGAGAATAGGTCTTACTAGTATTTGTGATTATAATGCTAGAACTTTAACCAGAGTCTCTACGAAATAAAATTTTTGAAGTTTTTTGTGGTAACAAATTTTTGAAAAATCCTGAATACTTCACATACAAGCTCTTATGTTGATTGCTTATCAAAACATAGGGTAATCAAATACATAGCTCACCTATACAGGTTTTTGTCAGAACCCAGGTTAAAGTTTTTGAAAAATAGGTCAAAGTCCAAGGTCAAGGTCACTAGGTCAAAGGTCATGGTCTCAAATGAAAGGTCTCGTCACAAGGTATCTACATGTGAAATGTCAAAGCCCTACCCCTTATAGTTCAAGAGATAATAGCCCAGGTTAAAGTTTTGTCTAACGACGCCGAGGGTATGGCATTAGCTCTCCAGACTTTTTCGTCCCGGCGAGCTAAAAATACAATATAAGCTCTCAATAAATTCTAGAGTACTTCAAATATGTCATGTGCTTGATCATATTTTCATTTCTTAGAAAAATTAGGAAACTATACACAGTGATATACCTGTCAAGGCTGTTTCCCACGGCAACCTCTCTCATTTCTACAATGTTGTCATGACGAAGGTTCAACAAGATGTTGATTTCTCTCAGGTAGCATATTGGGATACCTATAAATGAACAATAGATATGTAAGCTGTGAAAAATATGTACCACAAGAAGGTGAAGAAAGATATATGTTAATTAAGAAGTTAGAACTGAAAAAAAAATTTACAAACACAATGTATGAAGTATGCATACCTGCTGTTTTTCTCTCTATTTTTCTCTTTTTTAATGCCACCACTTGGTCTGTTCTTGTATCCCTGGCTTTATCTAAATGTATATAATGTGCCAAAACCTGTATGTTTGTCAACAACTGAACAACAGTCAAAATCATTTTAACTCTTCAACATATCACTTCATGTTAATGCATATAATAGGTCTAACTAGTACATGCATGATCAAATCTATTAACATTTAAGAAAATTGCATAGACATATAATTTTTAGCTTCTACTGGTATATGTACATAGGAATGAATTTTCAATTTACTTACATACAATCCCATAGGTTCCTTCCCCAACTCTACTAAGTTTTTCAAATTCTGTTACACTGCGGCATTTTCCATGCTTTATGAACAAGAATAAAAGAAAATTAACAAATAGTTTGGTTTTTTTTTTCAAGAAAGTCTCTGCAGATGAAACCTGATATTCTAAATATTTTTATTTCAATTTCAAAAAGAAGAAATTCTAACATTTACAATAAAGGTTTGTTTCTCTTGAAAAAATAGGGATTCCCATTGTTGATTGTTCGCTACAAATTCAAAGTAAGGCTACAGAAATTTAATTCTTAGTTTTACGGATCCGCCGACCCTAATTTACCACAATTGGAAAAAAATATAATGAACTAATTTATTGTACATCTTTTTTTCTTCTGCTTCTCCAAATTACTGGTTATTACTTTTCACTCTCACTTAATCTTTATCGTGCAAGTGTTTTAGAGAATGCGGCTTTGAAAACATGATAAACAAGCTGCACTAAGATCGTGATCGTGGCACAAAACATGAATTTTTTTTAATTAACTGATTTTTATTTTATTTTCATTCCCTCCTCCTACCATATTTTGAAAAAATAAAATCTGTAAAACTAAAAATTAAATTTCTGTCGCCTAAATATGGTATACTTGTTACATTATAATTTGAACATAGAGAACACAAACTAGAATACTAAATTACATACTCTTGCGCTTTCAGGAATTTCTATCCATTCCCCAGTCAGTATAGACAAGAAGCCCACTTTGGCCCCACTGCTCTGCTGCCGCTCTGCCATCTTTATATGGAAATGTTGATGTTACATCATTCTTTTCATTTCTATGCCCTAAAAGACAAAGAACAAGAAAAAATACAAAATGTACCAGATATAAATTGATTACATGACAAATAAGGCATACAATTTGGTCCTCATGCAGTCTTGTCTAAAAACTGGTACATCGCTGACTTACTCTAATAGCCTTTATTTCCTAGTGGATACAGCCTAGGGCTGGGACGATACTCCAATTCATCTATGCATCGCAAAATTTTTTCGCGATCCAAGTATCGATACACCCCCGATGATACCTAAGTTAAGATTTACAAAAACATTGTGCTTAAACTTTCTGTATTTTCAAGTACTCAAGTTTAAATCCAACTTTCTTCAGTTAACATATATAGTTATAATAGTCAAATAACAAACCATTTATCTATTTTTTCATCTTTATTCTAGACAGAAATCTAGTGTTGAATCAATATAACATTTTGAATTAAAAAAGCTACTTATATGATGAATATAAATACTATCAAATAGCTTTTTGAGGAAGTTTTATTAATTAACTTAGTATCGCGATATGTATCGTATCGGATATCAGGTAACGTGATACGTATTGGATCAGCTGGGTGCAGTATCATCCCAGCCCTAATACAGCCTAGGTCAGACCTCAGAGAATTGACTTCTCTATAATACACATGTACAGGTCAAAGAGAAATGTTACAAATACCATGATTAACGTAATGGATTTTCAAGAAAAAGACCAAATGTCTCAGACTTCAGAAACATCATGATTATCATACTATTGTATTAATAGGAAAATTCTTTGTCCTCTGCCATGTACCGGTACTGGATGTTCAATCCAATAGTGTGTTCCCATGATGATGCCATACCTCCAAATTAACCACCATATTGGATTACAACTCTCGGCTTTTATCCATTTCTACCATGCAAAACGTTGGCATTAAAACATTTATAAATAAATTTCCAAAAGAGATTTCATAACTAACTTTCAGACTATTCTTTAAAACTATCTTGTTGATTGTAATTCTCATAAAGACATAGAAAATTTGTTAGCAAGCATAGCAATCTTAACAAAGCAGAGATGGATAAAGTCCAAGAGTTGTAATCCAAGGAGGGAGATAAAACTAGCAAATGGAGGAAATATATGGCTATGTGGGAACACACTATATGAGCATGATGAGTGACCACATCCTCTAAGAATAAGGTGACCTCCATTCACGTGAAGATCCAGGATTTCAACAAGAAGATTTTGAGACATTTCGAAAATGAAAATTTTTTCGCTCTATTAAAATTTTCAATTGGTACAGAATTAATAGGGACACATACTACAGTATTAACTAGATAGATTTTGAAACAGGACATGTACATTTGTCACAGAACATTAACATAACAACAGAACATAGCAGGTATATTTTCGTTATTTAATTAAAGCGGTTAATTTAAAGAGCATTAATGTTTATTGTTGACATGTGAGCATCAACTTAACTGTCCGCGTAGCACACTTCTATAATCTGAAAATTGAACTTTTGTCTCATTTTTTCAAATATTTTCCAATTAAAATTCATATGGGGAATAAATCTCAACAGCATATTTTTACATGCATCATGTCAATATGTGCACTACTATGCTCACATTGAAAGAAAATAGGTTTAGATGGGAATTTTCCTATGCATACTTTAGGGTGACTGACCCTCTCCATAGACTCAATGTTGAACATCAGCGACATCACGCTAAAAATTATTACATAGAAAACTCCCCATCAAACAGTAAGGGTATAACTCATTTCAGTTATAAAATTTTATACAGAAATAAGTTTCTTTTCTTTCCATGAAAATCGGTAATGTTTAAGTAGGTCATAAAATATAGGGTAATCAAAGATTACATGTACATAGCTCGCCTATACAGGTTTTTGTCAGAAACCAGGTTAAAGTTTTTGTTAAGTACATGTAGGTCAAAGTCCAAGGTCAAGGTCACTAGGTCAAAGGTCATGGTCTCAAATGAAAGCTAGGTCTTGTCACAATGTATCTACATGTGAAATATCAAAGCCCAGCTACCCCTTTTAGTTCAAGACTCAGATATAGCCCAGATTAAAGTTTTGTCTACGGACAACGACGACATATATCATACACCGTCAGTTATGAGAGTTTGATAGCTATCCCCTATATAAACTTTAATCGGATTTAAAATATGCCGACAAAGTAGATCTCGAGAAAACTTAAATTTTCCGATTTCTGAAGTGAGTAGCGAGTGAGTGCGCGGACAGTTTTGTAACCTGAATAAGTTATACATTAAGTGACTCTATAAATATCTTGCACAAAAAATAAATTATTTCAGGGTGATGAAAACATATTAAATGAAATGAGTTATACCCCTGACGTTCAAAACTACATTATTATCACAGTTAAAGCAGAACTTAATAAGCAATTGCACTAACACATAACTTATTGTTAGATATGAGAATTCGAAATCTATCATCCGATCTGAATTTCATTAGAAGTTTACTGACAAAGTATACAAAACTTCAATTTTTCGATTTCCGTTTTTAGTGAGCTGCGCTGAGTATAGTGGTCGAGCCAATCCATCGCTTTGGTATATACAGTGTGGCAATCATATACAGAAACCATGCATAAAATGAATTTAAACAATAAGATTAAGAGGTACAAACTTGGAAAATAGAGTCTATAGATAAAAATCATGTTATAATGCAAATCCATTGCCTTTGGACAGAGGAAATTCGTTATTTACAAAATCTGTTATAGGTAAACGAACTACGATTAATTTAAATATTTCCTTCAAATAAAATTTTAACCAATAAAAGGTATGTAATGACGAATAAATACTATTTAAACCTTTAACTTCGTTCCACAAACAAACAGGTCTTTCTGGGCAAACTGAAAGTAGGGGATAATTCGTTATATACTTTTTTTTCATATTACCAATGATAAGATTCTTTTAATCATGACCTTTTCATGAAAAAAAAAATTATACTTTTCATACATATTTTCTAACAAATCTTGGTGAAAAAATATCTAATTGATTTCAGTGCGTCTAAATGAATAAATAAAAAACAAAATTACAAGCCCGTCCCGTCCAAGGTCGCGAAAATGGCCTCTCGCTTGGTCAGGTTGATTCGGCCTGTAACACAGTTTTCCAGGAGTAACGGTACATTCAGAGTGTATCTTTATTTATTTTAATCTGAATGACGATAAAATATTCATTTGAACATTGTTCTATGTATAATTCATATCGATTTTCAAAAGATTACTCAATCATTTGTCAAATTTTGACAAATTATATTCAGATTTTGATACATTTTTAGCTCACTGAGCCAATCAAGGATCAAAATGAGCTGTTTCAAGAGGTTTCGGCCTTTTTGTTGTTCGGCCCCAAAAAGTTTCTGCCGTTTTCTTTTTCGGCTTCCGAGGACCGGTTCTGCCCCCCCCCCCCCCCCTTGAAAAAAATTGTGGGTGTTTTGCATTGTAACAAATTTGATCTGAGCCACTTATCTCACCTTCTTCTTCCTTTTCTAGTTCAAGCGACAATCAATATACAATTTTACTATAAATATTCGAAAATCAAAAGGGTTTCGGTGGTTGACTATCAGATTAAGTCGGCGACTATCGTCACATCACTATAATCTGCGTCTGCCTTATAATAAGACTCCTTAAACATGTTCAACTTGCTGAAGATTATGCTATATATTGACTTCTATTGACAGTACTGACTGTCATTTATCCAACACTCGATATCATAACTTTTGACGTTATTTCTAACTGTGACATCTTAAATCTGTTACAAAAGATTACAATAATACAATGTGTTTCGATTTTCTCAGCTATCAACAAAGTTGCCAGGCCTATAACAGCTCTACCTCAGCTGAGATGTCAGTCAACAGAGGTTGAGAAAAAAGGAGGACGTAAGTAGATAATGATATTTGATAGGCTATATTTCTATTACACAATGCATGTATGTACATATGTAGGATGTTGTAGCTAAAATTGTATTAGCCTCAGAAAAAAAAAAAAGAAAAATGGTAGAATATTATAAGATTTACATGTAAATGATTTAGTGTAGTCTTGAATATTCTTGTCTTATACATTTTGTAAGTGCTAATTTGCTAAATTATGAACATGATGAATCCCAGTAAAATAAGTACACACACAGTATGCATGTATACTTTTCATGACAAAAATTGTTAGACTTGCCTTAATTGAATTGGTATTACCGGTATGACCTTGCCAAAAATTATGGTAGTATTAAGTATATTTCAGGGAGTAAAATTAGCACTCGCCCAGTCGCCATTGGCAACCATTTTCACGACTGGGCGACTAAAACTTTGACCAACAGTCGCCCAGATGGCGAGTAAGAGATATCGTAGATGTCGGTTTTCAATTACATAACACTTCTTCTATACTCCGTTGAGTGAGTTCTTATTCACACCTTGCCCTGCAAGGTAGATTTAAATCCGTTTTGCATGACTGGCTACAGCTCTCGAGTGGACAACAGTGGGATTAAAGTGATCATGTTACCAGTATGATAAGGGGATCGATAGCAGAAGACTCTTTGAATATTAAAAAAAAAAGGAAAATAATAAGTCATCAGGCATTTATTCAACAATGGATTTACAACTTCGTTAGTTTAATAGCAATCAGCAACCATATTTTATCCTTCACATTTTCTTCGAACTGAATGGCGATCAAGTGCGAATTCGCGGGTTGGGACCCCTTGGAATTGCCAAAAATGTTCAGGGTGGAGGGAGGAGGGATAGAACCCCTGGAATTTGTCCCAAAATTCTTATGTTTCAGATGAGTGGGGAGGTATGGGACCCGACAACCACTGGGATTTGCCTTATTTTTCAATTACAATGTATTACTTGAAATGAATGCACCCTAAAAAAAAGTTGGGCCCCTAATTTTCTAGCTGGGCCCCTAAATTTCATTTTCTAGGGGCCCAGCTGGCCCCTAAGTTCTGCAGCCAATTTTACTCCCTGTATTTATCTCATAAAGACAGAATTAATTTTGGTTCTGTAAAATGCTTCAATGGACAAAGTATTCTATGAATGAGTTAAAGAAGATCCTGACAATAATCTCAACAGCACTCACTATACAGCACCAAATTGGGCTGGGCATCGCCGGACCCCTAGCAAACTAGAGGTGGGACCAGGTGCCTGGGAGGAGTAAGCATCCCCTGTTGGCTAGCCGCACCAGCCGTTGATGTTCATCATGTTCATGCACGAAAATGAAAATAATTATATATAAAATACATGCACTGTCTGAAGTTCGATAATGCTTATTTGTAAACAATGTTTATGGGTTTCTTATTGAACTACATTAAACATCTCATTCTTAATAACATCTACCATTATATCTTAACTGAATTACAATGAAAGGCATATGATTATGAGCAAATTGACATTGATTTTGTACATACACTCATATTCAATTGTTGTTTACAGCATGTATGAGACCTCCAGTAAATCCACTGGTCAAAGAGAGGTTGTCAGACTTTGGTGTCTACGTGGCCGAAAATCTACAGAAGTTTGTACAGAAAGTCAGAATCGCTAATGGAGATGAATTAGAGATCCTCGTCCATCCTGACGGCATTAAAACGACACTCCTGTTCCTGAAGAGTCATCATACCTGTGAATTCCTTAACATTGTTGATATTGCCTGTGTAGATGTTCCAACGAGAAGATACAGATTTGAGGTAAGTTTCTGTTTAAAAATTTTATTGAATTGTTATTACACATGCTTTATAAACACACATTTTCTTTTTTATGCCTCTAGATGAAATGTATAGTCCTAGAGATAAAATATTGAAAGCTGATGCAAGGTTTTGTGTTTGAAAGTCAAGGTTAGTTAGTCATGTTAGTTACTGTCCTGTTCACTAATTCCAGAGCACCCTGTTTTCCCGATTTTCTCTAAAATATGATAATGTCATCTTCCAAAAAGATATCAGTTTCATAGTACTCCTTTAGTCGTAACAGAAAATACCATTGTTTTGACTGTACGTCAATTAAGTTAGAAATAGGACGGAAAATAAAAAGTCTACGGGGATTTTCAATAGTAAAATCGCTGAAAATGTGTGACGTCGGAGGCTTTGACGTCACTGTTTACTATTGTTGACACGGAGAACAATATGGCGGTGGCTTGAAATTAACATGGGAATTTCCCGTAGACATTTTATTTTTCGTATTGTGGTTTGAAGGCAGCTGATAGGGTAAGTTGAAGTTAATTTCCAGTTACGACTAAAGGAGGTCAATTCTCGGAAACAATGATTAATAGGAAAATTCTTCAGACGACAGAATTAATTGCCAAAACAGGGTGCTCTGGAATTAGTGAACAGGACAGTAGTTAGTTAAAGGTGGATTGTATAAAGTTTTATTATAGTTAAAATCAAGTGTAATGTTGTTGATGGTCAACCTACTTTTAGCAAGATGACTTTTGAAAATATGTAGAGATTAGTTTTCCATTCAGTGTGATTGATAGAAGTATTTAGACATTACAGGCAGATTTTGGACAATATCTCTGTACTTTCTGACTTGCTATGGCACATTATAAAAGTTCTAACGGAACATATTTTGTTGGTTAAGGTCTTTTTGTAACTTTTGCGTGTGCTTTACAAGCTATCGGTGATGGCAAAAATTCTATTTTTATCTTTCCATAGTTGGTATATAATTTAATGTCCCTGAAGCACAACACGAGGATCCGAGTCCATTCTTATACAGATGAACTTACACCAGTGGAGTCGGTGATCGATGTATTTATGGGAGCAGATTGGTACGAGAGGGAGGTAAGTTACACATGTACATGACATTTGTTATATGTCTAAGTGATGAATCAGGAAATTTTGAGAACATATTTTGAATTCATTGTAAGCCAAATGCAGTCAAATTGGTCGCACAAATTTTTTTTTGGCTTCGCAATATTTTAAGCCATGATGACTCTTGTTTACATAGACGAATACTGAAAGTCTTGTAAATGCAGACTAGTTAGACAGGAATAAGTTTGGTCCTACATGTCGGCGCCGTAGTCTAGTGATAAGGCATCAGGCCAGTAACCTAAAGGTTGTTGGTTCGAACTCACTAGGACTGCGGGTCGGCCGACATATACTCATCTATGTTCTGTGTTATATACTTAAAATGTCCTTGTCTGTGTATTGTTTAAATGTCTGTGGTGTTTTAAAAAACAGGAAACGCAATATCCTCAAATCTAATTTTTCAAAATTACCCTTTGTATGCTTACTGTACATCATCACTACATGTATACATTCTATTCAGGTAGATTCTTACGATGCCAGATTATATCCTCTATAGACATGATAGATTATTTATTATTTCAGATATATGACATGTTTGGTGTTTTATTCACTGGCCATCCTGACCTCAGAAGGATACTGACAGATTATGCATTTGATGGCCATCCGTTCAGGAAGGACTTCCCATTAAGTGGCTATACTGAGGTCAGTACTAAAAGTAACTACTATTTCTTAGGTTCTGTGTGTGTACCTGTTTTAGCAGGATTCATATTCATACATGCCAGATTTTTTCCAGCCATTCATGGACATTGATGAAAATTTTCCGGGACAAATGACAAAATTCTGGGACAAAAATTTTTAAATTCTGGGACACATTCCGGGACATTTTTAGCTCACCTCGACGAAGTTGAGTGAGCTTATGCTCTACCCCCGCGCATCCGCATCCGGTTAAGAAGTTTGGGGTAGCTCAGTATTTGGCAAAGTACTGATGCTACAGTAACCAGACATGCACAAGTGATTCATCTTTGGATGCTGAGGTGAACCCATGCATCAGATGCTGCATCTGACCTATATTTTCTGCTTGAGTGACTTGGTTAAGAAGTTTTGGGTAGCTAAGAGTGGAATGGTTAAGAAGTTTGGGTAGCTCAGTATCTGACAAAGTACTGATGCTACAGTAACCAAACTTGCACAAGTGATTCATCTATGAATGCCAAGATGGACCCATGCATCGGATGCAGCATCTGACCTACATTTTCCGCTTTAGTGAATTGGTTAAGAAGTTTGGGGTAGCTCAGTA
This sequence comes from Pinctada fucata, assembly GCA_028142955.1. Classification (NCBI taxonomy): domain Eukaryota; kingdom Metazoa; phylum Mollusca; class Bivalvia; order Pterioida; family Pteriidae; genus Pinctada; species Pinctada fucata. The sequence continues at coordinate 29,299,683 of AP027113.1, read as the reverse complement.
TCTGACAAAGTACTGATGCTACAGTAACCAAACTTGCACAAGTGATTTATCTTTGGATGCCAAGATGGACCCATGCATCAGATGCAGCATCTGACATACTTTTTCCACTTGAGTGTTTTTGCCTTCAAAAGCCAATATTGAGCAAAGTATAAGTGCTACATGTACCAAACTTGCATATTAAATGTATGTTTGATCAAACTTTCATAAAATGACCTTGACCTACTTTTTCCGCTTTAGTGATTTTGCCTTTAAAAGCCAATATTGAGCAAAGTATAAGTGCTACTTATACCAAACTTTCATATTGGATGTATCTTTGATCAAACTTTCATAAATGACCTTGACCTACTTTTTCTGCTTCAGTGATTTTGCCTTTAAAAGCCAATATCGAGCAAAGTATAAGTGCTTCATGTAGCAAACTTGCATATTGGATGTATCTTTGATCAAACTTTCATAAAATGACCTTGACCTACTTTTTCTGCTTGAGTGATTTTGCCGTTAAAAAAAAACATGTTATCACACCTATTATCTCAGGTGCACCACAAGTTAGATCCGTTGATCAGCTGTTTAGCTGACAATTACGTGACTCTCTTTGAACGATGAAAGAGAAAAATGACTTTGCACTAAAATACGGGACATTTCGGGACAAATTTTAATTTTAGGGGAATTTTCGTGTCCCGGTGGGACAGAATTTTTAGGTGTGATTTTCCGGGACATCTGGCATGTATGCATATTTCAGCTGAGTTAGCTCTTTTAAGACTGCACTAATTCAACACTACGCTTAATCATTAAACTGGTATAGACTGTAATGGAAAATGAGTCGAACGCCCTAATTCTTTTGTACGCTTTATATATGTCAATTTGTCTATTTCTCCCCTGTTTTTGCTCAAATTTGTGCTAAAATAGATACTTGTACAGAATTGATCTGATCTTATTCATTTGGGGGAAGATGCAGGATGAGAATTGTACTGTGTCAATATTGCACAAGAAGATAACATTTTGCACAAATTGAAGATTACAGGTTACATTCAGTGAGAGAACTTGCATACAGTTTATACTGTATGTTACAAATGTATACATGAAGTAAGATTTGACCTAATGACTTTGACCTTCATATTTGACCATGTTATGTTTTATCTTAAGATAGTTATGATAAAAAATTGTCCTGAATGTAGTATGATGCTTTTATGTTTCGCATCTACAGTGTTCTGGGATTTTATTCAAAAACCACTTACCAATGGGTAACGAACGGCCCACCATAAATGAGCTTACCCAGCAAGGAAACCCAAACAAAAATGTCAGAATAAAAAGGGGGTGTTAATTTTCTATTGCGCATCCTAACCATTACCATGAAAAATGAATTATTATGTTCAGAAATATTGCTACACAGAAAATACAGGATGACTGCTAAAATATGATCTTGTACCTTAGGGAAAATTTGCTACATATAAATGGAGAGCGTAATGGGTATTGTGCTTCAAAATTCACTTACCAACGGCAGTGTTCTCCCCAGAAATTTCAGATAGCATGGTGCTAAGTTTTCGTGGTGCACCTTGTGTTGGGATGCGTCATTGTGCGTTGCATCATTGCATACTGTTTCATGTGTTGTTCCTTAATTATTAAATTGTTCAAAATAATTTTATTGAGGAAATAAATGTGTTAATAATACTACATTCTTATCTACATGCCAATTATCATTAAATTTTAGACAGTGAGATCATTGGTGTTCTATTTGTAAAGAGAGATTCATGACAGTTGTAAGACTCAATAAGTTTTGGCCTTTTGAGAAACTTATCTGTCTCATGACAGCTTAGTGTAAGAATTTGGCATATTACACTGATTTGGAAGGAAATTCTGTGAATGGGTCATTTTCCATGATCTTCTAAAATATCAATGGGCCATTTCTTCAAAAAAGTACTAAGTTTTTCAATGGGCCATTTTGCAAAATGGGACTATGGTGCATGTCCTCTGCCCTTCCTAATGACTGATATTAGTGAATGTGTTATGTAAAATGTGTCTAACCTTGAGTTCTGAATTTTTGGTTCAGGGAAAGGGCAGGTTTCACCTTTTTAAAAAAAGCTGAAAATTATCTTTATACAAATTCCTACTTGAAAAATTGGATCCAAATATGGAAACATTTACTCCCCCTTCTTATTAGCCATTGCAACACAGTATGGAGCAAACAAGCCCCCCCCCCCCCTCCCCAACGAAATCAGACTCATCAATAAAACGATGGTCCGTGCACCATGTTGTGTTTTGATGATTAATTTCATCAATCCGTCCAAACTTCTTATTAACTAGATTCAACTTGCAAGCGCATTTCAAAAAAAAAAAAAAAAAAAAAAAAAAAAAAAATACGGACGTACCGATCGACTCGCGTACTCGTTATTTATTCAAAATGATTTTGCGAGAGCGAGATAACCTCTTTCTTATCTTGTAAAAGCAGCATTTTTTTGTATGACAAAACAGCGAAGGTCGGGTAATTATGGTAATACGACGAACAGTAAGACGGATTAAAAACGTATTTTAATGAGATCTGATATAGCGTATTTCTATTTCCAATTTACCGTAACTCTGTAACTATATGACACTTGCCAATCAACACGATCTAGCGATTATACATGTAAATGAAAACGTTTTCATGAACTACGTTATAGAATGGTCGTCTTTTGTTGGTCACTCGATAGACATTGACAACGCAGTTATTTTAAATGTCCGATAGATTGACGCGCGCCGCGCCGTAGAAGCCAGACACGTTCTCAGCTCAGGTAAATAAAGCTTGCGGGGGGCTACAAGACGTTTAACACCTCGGGTTGTATACAGCAGGGGCTAATTAACCGGGAATGCGGCGGTTAAATCAATCAATTAACGCAAAGGTGTACACAAAATAGTTAATACACGAATTTTTAGGGGGGGAAATATAGCATGGCGGCCGTAAAATATAGCGTGGTGCTAATCCGGATAGCGTGGCGGTAAATCTCGATAGCGTGGCGGGGCCGCCACGCTAAAACGGCCTGGGGAGAACACTGAACGGGTAAGTAGCATTCTGTTTTCCATTTACCCGACCTCAATTTTCACTTACCTCGGGTAACGGGTAATGGAATCCTAGAACACTGATATACACAATCACCAGAATTAGATTTACATTTAAAGTTTTCTTTGAAAATACAAAAGAAAACTCAAAAGCCTCGATGGTACTTGAGCATAGCATCAGTGGAACAAATCACCTCAAATGAATTATCAATGTTGTCTTCTCTTGACAGCTTCGGTATGATGATGAAGTAGAAAGGATAGTTATAGAGCCTGTAGAATTAACGCAGGAGTTCCGTAAGTTTGAGTACAGCACGCCCTGGGAATCGTTCCCGAACTTCCGTGAAGCAGACGTGAAAAGTGAAGAAATACCCATCAAACAGATAGAAAAAGCTGCTGACGAGAAAACAGATAAATAAAAGCTGAATAGAGAAGACAAACTTGTTATATCTGTATGGAATAAGAGTGATGGAATTACCTTAAATATGGTTCAGTTTTCGTAGACACTATAAGATGCAGCATGGTTTTGCAGATGAGAAGGAGTTGAAATTTCATATTGTACCATTTGTCCATAGCAGTTGCTATGGCAAAGTGGTGATTGTGTTTTAAATTTAAGAATGTTGCCTGTTTAATCTTCTTTTGAAGAACCAACTACATGTACAATTAAATTAAATATTAAAAAAAAAAAATTGTCTGTGAATTTGTACATAAGTATAGGATAAAGACCGAGTTGAGGTCTGTATGAAGGTTAAATGCCCGAGGAGAGAACAGGGTGGTGTTTAAAGACCGAGGCCGAAGGCCAAGGTCTTTAAACACCACCCTGTTCTCTCCGAGGGCATCTAACCTTCATACAGACCTCAACGAGGTGTTTATCCGACTTACAAACCGCAGATTTTCTTCAATTTTCCGAAAAATAAAAATCTATATATTTAGTACACCCCTGCTATTCAAAATGAAATCGACCATGCAAATTATCAGGTAAAAATATGCAACAGTAACGATTATCAGGCCATAGAAGTAAAATAATTTTGTTTTTTAAAATAATTTAAACATCCCGATAATTTTTTGAAAGGTGTCCTGTATTCGGTCAAAGAAGAAAATAATAGTGTAACAATGAGTTTTATTTCCATTAAAGTTTTTAAATATGTGATTACATTATTGCAAATAGAGATAAGGAAGGATAATATTTCTTTATTTTGTTCATCAAGTTCCTCAATATACATGTATTTGAAAAGCATTTAGAATAATTGGTCTTAAAGAATCGCTATAAGGATCTAGATTGATTTTGAAATGGCATTTTGAGGTTTTCGGGATAGAAGAATCTATTCTTCTTCTGTTAACATTTCTTATAAAAGGATGTCTTTAGCGGACTTGAAACACAATATTTTCTATCCTATGGCCGAATACTCATTATAATCAAAACAATTCACACCCGCGACCGAAATAATTTTCTTTTCTCCGCCCCTCATTGTTTTTTATTGACCTCCACACTTCATTGAACGTTCATAAAACCTCGTATATTTAGATTCGTCCGCAGTCTTTATGAAATAAAATGACCGATGAATAACAAAAGAATCACATTTGAAGGTTTGTAAGTACTGTATCTGCTTATTACACGCATATATTTCCCTTATTACATCACCTCGACAAAGTAGAGGGGGGCTTATGCTATCGCCACGTCGTCGGCATCCGCACTATAGGTTCAGCAAAACGGGACAGGTCCATTCCTGCCAAACTATAAGTCCTACACCAACCAAACTTGCATGGATGATGCATCTGAGAATGCTTACAACAATGCATGGTATGGAGGCTGCATCTGACTTACATTTCATGCTTGAGTGAGTAGGTTAGGTAAAATGGGACAGGTCCATTTCTGCCTTACTGTAAGTCCTACATCAACCAAACTTGCATGGATGGTGTATCTGAGGATGCTTACAACAATGCATGGTACAGGTGCTGCATCTGACCTACATTTCATGCCTGAGTGAGCAGGTTAGGTAAAATGGTACAGATCCATTCCCACCATACTATAAGTCCTACATCAACCAAACTTGCATGGATGATGCATCTGAGGATGCTTACAACAATGCATGGTACGGAGGCTGCATCTGACATACATTTCACGCTTGAGTGACCAGGTTAGGTAAAATGGGACAGGTTCATTCCAACCTTACTATAAGTCCTACAACAACCAAACTTCTCTGGATGATGCATCTAAGGATGTTTAATGCAATGTATGGTACAGATGCTTCATCTGACCCACATTCCATGCTTGAGCAATCAGGTTAAGTAAAATGGAACAGGTCCATTTCCATTATTTTAAGTCCTATATCAATCAAAAACTTGTGTGGGTGAAGTATCTTTACCATACATTGCATTAAACATCCTTAGATGCATCATCCAGAGAAGTTTGGTTGTCCTACAACAACCAAACTTCTCTGGATGATGCATCTAAGGATGTTTAATGCAATGTATGGTACAGATGCTTCATCTGACCCACATTCCATGCTTGAGCAATCAGGTTAAGTAAAATGGAACAGGTCCATTTCCATTATTTTAAGTCCTATATCAATCAAAAACTTGTGTGGGTGAAGTATCTTTGGATGCTTACTGCAATGCACTTTACAGATGCTGTGCATCTGACCTATATTTCACGCTTGAGTGAGCAGGTTGGGAAAATGGATCAGGTCCATTCCAGCCTTACTATAAGTCCTTCATCAACCAAACTTGTATGGATGATGCATCTGAGGATGCCAACTACAATACATGGTACAGAGGCTGCATCTGACCAACATTTCATGCTTGAGTGAGCAGGTTAGGTAAATGGGACAGGTCCATTTCTACCTTACTATAAGTCCTAGGTCATCCAAAGTTGTGTGGTTGATGCATCTAAGGATGCTTACAACAATGCTTGGTACGGAGGCTGCATCTGACCTACATTTCATGCTTGAGTGACCAGGTTTAGTAGAATGGGACTGGTCCATTCCTGCCTTACTATAAGTCCTACATCAACCAAACTTCAATGGATGATGCATCTAAGGATGTCCATTCCTGCCTTACTATAGGGTCCGCTCACCAGTTTCTCTTACCCGGTCATGCGGCACAGAAATATTGCGCAATCATACATAATTTGACGTCATCTCATTTTATTTCTATATATTTCACATTTTTATACTACATATCAATCTGTTCGTTATATCTACAGCTTTTATATGATACTAGTCTCAAGGTCATGTTAAGATTGCTATACATAATAAATATCATACAATTTTGCTGAAAAAGGTTCAGAAAATTGGCCTAAAATTCATGGTTTTTGCCATTTTTCTGTGTATTGTTTCTGGTCTCCTGGAAAAATTTCAGAAATAATGCTTATATTTCCTTAAAGCTATTATCTTATACCCCATTCTAGCCAAATTTTAAAAATTTCCAACACATGTAACTCAAAAAATGTGTAAAAACCCAAAAACTTCATATTTTCCCTTATGAAGTCTTGTCAAACAGGGAAAATCCGGTACGCCTTTTAAAATATCTATATTTAGACTAAATAAGTCATGTGACCTAAAATTTTCATTGCTCTTACACAAGGCAGGCATACTCTACAATATGCATCTTACCATTATAGACTATCTTCATAATGGTCTTCTCAACCCACCTTTCAAAAACACTCAATTTCCCCTATTTCAGCTTTTCCACCCTGGACATTTTGGGTTTACTCTAAAAAGCGGTGAGCGGACCCTAATAATTTTTCCTATGTTAGCGTTCAATTTTGTTTTCTGATAAAATGATAGAATTTGACTTTTCGCACAAATTGATATACTACATAGTGTCGTAACACATATACCTTCCCAGAAATATGCCGCGCAAAGGTCCCTTTTGACATCACAGAATGGACCCTTTTTCCCTTCATTTTCGACATTGCGTAAACCGTTACTGCTCTTTTATAACATTCAAAGGATAATTACCAGAAGATTTACATATAAGATATTGGTATCTTTTTAATCTGTATGCCTTGTAGTATTTTGTGATATATGGTTTCTAAGAACTTTTTAAATAAAATTTCTTGTCGCGACACTGTCTTCAACTCTATTAGGGTCCGCTCACCAGTTTCTCTTACCCGGTCATGCGGCACAGAAATATTGCGCAATCATACATAATTTGACGTCATCTCATTTTATTTCTATATATTTCACATTTTTATACTACATATCAATCTGTTCGTTATATCTACAGCTTTTATATGATACTAGTCTCAAGGTCATGTTAAGATTGCTATACATAATAAATATCATACAATTTTGCTGAAAAAGGTTCAGAAAATTGGCCTAAAATTCATGGTTTTTGCCATTTTTCTGTGTATTGTTTCTGGTCTCCTGGAAAAATTTCAGAAATAATGCTTATATTTCCTTAAAGCTATTATCTTATACCCCATTCTAGCCAAATTTTAAAAATTTCCAACACATGTAACTCAAAAAATGTGTAAAAACCCAAAAACTTCATATTTTCCCTTATGAAGTCTTGTCAAACAGGGAAAATCCGGTACGCCTTTTAAAATATCTATATTTAGACTAAATAAGTCATGTGACCTAAAATTTTCATTGCTCTTACACAAGGCAGGCATACTCTACAATATGCATCTTACCATTATAGACTATCTTCATAATGGTCTTCTCAACCCACCTTTCAAAAACACTCAATTTCCCCTATTTCAGCTTTTCCACCCTGGACATTTTGGGTTTACTCTAAAAAGCGGTGAGCGGACCCTAATAATTTTTCCTATGTTAGCGTTCAATTTTGTTTTCTGATAAAATGATAGAATTTGACTTTTCGCACAAATTGATATACTACATAGTGTCGTAACACATATACCTTCCCAGAAATATGCCGCGCAAAGGTCCCTTTTGACATCACAGAATGGACCCTTTTTCCCTTCATTTTCGACATTGCGTAAACCGTTACTGCTCTTTTATAACATTCAAAGGATAATTACCAGAAGATTTACATATAAGATATTGGTATCTTTTTAATCTGTATGCCTTGTAGTATTTTGTGATATATGGTTTCTAAGAACTTTTTAAATAAAATTTCTTGTCGCGACACTGTCTTCAACTCTATTAGGGTCCGCTCACCAGTTTCTCTTACCCGGTCATGCGGCACAGAAATATTGCGCAATCATACATAATTTGACGTCATCTCATTTTATTTCTATATATTTCACATTTTTATACTACATATCAATCTGTTCGTTATATCTACAGCTTTTATATGATACTAGTCTCAAGGTCATGTTAAGATTGCTATACATAATAAATATCATACAATTTTGCTGAAAAAGGTTCAGAAAATTGGCCTAAAATTCATGGTTTTTGCCATTTTTCTGTGTATTGTTTCTGGTCTCCTGGAAAAATTTCAGAAATAATGCTTATATTTCCTTAAAGCTATTATCTTATACCCCATTCTAGCCAAATTTTAAAAATTTCCAACACATGTAACTCAAAAAATGTGTAAAAACCCAAAAACTTCATATTTTCCCTTATGAAGTCTTGTCAAACAGGGAAAATCCGGTACGCCTTTTAAAATATCTATATTTAGACTAAATAAGTCATGTGACCTAAAATTTTCATTGCTCTTACACAAGGCAGGCATACTCTACAATATGCATCTTACCATTATAGACTATCTTCATAATGGTCTTCTCAACCCACCTTTCAAAAACACTCAATTTCCCCTATTTCAGCTTTTCCACCCTGGACATTTTGGGTTTACTCTAAAAAGCGGTGAGCGGACCCTAATAATTTTTCCTATGTTAGCGTTCAATTTTGTTTTCTGATAAAATGATAGAATTTGACTTTTCGCACAAATTGATATACTACATAGTGTCGTAACACATATACCTTCCCAGAAATATGCCGCGCAAAGGTCCCTTTTGACATCACAGAATGGACCCTTTTTCCCTTCATTTTCGACATTGCGTAAACCGTTACTGCTCTTTTATAACATTCAAAGGATAATTACCAGAAGATTTACATATAAGATATTGGTATCTTTTTAATCTGTATGCCTTGTAGTATTTTGTGATATATGGTTTCTAAGAACTTTTTAAATAAAATTTCTTGTCGCGACACTGTCTTCAACTCTATTAGGGTCCGCTCACCAGTTTCTCTTACCCGGTCATGCGGCACAGAAATATTGCGCAATCATACATAATTTGACGTCATCTCATTTTATTTCTATATATTTCACATTTTTATACTACATATCAATCTGTTCGTTATATCTACAGCTTTTATATGATACTAGTCTCAAGGTCATGTTAAGATTGCTATACATAATAAATATCATACAATTTTGCTGAAAAAGGTTCAGAAAATTGGCCTAAAATTCATGGTTTTTGCCATTTTTCTGTGTATTGTTTCTGGTCTCCTGGAAAAATTTCAGAAATAATGCTTATATTTCCTTAAAGCTATTATCTTATACCCCATTCTAGCCAAATTTTAAAAATTTCCAACACATGTAACTCAAAAAATGTGTAAAAACCCAAAAACTTCATATTTTCCCTTATGAAGTCTTGTCAAACAGGGAAAATCCGGTACGCCTTTTAAAATATCTATATTTAGACTAAATAAGTCATGTGACCTAAAATTTTCATTGCTCTTACACAAGGCAGGCATACTCTACAATATGCATCTTACCATTATAGACTATCTTCATAATGGTCTTCTCAACCCACCTTTCAAAAACACTCAATTTCCCCTATTTCAGCTTTTCCACCCTGGACATTTTGGGTTTACTCTAAAAAGCGGTGAGCGGACCCTAATAATTTTTCCTATGTTAGCGTTCAATTTTGTTTTCTGATAAAATGATAGAATTTGACTTTTCGCACAAATTGATATACTACATAGTGTCGTAACACATATACCTTCCCAGAAATATGCCGCGCAAAGGTCCCTTTTGACATCACAGAATGGACCCTTTTTCCCTTCATTTTCGACATTGCGTAAACCGTTACTGCTCTTTTATAACATTCAAAGGATAATTACCAGAAGATTTACATATAAGATATTGGTATCTTTTTAATCTGTATGCCTTGTAGTATTTTGTGATATATGGTTTCTAAGAACTTTTTAAATAAAATTTCTTGTCGCGACACTGTCTTCAACTCTATTAGGGTCCGCTCACCAGTTTCTCTTACCCGGTCATGCGGCACAGAAATATTGCGCAATCATACATAATTTGACGTCATCTCATTTTATTTCTATATATTTCACATTTTTATACTACATATCAATCTGTTCGTTATATCTACAGCTTTTATATGATACTAGTCTCAAGGTCATGTTAAGATTGCTATACATAATAAATATCATACAATTTTGCTGAAAAAGGTTCAGAAAATTGGCCTAAAATTCATGGTTTTTGCCATTTTTCTGTGTATTGTTTCTGGTCTCCTGGAAAAATTTCAGAAATAATGCTTATATTTCCTTAAAGCTATTATCTTATACCCCATTCTAGCCAAATTTTAAAAATTTCCAACACATGTAACTCAAAAAATGTGTAAAAACCCAAAAACTTCATATTTTCCCTTATGAAGTCTTGTCAAACAGGGAAAATCCGGTACGCCTTTTAAAATATCTATATTTAGACTAAATAAGTCATGTGACCTAAAATTTTCATTGCTCTTACACAAGGCAGGCATACTCTACAATATGCATCTTACCATTATAGACTATCTTCATAATGGTCTTCTCAACCCACCTTTCAAAAACACTCAATTTCCCCTATTTCAGCTTTTCCACCCTGGACATTTTGGGTTTACTCTAAAAAGCGGTGAGCGGACCCATAAGTCCTACATCAACCAAACTTCAATGGATGATGCATCTAAGGATGCTTAATGCAATGTATGGCACAGATGCTGCATGTGACCCACATTCCATGCTTGAGCAATCAGGTTAAGTAAAATGGGACAGGTCCATTTCCGGCCTATTTTAAGTCCTATATCAATCAAAAAACTTGTGTGGGTGATGTATCTTAGGATGCTTACTGCAATGCACTTTACAGATGCTGCATCTGACCTATATATCACACTTGAATGACCAGGTATGGTGAATTTGGAATCTTCATTTCCAGCCTTCTTTGAATTTTTTATCAACTAAACTTATGTGAATGATGTATCTGGAAATCTGGACAATGATGCCATCAAGGTGAGCGGTGTCATCTCTGATGACCCTATGTTTTTGGCTGCATAAGCATCCTGTTCTGTATCAAATGGATAAGAAAGTGCTAAAGGCGGTATGGACAGATTGCAAAGGTGCCTCTTTTCAGAAAAAAAAACTGTTGGTCATAATGTAGGTCAAGGTCACAAGATGAAGGTCGTAAGATTAATTGAGAGGAGGCTCTGATCTCAGAGAATTTACATGTGAAATCTCAAAGTAAAATCCTTCAAGGTCAATAAAGTCTAATTCAAAATTATATTTTTAAGATCAAAACTTAAAGGTCGGGGTCAATGCCTGAAATTAGTTCTTGTCATGTTTTATCTCCATGACAAGAGTTAATGTGATCTCACTGATAGTATCGGTACAATATAGTCTAATTCAAATTTTTCTTTCAAGGTCAAGGAATTTGAATTGATGTCTTGGGAGTTAAGAAGTTTTACCATAAAATTCTGAAATAATGTAATAAATGACTTTACATTACTTGGTATCTCGTAGAATCTTGGAAATCTTTTCTGTACAAACTTCCATCAACAATTTTTTATAGTTTTTTTAGGTTTTCTTTTTTTTTTTTTTTTCTTTCTGAAATGGGTATCAATAGGTAGTTTGCCTCAATACCTTGAAAGCCATGATTTTATAATCAAACAGTGCCACCAAAATCTTAATATATTTCAGCTAAAAGTTCCACAAACAGTATTTGCAACCTTGACCTTGACTTCGTCTTGGCATGCTTGATCATCCCTGCAAGTTATACACATAAATAAAGCCAGCCATTTACATGTATTTGAAAGTGTGGCTGTGCCTCCCAGACAAACAGTTGGGCAGAGTGATCCCTATGTCGTCCTTTTGTTTCATGGGACATAAAACAGTATCCAAACACAAAGATGTAGTGTGATTAATGTGTTTTAACTTTGCACTAGAACTTTAGAGTGCAGTATATCTGTATATTCTAATTTTACATGTAAAGCATAGAAGCACTTAGTGATGGTGTTATGCATGCAGAGTATGCACTGATGTGTGTCCGTCTGTCTATCTGGTAGTATTTTATGGCAATCAGATTCTTTTGTGCCTCAGACATACATTGAACCTGCAGGCAAAGTCATGGCCGGGGCACTATTGAAAGTCAAGGTCACACTGAATGTCAAGGTTATGACTGGAATCTAACTTACAACCCACCCACCCCCCCCCATTTTATTCACGAAATATGGATTGATATGGGGTTTTAAGTCTCGACATTTTGTACAAGCACAGAGAAACAGATTTCAGTGGTGTAGCTACTTGTTACTACGCTTAAATATCCACATAAACTTTGAATAGGCACTAAAATTATTCTCTAATTAAGTTATCAGGGCACATTCCATATTGACCTTTTTTTTTGCAGAGCTCTCCGGGACTTAATCACATATGCCCCTGACCAAGTACCTGCCCAGCTGAGGATCAATGAGACACCCCCAGGCTTACATCATGAAAAACATTAATTTTCTCACAATTTTGCCCTAACTACGCCACTAGCTTTGATATTTTAAAAGAACAATATTTGTGTGCATAAAAGGCTTCCGTGCCTGCGGAAATTATATTTGAATTGCATATTCTGACTCCATGTTATATTTTAATGCAGTTGCTAGATTCTACATCATTTATATTTGATGAATCGCGAGTGGATCTAAATTATTTTTCCAGGTGGTCCAGCCCGGCCGGAAAGAGGGGAGGCGGGGGTTAGAATCAAGACCTTCGATTTGGTTATTGCCGTTAAGGTCGTATGAATAAAAAGAATGAATTCAGCATTATTGGTATATTCCAGGAGAGGGATCCTGATCCCCCTTTCTATATCCGCTCCTGTCATGTGGCTTATTGCAAACGTTAAGGATCCATCAGTATGCAGTTACATGATCCATAGCTAAGTAAAGTTTTAAGTACCAATTTGGCTTGAACAATATCAAATTCTGATATTAAGATGAAAGTAGAATTTTGACATTTACTCAAATTGTTCGAAATAGCCATTTTCCTTCGGTAAAGTAAATAAGGGCATCTGTTAAAAGATGGCAAATTTCCTTTGCTGGCGCAGATGTTCAAAATAGCGATTTTCCTTCGTTTAGCTTATATATATATTTGTTTTGTTAAAACACTCGATCGGATGTGTAATGCTTTACCAGAAGAAAAAGGGGGTTGGGATGGGTTTTTCGATAAGCCATGTGTAGTTTTGAAAATGTTTAAACCAAGACGCCCTTTGACAACTTTGAACACCAAACTTGCTGCTTTTACTATTTTGTTTTCTACTTTCTAGAGCGCATATGTGTTGAGATACATTGCGCACGTTTAGAATAATAAAACTTCTATTGTAAATGAGATATAATTTTAGAATTTTACACATGCAGACACCGTAAATATTAGGAGGATCTCTGTTTAGGAAATGATCTGTGAAAACGTTCATAAAATTGAAATAATCCAGAAATTCATTTTTGATGGCTCATTTAGCAACGGTCACATACATGTAGCAATGAATAATTTTAATATTGTAAGACAAAGTGATGAATGATACAGCATGTTCAGTATGACAAATTGTCCAGTGTGTAAATTCATATGCGGATCCAAGAAGAATTTAACCCCACCCCACCCCTCTCCCCCTTCCTCTTCCTGGTTCTTCAAAGTTTCTCTTAATGCTTATATTTATTGTGTAGAAAAATACGAGAAATACGGGAAATTTTTCAATGGAAGCACATTAAGTATTAGTTACTCTCTCAATTCTATCAGTCAATTTGTCATTCCCTAGGTATCGATTTTATAAAAAAAAATTTAATTGATGCCTTGCATAGTAAATTATGCAGATTGAAGAGTATGGATGGAGGGTCTGGGGCAGTCTGTACAGACCTAAAGGGAGGTTATGGGATCATAATTATAACCCCCTTTTGAAATCATTGAAAATGCTTGGGTTTTTTTCCATTTTTTTTTTTACTTATACAAACATATACATTTAGACTATGCATAAGGACCCCTCCCCGGACTTTCAAGACCCTTGATCAGCTGTGGATTTTTTTCTTGACCCGTGCATGCAATCTACAGAGTATGTTCGATTCTTGGAAATATAATGCAAAACTCAGTATTTATATATCCAGCCGGGGTACATACAGCCCCTCTAACCCAGCTCTAGATCCGAAGTGGTGGTTTGTTTGTTTGTTTGTTGTTTTTTTTTTTTTTTGTTTTTTTTTTTAGTTCGGCCTTGAATTTTGAAAAATGAAAAATAAATGAATTGCAATTTATAGAATTAAAGACAAAGACGAGAAATTCACCACACGGTGTAACATTATGTCCATATCTCTATGGTATCAGCTGTGATATTTTGGGGCGTTTTACCAGGGTTCTGGAGTACAGATTCGTGACTTTATGTCAGCAATCTGTATGTGATATGAATGGACCATCTGTGTATATGATTCTAAATGACTCGTATCACACTGAATGTTTATCTTTGGCCATTTCACATCACAATAACACTCCATTGTAAAATGTGAAAACCTCGTTTTCAGCACATCTTGTTGATAAACTGAACAGAACTGCACCTAACATCCCCAACTCTTTTATGAAAGGAGGGACTCATGTGGATCTCGATCGGGGGTGGGGAGGACTTCCCATGGGATTTGCCGAAATATTTGCGTATTTTTCTATTGTATCCAGGGGCGGATCCAGAACCCCCTATTGCTGGGGGGGGGGGGGGGGGGGGGCACATACAATTTTATGGAAATCACTTGCGAGGGCCGATTGGGGGAGGGTATGGGAGGGGGTCATTTTGAAAAAATGAAGCAATTTGGTGGCATCTGAAGCGTATTTGATCTGAATTTAGAAGGGATTTGGCGCGCATGATTCAGTCAGTGTCAGTAACAATAATTATTATTTATGTAGAATATATTTGAAAATTTTCAAAATTTTCTGATGCTGAACTGTTCTTGCACGGCATGCAGAAGTCAACATGTCAAGGATTTCTAAAGAAACGGGCAGATCAGGACTGAGAAGTTTTGAAAGGGCAGAGAGGTCAGCCCATGGGAGGGAGGGGTGTCCAGCCATAAATTATCGTAAAACAAGGAAAAATCAGCATTTTATGCAAATTCCAGGCAGGACTTGACCCCCCCCCCTAACCACTCTAGATTCGCGCTTGTTTGTTAATATTTGTATAAAGGTAAAGAAAATAAGTAATTACAGGGTTTATTTTTTCTAGCTCCTGATGTCAGGGGCTTAGCAGGGCCGATGAAATTGGGAATTTTGCAACATTTTAACCTAAATTGGGAAATAAATTTCAAACAACATAAAGATATATTCATGCAAATTATCGCTTATTATATCAATTGTCTATATTTTGAATCCCTCCTAGACCATGTTTGTTCTACTTTCGTTTTCCTTTCAGTTAATGATACGTAAATTGGAAATGAATTTCTCGTTTTGGAGAAAAGATTGAATTGGGAATTTTTAGGTCTAAAATTGGGGAAAAGTACCTCTTTTTACTGAATTTCGGCCCCATACAGATCCTAAAAGTTCCCTTGTAAATGATAAATAGAGATCACGGGTGCCCCATTCCCTGCATCGTCCAGATTGAAAGGTTTAATCATATATATATATAGATATATATATATCATGATTATATTTTTGATTTACCTAGGGGCTTAACCAAAAACTTCGATTCTAAAAGTAAAGAAAACGTGCATTTTTATCTTTTCAAAATTCTTGGAGGTAACCGGTTTAAATCTGGCCAAAACAATTTCAATTGTTCATTTTAAAAAGATTGATCACGACCTCAAATTTAGATTTAAATAAATGTAAGTTTTATAGGAGGTTGTATCGAAGATTTGGTCAAGAAATATGTGTGTTGAATATGCCTTGCATAGGATATAAAGTTCCCGATTCATCCCTCAGATAAAGAAAATTCGATATGAACATGATTCAATGTAGGTTGTTCCCAAAACGTGTGTACCTCCACGTATAGACAATGGACATGACTATCTATCCCCGAGAAATTTTTGGAAAATTTACTCAAATCGGTGGTTTCTGGGGTGTTTTGGGGCTATTTCTGACTAGTTTCATAGATTTATTACGGAAACAGTAGTTTAATTCTTCCAAAAGCATGTCATAAGTGCCCCTTCTTTGGGCACTGCCGGGGGGGGGGGGGGGGGGGGGGGGGGGGCACGTGCCCCGGTGCCCCCCCCCCCCCCCCCCCCCCCCCCCCCCCCCCGCCCCCCCCCCGGCTGAATCCGCCACTGGTATCATCATATCCCTAAAAATCAGTAGTAAGAATATTACCCCTTCTGTGACGAATGAAAAATCACAAAGTTTGATATAATTTTTAGACCCGCGCATGCATTGCTTTTAAAGATGAATCTATATTTATATTAGATTTCTACAGAAAACCCTTTTTATTTTATTTACTGATGCCTATTTTTCCCGTTTTTAATTTGCTTGTACAAGAAGGTGTGTGAGCATGTAATCCGGCTTACAACATTATTTTCTATTTACCATTGTAGCAGACTGCCGACCGTTCAAAGTTAGCTCTGGTTGCCCGTTATTCTCGTTTGAATTTTGTATATGGAAAGGTTGTGCTTTACTTCTCTAGTTGTGTTTGTCCTAACTGTCTTTTTCTCATTTTGGAGTTTGTTTTCACATTTTGGTGATTGCGTTCACAATTTAGAGGTTGCGTTCACTTTTTGTTAGGTTGCGTTTACATTCTGGAGTTTTGCGTTCATATATTGGGCTTGTGTTCAAATTTTAATGGTTATTTTCACATTCTGGAGCTTCAACTTAACGCTCAAATTTTGGAGTTTGCGTTCACATTTGAATTTTTGAGTTCACATTTGGAGTTTGCGTTCAATATTTGGAGTTTGTGTTCAAAATTTGGAGTTAATGTTCACATTTGGAGCTTGAGTTCAAATTTTGGAGTTAATGTTCAACATTTGGAGCTTGCATTCAAATTTTGGAGTTAATGTTCAACATTTGGTGCTTGCGTTCAAATTTTGGAGTTAATGTTCAACATTTGGAGCTTGCGTTCAAATTTGGAGTTAATGTTCACATTCGGAGTTTGCGTTCATTATGTACAAAAGAAAGAGGGGGAAGAACAGAGGGTAAACTATCTTAAAAAAAGAATTTCATAGGTTATTAAACATGTTTAACAGACAAAAACAGACAATGATCCTAATGCACCGGGGACCTATTGAACTTGAGCATATGCCTTTACATTAATTCGATGAACTAAAACAGGTGTAACAAATTTAATAAGTTTTGATTGAAAATGCGCATGCGGAAAAAGCTATTGTACGAAAATCCCTCGGCGAAAAATTGAAACCCCGGTCCCGGGTGAACTAAAGCACCATTATACTTGCATTATACATATTATATATAACAGCTGATCTTGTTTCATTTAGAATTGTTTTACTAGTATCCGTGCATTTGAAAGGAACATTGACGTTGGTTTCTAAAGCTAAATTTAAGGTACGTGTTACAAAACTTCGGATCTGCATGTCAATAACCGATATTTTTAGTTTATTTCACTCGGTGCTTTCTGGGGAGGTTTATCGATATTTGCACATTTATTCAGTTAAGACTGTACGTATTTCGGATTTCACAGTAATTTGATGTTTTTTTTTTAATTGTTTTTTAAAATTTTAAAATTTTTATTATTTCACATTTTTAGCAAAGTCAGTGCGAAAAAAAATTTAAAGACGTTGCTACTTCATTCTTTCTTATGTAAATTTTATGAAGAATTATATCAGTTTCTTCTGAACACGTAAAGTAAAGTTTAATTATGTTCTGATGACCCCAAATTAAATGAGTTAAAGAAGACCTCAACAGCACCCACAATAGAGCACAAAATTTAGCATCGACGGATGCTCAATTTTAAATTCTGCTTCTATATCCCAGCCTCTGGGAACTGTGTGAAAGTGCATTATATATAGTGCTCTTTCCATGGTACTTCAGGTCACTTTAATAATTGTCAGTTTTTGTGGTGAAAAATAATCATATGAACGAGTACCTCAGTGTAAAGCAATCTGATCAAAGTAATGGTTAGAAATGTCAAAGAGAAAGTGACCTATATTCTGACCAATGCTCTAAGTGACTTGGTTAGTAGTGTCATTCAGGTCAGATCTCTAGCATTGTAAGAGCCATATATATACAATTATCTAAAAGTTCAGATTTTTCCCAGTATTTGCATAAACCTAAGCACAACCCTTTTTTTAAGCGTCTTCAATTATAAAGAGTGCAACCAAAATAACAACGCATGGACTTCTCTACATATGTACATGGATATTCGTCATAACATATAAGCTAATAAAAATTACGTATTTTTTGTATTAAAAAACTAGGGGAAAACTTTAATGACCATAACCGATATCATAAAAAAACATACACGTATTGATAAAACAAGTTGACCAATTGAATGATGAGAGCAAAATTTAAAAATATAATCTTTTATCTTTTTTGTCTTTTGTTTTTGTTTTTTCTCTTTTTTGTTTGTTTGTTTTGATTTTTGAAAAAGAAATATGAAACATTACCATTTTACAAAAGAATTAACATTTGAAAACGGAGACCACCCCCCCTCTTTCCCATTTTCTTTTTTTATATATATATATGAACCATCCTATCAAATATATACATATTAATCAATTGCTAACCCTAAGATAAGACAAGAATATATATTATTAATACAGAAACCATCTATCAGTATTTTCTACTCGATCACTACTATGTTGTACCCTAGAGCTATGTACTGTGGCTTGTGGTTAGGTCATAACTAAAAGTCATTCGCCGGAGTATTTCAGACTGAAAGTCCAAAAATGTCACTTACCACGCTTCTCGTAATGTGTGATTCATTATGCATAATCGCTCACGAGCTTATTGGATACTGAAATAATCGTTGGAGAAATTGCGAATTCATTTTTTTTTTCTGGATTAAATAAATATAATAAAACGAAGAAAGACAATCATGAAAAAAGTGAAAGTGATTTTTGTTTGTATAAATAGGTAAGTCATTAGAAAATCTAGAAATATAATTTTACAATAATATGCTTTTGAGTTAAAGTTTTGTTTTATTCTGTTAGAAGGGGGGGGGGGGGGGGGTCAGACCCCTATTCGCACCTCTTTTTTAGTTTGCGCATTAAAATACATCGTAGATACATGTATCGAGATTGGATGCAAAATGAGCATTTATATCGAGTTACAACCTATAATTTTCCAAAAAAATAACCCAAGAAACCAAGGTTCTCTTCAAACCTTATCTTTACAGAAAGCAAGGCTCCGCAGTGTTTTTTACTCGTCAAGCCGCTAACAAAGATGGCCGTCAATGGTTCTGTTTGGCTTTTAGACATATTCATCAAGAAGTGTGTATTATCCTAAAACAAAAGGCAAATAGCTAGTAATAGGACTCGGTTTAGCTTTAAAAGTTATGTATTTTCGTTAATTAATCGTTAATCAAAATAAATATATTAATTTCTTATATCTCAACCGTTGTCAATGGTAATGGCAAATGTTTGTTAGATATAAATATACCAAAAATAAAGTAATTATCAAGTTGTCGTTTAACCCAAAAATTATTAAGGATGCGCGCTGCTTTGATTTTCGAACTTTCCGCGCATCAAACTATCCGTCCCATTTACACTTTACGTCGATCCTTTCGTCTTTAGTATAAACAATTTATATGTATATTCTTTATATGTAAAAATTATACAAACCATACAAATTATACAAGTATAAACAATATCTAAGTATATTCTTAATACATTTTACAGTCATCAAGCAAATCTGAGGGATATGAGATCACTTGGGCCTCTAGGCAAACCATTGCCGAATCAAGAGAGAGGAGTGGGACTAGAGCTCCACCCTCCTCCCCTCCCCCTTACCCTTCCGATCTCCTATCGTTTACACCTAAGTACATTTTCTTTGCTAATTTTATACCAAATTCACAAAAAAATATATCAGTGTACTAGAACCTTCGAATCATCATTTGGAACAGAATGGAACATATAATCCCCTTCTTGCTCCTGAAAAAAATATCATTCTGAACCTACCTAAGTTTGTAAATATGAGACCCTAAACTAATTTCTTTATACATGAGGATGAGAGAGAGGCTAATCTTTTCGTCAATATGGTGATTGAAGCATCAAGTAATAATAATCATATTTGTTTCTTTTCTTTCACACGGGGTCGGAAGTTGTCCAAATTTGTTTAGATGTTTCTTTTCTTTCACCACCGTAATTTGAAACAAACATCCGCTCTGTCACATGACTAGCTGAGATAGATCTATATATCTTAATTTGTTTATCATATATAGAAAACTTATCGTAAATAGGAAAGAGCGGCGTCAATTTGACAGTCCATTTGATATGTGGTTGTGAGCACGTGCCGTTATAACGTCATTGGCCAATATTTGTGCACTTTTCATACATGCGCATCAGTCATACATTTACAAATATAGCGTGTCCGACGCAAAATCTTTCTAATTTTGATTCATATTCTCGATCAAGAATCTTTTCAACGTTCTACTAAAATCGTCCAATTCATTTATATCAATTCTATTTGAAATGGGTTACCGCTCAATTATTCTGATAGTATCTAATTCATACAGTTGTCGCCACCTTGATTTTGAACTTTCAGAGTAAATGTAGTGTAAAATTTTGATATCCCCATTCCTCTCAGTGTTACACCCCTATCCCTTATGAAAAAAAAAATCTTCGATTTCTAGAGAGAATGTTGGGATGGGTCCGAAACATTGAAGGGGGGGGGAGGGCTTTATCAAAAACCTGTATGTCGGGTACGCCGCTGCGTTTAGTGAAACGATCCTACATATAGGGTTGGAATTGACCCTATCCTTCACAGTATGATATATTAGAAAGCATAAAATCTCACGTAGATTTTCTACGCAGAAATTAGACTCTTTACCGCACAATGCAGTATTGTCAGAGAAAAGGTGCAAATCAAGTGTCAGTGATGCATAAAACATAAATAATTATGAAATATGAATGCACACATCTTGTCTATTTGAATTTCATTTGTTTTCTTATCGGGAACATATCATACCTGTTTTATCTGAAAGTAAGTTTACCGTGACGGTATATGGTTGTATGTCATATTTTTTATCACCAAAAACACATTAAAGATCACAAGTGCAAAGATCTATGAAAATGTAGTTAATGGATGTTTCTGAAACTGCTCTTGGTGTATTTATAAAAAGGGGTGCATTTTGTTATAAGGATTTCCCTTTCTTAATTTCGCAATTCCAGGTGAGTATGACATCTTTTACTTTTAAAAAAAAACCCTGGTACATATAAACTAAATTAGAGCATATATATTATGCTAGGAGCAGGGGGGGGGGGGGAGGGGAAGAAAGCATTGGATTCCCGGTCTCGCAAAACTTTTTTTATAATCTTTTTTAAATAACGTCAATGAAATCATAATTATACCAAAATGTCCATGCAGGTTTCCATGCAGATTAAATTATCTAGAGTATAGATTGTGCTAGGAATAGGGGAAAGGCATTTGGATCCCCTCGCAAACATTTTTTTTTCAAAATTGAATATGACGTCATATTTAAAAAAAATGTAAATCAGTGAAAATATATATATAGGATCTCAAATGATTTTCTATTTCATACGGTATTTATGAAACGAGTTGTGTGGATTTTACATCCCCAAGCCTTGGCGAGGGGATTAAAATCACACAACGAGTTTTATAAATACTGTATGGAATAGAAACATCATTTGAGATTCTTTTTATCACATGAAATATCACGTAATTGATCAAAATAACGTCAAAATGTTATAATTCCGACTTCATTTCTTGCAAATAACTCGCCAACGTCGACGTTTCTTTTGTGACGTCACAAAGGATCTGGAGTGCTTCATCCAATGACCATGCTCCCAAAGTGATATGTAACGTGTTATCATAATATTTATGACATGGCTTTATGTAACTGAATAAAGGGTGTATCATGTGATAAATATATAGTATGCTAAATCTCCCTTTCTCGTTCGAGTCTCCGAAGCCTGGATCCCCCCCCCCCCGAATTGACTCCATGTGTCTGATCTTGTTCAAATAATGGCAGATCCAAAAAATTCACACGCTATTAACAATTTCAAGAGCCTCTTGTTACGTCCACCAATATCTTACACTTTTTTCTTAATAAGCACTTCTATTTGGTGTTTAATTAATTCTGATTTCTATATATGTTTCAAGTGATTTTGAATGGCAGTTAGAATGGTTCAAGACCTTTTGTTCAATCGAAAGTTTTTATTTAAAGTATAGAGGGAGGGGACTTATAAAAATTTCCCACTTTCTAATATGATTGAAATAAAGCAATGAAGAAGTGTCAGAAAATAGAAGGTCAATAATAATTGTACTCCAGGAAAGGAGCATAACAGAGTAGTTTCGGAAGCACAGGAATTCATCGCGCTTCCCGGTTGCTTGATATACTATGAGTTATAACCCATAGTACATTAAGCAACCGGGAAGCGCGATAAATCCCTGTGTTCGGGATGATAAGAAATGTGTAATCAAGAAAGCAATGTACAAAGAAATGTTAGAAAGAAGGGAAAATTCTGGCCCGTGCTTTAATTCCTCCGTTTTGTTAAAATCCAAGGTACTAGTAGGACCCATGTGGGAATTCAAGAAATGGGGAAAGGGGGGGGGGTCTTTCAGGTCCGATAAGAAAAGGGGAGGGTACTTTACTTCCATACTTTGTTCAAAATTACCTCTATCTATGCAACTGTCTGATGAAAAACAGGGATTGATCGCGATTCCCACTAGCTTGATGTCCTAACATCAAGCAACCGCAAAGTGCGATAAATCCCTGTAATGAAAATGATCCAAGAACAGTTCTTTAATCTACCTATATACAAAAGGTAAAATTGCGAAGATGAGCCAAGAAAGTGCATGTGGAGGGTTGTACATAACTTTAGTTGAAAGAAAGAATTTAACGAGAGGACGATGTCATATTTAGCACATACATGTAGCACTGTAATAAAATGTTCTCTCTCCTTTTCTCTCTCTCTGTCTCAAAAATTCTCTCTCTCACTTCTTCGGTTATTTTTAGATTAGTCTTTCACTTCACTGAATCATTCTACATCAATCACAATGTCTAAATTGTGAACTTGATTTAATACATGTAAAACTACATGCATTTAGACATTTTGCAGGAACATGCATGGTATAGATTACATTATGAAGAAAAACACCCGTACCATTCCGTTCCACTGTTATATACTGATTACACACATAATGATTTTGCAAACACTTTCTTTAAAGAAATGTTACTTAAAATACTTGAAAAAAAGTTGCTAAGTTTGATAAAGGAGCTATCTCCGATTTCACACTTAGATGAAGTGAAACTCTGCAATACAGGAAACTGTTAGAACGGGATGCTTTTGATCAAGTGGGAGAATTTTTTATAAGGTCAGAATATAAAAACAGTTAAAAATGATGAAATATGTCAAATATAAAACCTCCGTCTACAGGTACGCTTAGTATGTAGGTTTGCTTCGTCATTGTTTTACAAGGTAGTATTAAAATATAATCTTCAGACAGAGATTTAGATGTTTTATGAAAATATCTCAAACCGTACGAAAACATATTATACGAAGCTATTATCTGTAAAGTTGTTAATAACGCGTACCGTATTATCTAAAAGCTACCGCTGTGATTTTTCTTTGTTGCTATACACTTAATAACGTTTTTAATCCCTTTCAGACACAGATGAAGACGTGCGGTATTCACTAGCTGTTGCATTCGGATTTTAGACATCCAAAATGGCCACCATCGAGGAGACGATATTATTCACCAATACCAGCGGCGGCATCAACGTAACCTTGACAACGGATGACAGACTGGAGGAAGCGGAAGCGAATATACTTCTTCGCAAACTGAATGACGAAAAAGCGATGCAATACCTCCCCGTGATAGCCTACATGGTTTTACTCATGCTTGTCGGAACTTTTGGAAATATCCTGGTGTTTTGTGTTTACTATTCAAAGCCGACAAAATCTTCGTCTCATTATTTCATTTTGACCTTGGCCGTCTTCGACCTTTTGACCTGTATCATCGGCATGCCAACGGAAGTGACGGATTTGCGCTATCCGTACATGTTTTACGCCCCCGTGGCGTGTAAGATTCTACGGTTCATCGAGTCGGTTTCTACAATTGGGTCGTCGATCATCTTAATCGCCGTTGCATTTGATCGTTTCTACAGAATTTGCAGACTGGGAAAACAAGTTTCTACAAATAAGACAAAAGTTATATGTCTGATTGCCGTCATAGTTGGTGTTCTTACGTCATGGCCAGCGTGCGTTCTATTTGGGGAAAAGACAATAGAGCTTGGGATTCCGGAAATCCACGCCGTAGATTGTTCTACAGACGATTCAATGCGAGGAACCATATTCCCGACCCTATACTATGGGTTCCTCTTTATGCTTTTCTTCATGTGTCTGTCGTTTTTCACGGTCATCTATACGAAAATTGGGCGAGTGATCTGGAAGCGCAAAAAGGCAAAAATAGGCGAGTCGATGACGGGTTCGTTCAAGGATAGTTCCTTCAACGAGAACACGCCCTCTGACCAAGTGTCGTCAGATCCGGTCAGCAACGACCTCTCTACAGAGCAGGACGGGAACTGGAGCGACGGAAAACGATCTTCATCCGGGACTCATTTAGCGTCTCGAAAACGAGGTTCACGACACGAGATTCGTGTTACCAGGACAACCGTGGTGCTGTTTGCCGTAACCGTGGCGTATGTTGTCAGTTTCTTCCCATTTTTGGTTGTAATGGTTTTGCGTAACGTCTTAAAAGACTTCGAGAAAAATTTGTCACCGGCAGCGGAAGTTGCGTACAAATTCTGCTCCAAGTCGTACTTTATTAACAATGCAATAAATCCGGTAATTTACAGTTTTCTGAACATAAACTTTCGTAAGGATACCAGAAATATTTTGAGAAAGTGTGTCGCTTCTTGTTGTTGCTGCAAAGACACAGAAATATAATGGAAATCTGTTAGACTGCAACCAGGTAAAAATTTTACAAGGGAAGATGTGCATTACATTAATAAAAAACGTGAAAATGTTTATATATTTGTACAGCTGTTGTTTCTAATCATTGTGAAATACATGTAAATGTTTTGAATGAAATTAGTCTTTCTCTATTGCAAAAAGCGACATAGAATATAATAGTAAGTGAATTTTCCAAACATTTTAGCAATAATTTTGGAGAGATCTTCGTTGATTGAGTTTGTGATAATTATAAGTTTAGTCATAAGATACTTTCTGTGTGTTCATTGAAGACAAAGGACTCGCTCAAAGCGAGCAGCTTGTTTGCATTTTTTTTTTTCATTTTTTCCATCATTTCTCGCCATAAGACTTTTATAGTACAATAGTCCCGTGTATCATTATCTTGTGTTGAATCGACACCAAGTGTTTTACTTGATGAAATTGATGTATGATTATTTATGTACAATATTTTTGTTGTAATTGATGAATAAAGCCATAATATGCCATAACAATAAAGCGTTTCTTGATAAAATTTACATTTAATGGTAGTCATTATGTATACTGACTTATATGCATTTCTATGGTCATACATTGTCAAACAAAGCACTAGATTCAATAAGAAATACTCTTGATCTTGGTACACAAATCAACGTTTGTTTCTGCTGTATAAACCAGAGATATAAAAAATATACAAAAAATGCATTTTATAACAAAAAACAAGGTGTTATTATGCCCCCGGAATCACAGATTCAGGGGCATATAGTTTTTGGCCTGTCCGTCTGTTTGTCTGTCTGTTTGTCTGTTTGTCCGAACTAAATTAAAACTTTAACATTGGGCAAAACTTTTGAATGGTAAGTGATAGGCCTTTCATATTTCATATGTGCATTCCTTGTGATAAGACCATTCTGTTGATACCAAATGTTTTGACCTCGTGACCTTGACTTTGACCTTTGACCTACTTTTCAAAAACTTTAACATTGGGCATAACTTTTGAATGGTAAGTGATAGGGCTTTCATATTTCACATGTGTATTCCTTGTGACAAGACCTTTCCATTGATACCAAAAGTTTTGACCTCGTGACCTTGACCTTGCCCTTTGACCTACTTTTCAAAAACTTTAACATTGGGTAACTTTTAAATGGTAAGTGATAGGGCTTTCATATTTCACATGTGTATTCCTTTTGACAAGACCTTTCCATTGATAACAAAAGTTTTGGCCTCGTGACCTTGACCTTTGACCTACTTTTCAAAAACATTAACATTGGACATAACTTTTGAATAGTTAGTGATAGGGCTTTCATATTTCACATGTGTATTCCCTGTGAGAAGACCATTTTATTGATAGCAAAAGTTTTGACTTCGTCACCTTGACTTTGACCTTTCATGTACTCAACAGAAAATGGTGTTTATACTAACAAAGATGCCACCGGGGGCATTCGTGTTTCACAAACACAGGCTTTATTATTAAAAATGTATTGGTCAGAGCACTAACGCCAGGAAAGAAATTATAAATGCATGATAGAAAATAAAAGCCAATGGAAGGCATACTTTGCTGTCTATCCATACTCATTAACGCACTGACATTTATAGCGAAGACATCCAAAATGGTATACCATAGCAAAGTGAATGATACAGGAAGCAAAGTCATAAAAGACTTTTTTTTTCAAGAATCTTCTTGATTTGCAATCAAGGAATCGATTACTAGTATCTTTCAATCCATTACGAGGGAAAAGTCCAAAAAGACTGCATGTATGAAGGAACGAAGACTGTCATTTTTTGTCGGTAGAGGACTAAAATTTATTAATCTAGTCTCCGACAAGATCTATTAAAGCCGTCCAACACAAACACAGACCAAGAACACACCAAAACACGAGTAAAATAGACTATCAAGTTCGGTTCTAATCCAACGAAACAACCTGCAGTCTGTTGCTGATTATAGGCGACTCAGTACATTAATCATAGGAAATGGTGTAGTTATCCGGATTGCGTTCTGAGGAAGTATAATCTGAGATCAAGAATCATTTAGTTTGTATGAAAGCCTCATCTGTGAAAGAATTTTCAATCATGAGAAGAACTCGCACAAAATTATCACGCTCATAAATTCGTATTATTGTCATTATCAAGAGTTCTGTACTTGCTTAAGGAGGGATTCAACACCAAGATGGCGGCGGCATTATTTGTTTTTCTCACTTCCTAGGAAAAGTACAGTCCTTACTTCCTTAAAACATTTGTTTCCCTGATTGATATACATATTTGAGTATCCTGATGAAGTTTGAATAATTTCCGACAGAATTTGAAGAAATTATAGCGTTTTTCAAAATTGTGGATTTTGGGAGTTTTATCCATGAGCCAACCACGACGTCATTTCGACGTTATCGGGGGAAAATGGCGTCACAAACGATCGCATTCAAAATGCAATTAAAACATGAATACAAAACGTATTGCATTGAAACTTAACATGTATAAAATAGTAAATTCAATTTTTATTTTAGTGTATTCGTTGACAAATTTACATAACAAGAAAGCGGATGTCACTTCATTGAAAATGGACGAATTTGGAAGAAAAAAATGGAAAATAAAAAGCTTCGTAAAATATTTATCCCAAATTTAATTTTTCTCATTTAATCATGAAATCATCTCTGTACATTGTTGATCATTCTTTTAGTTTTTGACAAGGATTGATCCACAGGATTTCTAATAATCACCTATCAACTAGAGTCAATTGGCTCGAAATTTCAATTTTTTGAGCGACTGTGTCATCTATTATTCCAGTATCCTGCCTTTGTTTATAACACAATTCATTTAATCTTTTCCTTATATATGTAAGAGCAATACATTTATGAATATTTTGGAAGTTAAATCAAAATTAATTTCCATTAGCATTAAGAGAACCGGAATGACACTTTTAATATTATGACGTCATCAAGAAATTCACGGATACGTTGAAAAATGCATATTTCAAAGTCTCATAGAAATTTTTCCTGTGGATAGAATCAAATGTAAGTTTGTATGATGAAGGACAGACAAGAAATGAATAATTTCAGAAATTTTGAGAAAAATTGAATTTGGCGTCAAAGTGTTCAATACCTCCTTAAATTGTACTAGAGCGAGCAATTTCCTGGAAACGCCTATAAAGTTTCAGAATGGACCGTTCGTTAAAATGATTAGTAAGGTTTTTTTTTTGGTGAGGATTGGACATGCGACTCAATATAGTTTAGTCTTCACATTAATTTTGGTTATTGTCGATATCTGAAGAGCCTCGAATTAAAGTCCTTTCTCAGCAGTTGTTCAACGTGCAAATCTTTATTACGTCGGTGCAAGGCGCAGGCTTAGCCGATTTACGTTTTAGAATTCTTATTTTTTTTAAAGAAATTGATCCATGCAATGTATCCTTTTGAAGTTGACCTTCCACAGTCAATTAGTCTAAACGAAATGTTGAAAACTGAGATTTTTAACACTAAGGTATCGCATGCCATACTCATAAATCTGCCCTATAACAGTTTACTAGTATACTCAGATTGCATAATTTGCCAATCGTAATGAGTCAAATGTTGTGTGTTGGGAAAATATCAATGCGGTTTTAATCTTCAAAATTATGTCACAGCAAATATTAATCAAAGAGTGTTCATTATAGGTGTGACTGCAAAAACAAAATCGAAGTGTCTGGTCACAGAACTGAGAATATTCGGTGCTTAACATTAAATACGTGACCTTGACCTTCATCCCAGTCACCATTGTACATTGATCATCATCATTCTTGACCTCCCTATAAAGTTTGATGGAAGTATAACCAAGAAAGGGATAGTAGTTTATTTGAAAGTATGACTATCAGACAGACAGATGGACTTAACAAAGTGACCCTTATACATGTACATGTATATGTTAGCCTCATGTTGGTCACAAAATAAAACTGAAGGCCCTATTCTGCAACAAAAATGCTGAGGAATCACAGTTTGTGGAGACATCCAACCAATTTTCATTAAAACTAAATGTATAAACAATCCAAATGAGGAGTGCTATCAAGAGAAGATAACTCCTAGAACTGATTGATTTTCACTGAAATTGCTTATGTGCAGTTTATATATATATTTGAACTGACTCCTCAGAGAATTTTTATTACGAGACACTTTCACAGATACATGTATAAAACAACACACTTACTACAACTTTTCTACAAATTTGCCACAATACATCTTTGTGGATTGCAGAGGTGCTTTTTCCATTGTATATTCAGCACAATTGATTAGAAAGAAAACAATAAGCATTCATTGAGCAATCTTTTAATGTCATGACTTAAAAAATTCTACAGCATCTGCGTAACAGACTAGTAAGATATATATAAATTATCATGATACTTATATAGGATTATCCACAAGTATCATTTGGCACATACATATATTATCATTATCTAATTTTTCATACAAATGCTGTATCGTACATACAATGGAATCTCTTTACCTCTTTTATAAGAATAAATAATTTCATTATTTTAACATCATCAACAATACTTAAAAAATAGTCAATCAGAATTCATGTATACAATGTGTAAGAATGAAGTAACTAAAGTTCTTGATAAATGATTTCAAAGAAGTCAAAGGCAAAGCATGAAAATATCTGTTTCGGGAGGGGCTGAGTATATGAATCAATGTTAAATTTGCCAATTTTTTCTTTCTTCAATTTTTACATGTTTTACATATAATCTTCAGAAAGTGTATATTAGATGCCCTAGCTAAGAAAGCTCTCCCCTGCCCCCCTCAAAAAAAAAAACCAAAAAACAACTTCTAGATCTGTTTGCGTGAATCTGAAATATTCCTGCATACAAATTTTGGTCAAATAATTAGATGGATTTCTATCAAACTTCTATGAATGTCTCCAGCAATTTCCAGATGTACAGCAATAAATAATGTATTACACATGCACAATTCCTCTTTGGGATATAAAATTTTTCTCTATGGATACTTCTCATAAATATAAGAGACAAGGAATGAAAAGAAGGAAAGATAACCTTACATACATTTGAAAATGTATTACAAAGTCTGTAAAATAATCTTAATTAAAATTTTCTTTTGTATGGAAATAACGTATTTTAAAATTCTCAGTATGTCAAATTACAACAACTGATAAACACAACACAAGATGTGTTTGAAAAACACTGATGCCCATTAGTTGTCATTCAAGAGAAACTAATGAGATTTACCAGATATAGAAAAAATATGAAGGTCAAGGTCATGAAATGAAAAATATCATTTATACCAATAGAAAGGCCTTGACACAAGCAATAAGCATGTGAAATGCATCTTTGAAAGCTCTATAACTACATGTATATATAAAATGTTGAAGTTTTAGAAAAGTAGCTACATGTATAACTCCAAGGCAAAAACAATGTGCCTCCTGATCTTTGCTACAGGGACATAAAAAATAGAAAGGTCTTGTCACAAGGCATAACATGAAAAATTTAAAGATCTATCATCTACTAAGTAATCCCAAATACATGTAATTCATTTTTTTCCTAAGACAAACAGACAGGCCAAAAATTATTTGCCACAAAATGAGAAAAAAATGACAAATAACAATTTTAAAGACAAACAGCATTGCACATCAAACAATCTTCCTTAAAGTCTTATCCTGTGGTCAAATGGAATGACAATTTTCCTTCTCAGCTAATTCTACATTTCCTTGAAGCTAAGCATTCACACCATAGGACAAAGCAAGGTGCTTTGGAATTATACCCTGGCATTATAACATGTAACAAACATGGCTACTATACTTGCAGTTGAATCGATTTTAAATCATTTCTCAAGTTTTACCATCAGAATCTTCTTTTTGTTCAGATAATTTGTCTATAGTACCAAGGACTTGGGCAAGAATCTTCAGATTATCCACTCCCGATAAAAGCTGCCTGCAAAGAACAAATTAGGAAATATATTACAATACATTTTTTGATATGAAATGTGTACTTCAAATGATACTCCTTAAATTCTTAAATATTGTGAGCTTTTATAATTTTTTCCCCTTACAATTCAAGGCTACATGATCAAAGCAATTTTAGAAAATTAAAAATTGATTTTCTGTTTTACCATTGTGACAGCTGTCAACAATTGCTGTTCAGAAGATCAAGGTGTCTCCATCTCAATCCTGAGGCCCTGACTATGACCTTTTTAGTAATAGGTCATCTTTTGACTTCATCCTAAAATTCCTTCATTCATTCACTTACTTTAAGTTTTGTTTGGCTACTGTAGCGGCAGACTATAGTTGTTGTGAAGCGTATGTGGTCCTGTCTTACAGATCTGCCATACCATGGTCCCCTACCTGTTAGGCTTCGTTTTCTGATTGTTGTCTACAAACCTATAATCCTTGATTAATGACATACGTACTTACTTTAAGTTTTGTTCGGCTACTGTAGCAGCAGACGATAGTTGTTGTGAAGCGTATGTGGTCCTCTCCTTCAGATCTGCCATACCATGGTCCCCTGCCTGTAAGGCTTCGTTTTCTGACCTTAACCTACTGACCTGGTTCTGAAAATAAACAAATATATATTAATACACTGACATTCTGCGTACATATTATAAAATTTATCTATCACTTTTAATGAATATGTCCTTTAAAGTAGCATTTCCATATGACTGCTAGACTTGCATAATAAACATGACAAATCCTGACTTCACAAATTTTGACGATAGACCCTTTCAAAATAAGGTTCGCTCCGATCACTTGTGTCTCTTTGTATGGTACTTTTTGCACTCAAAACAATGGTAGGACATCATACCGCAATAAACCGTGGAATGCACGGCTGCGCCATGACGTCATTTCATTGTTTTTAGTGGAAAAAGTAGCATATGAAGAGACAAAAGTGACCCGAGCGAACCTTATCGGGAAAGGGTCTATACCTACTATGATGTTATAGATCTGTTACGATTTCACAGTAAAAAGTTATGTCAAATCTTGTGATGTCAGATCTTGGCACGTTTAAACAAGCATGTATACACAAGACTTGCGGTAATGTGAAAATGACCTTTTGCTGGTTTACCTAATGTATGTTATCATACCAGCTGACACACTTTTACATTATAACGTCATTATCTTTTTTTTTTATTCTTAAAAACACCTCAGACATGTAAGCAATACACAGACAAAGACATTTCTTTTTTTAATATACAAAATAGGAAATAGATGAGCAAATGTTGTCCGACCCTGGTCCTAGTGAGGCTCGACCCAGCAACCTGAAGATCACAAGCCCGATGCTTTACCACTAGACCACGGCACCGGCATGACCTCATTATCATATTGCCAGTCAAAGCAGTGTGTTACTTTTGTCAGATTATGAGATATTTCATTGACTTGTTTGGCAATCCTTCAATAACGTAAGTTTTTGGTAGACATACGTACAATGTACATGTATCCTGTCTGTTTGATATAGAGAGTTACTTCTCACTTAGGACGGTATCTGACGTAAACGTATTATGACGTAATGAAATTCCTATAGAAACGTCATATTTGAAGTAAGTTTTCCCTAATTTTTTGCTTGTTTCCATAGAATTTGATGACGTCACAATCAATTTACGTCAGATAACATCCCAAATTAGAAGGGAATGAAAAGACCAAATCATAATCCACTGACTTCATGGAATACATATACATTGTATTAACATGAATGAAACAAGTATGTGAAAATACATGTACATAAAACTGTATGCTGTTTGGACACTTTATACCTGTTAAATGTATTATTTTAGTACAAAGCACATGAAAATAGAGTTTTAGAATCTTATGATAAAGAATTGGATGTTCATGCATTGAAAGAAAGATAACTCTGAATTTCTTCATTTTTCCACAAACCTGCAGTGATTTGACTTCTGACTGGAGTCTGGTCACGGTATTTTCTGCTGCTACAGCACGTTGCTAAAATGATAAACAAGGGTGAATTTTTATAAATAAATTATTGTGACTTATTACCAAACTACAACAGATTTTAATTATATTCACTCAATATATTGCTATAAAATCTACATGTATATCCAGATTACTCGTATTTTATGATTTTAATATATTTTTACCTTAACTACCGTATAACCAGAAATTTTGGTGAGATACTAATTTTGCTATATTCGCGAGTGATTTGGAATCGCGAAAATTATTCTCGCAAAAAATTTTGTTTGATAAGGTTTATGATAAATTGCTATATTTCTTATTTGTTACATTAAATAATATTGTACATGTGTCATTCTTCACTTTTCCGTATTAAATGTAATGAGGAGTGAATAGAGTGTATTTCTATGATAGAACTATCTAAAACTTCATGAATGTAAGGTACAAAACAGTAACATCAAATGAACATATTTTTTTGTAATTTAGGAATCGCGAAAAATTGTACTCGCGAAATTAAATACACCCTATTTTACCATAAATTGCAAAATTTGATACTCGCGAACATTTCTGGTTATACGGTAGTTTCTAGTTCATAAGCTGACTTTGACTAGACAATGCAAATAGGAAATCTTCAGTGAATATGAATGAGAGAGTGCATGATATATGAAAGCCCTATCCCTTATATCTTTAGAAAACTTCTTTGCCAAATATCTATAATATAATACAAGGTCAAAGTTCAAGGTCAAGCTCACAAGGTTAAATGTCTTGGTATCCAAATCAGGGTGAAAATGGTAGATGTGTGTGTGTGTGTGTGTGTGAAATATGAAACATCTTTCACCTCTATGTGAAGAGATATCTGCTATAAGACTTCTTTACCAGACGGACATACAGACAGAGTAATTCTTTGTTTACAGAGTAATTCTTTGTTTACAGGAGCTACATGTATAATAAGTCATTGACATAAAGATGTATGTGAAAGTAAGAATGCCAGACAGATGGACAAACAGACAAGAGGATGCTGGACAAAAAGATCCCTAAACATCACTTCTGCTTCAAACTCCCAAGGTGACATAAAAACCTACTGTAGTAGTAGATAGATTAGCCTCTACTTGTTGTACCATTCTCTCTAACGCTGCCGTTTCCTCTGCTTCCTTTTTCTGTATAACTTCCATGTCTCTTACCATTTTATGCTTCCTTTAACGTATGAGAGTTAAAATTAATATTGTAGTTTGTGTTTCATA
Source organism: Pinctada fucata (assembly GCA_028142955.1). Classification (NCBI taxonomy): domain Eukaryota; kingdom Metazoa; phylum Mollusca; class Bivalvia; order Pterioida; family Pteriidae; genus Pinctada; species Pinctada fucata. The sequence goes on along the minus strand of AP027113.1, from coordinate 29,265,348 downwards.
TTCCTTCTAAATGCATAGAGAACAGGAAAAGAAGACTTATGGAAGCTTAAAAATCACAGCAATACATCAAGCAAATTAAGGTTTTAGGGGCATTATAACAATATCATCGAAAAACTAGAAAAGCTAGAAATTTTGTACCTCCATATCTTACATATTTTTAGATATTTGATAATTTTTTAACGTTTCATTCAACTCGTCATGAAAATATATGGTCAAGAACATTGCTGAAGTTGTGCCTCTTCGGCCATTTTTCTGTTATCTAAGCAACCAAAGTATTATACCCCTAATGCCTCAATGACTTGTGTAAAAATGTTTATACTAATACTGTATATGTAATGACATGAAATCACACATGACAGGGCATAAAAGAATTAGCTACAGTTACATAAGAGTTAGACTGTCACATATGTTACCTTTGAGTTTCAGCTTCTATCTCACGGTTTGCTTGGTCAAGTTCTCTCTGGAGTCTGCTTACCTCCTCTCTTAACTATAAATAATGAATCAACAAGAGCCTTATGTGTGGTAAAAAATTGAATTCAATTGCCAATACATCTCATACCTATTTTACAATACATGTAGTGTAATACAAGATTTGTTTGTTGGACAATATTCCACCATCAGAAGCTTGATCACATTCAAGGAAAAAAGTAATACAGTAAGATTTAAGTCAGTCAAATCCTGAAGTGAAGGTCACAAGGTCAAAACTATTAACAATAGCAAAAGTGAGGTAACCGTTATGTAAAGATAAATGTTTTTGTCAAATTGTCCAACTGACAAACATGTACTTAAGAAATAAGAACTACCTAGCCATGGTTTATTGTCCAATAATTCCCAAATTAGCATGAACCAATTCAATTATCACGGAGTCGCGAAGTGGCAAGGAGATAATTTGATTGGTTCAAGAAAGGAGAGGAATTTCTGGACGATAAACCATAGCTTGGAAGTTGTTATTTCTATTCTAAAGGTATTGTTGCTATATGTTAGTTTTCAGAAAAGTGTTTGAATAGTAGGTGCAGTGCATCTGAGAGGGAATTAGTTGAAGAATAATCAATGTATATGTCTTATATAGGGGTAAAAGCTGAGCAAAAAAGTAAGCTTAAACACCGGGGTGCAAAGACAGATTGTGTGTTTCCTATAAGTTGACCAACTTGTAATGAAATGGTCTTCTATCAAAGTCCAAAAAACCTGACAGACCTAAACCCAGCCTTTAACGGTTATTTGGACAGTTTGGGGATGGAAGAAGTCAGGAAAATACCCATAGTAATAATCACTGAACTCTCCTTACCTCCCCACTGTCCAAATAACAGTCAAAGGCTGGGTTTAGGCCAGGTTTTTCGGACTACATGTACTTCTATCATTATGATACATGTACAAGTGTTCAGTAGGGTGTCAATTCTTACCCTTCTATTTTTCTGGGCAACACTACTGAAATCATCTTGGTTCAGGTGCCCATTACGTATTGTGTTGTCTGAAGAATGTGAGAGAAAGTCACCATCAGAAAAATGTTCGGTATTTTTATGAACTCCGTCTGACAAAAAATCTGGCAATGCTTGAGACGAACCAGGTCTATCTGAAGGTTTAATTTTTGCTCCTGCTGAACTTTGAATCAATGAGAAATCTACATCATCTGGGTCTGACACAGCACCATTTTTATCGGAGTGAAAACTACCCGATCTGGTGTTACCAACACAAGACAAGGCAAAGTCTGGCAATTCTACAACATCACTATTTGTTCGTATATGCCGCACATCGTCAGATGGCAAACCTACATCCGGAAATACTTTCTCAATGTGTCTGGTGTCATTTTCCGATACAAATTCAGGTAAGTCGTTGACGGGTGAATTCGACGAAATTTGTCCGTCATTTAAATCAAAGTCTGGTAGATCATTCACAGCAGATGACCTTGACCTTTGACCTCCAGATAATCCATACAGAGGCGTAGAGCTTTCTCGTGATGAAGAATGAAGTCTATCTGTACTATGGTCCTGTACAAAATCCGGTAAAACGGTAGAATAATCGGAAGATTTATGGGATGAATCTCTGGCTGATCGAACTGTCTTTTTGGATGAAGATTTGTCTGATGAACTCTCCAAAAATTTCTTGAAAGAAAATGGATTTTGATCTTTTGTTTTCTTGTTCTGTTTGCCTTTTTCTTGTCCTTTTTCTGAAAATTATAAAGAACACAATTATTCGATTTGTTACATGTCAACTTCACTACACTATAATGACTATTTATAATCTGAAGTTACATGTATGTGACCTTCACCTTGATGGTCACCTTGACCCCCAATACTTATTGACTTGCATGCTTGACCATCCCCAAGTTTGATAGAAATTTTATGTATGTTAATTGTCATTTATGTGAAAATGTGACAAACAGATACATTGTACACATGATACATGCTGATGGACAGACAGATATCGGTACACAGAGTGATCCCTGTATGTCCCTGTTGCATTGCAGCAGCAGGTAACATATTGTAAACAGTTACAGGTATAAAAAACATAATGAACTCTCTCAGATCCTAGACATCCTCTGCAACTGTAATACATAATTTTAATTTTAATTAAAACTTACAGTACAAGAAGCACGTAGTCTAAGAATATTTCTGATAGAGACAATCAGCAAGTATATGTACTTGAATTTTTTGAGATTTAAAAATCATGTAAAGAAGATGCTGAGGATTTAAAAAAATATATTCATTAATGAATAATTGGTGATAATGTTGAAAACATGGTGTCGTCAGAGATGACAGAGCTCACCTAGACGGCAATATTGTCACATGACCGGCATCTGTACCTATATTGCACAAAGTATTTCCATATGTATCACCCACACAAGTTTGGTTGATAAAGAATTTAAAGAAGGCTGGAAATGAAGATTCTGACTTTACCTTAAATGGTCACTCAAGCCTGAAATATAGGTCAGATGCAGCACCTGCATAGTGCATTGCAGTGAGCATCCTCAGATGCATCAACCACACACAATTTTTTTATTGATCTAGGTTCTAAAATAAGCCAGAAATGGACCTGTCCCATTTCACTTAACCTGATTGCTCAAGCGTGAAATGTGAGTCAGATGCAGCATCTGTACCATGCATTGCATAAAGCATCCTTAGATGCATCATCAACACAAGTTTGGTTGATGTAGGACTTACAGTATGGAGGGAATGGACCTGTCCCATTTTACCTAACCAGTCAAATGCAGCATCCGTACCATGCATTGTAGTAAGCATCCTCAGATGCATCATCCAGGCAAGTTTGGTTGATGTAGGACTTATAGTTAGGCGGGAATGGACCTGACCCGTTTTGCTTAACCTATAGTGTGGACGCCAACACCCACGATGCGGCGATAGCATAAGCTCCCCCCCCCTCCCACTTTGTTGAGGTGAAGCTAAAAAGCAAAATTTTGTAACTGAGTCAGTCAGAAATTTCCAACTTCATCCACTGTTGTTTTCATGACATACATTTAGAACTTCTGTAGGGTCTTTACTGGAAATAAATATTTGATTTTTTCTCAAATCTGACAAATCTGTCATTCAAGAAGCCCTAGTGTGCCTACATTGCTCACCTCAAGTATACTCCTAATATAATGAAAGACTACATAATGAATTAATGTACCTCGAGACATTCTGATACAAATGTACCTTGTACTGATATTTTACTTCATCAAAGTAATTCTAAAGTTTAAACAACATTTTATTTTCAGTATATATGTACTTCATCCCTATCAAATTTGATAACCAAGTTTATCTTAATTTCTAAAAAGATTCCAAAAATATGAATTAGGGGTGGAACCAAAACATAATACATAAAACATCCCTATACAATGTACATAAGATCATTCTCATGTTTCAATTTGTTGATGCATGCTTTGGTTCAGATGAAGTTTCTCTTAGGAGGGTATCCCTTGACCTACTTTTGTCTTTGATGGTGTCACCTGTAGACAGACCTAGGTGAAAAAATAATAAGGCAATACAAGCGTAACATCTCCTCGCAATTGCATGTTTTATATCACTGAGCAAAATAATTTTAATTTTTCTATAGGGAACAATTGTTGAAGGTTTTATGTTTCTATGATGATTGCTTTGTTTTCTTTGCTGGTCACAAGGATATTAAACCTAAGTCCACAGTGACCTTGAACTTTACCTTGAAAATCAATAGGGCCCATGCTCTCCCCATGGGGAACATTTGTGGAAGGTTTGATGTTTCTATGATGATTGTTTTGTCTTCTATGCTGTTCACAAGAATTTTAAGCCTAAGTCCATAGTGACCTTGACCTTTCACCTTGAAAATCAATAGAGTTCATTCTCTCAAAATGGGGGTCATTTAAGAAATGAATGTTATTCAGATGGTTGTAATGGGGAATTTATATGACCATCTGGATTTTGATAAATTGAATGACGCCCGGTAGGGCGTCATGATAAACTTATCAAAATCAAGATGGTAATATAAATTCCCCATAACAACCATCTGAATAACATTCATTTCTTATATTTACATTCCTCATTTGTTGTTTTTATCAGTAATTATATGCCTTTCAAGTCTGAATTTCCCGCTGTCTTTGAGAGCGTTACTAGGAAGGCGTAACTAAGGAAACGGCTAACTGTGTCAAGAAGTAGTGCCATTATGCGAGACGTAATTTCACTAATGAGTTTTCAGAAAATTCGCATTTATATTTTCGAGAAAATGTTTTCTTAATAAACGAGTCTTACAATGTAAACTATTTCCTATTTCGTCTCCAATCGTCAATTTCTTCGCGTGCATGCATATCGAAGGTGTTATGTGATTCGGTTTCAAAAATGGTTCGCCAGGTGATTGTAGTTTACAGGCGCCAGTCTCTCAAAACTTAAACCTACAAGGTTAGTGATTGAATTCTGTGATGACAAAACCTTGTCATTTAGTTAAAAGTGCATTCAAATGATATCCCGATTCTCATTGGTGGGTTCTAAGGAAGATACGAGGAGACGAGAGACGTAAACATCGACAGTTTCACTTTGTCCCAGATTCCGTCACACGCACATGCATTCGCGGCACTCGTGCACAGGAGCTCAAAGAAATTTTGTTACAACTTCTTACATATACATAAGTTAAACGCAGGGTTAAGTGTAACATCTTCGAGTACAAAATTAATGTATATTGTTACAGGCGTTCACAGTAAGTACAATAACATACAAAAATTGAGTTTGTATCTGCACAATGTGGTTGTTTTGAAATTGAGATTTGTAATGATCCATTTGATTTGATGTTTAAAGGACTGTTTTGACCTGGCCTGTGCAGTTAGAATATTCAGCGTCTTAGAATAAAACTTCTCTACAGGGCTCATGCATACTGTAGCTAAAAAGAAGTTCGTCGTTCAAGTTTTTCATGACGAAAATAAAAATTAGTTTCGATTTATTAGGAACAAGACACCAAAATGAATACTGCACTACAGCTTTTGACTACTGTTTGGTATTTCTTTGAAAAAATCTTTGTATTACACTTTATTTTTATCAATCATCAATGATCAGTTTAAAATTTTGATGCCTTGGCAACCGATGTGGGGGCTGCCATTTTGTTTATAAATACGAATTTTTTTGTATTACGATGCAAGCAATTTGATTGGTCCAGCAGATGGTAATATAATTTTGCAGATGGTAATTTATGGGCAAATATCAACCATCTGCTTAACATTGCAGCCTATAGGGAGTAAAATTCAGAATGTAAATATTTGTGGATGGTATGATGTTTCTGTGATCGTTACTTTTTCTTCTAGGCCGTTCATAAGAATTTAGACACACACACGGAGGCACTGCAGAGATGCTATATCCCCTCAGAACAGAGTTCCGAGGGGATAACAAAACTTGAGAGGTACCATTTATACATGTTCTTTAATACTACCAGTTTCAACAAAATCTAGAAATGCTTCTTATGAAGATACGAAGTAAAACATTACCTTATTGTGCAAAAAAGAAAAGAGAAAAGAATTTAGAAAAAGAAAATTTAGAAAAAGAAATTGCAGATCTTAAAAAAATTCTTAATGATAATATGGACGGAGCAATAGCAACAAGATTCTCCAATTTAAATAAACAACTTGAATCCATAAGAAAGCGCGAATTAGAAGGCCTTCTCATAAGAACCCGTTCACGGTGGATAGAAGATGGTGAAAAGCCAACTAAATACTTCTGTAGCCTCGAAAAGCGAAACTTTATAAATAAAACAGTAACTAGAATTGTAAAAGACGATAGTAAGGAAATTACAGAACAATCAGAAATACTTAAAAGAAATTAGAACTTTCTATAAAAATTTATATGATAATAGAGATGACTCTCTTGACGATGTAAACCTATATCAACTATTATCAGAAGTAGAAGTTCCTAAATTATCAGATGATGAAAAGAAACTTTTAGATACTCCATTAACTAAAGATGAGATTTTAGGTTCGTTAAAAGAATGTAAAAATAATAAAAGCCCCGGAACATCGGGCTTTACTGCCGAATTTTTCAAATTTTTTTGGTCTGATTTAAGCGACTTTCTTTACCGATCATATCTTTGTTCGTTTGATAAAGGAGAACTATCCACATCTCAAAAACTTGGGAGTCTTTCTATTCTACCTAAGGGTGAAAAACCGCGTCAATATTTAAAAAACTAGCGACCTATTACTCTGCTAAATGTATCATATAAAATTTTGTCAGGTGCCATTGCAAAAAGGTTGAAATCTGTACTTCCAAAAATAATTCATGAAAATCAAAAGGGTTTTTTAAGTGGTAGGTACATTGGTGAAAATACACGTTTAATGTATGATATGATTAATATATGTAACCAAAAGAATATTCCAGGAATAATATTAATGATAGACTTTGAGAAGGCATTTGATTCTATATCATGGAAATACATTTATAAAGTGTTACAGTTTTTTAACTTTGGAAATAATATAATTAAATGGATAAACATTTTTAATAAGGACTTTAAACTTTGTGTTTCTCAAAATGGCATCTTCTCCGATTTCTTTCAAATAGGGTGCGGTTGCAGGCAGGGCGACCCTTTCTCTTCTTACCTCTTCTTACTATGTGTTGAAATTCTAGGAATTCTTTTACGAAATAATAAATCTATTAAAGGTATAACAATTTATGATAAAGAATACAAAGTACTTCAATACGCAGACGATACTGCACTTCTACTTGATGGATCTGAACAGTCTCTTCAGAATGCACTCACTTTGATAGGTCAATTTGCTAAATACTCAGGCTTGAAACCAAATTACTCTAAAACCCTTTGTGTTAAAATAGGTTCTCTTAGAAACTCTAATATAAAACTATGTGATGACTATACTTTAACCTGGTCTCAAAATCCATTTAAGTTCCTAGGCATAATTTTCTCTGTTAACATAAATGAAATGGAAGACCTGAACTTTCAACCTAAATTACAAGAAATTAAGAAATTGATCACATCCTGGTCACGACAACTTTTAAGCACTAACAGAATAATAACAGTTGTAAAATCAATACTTCTACCAAAATTAACTCACTTATTCATTTCCCTCCCATGTCTTTCCGACAAAAAAATAAAAGAATTAGAAAACTTATTCTTTAAATACATGTACATTTGGAACTATAAAACAGAAAGAATTGATAGAAAATGTTTAATTCAGGATTATAAAAATGGGGGATTAAGGATGATATGTTTAAAATCATTTAGTACAAGTCTAAAAATTACATGGATCAGAAGAATAATTAATAATGATGAAAACAGTTGGTTGACTCTTCTTACAGATATGCTTTCATTAGATTTGAAATCCCTCCTTACATTTGGTACAGAATACTTTTTATACTTATCAAAAACTGTCAGAAATTATTTTTGGAAAGATGTTTTCATATGTTATTTTAAATTAAGAAAACTACTTGAAAAAGAGAAAATTTTTTATGAACCCTTATGGTACAACGACTTGGTTAGAATAAACAATAAAACTGTATACTATCCCGATTGGAAAGATAGAGGTATATATTATGTATATGATTTGCTTGATGATTATGGTAAGATATTATCATATGATGATTTTTGTGTGAAATTTGATTTTTCACCTCCATTTACTTTGTATTATGGTATTTGCTCATGCATTTCAAAAATGAGTAAAAATTTGAGTATGCTTTATTTCCTAAAAAATCAGCCTCATTATCCTATTCATATCAAAATTCTTAGAAAAAACAGTAAGGGATCAAAAGATTTTTATGACATATTTATTAAGAGTTATTACAAACAGCCGAAGAGTGAACTTACATGGGAGCAAGAATTAAATTTACTTAATAATGAACTTTGTTGGCAAAAAATAAATCTAGGCGTTCACAAATATTCAAATGACTGTATGTTGAAATGGTTTCAATTTCGTATTGTACATAGGATCTTAGGAACAAATGCACTTTTACACAAAATAGGTATTAATTCCTCAAATTTATGTTCTTTTTGTCATTCAAATTCAGAAACTATTTCCCATTTATTATTCGAATGTCATTTTTCTTACACTGTATGGCATGATTTTGAAATATGGTTACTTAACATCTTTGACATAAATTTAGATTTGAGTATTCATGAGGTATTATTTGGTCTTTTTAATGACAAGCTAAAAATATTAGACACAATTATTTGCTTGATTAAACAACATATTTACAGAAAAAAAATACAAAACTGCATTCCAACCTTTGAGGGTGCAAAAGTCTCTCTCTCAGAATATATTAAGACAGAACTCTATATATATAAAAAGAAAAAGAGAGTTAGCGACTTTAGAAAAAAATAGCAATCCAAGGAATGCTTGTGTCGCCTGCGAAGCGGTTTGATTATTATTCTAGAAATTGGATCAAAATTATTGGTTTCAGTAGAAGTCTTGTCAAATGAAATTCATTTGAAATATCAGACCTCTTAATTACAAATTAAAAGATATGGTCATTCTCAAATTTTCAGAAAAGAGTGTCAATCATCTAGGTCAAGGTCACTACGAAAAAATTGGTAACAAAAAGGTCTCATCATAAGAAACATTAAAGACCTATCATCTACCAATAAAGAGATATATACAACCTTAGAAAAGAAGGTCAAATACCTAGGTCAAGGTCAAAAGGTAAAAAATCATGGTATGTGTAGAATGGCATTGTTACAAGGAAAATACATGTGAAATATCAAAGCCCTATCACCTACCAATCAAAAGATATAACCAATATTACTTTTCTTGAAAAGTAGGTCAAATATCTAGGTCAAGGTCACAAGGTCACAAATTGTGGTATGTGTAAAAAGGTCTTGCCACAAGGATTGCATATGTGAAATATCAAAGTCCTAACACTAACCAATCAAAAGATATAGCCATTCTTAATTTTTTTGGAAAAGTAGGTCAAATATGTAGGTCAAGGTCACTAGGTCAAAAATTATTGTATGTGTAGGAAGGTCTTGTCACAAGGAATACACATGTGAAATATCAAAGCCCTATCACTTACCAATCAAAAGATATAGCGAATCTTATCTTTTTTTTCAAAAGTAGGTCAAATATCTAGGTCAAGGTCACAAGGTCAAAAATTATGGTATGTGTAGAAAGGTCTTGCCACAAGGATTGCACATGTGAAATATCAGAGTCCTAACACTTACCAATCAAAAGATATGTCCATTCTTAATTTTTTTTAAAAGTAGGTCAAATATCTAGGTCAAGGTCACTAGGTCAAAAATTATGGTATGTGTAGGAAGGTCTTGTCACAAGGAATACACATGTGAAATATCAAAGCCCTATCACTTACCAATCAAAAGTTATGGGCTGTGACACCCAAAGTGTGACAGACAGACAGACAGACGGACGGACGGACAGATGGACAGACGGACAACGGACAAAGTGATCCCTAAGTAATGGGGTCCTTTTGCAATATTAACAGGTTAATATTGAACAGGTTAATATTGCTTACTTCATATTCTTACTTCATAAAAGATAATTTCTAATTTATTTTTTTCAAAAAAAAAAAATTGAGTAAAATAATATTATTATTATAATTCACATAAAATTGTTGCACATGTGATGTCAAGAATTTGTGTGTAATGTGTGTATGTTTATACAGTAATGTCAATTACATGTATTGATGTATTGTCTTCTGTTTTCGTATTGTCATTGGTATTGATATTACTTAATGTATGTGTATGCCTGTGTGTATGTCTGTGTAAATAACATGCAAAAAGAAAATAAAAGTTTAAAAAAACAGTAAAAAAAAAAAAAAAAGTTTCAACAAAATCCCTTCATCAATCAGTGGTTCTGGAGAAGCTGAAAATGTACCGTGCAAACATGTTTCCTTTCCTTATCCTATCTAACATAATTGAAAAGAAATATCTAAAAATTGTCACAAAAAAACAATATTTATGCATTAAATACATGCAACTTATCTACGACTACATGTAATAGTAATATTGGCATGCAGTGGATGTGTAAACAATTTTCCTTGTGGTGGTGCCACCCATTGACAGATCTTGATGTAAAATAACACTAAGTAGAGGTGCATTCAAGTACTTCATTCACTTTTCAATTTTGATCAAAATCCTTTACGCTGTTTTTAAGAGGAAGTTTTTAATGTAAGAAGTTCCAAATACGGATGGACAAATGAATGACAGGCGACAAACGGTTGGCAATGACCACAGGATTACACCGGACGCACACATACGGTATGCATGCATACCAGGCGCTTTTACCTCCTGCAATGACATGAGGGTACCTATAAAATGTGAAACGAAAAGAAACAAAACAATTTCCATTTCATTTTGTTTCATTTCCTTTCGATTTGTTTAATTTCTTTTCGTTTCGTTTCCACTTTGTTTAGTTTCTTATTTTTACAGTTACCCTTGACATGAGAACAACTCACTTTTTTCTCAATGATCTAATTAGCTGTCTTATCATGCTTATCAATATCATAACGAAAAAAAATATCAAAACTATGAATCTCTCATAGTTTGTGTGTGTGTATTTCAATTGAAGATCTATGTCTTTGAAAGTTGATTCGTCTCTGGTTTGAATTTGAGTTCATGAGAGCTTCTGTCAAATCATTTTTAATTTTATTTTGTCACTTTTTTTTATCATCTTAGTTCTTACTCTCTTTTCTGGTCGACGACACACTTATATCAGGTAGATTGGAGTCGTTAGATAAAATATCGCTTTTCTCCTTTCTGAGGCTTTTTGGCTTGTTGTCATCTTTACTCTGTACAAAGTTTTTGAAGGAAAATGGATTTTCATCGCTGTCGCTCCCTCCGCCCTCAGCCATGTTTACATGGATATAAAATTTACAACGTATCGAGCCCAATTTGTCTTCATTTTTTTATTAGCGAAAACTGTTTTTTTTTTTTTTCAACTTTGAGAGACAATAATTTCTACTTTGTGCATGTCTGACATGCACAAAGTAAAAATTGCTGTTTTTAAAAATGAAGTTTGGACCCATGACACCCCCCCCCCCCTCGGTCTTGTAGATTCTCCATCATGCAGGTGCGCATAACGTTAAGACTTACATGTATTGTCAGTGTGTACATTGTACAAGGACTTGGTGTGTGAAAACCCCCTACTTTTGCTGACAACATTTCCAGAATGAACATTACAACTCAACAGATACCATACTTTTCACTGCAAAAAGGGCAAACCATGCCAAGAATCCAACTCCTACTTTTTTCAAACTATTTGAAGTTAAACAAATTCAATACTTATGGAATGTATTAAACAGCCTATATTCTGCTATTTTTTAAAAGTGATACAGAGGCAATGATATTTTTAATTAGAATTGCCTCAAACGATGGGCCTGATTGAATAATTGAATTTATGATTTATTTCCTATTTTTGAATACAAAAAACAACATCCGGGTGTTGCTAGTAAACAGGAGATGCTTACTCTTCCCGGGCATCTGAACTCATCTCAGCTATTTCTATTTGGTTGTATATTTATCATGAGTTGTATGCGTATTGGTTTGAAAAAAACGTTATTTTTTTTTAAAAAGGGTTAACGAGTTGGAAGACAAACACCCAAAAGTGGGGGACCACAATTCCTTGAATTTGATTTTTCTACATCAAAAGTTCAAAACGCCATCGTTTCTGGATATAGAAAACAAACTCTCTCCAAATAGTATTCTGTTAGAGCTGGCAGGACGGGGGGGGGGGGGGGGGGGGTTGCATATAAAAAAGTAAAAACAAATCTTAAAGACGAATGTTCTAACCCATGATTTCAGAATTCATGAATAAGAAAAATGATAAATTACGTTAATTTGGTTACGCTGAATTGAAATAGCAAAGTCGCCCAAACACGTATTGAAGTACCCGTAAATTCAGTCTAATTTGTCAAGAAAATTGAGAACATTTTTGATAGGTCCCTATTCATATATTATATGTTTTAACTCTTTATCTTGCTTTTGCAAACATATAAGTTTTATGCAAGTAAACTCCGACATATTGCTTTATAATTGGGTATTTTAATAGTACACCAACGTTAACAATATCTTATCGAAAGCAATAAAACGAACACTGCATAAAATGTTAACTTGTACGTCACAAGACTTCAACAAAGGATGCACTCATATAAAAAATCATCATATATAAGTATATCCTGTTGCACAGGTGAATCCAGAGAACGTTATGGAGAAATGTGGGGGGGGGGGGGGGGAGGGTTCCAATTTTTTGAAAGATGTAAAAGTTGGCAAAAACAAGCATGAGCTGATGAAATGCAAAGAGAAAGTGTAACCCAAACAGGAAAGAAAGTATACAGAAAGGGGGAGGGTTTGAGCCCGAATGGACTGGATTTGAGAAGAAGAAAAGATACTAAAAATAAAAATCTTTGACAAATATCAGGAGTTGAGAGGAGCTAGGGGTGTTCGTTAGAGTAGACGGCTTGCAAGTAATTAAGCTACAGCCCGACCAGTCGGAAGTAAAAAACGTCGAGATGACGAAACAATAACTTCCTACAGGAAATTTACGTCCAAAAATTGTTGAAAATATAACTTTTTTTGTGTAAATTTGCCCGATGACAGACAAAACCCCGGAACCCCAGGAACCCTTTATGCAGACTCACTATAGAGGAGTGTACCGTAAGGATATTGACACAGGCGAAGGCAATTAGAGTATAAGTTGAGGGGTTTCGGGTGTCAGCTTAAAGAACAAGATCAGTGTTTTAACACCCACAGAGTTCCTGTACTCTAACAATATAACCTTTGTTGTGAAGGTCAATATGAAAAAAGCTACACGTAACAGATAGATGGGAGCGATAGAAGGTAAGAATTTTAACATTTTAATTTTTTTTATGTTTTCCTAATTTTAATGACTATAGCAGCTCTGTTATATACTAGAATTATATATAAAAAAAGGGGGGGGGTTGACGGTGGGTTACGTAGTTTACTTGATGTAAGATTAATCTTCTGACTTTGAATTCTAAATCATTCAAAAGCTACTGGTACGTGTACCGTGATGTATCCACTAGTAGTACTCACTTAGCAAGTTTCACATATAAGAAATTGAAACTTCTTCAAAAATAAGGAAGAGTTTATATCATGAAATAACTAGTTAAGTTGGCGAATTGTCAGAAATCTTGAGCAACATGTATAGCTTTACATCAATTCAGGTGAATTAACTGACTTCCTATTCAAATAATGTGATATATATAATATAATCATGTTACAATACATTTCAAGGGCGGACCCTAAAATAACCATTCATTTCGGGGGGGGGGGGGGGGCTGGTCCAGCCTATGGTTGTGAACAAATCAACAAATTTCGGGGGGGGGGGGGGGTCATGTCCTGACCACCGCCTACCTCCCCCTCTTCTTCTGGGCCCGTGCTTTAATAATCTTATAAATTCACATTTTGAAAGGAGGATAGCAGATTAATTTTTGTTAGCTAGGATAGTAGGATACATTTGAGAATTATTAAATGAACATGTCAATCAGAAAAGATAGGAGAAGGAAAAGGGAAAGGGGCTGTAAATGAAATTTCGTAATGAGCACAATGTTCAGTACTATATAACAGTATACATGTTGCAGTATGTTTAATTTTAATGACATTACATTTTTAAAAAATACTACAGAAAACAGAAATATAGACCAGGACATTCAAAACGATGTAACATAAATCCAAGAGATCAATCAACAACTGAATGGATGTTAGAGAGGATATTTTCACATGTTTAGCAAATTGTGAAGGATATTTTCACATGTTTAGCAAATTGTGAAGGATATTTTCACATGTTTAGCAAATTGTGAAGGATATTTTCACATGTTTAGCAAATTGTGTGGTTATCCGGAACATATGCATATTTATTCCCCAACCTTCAGAAAGAGAGGGTAAGAGGAACCGCTGTAATAGCCGATCCCGGATGAGTGTCCCGGGGTCGACGAACTTCTTGGAAACTCAATTTTAGCAAAGAGGCTAGTTCTCTTAAATACCCATCTTATTGCTGGGTAAATATGAAAGACATGACGCAAAACTATTGGAAGTCAGATTTCATAGTTTCGTCAAAATTCATACAAATTTAGTAAAACGGAACACATTTAAATTTAGTTAGTTTAATAGATTGACATGCACACGGTTTTACGGTTTTGATTCATATCAACCTAAATGAAAACCATGAAATGCTTCCCGGTTATCCGGCCGTGGCATCTGTATATGTAATGATTTAGAGCATGGCATCAAATTAAAGATTCTATATTACATCAAACATCAAGGTTTAGTAAATCTAAAGCATTTAGCCGAACAATACAGTATACTAGTAACACTATTTTGTATAAAAATACATTTACAGGAATATAATCAAGCGGGGTGGATCAGGAAAATTTTTTCAGGCGGATGGGGGTGGAGGATTTAAAACCATCAGGGGATTGGTTTTGTAAAAAAAAAGACATAAAAAAGAGATAAACCATTAGACAAATTCCAGGGGAGGGGGTTCCTGAACATCCCAGATCCGCACTTATATAGGGATGCTTTGATAGTAACCCCATGATCGGATTATACCGCAAAGTTCTGCAAATGGTGAGGTTATCCGGAATACATGCACGTAATCCCCATCCTTTAAAAAGGGTAATTACCGGCAGTCATGACTGCCGGTATACTGTAATCAATCGTGACATACTTGCACGGATAAAATAACTCTTGGCAATATGATTGGTGGACAATCACAAAATATGCAAATATTCGTCAAGGTTATCCAGAATCTGTGCATAAGATACTTTCATCAGGTCGGCTCAAGAGTCTAGATGACTTGACAAATGAAAGTCATATCGTATCAGTGCTTTTTCTTCCGAAAGATGCATCGAAAAGTCTTTGTACCGATACGTCCTACAACAATCACAGATCCTCGGAAATTTCCGTAGCTTGAATCGGAAATAAAAACGGAAAAGCCCGGAAATGAGCGATTGGTCAACAAGAACAAAAATCGTTTATTCCAATTTTTTCTTACTAGAATTTTACAACATTTAATGTCAGCTAACTGCCGGCAAGCTTTTTGTAAAAGCTAATACTTGTAGGACTTGACCGATCGAGATAAAGCAATACACCATCTTTTTAGGTTAAAGAGTGCATCACATGATAAATCCTTGAAATTCCATTGGTTGAGCACGCGACTGGGCACTAAGAGTTTCGTCGCTTGAAGAGTAACGCGCTACCGGTGTCGGCACTTCCCTGTAAAACATCTGAATAGCTAAGTCAACAATCTGGTTGACATAAGACGCTATGTTCAGGACCTGTCCTTCTGACAAATTTATACGCAATAAGCCTAAAGCAAAGAAACATTCCGAGAGAACAACAACAGCTGATCTCCCAGATTCACTTGGCGGACAGACACCAGACATCACAAAATTTGGCGATATTTTCATTGTGACGTCAACAACGCATAAAGTCAGTGATGTGATGTCTGGTGTCTACGCAAGCTTATTAGTGCCATTTTGGGGAAGGAAAAAAAAATTAAAAAGTCGTTTTAACAAGATAAAAACTCGTTCAAACTGTGCTTATAGAATCAAGGTTTAAAAAAAACGGTCAAAAATATTTTTCTGGAAAATGGACTAACGAAAACAATACCCAGAAAAGTAGTCAAGTATAACAACAACTTTAAATAATTATGACAGTAGACATATAAAAACGATAAAACCACTGAAATGCACTAAAATTACGCAATCATGCAAGATGTGCAACCAATAACCTTATTACGCAATATCTTAGAAAGTCAGTACATGTGACTTTGAATCCAGCTTCTTATCTGGTCGAATCGATTCATTTCTTTGCTTTAGGGCTTTACTTAATATTTGTTAAATATTGTAAATCAATTAGAAGACGTAACATGTGTGCAAGAGCTAGGAGGTAAATCGAATACATGTACAACCAAACATTAAAAAACAATTGTTCAAACATTGATTGCATACATGTACAGTTTACGATGCAAACCTGGATTTTTTCCAATACTTGTAGTTTGAAAGTAAAAACTTTAAAACTTGAGAATCAATAGAAGATGATTCCTATTTGAAGTCTCAATATTGTTTAAAAAGTTTTTTCTGTGAATTTTAAAAAACTTATACCGTTGACTAAGCGAAAAGACAACCTTATTTCAGAGTGAAATTATTGCTCCCAAAGACGTCTCTATTGAGTCTTTGTGGAATACAGAGTTTTTTCCCCTTTACAGACGGTAACTGACGTAAAACAATTGTGACGTCATGAAAATGGTATGGTAACGTACGGTCGATTTTATACCGTCATTTCCCAGACTTTTAGAACTGTTTCCACAGAATTCGAAGACGTCATAATCAGTCTACGTCAGATACCGTCTTGAATGGGAAACAACTCTGGTTTTCGAATTCTGTCTTTTCGATTTGACCTGCCTACGTTCGACTTGTGCAGGTATATGACGTAAAAGCATTGTGACGTCATTAAATTCCATTGAAAACGTCATATTTGTAACCCTGTTTCCCTGAATTTCAGGCTGGTTTCCATAAAAATTGATGACGTCACAATGCATTGACGTCAGATACCTGCACAAATGGGAAGTAACAAAACACAGAAAATATAAGAAATTGTTTGAAGGAAGACATATAAACTCGAAATTAAACCACTGAAATACTAAACAGGAAAATATAGACCCTTCACGCCAATGTTCATTAGGTTCACTTTTGTCTCTAGGACGATTTTGCACACCAGAACAAAAGTGACGTACTAAGGATGACGTCATCTTATTGTTCTGCATGGTGGGCAAATCGTCATAAGTGAACCGAACGGACATTAATTATAATCATTGAATTTCTGTATGTAAACGTCATTTTCATTGGTTGAAAACTTGACTACAGAAACCGGAAGTATGCGCTTGACAACGTAAAAAGCAACACCCTATGCAACGCGACTTCAAAGCTAGAAATTAACGTTGAAAAACAAAGAAATGAAATGATAAATTGAATTTGGGGAAAATTGAGGGAAAAAACTGGTGCATCAAGCGCTGAGCGCATGATGCAGTTTCCCCTCATTTTTTTTGTGTTGATCGATAGAATATTTCTAAAACAATTATTCCTAAGACACAGAGAGAAACCAAGTAATGTTGACCTTCATTATAACCTATACAGTATTTTTAAAATTCCATTTTTATGACGTCACAGCCATGCAAATGGCTGTGACGCAGTCATAAAAGTGGCGGTCGCAGCCATGCAAATGGCTGTGACGCAGTCCGTCCAAGCAGTGTTTGACGGAACATTGATTATGACTTCATAACGTAAATGTCTGCCGGCAGGTGCGATCTAAATTTTTTGCTAATTTTTCTAATAATTAAAAAAATGTGTTCACTTCATTTGATTACAGAAATGCAATATTTATGAAATGTGTGCTGCACTATTTCCATACGAAAATGACGTCATATAATGACGTCGACGTTGATCTTTCTGCACTAAAGCTAAGATGTTTCGTTGTTGCATAAGACATAGCCATGCTCAGGTGATAGAACAGTCAGGTATATAAACACTATTTATTTATCTACTTTTAATGTTATCAATCTCAACCACACGATACTACAAAATATTTATCAACATTCTATACAGTAGATCTACGATATTCCGTTTGGAACACCGGTAGTTCGCCTGGAACTCGGAGTTCTAAGGCCCAGAAGCTAAGTTTCGATGTCAAGAAGCGAAATGACAAGAAAGAAGCGAAGTGTCTATTCAGTAGGGTACGTACTGGTACTCCTTTCGATTTTAGTGAGTACAACAGTAATATTTGGCCAAATATGAAATTGTGGTTGGTAACTTTCCTACTTCTTCGAGTCGTGTTTTTCGCAGCTTCGCTTCTTTGTGCTCTTCGTAAACTTCGTACATCAATACAAAACTCCGGATGCCCGTAGGTGACAGGTATGAATTATAATTTATCTGGCGGCCACCACTTAATTTATCTGGCGGTCGCCAGATAAATTAAGTGGCGGCCGCCAGATAATTTAAGTGGCGGTCATCACATAATTTACAATAAATCAAAACAAAATCAATGTATAACATGTTCTTTCTGTTCTAGGGTGCTGAATTCATCTTCTCTTTTAATCTATTTGGTATGAAAGATGCAAAATAATCAGATGAAATGTAACAAAAGATTTATTTGGCGGCCGCCAGATATTTAAGTGGCGGCCGCCACATAATTATCTGGCGGCCGCCACTTAATATATTTGGCGGCCGCCACTTAATATATTTGGCGGCCGCCACTTAATTTATCCGGCGGCCGCCACTCAATTACCTGGCGACCGCCACTTAATTATCTGGCGGCCGTCACTTAGTTATATTGCGGCCGCCAGATAATTATGTGGCGGCCGCCAGATATTTAAGTGGCGGCCGCCAGATAATTATGTGGTGGCCGCCAGATAAATTTAATTCATACCTGTCACATACGGGCTTCCGTATAAAACAAAAACAAAACAAAACAAAAACAAACAAACAAACAAAAATAAAAAAACAAACAAACAAACAAGTAGTAAGAACAGTGCTGGCATCATAAGACCAGATGGTTCGAGGATTGAGATATAGTGGGAAAAGGGAGTTAGCTTAGGCTATGATTTTGGGACGAACATGATGAATTTAAGCATATTTTCGAAAAAGAAGCAGTTTTAGCTAATTCAAAGGGAGGGGGATCCAGGCTAAGATCCGTGAACTACGTGACCAGAGAGCTAATTTAGTACATGAACTAGCCAAATTATGTTGACCTGACGCGCATTTTTCAGATATCAGCTAATAATTATGGTCTATACTGTAAGTATGCCATAGAACTAGTAAATGGACAGGAGAAATGCCTAGACAGCAAATAAGCTGTTTCAGAGCACAACCTTTCTTAAGTACGATGTATGTGTCCAGTAACCGTGCTATTGATCGACGGAGCCAATCAATACCAGCTTCTTTGCTTATGTGTGCAGGCGCGGATCGGAAGGGGGTTCGAGTGGGGTGTGTGTTCAAGACATTTTGGAAAATGCCAAAAACCCTTCTACATTCCGTCTGTTCAAAAGTATAGAATGGACCCCTCCCCCTTTTCCCCCTTGATGGGCTGCACGTAGAGCATTTATCACCCCCTGAAAAATTCTAGATCCGCCGATGGGCCTGCTTATGCTTGTACATATACCAAGAAGAAATCGATCCATATATTCCTCCTGATTTTGCCCTGATCAATGACGTCTGTGAGAGATACGTGGATACTACTATAAATGATAACCTTTCCTATGTCAATGATTACGACCGTTGATTTTGACCTACAGTAGCCATATATCAATATCTTTCGTCTGTGTACATACTACTCCTCGATCTATCCTCAATAAATTGTAGATATTTAAAAGCTAGCAGATGCATGCTCACAGAGTTTGCGCAAGACGGCGGTGTGCATGGTGATCCAACCCTCGGTCCCTCCTGACTCGGCAGATCTCCTCGTACTGCGAAACGATTAGGTAAGATTTTATATTTTGTTCAAGATGTCTAATTTTCAGAGAGGAGAAAAAGATGCAAGTTGATTTATTAATTAATTATTAATTT
Source organism: Pinctada fucata (assembly GCA_028142955.1). Lineage (NCBI taxonomy): Eukaryota > Metazoa > Mollusca > Bivalvia > Pterioida > Pteriidae > Pinctada > Pinctada fucata. Next base: position 29,245,369 of record AP027113.1, on the reverse strand, counting down.
TTTTTTTCTTTTCTTTATTTTTTTTTTTACCTTTTTCTCAATTTTCAATTTACTTTTTTTTTCTTTTTTTCTTTAACTTATAGATTTTAATTTCATTGAAAGAAATGACAATACTGGTATATGGTGTTTTAGTGGTGAAAGAAATTATTTCATCGCTTCTATTTTGAATAACTTTAAAATGATTAAATAGGATTGTTTCTTCATATTTGAAATGGATGAAAAAATACCAACGATACTTTCGTTGCGATTTAGATCCAAGTAAATTGATGGTCACAATATGACCCTTCCCTCGCTGTAATGTGTGTAAATATATTTTAGCATATGGGGGATACGTTTTGTAACATTACTATTATCACTATTAATAATGGTAAGAAAGAGTGCTATTATTATGTACGATAACGCGTGCATGCCTCACTAGAAGATAAGAGTCGGTACAGTGAAAATATCACTCTATACGAAATCGGAAAGAATTTGAATTAATATCTTTTTAAAGAGTCTAGGTGATTAATTTTAACGAAAAAATCGATGTTTTAAAGAGTTTTAAGAAAGAAATCAATAACGAGTATAGAGATAAAGTAAATATACACGGAAACAAAATTAATTGAATAATATTTAATTGGAATAGAAAAAAATATGATTTTTTTATGAAAATAAAAAAAAAAGATATTTGTATTAAATCCTTTTCAATTTCAGTTTATACTTTGTCAATCACGTACGTTTTAGATAGAACAAGAATTTCTTTCCAGGGAAAGGGGTGGGGGGGTCCCGACCAGTCGGATGGGCCTGTGGGAAAAGCAATATTTTGTAAAAAGGGAAAATTGAGAATGAATTTTGGCAAATTCCAAATGAGGGGAGATTTTTTACCCCACCAACATCCCCCTATCCTTGATCCGCGATCACATTATTATTGGTCATGTTCTGTCCACATTAAGGGGATCAAAAAGAGAGAAAAAAATGGAGAAATACTAATATTTGATATTGAATTATAACGGCGGATAAAAGACACTTATGTTTACATGATATGAGGTCACGAACTAACCAGGTCAGAATGAGTTCAATGGACAAAGCGAAGATTACAAGGTTCTCAAACATCTAAAGTAAACTGATAATGCATTGTTCCTATTTCCTCTACTGAAAAAAAATTCTGTTTGACGTAAATGGAATTTTTCATTCAGGCGGACCAGAGAAAGAAAAAAAGGGAGAGAGGTTCAATAATATATGATCTTGCAACGGGGAGATGAGGATTTTGTGCAGAGAGAGGGAAATAAATCAAAATTATTAATCATGCGCAGATCAAGAAAGGGAGGGAGAAGTGGGAGGGGGACCCGATCGCGATATCTTTTAAACATATTTTTTTGTTTTCGCATATTATTTATTGAAAATCAATGTTCGTAACCTACCTACCTATCTACCTACCCAACCACTCACCCACCCAACCCTTTAAGAATACATCCACCCCTGTAAGAGTTCTTGAATGCTTCTTAATACCGTCACTCTTCCAAAGAAAAAAAATGGATTCTTGCAATCGTCATAAGTTATTTGGGTACATTCGAAATCATATCTCTCACAAGTAGCAAACATTGTTATCTCTATCTGTATTTACAGTACAATGGGTGCGTAGGAAAAAATGCGAACAATATCCGCCTTAATTCTTATCTGAGAGAAAATTTTACAGACCCGCTAGCCGGCTGAATATATTACGGAAATATATGCGCATATGTTTGGTTTGGTAGCCGGAAAATCTCAAATCAATTATTTCTTTATCGCTTTTATCAAAGCCAGGTATATTTAAGTGTTATATAATGGGGATTATGGAAATGAAATGTGCTTGTTTCACTTGTTACAGATGCGGAAACTTTCTATAATTCTTGATGTTTACATTCAGAAATTGTATCTCAACTTATTGCACAGAAAAATATTAGGAAGTCTACCAAGTAATATTTTGATAATATCCTTTTTTTTTTTTTACTGTAATGAAAAAACCCTCTTATTAAACGTGCGCAGAGTGTAGTTTATAATGAATTTTATTGTTATGACAAATATAGAAAAAGTTCTTTTAGAATAGAATTGCAGGACAAAGGGACAGACAGGTAGTTGGAATCGAAGGGACTATTGAAAGCGTTCAGCACAGCGTGTGTTTTGACGTCATAAATCTAAAGAACTTTTCTGTTGATCAGCAAAATAAATGATATATTTTATCAATAGTTTTCAACTTCTGTGAAAACGATTTCATTTTGCGAATTTCTCAAATGAAAAATTTAATGAAAAAATAACCTGGTGCTTTTGTGAGAGTTACTCCTCTTTGTATGTAGATAGATCCTTTACGACGATGTGTTTAAAGCCTAAAAATTATATATTTATTATTATACACATTTGTATATATTGAAAAGTTATCAACAAAGCTGATTCCGCTTTATTATCGGATCTCCTTTTCTAAATATACACCAATGATTCTCGTAAAAACTGAAAAAGAAAGAAACCTGAATTTATCATCTTTTAGAAAAGGGCTTCAAATAGGCAGATAAGACGAGATCTTTTGTTTAATCTCCATCAAAGGAAATTTACCGACACGAACCCGATTTGTAAACAAATTCTATTAAAAAAAATCCGACTTAGACCACCTGTCCAGATTTTTTTTCACAAACACGTGATGATTAAGTGTGATATTTGATAATCACCTACTGAGATTTTCTATATAATCCCATGGTGATCGTAACAATTAGTAAAGGTGAATAATCGATTTAACAACAATTACGGTTATGTTTTTCAGTAGATATTGGCTTGACTTTTAACCGTTTTGTCAGAGATATTTTATATTGGGAAATAAAATGGTACATTCTTGAGTATACTACAGATAGTATTTCAAAAATTTGCACGAGAAATTTCATAGAAATAGAAAATGAATATCTCATATTTACACAATATTAAATCAAAGGATCACGTAACTTTCTAGAATACACAGGGATCAACAAAAGGGACAAATTTACAACATATATTCATCAAAGAGAAAATATTAACTCTTTAACTGCAAAGCATATCTACAGCATATACAACATACAATAATATCAACACAAATAATATATCTACAATATACAACATGTACAATGCTCAACAAAAATTGTATCTACTATAAACAAGGTTCAATACAAAGATTATTTCTTCAATATACAAGGTTCAACACGAAAAATTGTATCTACAATATGCAAAAAAAAAAAAATACATTTACAATAAGCAAGATTCAACACAAAGATTATTTGTACAATATATAAGGTTAAAACGCAAAGATGATAAAGATGAACACAAATTAAAGATGATGTATACAATACATAAGGTTCAACACAAAGATGATATATACAATATATAAGCTTTAACACAAAGATAATATCTACAATACACAAGGTTGAATGAAAAAGATTATATGTACAATATATAAAGTTGAATACAAAGATGATGTATACAATATATAAGGTTGAACACAAAGATTATATCTACAATACACAAGATTGAATCAATAAGATTATATTTACAATATTTAATGTTGAACACAAAGATGATATATATACAATATATAAGGTTGAACACAACGATGATACACACAATATACAAGGTTGAACACAAAGAAGATATTAACAATATATAAGGTTCAACACAAAGATGATATATACAATGTATAAGGTTGAACACAAAGAAGATATATACAATATACAAGGTAGAATACAAAGATTATATATACAATATACAAGGTTAAACACAAAGATGATATATACAATATACAAGGTAGAATACAAAGATTATATATACAATATACAAGGTTCAACACAAAGATTAAATATGTTTACAATCTACAATAATCAACACAGAGACTATATCTACAATATACGATAATCAATACAAACTTCTCTGCAATGTACAATTATCATCTCAAAGAATATACCCATATCTACAAAATAAAACTTACTACAATGTATATGCAATTATCCACACATAGAACATATTTATCCACTATATATATACAATAATTTACACAGAGAGCATATATGATTATTACATACAATACAAGGATATACTCTGTAGATCCACTATACAATATCTCTATCAACATAGAGAGCATATTTTTATCTATATACCAACAAATTTCCAAATAGAGAATGTTTCAATGTACAGGCAAAATATCAAGACGCACAGATTTAGAAAGAGGGATCTGGTATAGGAAATCCTCCATATGTGTATGATTTCACCGTATTCTACTCCCTGACAGAATTATGACATGGTGAAGGCGATTCCCCCCCCCCCCCCCCCCAAATGAAAAAAAATCGATGAGCGCTGGATGCAGACACGGCTATCTAATCTGATGCAAGGCAATGATGTGCAGCCTTTTGTTTCGAAAATTATACAAAAAAAAAAAATATAAATAAATAAATAAATAAAACCCGGGAAAATAAGGGATTTTGACTCAATCCAGGGATCCTGATCCTCCTTACCATCCTTTAGATATGCACCTGAGTAAAATCTTACATGTATAGGAGCCTTGACTTATGAAGATGACGGAAGATGGACATGGAAAATAAACACTTTTTGAGTTGTCAACTCGAACTTTTGTTGCTAAGTATATATAACGTATAGTTATGACCTTCTTTATACGTTTGTTTTGACATGAGGTGCTGGTTAATAGATATTTTATGGTCACAGGGCTCCTACAAAAGTAAACAAAAACAAACAAAAATAAACAACAATATTTGAAACGAAAGACGAAAATATAGGAAATAGAAAGAAAAAAAAGGAAAAGGAAAAAGAAAATAAAAAAAAAAAAAAAAAAGGAAAGGAAAAGTCAGCATAAAAACCTCACAGGTTTCATGATCAATTTATGGGCCATTAAATTACACACTACTAACGAGGGTTGTCAGAAATAGACATTCATTAGATGTTAATTATGATATATTGAAGCACATTTTCACATTTTATTTTCAATTAAGAGCAGATCTAGCAAGGTTTACATTATTTATGCAAAAAGGTATATTTTTGTTGAAAAAAAAAATCAATTATGATAGTTAAATTCACAAATATGGATGGGGACTTAAAGGAGAGGGACTGGTAGGGAAGGAGTACAGCTCAGGTGAAGGTTTCTGAAGAACAGCCCCCCACCCCCCCCCCCCCCCCCCCCCCAATTTTCCTATATCTTAGATTTATGGGCTGTTCTCTGTATTTGAGAAATATGGATCCACTTATAGCAGATTTGGTTTGATGACATTTTAAGGGGAGGTCAATCAAAAGAATTTGTATAATGAAAAGAAAATAAAGGGGGGGAAACTTTTCCATTTTGAGGTATTTTCGACACATTCGAAGGAAAAAAGTATCGTAATGACATTCTTCTTTATCCTAAGCCATCTTTCATCTCATGAGTCATTTACGGATCCAGAGAATTTTTCCTGAAGAGGTGTGTTTGGAAGGAGGTGAAGGTTCAGACTGAGATTTTTTCTACTTACTTTACGTAGAAAAATCAATTTCAATGGGGTTTTGTGCACTTTCAAGACCTCTTTTCCGATCCATCTCACCAAGACCCGCACCTGCATAAGAAAATATTCCGATTCAAACCGAAAAAAATCAAAATCTATTGACTCAACTGATTGACAAATTGAACAATTATGTAATTTTTAAAGGAGATAAATCATGTTCTGAATAATTCATTTTTTTTCATTCATAAAAATTACATGAATATTAATTATACTTGGACGCGCATGTCCGTCAATTCTGTAGACCCGCCCACTTAGAGCGCCCTTAATTAGCAAGTGTCCAAGGAATGACCGCCCATTTAATCCATATTCGTTATTGATTCATTAAACAATAACACTGTGAAATCAATACCATATACATTCTGAACATTTGAAAGTTAGCTGAGATTTTTTTTTGGATCTTCCAATTTTTTACGACCATTGGAAAAATGTTTTTCAAGAAAAAATATTCCTACAATGTTCTGGATCCAAAACATGTCAAGGGTAAGTTGATTTATCTAATGAATTGATGATGAAGAAATAGATTTATTCTTATCTTGAACCAGGAAAGTGTCGTCATGGATTAAAAAAAAATTAGGGGGTGGGGGGGGGGGGGGGGGGGGGTCCACGGCGGTAAATCGAAAAAGGATTTTTTTAAAGGAAAAACACGTGCACCTGAATGACAAAGCGTGAATAGATAAACTATGCAAGGTTAGCTGCAGCTACGAACTTGTTCAACTTCTATGATTTTTTTTATCTATTCTTTTTTCTTTTCTTTTTTTGGGGGGGGGGGGGGGGGTCGATGAAAGTAGAGAAAGAGGTCAAAAATCATATATGAAGTTCGCTTACCCAAAATTCTTCTATACATAATTATGTACCTGCATTTAAATTCTTTATTTTCATTTTAACTACACGTTGTAGTGCAACACCAATTGAGCAGGGAATTAATATAAGCACCTTATGTATAAATACATTGAACTTGCTTTCAATCCTACAGGTAGATCTGTTGACATTTATTGAACTTCTTTGCAGAATAAAGTATACGGAATTTTAACGCCTTGTCCTAAAATAAAAATAACAGAAACAGCAAAATTTCGGACTGAAATATGAAAGGGAATCCCGACTCTCCTCCTAAACTCACATCTGAGTATAGTATCGCGGAAGAAACTCCAGATAATAGTAGTTGAGAGTGTAAAAGTCGAATCTGAAAGGGAAAAAACTGGGAATCTAAAACTTTTTTTTTCAAAAAAGGGGCTTGTTATCTAACAGTTTATGAAAGGGAATTTTTAGTGGGCTCTTGTACCGAGTGAAGATCGCGAGGAGTGGGGTATGGGGGGGGGGGGGGCATCCTTGGGATTTCCTAAAACAGTTGTTTTCCCGTATTATTCTTGTTCATAATCATTGGCTGACCTCACACCCGGCGGTCTGGAAGTGATGGTGCGACGATGAATGGTTTGGCGAAAGTGCAATTGCGATGGCGATAGATAGTGCTCATCGCATCGCTCTATCGCATCATACTGAATTATCCTCATTGTAAACCCAAGGTCGCCTGATAGGATTCCATACTTGACAAATAGAATTTATAACTTGCTAACAACCCCCCCCCCCCTAATAAATAAATAAGTTCATGTAAATAAAAACCCCAGTACCTCCCAGTTCCGTTCTCCATCAATGCTTTCCTGACATAACACAAGAGAATCTAGTTTTCTAAACAAATAGAAGCGTTAACAAGTAGATCAAAAGTAAAAATTGCGTTTCACTTGTCGGAAAGAAACATCTGACCATGCCAACAATCTGTTGTATTCGCGTCAGAAAATTAATTAAATCACGTTAATCAACGTTAATTGAAGGTTTCGGCAGTGCTATTACGTGCATCAATTTGTTAGATTACACGTGATGCCCTGCACCTTGTAGGGAGGAGGACGTATTTGCTCATTGTATACAAAAATCAACATATTAATCACATAAAATTGGGATTGACAACTGCAGACAAAATTCTATACATGTATGTGCAAAATTGAATTAACAACACAAGGATTAAAATGAATTGAATCTGATTTTTGCAATGTCTTCGAATATTGCACTTGTAAAATTATAAAACTTTGACCTCGTTATAGATATGCACTTTTGGAATTCCGACCCACATTTGATCATGGTCGGGAAATAAACAAGCTTTTTAAGGCTGCAGAATCAATAACTCTCTGGTATGTCCATAGAAATACGGGAATGCATACCATGATTTCTTATTTTTTACTTCCATGCTAAGGTATTTATACAAACATGACGAGTATGTAGAGCTCGTCGCCTAGTACTTGTAGCATGTACATGTATATAGACAATTAATTAATGTATCTCCCAAAATGACTTATATAGTTGCAGTGAGCAGATATAGGGTTGCTCGATCGTCTCAATGCTACAGTGACAAAATCTTTCGATGCAAAACCAATTTGGTAACTGCGATTTCAATTTGAAGAAGGATAATGATTCAATGACTTTTTTATTTGAAGTAGTGCATCACATGATAAATCCTTTGAATTTCATTGGTTGAGCACAACGATGACGCTCGGACACTATATACACCATGAGAAAATATCACCTACACGAAATAGATATTTTAAAAGCCCTGATTCCCTAAGCCCTCTTGAAATTGAATAGAACTATGGTTTATTGAACATTTTTGAGTTCGAAAAAGAACACAATAGTTTCTTGATCCTCCTGAATTTGAACCATGTTTTCTTTCTGGAATTTGAAATAGAACCACACGTGGTTTCTGGAACATTTTGAATTCAAGATAGCACCATGGTTAATTGAAAATAGAACCATGGTTTCTCAAGTGAACATTCTTGAATTGAAAATAGAACCATGGTTTCTTGACCCTTCTTGAATTCGAAAAATAACCTTGATTTCTTGACGTTTCTTCGTTGAATTTAAAATAGTAGGTCCACGGTTTCTTGATCCTTCGAAGAACCATAGCCCATGACCAATTTTGATTATATATATGAATTAAAACCATGATTTCATGATTCATCCTTCTTAATAACATAAAAAAATTGAGGCAAAATGTAAAGATAATGTTTTATCTCTTGTCCATTGATATTAATAAAATTCTTATTAGTTTTAATCAAAGAGGATGTTCCCAACACAGCCAATTGTGTTTCACATGAAATTCACGTGAAATGAGCATCATGTCAATTTCACATGACAGTTCATATGAATTTCATATAAATTTCACATAAGATTTATGTGGAAAATATTCTACATGAATTTCACATAAATTTTCTACACATGAATTTCACATGAATTTTTCTTTGTGACCTTCATGCGAAATTGAACTGTCAGAAACTTCACATGAATTTCATGTGAAGATTTTCAAGTAAATTTCATGTTCATGCTCGTTTCACATAAATTTCATGTGAACTTTTATGTAAAGTTCATGTAAATTTTACATGAATTTCATTTGAGGCACAATTGGCTGTGTACTTTGTCTACCTTTGTATATCACAAAAAAGAGTGATTGATTCAATAGCATCTCCATAAAGCATAATTGATTCGGTATCATCCTCGTTTTCCCATGGTATTTGCGAGGGGGGAGGGGGGGGGGGCTCCGCGCAAATACCATGGAGAAACCGAGGATGCTTATCTACTTACCGAGGCAAAAAGTTGTCGAACAAGATATTCTGCAATTTGAAAGAGTCTGGATTGCAACTTTAAAATTATGTTGATTCTTCGATTTGAACAACTATTTGAAGATAATTTTCCAGACAGTATAAATGATACCCTCAGAATAGATCCATGTTCGGACTAGGAGCACCCTTGTACATGCCTGGATCTGCCTCTTACCGTTGCTGAGTCAAGTGTATATAAGATAAATGACCTCTTTAAAAGTGCACTTTGAATCCTTGAAGCCTCAACTTTTTTTTTCTTTTCTGAAATCTAGGGTATAGTCATCTTATAAATAAAATAACTGGGGATATATTTTCTCTGCTAACTAAGATTGCTTCTCATACGTCGTAAGTACATAGAACTAAATGCATAAAATCAATGTCCTATTGAAAATGATGGAACAAATGTATGCGGAATTGAATAAGTAAAAAAACTTAGAAAATACATGAAGTTTCCTTTATATGAAGTGTTGTTTATATTTGATACCCTTGTTTGCTTGTATAATTGTAGATCCGGAAGCAGCGTTTATCATCGCCATCCGGCGGGAAATAGAGAAATTAAACGACGTGAAATTACCGAGTATGAGCTGGGGTTATGACACAAATAATGGTAAGAACTTACATCTTCGAATTTGATTAAAAAAAGGCACAGATAAAAAAAAAAAGGGGGGGGGGGAGTTCCTGGACCAGGAAGATAAACTCCCGTGATCTCTTAACTCTGGTCTACATTTTGTAATAAGGCACATGAGCGATGCACTTTCATATTCTAAATACACTTATAACAACATTTATTTCCGTAAAGCAAATGAGACTTAGCTCTGACTTCCTATTGTTTTCCAGTGAAACTAAGGAGTTTGAGGATACTCGACTTTTTCCGCACATAGCACGAGATCGACTATTTCCGTAAAAAAAAATGCACAACCATTCGCACATTCTCGGACCTTTCAGTAGGAAAAACAAAAGCGTACGACGAAAAGGCCAGAGAATGTGCGATGAATGCCAAACTGTCAAAAGTCTCATGTGACTTCTTCGGAGCGAGAATTCAAGACTTTCGAATTCGACTGTTTTCTACACGAGCTCATAGATCCCGATTTCGATTTTTAGGCCATTCATACCCTCATACTGAAGTTTTCGGAAATACCGATAGCTTGGAATTCATAAAAGAAGTAATGCACTTATTTTTTGTTCTTCGCCCTTTTCGCAGACCGCCCTTTTCGCTGTCCGTAAAGTAGTCTCTCAATATACATATGTATCTTTGACTGTGGTCTTACCCTTATATAAGATACATGTACATTGACTTAAAAGTGGTGGTCACAACCCGCCCTACGTACGTGCTGTCTACGTGCAAAAACGTTGGCAAACCTTGGGTAGCCGTGCGGTGTCCGTGCGATATCAGTACGTGTCCCGTACGGCCTCCTTGCTGATTTAGGAACACGCAGACAGGACGTAGCAGTTTTAGAGCATACAGAAATCTCGATGCGTGCTGTCTACAAATTCAACAAGAAGTACGACACGCACGTTGTAAGTACGTTCCAAGTACGTGCAACGCACCTTCGACGCAAGGAAGTGAGGACTCCATGCGTTAGCAGTACGTGTAAATTCGACATCCTTAGCATTACGAAGAAGACGTACGGAGAAAAGTACGTTGTAAGCAAGTCGCACGCAAGTTGTAAGTACGTGCAGCGCACTTACTTTTTTGCGCTACATATGATGCATGTAACCACCCATATAAACGTGCGTGCGACGTGCGTTGACGCACTCCATCCGTACTCTTGCCACTTCCTTCCTTGCGTCTTCAGAAAAATGTAGCGCACGTAGCCTCCACAAACACGCACGTCCGAAAAGCACGCACGACGGGTTGTGACCAGGGCTGAATAGAGTTTATGTAAAACTAGACTACTAAAATTGAACACGTAGGACTTGACGAATTCAAATCTGAATGCAGTTACATGTATATAATGTAGTACTTGTCATATTTCCTTCTATCTATCAAAATATCATCAAAACAAGAGATATATCTATCTACATGTTATCGCCCTATATTTTGTGAAATAGGTACAAGTGCTGATGCATGCATTTTTGATGCGATTGCAAATAATCAAGCATGCACTCACTGCTGATATTGAATGCGATGTCCGACAGCGATTGCATTCATAATCTACAGGAAGTCTCGTCGATGACGTAAATTTAAAGAAGTGCAATTTACTTTTACATCATCCAAAAATTAGAAAGAGTGGTATCTGGTATATAAAGCTACACATTGTAACATTAAAGCTCTGTCATGATGTAATATTTGGTAGATTTTATGTATCTGTACTTGGTTTACCGTCTGCATATTATGCATCATCCTCAGTTTCGTACTTCCACGCCGATTTTCGTATTTCGGCGTTTTCAATAAAATCAAAGGAAGATGGTTCGATACTAAGATTTATAGCGAAAACAAAGAAAAATGGACTCTTTGATGAAGAAAAGAATGTAAGAGGGAAAACTCAGACAAGTCAACAAAATAAAATGATAATTTTCGTTAAAAAGCGAAACTATAATTATTCTGAAATTCATACACATGTACTGGTAAATGAAGAACATCGTAAAAATGATATAGAATCATAAAGTATGGGAAAAAAATCTCGCAAGCTTAAAAAAAACCCAACAAGTTAATCATAATAATAAAAGAGCAGGCGCAAAAAGTACATGTAGGATAATTTTTAAATGTATGGCTAGTTGGGCACATAAATAAATTTAAACTGTTAAAGGTACTTAATTAGGAACTTGTTACGAACAACAGAGAGCTTAATTACATGTAGGTTAACATTACCTCATTCATGTAAGTGACAAAACATTCAGCACGTTAAACGTTTCACATTGTTTAGACAAATAAATGACACGGTGGGACAGCGAGGATTTATGACGTCACTTGTGGTAATCCTTTAAACTACAACCTACTGATTTGTCTCCCCTTTTTGGACAGCTATAATCATTTTTGTAATCGTCTAACACCAACGGTTTTTAAATACATGTTCTTATCCATAAATATCCCCTTCCGTAATTACTAATTATTATATATTCAAACAAATTATCATATGTCCCTAATATTACGTAAAACTATTCATTGGTGTACTTAGTATGTTAATAAACTAAAGAAAGGATTTGATTTCCAATTATGTTGTTATTTGCTTGTCAAGCACTATTTATAGCAAAAATCACTCATTCTAATATGACTTGATTCTTTTACCCTATTAAGACAACAGGCGCGAGCCGGGCTCTATTCTCCAATAATGGCCCTATAACGATAAGCCACGCCTACCCATTTTCTGAAAACAGATAAACCGACAGGAACTGGTTTTTACCAAGAATCGATTTTGTCGTCTGTGTTTCATTGTTCATCAAAAGGTCTAAGTTTGGTCATCATTAGAATAGAAATAAAAAATGACAAGCCGGGCTCTATTGTCTCATAATGCCCTCGCGTCCTCAGCCAATCACATTTATCACCTCGCCGCTGACGCGGCTCAGTAATAAATGTGATTGGCTGAGGACGCTCGGGCATTATGAGACAATAGAGCCCGGCTAGTCATTTTTTTATTTCTTAGATATAACGACTTCTATGAAATGTTAAACGTCTTTAAATTCAATAGCATCATTTGAAACCTGATAAATTTTCAACATGGACCAGACATGCACGTTTCGGGTACTAAACCCTCGTCAGTGATCCTTAGTCTAAACAATGTAATATGGCCAAAAAATATGAAAAGTATGTCCAAAAATGTACCAAAAGACATAGCAGAATGGGTGGGATATGATGCTATAGGAGCCATGTTTTAGAAATTTCAAGAAATTTTGTAACAGAAAATTTCAAATGCGTTGAAGAGACAGACGATCAACCGAAGTTGATCGAACTTGGCTACATGTGCCCTCGGGGACTCTAGGTCCACCAGCAGTGACACTCACCAAGTAGTTCAAATGATAACGTCTTTAAATTCAATAGCATCATTTAAAACCTGATAAATTTTCAGCATGGACCAGACATGCACGTTTCGGGTACAAATCATTTTTCAGGAAAACGCGAGTGTACTATTCCCCAACAGAATGGATTGAAATTGTAATTGAAATAATAGTTTTTTGTTTTATTTTTTCTCCCAATGCGGTCACCAATTATGGCAACACAGATAGGTTGCATCACTTGCAATGGGTGCAAATTACATGTACATACGTAACGGCTGCTGATGGTAGATTCCCAAAGACATATTAAAAAGAGTTTCATATTTTTAAGTGGTAGATATCCTCTCAGTCATAATGAAAGAATGTCCAGTTTGTGGAATATGAGTTATATCTATTTTGTAGATTAGATTCTTTTATATATAGCTGTTTTTGCAATTCACTCTTTTGTTTTACAGGTCCGGCGACGTGGTGTAAAGACTATCCAGTAGCAAATGGCAAGAGGCAATCACCCATTGACATAGTCCCCAACAGTGTATCACAAGAACCCTCACTACAAAATAACCCACTGCGTGTCACATACAAACCGGAACCGGATGTTGACATCAGTAATACTGGCGCGTCGGTCAAAGTTCAAATGACGCAACAATCAGGTTAGAAGAATTTTCAAAAATCAATCAAAGCGAAATTTTAAAATTGGGAACGCTCCCATCAGAAACATTTAGCAAAGTCTAAAGCAGAAACTATCTAGGGAAAGATCTCAAACAGGAAAATTTTGTAAGACACGAACACAGTCCAAACATACGAAGACACCGATCTAATTAAACTCGATCTTTCACACTCTTTGTTATTGATTTTGTCCCGATAAACAACGAAAAATCGAGAAATTTAATGAGATTGACGAAGACAGACACAAAAACCCCCACAAGACGCCAACCCACTTCACTGAATATACAAAGATATCACAAATAGGCGCATGAAACAAGTGAAACACACATCACATGCACCAATAAATAAAACGAAGAAGTATTTGATAAAACAATCAAGGAACGTATACGTCATTTTACAGAAAGACCACAGGAGCTCGACGCCAACAACCTACAATGATATCCGCCTCTACTTTTATTATATATAATTTGACTTGAGAGAGATAGGAAGGTACGGATGTCATTGAGTTGGCGTCGAGCTCCTGTGACAAAGACATAGACTGACGACTATATAATAGGACAAAAGCAAGACACGGACAAGAACACACACCGATGCGTGCACACATTTAGACAAGGAACACATGAAGTTCACAGGAAGGATGACACATCAACGTAACGTATAACTAATAACACATCATGAAGACAAATTGAGGAAGCAAGACAAAAACTCACACCAGCCACAAAGACAAAGACCACAGACCATTGCTTTCCGAACATTTCATTCTAAACTGCACAATTGTCTGTATACTCTTCCTATTTAATTTAGCAGAGTTTCACTGTAGGTTTGAATCTATCATTTGACAGAATTGACCGGAGGTCCACTCAAAGGGAGGTTCCGACTTGAACAGTTTCATTTACATTGGGGATCTGAGAATTCGAAAGGATCAGAGCATACTGTAAATGGCAAGATGTACCCAGCAGAGGTAAGCGGAAACGAAGAAATAGTATGGGGATACCGAACGGGGAGAAAAGAGGGGAAAAGGGAATTGGTAATCACTTGTACAGTCAACTGCAATATGCTACCGGGGAAATAGGGTAGAGAGGATAATAGAGGTTGCATTGTTATTAAAATATTTGAAATGGCTGTCGCGAGTCGGCGATATACGATGGGTACATTGTAACGTACCTAAGGGGTGAGAGAATAGGTGTATCGCAAGAATCGGTATGGTTAAAACATGCACAGTCAATTGATGGTGCTTCCAATTATTTTTTAAATTATCACGTAAAAGATGGAATTCATTCATGTCGACCTCGGTATGAAAAGTAGACGGAGAAAAGGAGGATTTTTGTTGTAAAGTTGATTCTGGTATAAAAGGAGGGGAAAGACGGGCGCCAGAGTCAACAGGTTACCTCCAGCATACGATAGCCGGTTAAATGTAGAGAGACATGCGAAAAATGCATTAAAAAACTAAATTGGAGAAGGGACATGTTAAAAATAGCGAATCCCCCCCCCCCCCCTCCAAAGAAAAATCCAACGAAAAAATTGAACCTTTTCTTTATTTACAGTTACATCTAGTCCATTGGAATGCAGACAAATATAGCAGTTTTGGAGAGGCAGCGGACAAAAGTGACGGCTTGGCTGTGCTGGGTTACTTTGTTAAGGTAAACATATGAATGCATATGAATGAATCTATCTAATCATTTATAAAAAATTATTCATTTATTGCAGGGTTGATTGATGAAAATTGAATAAATATAAATGCATTAAATCCATAAAATAAAAATAAAAACGATATCGTCGTATTTAAGGAAAACAATTTGTGCTCTTCTAAACGGAGCGATTTCAGTTTCTAACTTTAATAGCATTGTTCCGTTTCAGATTGGGAAGGAACACAAAGGTTTCAAACAGATAACAGACCACTTGAAAGAGATAACAAAAACTGGTTCCCATTCTCCATCGCCGGGAAAATTCGATCCTTCTTGTCTTGTTAAAGGTAATTATCAATTTAAAAATTCATATTTGTACAGAAAATGACGTCTCTAAGCTCGTTGACGGACTAAATTATAAATATCGGCAACATACAATAAAAGATCCAGATAATTTATGTAAATTTTTATGCAATGTTCCAGATGACATTTCGAGGTATTGGACGTATGAAGGTTCATTGACCACGCCTCCTTTGTATGAAAGTGTCACGTGGATCGTTTTTGATGACGTCATGGAAATCTCACAAGAACAGGTGCGTATTTTCAGACAATTATCAATTCTATGGATATTGTTTATATGTTACCAGAATTTCTAACTTCAAGGAATTTTTGCCTCAATTTTTTTGTTACGAATACGCAAGATCGCAAATGCAGCGCGTGCAGCGTGTCCGCTCTGATTATTCATTTAGTCACCTACCTAAACCATTGTTCAAAACTTGGGCACCTTTTCTGCCCAAGTAAATTGATGACGTCATAACAATGGAGAACAATCGAACAGTGCGCGAGAACATTCGTATAGTCTTGGTTAGAAATATTTGCGATCTTCCGTATTGCATGTAAATAGATTTCAAGTTAAAAAAAATATATTATTTTAAAGAAAAACACCGAACAATTCAATAAATACAAGAACTTTAATTAATGGAAACGACAGTAAACTTTTATATTAAGACCGATGTACATGTATTAGTCACAAAAATCATATATATCGTTTCAGCTGAATGGTTTAAGATCTATCAAGAACTGCGAAAACTGCTGTATACAGAATAACTACCGTCCACCGGTACCGATCTGCGACAGATCCGTCAAAGCCTCGTTCTCGGGAGCCTCAAAACTGAAATAATTGTTTCAAATCATTTATTTCAGTTCCTGTCATGTGCAGTTATAGAACAATTTCAAAGGGAGGTGTCCCGTCGTTACGGGAAGGGGGTGGGGGATTCCAGTGAATAATTATGAAGAAAATACACCCAAAATGTCTTAGAACTTGTATGTATAACGACCCCACTCTTCAAACCCGAAAACCTCCCATATTATTCTGCGCATGTTACCTATAGCCTCAATTTTTCGCCCGTCCCACACGTTGTTTCTATTGGTTACCCAAATAATTGTTTCTTCGCGGTATCCCAAATAGAAACAACATGTGGGACGGGCGAAATATTTGAAGCTACTTTAACTAATAGATATATAGGTTTTTAGCCTAACGAGAAAAAGTCAATTCTAAGGGATGCTAGTTCTTCGTTTTTGTTTGACTTCGATTTTGTTTCTTGAGAACATAAGAATTCCATTCTAGACTGGTATATTCATGGTATTTTTTATGGTATATATTCATGGTATATTCATGGCCATAATTTACGAAAGATTTGTAAATGATGGAAATGAAGCATGTTTTTTTTCATTTTCAGCTTTATTGCATACTTAGGGCATTTCTTTGTTATTTTCTGTTTTGCGTCCTCTTGCTGGTAGGTTTAGAGCTCAAAGTCA
This sequence comes from Pinctada fucata, assembly GCA_028142955.1. Taxonomy (NCBI): domain Eukaryota; kingdom Metazoa; phylum Mollusca; class Bivalvia; order Pterioida; family Pteriidae; genus Pinctada; species Pinctada fucata. The sequence continues at coordinate 29,228,173 of AP027113.1, read as the reverse complement.
TAAAACAAAACAAAATTAAAATCATAAAATCTTTGCAAGTTTAATATACTTTGAACAAAAATAATATGGAGAAATTGTTTTAAAATTCTTTATATTACATTTTAAAATACTACATTCATTCTTTTGTTGTCTAAAATCAATGAAACAAGTTTCTGTCAGACGGGGATTTCAAATGATTCTTATAGAACGTCACCTATTATCAAATTGCAACTTTGTTTTATATGCTTGTTTGTTTTTCTCCCTGACTGGCTGATAGGTTTTTCAATTTCAAAAAGACACAAAACAGAATAAAAACAAGAAATGGCCTTATTCTAGGACATACTGCATCACATTTTTTTATTAGCTTTTAGCGGACATCTAACTTATTTTTCCTTTTACCAACTTACAACTTAGGCATATTTCCTTATGCTTCGTTTTACTTGCAATTGACACAATGTCAATTGCATTGGAGAAATGTTAATTTTTAAACATTATTTACATACGTAGTTTTATATTTTACTACAACTTTATGCTTGTTACATTATATGTTAATTATAGATTGAAATAAAATATGAAAAAATTGAATTTTTCCACATTTATCTGTTCCCCTCTGAAGATATCGTTATTTTTGAAAAGTTTTAAACGTCATTATCTGGCGTATGTGCATGAGTGTCATGCGCCCTTGTGAAATCTTGACGGACTGACAGTTCGGTTGACATGCTTTTTAGACGTTCTGACAAACGTTTGAACTGATTGTCAACATTTTTATACGTGCTTTTTTGTCCAGATTGACGCGTTGCACTGTAAATGTACTCGTCTTAACTTTGACTGATTCACAAGATGTTCTCGTGGGAGACCAGGTTCGATTGTAGAGTGGACGCAAAAACATTAAAATTTTCTTGAAAAAGCAGGCCAAAAGCAGTCTATATCCGTATGCTATGTCATTCAATATACAGCGATTAATTTTCAATACAGAGGATTGAAATAATATAAAGCGGCAAGCCAAAACGAAAGTTGAAAGAGAGCCTTGGAAATGATATTCGTTTTGTGGAATGTTATGCAACAGATCCGAAATCCTTCAGCCAACTTGAGCAATTATATCGTGCCTTATTTGTTGACATATCATGTCAATAATAAGGCAAAGAAGAGGCCCAATAAAGTTCTTGAAAATCCGTATAACAGCTAGTTCCATCCATGAGTCTGAAATATGTCAGCGACTCAAAACCATTGAGTTCAAAAGTAAAGTATGTTGACGGACGTCTTGTATAACACGAACTTGTTTGAGTACCAAGAGTGCTAGCTTCTTGTAAGGTTTCTTGCAAAAGACCAACTTGGTTGAGGAATTTGAGTACATGCTTCGTGTGAGATTTTGTGAATTTATGTGTAGCAGTTACAGAGATGTTAAAAATGTGTCAGCCAATCAGAGACCTTGGTGACCATGTTTGTTGACGGAACGATAAGAAAACATTAACTTGTTGGAGGACCTTGACTATGTACATACTTCTTGTACGGTTTCAAATAATTCTGTGAAGTGGTTGCAGAGGAAAAATCGAAAGGCGGCCATCTTTATAGCTAAACCTTTCATTTGGTACTTTTTATTTGACCGTATGACCTTGACCTTGCTAGTAACTTGACCAATAATCGATGGTTGCCTTTGTGATAAAGTGTTCTATAAACAAATCGTGTTTCTTGTAGAATTTAGGGTGTCCCATCCCCAGTCGCCCCCCCCCCCCCCCAAGTCTACACTGGTTGCCCATTGGTCTCGTTGGTTTAACTGTGTGGTCTTTTGTGTTTCATGTTTCTATGGTGTGAGTTGGTGTTCCTTGTCTCTTTCTATGCGTGTCTGCCATGTGTGTTTTGCTGTGGGTGCTGCAACCGAGTGTTGTTGGAGATCCCCTCTTTTCTTCCTTTCTCCAATGTAGTTCGAGTAATTTTGGAAAACTTTAAATAATTTTTTATATATAGATAACAAGTACACGAGACCCAGTGAGAAACATTTTGATTGGCCAGATCTCCAGTACAAAAACTACACTATTCTGTACATTAAATGAATGACAAGACATGGATTTTGTCATCAATAACTTGAGAATGAGAGCAGTGATTAAAGAGCAAGTCAAGTCTAAAATGAGTGATAAGTAATGTCTACAAACCTTAACTTTTACATGTCCCAAATTAGGATTATGTCCTTGTCCCTAATGACAAGATAAATAAATTCATTATTCTATCAAAGATTGCACAAGAATGAGTCAGATCTATTTCTCAGGCAGCCTTAATTATAAAATTATTACAATTCTTCACACCATTTCTTTTTCTTAGAAATACATGAACAACCGAATGCACGTGTTTATGAAATGAAAACAGTTGAATAATGAAAAGTAGTTAATTAATTTTGGAAAAGGCATTTGTGTCCAAGTTTGCAACATATTGGTTAAAAAGAGATTATAAAGGATACTGTATTGTGAGATGTGTCAAAATTTACCCATGTGGTTGCGGAGGAAATAACCCCTGGTAGAAAAGTTGGCGATTCATCATAGAATCCTATCCCTTGACATCAGCATACACCTCTTTCGAAACTGACGCTTAGAAACCATAATGATTGACAACGTTAACCATCAGAATACGTTTTTCAACCGTAACAATGTAAAATTGCTTTATTTGATAACTGTCATTGAAAACATTATTTATTGTCTCTAACTAATTCAGTTACATCATATTCGCTATTTTCGAAAACCAGAGTTACATTTGTACTTCCCCTTTAAGGTGGTATCTGACGTAGACTATTTGTGACGTCATCAAATTCTATGGAAACGGTCCTTAAACCCTGGGAAATGATGGTATAAAATCGACGTTACCATACCATTCTCATGACGTCATAATTGTTTCACGTCAGATACCGTCTCAAATGGGAAATAATTTTGTTTTCCGCAAAGACTCAATAAAGGGCTAGGTACATTGTACCGAAACTGATTTAGACATTTTTTCCGATGATTCAGAGTAAATAAAAATATCAAGTATGGCACATGGTATATGACGCTGATTTGACGACGTCTGTTGGTTTACGTATCTCGTAATTCTCATCATCAACACGTCGGCATTCGCCTTTTTATTGTTTCCCTACAAATATGTACACAACTGGTTGTTCATTTCTATTATAGTATATCATGTTGATGTTTGTACTTTGTTGTTTGTTTTTGGACGCTATTAGTGATGAAGTATGTTTGTCCGAAAAAGTATAATAAAACTAAGTTACACCAACAACTGACTTTAGGATGGGTAATTTATCTACCTTCTCGTCAACAAGGTCAGGGAAACACGAGACTTCGTGACATATACCACGTGCGAATTCAATTTATTTTTGGGCGCTGAAGGAAAGGTGGGGGGGGGATGCTTGAAGTTTAAAGCATTATATGTGTGAATTAATTAAACGATTGTGCAAGTTAGAATTAGGAAAAAACGAATTAAAAATATATTTTACTGCCCTCGATAGGAAAGTGAGGGGACCATAGCCCTCAATGTGTATTTCTTTACATTGGCGAATCTACTGTTCTTTTATCCAAGGGGGTGGATTCCAATCTGGGAGGGGGGGGGGAAGGTATAGACGGGAAAAATCAGCATTTTTGGCAAATTCCAGGGAGCCCTGACACCTTAGTCTCTCTCTAGATCCGCACGTACCTAAAAAAATGATAGTTCCATTTGCAAAATCATCATATTGTAAAAAAGAGAATCCTGACTTTGAAAGTCGGAAATAAACTCAAAATTTGCCAATCATCAATATCTGAATTCTGATTTAAAAAGTAGGAAATACAATCATTTGAATGTATGACGAAGCAACAACTTTGACAGGTTTCGAATTTTTATTCTTACACGTCACTTTATGCATGGGATTTATATTAAATGCATCAATATACGTAACAAATACATATACCAGTCATCTATAGGAGTATTCAATAATATCATTTTAAGAACACATCAACAATCAAAGCACAAGAGAGACACTGCGATTAAGTAAATTATTTCGCATGAACGAGACCAATGTATGATGATTATATTTTGTTAAGTCTCAGAATGAAACAGTTATACATATCATTAAAAAAAATAAAACGTAAATGAATTCTGAATGTTATAACACAGATAGTCAGATGTACGTACGTACGAACGTCCGCACTACATTACATTATTTCATACATCCATGATACACGAACTTTCATACAAATATATACACAAGGAAAAGATTTCCACATTGTACGAACAATTTCATGTATGGTTCAAATGTATTATTACGAAGTTTTTGCTAGCAGATAAATAGATTTCAAGAGCTGACGCCGGCATCTTTACAAAACAAGCTGAAAGAATTAAGAAAGACGATACAACTCGCCGGTTGAGTATTTACTCCATGGCAACATCAGGAAACTTACTAAAAGTCAGAGGTCAAGGTCTCAAAGTTCAAGGTCATGGTGCCAAATGAAATCTCAGGTCACGAGGAATCTACTTGTGACATATCAAAGCCCTATCCATTGTGGTTAAAAAATTTAGGCATTGAGTTTGAATATCATGCAGTTTCTTTTTAAGAAGGTCAAGGGTTAAAGCCAAGTCAGCTTAAGGTCAAAGGTCATCGTACCGAATGAAAACACAGGTCATGGAGAATTCAGATATGGATATCAAAGCCCTAATCTGATTCAAAACATACATGTAGCATGGGTTAAAGTTTCTGTAGACGCAGACGAGAGAGAAAGAGAAAGAGAGGAACGAAAAAATAGCTCTCCGGCGAGCTATAAAATGAATGAAAGTATTACAAAAATATATTAAGGTATTCCATTTGCAGTATTATAACACTATGACACATCTTATCGAGACAAGTGTACGTAACACAGAAGGTGACTATGACTACACATATGAAAATCAAAAAGAAGCGCGAATGCACCTCTGACTCAAAGGTTTAACGTCTCTGAAATTGTCACATATGCACTTCCCTTCTGGATTTCTTAAGCTCCGTAAAGCATCCATCTGAAAAATAAATTTCTATAATTGATAGACTGAGTCATAAATTAAACAAAACCAAAATTCTTAATCTATATATATATTCTTTTCAATCTCATTTGAAAATTTAAAGCCAAATTAGAGTAAAATTCATATTGATTAAAAGCTGAAAGGAACGTGAAGTCCTATAAAAAAACAAGGTAATTTTTGAAAATGTCTTTATCAATAATTACTTGATTTTGAGATATAACAAAAGGTTCACAGAGGACTATTCATGTGACAGACTCGTTATACTCCGGCGTGGTCAGGGACCCTGGATACATACCTGATTTTGAGATACTTATAACAAAAGGTTCACAGAGGACTATTCATGTGACAGACTCGTTATACTCCGACGTGGTCAGGGACCCTGGATACATACCTGATTTTGAGATATAACAAAAGGTTCACAGAGGACTATCCAGGTTACAGACTCGTTATACTACGGTGTGGTCAGGAACCCTGGATACGTACCTGATTCTGAGATATAACATAAGGATCACGGAAGACTATTCCTGTGGCAGACTCGTTATATTCGGGCGTGACCAGGGACCCTGGATATGTACCTCATTCTGAGATATAACAAAAGTCTCACGGAAGACTATCCAGGTGACAGACTCGTTATACTCAGGCGTGGCCATGGACCCTGGATACGTACCTTATTCTAAGATATGACAAAAGGTTCACAGAAGACTATCCAGGCGACAAGCTTGTTATACTCAGGCGTGGCCATGGACCCTGGAGATGTACCTGATTCTGAGATATAACAAAAGGTTAACGGAAGACTATCCAGGCGACAAGCTTGTTATACTCAGGCGTGGCCATGGATCCTGGATACATACCTGATTCTGAGATATAACAAAAGTTTCACAAAAGACTATCCAGGTGACAGACTCGTTATACTCGGGCGTGTTCAGGGACCCTGGATACATACCTGATTCTGAGATATAACAAAAGGTTCACAGAAGACTATCCAGGTGACAGACTCGTTATACTCAGGCATGGTCAGGGACCCTGGATACGTACCTGATTCTGAGATATAACAAAAGGTTCACAGAAGTCTATCCAGGTGACAGACTCGTTATACTCGGGCGTGGTCAGGGACCTTGAATACATACCTGATTCTGAGATATAACAAAAGGTTCACAGAAGACTATCCAGGTGACAGACTCGTTATACTCGGGCGTGGTCAGGGACCCTGGATACATACCTGATTCTGAGATATAACAAAAGATTCACAGAAGACTATCCAGGTGACAGACTCGTTATACTCGGGCGTGGTCAGGGATCCAGGGTACGTCCAGTACTTTGATATGTCATCTGGTCAAATTAAAAAAAAAATAGAAAGTGCGATTTGTGGTTGGTTAGGCTAATATGCATGAGATGACTCATTATTGCAACATTTACTTCATTTTATTTCTATATTTCCATCTTTATTGATCTTAGAAATGATATATATCTTCACGACACGAGAACAGCACAAAATACAAGAAGCAGACTTTCATTCCAAAGCTTGACCATGACATTCGGCTTTGACCTCTGACCTTAAGTTCCTCGCCTTGCCATGGCGATCGTTTGTGATAACTTTGATGAGATTCAGTTTCTGGATTTGCTGCGGCATTGACCTTGAAAACCCTTTTTTTTTCTCACTTGGAAAAGTTAAGACTAATTCTATATTTTCACAATGGTATAGGGACGGACGCCCCGGTAAGTTAGTATGAAATCAAATGATATTATAATAAACTTACAGGAAAGAAGTGTTTGAGGATCAAATTGACTGGGAACAGTACATTTTGAGCCAGAGGTGACTACTTTGTCCATATTGTCTACAACAAGCTTCATCCCGGGATTTTCTCTTCCGATCTGAAATTAAACAAGTATTAAGTAGACAACATTTTACCTATTCTAATATGACTTGAAATGTTCTCCCTATATGTACCATAGAACTCACCTGGTGTAAAATCTCCAACAAACTTCCAGTGCGCTAAGCTCCGCCCATTCACGTGCTATATTAGAATAGAAATAACAACTAGCTAGCCGTGATTCACTGTCCAGTAATTCCACTCGTCAGATGAACCAATCAAATTTGATTGATTCATGCGACTCGTGGAATTACTGGACAATAAACCACGGCTAGCTAGTTGTTATTTCTTAAATGAACAGTGGGAAAGATTTTGGTTATATATAACAGCTGTGCGCCGAGGAAGACATCTAGGTCCATCAATAGGTGGCAGGGTTGAGCAAACCTAATCCAGATTACCACATTTACAACATTGGCATTTATATATATAGTGTGACTTTACTTGACTGCACGGTACCATGTTTATGTTTGGGTGTGTTTGTTCGTTAGTCAATTTGGCAGGGCTGTTTTGTGCCTCGTTGTCCCCCTGTTGCCAACTGAAGTTGTTTTGTCCAATGTACTTTATTATTGCATAACTGCAGGTCTCTCTCATTCAGGCATTGCCATGTTTATGTTCAGGTGTGTTTCCTTTGAGTGTTTGTTAGTACATTGGTGTGGATGTTGTGTGTCTCATTGGTCCCTTCAAAACTGAAGTTGTTTTGTCCACTTGAGCTCTACGTCGCGGATCTCCAAGCGCATCCTCCTATTTTTTAAAAGGAGTATTATAGTGGCGTATGTCATTGCGGGTTGTTGGCGCCGAGCTCCCGTGGTTTTGTCTAATGTCCTTAACAGGAGTATTAAAGTGGCGTATGTTATTGAGGGTTGTTGGCGCCGAGCTCCCGTGGTTTTGTCTAATGTCCTTAACAGGAGTATTAAAGTGGCGTATGTCATTGAGGGTTGTTGGCGCCGAGCTCCCGTGGTTTTGTCTAATGTCCTTAATTTCGCTACAGTATAATTTTTCGCGAAAAGACCATTGCAACAGTACGAGTCGGGATGATTTTGGCGAAATCAGGAGTATTCCCTTTAGTCTTTTATACTGATTGTAATTTTCAGGCGGGGGTTATTTTCGCGATATTTACCCTGAGCGAAAATTTCCACCTTTACAATATTTAAAAGTTGTATCACAATGTTTTTACCTTGACCACGGCGCCTAGCACGGCCAGACCATCGGGCTGAGTCAGGGCCTCCTGGAAACTCCCATACTTGTCCGTGTTCCAGTGAACCAAGTGTATCTTAAAGAAAATAAATACGTTTCATGTTAAAATACCGGTAATATTTAAAACCAAGGGGCATTTCTTACGATAAAATTTAAATTTCCAAAATTTGTTACGATACTAATTTACTTTGCAGATTTTCAAGAAGGATCTGTTTGCGATCGCATAAGGTCGTCTCAAGAAGATTTTGTCTCAATTTCATTCTACTAGAAATTATGTCTTCAGGAAATCTTTTGAAGTTTCTACAAGAATAAGAAGGGGCTTCGCTGACGCTCCGCCCACTTCTTATTCAAGTAGAAACTTCAAATTACCTTCAAACTATACATATAGTCAAATCGATTTTCTAAAAACCTTTGAAGTGGTCTTTTCTTGAACTTCCTTGAAATATCTGTCTTTTTTGTTTCCGTGAAATTGTCTCTTAGACACATGTATCAATAAGATTTTTTACCAGATTTTCATGAAAAGTTGTCGATAGGTCTACATGTATCTATAATGTCGTCATTTTTTAGGATGACGTACATCGTGCCATAATTACAGTGGCGGATCCAGCGTCCCCTTTGCCTTTGCCTGGAGGGGGGGGGGGGTGATTTTCAAGTTTTTACTGAAAATGGACCAACATTTTGTTGTTGTTGAAAATTTGGGTCTGTACAGGGTGTTGCCGTTTTCATATGTAACGTGTCCGCACCCCCTGGATCCGCCACAGAATTATATTTACATGAATGAAATATATGACAATTTTAAATTAACAAGCATTTCTGGTTTCAATAACAAATTAAACAAATTTTGAATACTTCAACGAAAGGGAAATAAACAATCCTGTAAAATGAACATCGATGGATTATTGATGTAAATTGTTTATGATACTAGCATAAAAACCTATCATAAAGTCATTTGAAAGTTTCTGACATGTTTAAAAGCTGTCATTCACTTGTCATTTCTAAGTGCAGTTTCAAATAACAAAATGCATAAACTATCATTTATAAATGTGACATCTGATCAAAAATGTATCAGCCCACTCCTTTTGTATTAAAAACATACAGTGTCCCTTCCCTTTCCATTGGGTCCAATTGACTCGAACCAACAAGCGTTGAATCGCCAAAACCTTCTGGATTTCTTGTTTGTATTGCTTTTTCTTTCTTTTTTTTTTCTTTGTTTGTTTGTTTGTTTGTTTTTTTTTTTTAGTATCCTTATATGGCGGCATAAGGGGAGGAGGGCGGGGTTCGAAGAAAAAAGCTTATCTCTCCGCCCGCAATTTTACTCTAAAAAGTTTTAATTTTATTTTCTTGAACGTCTTTTTATAAAACTCAAGATTCCGTCTTTCCATCAATGAATCATGCCCCCAACTAAAATGCCATTTTAAGACTTTCAGTTATGCATTTTTACTGCATTTCTATTCAATATGTCACAATATCCCATCTACGTGTCTCTCCAGCGTAAACTTGGCCATCAACAGTGTGCTCCGACCCCCGGTCGTTACTACAGCCCCAGTGGAGATGTTTACTCCCCACCCCACCCTCCCTTTGTAAAGTGATATTTACCTCTCCAGTGTTAACCTGGCCATCAACAGTGTGCTCCGAACCCCGGTCGTTACTATACAGCCTCAGTGGAGATGTTTAACTCCCCACCCCACCCTCCCTTTGTGAAGTGATATTTACCTCTCCAGCGTAAACCTGGCCATCAACAGTGTGCTCCGACCCCCGGTCGTTACTACAGCCCCAGTGAAGATGAAACTGGATCAGACGGTATCTGTCCTGCAGAGGTCCACCAGTAATAACTAGAGGCATAAAAATATTTGCTCAATAAATCTACTTTAATCGGCCATTCTTCCAATTCAGTCTTAATTATTTTCTGAACCTACAGATACACAAAAAGTAAAATTTTAATGAATATTGAGTTCGAAAAGTGTGATGTTTTAAAACATATTCTAAGAAAAATACATGACCATATTCTCTCTTTTAAATGCTTGACCACAGGCCGAAAGATCGCCTTCTAGCAATTATTCGTATGTGTCTCTAAGGCATGGTCCATTTGATATTCTGGGGGGGGGGGGGGGGGGGGTTGTCGGAGCAAGATAATTTTTTTCGCCCCGGGCCGGCGGGGCAAAATTATTTTTTTCTTGCAAAATTGGAGCAAGGTAATTTTTTTAACAAAGTGATGTGCATATTAAGAATGTTTGTATTTTATCAATAGAAATTATTTATGTTTTTACTCAAAACTCTAAAAACTCTAACTATTAATATATTACTTAATTTTTATGTAAGTATTCAATTCCCATCTAAACGCAGCAGACAAATAAAAGATTTTTACAATAAAATTCTCAATAAACAAAATTTATATAAGGTACATGTATATAAGAGGGTCTGAGAGGAAGGTCTTCCAGACAAGTTTTTAAATGTAGAATTGTAAATTGGTGAATAACCGAAGTTTTCCTTCCAAGCTAAATTATAAGAACTCTATGGGGTCCGATACATGCATTATTCATGTATTACATGTAATAGTAACACATAAATATTGATAATATATTTAAGCTTTTAAGGAAGCCCTTTCTTCATCCACACACATGTATACTTTTGAAATTTTTTGATATAAATTGAAAACTGCGGCGAGCGAAGCGAGCCAGAAAATTTTCAAGAATTTTAGCGAAATCTTATGGTAGTTCATCAAATTCAGATTATTTGTAAGAGCAAGATTATTTTTTTCTGTCACACCATAAGCAAATTTATTTTTTTTTTCATAAAGATTCAGAGCAAATTTATTTTTTTCGAAAAAAAAAAACCCAAGCCCCCCCCCCCCTCCCCGAATATCAAATGGACCGTGCTTAAAAAGATTTTTTAGTAGCGCATACAAATACCCGGGCGACCTTTCCGCCTATGTACTTGACAATTCGGTCTTCTTAGTTATTTCTTTCTTAGCAGACATTATGTCTCTTTTTGGCTAATTACAACCTACATGACCTATTCTTCCCCTCCTTCCTTTCAAAAAGTACGATTGACGAAATCAGTGCATCCATCTTTCCGTCTGATCATTTATGTCAAATCGGAGATTCCTGGCTTATAGTTTTCGGTATGCGTATTGATTTGTCTGTTTGTCCGCAAAAACTTTAACCTTGACCATAACTTTTGAATGGCATGTGATAGGATTTTGATAATGTACATGTCTATTCCTCGTGACAAGACCTTTCCATGAATTCCAAAATTTTTACCTTGGCAATAACTCTTGAATCAGAATGGTGATAGGACTTTGATATTTCACATGTGTTCTCCTTGTAACCCGAACTTTCCATGGATACCAAAATTTTGCCAGAACTTGTGATCTAGACCTTTGAGTTTGACTTACTTCTGAAAAACTTTAACCTTGACCATTACTTTAGAATGGTAAGTGATCATGGTGATAGGGCTTTGATTTTTCACATGTGTACTTCTTGTGACTAGGCCTTTCCATGCATACCAAATTTTGTGACCGTGACCTTGGAGTTTGAGCACTTTTTTACAGTACATCTGTTTTACTAAGAAAGATGCCGATTGGGGCATTTGTGTTTCACAAAGACATGGGTTTTTTGTCTGTTTTGCTTCCTGTCTTAGACCAAACATGGAATGAAGCATTTATTGTCTATATTCAATGAATAGGTTTGGGAATACTCTTGGCATTTACTGCTTTCACTCATATATGTTAATATACAATTGCTGATGAATCAGTGCTGATGTATCACAAGAGGGGGTGTCTATGTCTGCTTGATGAACAGAAATAATTGTTTCGTAATTTTGTTAACTTTGTTATATATTCAGTTATGGATCCAATTCCTCCTGCACCCTAGTTCAATAACATGTAACCTCACTGTGAGACGCGGTACATCAGCAGCATAAAAAATAAAAAAGAGTACCTGGGTCTTTTTGTTTTGTAATTTTGTTAACTTTGTTACATATTCAGTTGTGGATCCAATCCCCCCCCCCCCCCCACTGGTTCGATAACATATAACCTCACTGTGAGACGTGGTACGTCAGTAGCATAAAAAAGAGTGCCTGAGTCTTGTAAGCAGGAATACCCCCTCCCCCCCCCCCAGTTTCTAGAATGTCCAACCACTTCTAAATCCACTATAAATATACAAACTTACATGAATTTTGTTTAATGGGCACCACCACAGTGTATCCGTTATTCTCTATGTCAAGCTCCTTCTCTACCTGATATGAGATCTGTAGAGGATAGTTCTTCAGATCAGTGTCACATGACAGAGATTTACTGGCAATGTCAACAGGAGATTGGTATGACCCCACATGGTTGCTATGGCAACGTGTCACACATATACCTATAAATAAAAATTGTGTCACATTACAAAAATTTACTGATAATGTCAACAGGAGAATGGTATGACCCAAGATGGCTACTATTGCATCGTGTCACACATACACCTATAAACAGAAATAATCATAGATTTTCATTTTTCAGTCACATCCTTTATTACTTTATACATGCAAAGGATTAGATCTAGAGGTTTTTCATGAATTGAATCAAATACTTTTAATTTTTTTCACACAATTTATTTTTTGAGATGCAGTATACTTTATACTGAAGACACATCTATAATGTTTAATGCTCTGAGTTATAGTTATGCCCTGGATCTAGTAATTTTCTCTCAGATTTGCCCAGTTGAGAAAAGGGAGGGACTTTCCAATGGGAGGGGCTTTCCAACAGGAAACCAATCATTTTCGATAAGGGAGCAACCATTTTATTTTTATGGGGGGGGGGCAGGAAGACTTTTGCCAGCCGGAAAATTTTTTTCAGCCATTTTAAGAGCCGGAAAATTTTTTTCGCCGGCCCTTCGGGCCGGATTATTTTTTTGTTGTTGTAATTTTCCAATGTTGAAAATTACCCTAAAGTGTAAATAATTCAGCGTGATTTTTCGGCCATATTAAACATCAAACACACAATGAGTTCATCTCTTGCCAGCAGCTCACTTCATTTTAATTTCTTGAATAGCATATGGTGCCTATAATCTGTTTACTAAAATGATACTCAATGGAGACAGGCAATATGGTGCTAATGACTTTTGAATTTGATTTATTCACTCCAAATTGCGCAAAGTTTGTTCCATTTTTTATACTTTGTTTATGATACACAAAAAAGTGTTTACTGGGCAGTCGGAAAGGTCGGAAGAGAGGGGTGAGGGGCAATTTCATGATCCAGAAAATTTTTTTTCGCCGGCCCTTTGGGCCGGAAAATTTTTTTCCCTAAAATTTCGATCCGGAATTTTTTTTTTGCAAAGTCTTCCTGCCCCCCCCATAAAAATCAAATGGTTGCTCCCTAATAATGATGAATATTGTCAAGTCTTTCATAGGGGGGGGGGGGGGGGTAGTTTTCTTACCCTTTTCTTTCTACAGAGCTATGTCATCTATGTCATTCACTGTGGACTGGAGGTAGTTACTGTCATTTTTTCATGTTGACATAAGTTCATTATCCGGTACATTTCCATGGCATGTGTTCATAATATCACAATCAGACAAAATATATAATTTATGAACATCAAATTACCTTTGTTTAAAGTCACAAGTTTCTGATGCTGAAGACGTGATACAGAGCAAATCAATCCGTCAAAAGTCCTCCTTTGAAACTGAAAGCTCCTCATGCAACGCGAAAAGCACTGAACTCCGCGCGACATGTTGTCCTTTCAGAAAATGAAAGTACATTTGTTTACAAACTTGGATTTAAATTTTCATCTTTGTCAAACCCAAATTTCTTTGACATTCGTGTCCTTTATAGAAATTTCACCTAGATAAACTAATTTTGTCGCAGTTAACACATTTTCATATGAAATAAAGAAATTCTAAGTCAAAAAGCGAAATGAAAAAAGACGGAAACAGGTGCGCGTTTTTATTCGGGTTCGGCGTTTGGAATATATCTGACAAGGAAGGAGCCAACAAACTTTTTTCCTTCCTGGTTGCTGGCCACTATTTCGTTTTGCCTTCTGCAGAAGAAGTTTTGAGATGAATATGTAAATCAGACCGCGTATTCAACAACAATAGAAAGATGACAACCTTTCACGAAGCAATCAAAGAGATTCTCAGTGGTATCTTTATATAATTAAATAACTTTTTTTTTGCAGATTTTACAATTTGAGCAGGAAGTTAATCTAATTGATGATATTGATAATTGAGTATTTCAATGATGCACTTCAGTTAATGATATTTTTATTGACAGTACCCATAAGTACCTCTTGCATGTTTATTGGTTCAAATGAAAGCAGAATTTAACTTTGACTATAGTACTGTACCTTTCATAAAGATGACAGTAAAGAGAAAGCTTCACTATTTTTTGTTTTGTCAAAAGTTTGGTATATAATTACTATTGATTATAATGATTAAGTTCCGGAAATATAAATGGCTTGAGGAGAAAGTAAAGAATTGGATTGTAAAGTACTTCAAATTAATTTGTACTTATTGAAAAGGACGCCCTGTCACGATGTACGCCTATCACAATGTATATACAATGTACATATACAGTGTATCATATTAAGTTGAGGATGTAGACATGGATGTTTCAAAAGCTTTAATTAAGACAGCCATGTTATGAGACTTCTTTTAGATACCTAGTATACATGTTCATTGTGCATGGCTTGTTATAGTAAAATCAGATGTGAGATAATAAATTAAAGATTCAATCCAAATGTTTTTAAAATCCTTCCTGCTTATGCATGTTAGTATGCTAACGTAACATAATTTATTGTCTCTTCACAATAGTTGGAAGACGTGTGTGTCAGAGTGTATTTTAATGACCATGATGACAAAGCCTTAATTTCTTGTAGATGAAGACTTTGAGTTTGACCATTATCATGATTATATAAAGGGATATTTTCATAATAATTTTGTGAAACAAATTATATATAATCCTTGCTTCTGATACAATGTCACATAATAGAATAATAAAAAAAGACCATGATGATTGACTGCGATCACTTACAAATAGTTTAGTTTATATTTTTATTTTGCAGAGGTTGAGAAATTCTTTGTTGAGACAATCAAGAAAGAGAAGTTATCAAAGTCTGCCAGTGACCACAAGCAGTCCATCCTTGATAAAATCTTCAAGATCAGAGAGGAGTACCCCGCCCTATCTAAGGCAGACAAGGAGGAAACCAAATCTAAACCAGGTATGTACCTGTACACAATACTGAAATTATATACACTGACATAGCCAGTGGCAGATCCAACACCCCCTTTGCCGGGGAGGGGGGGGGTCAAGGGACAAATTTTGCCAATTTTTACTGAAAATGGGCCAAAACATGTTTTTATTTTTAAATTTTGGGTCAGTGCTGGGGGAATACCCCCATCCGCACCCCATTCTGCCACTGATAACGATGTCAAAAAGGAGGTGCTATTCAGCCCTGAACCAGTGATTGGGAAGGAAATTTTGAAAGTGCCATTTTCCATTATTTTCTAAAATTTGATTTATTAAGAAAGTACCTAGTACATAGACTTCAATGGGCCATTTTTGCAAATTAATGGGACTATGGCACATGGTCTCCATCTTTTTCCAATGAATCACAATGAACAATGGTCAAGAAGACTTTTCTGTTTTCTATTGATTTTTACATGTATACATTTTGTACATGCTATATGGAGAAAAGACTTTTTTTACCTAAACTTTAGTGATACATGTATTATTCAAAATAAATTTGGTCAAACTTAGAATAGATGGGATCCTGTATAGATTTCAGTCAAGTTTATGAAAGAGTTTTCTCGAAATTTCTACTTAAGAATTTGACTTTTTCAGAGCAGTTTTTTGGTGTTACGCAAGAAGTTAAGTCATTTTATCCTTTACAATGTACCTGAAATCTCTTCTTATAAAATCTTTAGTTTTTATATTTTACTTATACATGTACATTTGTACGTCATAAATCATGTACATAAGGAATTGTTCATTTTGCTTGTACATGTATGTTTGTACGTCATAAATCATGTACATTAGGAATTGTTCGTTTTGCTTGTACATGTACGTTTGTACGTCATAAATCATGTACATAAGGAATTGTTTGTTTTGCTTGTACATGTACGTTTGTACGTCATAAATCATGTACATAAGGAATTGATCGTTTGACTTTTCTATCATTTATATACATATGTATCTTTCTCAATTTCTCTGATGTGATTATATTAGAATCATTCGGTTCAGGAACGTTAAGGCGTCTTCGAAAGAGGCTTTCCTATTTGGGTAAGAAATAAAATAACCGTACCTCCCACTGTAGTCATCGAATGGTATGTCATTGGTTTATTTTGTTCCCGTTTATTTTCCCTTTGAAATCCATGTGGTTAGAATTATTAAAACATGCATGATAACTGACACATTTATTTGGTATATTTTAATTTATTTTTGAAATATAAATATTTAGTAAGATACCTTCGATATTGTTGTTGAGATGCATTGTCCATCATTAGATTTAATTTCTTTAGTTGAACAATTATGATGAGTTGTGGATGATTAGAGACACATTGCATCCATTTTCTGTTCTTTTATCAATTATTATATTTGTAATAGTGAATATTGTAATGTCAATGTGATCCTTAATTGTTCCAAAATTTGTATTACGTAACTCAATCTACTGGTATTGTGCACATTTAATACCAAAACAAATTCCCTGCATACATGTATATACATTTTATATTATACAACTATTGAAGGGAAAACGTTGAAAATGTATTATTTTCGTTATACGCAAAGTATTTGACCGCTTTTCATTGAAAAGAAATCAACTCTGAGCACTCAACTTTTACACTGTTTTCAACTGTTGACGGCTAGTTGACTACAAGTTGACGGCTAGTTGACGGTCAACTTAACTTTTTCAAATGGGTTTACATGTAGGTCTCTAACTAATGATTTGATCTAGTAGTTTGGAAAAAATTAAAACTGTTAGCGTATGAACAAACTTGTGTACTAATAATGCTCATTGCTAGGGCCCCTTTACTAATGTCTTTTTATAACAATAGAATTATTAATGTCTAACTACCCAGTATAAGAAATCAAAGTAAGATTCCTGAAAAAAAGCATACTCATGAAAAGTACGTATCGGATTATTAATAAGGAGCAGATAAAATACAGGTACATGCTACATGTACCTTTCGCATATGTGACCTTCACTTACATGTGGACAATGACCTTGACCCTTCACCTAGTTGCTCCAAAATGATGTCTCCTATTTATTCTAAATACATGTAAGTCAGCCTCTAAGAAATTTATGATGCGATCATGAGTGTCAGAATTAAGACTCTTGATATGAAATTGTAGTATCTTTATAGATTACATTATTGTTGCTAATTCAGTATTTAGCCCTCTTGTAATTTGATTTTTAAAATGTATGTAAAATAATGTAAACATTTGCACTTTCCATTACCAGTAGTATCACACTCACATTTACTAATAGGCTAGTTTGACGGATAATTTACCGTAAACAGTTGATGGTTTAACCACATTAAAACTTATATTTGATTTTTATTATGCAATCAGTAGGATGTGGTACTAGCAGAATATCATATTTCTTAACCTTCAGTTATATCATTTCTTTAAAGTATTAAAAATTAATATGGGAATTATTAACATGGGGCTAAACATACTTTATATGATATTTGAAGCAAAATCTTAGATTGTGTTTTTATGAAGAGCTAGGAAGACTTTTTTGTGGATAAAAATCATAAAAATGCTGAATATTTTTATTATTCCTACAGTATGAACAATACTTCCATGATGGTTCATTTATATGTATGTAAATTATGAATTTATATAGATTTGGACAAGAGTTTTTCCGATGAGTCATCAAGGACCGGAGGGAGTAACTATGATGATAATGATGAGTATGCTGACTCAAGTGAGTAGATTTTTGAGTTTTTTCATTTCTTTGATCTACAGTAAATATTAAATTTCAAAGGTTTCGGTTACTTTCTTGTGATCAGATTTTTTCATAGATTTTTAATGTCAAGTTTTTCTACAGGTTTATGATGTCCCAAAAAAGAAAAAAAAATTGAATTCAAAATTATTCAAATTAAAAAAAAATTCAAAATCTTAAGCTACCAGTATTAACAATAATTCAGAGATAAAAACTGCAATCTCTTTATGAGAGCATACATTTATATGTTTGTTCAGTGATTGAATAAGAATTGTTAATTAAAAAAAAAAATTAATTCTTAATTTCAGTATCATATACATATATTTATATATATATTTATCAATATAATTAACCATTTGCAGACATTCCAGTGATAGCAGCAAGTGATATTAAGTACCCACTTATTGAAGGCTTCCTGGAGAAAAAACAAAAGAGAGGTAACTCTGCAGTGTTGACCTACATGAAAAATGCCTTTCTATGTACTCTATGCAATTGTTTATTTATCATTCTCAATTTGCTCCACTGTTGATTCCAAAAATATTCAGCCTTACATATTTTGAAACTTTACATATTCATAAGTATTGAGTGTTTGGGAATACATGTACCGAAAAATTTCCCATTTGAGACTGTTTTTGACAACAAACCATTATAATATGTCATAAAATTCGATCTTTTCGAAATACAGAGTTACTTCCCATTTGTGCAGGTATCTGACGTCAACGCATTGTGACGTCATCAAATTCTATGGAAACAAGCGTGAAATTCAGGGAAACAGTGTCACATATATGACGTTTTCAAAGGAATTTAATGACGTCACAATGCTTTTACGTCAGATACCTGCACAAATCGAACGTAGGCCTATAAAATCGAAAACACAGAATTGGTATGGTAATATCAATTTTACATTGTTATTAATTTCCCATAGTTTTGGGAAGGTTTCAGTAGAATTTGATGATGTCACAATTATTCTAGGTCAAATTGTGATGAAATATTTCTTCCAGCATAATATTTATTCCTTGGAAATTTTATCATATAATATTTTTTCCCAAGAACTTTTATTATATATCAAAAATTCTGAAAGGAAATTTTATTATGTAATGAATTTTCCATGATCATAATAAAAATTCTCATACCATGGAAAATATATTACATAACAAAATTTCCATCTGGATTTTTTTAATGTTCATAATAAATGTTCTGATACTAGTACCATGGAAAAGGATTTCATATATGTGCATAATAATTGTCATTGGAAAAATATTGTAATGAACTTATTTACAAATAGAATTCAGAGTAAGAAATAATAAATTTTAAAAATCTTGTACTGTACAATGTACTGTATAGCTTGAAAATGTGAAAAGTAATATTTATTCCTGTTAACCATGTTACTGTAATCATTGAAATGTTTGAATTATGAGAGAATATCCGTAAATCAGTCATTCATGTGTTTGAAGCATACACGGAAAAATTATTATACGTGATACACACATATAATATTTCTTCTGTTTTAAAGAGAAAGTAGTCCTTTGGGTAAGTAAAAAAGAGCAAAACATCAACAGTTTTCATAACAACGTCTCCGTCTATATAGATCTATATAGACGGAAACGTTGTTATGAAAACTGTT
Source organism: Pinctada fucata (assembly GCA_028142955.1). Lineage (NCBI taxonomy): Eukaryota > Metazoa > Mollusca > Bivalvia > Pterioida > Pteriidae > Pinctada > Pinctada fucata. The sequence continues at coordinate 29,208,575 of AP027113.1, read as the reverse complement.
GATGTTTTGCAGTTTTCATAACAACGTCTCCGTCTATATAGATCTATATAGACGGAAACGTTGTTATGAAAACTGTTGATGTTTTGCTCTTTTTAGCTCACCTGAGCCATAGGCTCAAGTGAGCTATTGTCATAGTGTTGCGTCCACCGTCCGTCGTCGTAAACTTTTCACATTTTAAACTTCTTCTCCAGAACGGCTGAAGGGATTTTGATGAAACTTGGTAGGTATGAAGTACTCATGGTCCCCTACAAGTGTAGTTGTTTTTCGTCCGGATCTGTCAACAGGTGGCGCCACCACAGCCAAAAGTAGGTCACGGGGGGTACCCTCCTTTGACAAACTTCTTCTTCAGAACCGAAGCATGTATCGACAAACCGAAAGCATCAGGATGATCTAGAGAGATGTCTTAAGAAGTGTTGTTATTTTTGGTTCCACTTCGAAGTCAAATTTTTGACACGTTTTTGACGTCTTTTCGGACTTTGTCAGAAATGCACATTTTTGCACTATTTCTTTAAATAACTCAATAAGTGTATGATTTTACACACTCATTTACTACATATTTTTCATATTTAACTTACTTAATGCTTTGATATGTATTTTATGCTTAAAATTTATTTTTTATGAATTTTTTTCTTATGTAAAAAGGAAGGGGGGGGGGGTTGATTTTCATACATTTTCTGCTTCTTTTCTATAACCACTCTTCAGATTGTCATGACAATTTGTAGGTATGAGGTACTCATGCATGGTACCCTACAAGTGAAAGAATTTTGTCAAGATATCCACTTTTGGATTTTTTAGGAATATTTTTTAAGATTGTACATAGGTATAATGTATGTTTTCCATGCCAAATGGACCCATGGGGAGTAGCTTCAAACCCCGGCGGGACCCCAACAATTTTTTCTTTCCCTTTTTCAGTTTTTTTTTCTCTTTTTATTTTTATATTTATGGCTAGAAATGAAACTGTGAAAGAATTTTGTCAAAATATCAACTTTTAGATTTTTAATGATTTTTTAAATAAGACAAGCTATAGCTAGTTTGGCTTTGTGTACTTATTTTCATACTTCGAATTAACTTGGCCATATACGCTATCAAATATACGCTGAATTTATTTTTAAGATGTTGACTTTTTGTGTCGCCTGCGAAGCACAGCGACACTTAGGGATCACTTTGTCTGTTGTTCGTCTGTTCGTCCATCCGTCCCTCCGTCTGTCTGTCACACTTGGGTGTCACACCCCATAACTTTTGATTGGTAAGTGATAGGGCTTTGATATTTCACATGTGTATTCCTTGTGACAAGACCTTTATACACATATCATAATTTTTGACCTTTTGACCTTGACCTAGATATTTGACCTACTTTTCTAAAAATCTAATATTGGCTATATCTCTTGATTGATTAGTGATAGGGCTTTGATATTTCACATGTGTATTCCTTGTGATTAGACCTTTCTACACATATAATGTTTGACCTTGTGACCTTGATCTGGATATTTGACCTACTTTTCTAAAAATCTAATATTGGCTATATCTCCTGATTGGCAAGTGATAGGGCTTTGATATTTCACATGTGTAATCTTTGTGACAAGACCTTTCTACGCAAACCATATTTTTTGACCTCGTGACCTTGACCTAGATATTTGACCTACTTTTCAAAAAATCTAAGATTGGCTATATCTTTTGATTGGTAAGTGATAGGGCTTTGATATTTCACATGTGTATTTCTTGTGACAAGCCCTTTTTTTCACATACTATATTTTTTAACCTTATGACCTTGACCTAGATATTTGACCTACTTTTTAAAAAAAACCAAGATTGGCTATATCTATTGATTGGCAAGTGATAGGGCTTTGATATTTCTCTTGTGTATTCCTTTTGACAATACCTTTCTACACATACCATAATTTTGACCTCATGACCTTGACCTAGATATTTGACCTACTTTTCAAAAAAATTAAGATTTGCTATATCTTTTGATTGGTAAGTGATAGAGCTTTGATATTTCATATGTGTATTCCTTCTTGTGACAAGGCCTTTCTACACATATCATAACTTTTGACCTCATGACCAAGACCTAGATATTTGACCTACTTTTCAAAAAATCTTAGATTGGCTATTTCTTTTGATTGCTGAGTGATAGGCTTTGATATTTCACATGTGCATTCAATGTGACAAGACCTTTCTTCACATACCATCATTTTTAGCTCACCTCGACGAAGTTGAGTGAGCTTATGCTATAACCCCACGCGTCCGCGTCCGTGTCCGTGTCCGTGTCCGCGTCCGCGTCCGCGTCCGGTTAAGAAGTTTGGGGTAGCTCAGTATCTGACAAAGTACTAACGCTACAGTAACCAAACTGGCACAAGTGATTCATCTTTGGATGCTGAGGTGAACCCATGCATCGTATGCAGCATCTGACCTACATTTTCCGCTTGAGTGACTTGGTTAAGAAGTTTGGGGTAGCTCAGTATCTGACAAAGTACTGATGCTACAGTAACCAAACTGGCACAAGTGATTCATTTTTGGATGCTGAGGTAAACCCATGCATCGGATGCAGCATCTGACCTACATTTTCCGCTTGAGTGACTTGGTTAAGAAGTCTGGGGTAGCTCAGTATCTGACAAAGTACTGATGCTACAGTAACCAAACTTGCACAAGTGATTCATCTTTGGATGCTGAGGTGAACCCATGCATCGGATGCAGTATCTGACAAAGTACTAATGCTACAGTAACCAAACTTGCACAAGTGATTCATCTTTGGTTCCGAGATGGACCCATGCATTGGATGCAGCATCTGACCTACTTTTTCCACTTGAGTGATTTCGCTTTTAAAAGCCAATATTGAGCAGAGTATAAGTGCTACATGTACCAAACTTGCATACTGGATGTATCTTTGATCAAACTTTCATAAAATGACCTTGACCTACTTTTTCCGCTTGAGTGATTTTGCCTTTAAAAGCCAATATTGAGGAAAGTATAAGTGCTAGATGTTCCAAACTTGCATATTAGATGTATCTTTGATCAAACTTTCATAAAATGACCTTGACCTACTTTTCCGCTTGAGTGATTTTGCCTTTAAAAGCCAATATTGAGCAAAGTATAACTGCTACATGTACAAAACTTGCATATTGGATGTATCTTTGATCAAACTTTCATAAAATGACCTTGACCTACTTTTTCTGCTTGAGTGGTTTTGCCTTTAAAAGCCAATATACATGTACTAAGAAATATGTTTGAATTGAATTTTGCTGTCACGAGGTGAACTTCGTAATCTGTGATTACCTATGTTTTACCTCGTGCACTTGCCCTATATATTTGACCTACTTTTCAACAAATCTATGATTTGCTATATCTTTTGAGTGGTAAGTGATAGGGCTTTGATATTTCACATTTGTATTCCTTATGAAAAGACCTTTCTAAACATTCCATAATTTTTAACCTAGTGACCTTGCCCTTGATATTTGACCTAATTTCAATAAAAAAATAATCCGCTACGCAGGCGACACAAGCATTCCTTGGATTCCTTTTTTTTCATACATGCATATTTCAGAACAATTTCCCTATTTAATGATTATTTTCTCTGTCTTATTTCTGTATCTATGGTGAACATAGTCGCCATATATCTTGTGTTACAGATTTGATTGGTTCAATACCTCCTTGCCCCTTTAGTAGGGGAAACTACAGGAAATAAAAAGGTGCACACTAAAAATTTTGACTGACTTGAAATGCCTGGAAGTCTGTAAAATTGGTCTTTTTTGATTGCGAATCTTTGGCACGCATAAAAATGTAAAGAAAAAGGGGGGGGGGGTCATGCATGTCCTTTTTTCGCAAATTTCACTTTTTTTACAGGAACTCTGCGTCCTCATCGAAAATGTTCCGAATTTTGCATATTTTCAAACCTATCTGTAGATTGCATAAAAGACAAGATCAAGTTCGAAGTTAAATTTATCACGACTTGATTCAATATGCTAAAAATACATTTCCAAGCACCGCATTTCAGCATATTTACCGAAAATAATTTGTCCAAGTGGCTTCACTGGGTCATGAGGTTTGATACACCGTACACTGCTGCTTGGAAAATAAATTGGCTCAATTTCTGCACAACTCACTTGAATTAATATTGTCCGCTAACAACTTGTCTGTGTTAATTGGATTAACACGATTTTGACTGTACGTTACATGTATTAAGATGAAATCAATACTATTCAAAAGCTCTCATTCATAGATTTCTGTATAATTTAATATGAATAAAGGCAAAACCGAAAAGTCTTTGTTTTTTATGCTTCCGGAATCAAAGATACGGGGGCATATAGTTTTTGGCCTGTCCGTCTGTCTGTTTGTCCGAAAAACTTTACATTGGGCATAACTTTTGATAGGAAGGTGATAGAGCTTTCATATTTCACATGTGTATTCCTTGTGACAATACCTTTCCATTGATACCAAAATTTTTGACCTCGTGACCTTGACCTTGACCTTTGACCTACTTTTCATAAACTTTAACATTGGGCATAACTTTTGAATGGTTAGTGATAGGGCTTTCATATTGTATATGTGTATTCTTTGTGACAAGATCTTTCCATTGATACCAACATTACTCTGACCCTGACCTCTCACATACCTAACAGAAAATGGTGTTTATACCAACAAAGATGCCACCGCGGGGCATTCGTGTTTCACAAACACAGGCTTTATTATTTTCTGGCATACTAGCTATTAATAATGAAAGGTTTGGTGTTCAATTTTAAATAAACTTAATTTATGAAATCATTTCATTGTTTTATTCTGTTTCTGTTGCACATTAATGTGGAATTTTACAAAATGATTTTATTTTTGATGTTGCATAATCGAACTATACTAGCTGGGCATATGACTTTGGATCGCATAATCCATCTTTTCAAATCAGTAAAAAAGTTGTTGTTTTGAAATGTGACTATTTTCTCTTGTTTGTACTTTTAAAGGTTGTCTGAAAAAAAAACTTGTCTGCATCTGGCAAAAATCTTGTTAGAAAGGTTGTGGGCTAAAATCCTGGTACTGGCACTATCAGTATTCAATGTCAGTATGTCAATTAGAGCGTGCATGGGTATCAGGTGAGCGTTGTGCCCCCTAGGGCTCTTGTTCACTTACCCAAAGGACTGTGGAAAAACTATTATGAACAAGGAAAAAATATTCTATAATAAAAAGTCCTGGGAATTTTCATTATAATAATAAATCTTCCAGAAGGAAGAAATATTATGCGGAAGAAAAGTTCTTTCACAAAATACCGTCTCAAACAGGACTTAACTCGTTTTAGAAGATACTGAATTGTCAAATAATAATTAATTACAGTTATGCATTATTCAAATGTTGTGAAGCTGAACTGTTTGGTTTATTAATTATATATGGTATTAATGTTTATTTCCATTTTATTATCATTATCGGGATATTATTGCACCCACATGTATGACTGCAGAATATTTTCAAAAGATGCAAATTAAATTAATCTTTTAATTCCTTGATACAAAATTAATTAATATTTATCAAAACAGGAACTTTTTGACCTTTGACAAATTATTCTGCTTGTCAATACAGGAACATTGTTTGGTGCTCCAAGACTTCAGAAGCGATGGTGTGCTATAAAAGCCAGTACGATGTACTACTACGAGAGTCAGAAAGAGAAGAAACAGCACGGTGCTTTCTACCTGAACGGTTACAGCTTTGAACTGGCACCAGATGTGGTAGACAAAAAGGACGCATCCAAAAAAGACTTGAGTTTCCAGCTAGTTTCTGTAGGCAAAAGGACTTACCAGGTTTGTTTGTTATTTTACGAACATGCACACTATTTTTTGAAATTCTGTCTCAAATGTTGATTAAGGCTCATTAGGGCCTTGATTTGTCCCTCTGTTTAATAAGTATTCATGACCTAACAACACCATAACAATTATGTTGGAAAATCTGTTTGTAATTGAATTGGTTAATTGAATTGGTTCATGTATCTCTCTCTTCTCATTCTTTGCTCATATTTTTAGTTTTGAATAGTAACAGTTTATACTGTAAGGTTTCTGTCTCTGATGAAATAGCTGAAATAACTTTTCTTGGGTACTAAAGTTTTGACCTTGTGACCCTGACCTACATTGTACATATTTAATCCACTAACATAAAGGTTTTGGCTAAAATATGATAACTCGTCCAGCTAATCACAAACCTTTCTTATTTAAGTATTCTCTGTTTTCATACTTAAGTTGACCTTGACATTATTTATAAATCTAGTTTGTAGCACTGAACAAGGATGACCTTGACAAATGGAAGGAGGCCATACAGAAGGCAGCTTGTGTAGAAGTCGGAGGAGAGGATGAAGCAGGTGAATGCTTATACTGTCAAATCTTGTTTATTTGATCAATTTTGTACAAATCACTTCAAATTTATTTCAGCCAATCAGCCTCTATAATCATCATATAAAGATCTGTACTTACATGTACCAGTACTTGTAATAAGACTTTTTATTCTGTGACTCTTTGTCAAAAAGTCTGTGTTCTAGAATACATGTGTTTATAAAATAGTTTTTGAGAACTTAGTGATACATTTAAGTAAGATTTTGAATAATTGTAACTAAGGAAAGCAAAAATGGTCTTGCGTTAGTGAAGGGAAATCATAACAACTCATGTAAATATTTACTGTTAATATACATGTAGTTGAAGTTTGGAAGACATAATACATGCAAAAAAAGGGAAAGAAGGAAAATGAGAAAATATCACAGTAAAGACCGTTTTGTTATTGATTTGATAATTTAACTTTCATTGATTATTTGCTTTGTTAATCTGACATTTGCAATTCTTCAGATGACGTATATGAGCCTGTGGAGGAAGACACTACCGAGGTTCCAGAGCCGATAGAGGAGGATATTTATGAGGCGTGTGGAGATGAGGTGGATCCAGGTGGGGAGGTCTATGATGATGCCACGTCAGCCCCGGCCAATCAAGTTGAAGACGAGCCTGATGAAGTATACGATGACTGCGCTAATACAAATACGACAAATACATCAAATTCAACATCAAAATCTCTACCTCCACCCCCTATCCCACCGGCAAAAAGCTTGCCCCCTACCCCACCAGCAAAGGGAGGGCCCCCTACACCTCCAGCGAAAGGAGTGCCAGGAAGGAGAGCTGTACCTCCTCCACCCACCCAAGGACTTCCTGACCTTCCTGACCTCCCTTCTGCTCCCCCACCCATTCTTCCAGGTAGACATCTGCCAGATTTACCGCTACCTCCTGTTCCAGGGAAAAAGGAGGAGAAAAAGCCGATTATACACCCAGACCAAGACTACGAAAATAAATATTACGGAAAGTATGACTGTCAGGCCGATGAAGGGCATGAGTTGTCGTTTAAGAAAGGTGACATGATCCTGATTATTAGTAAACGTTTTGACGATAAGGATTGGTGGGTAGGGAAGTTACAAGATCAGTACGGACTTGTACCGAAAAATTATTTGATGCCGGCATTTGAAGCAAAAACTCCAGCGTGATTACTTCGCAAAGGACGTAATTCCTTAACAAAATTATGTATTTCTTTACAAGGTATAAGATTATTTTACTTAATTTTTTCATGTGCAATATGAAGTAAATTATGGAGGAAGAATACCTCAAATAATTTACTTAACAGTTTAAAATTGTTACCATGATTAAATGTAGACATGTTTTAAAGTTGAATTCCACTTCAGTCTTCAATTACTAGAAAACTCAAGTTTTGCCTCCAGAATTATATTTTTTAGGGTCTCTGCTTCTGAAATTGGTAATTTTTTACCCTCTTCAGATTTTTTTGTTTTTCTTGAAATGGATCATATTTCTATCATACAACTGGGCTATTGAATTTAGAATTTTTAAAAAATTTTCTAGCATTAATTTGAATCTGTTGGACCATTACATACAAAATTGAATCAAAACAATTTTGGCATTTCATTTTTTTTTATTTGCTTAATATGCTATAAATAAGAGATCATTGTAGAAATTGAAGTATGTCAAAATAGTTTTTGAACTATGTCACAAATAGTTTTATATCAAGTACTGAATTTTAAAGTATATTGAAAGTGAACAACAGAATTCTATCATATATACATGTATATACATGTACATGCAATTCAAATCTGCAGTTTTTTAAGCAATACCCTTTTACATTTTATGTAGTCTGAATTTGAAATTCAGTTCCGAGGGCAAACGATGGATTGCACATATACCAGTGACATATTAATTTGATTGTTATAAGAAGTTTTGTGCGGAATTGTGTTTTGTTTAATCCATTCAAAATGCTTTGTAGTAAGCACCCCCTTTGCCGTGGGGTCAAGGGGCGAAATTTGCCAAATTTAACTGAACAAAGTTGGCTAAAATATACCTGTTTTTGGAACATTTTGGGTAAGTGCTGGGGAGGCAGATGCCCCCTCTGCACCCTCCTGAATCTGCCACTGAATAATCAAAAGATGTCAATGGTGCATACACAATATAATGTTTGTACCCTCCCCCCTCCTGGATCTGAGCCTCAAATTCAGTATTCCAGATTATGTGAAAGTGTCTTTTAGTTTTGTTTAAAACTTATTGAAAATTAACCCGCGTAGCTTGGATCAATTTTCTATGTTGTGATTTCTTAGTATGTTACTTCAAGATAGGCATGTTTTTTTATTGTCTGGTGCAACAACTAACTTATATTTTCAATGTAAATATTATGAGATTTCGGGTGAAGAAAAAAAGTTGTAGCAAAATTGACTCTTGATGATGTGTTGTACAACTTTCCTACATATGAAGTCTGCTGAATGAAATTGCAGCATATGCAAAGGTTTGCTTTACATTTCGTAGCTTAACATGCTTAAGTATGTCATGTATCTTAAATGTACATTGAGGTTGTTTGAAGAAGAGTGTAATTTTTGCAGCAACTATAGATTAATAGACTACATACAGCTACGTCTTTTTTTTTTTTTTTACAAAAAATTATACAAGTTTTGAGGGAAAGTACATACCTTTGCTATATTCTAGAATTTCTCTGAATTTGTCAACATGTATGTGTATTGTACTTCTTTTCGCAAGATTTATATTTTATTTTAGCAGAGTTGGCACTGTTAAGATTTTCCATATTTAAGACTGCACTAAATGTTACATGTGCAAGATTTTATACAGGAAAATAAGTCAAGTGCCCTGATTCATGACAATGCTAATACATGAATGACACTGTTTTTCCTATGTTTCACATTGACTTAAATACATGTACAGGATTTTACTTTGCTTTGTAAAAACTCTGCTGACTTATAGACGTAAAAAGTTTTCTTATCTAGGATTTCTTTAATATTAAACTTTTCCAATATTGAAGAAAATATGCATAAGAATTATCAGAACAACAGAAGCAGGAAAAAAATGCTTCTTAAAAACCCCAATTCTTCTATACTGTTATGACAAAGTTAATGATACCTTACAATTGCGTTCTGGTTTTTAAAAAAATGTTCTCTTTATGACTTCAAACATAGATTTTCCTCTTTAATACTTCAAACTAGATTTTCCTCTTTATGACTTCAAACTTAGATTTCAACTCACAGAAAAACCTAATGCTCAGTAGTCAAGATAATTTGGTATACATGTAAGTGTCCAAGCAAATATAAGCTACTTTTGTTTTTGTTGATAGTGCTTATTTTTACAAGTTTTGTTTTATTTTATCTCTCATTATTAGAGGCATTTTTCCGTGGTAATCAATAAAAAATACAATAGACTCTATTCTTTGTCTTGATTTTGTATTTCATATGGAAATGATCTCCATGAAGGGCACTGATTTGATCATCTGTATAAGGCTCTGAATGCATTCAGAGCCTTGTTTTCTGTGGCGAGATTGGAAAATTCACTATCAGACCTGTAGCTTATTCATGTCCAATTCACATTTACACAATCTTCCCATTATTTTATTGTTCTTGCTCAAAGAAAGCGCTAACCAATGAAATAACGCAACTTGGAAGTTTTGTGGAAGGGTGAATTACATCATTTTACCACCATGGCTTTTAACGAGGCTGTGTCTAATTCGAAAATGATGAACTTCTACCCAAGGTATTTTGACTAAATTCGGATCATATAATTGCAGTATTATAAAATTCATTTTATGGGAAAGAAAATAGAAGTTGACCGTTCAGTATTATGTAGGGGTCATCTCAAAGATAATGGCATCTTACATTGAGACCTTATGGTGTTTTACTGCAAAATAACGATTTTTCTCAAATTTTTAATATTTCTGCGCAAGAGATTTTAATTAAATTCATGTTATTTATTTGTTGCACTTCAAATATCATTTTAAGAAAAAGAAACTGAAATTTCACCGTCATCAAATTTTTCTAATTGTACCCAGCCTCGTTAATGTAACCTGCACATATTAAAGTAAACCATAAGAATCCATTTTATTATGTATAAAAAATTGACTTGTAACAATATATCGATAGTATTGATCGTAAAGATCATATCGCGATACAGACACGTAGAAAGAGTAAATGTCTGCTTCAAAACAACGTTTAATGACTTTTCACTCTTCATAGATCATCGTAGAGATGAAATAAACCAAATCCCTGGAGAGAAGCATCAATTCTTTATTCTTAAAGGTCATTCTTTCATCTTTAAAAGATAATTTGAGTAAAGATCCAAAACACGTTACATTAGCATAAAAATTTATACAAGTTTACTGTTATAACGAAATAAATAGACATTTTTCATCGTGACGAACTTCGCACCTCGAACTTCGTACTTCGCACTTCGAACATTGAAGAAAAAGTGGCGTAGCTGTCGTTCGCGTATAAACTCATAAGCAGAGTCATCTGCATTTTGATAAGTATGCTCAATGGAATGATATATTGGACTTCCTGTACAACTGGCGCGCTCTTTTCGGCAACGAACTTATGAAACTAAAGTACGAAGTTCGAAGTGCGAAGTTCGTCACGGTGAAAAAAGTCTAATATTATGGAGTAAAAAGTATACTGATACTATCGTATCACAACCCCGTATCGTGATACTGTATCGTATAGTAGGGTACCTTGCAATACTCAAGCCTAATAAAAATACATACATCATTTTTGATAATCAAAGATGAAGATGATGGAATAAGTCTATAGGTCTAGTCTTCCAGTTACAAGCAGAATATAGTTGTAAGAAACAAGTATAATTATGTAATCTGTTCACCCAAAATAGCATTTCAACCTGGGTTTTAAAAATAGGATAATGCACGCCGCGTAATCAATTTTTTAAAAACCAGACAAATACACACCCCATTGTATTTATGGTAGAAGCGCTCCATTTCGATGCGAAAGAAAACTAGGAAATGTCACGTAGGAGAGCAGACAATACTATAGGGGGAGGTTCTCTCCCTCTAAAAAGGGGACGCTACAACCTCAGGTCTCGCCGAAATCGTCCTTATTATGGATATGGGTAAGGGTACTTTTTATTTTCTTTGTTTCTTGCGTTTATTGGTTTTTTTTTTTTTTGCTTATTCAGCGGCGTAGCTATACCATGCATGCTTAGATGCTAAAGAAACTACATTTCTTAAGCAATGCTCTGAAGCAATGTCCACAGGGATCTATCCTGTTTTCCACGTTGCATGAAGGTATCTGGGGGATGCATCGAGACCAAATGATCCCTTGCAACATGAAATACACAAAACAAAGCAAAAAAAAAAAAAAAAAAAAAAAAAAAAAAAGACAAAAAAACATCGAAATAAACGCCTGTACTTCTTTTGTACAGTAATATAGTATAATACAACTTTAGAACTATGTAATGTGTTCAAAGTACACGAGTACGAGTTTTGTACATTTTAAAAAACCTGCCCGACTTGAGTGCGTAGTAATATCCACTTACACTGTGGAGCTGGGGGATATATGGCCTTGGAAATAAATAGTGCATGAATAAGCAATTCGGTTAATTATTTGAAGAAAAGGAGTGAATGGGCTGTAATACGAATTCTGGAATATTGTTGAATTGACGTCGAAATTTGTACGAAAATTCAGCTAAAATGAAAAGAATATATTAATAATTTTTTGAATGTTGAATTTTATGTAAAAAAAAAAAACAGTGCGTTTTTTTTTAAATAATTGATTATTGATAAATTTCAATTTTTTTTAAAAATACGTCTGGCTAAAAGGCACACCAGAATCAAACTTTTTTAGAAAAACTAGAGTAGTTTAATGAGTATTAATTGGATTAAGTCTATACTATAGAGTACAAAAATGAATCATGTACTCATTATTTTTCTATGACTTTGCAAACTTAATATCTAATCTAAATTTTAAATTCGATAACGACACTAATTGCTGCAAACGTAGGGGATGGTCGTCCAGATCTATGTCGGCACCACAGGGATTTATTACGCTTTCCAGTTGCTTAATTTTCTAAGGATTATCTAATACCCATAAGATAGTTAATAGAGCAACCGGGAAGCGTGATAAATCCCTGTGGTCGACACTTAACTATTGCCCATTCACGGCCATTAGTTTCGTTGGTTTATGTGTTGTCTTTTGTGGTTGGTGTTTTGGTGTCGTGTTTGGTGTTCCTTTCGCATCTCTTGTTGTGTTTGTCTACTCTTTATTTTTGCGTAGGGATATTTCAGTAATTTACTGAGGGTGCTTTAACCGAGTCTTGTTGGAGACCCCCTCCTTTCTAACAATTTCTTTTCAAATCACTTGGACGTCTTTTTTCGTAGCCTTGTTTTACTTGTGAGGTTTGATAAACTATTCTCTATTCAAATTAAATATATAGACCTCTCGTAGATGAGGAGTGTACTTTAATATTGCTCCCTGATTTTCTGTATTTGCAGTCTCAACATTTCCAACCCAGTCGTTAATGATGAAGGCCGCAAACAGAATACCGACACAGAAGACTTCCTGGCGGAAACCGTTGTTCTGAAAGAATCCAAAAAGCGTACGTTCGATCAAATCTAAGACAAAGAATGATATGTTCATTTGGTTTATGAAATAATTCTACGTTGTCTTTGGATGATCGGAGAAGTTTTTGATGCGACACACCGTTCAACAATTGAAGTATTTGTAGAATTATGGCAACGAAAAAACCGCAAACAAACAAAACAAACAAACAAAAAATGGTACTGTGCTTTCCGTTTCGTTTACTGTCGCACGCTTTACTTTCCAGAAAATAAAACATGTTCCGTCAAATGTTCTAAGTAAATCTCAGCTACTTTGTTTCTGTAAATTTCATGTCCAAGCAAATATTCTTAGTGATACGTATTTTCCTATTGTCTGTTGTTGATGTTATAACCTTTACCAACATATTCTTTACTTTTTTTCCAGCTGGAAAGGCCTTAAACTTGATCAAAATTGCGGTGTTAGGAAAGAGTGTCCAAGAGCACCATACATATGATTACAAACACCCGGATATTATACTCAGGAGAGGACAACCTTTTACTATAGAAATCGAGTTTGACCGAGTCATCAGCAAAAAGGATATAGCTACTTTGGAATTTGCCTATGGTAAGAGTTTACCTAAAGTTTGTTGTTATTGTTTGTCTATGTAAGTACATGTATAATTGTATATATACCAGTAAATGAATAAAAAGCCACTTCAAACACTTAGTCGCGGGGAAACTGTCTTACCAGCTCCACACAACAACAACAACAAAAAGAAGAACAAATTTTGTACACATGATACCCAAACAAAGATTTCTTCAAAATTATCATCACGCCCAAACCTTCTCAGTCTAGATTCATTAAACTTTGAACAGGTCTTCGTCGATTTGTATATGGCAATTATTACTTATTAGAACCAGTGTACCTTCTCCAAATGTATGAATGAATGATCGATTTTGCACCTCGACTGAAAAAAAAACAATAAGAGAGAAATTTTCGGAGAGTTAGCTGCACGCTTTTTTCATTTCAAATGTTTTTGAAATGTAAAATAATTAAGATTTTAAAATGTTGAGATGTTAAAATTCCAATTAATTACAGGCAGAACTCCTTTAGAGAGCAAAGGAACTAACAATCGTCTCGATCTTGATCTACAAAATAAGAAGAAAACAACCAACGTTAACGGTTGGGAAGTAGAGATATTGGATCTGGACGAGACTAAAGTACGGTGCGCAGTGTCGACCACGGCTGATAGCAGTATCGGAATATACCGACTGTTTACGGACACCAGGATATCCGGAAACTCAAAACCGGAGGCACGAGTGATCAAGGAATACAAGAATCGGAAGTTAATACTTCTCTTTAATGCTTGGGAACAAAGTTAGTTTCATGAACGTTGGCATTGGGGTTGTTTTTAAACATGTTTAAATGACATTGGGGAGGGACATGGAGGATGTTGCTTTTGTTTTTGTTTTGTTTTTTTGTTTGTAACCTTTTTGTCGAGGACCTCATAGTGCGTCTTCTGGAGACAAGTGTGGAGCCAGTCCGTACTTTCCCATTTTGCTCTCTTTAAAACAAAAAAGTTGATGGGGCTGAGCTCTTTTGATCAGAAAAAGTCAGGAAGAGTATAAGACTCTTTCGTGGTCTTCTATGAAAGATACATCGGTTCCACCCGAGGGGTCTCAAATCATGTAAAACCCGAGGCTTGCCTTGAGACCCCGAGGGTGGAAACGATGTATCTTTCATAGAAGAACATGAAAGAGTATTTTTCTCTCATATCTAAAGGTCAAAACAAAACTGAAAGAAAAGGGACGAAATTTGAAAAAAATGTCAAGTTGATCTAATCTAAAAAATTTTTTGCGATATTCGAATTCAGCGCCCCCGAAAATGGTTTATTCTATAAGAATAAACTACGAATATTAGGCTTTTCAAAATAAAACGCAAGAGTACTTTGAAAAACGATCTTAAAATCGAAGTTTTATGGCGACGTCGCCGCTAGCTTGTTTGTTTTGCGGGCTGAAACCATGACGTCACAATAGCGTAAACAATCGAAACAATAGCGTCACGTGATGTGTGATACAGCTGTCACATGATATGTGATACAGAAGTAACTCACGTAGCTGTATCTCATGGGCCTACTCTGTAACACATACGCGGGTATGAGAGAAAAGTGATGTAATTCTGATTCTAACCAAGATTGTGGTTATCCTTCACCTTCAAGTGAATGGCACGAGACATGTCTAAAACATGTCTAACACCTTATACTAACATCTATATGTATAAAGTCGTTAAACTCCGTAGTGCGGTTTCGCAATTTAATTAAAGTGCGATTGAACACCGACCAACTGTTAGGACAAGAATCAATGGCGTGCCATGCATGTGAAAACTTCAGAATCAGACATTTTCTGACGCTAAGCAATATTGCACGTGGTGGTGGGGAGAGGGGATATATTCATAACATTGCGTTCAAAATGTAATAGAAAACTAGTACACTCAAGTGTTTATCATTTTAAAATTTCAGTACATGTATGTTTACGAACGTCATTTTCATTGGCTGAAAGTTAACGTCATACCTGCTACGCGTATGATGCAGTTTTCCCCATTTTTTTCTTGTGTGTGTGTGTTTATACCTCGATCTACAAAAAAAAAGTTCAACAAGGTTTCCTTAAATCATATATATAAATCTATCTTCATCTTATTAAACGTATAGTGTAATTCAATTTTGATACTATTGTACATTTATTACAGACGATACTGTGTATATGGAGGGAGAAGACAAGAGGCAAGAATATGTAAAAAACGACACAGGGCTAATATGGGACGGAAATGCATGGAAACATGAAGGTTTTGCTTGGAATTTCGGACAGGTATACTAATGTAATTGTAAGGGAGCAACATAAATCGATTCCGACTCTCAAGATTTGAAGAAATGTAAAGAATACAATATTCTACAAATAAGTTTCAAAATAAGTTGAATACCCTAATCTGAGATTCAGGTTGGCCTGTCCGTTCATCCGTCTGTTTGTCTATTGTTTATCCGGTGCAGGTAAAGCGAGAAAGTTTGAATCTACATATCACATGTTTATAAATTCCTTGACACCATACAATGTACGTTTTGTTAAATTCTTGATCTCGGGGTTTGACCTTCTTTTGGAAAATTTCATCATTTGGGCATAACTTTTGAATGATAAGTGACATGGCCAAATCATATTTCACATGTGAATTCCTATTTTTTGCTGTTGATAAAAAATCTTGACCTTGGAGTTTGACCTACTTTTGAAACAAAGAACCATTTATTTTGGCATAACTTTAAAATTTTGGGTGATAGGGCTTTCATATTTCACACGTGTATTTCTTGTCATATGACCTTTCTGTTAAAGCCAAAACTACATGTATTTTCCTTCCTTATCCGTTACCATTCAGATCATCTCTTGCTGGTACAAATAAAGGGCGAGGGGATCCGAATGTCCCTTAGCCGCATATTTGATATTTCAGTCAAATGTAGTTGTTTCTCTTAGCATGCTTTCAGACGCTTCATGCAGTGTCCCAAAAAATCTTGCTCGTTCGTTTTACTCATGATTTATTTATTACAGTTTGAGAGCCCAGTTCTGGATGTGACCCTATCACTGCTAGAGAAGGCGGATACAACAAATGTTGCTATGTCCAGCCCCGTTCAAGTTACACGCCTATTGTCGGCACTGGTTAGTTTAATATTCGGATTAGTGGACATTTTTCAAGTTGACGTACTTCGGACTTCGAACTTCGGACTTTAAGGGTCATAAAAAAGAAATCAGATACGATTTAAAAAAAAATCCGAACACACAATAGATGAAAGTATACCGGAAAGCTTTACATATGTACTTCACACATGAAAACAAATTCTTCACACAAAGTATGCTAAGCTCATTGGAATAGAATCAACATTTTGCTTTTGTGACACAGTCCATTCGAAGTGCGGAGTCCGAAGTGCGAAGTCCGCGAACATGGGACTGGTACATGTAAATACTCGCCAGTGCATTTTTGGATGCAAGCGAGGAAAAAAGTTTTTTCTTTGGTAATTAAGTTAAAAAACTCATGTCATTAAAGTTACATATGGTTTCATATATTAACGTGAAAATACCGTATAACCAGAAATTTTCGCGAGATACTAATTTTCGCTATATTCGTGCTTGAAAATTTGACAGGAGTTTTAGGTTACAGGTATTTTTGAGAATGTATGATACAAACAGTGATGTTTTAAAGTATGTATAATTGGCATTCATTGCAAAAATGATGCCATACACAAATGTATCTATGGGATGGACATACTCTGAGCTAAATAGCGACTGTCTAAGACGATAAAATGGCATAAATTTTGCATTTGCAAGTAGCTGGAAGGTTCTTTCTGTAAAGTAAGTCTAAGCATTCAAAATTTGTTGTGAGCAATCTGCGAGTATGGAACTACCTTAAGTATCCTTAAGTAAATCGGATGCTTTTTTAAAATGGTGCTGAATTTGTACATGATACAGGCAAATAGTTCTGACGAAGACGGTGTTTTGGAAGGTAGATGGGAAGATAAATGGCCAAAGAATTGCACGTTGCCATGGGAATGGGTTAGTAGTGTCGATATCCTGAAGGAATTTGACAAAACTAAAAAAACTGTACAATTCGGACAATGCTGGGTATTCTCCGGAATTCTAACTTCAAGTACGTATTTTTACGATTTTCATCGTTTTAGCCTAATATTTTCAGTTTTTCTTTATTGATAACTTTTTGGGAATAATTTAAGGTTTAGGGTGTAATAAATATATGCGTTTAAATTATAATCCCCTCGCAATTCTGTCGTGTGTCCGTATATGTTTGTGTGAGTGAGGGTGAGAGTGTTTGTTTTTGAATACTTGGGAACAGCATTGTAGACGAAGTAATCATGAAAGATACCTAAAAAAGTTCCACGTTGGGGAATAGGGTGAACCATAATGTTTTCAAGGTCAAGTGCCAAGGTCAAGTCATTAGGGACTGATGATGAAAAGCGTTATGAACAGGACACACGGCAAAGCAATCTTTTTAGAATATGAGTCAATTCCTGATTTAAAGAAACAAAAAGCCTTCCACATTGAGGAAGGATATTAAATATATTTTTATTTTCAAGGTCAAAGGTCAGGATCACCATGGACTTACTTTTAAATTATGGATTTTCTGTTAAATCTTAAAACGGGGGACCTTAAGTCTTCGAATGTGATAGTTTGAAATAAGGTTTACATCAAAGAAGTCAAAGACACTCATAAAAAAAATCAAAGTTCTGGTACTGTAAACGTGTTTTTTCGCTGGGGAAAAATTTCGCGATTATAACATCAAGACATTACACAGGGGGGGGGGGGGGGGGGTTATTCGCGATGAAAACGTCTTTCCCATTGAAAGAATGTAGCAGGGATATTTTCGCGTGGGGGACTTAAACGTAGTCCCTTGGTTAGCGAAAAACTGAAAAATTACCCCACGCGAAAATTTACACATTTATAGCATCAAAATCATTTTGTCTATATTTCCAGTGTGTAGAGCCCTGGGGATTCCTACACGATCTGTTACAAACTTTGAATCAGCGCACGATTACGACCAAAGCATGACAATAGATACTCATATTGACGATGATGGTGACCCTATGGAAAAACTAGATGACAAAGTATGGTATGGAAAAGTAACTTATCACCTTATTTGCATATGATAATACTAATTAGATAAATAAAGATATGAGAAAAAATTATCTTATTCGTCTTGAATATGTACTGAAATACGTTTACATTTAGTAATTTATTAAAATATTTCATAAATTATACATATATTTGTTTACTGTAGACGTGATTATTTTCGCTTGGGTTGAAAATACGCTGGAAGGAATATTCGCGATGTAAACGTCTCTGCCTTTGTAAGAATGTAATAGGGTTTTTGTAAGAATGTAATAAGATTATTTGTAAGAATATAATAGGGTTATTTGTAAGAATGTAATAGGGTTATTTGTAAGAATGTAATAGGGTTGTTTGTAAGTAATAGGGTTATTTGTAAGAATAGGGTTATTTGTAAGAATGTAATAGGCTTATTTGTGAGAATGTAATAGGGTTATTTGTAAGAATGTAATAGGGTTATTTGTAAGAATGTAATAGGGTTATTTGTAAGAATGAAATAGGCTTATTTGTAAGAATTTAATAGGGTTATTTGTAAGAATGTAATAGGCTTATTTGTAAAAATGTAATAGGGTTATTTGTAAGAATGTAATAGGGTTATTTGTAAGAATGTAATAGGGTTATTTGTAAGAATGTAATAGGCTTATTTGTAAGAATGTAATAGGGTTATTTGTAAGAATGTAATAGGATTATTTGTAAGAATGTAATAGGGTTATTTGTAAGAATGTAATAGGGTTATTTGTAAGAATGTAATAGGGTTATTTGTAAGTATGTAATAGGATTATTTGTAAGAATGTAATAGGGTTATTTGTAAGAATGTAAAAGGATTATTTGTAAGAATGTAATAGGGTTATTTGTAAGTATGTAATAGGATGATTTGTAAGTATGTAATAGGATTATTTGTAAGAATGTAATAGGGTTATTTGTAAGAATGTAATAGGGTTGTTTGTAAGAATGTAATAGGGTTATTTGTAAGAATATAATAGGGTTATTTGTAAGAATGTAAGAGGGTTGTTTGTAAGTATGTAATAGGGTTATTTGTAAGAATATAATAGGGTTGTTTGTAAGAATGTAATAGGGTTATTTGTAAGAATGTTATAGGGTTGTTTGTAAGAATGTAATAGGGTTATTTGTTAGAATGTAATAGGGTTATTTGTAAGGTTGTAATAGGGTTGTTTGTAAGTATGTAATAGGATTATTTGTAAGAATGTAATAGGGTTATTTGTAAGAATGTAATAGGGTTGTTTGTAAGTATGTAATAGGGTTATTTGTAAGAATGTACGTAAAAGGGTTGTTTGTAAGAATGTAATAGGGTTATTTGTAAGAATGTAATAGGGTTGTTTGTAAGTAATAGGATTATTTGTAAGAATGTAATAGGGTCATTTGTAAGAATGTAATAGTGTTATTTGTAAGAATGAAATAGGGTTATTTGTAAGAATGTAATAGAGTTATTTGTAAGAATGTAATAGGGTTGTTTGTAATAATGTAATTGGGTTGTTTGTAAGAATGTAATAGGGTTATTTGTAGGAATGTAATAGGGTCATTTGTAAGAATGTAATAGTGTTCCCAGCAGGCATTTCAACGTTGAATCAACGTTGATTCAACGTCGATCTTCAACGTTGAAACAACGTTGAATTTTGGTTGAAAATGAAAGTTGAGTCAACGTTGAAATTTTCAACGTTGAAGTTTCAACGTTGAAACAACGTTGATATGACGTTGATCAACGTCATTTAAACGTTGTTTCAACGTTGAAATAACGTCGAGCAACGTCTATTCAACGTTGAAGTTTGGTTGAATTTTCGTTGAAATCTACAGGTGATGATGCTAAGCACTGATCGTTAAGTATGTTTTATTTATTGAAAATCAAAGAATACAAAAGACAGCTGCATGTTGACCGGGTCAAGACAACGTCCCCTTCCATCAACCTGACATCTTTGTTGCTTTTTTTTTTTTTGTTGCTGCTCAGCCTAGGACTTGAAATGGAATCTACAAATTAGACAAAAGAATCAAAGGAAACAAAATTTTATTAAAAACTGTTTTCCCGACGGGTTTCGTTCTCTCCAATTTTATTATCATCTAATCTGACTTTTGATGGAAAAGGAAACTTGTATTTGAATAACTTTAACTTGTGGAATATAGTTATGAAACGTTAAAATCCAGTTACAACTCCCCCCCCCCCCCCCTTTGATGGGTTGAAAAACGTATATGACTTTTCTCGAGTTTCAGATTTAAAAAATATTAAAAAATGAGGCTTATTAGGAAGTGAAAGGGATGGGGAGGGGCACGTCTCACCCTTGAGTTTAAATAAGTGCCTTGTTTACCCTTATATATCAATTATATTTAAAATGCAAGCAGGATACCGAGTTCCTAAACCCCATACGACATTCCTTATTTCGATATCTAGACGGGGATTTGTCCGAGTGGGGAAGGGGGGGGCTGGTCAGGACCCTCCGGTAAATTGCTAAAAAGGATGTCTTTTCCTTTTTTTTAATGAGTAATAACCGCTATTCAAAAATATCCCGGTGATGACTTATTTATTATCAAATTCGGCAAAGATCTTTGTAACATTGTGCAATATTATGGTACGCTTCGCAGTCGTCCACATTTGTTTTACATGTAAGATGTAAATTAATTAAGTTCATCGGCCAGTTACACATTTTTAAGTGATCGAGAATAAAAAAATTAATTAGATGCATAACATGCAGACAATAAGTATGATACGAAATAAAGATATAAGTTTGAATTATGGAGATTAAATCGATCGAATACATGATCGTTGAAAATACCGAACGAGAGAAAGAGAGAGAAAAAAAATTGTCGGATTCTAAAGATTGATAGCAAACACGTTCACTTGAAGATTTCAGTCCATCGCATCTTTAAAATTAAAACCATATCAAAATAGATTTATCAAACTTTATCCCTTTTCTGAGTAAATATAAGAAAATTATATTCAAAATACTAATCTACTTACAGCGAGTGCCGTCCTCTCCGCTCTACTTTATTTGAAATTCTAATAGGAGCGGTCAATTTGACCTGCTGGCATCTGTTTCTCATGCACGCCCGTCCAGAATTGCATAACAAGATTGCGAGATAGTGACCGCGCTGTCAGTGATCACACAAAGATAACAAACTCTTAACAGCGTAATTAAGATCCCGGTCAGACATATATTTCAGTTAGAATGCATATGTTCTGATTTTATAATGATATATATTTTTATATAATGCAATAATTAGTAAATTTTAAATCGAAATTACAGAGATTTTTTTTTTTTTAATTTTAACATTCAAATACAGTACAGATAAATTAAATCAGCATATAATAGATTGTGAAGAGGCAGGTTCTTCAAAATGATTGAAAGGGGAGGGGGGTCACATTCCCACTGGGTTTTTTTCCTGATCGTATTATTTGATTTATTTTTTTAAAAATGATTTTAGACTATCATTAGTTTTATTTCCCTCCTCGATAGAAAATGCACACGGCATGTTTCGGGGATTCGTTGTTCTTGTTTTAATTTAAATCTAGTATTTTTTATTGTAATTTTTCAATTTATGTCATTGACGAACGAAAGGTTTTGTCTTCAACATCGAATATTGGTCGAAGACGCAACGTTGTTTCAACGTTGAAATAAGGTTAGATTTTCAACGTTGAAGATTAATCAGAAACACAACGTTGTTTCAACGTTGAAATTAGGTCATGTCTTCGACGTCGAAATCCTCAACGTTGTTTCAACGTTGAAATCATGTCATTTCCTCGACGTCGAAATCTTCAACGTTGTTTCAACGTTGAAATCACGTCATTTCCTCGACGTCGAAACCTTCAACGTTGATTCAACGTTGAATTTTGGTTGTTCGACGTCGTCGACCTAGATCAACCAAATTTCAACGTTGAATCAACGTTGAATGTCTGCTGGGTTATTTGTAAGAATGAAATAGGGTTATTTATAAGAATGAAATAGGGTTATTTGTAAGAATGTAATAGGGATATTTGTAACAATGAAATAGGGTTATTTGTAAGAATGTAATAGGAAAATTTTCGCGAAATCCGTTGATTCATGAAATACGCCAAAATACTCATCACGCGAAGTTTTCCACGTTTACAGAATTCAATTCTTTATATTTATTTATTTATTCATTTATTTCCACTTATTTATTCATTTATCCATATTTCATAATTTCATTTCATTTAATTCACTTTTTGTGGTGGGGGATTTACGTTAAGATTAGAGAGAGTATGTTTTTCTGTAACTTATATTACATGTAACTTAATAAGTCCTAGAGTTCTAAAACATTTTCAAGATTATGATAATGTACACTCGTCTATCAAATGTTCTCTTCTGTTCCAGGAATTTTCACGTATGGAATGAATGTTGGTTTAAACGGAACGATCTACCAGAGGGAAATGACGGATGGCAGTTAGTTGACGCGACGCCCCAGGAAGCAAGCGAGAGTAAATAGAGAATTTGTATTGTTTTTTTTCCATGGGCACTTGTTTAGTGATCAGGTGGTGGGGGGTGGTGGTCACTTAACAAGTGCCCGTGAGTGGTTCAAGAACACACGGGCCAAAATGTGTTCCTGTATTTTCCTCTTATAAAAATGGAAAATACGGTGACGCATTTGGTCCATGTGCTGTTAATATGATTAAATAAATATTGATTTTCTGTTTTTAACATTAACATAATGAAATAATTGCGAAATATGAACAAATAGAGAGACAAAGGACTAGGATTTTTTTCTATTCATTTTGTAAATTGATTTTATTGTGACAACCAATCACGGATATCCGATAGAACAGAAGTTTTCAGAATGTATTATTACCAACGTTTCGATTAGAATATATATAGCAGATATAGATTTGAAAGTGGAAATTTGAGAAAAGCGGAATTGAAATCAGGGCTCAGCACCATAAAACTACTTAAGACAAAAATTCCGTCTTAAATCTAAGAATTTTCTCAAATCAACAAATTCTCAGAAAAAAGTACACCATAAAATACTTGAGACGACTTTTTTGTCTCAAAATTCTCAGAATTCTCGAAATTCTTAAGTACAGTTCAAACTAGACTTAAGTCTGATTTTTATTTAAGAATTCCAACATGGCCGCCATAGCAACAGAAAAATACGAAGAAACGGAAGATAAAATATACCTTTCACGTAAACAACCATCACTTGTGTGTTTATCTGCGACGTTTTGACCATATGACGTCATATCGCGCTATGACGTAATATTTTATCTTTCTTCTAAAGTGAGTCAAATCTTAACGTGAAAGGGTCTCTATCCATCCAAGAGAGCCCTCCAATATTAATAAGATATGCTTGTCGTATCCAACAGTAAATTATTTGATAGGTATCGCTTCCGTGGTGTCAGTTGATCGCCATTCGGCCTAGTTTCATTTTTGAAGGGTCAGTTTCCCACTTTTTCAAAACCAATTGGTCATTTTACTTCAATGATTGGCGAGCGAAGCGAACCGCAAAATTATAAGGTGAACACAGATTTTTCGGTTTGAATATATAATTAAAGAGAATATATGAGGTAACTAGTTAGGCACGGTCCATTTGATATTAAGAATTTCTGAAAGTTTACATTCTGAGAATCTCATTCGTATGATATCAAAATTTTAAGGGAATCTGACGCATACATTC
This sequence comes from Pinctada fucata, assembly GCA_028142955.1. Lineage (NCBI taxonomy): Eukaryota > Metazoa > Mollusca > Bivalvia > Pterioida > Pteriidae > Pinctada > Pinctada fucata. Next base: position 29,184,458 of record AP027113.1, on the reverse strand, counting down.
GCAGTAAAAGCCGTTTGAAAGCGCATCTCCAATTCATTCCACTAGCGCCACCTACAATGTATTGCGATTTCACAATAGATGTATATGGAGATCTAATTTCACAAATTCGACAATATTATGGTCGTTACTGCATATTTTCAAATAAAATTTTTTATGGCTCCTTTTTTTATCAATCTAGACCCTTCGAAATAAATTTTAGGTTTTCAATAAAGCAAATTTTCAGGGACACTATCTTTAAGTTAATAAGTACGCAAGATCACAACTACAGCGCGTACAAGATGTCCGTTCTGATTTGCATTTAGTCACCAACACCTAAACATGATTGTAATAAAAAAACCTGGGCAACTTTTCTGCCCAATTAAAACAATAAAGAACAATCAAAAAGTGAGTAAAAACATTCGTATACTCTTGGTTTAGAAGTTTTTGCTACCTTCCGTTTTGTGATCTGAAACGTTTTACGAGAAATAACGTCACATCATAAAAGGCGGGAAAAAACATGCATGACGTCGCGTAACAAGTGCGTCTTGAAGATGACGTCGTCATTAGCAACTGCCGTCTCAGCTGAGAAAATTCTTAACTTTGGAGAATATTCTTAAATTTGATCGTGGTGTAAAACTTTCTTAGACTTGAGGCAAATTCTCAGCTGAGAATTTTCTCAAGTCTAAGACAAAATTCTGTCTGAGAATTTTTCGATATTTATGGTGCTAAGCCCAGGGCTTAGCACCATAAAACTACTTAAGACAAAAATTCCGTCTTAAATCTAAGAATTTTCTCAAATCAACAAATTCTCAGAAAAAAGTACACCATAAAATACTTGAGACGACTTTTTTGTCTCAAAATTCTCAGAATTCTCGAAATTCTTAAGTACAGTTCAAACTAGACTTAAGTCTGATTTTTATTTAAGAATTCCAACATGGCCATCATAGCAACAGAAAAATACGTAGAAACGGAAGATAAAATATACCTTTCTCGTAAACAACCATCACTTGTGTGTTTATCTGCGACGTTTTGACAATATGACGTCATACCGCGCTACATGACGTAATATTTTATCTTTCTGCTAAAGTGAGTCAAATCTTAACGTGAAAGGGTCTCTAAAAGGTCTTTAAAAGGGCTCTTCATCCACGAGAGCGCTCCAGTATTAATAAGATATGCTTGCCGTATCCAACAGTAAATTATTTGATAGGTATCGCTTCCCTGGTTAGGGGCGTAGCTAGAGCTTTTTGAAGTGCACGCCAAATACATCAAACATGAAGCCAAAGGCTTCATTTGAGGCGCGTAGCGCCGAGAGGGGGAGGGTGCGGGAGGGGGTCACACCTCCTGCAGATGGGGGTTCGGGGGAACCTCCCCCGAGAAAATTTTCAAAATTTCAACCCAAATCCTTGCTTTGTAGATGAAATCTTCACAAACTTGAGACTATTTTTTTTCATATGAAATTACTCTCAATATTAAGGAACTGCAAAAATTGAAGTGTATAGGTCCACGTAAGAATCAGGCATGGGTGATACATTATTTTTTTTTTTTTTACAAAACGTTTTATTTCTGTTTGAGACATATATATGTGGTTCAAGTCAACATAATATTATATTAATTCATTTCTCAAGGTAGCGATGGTGAAGTGTGATATTCACCTCATTTATAAAGGATTATGAAGGGAAATTGGCGGGAAATTTTCTCTGTACAATTCAACCAAATATGGTGCCCTAATAACTTTTTTCACCATTAAATATGTAGAAAATTCGTTCGGGAAGGGTTAATCTGAGCGCATTTCGAAAGAGTAAAGTTTTGCAAAAAACGTGAAGGTATTTCATCTGCCTGATTCCTACACGGATATGTACTTAAGTTGTGACTTGAATCCATCTTTCAAGGTGAAAATCGTCTCATTGATAGACGTGGAAGAAGTTTAGTTAAATTAAGTCAGATGCAAACACTGAACACGTCACTTCAAAACTTATCATTGTGAATTTTTAGAAAAAAATATGGAGGTAAGCAGTTGGTGACATTTTTCATTTAATAACGCCTCGGAATAGAAAATGCTATAAAAATTTGATGCCGCTTACTTCTGACGAAAAAGTTGTCTGATTTCATATGGGCGCTATTCTTTTTAATTATTTTGTCATCTTTGATTCATATTTACTTGAAGTACAACTGATGATGATTCATTTCAGACACATGAATGTCAAAAAGACTTACCAAAAGGAATTGGTATTTTTGCTAAAAATATGCAATTTTAAAGAAGATGGCGATATTTTTAAGTGTAAAATGTAAAAGTATGGGAGACAATCTAGTGTGCATAGAAAAGCTCTCTCTCTCTCCCTGAAAAATCCATGCATATTTTTTTCTAATTCCGCGATGTGCACGCGTGACGTGCTGGCGTATAGGCAGCTACGCCCCTGCTGGTGTCAGCTGATCGCCATTCGGCCTAGTTTCATTTTTATACGCCCGTCATTTGACGGGTCGTATTATGGTATGGCGAAGTCCGTCCGTCTGTCCGTCTGTCTGTCCGTCCGCCTATGGAACGCAATAACTTGAATATGCGTCAACGGATTTTCACGAAATTCATACATTATGATAAGACTGTGGAGAGGAAGCCGCCTTTCGATTTTCAGGTTCATCCGATTTGTCGTTACAGAGTTATGGGACTTAGATTTTTGAAATACAGTGAAAATATACTAAAATAGTTAAAAATTATTTAAAAATCTATTTCTGGTCGAAATGTTTTGAAATTTTGTATACTTGAAGTAAAAAGGATGTTCTTTGTCATATATAACGGGTTTTTAATTTTTTTTTTGTCGCATAACCGATATATTGTGTGTAATGGGAAGGGGGGGTTATACATGTATGCACATACATGTTAAGCTAAGGGCAAAATATAGGCGCATGGAACGCAATAACTTGAATATGCGTCAACAGATTTTCATGGTATTTGTACATTGTGATCAGACTTTGAAGAGGAAGCCGCCCTTCGATTTTCAGGTTCATCAAATTTGTCATTATGGAGTTAAGGGACTTAGATATTTTGGTGTTGTGAAAAAAATCCAAACGGGCGTATCTTGCTGCGTGAGCGTAGGCTTTATTGTAAATTTTCTGTAGTAGAAATCGCATAGACGGATCCTTATTCATGCATATACATGTATGTATTGTCAGTTATCTCTATTAGTTAAATCTTTTAATGTACTTGATTAATGTTTCACTAAATTATATTATTTATCATGAACTCAAAGCATATAGCCTATCTAACGAGCGACGCAAAAGTTAGAATCGTAGCAAAATTACCGGCCCCCGGGATCAGGTGGAGCTACTTCAATCAAGCAAATCGGATGATTAAAATAAGCCCTGGCCCGGTGAGGTCAGTTTTGCACAATACATGTATCTTTATCTAAAATGAAAAACAATACATGTAGTTAGAATAATGGTGAGCCAAATATTTTTACACAGTTATGATGTCAAACATTGCACAATATACATGTACATGTACGTATGATTGAATTTTTTTTACGTTTGTGCCATCTTTTTCAGATCAAATACATGAATTTTTGAAAAGGGGTCATTTACCCACTTTTTCAAAACCAATTGGTCATTTTACTTCAATGATTGGCGAGCTAAGCGAACCGCAAAATTATAAGGTGAACATAGATTTTTCGGTTTGAATTTATTGTTTAAGAGAATATGTGAGGTAAATAGTTAGGCACGGTCCATTTGATATTAAGAATATCGGAAAGTTTACATTCTCATTTGTATGATATCAAATTTTATGGGGAATCTGACGCATTCATTCGCAGTAAAAGCCGTTTGCGCAGCTCTAATTCATTCCACTAGCGTGACCTTCAATGTATTGCGATTTCACAAGATTTAATTTCACAAATTCGACAATATTATGGTCGTTACTGCATATTTTCAAATAATTTTTTTATGGCTCCTTTTTTTCTCAATCTAGACCCTTCAAATAAGTTTTAGGTTTTCAATAAAACAAATTTTTAGGGACACTGTATCTTTAAGTTAATAAGTACACAGATCACAACTGCAGCGCGTGCAAGATGTCCGTTCTGATTTGCATTTAGTCACCTACACCTAAACCATTGTAAAAAAAAAAACTTGGGAAACTTTTCTGTCCAATTAAAACAATAAAGAACAATCAAAAATTGAGTAAAAACATTCGTATAATCTTGGTTTAGAAGTTTTTGCGACCTTCCGTTTTGTGATCTTAAACGTTTTAACGAGAAATAGCGTCACATCATAAAAAGCGGGGAAAAACATGCATGACGTCGCGTAACAAGTGCGTCTTAAAGATGACGTCGTCATTAGCAACTGCCGTCTCAGCTGAGAAAATTCTTAACTTTGGAGAATATTCTTAAATTTGATCGTGGTGTAAAACTTTCTTAGACTTGAGGCAAATTCTCAGCTGAGAATTTTCTTAAGTCTGAGACAAAATTTTGTCTGAGAATTTTTCGATATTTATGGTGCTAAGCCCAGACGAATGTGCAAGACTTAGTCTTGATTGCTATTGATACAAGTATGTTAATGATCATGAATTTAATAAGATTTTTATGACTTGGGAGTAAAAGATTCAAGGACATAAAATACAGTTTTGTTCTGTCTGTCTATCCATTAGTCTGTCTGCAAACACTTTTAAAACATCTACCATAACTTTTGATCTGCAAGTAATAATTGTAAGCCTTTCCACTGATGCTCTTTTGATACCATGCCATGCGTCCCAAGGCATCAGGGTTTCCAGCTCGACCTGGTCGTGGTTTCGACTCCGAAAACAGGACTATATAGACTTCCTTGCTTGCGAATCGTACCGTCTGTAATATGTAGATATTTTTTCTGTACATCAATTCTAAAAGATGCAAAACAACATTCAAAATCTTATTAGAAACATTTGTGAAAAATACTTTTTTTTCAGAAATAATGCGATGTGGACCAGCACCATTGGCCGCCATTAAAGAAGGACGTGTGTATCTGAACTATGACGTAGGTTTCGCCTTTGCTGAAGTGAACGGCGATAAAATAAGATGGAGGGTATGAAAAAAAATCTTTCTCGAATATAAAAAAATTTTTTTTTTTAAAGAAATAACAAAATTTCAGTAAAGAACCTTGTGTTTTGCTTATTATGAAGTTTTGCAAATCATGTGTAATATTGAGAAGTCGCAAATGTGATATAGCCAGTCAGAACCCTTGGGTACCATCTTGTTCGACAGGTCAGAACAAAAAGAATTAGCATATGGCATAGGACATGAGTACTTGTTTCCTGTAGGGATTGTAGGAAATAACATGCAGGAGAGAGAGAGAGAGAGAGAGAGATTCTACAAAATATGTTACACTATAGTATTACATGCCTATTTCCTAAATACATATTATAGAGACAAGAGGATGGTACATTAGAAGTGATTGGTATAGACAAAAACGCAATTGGCAAAAAGATAAGCACAAAGCAAGTGGGGAGTGACGAAAGGGAGGACCTTACACTACAGTACAAATATCCAGAAGGTATTCTCTTGATTGGATGGTTAAGGATAGTAAATATCACATGAAACTATTTAATAACCTCCTTCATCGAAGATTTATAATTTCTATCAAAACAGGTCAACCTCCTCCCTACAAGTTCTTATTATATCCTCTTCCCTTCAACTTATCAACCTCCTCCCTACAACTTTTTAACCTCCTCCCTACACGTTCTTAACCTCCTCCCTACAAGTTCTTAACCTCCTCCCTACTTCTTAACCTCCTCCCTACAGGTTCTTAACATCGTCACTACAAGTTCTTTGCCTCCTCCTAACAAGTTCTTAACCTCTTCCCTACAAGGTATTAACATTCTCTCTACAAATTCTTAACATCCTCCCTACAAATTCTTAACCTCCGCGCTACAAGTTTTTAACCTCCTCCCTATAATTTTTAAACATCCTCCCTACAAGTTCTTAACCTCCTCCCTACAAGATATTAACATTCTCTCTACAAATTCTTAACATCCTCCCTACAAATTCTTAACCTCCGCGCTACAAGTTTTTAACCTCCTCCCTAAAATTTTTAAACATCCTCCCTACAGCTTCTAAACCTCCTCCCTACAAGGTATTAACATTCTCTCTACAAATTCTTAACATCCTCCCTACAAATTCTTAACCTCCGCGCTACAAGTTTTTAACCTCCTCCCTACAATTTTTAAACATCCTCCCTACAGGTTCTTAACCTCCTCCCTACTTCTTAACCTCCTCCCTACAGGTTCTTAACCTCCTCCCTAGAAGTTCTTCGCCTCCTCCTAACAAGTTCTTAACCTCTTCCCTACAGCTTCTAAACATCCTCCCTACAAGTTCTTAACATCCTCTCTACAAGTTCTTTAACCTCTTCCCTACAAGTTTTTAACCTCCTCCCTACAACTTTTTAACCTCCTCCCTACAAGTTCTTTACTTCCTCCCTACAAGTTCTTAACCTCCTCCCTTCAGGTTCCAAAGACGAAAGACGAGTGGTAGAATCTGTCAATCAGTTCAGCGGAAACACCAGGAAAAGGAACATTTACAAAGGGTATGAGACGACACCAGAATTCAAGATAGAAGTTGACACTCCAGAGGACACACTGATAGGAAACGACTTTGAGATTGGAATTAAAGTGAAAAATCTGACCAAAAAGAATGCTAGCACCGAAATAAGGGCCACCGTGATATACAAACTATACACTGGTGTACCCGGTAAACGACTGACAGGCTTTATGTCTGAAGATGACATCAAAGCCAATGGATGTAAGTTACTGTATATACGAGGGTTGTCCAATGAATTCATAGATAAGTTAGATAAGAAAAAACCTGTATTGTAATCATTAAAATATACACTGGTGTACCCGGTAAAAGGCTGAGCCCCCAAAATGTCTGAAGATAACGTAACGGCAAACGGATATAAGCACTTTGCATGTTTACCGTATGTTTAAATACTAGGGTTGTTCAATAAATTCGTAGAGAAGGTAGACAAAACTTTAACTGTCAGCATCCTCATACAATTATACACTGGCGCACCATGGTAAACGACGTCTGAAGATGACATCAAGGCCGGATGTAAGCACTTTACATGTGTACTGTATATTCATATATGAGGAATGTTTAATGAATTCGCAAACAAGTTTCATTTTAAAACAAACTTCCATCGTTATCATCAATGTACAAATTATACACTGTTGTACCCAACAAACAGCTGACTATCTTATTGTATTACACTGACGTCAAGGCCAACGGAGGTAACCACTTTGCATCTCTGCTGCGCATGTATACAAGGGTTGTTCTGTGAATTCGCATACAAGTTTGATAAAACTTGTCATATTCAGATAAGAATATCTTAAGTACATTTAGTTCGAAAAATGCGACTCAGTCATGTAAATATTCCTGAAATTTCTATGCATTTGATACTTATTCATGTATTTTTCGTAACGGGGGAGGGGATGAAAATAATTCTGAAACAAATATATGTGCAGGCTTTCTAAAATTGACAACGTTTTATTCATTTACAGTAAAAGAGGTATCTGTGGCAGTTTCTTTGAAAGACTACAAGCAGTATATAAATCCTGATGGATCTTTCAAAATCTTTGTCACTGCAAGAAATATGGAGACGAGAAAAGTGAAAGTTTACGAGAGAATTTTCTCTCTGCGTAATCCAGACATTCTGATTGAGGTAATAGTCTGTTTACAAAAGTTAACAACTGAGTACAACTTGTTATTTCAATCCGCCATCCATCTGTTTGCTCATTTTTCGCTTCATTTGTGGTCCTGTCTAAACGTAATAAGCGGACTCGGATGTCAATATAACCTACTTCAAAAAAAAAAAAAGAAGATTGTTTGGCATAATTTTCAGCTGACTTATAAAAATATTAACTGCAATCTCCTCGATAATTTGTTTTCAAAGATATCTTGAAGATTATCATGACACTTTTTAAGAGAATGTTTACTTAGTCGTAAATTTGGCTTCCGAGTCCCTGTCCACATGCTAGTACTACTTTTAGACAGGGCAATCTGTATCTTAATGCGCTCATTCCTCCTTTTATTTATTATTTTGTAGACGCCAGACATTATTACCTATGGTAAGGAAAAGCAAATCAAAATAAAGTTCAAGAACACTACACCGCTAACATTGAACAATGCTACAATGATCATCCAAGGATCAGGATTGATGGAACCAATAACCGAAAAATTAAAGTAAGGCTGCGTTTATTAGTTATAGGGTTTGTTCCTGCCATACTCCCTTCTCTAAATAGGAGTGCATTTTTGTGGGTTTGAGGCCCGTTCCCCCGACATATTTACACTGCACAAACTTTGAGCAGGAAGTATTTAATTAATTTACAGGAATAAACAAAATAACGAATTTATCATGCCGAGTACCATTTTGTAACGTTTTCTTTTTTCGTTTTTGACGTTTGAAAAGTAAGTGACCTACTTCACCGTTAAGGAAGGACGCTACGTGACCGTCATACTGCGACGTCATTGGCTAAAATTAGTACGAGGCGTGATAAAATAGGAAATGACTCTTTATTGCGTAAATACTCAATATGAAAGACATACGTGTATGAAAACATCGTATGATTGTACATGAAAACGTATATAAATATGTGTTACGAATTTTGTTATCGTTGATATTATAAGTCAGTTTTGAATGCTTCTTTTCAGGGATCCAATAGAACCTGGTCAGCAGATACTTAAGACGGTAACGATCAAACCGGAACTGGGCCGGTCACGTAGATTATTCATGGTCTCTTTGTCAAACAAAGAAATCGCAATCAGTGGAAGCAAATCAATCAAGATAGCCAGAAAATCAGCGTCAAGGTCCTCTCAGCCTCCAGAACTTGCAAAGGACGACATATGGATGGAGGAAGACATTTTCGGATCCTTCCTCAGAGACTTTAATTGATCAGAACCTTCCTCAGATACTTAAAATGATCAGAACCTTCCACTGAGACTTTAACTGATCAGAACCTTCCTCGGCGACTTTTACTGAATCCTCCTCAGTGACGTTCACTGAATTATCCTCATCGACTTTAACTGAACATTCCTCGGAGAATTTTACTGGAACTCTCTCGGCGACTTTTACTGGACCTTCCTCTGCGACTTTTACTGGAATTCTCTCGGCGACTTTTATTGATGAACATTCCCCATAGAATTTTACTGAAGCTCTCCTCGGTGACTTTTTCCTCAATCTTCCTCGGTGACTTTTAGAGGACTTCCTCAAAGATTTTTGTATAAACCTTCCTCGGCAGCTTTAGTTAGCAGACACGTTAGTCCAATAATATAAGACTTCAACATTGTTTACAATAGGGTCATATATCATACATGAATATAGTACTCAAGGAACACTTGTACGTCGGATTGAACGTTTATGGAATGTAAAATACATTATTTCTGATTTTTTTTTCCTTTTCGGTCGATATTCTTTAGTTTTTTAGACTTAAGAATTTTAATGTGTTAACCGATAGGATATATGTAGTTTTCAGCAGTCGACTTAACAAGAATGCATTGTTATAGTGACTTAATTGCTTTATTTGCTTTTTTACACTTCTTAAGCGCTACTGGAATTTATTTTTGGTGGCTCCGCTGAAAGCATCACTGATGAGAATTCAATATTCGAAATATAACATTTAATTTGTCTAGGAGACCTTCCCCTCAGACCCTCTTATACATGTTATATACATGTACCTTATATAAAATATTGAGAATTGTATTAAAGTCTTTTATCTCTCTGTTTAAAAGTGAATTGAATACTTGCATAAAAATAAACTAATATATTAATATTTAAAGTTTTGAGTAAAACTATAAATAATTTCTAGTGATAAAACACAAACATTCCTTAAACATGCGCATCACTTTGTTAAAAAAATCCTTGCTCCAACTTTGCAAGAAAAAAATAATTTTGCCCCGGTCTGGGGCGAAAAAAATAATCTTGCTCCGACAAAAAACCCAAGCCCCCCCCCCCTCCCCCCTGAATATCAAATGGACCGTGCCTGAGTTTTTTTTTTTTTTTCTTACTAACCGTAGTTATTAAAGAACTCACAATTTTTATGCATTATTTTGTGAAACGAATAAAATAAAACTAAAAAAATATGTATACTATTTTCTTGATTTGTATTTTTTAAAACTACTTAACAAAACGTCACATGTATAAAAGAAGTCGCACACAGTGAATTAACATTTCTAATTTCAAGAAAGGCAAATGATTCGGATTTGAAAACTTAACTGAAAGAAAATAGGAGATCTCATACCAGACTCGGTTACAGTACCCGCAGCAACACACAAAAACGCCTTACGCGAAAACACAGAGTGGATTAGTACAGTAAAAGACGCAAAAGAGCTAAGCATACGACATAGAGAAACATTAAACACAAAAGACTACACATAAACCAATGAGACTAATAATTGGCAGCTGATGCTGACTTAGGACGACCATCTGTCATGCCAGTAGCAAATTGTGTGGTTATCTGGATTACGAGCGCACAACCCTTCCTCTTTTCCGGTTACCAAAAGATCTAGAAGATCGCACAACTGTGGTATAAAATTACCTCCTCACTGTAAGACGACCACACATAGACACATGTGTAAAATGACCTGCATAGTCCAAAATGTTCCATGTACATCCCGTAATTCATTCTTGACTTTGCGAAAAAGTTTTATTTGCATTTCATGTTCATACAATGTATTAAGTATGGACATTCCATCAATCAAGAACAAGAAGAAATCGTAAAAAGTACAAGGAACAAGTTTATGATTTCTTGCATAACATATGTATTCCAAACAGAAGACCTAGCTCTTCTTCAAAGGGACACGGACTCGTCGTCAGAGGAAATTCTAAAACGCAAGAGCGTTTCTAAATTTTTATATCAATCAATTCATTGCGGGTCCCTGTCGGAAATGTGTCAGCCACTTCTCATAAGCAGAGTTATCGGTCCTTAACACAGTCGATTTGCACGGAATGATCCTATCGAGGAAAAAATCGGGCAGAGAACCCTGTGTCTTTTTTTAAGGGATTGGATGCCATCATGCGTAAAATATTGTACAGCAGACAACAATTCCACAGCAAATAAGTAGTTCTCTTGTAACGTTTAAAGTATTGGTTAGAAAAATAGAATGTTGTATGGGTACCAGCTTGCACGATATTTTTATTTTTCACACGGCCCTTTACGGCCACCGTACGATATTTTGTTTTATCAAGCTTTGTGAAATTCCATGTAGCAGTGATAGAGAAGGAGACGAAATATTTCAGCCTATGGCTACCTTCTTGTCACAGAGCTCGATGCCAACAATCCTCAATGGCACCCTTCTCATCTTCTCTCGACTCCTGTCGGAGTTAAGGAAAGTCGAGGCGAATATTCTTATGGGTCATTGGCATCGAGCTCCTGTGCTTCTTGTTTGACGAATCGAGTTGAAAACAACAATTTTATGAAGTCGAATATTAGTAAACATGTATGAAAACTTTAGTCTTTCTGGCACCGACTTCGGAATTACCCGTGATGTGATCTCGTCCCGAGCCTATACAGAATTTTTTTGTTTTTGACAGTTTGGCCGAACTTGCGATTTTGATTACAAATGTATATATGCAAATGTGTTTATCGTACTAAGTCGAATGATTTGTAATTACAAAATAGATTAATTTAGCAAAATTTGATATAATGAATTTAATCTAGTATCAGTGAAATGGAAAATAAATTCGGAGTTCTCGCTGTTTCTTTCGGAATTTACTTTGAAGGTAAAAGAATGTATATTTTCAAAGAAAACTGTAAGTTAAAAATGGCATAATGGTTATAAAATGATAGATCTATTTGGAATCCATTTCATATATCTAAAATATATTTTTTGTGGATACAAAACAATATACCATTGATTAGTGATCTACTGTAGTAAATTATACTAAACTAAAGAAATAGATCGACGAGTACATTTTCTATATTCGATACACGTTTTCAATGGGCCTGTAGACGATGGGCCTATTAATGCATGTCGCTATCTCTTGAAACATAAATTGAAATTAAAATAAATGATAAATATCTACCCCATGCAAAGCATGCATGTCTTATGAATTTGTTGATTGCATGAAATATTAATTTCAAGGGGGATATTGACAGGCCAGTGTTCGAGTGTTCAAGAATTAAAAAAATCTTGTTTATTTTTTTATGTTTGTTCATAAAGAACAGTCCTGAAATAATTCTTATTTCATCATTTTGAAGTTTTGTCGTGTGACTACCCGGACGGTTTACAGTCGTCCACGTGGTATGACAGCGGTAAAGGTCAACTCACCTTTACAACCAATCGGATGTCAGGATGGTCTGTACCAGTGTATTCATCCGCGGTAAACAGCTGGGACTGCTTCTTGAAGAACGATAAATATGTACTCTCAAGGTATCCTTATTCTATTTCAAAAAGCTATATAGGCCTATGTATGTAGAAGGGTACTGTTACATGTACTGCAATTTACTATTTTGAGTAAACAGAAAGAAGGGATTGCATAATTATACAGATCTATAGAAAGGGGGGGGGGGTTAATTTCCATTTTTCGTTAAAATTTACTTGAATTATCTTTCCATTTTGTAAGTATGCATATTTTTTTTATGAAATTCATTGTTTGGATGACCAAGCACACTCTTCCTACATTAATATAGCTGGGTTGAACACCCCCATTCCAAACAAACTGAAACCTTATTAATGTCGTATTATTTTGATTAACACCTTTTAAACACGTAAATTCATGAAATGACAATTGATAAAAAAAAAAACACATCGTTTGATTGAAATATTTTAAACTCCCCGGTCGAACTCCATTCTGAAATGAATTATTAGTTTAAGGTAAGCTGGTAGAAGTTTGGATATATATATCTATACGATTGCTTGACCTTGAACTGCAACCCAAATGTGGCAATGATCGACCACCTTTGCAGATAGCCATGGGGTAATCTTTTTGAATAGTAAATAAAAATATAGAATTATGAGAATCAAAACGACCAGATAGATTCTAATACTAACGGATATTCGTAAGTACAAACATGTAGTACCATACATTTGTATCACTAGGTTCATAGCACTGAAAATACGTCGTTCAGAGTCCATTATAAATAGAGTGTCTATCAAGCCGTCAAGAAGATAAAAAATTTTCATAATTTTCATCTGTAATTTTGTAGGAGTTCCAATGTCGTCACGGTGTTCAGCGTCGATTACTACGCCTATCTATGTATGGATGTTACCATGGTTACCGGTCATTCTTACTATTACTATCTAAGACATGGTTAGTAGACACTTAATTGAGTAACCAAAAGCAAGTCTTTTCTCCTTGGCATTTAGTATCATCTATCAAGTGAATGAACGCAACGTGACATGCATATTTTACATTCTTATAGATACCCAACAGAATGCTAATGACGAGCGTGTTTACGTCATCGAGGCAACAATCAGCGTGACGTCACTAGATCAAGCTTGTACGCCAACGTCAGGTCCTGTTACAGAGGAGTTTCACGTCTTGATCAGACAAGGTACCTGAAAAATTCACATAATATACAATGATTTTGCATAAGAAATTTCATAACTAGTTTTTAAGCACTACCCCGAAGACAAATTTTACACACAGGTTGCTGACACGAAATGAGCCCAATTCTTCCCCATTTTACGTAATACTAATTTAAACGTAAATCTGCCCGATTGTATATTTTGTAAGACTTGTTTTTTTTTTACTTACTTTTCATTTTCTTGGAATAAAGTTCCATTTTGTTATCATTGGTATAAAAACTTATCATAGTTTAAAGACAAATTTCGTTCTTCTCAATTTTTTTGTTTTGTTAAGAAAATAATTTCACGAACTCTCACCATGAAAAAAACAAAACAAAACAAAACAAAACAGGGCAAAAACATGAACTAATATATTGCTCCATCCACAGGTAATGAGTCCAACGCCAAATCTTGGTGCCCCTCCCCACTATTAGGGAGTTTCGAGTACACATATCACGGCAATGTGGGGATGACGTCATGCGGGGCGGGGTCTATCTGGGACGTATGTACTGACCGCACCACCATGACTTTTAACTATTCTCTATGTTCAACAGTTTTGGCATTCTCACGTAAGTTGCTGATTTTTTTCAATTACATTTTACAAACACCTTAGATTGTTCAAAAGATAAAGATATCCTTCGTCTTTCAATGGAACTGTGCTATTGTCTCCGTCTGTTTTTTTCCCATTTTTCTTTTCTGGTGAGAAAGTTCTTCTTTTTTTTCCAAGAATTTGTAAGCCTTTCGATGGTAATTTTTATTTCTGATTTCGGGTTTTGAGTTTTGACTTTCATTCACTGATGTCAATCATGTATGCCATGTGATTGAAATCCGTGAATACAAGTCAAAACTCAAAACCCGAGATCAGAATCCAAAAATTACGAGGGCTGATTGATATGTTGTGAGCCTCGGTTTTCTGAGATGCAGATGGTATTCTGCTGATAGATTATCTCCAAAAAGAACAAACAATCAATGGTACATGCTGTGCCTCACTTCTGACACAGTTACAGAAAATATTAAACTTAAGCGCCGCTGAACGCTCACTAGTCAAAGATGTGTTATTCCATCGGGACAATGCTCCTGTTCACAAGTCTGTCACTGCCATGGCTGTCATTCATGATTGTGGCTTTAATTTGATTGAACATCCGTCTTATTCATCTGATCTTACTCCGTCATACTTTCATCTATTCCCAAAACTGAAAGCAGCTATATTTCTGGCACCCACTTTCAGTCTGATGATGACATCACACTTGCAGTGGATGGGTTTGACTAAACAGTTAAAACAAGGAGTTCTTTAAAAGTAGTATTGAGGCCCTTAAACACCGGTGGCAAAAGTGTAGAGATACTGAAGGGTATTATGTAGAAAAATAATGCAAAATGTCTGATAGAGTTAAAATCCTTAAATACGAGGCTCACAACTTATCAATCAGCCCTCGTGTATTACTATCCTTTGTCCCCTTTTGTCTGTTGAAGTTGTTTTGTTTTATGTTCATTGCATCCTTTTGTGTGTGTTCCGCTGTGGTCTGTGCAGGGTGTTTTTGCTGGGTATCACTTTCACATTTTCTTATAATAGAATCATATATTTCTTTTGATATGATAAATAAATAGATGCGTTACAAAATTTTCGAAACTATACCAACGTTTCTTATTGGCAGAGGAAGGAGAGGTTTATTGTACCGTTGTCTTGCAGAGCGGAAGTACTTACTACGTCAGTGTTCTCAATCCGGGCTCAGTAGATGGCGCCAGTTACTACAGATTTACTTGCCTTGTAAGTACCTCTATCTTTACTGAGAATTCAAGCTGAAAACCTACAGATAAACGAAAATATGGGTCTGAGGATCTGTTGGTCTCAGTTACATTTACGCTCGAATCCGGAAATTCGGTGTTAGTATCTACAGTTCTGCTTCCGGTTGAAATCGACAGCAAATTTCCGAAACGTTTACTTGTCTAGCAACTGCAGGTTATTTTCTCTAAATCGTAGTTTAAAAATTGATAAAAAAGATGAATACATCGACATATACGTTGGCATGGGTTGCTTCCTGAAAGAACGAGATCAAAAATTGTTTGCAATTTTGCAGGTATGCTAATATTATATACACCTGAATGTATCGATAATTCAAAACCTTTTACAGTTTGCATTTTTTTTTTATTCTGTTTTCAGTCGGTAAGTTTCTCCGGTTCCACGGTGTACACTAGTCAGCGACCAGGGGAATGTGAAGTGGGTCAAACACCCCAAACAGCGCCGTCTGGTGGAGCGACGATGACGTTAACACCTTATTGTAAGCTTTCAAATTAGATTTGTGACAGTTTTGATAAAGGAAATAGTCTTTATACCATTTGTCGCATTCCGTAGAATTTAGTTCTAGATTTAATAAGGCACGGTCCATTTGATATTCTGGGGGGGGGGCTTGGGTTTTTTTCGAAAAAAATAATTTTGCTCTGAATTTAGATGAAAAAAATAAATTTGCTTATGGTGTGACAGAAAAAAATAATCTTGCTCTTACAAGTACATGTAATCTGAATTAAAAGAATAACCATAAAATTCGCTTAAAATTCCTGAAAATTTTTCGGCTCGCTTCGCTCGCCACAAATTTTACTATCTATAAAAATTTTTGGCGAGCTTCGCTCGCCATGGTATTCTTCCATAATGGTAAGTTCATACTTGAAAATATCAAAAAGTATGCATGTGACTGAAACAATGAAATGCTTAAATACATTATCACTATAATTCATTACTATTAATAGATGCATGTATCACCATAGTGTCTTATTTTATGTACAAGCTTGGAAGGAGAATTTAAATAAGTTTTTCACTAGTTTACATTTCTACATGTAAAAACTTGCATCAGGCCCTCTTACATTTTACCTGACCTTATATGCATTTTGTTTACTGAAAATTATATATCGCATATTGTACAAATCTTTTATCTCTCTCAGTGAAGAAGTGAATACAAGTTTTACATAAAAATAAAGTAATGTTTAGAGTAATTTAAGTAAAAATAAAGAATTTCTATTGAAAAAACACAAACATTCTTAATATACACATCAATTGTTAAAAAAAATTTCCTTGCTCCAACTTTGCAAGAAAAAAATAATTTTGCCCCGGTCCTGGGCGAAAAAAATAATCTTGCTCCGACAAAAAACCCAAGCCCCCCCCCAGAATATCAAATGGACCGTGCCTAACTTCGTTCCATTTCTTCTTCCAGATACATGTCGTGAGTATGAATAGTTATTACCCTTTTTCCATTTTGTTTTGAGGTAATCAGCAGACTAACTCTTGTTGTGAAAATAAATCAAACAAAACAAAAATAATACAAAAAAATGAATTAAAACAAACATAAAAACCCTACAATAATGGAGCATAAACCTACAAGAAATATGTCGTTGTTGTGTCGCCTGCGAAGCATAGTGACACTTAGGGATAACTTTGTCCGTTGACCGTCTGTCTATCACACTTTGATGTCTGATACACCCTATATAAAAGTGATTCATGAGTGTCGCTACGTTCAAAGGCGACACATGCATTCCTTGGAATGATTTTTAGCTCACCTGAGCTATTGTCATAGCGCGCCGTCCGTCGTCCGTCCATCGTCGTCGTCGTCGTCCGTCCGGCGTAAACTTTTAACATTTTCTCGACATCTCCTCTGCAACCGCTACACAGAATTTCACGAAACTTCACAGGAAGCAAGTACTCAATGCCCTCTACCAAGTTTGTGGTTTTTTTTAGCCGATCTGAAATCCAAGATGGCCGCCACAGGCTCTGATTGACTGACACATTTTCGACTTCTCCTCTGAAACCGCTTCACAGAATATCTCGAAACTTCACAGGAAGCAAGAACTCAATGCCCTTTACCAAGTTTGTGTTTTTCGAACCGATCGGAAATCCAAGATGGCCAACACAAGATCTGATTGACTGACACATTTTTGACTTCTCCTCTGAAACCGCTGCACATAATATCTCGAAACTTCACAGGAAGCAAGAACTCAATGCCCTCTACCAAGTTTGTGTTTTTCGAGCCGATCGGAAATCCAAGATGGCCGCCACAGGCTCTGATTGGCTGACACATTTTCGACTTCTCCTCTGAAACCGTTCCACAGAATTTCTGGAAACTTCACAGGAAGCAAATACTCAATGCCCTCTACCAAGTTTGTGTTTTTCGAGCCGATTGGAAATCCAAGATGGCTGCCACAGGCTCTGATTGGCTGACACATTTTCGACTTCTCCTCTGAAACCGCTGCACAGAATTTCATGAAACTTCACAGGAAGCAAGACCTCAATGCCATCTACCAAATTTGTGTTTTTCGAGCCGATCGGAAATCCAAGATGGCCGCCAAAGGCCCTGATTGGCTGACACATTTTCGACTTCTCTTCTGAAACCGCTGCATAGAATTTCACTAAACTTCACAGGAAGCAAGAACTCATTGCCCTCTAACAAGTTTAAGTTTCTTGGAGCCGATCGGAAATCCAAGATGGCAGCTACAGGCTCTGATTGGCTGACACATTTTCGACTTCTCCTCTGAAACCGCTGCACATAATATCTCGAAACTTCACAGGAAGCAAGAACTCAATGCCCTCTACCAAGTTTGTGTTTTTCGAGCCGATCGGAAATCCAAGATGGCCACCACAAGCTCTGATTGACTGACACATTTTCGACTTCTCCTCTAAAACCGCTGCACAGAATTTCATGAAACTTCACAGGAAGCAAGCACTCAGTGCCCTCTACCAAGTTTGTGTTTTTTGAGCCGATCGGAAATCCAAGATGGCCGCCACAGGCTCTGATTGGCTGACACATTTTCGTTTTCTCCTCTGAAACCGCTGCACAGAATTTCATGAAACTACACAGGAAGCAAGTACTCAATGCCCTCTACCAAGTTCTTTTTTTTTTTAATTTTTGTTACACTTCATTACATCATACATTCTAAGTATATTGTTCTCAGTGTAGTTTTTTTATATAGAGAAAGGAAGAAGAGAGATAACTCTTATACCCACATTCACTCACTCATTCATACTAAACTAAGCAAATATATAAATATAATTAATTCTTTCATTTTGTGCATAAATACTTATGAAAATAGCATATGAAATGTGCTCCATCTTCTTTGGAATGTATCGTACTTTCCTTTTGTTATATAAATATATTTTTCTGTTTTATAGTAGCTTTTCAAAATTTCTTTTAATTCATTTACCCTTAAGACTCTGTCTTCAAATCTTTTTCTAAAAATATAGAGTTTTACTAGAACTATTACAATATTTAAGGAATGCTCATTTCTTGTATTTTTTAGGAATAAAATATCTTTTAACGACAGTGTTATTTCGGCATTTGTTATTTCCTTAATCCATTCTCTTAGATTTATCCAAAGTGAACTTACATAAGGACAGTAAAAAAACAGGTGTTCTATAGTTTCGTCATCATTATCACAAAAAGAGCATAAGGGGTCATTTCTTATTTTTATATAATATAAATACTTATTTGTTGCAATAATTCGATGAACAATTCTATACTGAAACCAAATTAATTTTGTATCTTTTGTTGATCTAAAAATATTACTGTTCAAAATTTTCCAGTCATCCCCATTCTCAAACACCAATGATCCCTCCCACTTGTTTTCATATTTTGGTTTTAAATACATTTTAGTAATGAAAATGTCATAAAGTGCCCTTGACCCCCTAGTATCCTTACACAAATGTTCAATGAATTGAGGCCGAAAAGGAGATAACTCTTTCTTACTACAATCTTTAATTTCTGGCCATTTTTCTAAAATGAATGTTTTTAAACCATAGAAAAAAGTGAATGGTGTTTTAATGTTATATTTTCGACAAAAAGTTTCATGTGTATATACTTTTCCATATTCATCTAGTAAGTCTTGTATTGTTAAGATACCTTTTTGGATCCAATCTTCATATTTAATACACTTTCCTCCTATTTTAATTTCAGTATTTTCCCAAATTGGCTTTCTTAATATGTCTTTTAAATTTGTCTGATTATTAATAATTCTTTGAAACTCAGCAAGATTTTGAATAACTTCTTTCCAAAAATTATTTGTCATCTTTTTTGCAGATTTGTCTAAATAGTGATCACCAAGTTTCGTCAAGTTTTCAAGTGTTAGATTATTTGAATCAAAGAAAAGACTTATCCATTTATTTGTTTTATTATTTCTTAATATCCTCCTTATCCATGTTAATTTTAGACCCTTAATAAAAGTTTCAATATCTAACATACTACAGCCTCCTTTATCAATTGGTTGGACTAAAAGTTTTCTGGAGACCCTATCCTTTTTATTATTCCAGATAAAATTAAAGAAAATTTTTTCCATTTGTTTTATTATTTCTAAAGAAGGTTTTGGTAAAGATAGGAATAAATGAGTTAATTTTGGCAAAAGTAAAGATTTAATCACTGTTATTTTTCCCAAAGGACTTAAATTTCTTCTATTCCAATGAGTTATTTCATTTTCTATTGTCTTGATTTTATCAGTGTAATTTAATTTTTCAATATTGATTAGATTTGGATTAAATTTAATGCCTAATACTGTAAATTCTCCACTAATCCAATCCAGATTATAATCTGGACAAATGATTTCTGTACAATTAGTTTAAGATCTTATCCATAAAACTTTTGTCTTTTCAATATTGGGCTTTAATCGAGAGTATTTAGCAAATTGGTATAGGAGGTCAAGAGCACTTTTAAGACTTTTTTCAGATCCATCGAGAAATAACACTGTATCGTCTGCGTATTGAGACAAGCGATACTCTTTTCTTTTAATGAAAATTCCCTTAATGTCTTTGTGGTTTCTTATAAGTATTGCAAGTATTTCGGCACATAGATTAAAAATGTACGGAGAGGCCGGGTCGCCCTGCCGACATCCACGGGCTATTTTGAAGAATTTAGAAAAGATACCATTTTGAATAACACAAATATTGAAATCATTATTCATAACTTTTATCCATTTCAAAATATCAGGTCCAAATCTAAAAAAGTTCAAAACATTTTGTATAAATTTCCATGAAATTGAGTCGAAAGCTTTCTCAAAGTCTATAAGTAAAATGATTCCCGGAATATTATTTGTTTTACATGTTTCCAAAATATCATAAGTCAGCCTAGTATTTTCACCAATAAATGCCCTCTACCAAGTTTGTGTTTTTCGAGCCGATCGGAAATCCAAGATGGCTACCACAGACTCTGATTGGCTGACACATTTTCGACTTCTCCTCTGAAACCGTTCCACAGAATTTCTGGAAACTTCACAGGAAGCAAGTACTCAATGCCCTCTACCAAGTTTGTGTTTTTCGAGCTGATGGGAATTCCAAGATGGCTGCCACAAGCTCTGATTGGCTTACACATTTTCGACTGCTCCTCTGAAACCGCTGCACAGAATCTCTCGAAACTTCACAGGATGCAAGAACTCAATGCCCTCTACCAAGTTTGTGTTTTTCGAGCCGATTGGTAATCCAAGATGGCTGCCACAGGCTCTGATTGGCTGACACATTTTCGTTTCCTCCTCTGAAACCGCTGAACAGAATTTCATGAAACTACACAGGAAGCAAGTACTCAATGCCCTCTAACAAGTTTGTGTTTTTCGAGCCGATCGGTAATCCAAGATGGCCGCCACAGGCTCTGATTGGCTGACACATTTTCGACTTCTCCTCTTAAACCGTTCCACAGAATTTCTGGAAACTTCACAGGTAACAAATACTCAATGCCCTCTACCAAGTTTGTGTTTTTCGAGCTGATGGGAAATCCAAGATGGCTGCCACAAGCTCTGATTGGCTTACACATTTTCGACTGCTCCTCTGAAACCGCTGCACAGAATCTCTCGAAACTTCACAGGATGCAAGAACTCAATGCCCTCTACCAAGTTTGTGTTTTTCGAGCCGATTGGGAATCCAAGATGGCTGCCACAAGCTCTGATTGGCTGACACATTTTCGACTTCTCCTCTGAAACCGCTGCACAGAATTTCATGAAACGTCACAGGAAGCAAGACCTCAATGCCCTCTACCAAATTTGTGTTTTTCGAGCCGATCGGAAATCCAAGATGGCCGCCAAAGGCCCTGATTGGCTGACACATTTTCGACTTCTCTTCTGAAACCGCTGCATAGAATTTCACTAAACTTCACAGGAAGCAAGAACTCATTGCCCTCTACCAAGTTTAAGTTTCTTGGAGCCGATCGGAAATCCAAGATGGCAGCTACAGGCTCTGATTGGCTGACACATATTCGACTTCTCCTCTGAAACCGCTTCACAGAATTTCTTGAAACTTCACAGGAAGCAAGTACTAAAAGTGATTTTCTTCAGTTCTTATACCGAGTTTGATTGAAAACATGATACAGTCTACTCAGGTGAGCGATATGGCCCCCTTGGGCCTCTTGTTTATTCTACTCATTATTTCTGTCGTTTTTAAACGAAAAAAAAAAACAAAACAAAACAGACAAACCGTTTTTCTTGCAAAGTTATTGCACTTTCTCAGACACAACGTTCTTCTTGCAAATTTATTGCACTTTTTCAACATTTTTTATTTAAATATCATTAGAAATGTAGTACCGGTAAATATGTAAATAATATTTAGATATATACGTCCCTGATAGTACTTCATTTCATAACAGTTCGTCATTTTCAGCTTTTACGAGTGCAAGCGCAACAGGATCAACATCAACCGGAAGTGGTGTGTACGCAGGCGCTGTAGCTGGAATAATCCTTGGGTTACTGCTGTCAGTAATGGCAGCTATTATCGTTCTAGTACTGTACAAGAAATGTAAAAATAGCAAAAATGGAAAAGAAGATAGGAGCTCATCAAAATCTAAAGGTAAAAGTACACAAGTTTTTAAATTAAATTATTTATTCTAGTACATGTACGTGAATTATATTAATTACGTTTCATTTAATATTGATAGATTCCAAGAAGCTTTAACGAATATTCGATAGAACCTTTTCCCTTCAATATCCAATAATTATAAATAAATTATGCATGTATCTGCATCAACATTTACATCGAGACAATCCTCGAGTTTTCATGGAGCAAACAGGAGACGCTGACTCTCCCCGGGCACCTGGTCTCACTTCGAAATATTGTTTATTCCGGGGTTTGCAGCTGTTCCAATGGGCATTCCAATGATTTTGCCTTCAGTTACCTTCTCGACTTTGATTCTGAATAACTGATGGGTACCTCTTTGATGATATTTTGTTCTTATCTTATACGAATGGGAATTGATCTTCTGTTGTACAGAAATGTATCTTTGAATATATCTGTCCTGATAACTATGAGTCTGAACTTTGATCTTTATTTCCATATAGTTAGTCCAGCGAAGACGTATGATGTCGACCCACTTTACGGTATATTTTTAGAAACCTCTTAACAATTTGTTTTGTGTTATATGCATGGACCAAATTGTATAAATTAATGCATGCAATTACATGTATAAAGTGTTTGTACAACTGCATGCAAATATGTTACTGAAGCATGTTTTATGTTTCAATTTTATGGATTTTCGACTTTGAGATAAAGTGATAAAGAAATGAAATATGGTCGTATCAGCATGAATCTGACATGCCACGTCATATAGAACGAATTTCAAATAAATGACAATAATACATATACAGAAATGATATACCGATCATAGATGCTCAAAAGGCATTCAGTTGTCACATACTTGAATTACTCCGTTACAAGTATATAACCATACTTTTTTTACGTTTAACACGTGATGTATCCTATGAATTTTAGCATATATGAAAAGAGGCTATACCTTTGAGCGGGACCCTACTAATAATACGACAAGAGTCAGAAACAGTTCGGACTTGGAATCCTCTATCATTGAAGAACTAGATCATGACGTCACAGACATCGAAGCGTCACAGCCATGACCATCCTTCTGTTCAAAAATCTTCAAAGACAAACATGCTCGCACCAGGAGGCAGTAAAGAGGCTGGACACCCCCGGGCGGGATTGACCCCCCCCCCCCCCTCTTTGGAAAAAATCGTTCCTGGTTACATCATCTTCTCGAGACAAGTGTGCGAAGTAAGGTATTACGTACACTTGTCTCGAGAAGATGGGTTACAGTAGCTTAATAATGACACTGCCTAATAAATGGCGCTGATATATCATAGGTGCTTACCTACATGTACAATACATTTTTACTTTTTTTTTATTATTCAAGATTAAATGAATAAAAAAACTTCAAAACGAGACGCTTGTTGTTGACCAATGAAAAGCCAAATCATGAGACAAAGATTGAGAATTTGATTGCTCCACTAGTAAGAACTCATGTTGAAATAATTGCTTATCATAATTCCCAAAAGTGATGGAAGACATGCGATGTCTAGGGGAGACAGAAATCATAAGTTCTTCGGAAGAAAAAAAAAGTTGAAACAATCAAAGTTGAAAGGAGGATATGTAAAAAAAAATGCCCAATTTTTACGACTTTTTGTGTTCCTGTACAATATTTTCAGTAATATATGCCCCCCCCCCCCCCCTTTCTGTTATTTTAGAATCCGCGCATCTTGAACTAAAGATTGACTGATTATCATTTAGTTTACCTTATATTGATCTATTGTCTAGAGAAATTAACCGAGGCGATGGAATGGAAAAAGACACACACTTAAAAAAGAAAACAAAATCCCAACTCCCTAGCTGTAGTTTTCATACACATCTTATATACATGTAGATCATTCCATAGATGTAAAGTATAGCCTATGGGGCAATTCGTCCCAATGATCGTGTTTTTTTTTTTAATGACGAAAGTGGTAAATATCGAGAAAAGCGGATGTGTTTACGCTATGTATTACGAATCCCTCACAGTAAAATTATCTTTTTCAAATTTTCCATATATCAAGATTTTGTGAACGCCGGTCGATTTGCAGAATCTTGAAAAACACAGCTAGAATACATATTTATAAGCAAGGCTTGCCCGCGAGTTTTGTCACATATGTAATACGTGTATTTTTTAAAATTATTTACTCTATTACAATCCTACCATGCACACGTACAAGTATGTGAGAAAATGCATGTTTGTTTGGGTGACAATTATATACTTGAAGATATTTCATTACTAACTACGGCCTAAACGTTGTTGCTGTGTATATCATCATTTCTTGATATGGTGACAGACATCTCCGTTCTAGAGCAAGCATAGTTTTAAAAAAATTATAAAAATACATATTTCATAAGATCAAGTCCTGATTCCACTTTTGTTGTTTTAATATTAAAAAAATATAACATTGAATATGTATTGGAAATCTTTCATTTGGATAATATTTTGTCGTCTGCATTTCGAACATTTTCTCTGGCTCGCTTCCGCTTGCCCGCAGAATTTATTACATGCGTTATTTTCGAATGGTGCTGCGCTTTCCTGTACCCTTATACATTACACCTTGGCCAAAAAAACAAGGGCACTAAGCGCGTAAAGAAATGGAAAATGACACGAATAGAGGGTTTTATTCCAATTCTGAAAAAAAATTTCGCTGGCACGCTATCACTCGCCATTTGTTGTATTTACATATTAGAACCAAGTAAATCTACTATGATGTAAAAATTCAAGATTTTGAGCTTCTTGCTCGCTATTGAACGCCAGCCATCTGTTTTATTTATAGATTCTGATAAGAAACAGAACTTTCATCACTTTTCTGGTGTGTGCCGATGTTTTTTTTTTTGTTTTTTTTTTTTTGTTTGCTCTTCAAAAACTTCGGACTTTAGGACCCCCTGGCCCCCTGGCCCTGAAAAAAATCCTGGATCCGCCAATGTAGTGTGACCCCCCCTCCCTCCAAATGCTGACCTAATATAAAGAAAGTAAATTTACTACGGTCATTTTAAAACGAGAGATAAGTTAACTCTTAGAAAACGCAGCTGAATTCTGAATCCCCCCTTTTTTAACATACATAATCATGATAGTAGACATAAATCAATGCTTACAGAATTGCAGAATTCACTTAAGTGGCGTGAAGTCAGCAAAGTCGATGAATAGTGTGGTTTTACATAATGTAGACAGTGCAAAGGCACGAGCTAAAAATAGATTTAGACTACGTCACACAAAGCTCGCTATTGTAAGGATATATCAATAGTTTACCGCCTCTGCATACATCCGCCAGGTGTAGCCGTGATCGTATAGTGGTTAGTACTTCGCGTTGTGGCCGCGACAACCCTGGTTCGAATCCAGGTCACGGCAATAGCTGTGCAAGTCGCTGTTGCGGCATTGGCGGTAGTTTTTTTTCTTTTGAATTACTAAATCCGTATTTGGAAGGGGGGGGGGGGGGGGTTATATTCTCATAACGTTGTTTAAAAGAATAGGTTTCATTATTTTTCTTGTCCTCTCAATCTGATTATTGCTGTTCTTTTTTTTTTTTTTAAAGAAAATGAATTTGTACCAACCATCCTTATAGATGGTCGTGTCAGCTTGAAGTATCCTTTTACTGAGTCATTGCAATTCTGGATATTGTATGTTCTTCCAAATTCTACCATTTTACTAAGATTAAAATATTTTGAGGTTTTTTATAAGCTTTTCATAATTCAATACCTTAAAATTCAAATAAATAAATAAATAAATAAATAGATAAATAAAGTAACATTAAATTCATTCCTTTATTTTTCCAAAATAAATAAATAAAATTTGAAAAAAAAATCTCGATTACATACTTAATTTAAATAAATGTCTCGGTTACATTCGGTAATGTTCGACAATTTCCGTAATAAATATATATTTTGGCTGACATAATGTTGACCCTGATGATGAAATCCAACTGCAACTATTTCGAGACATACATGTATGTAAATAAAGTAATAATTTGTTACTTACTATGTATCCGCCAGGTCCAGCCGTGATAGTATAGGGGTCATTACTTCGCGTTGTGGCCGCGACAACCCTGGTTCGAATCCAGGTCACGGCAATGACGGTGGAAATTTTTCTTGAAAATTGAACAATGTATACATAGACTTCAAGAATTTCCCAATTATCCGTTAAAATAGCACAATTTGTATCAGGGTTGCCAGCACTCTGACCAATTCATGTTTTTCACTGACTAAAATCGCTGAGCATTTAAACATTCTCCAAATCTCCCAAACATCCGTCCAATTTGCAGCCCATTCTTTTTTTCTGATTGTTATACGTTTATTTTTCAACAACAATTTTGAATTAAGAGGCCTTTATCATTAAGAATTCATTTCAAATTATTTCAATTTAATACTCGAAGACTGACATAGCCAAAATTAAGATTAAAATATTTTATCAGCTCTGAAATAATTTTCCCTGACTTTTTCCTGACTTTAAGGATTTTCATTTTTCACTGACCAAATTCTAATATTCCCTGACATTTCCCTGACCTTGGAAAAAAAAGGCAATTTCTCTGACTATTCAAGACTATGTACCCTATGTATCTTTATATTTTTTCCTTCATATATTTTACAACGAAGTAAAAATGCGACCAACGAAATGAGTGTAGATAAAATGTAATGAAGTAAATACAACATGTACAATTGTTAAGATTTTTCTATAAGTAAGAACGACGTGACCTCTTTATTGCTAGATCTACATGTAATTTTGAAAACAGCGAAAGGCACCATACGCTTAAAAAATATCAAACTGAAATCATGAAGACAGACTTTGGGAGGAACAATTTGATTTTCATGGGATGGGGGGGGGGAGACTTTTGCCAGCCGGATTTTTTTTCGGCCATTCTAAGAGTCGATTTTTTTTTCGCAGGCCCTTTGTTTTTGAAACTTCAAAATACCTTCTAACCTATACGAGGAATCCATTATGCAATTGTGGATCTGAAAAGAATTTCAATATAGCAACGCCAACTTCTGTTAAACGCCGATTCAAAAGGTGGGGTCCTATTCGACCGTTAAAAGATTTTTGGTTGAATCCAAGTATTTTTACCCTGAACATTATCACTACTAACCAATATACATTGTTTCACACGACAATTTTGTATATTGAATATAACTGAAAATTTGTATCATTTATGTAATAAATGTATATAAACAACTTTGTAACTTTAGGGGGTATATATGTATTATCCTAAATATCTTCCATTAGGAATATTTTACACTATCTACCAGAACACTTTCATATTTTATTACATGTGTGCTGTTCCTTATGACCTGAAGGTTTCACATCATCTTGACTCAAGGTCATATGACCAATGTCAAGGTCACTTATTACATTTTTAATGAAATTGTACATGCATTCCTGTCCCGGCTATATTTCTTGAACGGTTTACCGGATCGCTTTCATATTTTATTATGTTGTTGATTATGACCAATGGTGTCACATCACCTTGACCCAAAGTCATGAGACCAAGGTCAAGGTCACCTACTTTAGTATGCTGTTGTTCATGATCGAAGGGTATCTTATCACTTTGACCCAAGGTCAAGATCATTTAGTTCTTTTTAATGAAATTACATTCAAATTCTGCCTGGGCTATATCTCTTGATCCGTTTTTACAACTGTTTTCATGTTTTAGTAAGTTGTTTCTCAGGACTAAATGTTTCTTATCGCATTGTCGCAAGGTCACTTCTTACTAGTAATGAAATTGTATATGCTAATTATATCCAGGCTAAAATTGTATATGCTAGGAGAAAAAAAAAAACACTCGTATGATTTAAATGTGTACAATTTGAACTTCTTAATTTGTACAACTTATGGATGATGGTGCAATAAAAAAAATTGAAAAAAAAAGAAATTCCATATGCTAAATTAAATCATGCCCAGGCTAAAATTGTATATGCTAATCATGTCCAGGCTATATCTTTTGAATTGTGTATCCAATCACTAATTCAGTTTCTTGTTGCTCATGATCCAAAGGTTTCAGATCACCTGTACCCAAGGTCATGTGACCAAGGCCAAGATCACCCAGTATGCTTATGATGAAATGGTATATGCTAATCATGTTCGGGCTATAATGAATCACTTACATGTCTTAGTATGATGTTAATTGCCCACGGCTCAAAGGTTTCATATAATCTTGGTCCAAGGTCAAATTAAGGGGGAGCGGGATCTGGTTTTTTTTTCTGAAAAAAACTCACATTTTTTTTTTTAAATTTGAATTTAAATTTGTGGAAATAAATAATTTAGTTAATTCAGTTTGCCTTATTCTTGTGATCCCCTTCATTTTTAATTGTGTAACCTTGCATATTTTTTTCAGGATATTGAAATGAGAGAAAGCACAACAAAATATACACATTGTGACAAGTATCATACATTTGACTATGAAGGACGCATGTATCATTATTTCAATAACATGTAGTAATTGATATGAAAAGTTATACTCCCGGATAAAAAAATCATTTAGTCGCTATCAAGGGCGCATCCTCGGTACCCCAGGCTATTTGCGCTTTGGCTGAATATCCTGGGTAAGATCGTACTATTTCGGGGATTTAAAAGAAATAGCTCTTCTTCGTGGCGTTAAAAAACTGACGGTAATGGCTGCGCGCAGACCAGATAAGACAGTGTGTGAATCGTACACAAGAGGGAATTTTTGTCGGTTACCTGAATATTTGTATCGAAAACATCTAATTAACAATTCGATTATTGTCTCAGGGCATCAAGAAGTATCTTACCTAGTCAAACATGCACTTTTTATTATCGCTAGCCAAAAAATATGCGATTGGATAAAAAAGTTTGTGAGGGAGCCAATCAGCAACATTTGCATATAAATGGAAATCCCCGAAATAGTACCATATGACCCAGGGTATTCAGCCAAAGCGCAAATAGCCTGGGGTACCGAGGATGTCAAGGGCGTAGTCGGGCGTACGTTAAAACGTCCTCATCGTTTTCGGTAAAAAAAAACCGAGGTCAAATATGCTCAAATAAAGGGGTGGGGCGGCACATCAGTATAACATGTTTTTATGTAAACTATTGTTACAATGTAATGGATAATTATAAAACCCCAAAACACCCAATGCAAAACACAGAACAGACACCAACAGAAATAGACACAAAAGGTGCAAGGAACACCAACTCACGTCACAGAAACATGTAACACAAAAGACAATATATAAAACAACGAGACCAATGGGTAACCGGTGGCGACTTTGAACGGCCATCTGCTTCGCAAATAGCAGAAGGTGTGGTTATCTGGATTACGTGCGCACAGCCCTCCCACTTTTCCGATTACCCAGAGGTCTCGAAGAACGCACAATTGTGGTGTAAAATAACCTCCTCGCTGTAAGATGAACATACAAACAGACAGCATGACGCAGGGGCAAAAAAAACCCACCACAGATGAAATTGTAAATTGATATAAAAAACACAAGGCATACGAAATACAGTCCTTGCTCTGCCGGCTGTACTGCGCTCATGCATGTGTAAACCAGAGGAGTCGGACTGAGATTCAGAGGGGACAGGTGGTCAGGGCCCTGTCTTCTCTTAAAAGGTTTGGGCATTGTCCGACGTGGAGTCCTGTCGTCACAGTCAGTCAGAGTGCAATTCCTAAGAATGCTCTGGTAAAACCAGTACCAGGCCAAGTGTCCGTCTGGTGACGTAAGGATCATACCCACGGTATAAAAGGCGTTTGATGATTCTAACACAATTTCGATGGTAAGGCACTCCAGAAACCACCGATTTGAATCGAGTTTTCAAAATTGTCTCAGGTGTAGAAATTCTAATTTACACATAACGACCTCTAAAAAGTGCGAAAAATGAACGGATGTCAGATATCTGTAAGTGGACCTACAAGAATGGATTAAAAATTGCATGTTCATATCGAAAATTGTCATAGTCTTGGATATGGTTCATACTGTAGTTTGTTGACGCTGAACCTATCAGAAAATAGAATTTGCCATACCCAAAAAGTACACTCAAAATTAATACCTGTAATCACACACACAAAACAAAGAAAAAAGAAAAGAACAAAAATATTAAGTAAACATTGAAATTCTAGGAATACCGACAACTACTGTGAAAAAAAAAAACATGTAAACATTGCACGAACCTTTCTCAAGTTCTACCAATTGACAAGTCTGCGATTTACGCTTCAGATTTATCACGTGAATTCATACGTTTAATCTTTATGCGCGTTTTACTTGCGTCACTGGAATTTTTGTTTTGGGGGTTTTTTTTTCGATTATCTTCTAGGTAGTGATAAATATACTATAAATATGCTTAGGTCATCAGCAAAATTGGAACAGTCATAACGTATATATAATTGAAATAACGACGGTTCAATCTTACAAGAGGAACTAACTGAGAAGAGTCAAAATGAACTTGATAAGACATTTCTTTTCATTTTTCCTTTTGTATATAGTGAATGAAAACATTATGAGTACTGATGCAACTTTAACAAAGTTGTCAAATTTTATTAACAAAACGATGAAAGCTTTGGGTAACAAGCTAGATGACATCCCTCAGAAGTTACTAAATGTAGAAAACAATATCAATGATACAAATGAAAAGACCGAGGAATTGGAAGTTAAAATGAATAGATTGTACGATTATGTACAGAATGAAACGAAAATGATGAAGACGACGAACGGATTTGTCTGTGGTGTTGGCACTTACTTGGAGCGAACTCTGAATAAACTGCACGATTCTATGGAGGAAAAGATGGAATCTATGAAAAACAAACTAGACGATATAGGCAAAAATATGGAAAATATGGACAATAAATTGAACAATACCAAACTGAAGACGGAATTATTAGACAGAAAAATGATTGAATTGCACGATTTTGTTCTAAAACAAAGGGAAACGATGAACAAAGAAGTAAACTTTTTGGTGAGATTTATCTACGATGAGGCTGATTTGAATGATTTTCGTAGAGATAATAAAACTAAGATTTGTTCTACTTCGACAGACAAGGACGACCGATTTGAAAAAATAAAAACTGGAATTGAGTGGCTAAAAAGTTTGGATAAAGAACAAAAGATGGGCTGCAAAAGTAAGATCTAATGTTTCTCTTTTAATAAAATGAAACCACGTTCTATATCTTAAGATATTATTAAGAATACACCCATTTCAAAACATAATTTTGTGGTTCGTTGCGTTGAGCAAGAGCCTTTTTCCTAAAAACCAAAATAAAGATAGAGAAAAATGTTAAAATACGACTGAAATATTACATGTATAGTGAAAATAGTGACAAAGTAGTACGTTTACAAAATTGCTTCAAATAAAGTGTTTTATAAAGAAGTCGCCTTTAAACAATTTTGCAAGCATTAAGGTTTACTTAAGATGGAAACGTTATTCACATCCCCTTCTTAAAAATCTGAAGAAAAATATAGAGTGATGATACTTCAGACAGAATATTGCAATATTTACACATTCATTATCTTTTTAGAAAAGTAGTAATTGTAATTACATATAATTTATTGCAAAGTGCTGATAAAAGAAGAACCTTATCAATATAAAAGATTCTTTCCTCTTGATGCTTTTGTAAACTTTCGAAATTTCAGATCATATAATTTTCAAAGATAAAGAAACGAAATATGTAAATCTAATTACTTTTATGAATACATGTATTTCGATTCGCTTTCTAATGCACTAATTTAGACTTATCAAATTATTGGTTTTATATTTTATAGATCACACGGGAAATGAATATGCTGTGATGTTTCCTCAAAGTCATCTCGAAATCGAATATGATCTTCAAGTCATCATCACATCACGAGAGGATGCCACAGTCGACATAGTATCTCCATATCCAGGGGTAAATCAGACGGTAAATGTCAAGTCAACAGAAGGTCTTATCGTCCCTATTCCATCTAACTTTACATCGTCGTTTAATGACACATATTCTAAAGGAATACTTGTAAAATCTAACAAGCAAATTTCTGTGTATGGCACTACACAAAGAGAATCTACATATGGCGAAGCTTTCATGGCGATTCCAACAAGATTTCTGTCAAACTCGTACTATGCAGCTTCGTATAATTATACCCTTGCCACAGTGGTTGTCTTGTACGATGATACTCAACTCAACAAGTCTTACATCGGCTCTGGAACAAACGTCACGCTTCAAAGGGACCTGTCAAGTCTGAAGGTCCACGACTCGGTCCCATTGGATAGAACATCTATTCAACTAACGAGTAATAAAGAGATAGGAGTCATTGCTAGCGCCCGCTGCTTTAACCAATTTGGAAGCAGATATGATTATACGTGGCAGAGGAGTTCGAACCTTCGTACTTATTTAAGAGCAAAACACTGCACTCAAGTCCTTTCGTACATTCCGCCTATATCGTCACTTGGGAATGTTTTCATTATACCTCAAACGACAATGGCAAATTTCTCTTTACTTCACATAGAGAGCGACTGGGAAAAGAATTGTTTTGTGTCGTTTCGCAGTGATTCCTTCAGCAAAACAGCGAATTTTACCATTGATTATCAACATGAGTTAGAACCTGGGCTACCATATGTAATGGAGACAAGTCTACCTTCTGTTGCAGTTCTCTTTATTGGACTTGCCAATTCAACATATAGTACTTCAATATTAATTCCTTCCATACGTCAATATTCAAATCATTACAAATTCATAGCACCATTCAACGGGAATTTCCAGCAATCTGCAATAATCATGATAGAAAATAAGCATGTAAATGGATTGAAATTTGACGGACAACCTCTCAAGAGTGTATACACTGAAAGTAGAACAATTAATGCTGAGAACACTTTATACGAAGTTATTACCATCAATATTACCGCGGGTTTGCACGAGGTAAACCACGTGGAAAATAGCGTCACTTTTGGTTTGATAGCTCTAGGATTTTCAGGTAATGATGTATATGGTTTTCCAGTGGGCTTATACTTAGGAGAAGAAAACTGCAAAGATCAGTTATATCGGAGAGCAGCAAATACAAATTTTAACAATTAAATTTTGAAACTGAACATTCATTCTTAACAAACAACATATATCTGAACATTTACTCGAAGATTATATCAATGTATGTACGCATTCGTTGCATTGTACGTAACTGTTCGTTCTAACTCGACCCTTGACATTGAGAAGGTTCTTGGTCTGAAAAAAACCACATTGAAATCCTGTTCAAACCATATTTTTTTTTACCTTTTATTAAAATGTAATGATTTTAATATTTTGTCAGAAATTGTGTGTGTAATCAACTTAAACCAAGTTTATATTTACAAGGTCAATTGCAAGGTCAGTGAAAATGTTCATTTTAATGGATTTGAAATTAATGTCAAGGACAAACAGTGTGTCACAACCCAAAACTAAAATCAGCAGTAGTCTGCAAGGTCAAATTCACATAGAAAATATCTAACCTGAATAAGTTTAACAATTGGCCTTCCGTTTAACATACTGATGTTGACTTCAAACTTACTTTTAAACAACACTATAACCTTGGTTAATGACTTTTGAATGATACTTGTAAGTGAAATAACTTTCATACTTAACATTTATTTTCCTGGAGACAAGGGATTTCAATTGATATCATTACGTTTTACCTAAAAATTATTACTTTTGACTTACTCAAATTTTTGCCTAACTCTTGAATGGTTAGCAATATGAATTTTATGTAAATAGTCTTGACCAAGTGAAGATAGCCTTGGGGGTTGATTTCCTTTTTTAAATGATAAACATCTTTTGTAGTAAACGAAGAAGATAACAGGGTCACTCATAATACATAAACTCAATCTTTAACATCTTCATAGCTTATAAAGATGTTAAACGTCTTCAAATTCAATAGCACCATTTAAGACAGATGAATTTACAGCATGGACCAGACATGCACGTTTCAGGTACTTAACCCTCGTCAGTGTTCCTCAATCTAAACAATGTAATATGGCCAAGGAGTGTGAAAGATATTATGTCCAAAAATGTACCCAAAACGTAGCAGGATGGGTGGGGTATGATGCTACAGTACCTACGTTTTGGAAATTCCAAGATGTTTTGCTAATAGAAATTTTCGAATGCGTTGAAGAGACAGACGATCAACCGAAGTTGATCGAACTTGGCTACATGTGCCCTCGGGGGGGGGGGACTCCTGGTCCACCAGCAGCGACACTCACCAAGTGGTTCAAATGTTAAACGTCTTCAAATTCAATAGCATCATGTAAGACAGATAAATTTACAGCATGGACTAGACATGCACGTTTCGGATACTTAACTCTCGTCACAATGTAATTTTACCGATGTTCAAAAATATACCGAAGAAAGGAGGGGATCTCCAACAACACCTAGTTGCAGCACCAACAGCAACCTCCAAAAACACCCACCGTAAAACACTAAAATGACACGCACAGAAAGAGACGCAGTAGTACAAGGAACGTCAAATCACTGAAAAACACAAATGACTACACATAAACCAACGAGACCAATGGGCAAACGGTGCCGACTTAGGACGGCCATCTGCCACGTCAGTAACAGACGGTGTGGTTATCCTGGATTACGTGCGCACAATCCTCCCACTATTCCGATTACCCTGAGGTCTCGAAGAAAGTACAATTGTGGTGTAAAACAACCTCCTAACTATCAGATGACCACACACAAACAAGACCGCAAAACGCAGGGGCCCAAGCAACGCAAATGAATATGTAAATGGATATAAAAAGAGGGCATGCGTAATACAACCTGTGCTCTACCGGCTGTGGCGAGCTAATGTTTGTTATCACCCGAGGAGTCCGACTGACATTCAGAGAGGACAGGTGGTCGGGGCCCTGTCTTCTTTAAAGAGGTTTGGACAGGGCCCGTCATGGAGTCCCGTCGTCACAGTCAGTCAGCGTGCAAGTATTAAGGATGCGCTGGTACAAGACTGTAGATTGGTCAAGTACCAAGCCCAGTGTCCGTTTGGTGACATTAGGATCATATCCACGGTATAAGAGGCGTTTGATGATTCTGACGCATTTTCGATGGTAATTCTGTCTACCTTTGATCCTTCTAATTTTGTTGATCATGTCACCATAAAATGCAGGTTACGAAATACCCAAAATAATATACTCTGTTGCTTGTATGGGTCCGAATTTCAAAAGTAAATGACAATAATTTTTGTAAAATTTCCAGAATGTCTTTACAAGTTTGTGAAAGCGAAAACTTTGACCTAAAAGTGTCTTGGTTATTTGTAAATTTCTATCATGAAAATCCAAAATAACAGTACATGCTCTAGCATACCGGATGAGCTGCGAAATGTAGATACCATAAGACGGTAATCTAGGAACATCACCGTCAAGCCAGGGAAAATTTACTATGTTGAATCCAAAGTCATCTCTTTTGTCATACACACTTGTATGAATCTCTCCATTAATAATTTTGATATTCAGGTCCAAAAATGGTGTTTCTGTGTTTGTAACGTTCGCCTTGTTTAGAGTCAGTTCCTGTGGATAAATAAAATTTTTATACTTTTTCAAAAACAGGATTGTCGATAGTAAGAATATCATCCAGGTACCTAGAAGTACCATTGAAACATTTCACATCATCATGTTTTCTTTGTTTTTGAAAACTTTGGATAAATTCTTTTTCATACGTGTATAAAAATAATTCTGCAACAAGAGGCGCACAATTAGTACCCATAGTGATCCCTACAACCTGCTTGTAGAGATTCTCACCAAATCTTACATAAATGTTGTCCAAAAGAAAGGACAAGGCAATACATAGGTCACTACATGTCCATGATTTATATGATTTGCATTCTGTATTGGAAAAGAAACCCTTTGATTCAGATGTACAAATTTAAGTTTTCCCTTCTCGGTTAAAGCACCATTTAATGAGTTTGGACAATCGATCATTAATCTTATCGTGAGGAAGCGTGGTGTACATATTTGAAAAGTCGTATGAAGAAATCGAATTGGCTTGAAAATTTCTAGATTTCATTTTGTCAATCACATCCCCTGAATTTTTAATAGACCAAAATAAGTTTACATCATTCCTGTTTAGAACAGTTTCACAATATTTTGCTACGTGTTCCTTTATCACCGTGAGTGCCGACGTCAGATTTCTAGACAAAATTGTAGTTGAGCAGTTGCTAGAATTAGCAATGTATCGAAATTTGTAAGGAGACTTGTGCAGTTTTGGTATGCAGTATAGTGTAGGTAGATCCAGTTTAGAAATAGGGATGTTGAATGAAGAAATTTCAATGTTGTGTTTGTTCAAAATGTTAGGAACACTTTCATTGCTTTTGATATAAGTATTTGTAGACGAAAGTTGATATGTAGTAACGTTTTCAAATGATTATGGTGTTGTTGGCTGCTTAGACTGCAGGAGCAAAGACATATTTTTCGTGTAAATTGCGTAATTTGGATTTAAAATATTTTTCAAATTTAGAACTTGGATTTTCGAAAAGATGAGGATTTTTGTGGAAGTTATCTATTCGAATATCGGTAATATCCAATATGAGGTTCTTCCAGTCATTCAGAGAATGTGATTCGACCCCTTCCGTTTTACATCATCTTTTTGTATAGTTATCTAAGGCTTCCTTTAGTTCTTCGCGACATTTGATAAAATCTATCTTGGATGGAATTCTGTAGAAGAACGAAGCAGGATGGGTGGAATATGATGCTAAAGAACCCACGTTTTAGACATTTCTTTACTTACTCCTCTCGGGCACCTGGTCCCACCCTAGCATGCTAGGTGTCTGTCGATGCTCAATTTGGTGCTCTATTGTGAGCGCTGTTGAGATTATCGTCAGGATCTTCTTTAACTCACTCAAGATGTTTTGATAAATGAAATTTTCAAGTTAGACGAAGGAGTTTACGAGGCCTCAATTTTTCAAAGATGGTTCGGAGGTGAAATTCCATGTTGAAAATACCTTTTTGTACAGGAGGGCGCTAGTGAAATGAATTATAAAAAGCATTTTACCTGGAATTATCACTGATGAGAAACGTGTGACTGGTACATAATAATTTGATTTGAAATTTTCTTCAAGAAGGTATATCATGCTTCCACATTATTACATTATTGATATATTCATTGCTTCGTGAACACGATAAAGACCCTTTTAGTTTATTTTGTCAAAACAAAGAAATCGGATGTGTACAAATTTAACACATAATGATTAATGCGTATGTATGTATGTAGTTAAGAAATTTAATAGAAAAAAATCCAGCCATTCTGACTTGCTGTTTTGAGATGAATCTTTATCTCTCACAAATTAGGTCGTATCAACACTTGAAGCTTTCGGAATACGCATATTTCAATCTGATAGCCTATGATGTAAACTACAATACAACAGATTACTCCTCACGTAAACGTTGATATGAACAGTTTTTAATTGACACATGTAGCCAAGTTCGATCAACTTCGGTTGATCGTCTGCCTCTTCAATGCATTCGAAAATTTCTATTATCAAAACATCTTGGAATTTCCAAAACGTGGGTCCTGTAGCATCATACCCCACCCATCCTGCTACGTTTTGGGTACAATTTTGGACATAATATCTTTCACACTCCTTGGCCATATTACATTGTTTAGATTGAGGATCACTGACGAGGGTTATGTACCCGAAACGTGCATGTCTGGTCCATGCTGTAAATTTATCTGTCTTAAATGGTGCTATTGAATTTGAAGACGTTTAACATCATTATAAGCTATGAAGATGTTAAACATTGAGTTTATGTATCACGAATGTCCCTGTTAACTTCTTTGTTTACTACAAAAGCTGTTTATCATTAAAAATGGAAATCAAACCCCGGGGTTATCTTCACTTGGTCAAGACTATTAACATAAAATTCATATTGCTATCCATTCAAGAGTAAGGCAACAATTAGAGTAAGTCAAAAGTAATACTTTTTAGTTAAACAGTTATGATATCAATTGAAATCCCTTGTCTCCAGAAAGATATTACGACGAAGACAGTAAGTGTTTTGAATATATTTCCCTGACATTGTCGCCATAGCACTTTCTATATAGACATAACGTCAGACAGTGCATGAAGTTTATGCATTGTTTTCATTTTCGTGCTTGAACATCGACGGCGGGTGCGGCTAGCCAACAGGGGATGCTTACTCCTCCCGGGCACCTGGTCCCACCTCGAGCATGCTAGGGGTCCGTCGATGCTTACTTTTGTACTCTATTGTGAGTGCTGTTGAGATTATTGTCAGGATCTTCTTTAACTCATTACAATCGTAGAATATTTGAAAGACCATGCTTTCATCTCAAAATATTAAACGTTTCAAAACATTTCAACCAGAAATAGATTTTATAAAGTTTTACCATTTTCACCGTAATGGCTATTTTTAGTTCAAAATGACCTTGACTTCTAACCTTGAAGATCAATAGGATTCTTTAAGTTGTCATAGGCATTCAACGAAGTAAATTTTAATTCCACAGGGCTATAGATTCAGACTGTAACTTACAGCATAAAAATAGCAATCCAAGGATTTCTTGTGTCGCATGTGAAGCGGTTTCTAAAAAGTTGATCAAATATGTAGGTCATGGTCACTTGATTAAAAATCATTTGTATCAGTAGAAAAGTCTTGTCAAATGAAATTGACCTCTTACTTACCGATTATAAGATTATATGGTCAATGTTAAACGTCTTTAAATTCAATAGCATCATTTAAAACCTGATAAATTTACAGCATGGACCAGACATCTCAAATTTTCATAGAAGAGTGTCAATAATCTAGGTCAAGATTACGTAAAATTTTTCGTAAAAAAGCAAAGGTCTCATCATACAAGAAATACATGTGTGTAATATCAAAGCCGTATCACTTACCAACCAAAATATTAAGCCAGTCTTAATTTGTTTGAGAAGAGGCTCAAATATCTAGGTCAAGGTCACTTAGTCAAAAATTATGGTATGTTTAGAAAGGTCTTGTTACAAGGAATATACATGTGAAATATTAATGCCATATCATCTATCAATCAAAAGGTATAGGGAATCTTAACTTTTCTTAAAGTAGGTCAAATATCTAGGTTAGGTCACAAGGTAAAAATTTGGTATTTTCAGAAAGGTCTTGTTTCAAGGAATACACATTTGAAATATCAAAGCTCTATCGCTTACCAATCAAAACATACATGTATATCCAATCTTAACTTTTTTGAAAAGAAGGTCAAATATCTAGGTTAAGGTCCCTTCGTCAAAAATTATGCTATGTGTAGAAAACACAGGTGGGGATCTCCAACATTACCAGATTGAACCATCCACAGCAAACCCCCAATGCACAGAGCAGACAAGCACAGGAAGAGACACAAAAGGAACAAGGAACGTCCACGCACAACACAGAAACATCAAACACAAAGGACTACACATAAACAAACGAGAGCAATGGGCAACCGGTGCCGACTAAGGACATCCATCTGCCACGGAAACAACAGAAGGTGTGGTTATCCTGGATTACGTGCGCACAACCCTCCCACTTTTCTGATTATTTAGAGGTCTCGAACAACGTACAATTTTGGTGTAAAACAACCCCCACACTGTCAGATGAACACACACAAACAAGACCGCAAAACGCATGGGCCCAAGCTTGTTTAGAAAAGCCATGTCACAAGGAATACACATGTGAAATATCAAAACCACACCCCTTACAAATGAAAATGTTAAAAGTCTTCAAATTCAATTCAAATTCTTCAAACGCATTTGAAAATTTCTGTTTGCAAATTTTTCTCAAATTTCTAAAACCTGGGTCCTGTAGCATCATATCCCAGTCATTTTGCTATGTCTTTTGGTATATTCAGGATATAGTTTTCACAGATTTTGGTCAAATTACATTGTTTAGATTGAGGAACACTGACGAGGGTTTATTACCCGAAACGTGCATGTCTGGTCCATGCTGTAAATTAATCTGCTCTAAAATAATGCTAATGGATTTGATTTAGAATTTCCTAGGGCTAACAGTTGAGGTTTTACAGGTCCCACAAGTC
Organism: Pinctada fucata; assembly: GCA_028142955.1. NCBI lineage: Eukaryota > Metazoa > Mollusca > Bivalvia > Pterioida > Pteriidae > Pinctada > Pinctada fucata. The sequence goes on along the minus strand of AP027113.1, from coordinate 29,144,232 downwards.
AGGTCGCTTAGCAGACGGACAACGGTATACATTTTATTGCATAATATGCCCGCGGGCGTATAATAGATATTTCGAATAATTATTGGTAAGATACATTTGCCCAGGACTAGCTGGAATCAATCAGAGTGCGTAAATCACGTCATGTGCACGCCGTCTAAATTTCTGTTGACCCTCAGCAATTCCGCCATTGCCGTATTTATGAATTCGCATGTAGTTTTCCGCAACAAAAAGCGGAGATTTTGGTCTTCGACAAATGTTAAACGTCTTCAAATTCAATAGCATCATTTATGAACAAATAAATTTGCAGCATGGAGCAGATATGCACGTTTCGGGTATTTAACCTTCGTCAGTGATCCTAAATCTAAACGATGTAATGTGGCAAAATAGTGTGAAAATAATTATGTCAAAAATTTACTGAGAGACGTAGCAGGATGGTTGAGATATGATGCTACAGGACCCACGTTTTAAAAATTTCAAGAACGTTTGAAAACAAATTTTTGAATGCGTTGAAGAGACAGATGACCAACCGATGTTGACCGAACTTGGTTACATGTGCCCTCGGGGACTCCTGGTCCATCAGCAGTGACACTCACCAATTAGTAGAAATATTAAACGTCTTCAAATTCATAAGCATAATTTATGCATGTTTTGGGTACTTAACCCTCGTCAGTGATCCACAGTCTAATCGATGTAATGTGGCCAAAGAGTGTGAAAATGTTTATGTCTAAAAATGTTCTGAAAGACGTAGCAGGATGGGTGGGATATGACGTTTGAAAACAGAAAATTTCGATGCGTTTAAGAGACAGACGATCAACCGAAGTTGACCGAACTTGGTTGACCTAATAACAAAAGTTATAAGGTTTATCTAAGTTGATCTAATAACTTGAGTTATTAAACTAACAACTAAAGTTGACCTAATACATTGTAATTAAAGCAGTTTATAGGTTTGTTACCGACCGTCCACAGAGAGGCTTCGCCTCGCCTTCTACGGGCTTGATCAACCCGACAAATCTCTGTAGACGGTCTATAACACACCTGATAATTAATATCTTGAATACTGGTGGTTGCGAGAAGGTAAAGATTCGAAGTACCTTCTACTTGACAGCCCAACACCTTCTAGTCGATTCAAACACTAGTCTTACCGCATGGCACAAAGCTTCACCTTTACCTCGAGTCGATTGATAATTTTAGTCGTGATTTTCCTAATATAAGTATAGACATAAATTGATTTAATGATTACTTTTCAAAAAGTATATATTGTAAATCAAGTAAATCAAGACGAATAAAAAACTGACTAATGAATAAACATAAAAGAAGTACCTAACAGTTAACAATACACATGATGCTCTTGAATTTAAAGACGTTTAACATTTGAGCTACTAGGTGAGTGTCACTGCTGGTGGACCAAGAGTCCCGGAGCGCACATGTAGCCAAGATCGATCAACTTCGGCTGATCGTCTGTCTCTTCAAATCATTTGAAATATTCTGTTACAAAATTTCTTGAAATTTCTAAAACGTGGGTCATGTAGCATCATATCCCACCCATTCTGCTACGTCTTTTGGTACAATTTTGGACATAATAATTATCATACTTTTTGGCCATATTACATAGTTTAGACTGAGGATCACTGACGAGGGTTTAGTACCCGAAACGTGCATGTCTGGTCCATGCTGTGAATTTATCAGATTTTAAATGATGCTATTGAATTTAAAGACGTTTAACATAGGAACAAAAACATTAAAATTCCAAGATCTACTTGACGTTCTACGAAAATCAAAGGAATAGCTTCATGATGATACATGTTCATACTAAATAAACCGTGAGAATATTCTTTTCTCCTAAATTCCAAAATTCCCCACTATACTTGCTGTTAGACATACTGTGTGATAAGAATTTAATTTTCTGTGAGTAACTAGAAGAAAAAACTACTACATCCATCTTAATTACGCTTGTGATTTATCAAGTGTATTCATACATTTAATCTTTATGCGCGTGTTACCTACGTCACTGGAAATTTAGGTTTTTCCCGGGGTTTTTTTTTTCGATTAACTTCTCGTTAGTTATAAAGAAATACTTTAGGCTTCGGTCATTCATCAGCAAAATTGGAATAGTCATAGCGTATAGTTTGATCAATCTAATAACACGAAAAAACTTAGCAGCATCAAGATGAAGATAGTAAAAAAATTCTTCTCATTTTGTCTTTTGTATATCGTGAATGAAAACATTATGAGTACTGATGCAACTTTAACAAAGTTGTCCGATTTTATCATCAAAACGATGAAAGCTTTGGGTAACAAGCTAGATGACATCCCTCAGAAGCTACTAAATGTAGAAAACAATATCAAGGATACAAATGAAAAGACCGATGATTTGGAAGTTAAAATGAATAGATTTTACGATTATGTACAGAATGAAGCGGAAATGATGAAGACGACGAACGGATTTGTCTGTGGTGTTGGCACTTATTTAGAGCGGACGCTAGATAAACTGTACGTTTCTATGGAGGAAAGGATGAAATTTATGGACGAAAAATTAGACGACATAGGCAGAAACATGGAAAATATGGAGAGAAAATTGAATTATACCAAACTGAAGACGGAATTATTAGACAGAAAAATGATTGAATTGCACGACATTGTTCTCAAACAAAGAAAAACGATGAGCAAAGAAGTAGAATTTTTGGTTAAATTTATCTACGATGAGGCTGATTTGAATGATCTTCAAGGTGACAATAAAACACAACTTTGCTCAACTTCAACAGACAAGGACGACCGCCATATAAAGCTACAAACCGGAATTCAGTTGCTTAAAAAATTGGACAAGTCGGAAGGGGAGGAAAAGTTAGGCTGCAAAAGTAAGTTTAAAGTCTTTCTGAAAAAAAAAACATCAAAGAAGTTAAAAAAAAAGAAAAGAAAAAAAGTGAAAATAAAACCGTATCCAAAACTTCAATTAGTCTTATCGGTTTATGTGTAGTCTTTTGTGTTTGATGTTTACATGTCGTGTGTCTCTTTTCCGTCTCATGCTGTACTCGTCTTTTGTATTTTTGCATCGGGTGTTTTGGTGTTTTACTGTTGATGCTGCAACGGGGTCTTGTTGGAGATCTCCTCCCTTCTTTCAATATACATGTACTTTCCTTGAAAGATCCTTTGAGCGAAACAAAACAAATAGATTTATGAATTGCAAAGCGATAAAAGTCCCATGCCGGCTTTAATCTATGTCCTATAACCCTGCCTTGAGATGTACTTACACCAGAAGATAAATGCCCACATGAAAATAAGTTCAATATGTGTATTAGAAAAGGTCTGGATAAGAGAAAATTTCATGAAATATGCCAAGGGGCCATATCTTTTGTAAAAACCGGTCAATTAAAACCCAAATGAGTTAAAGAACTTCAACTTCATCTGTATCATACTATACCCAACAAAAAAAGAAACGCACATCATATTATATAGTGATTTTTTCAATTGATCAAAAAATTTCGTTAGGCATTTGATTATAATTTTCTTTTTCCAGCACTCGAATTACCGGGGATAAAACACGTTTCGATCATTTATTCGCAACATATCACAATGATAGAGCTGAATAAAGCACGTTGTTTCTAGCTTCTGTTGCATGGCCGCAGGTTTGGTATTCTTCTGAAATTTTGTTGTTTGACCACTTTCAGCAAATTTTCTGTAAAAATATAGATGAATACTGGTTTCTCCATTCAAATGTAGTTAAAATATGCCAATAAATCTTAAAATTAAATGTCTTAGTGGAAATATCCGTATATTGGGGTATGTTTTACAATGAAGGATATCAAAATTTGGCAATTCTGATCCCATATGAAAACTTATTTTGTCTTCAGCCATTCTTATTTATCTGTTGCAGATTTATCTTTAACATCGCATTGAAATAAGCAAATGAAATACCAGAAAAGCTTAAAACTAAAGTCCAAAACCATTGAAAATGCACGTAAAAATGACCTATCAATATCGCGGTATTGTTTCTGAAAACTGTGCTTGCGAAAAAAGGTCCGATTCTAGATGTAGTAGGGTAATTTTGTGCTTTGCGACACATTTAGGGGCGAAAAATATCACAACACGGACTTTATTTTCAAAAGAATTTATGTTTGGGATGTTTTTCACAAAGTTAGACTTTCTCTTTGATGACGTCATTTGAAGCAATTAAATTAATTTGTATTCAGGGCAAATTGTTTATCATCATTTAAAAACAAATCGCAATGCCTGATATATCAGTTTGGAAAGGTTAAACAGCTTTAATCATTTCTAGAATGTGAACGGAATTCTTAAAAGCCATTTCGTGACATTGCGTTTTGAACCACGTGTCTTTATCATTGTGCTGTCTGTGATCATGAAGACGGATTTGTTTGGCGTTTGACATAATAAGTCGCTCGTATACCTGCGATTTATGATGGAAAAGAATAGAATACCTATAGATTACATTATTCATTTTATAGAATGAAGATTAAGTGGTGCGTTTCTTTTTTTGTTGGGTATATAATGTAACCACATACCAAAAAATCAGTTCAATATCTACAAACAACATGGAAAAAAGGCTGGAAAACTGAGAATTTCAGGAAATTTGTTAAGTCCAAGGGCCACAACTCCTGTAAAAATGGGTCAATCAAATTGAAGCACGAACTTGATCACTGAGATTTATTCACATACCAAAAAGAATTTCAATATCTACAATACCATGGAAAAAGTCCAGAAAGCTGAGAATTTCATGGAATTTGCTAGGTCCAAGGGCCATATCTCTTGTAAAAATAGGTCAATCAAAACCAAACTCGAATTTGATGTGTATAACACTAATGACAAATATGGATAATGACCATATCCCTGTATACAGCACAAAATCGATAATACAGAAAATCAGAAACCGAAGGCATACAAAATCACAATACAAAAGATGTATTCACATTTCAATATCTAACACAACAGCCGAGAAAATTCTGGAAAACTGAGAATTTCATGAAATGTTCTGTCCAGGGACCATAACACATGTAAGGTGAAAGCAAACTCGAACTTGATATTTATCACATTGAGATATACTGGCATACAAAAAATGAGTTCAATATATCCAATAACAACGAAAAAAAAGTCTGGAAAACTAAAGTGTAACGGACGGACGGGCAAACGGGGTGGAAACTATAAGCCGTTAAGGGACTAATAAATGAATGAATAAAAAGGAAAATAAAGAAATCAAAAGCAACAATTATAGACAACCATGTATCAAGTTAAGAAAAACAGACCAAATTTAAATATATATACGAAAACACAGCTGAAATATTACATTTATTGTGAAAACCGCGCCACGGACTGACAGAATTTCTACAAATAGGTCAGTTTCCCCATTGTCTGAGCAAATGTTTGGAATTTGAAGATGACGTTATTTAGATCTGAAAATGCTAAAATGTTTGCAAATAGTACTACAATGCTTAAATTTTATAGTACATGTATTTTCCGTGAGGTAGAAATTGTAATTTCATGTGTTAAACTGCAAAGTGTTTTTCAAAGACAGTAAAAAGAGAGAGAGAGAGCAACACGGAAATGTTGCAACTCTATACCTTCTTGAAGAAAATTTCAAACTATTTTTAGTGCACCAGTCACGTGTTTCTAAAATCCTCATCAGCGATGCTTCCAGCCAAAGTGCTTTTCTTAAGCCGTCTTAATTTATTTTAGTAGCACCCTCTGGTTTGATGTTTTAATTTACATTTTTGCATTTACTTCAAAGCGAGGGGCGGCTCCAAATTTCCTGAAGGGTCGTTTCAGTAGCATATTTAAATAAAATCTATGTTCTAAATAGCATTGGAGGGATGGTGCTAAGATGTTAACCTCCTTTAATTTCGATGATATTTTGGGATGAAATGACAAGTTTCCGAAATGGCAAATTAATATATGTGATGTCAAATTAATAAAGGGCCAAAACAATGCCTCTTTCAGGCGACAGAGCTGGAAATACTTATTTAATACACTTCAAACATCAAGTCATGGGGAACGAGTTTAACTGCTCCACACTGCAGCAAGAAATAAGTGTTTATGATAATAATACGGAAGTGTTCCAACTCTAAACCTTCTTGACGAAAATTTCAAAGCATTTGTATGCACAAGACACGTGTTTCGGATCTTAAATCCTCATCAGTGATGCTTCCAACCAAAGAGTTTTTCATAATCCGCCTAAATTCATTTCAGTAGCCCAAACTCTGGTTTTATTCTTTTGAATTTAAATTTGTGCATTTACTTTAAAGAGAGGGTGCGGCTCCAAATTTCCTGTAGGATTTCTGGAAATTTCCTGTAGGATTTCCTGGAGGAAAGGTCTTCCAGCAAATTGTCGGAATTCCAATGGGTACCAATTGTGCCCCACTCCTTGCCGACATTTTCCTTTACTCGTACGAAGCTGAATTCATTCAATCTTTGGTCTCTGAAGGGAAAAGATACTTAGCTTCTGATTTCAACTTCACTTACAGATACATAGACGATGTGTTGTCCATCAATAATCCAAAATTCGCGGATTACCTGAGCAGTATCTATCCTTCGGAGCTTGAAGTCAAAGAAACTACAGGGACAAATAATTCAGCATCCTATTTGGACATAATGTTGTCCTACGACACTGATGGTCACATGAACACCTCACTCTATGACAAACGTGACGACTTCAATTTCAGCATTACGAACTTTCCTTTTCTGAGTAGCAACATCCCTTCATCGCCTGCTTATGGCGTGTTCATATCTCAGTTGATACGCTATGCCAGAGCAAGTACCAAATATACGGATTTTGTTCTGAGAGCTAGGCGTCTTTCAGATAAGCTTCTCAGTCAGGGATATGTTTGTGACCGACTAACATCGTCACTGAGGATGTTCTACGGTCGATATGGGGAACTCGTCATACACTATGATGTCCCAATATCCAGAATGGTGGATGATATTCTGTCATAGACCATTTGAACCATCCAACCAAAGATTGTACTCTATATCTTCCAAAATGGAAGTAACCGGATGTGACAGTTCTACCGAATTGAAGCGACGGGTGTTGCATGCAAGCAGGAGATGCTTACTCTTCCTGGGCACCTGGTCTCACTCTCATATCGGGAGTTCGCTTCTTTTCATATGGTGGAGGTTTTTGTTTTTGTTTGCTTTGGTTCCTGTTTTGTCCTGATTTTGTATGCCTTCGGTTTCTGATTTTCTGTATTATCGATTTTGTACTGTAGACAGGGATATGGTCATTATCAATATTTGTCATTGATTCAGTAGCATATTCATATAAAAAAATAAAGTCTATGTTAGAAACAGCATTGGAGGGATGGTGCTAAGATATTAACTTCCTTTAATTTCGATGGTAACAAGCATTTTGTTCACAATCTAAACTTACCAAAGGAGCTTACATTGTGGTTTTCAATAATAAATGAAAATGAATTTCAGAATCTAGCCATCTAATTACTTTTTATTAATACTGTACTTCAATTCGCTTTCTAATAGACTAATGTTTTAAATTAGACTGTTCAAATCATTGTTTTTGTATTTTATAGATCATACGGGAAATGAATATGCTGTGATGTTTCCTCAGACTCATCTCGAAACCGAATATGATCTTCAACTCATCATCACATCGCGAGAGGATGCTATCGTTGACATACTATCTCCATATCCTGGGGTAAATCAGACGGTTAACGTAAAAGCAACGGAGGGTCTTATTGTCCCTATTCCATTCAACTTTACACCATCGTTTAATGACACATATTCTAAAGGAATTCTTGTCAAATCTAACAAGCAAATTTCCGTGTTTGGCGCAACACAAAGAGAATCTACATATGGCGAAGCTTTCATGGCGATTCCAACCAGATTTCTGTCAAATGCCTACTATGCTGCTTCATATAATTATACCCTTGCCACTATGGTTGCCTTGCACGATGATACTCAACTCAACAAGTCGTACACCGGTCCTTTCATAAATACTACTCTTCAAGAGACTTTTTCAAGTCTGAGGACTGATGACTCAGTCCCATGGGATAGAACATCCATCAAGCTAGAGAGTAATAAAGATATTGGGGTCATTGCTAGCGCCCGTTGCTATAACCAATTTGGTAGCAGATACGATAGTGCCTGGCAGAAAAGTTCGAAACTTCCTTTTTCTGAAAAGTTAAAACAATGCAGGCAAGTCCTTTCGTATATTCCGCCTGTATCGTCACTTGGGAATGTTTTCATTATACCTCAAACGACATTGGCAAATTTCTCTTTACTTCACATAGAGAGCGACTGGGAAAAGAATAGTTTTGTGTCGTTTCGAAGTGATACCTTCAGCAAAACAGCGAATTTTACCATTGATTATCAATATGAGTTAGAACCTGGGCTACCATATGTAATGGAGACAAGTCTACCTTCTGTTGCAGTTCTCTTAATTGGACATACCAATTCAACATATAGTACTTCAATATTAATTCCTTCCATACGTCAATATTCAAATCATTACAAGTTCATAGCACCATTTAAAAGTAATTTCGAACACTCTGCAATAATCATGATAAAAAATAAGCATGTGAATGGATTGAAATTTGACGGACAACCTCTCAAGAGTGTATACACTGAAAGTAGAACAATTAATGCTGAGAACACTTTATACGAAGTTATTACCATGAATATTACCGCGGGTTTGCACGAGGTTAACCACGTGGAAAATAACGTCACTTTCGGTTTGATAGCTCTAGGATTTTCAGCTAATGATGTCTATGGTTTTCCAGTGGGCTTATACCTAGGAGAAGAAAACTGCAATCATCAGTGATATCGGATATTTAGTCGTGAAACGGAACATTCATTCTAAACAAACAACATATATCTGAACATTTACTTGAAGATTATTACAATGTATGTACACATTCGTTGCATCGTACGTAACTGTTCGTTGTAACTCGACCCTTGACTTTGAGAAGGTCCTTGGTCTGAAAAAACCCCATTGAAATCCTGTTCAAACCAAATTTTTACACCTTTTATTGTAATGTAATGATTTCAATAATTTTCCAGAAATTGCCTTTAACCAAGTTTATATTCACCTTTTATGAAGTTTATATTTACAAGGTCAAGGTAAGTGAAAATGTTCATTTTAATGGATTTAACCAAGGATACGCAGAGTGTCAAAACTCAAAACCAAGTTCAGCAGTATAGTTTGCAAGGTCAAATTCACATGGGAAGGATACCTTTAAACATCATGATCTTGACTTTAAACTTATTTTTAAACAAAACTATAACCTTGGTAATAACTTTTGAATGATTGATTGATGCTTGTAAGTGAAATAATTTTCATATTTAACATCTGTTTTCCTGGAGACAAGGGATTTCAATTGATATCATAACTTTTACCTAAAAACTATTACTTTTGACTTACTCTAATTTTTGTCTGACTCTTGAATGGTTAGCAATATGAATTTTATGTAAAATAGTCTTGACCTTGTCAAGATAACCTTGGGGTCTGATTTCCTTGTTTAAATGTTAAACAGCTTTTGTAGCAAACAAAGTTAACAGGGACATTCATGATACATAAACTCAATGTTTAACATCTTCATAGCTTATAAAGATGTCAAACGTCTTCAAATTGAACATTAAAGACAGATAAATCTACAGCATGGACCAGACACGTTTCGGGTATTTAACCCTCGTCAGTCATCTTTAATCTAAACAATGTAATATGGCCAAAGAGTGGAAAAAAACATGTCCAAATGTACCGAAAAACGTAGCAGGATGGATGGGATATGATGCTACAGGTCCTACTTTTTAGAAATTTCAGAATTTTTTTATAACAGAAATTTTGAGTTAGACGAAGGAGTTTACGATGCCTCAATTTGATAAAGATGGTTCGGAGGTGAAATGACATATTGAAAATACCTTTTATGTACACGAGGGCGCTATCGAAGTGAATTATAAGCATTTTGGCTGGAAGCATCACTGATGAGAATTTAATATTCGAAAGATAATTACAGAATACATAATAAATTGGTTTGAAATTTTCATCAAGAAGGTATAGAGTTGGAACCCTTCCACATTATTAATATATATACATGTATTGCTTCATGAACACGATAAAGACCCTTTTAGTTTATTTTGTCAAAACAAAGAAATCGGATGTCTACAAATTTACACACAATGTTTAATGTGTATGTGTGTATATAGTAAAGAAATTAAATAGAAAAAATTCAGCTATTCTGACTTGCTGTTTTAAGAGGAATCTTTATCTTTCACAAATTAGTTTACGCAAATCTCTGTTGGTTAGGTCGTATCAACACTTCAGGCTTTCGTAATACGCAAATTTCAATCTGATAGCCTATGATGTAACAGATTACTCACCACGTTAACGTTGATATGAACAGTTTTTAAATGGTTTGATTTAGGACATAATTTCCACAGATTTTGGTCACACAACATTGTTTAGATTGAGGATCACTGACGAGGGTTTATTACCCGAAACTTGCATGTCTGGTCCATTCTGTAAATTTATCTCATCTAAAATGATGCTAATAAATTTAAAGACGTTAAACATCTGAACTGAATTACTTTGACATCATATATTTTTTGCTTTTTCAGAAACATGCAATTTCATCCAAAAATATCATCGAAATTAAAAGAGGTTAACATCCTAGCACCATCCCTCCAATGTTATTTTGGAGATGGATTTTATTCAACTATGCTACTGATGGTAAACGTCTTCAAATTCAATGGCATCATTTAAGAACAGATAAATTTGCAACAAGGAATCGACCCTACAGGAATTTTGGAGCCGCGCACTCTTTGCAAGCTGCATAAATCGAATTTAAAAAAGAATAAACAAGAGGGCGCTACTGAAATGAAATTTGACTGTGTCTGAAAATCACTTTGGCTGGAAGCATCACTGATGAGGATTTACTATCCAAAACACGTGTCTGGTGCATTAGAATTTGGTTTGAAATTTTCTTTTTGGAACACTTCCGTATTATTAATTGATTAAGTTTTCAAATGGTTTATATTATACAGTTAAAGTATACCATTGAGGGAGTTAGCACGATTCTGGTTCCCCGAGACCAGACCTATTTCCCCGAGGCGAAGCCGAGGGAAATAGGTCTGGTCGAGGGGAACCAGAATCGTGCTAACTCCCTCAATGGTATACTTTAACTGTTTTATTATACCGAAACAAACATTATACTGAAACAAACATATCTCTTAGGTATACCGAAACAAACATTATAGTGAAACGAACATATCTCTTAGGATCACAGGGTTCAAATGAAAATTCTAATGATTTTGCCTTTCCTTCTCGACTGAATGACTGAGTAACGGAAAATATTAATTTTTGATGATAAGATAAACAGAAACATCATTTATCATACTCATACATGTTTAATTTTTGATTGTTTTATTTTGTTGCGGATTAATTTATGTGCTAAGTGGATAGGAGGCGGATTACTCTGCTCGCGTATTGATAGCGTCATCCGATCAACCTTCACATCATCCGATCAACCTGCAACGGTGCTGATTGGCTGATACTGACACACCCCAAAGAAGCTCCGCCCCATTTTGAAACTAACTCCCTAGGGAAATAGTCTTCTCAACTAACGCACCCCTTTGCAGGGAAATAGTCTTATCAGGCGATTTTCAGGGATTTAGTTAAATTTAATGAGTCTCTTTTTATGTAGGAAAAAATCAGTAGAGGTATAATAAAATCTTTAAACTTGTGTTAAAAGAAATAAATAAGCAGAATCCAACAAATTTGATACATTTCTCCATATGGTTCATGAAGCCGAATCATTTTTGCGTATATACATGTAAAAATGATATCGAATTATTGTTCTATTTTGCATCTGTGTCTACTAACATTTTAAGACAAAATTACAAGGTCGACTCCGTATGGTCAACAAATATTATGTATATTCAAAACAGTGAATGAAACACGAAACCCGAATTCACATTGAAAAATCACAATCAAAATGCTTAGCAGTTAAGAAAATATTTAGTCGAAAGGCTCAGACCTATACTTTGCTAACAACATTAAGAACTAACCCCTTTCCCTTGATGCATAATTTCTCGATCAAATGACAAAAGATATTAAAATTGTAGAATATGTAAAAGACCATGTTTTCATCTCAAAATATTCAACGTTTCAAAACATTTCAACCAGAAATAAATTTTCATGAATTTTTGACATATTTCCACAAAAATAGCTTTTTTAGTCCAAAATGACCTTAACTTCTGACCTTGAAGATCAATAGGATTCTTTATGTTGTCATAGGCAATCAACAAAGTAAATTTTAATTCCCAAGGGCTAAAGATAGTGACTGTAACTCACAGCATGAAAATAGCAATCCAAGGATTGCTTGTGTCGCCTGTGAAGCGGTTTCTAAAAGGTGGATCAAATATGTTATTATTTTTATCAGAAGAAAAGTCTTGTCAAATGAAATTGACCTCTTACTTACCGATTATAAAATTATATGGTCAATCTCAAAGAAGAGTGTCAATAATCTATAGGTCAAGATTACGTCAAAATTTTCATAACAGAACAAAGGTCTAATCATAAAAAAAAATACATGTGTGAAATATTAAAGCCATATCACTTACCAATCAAAAGATTTAGCCAGTCTTAATTTCTTTGAGAAGGTCAAATATCTAGGTCAGGGTCACTTCGTCAAAAATTATGCTATGTCTAGAAAACAAAGGAGGGGATCTCCAACAACACCATAGTGGAGTGCCTTATGTAAGAAAATAAGCTGCCGTGGGAATTTTATGATTAAAGCATACCACTATGATAAAAATATTAAGTATGGGCTAGTATTACAGAAAAAGTTTGATAGACCTCTGAGATATGTGGCAGTTGTGATATTTTGGGGGTAAAACACCCTTTTCTATGCAAAAATCATGAAAAACTGGAAATAATTTATAACTTTTGCATGAAAAATGTTAACAAAAATTAAAAGATGTAAATATACTTAAATTCTGTTGTTTTTTTTAATAAAATAAGTTTCAAATTCAAATTTTGATATCAAATGTGGTTTTTCAGGCAAAAAAAACCTTTTCTAGGCTAAAATCGTGAAAAATTGCAGTACCCACAGCAAAACCCCAAAACACCCAATGCAAAAACACAGAGCAGACAAGCACAGGAAGAGACGAAAAAGGGACAAGGAACGTCAACGCACAACACAGAAACATCGAACACAAAGGACTCCACATAAACCAACGAGACCAATGGGCAACCGGTGCCGACTTATGAAAACCATCTGCCACGGAAATAACAGAAGGTGTGGTTATCCTGGATTACGTGCGCACAACCCTCCCACTTTTCCGATTACCCAGAGGTCTCGAACAACGTGCAATTATAGTGGTGTAAAACAACCTCCTCACTGTCAGATGCTTGTCAGATGAACACGCACAAACAAGACCGCAAAACGCAGGAACCAAGCTAGTTTAGAAAAGTCATGTCACAATACACATGTAAAATAAAAAAGCCATATCGCTTACCAATCAAAATGTTAAACGTCTTCAAATTCAATAGTATCATTTAAGAACTGATAAATTTGCAGCATGGACAAGACATACACGGTTCGGGTAGTGATGACAAATATGGATAATGACCATATCCCTGTCTACAGTACAAAATCGATTATTAAGAAAATCAGAAACCGAAGGCATACAAAATCAGGATAAAACAGGAACCAAAGCAAACAAAAACCAAAACCTCCACCATATGAAAAGAAGCGAACTCCCGATATGAGAGTGAGACCAGGTGCCCAGGAAGAGTAAGCATCTCCTGCTTGCATGCAACACCCGTCGCTTCAATTCGGTAGAACTGTCACATCCGGTGACCCTCAGTCTAAACAATGTAATATGACCGGAGAGTGAAAGTTATTGTGTCCAAAATTGTATCGAAAGATATATCCAATCTTGATTTTTTTTTAAATAGGTCAAATATGTAGGTCAAGGCCATTATGTAAAAATTATGGTATGCGTAGAAAGGTCTCTTCACAAGGAATACAAATGTGAAATATCAAAGCCCTATCACTTACTTATCAAAAGATATGGGTCGTGACACCCAAAGTGTGACAGTCAGACAGATTGAAGGACAACGGACAAAGTGATCCCTAAGTGTCACTATGCGTCGCTGGAGACACAAAAAAATAATCTTTTGTACCAACCCACTTTCCTAAATGAATAATTTCTAACTTATATGGCAAAAGATATCAAACATGTTAGAAAGAACATGCTTTCTTTTCAAAGTATTCAAAATTTCAACCAGAAATAGATTTTATATGAATTAAAAAAAATACTTCAACACACAAAAAAAAGCTTAAAATGCCTTTGACTTTGAATATCAATAGCATTCTTCGTCTTGCTATAGTCTACATGCACGATAAGTAAGAATTTCCTAGGACTACCTGTTTGGAATTTACAGTTCTCACAAGTCAGGTGGTTTGACAGACAAACGGACAACGGAATACATTTTGTTTCATAATATGCCCGCGGGGGTATAATAGATATTTTTAATAATTATTGGTAAGATGCATTTGCCTCGATCGGACTAGCTCGAAACAATCAGAGTGCGTAAATCGCGTCACGTGCACGCCATCCAAATTTCTGTAGACCGTCAGGAATTCCGCCATTGTCGTATTTATGAATTCGCATGTAGTTTTCCGCAACAAAAAGCGGATATTTTGGTCCTCGACAAATGTTAAACGTCTTCAGATTCAATAGCATCATTTATGAACAGATAAAGTTGCAGCATGGACCAGACATGCACGTTTCGGGTATTTAACCCTCGTCTATGATCCTAAATCTAAGCGATGTAATTTGGCCAAAGAGTGTGAAAATAATTATGTAAAAATGTACTGAGAGACGTAGCAGGATGGTTGAGATATGATGCTACAGGACCCACGTTTTAGAAATTTCAAGAAAGTTTGAAAACAAATATCGAATGCGTTGAAGAGACAGACGATCAACCGATGTTGAACGAACTTGGTTACATGTGCCCTCGGGGACTCCTGGTCCATCAGCAGTGACACTCACCAAGTGGTACAAACATTAAACGTCTTCAAATTCATAAGTAAATCTAATAACAAATTATTATTAGTTATTTATAACTTATTATTATTGAGTTATTTAACTACCAACTAAAGTTGACCTAATAATTAAAGCAATTTATAGGTTTGTTACTGACCGTCCACAGAGAGGCTTCGCCTCGCCTTCTTCGGGCTTGATCAACCCGATAGATCTCTGTAGATTCAAACACTCGACTTCCTGCATGGCACAAAGTTCACCTTTACCTCGAGTCCATTGATAATTTTAGTTGTTATTTTTCTAATATTAGTATAGATATAAATATATTTAATGATTGTTTTACAAAAAGTATATTGTAAATCAAGACAAATAAAAACCTGACTAATGAATAAACATCACAGAAGTACCTAACAGTAAACAAATACACATAGGAACAAAAACATTAAAATTCCAAGATCTACTAGAAGTTCTACGAAAATCAAAGGAATGGCTTCATGATGATACATGTTCATACTAAATAAACCGTGAGAATATTCTTTTCTCCTTAATTCCAAAATCCCCCACTATACTTGCTGTTAGACATTCTGTGTGATAAGATTTTAATTTTCTGTGAGTAACTAGAAAAACCCTACTACATCTATCTTAATTACGTTTGTAATTTATCAAGTGTATTCATACATTGGATCTTTATGCGCGTTTAACCTACGTCACTGGAAATTTTGTTTTGGGTTTTTTCTTATATACTTCTCACTAGTAATACAGATATACTTATGGCTTTTGTCATAAGCAGAATTGGAGTAGTCACATCGTATATATTTGAATTGACGACGGTTCAATCTTACTGAGTAACGTCAAAATGAAGATAGTAACACATTTCTTTTCAATTTTTCTTTTGTATATTGTATATGAAAAAATCATGAGTACTGATGCAACTTTAACAAAATTGTCCGATTTTATCAACAAAACGATGACAGATTTGGGTCACAAGCTAGATGATATCCCTCAAAAGCTACTGAGTGTAGAGAACCATCTTAATGATACCAATGAACAGACCGCGAATTTGGACGTTAAAATGAATAGATTGTACGATTATGTACAGAATGAAGCGGAAATGATGAAGACGTCGAACGGATTTGTTTGTGGTGTTGGCACTTACTTAGAGCGGACGCTGAATAATGTCTACGATTCTATGAAAGAGAAGATGGAATCTATGAACGAAAAACTAGATAATATAGGCAGAAATATGGAAAATATGGACAAAAAATTGAACAATACCAAACTGAAGACGGAATTATTAGACAGAAAAATGATTGAATTGCACGACTTTGTTCTCAAACAAAGGGAAACGATGAACAAAGAAGTAGAGCTTTTGGTGAGATTTATCTACGATGAAGCTGATTTGAATGATCTTCACGGTGACAATAAAACAAAACTTTGCTCAACTTCAACGAGCGAGGACGACCGCCATAAAAAGCTACAAACCGGAATTCAGTTGCTTAAAAATTTGGACAAGGCGGATGGGGAGGAAAAGTTAGGCTGCAAAAGTAAGTTTAAAATCTTTCTGAAATAAATATCAAAGAAGTAAAAGTGAAAATAAGTCCGGATCCAAAGCTTCAATCTTTCTTTTGAAAACTTTTGATTCTTAAAATTTTTTTATAATCTTAAACTTTAAAATCTTTCTGAAATAAAAACAAAAGAAGTAAAAAAAAGTCTACGCTGACGCAGCAAGATACGCCCGTTGGGATAAATAAGTCATTATTAAGTTCACTTGAGAGACTCTAACTCCCATAAATGTGTAATGACAAATAGGTTATCCTGAAATTCGATAATTGGCGTCCCTTCTGTATTCTAATCATGAATTTCAAATATCGTGAAAAGCAACAAAATGACCTTAACCTATGACCTTGAAATCTTTGTATTATTATACTTAATCAACATGGTAAATTTGAACCAAAGAAGATCCGTACGATAATCTCAACATCACTCACAATAGAGCACCAAATTGAGCATCGACGGACCCCTAGCAAGCTAGAGGTGGGACCAGGTGCCCGGGAGGTGAAGTTCCTTGCTCAACTGGGTTGGGCTCTATTTTGATAACAAGGTAAAAGTAGGCATATATTGTGTCTTGATCCCCTTCCGCATAATTTTTCACTTTTCTGACTAAAGATATAAAACCCATTGAATATGTGAAAGAATATGGTTTCATTTTGAAGCATATGAAATTTCAAAACGTTTCGGCCAGAAATAGATTTTTAATGAATTTATAAAATATTTTCATCAAGAAATCTATTTTTAGCCCTAAAATGACATTGACCTTGAAAATCAATAGGGTTTTGTCTTATCATACTCAATCCACATGGTAAAGAAGTTCTTACCACAACTGATTTGGGCTCTATCTTCTTTACAAGGAAAATCACATGTATATATATTGAAACCCCCCCCCCCTTTTCCCCTTAATTTCTCAATTTTCTGAAAAAAAATTAAAGAAAAAATTCGAAAAGAAAATACCTTCTCCTTGAAGAAATCCCACATGGTAAATTTGACGTTCCTAGTCCAATGGGTTTGGGCTCTATCTTGTTTACAAGGAAAACTACATGTAAACAAAATCTATTGTTAGTCCCAAAATGAACTTGATCTTTGACCAATGACCTTGAACATCATTAGGGTTCTTTGTCTTATTATACTCAATCCAAATGGTAAATTTGAAGTTCTTACAACTGATATGCTGGAGATCCTTCCCTTTTCTTACAACAATAAATGAAAATGAGTTTCAGAATCTACCGATCTAATTACTTTTTATCAATACTGTATTCCATTCGCTTTCTTATATACTAATCATTGTTTTTGTATTTTGTAGATCATACAGGAAATGAATATGCTGTGATGTTTCCTCAGACTCATCTCGAAACCGAATATGATCTTCAAATCATCATCACATCGCGAGAGGATGCTATCGTTGACATACTATCTCCATATCCTGGGGTAAATCAGACGGTTAACGTCAAGTCAACAGAAGGTCTTATTGTCCCTATTCCATCTAACTTTACATCATGGTTTAATGACACATATTCTAAAGGAATACTTCTGAAATCTAACAAGCAAATATCCGTGTATGGCGCTACACAAAGAGAATCTACATATGGCGAAACATTTATGGTGATTCCAACAAGATTTCTGTCAAATGCCTACTATGCAGCTTCGTATAATTATACCCTTGCTACCGTGGTTGCCGTCCACGATGATACTCAACTCAACAAGACTTACACCAGTTCTTTCATAAATTCTACTCTTCAAGAAACTCTGTCAAGTCTCAAAACAGATGACTCGGTGTCATCACGTAGAACATCTATACAGTTAACGAGTAATAAACAAATTGGAGTGATTGCTAGTTCCCGTTGCTTTAACCAATTTGCTCGCTTAAAGAAAGTACCTTCAAAGAAATACTGCAGCCAAGCCCTTTCGTACATACCGCCTATACGAGCACTAGGAAATGTTTTCATAATACCCCAAATGGCAAAAGCGAATTCATCTTTACTTCACATAGAGAGTGACTGGAAAACCCATAACTACGTATTGTTTCGAAATGAAGTCATTAACGAAACTGCAAATTTCACCATTGATTATCAATATGAGTTAGAACCTGGGCTACCATATGTAATGGAGACAAGTCTACCCTCTGTTGCAGTTCTCTTTATTGGACTTGCCAATTCAACATATAGTACTTCAATACTAATTCCTTCCATACGTCAATATTCAAATCACTACAAATTCATAGCACCATTCAACAGGATTTTCCAGCACTCAGCAATAATCATGATAGAACATAAGCATGTAAATGGATTAAAATTTGACGGACAACCTCTCAAGAGTGTATACACTGACAGTAAAACAATCAATGCTGAAAACACTCTATACGAAGTAATCACCATGAACATTACCGAAGGTCTGCACGATGTACACCACGTGGAAAATGACGTCACTTTTGGTTTGATAGCGCTAGGGTTTTCAGCTACTGATGTCTATGGTTTCCCAGTAGGGTTATATTTGGGAGAAGAAAACTGCAGAGACCAGTAGTAGTGTAGGAAAGCAGTGCATACATTTACTTTGTATTTACATTTAAAACAATGTAGATTTACATGTGCAACTAGACATTCATTACAAAAATAAATTTCCTGTCATTAACTTGAATATTATTACGTTCATGACTACAGCCTTCAAGATCAAGAGGTATACATCCAGCTAGTTTGACTCATAATTTGACCTATAAAAACAGGCAAGGTTGACAAGCTGGAAACAAAATTAGACGGATCAAAGGTAGGCAGCATAACCATCGAAAATGCGTCAGAATCGTCAAACGCCTTTTATACCGTGGATATGATCCTAATGTCACCAGACGGACACTAGGCTTGGTACTTGACCAATCTACTGTCTTGTACAAGCGCATCTTTGAGACTTGTACTCTGACTGTGACGACGGGACTCCATGACGGGCCATGTCCAAACCTCTTTAGAGAAGACAGGGCCCCGACCACCTATCCTCTCTGAATGTCAGTCGGACTCCTCGGGTGATTACATACATGAGCTCGCTATAGCAGGCAGAGCACGGACTGTATTACGCATGCCCTCTTTTTATATCCATTTACATATTCATCTGTATTTCTGGGGCCTCTACGTTTTGCGGTCTTGTTTGTGTGAAGTCATCTTACAGTGAGAAGGTTGTTATACACCACAATTGTACGTTCTTCGAGACCTCTGGGTAACTGGAGAAGTGAGAGGGTTGTGCGCACGTAATCCAGGATAACCACATAATTTGCTACTTGCGTGACAAATGGCCGTCCAAAGTCGGCACCGGTTGCCCATTGATCTTGTCGGTTTATGTGTAGTCTTTTGTGTTTGATGTTTACATGTAGTGTGTCTCTTTTCCGTCTCGTGCTGAACTCGATTTTTGTGTTTTTGCATCGGGTGTTTTGGAGTTTTGCTGTTGATGTTGCAACGGGGTCTCCTACCTTCTTTTAATGCAAATTGAAGAGACATTTATCAATTTCTATATTGGCGTGCTACTTAGTTTCAAAATTTTGTATCATAATTTAACCCGTTTATTAAAAATGTTCAATTATTTTACCGTTTGACCTGACGCATGAGTGTAAACTTACAGTATGACGTTTTAATTCGAAGAGATGAAGCGGAGGCAAGAGGAATCCCGGCTGTATCATTAGCTTAGGAAGGTAAAATATTATTGCCAATCGGTTAGTTTTGTTTTATAAGAGTCAGACATAGTCAGTAATCCCCTGCAAAACTTGGCGATTCGTGCATATCCTGATATCCTGAAACTGGGTCCCGGAATTATGATATATAAGGAACTGCGACCAACACACCCACACAAACCAAATGGTAAAGTGTCGCCGGCTAATTACAGTGTATAAATATCATGAAAATCCGTTGATGGATATTAAAGTTATTGGGTTCCATAACGGACAGACAGGCGGATGAATATCGCCATACCATAAGACGTCCCGTCAAATGACGGGCGTTTAAGACATAACAGGCCGAGAACCCACGCAATGTCAAATTTAAAGGTCAAATCGGCGGGGTGCAAAGTACATATTTCTTTAAAAAAGGAGGGGAACGCATAAAAATAGGGGAACTCCAACAACATTCGGTTGCAGCATCCACAGTAAAACTTCAAAACACCAATGAAAAAACACAGAGCAGACACCCACAGAAAGAGACGCAAAAGGGACAAGGAACACCAACTCAGGCTTTCTTCTCTACCTTGATGAAAAAGTAGGAGTAGTCAATCAAAAAAAGTAGGAGAAAAGCAGGAATTAATAGCAAAATGGTAGGATATTTTCCATCATTAAAGTGAACATTTTCAGTAAGCATGACACAGAAAATCAACGATAAGCAATATTAACCTATTAAGGTATATAAGAGAGGAAAGGTAAAGAGCTGCTTGATTATACATTTTTTTTAATACACGTAAATCCATGTCAGCAATACAACAATTATTACACATATGTTTTAGAATCTGTCATCTCTGAATTTCATTATTTCAAATTTTCAAATGCGGTTTACTCCCCTGGAATTGTTTTGTGTAATAAATACAAAATCATGCAGTCTTAGTCCCTGTCCTGAAGGGATGTATTTGAACATTTCTATAAGCAGTTATGGTCTTATTTTTTATGTCATTGAATGAGTTAATTTCAGACCAAAAATTTTTTTTCCATCTGAAAACTTATGAGTGAAAAATTTTCAAACATTGAATAAGGTGTCCATGATAATCGAAGCGAGCTATAAGTTTAAGTTAACTTGAGAGGTAAGGATCTTCTTTAACTTCTCATAGTCATTTGATCGTCCCAAACTGACAGTGGACTAACACCTTCTCAGTTAAAAGTCTTTTCACAATTAATTCAATTGTGTTCTAGCATGTAATCAAGCCGAGACCATCTACATTGTATGATCTAAACAATAGATATATACAGCATAATCTGTGTAAACCGGCTTTCATTCGTTCCGGTTGAATCGGCCGGTTTAGACAAGATCCGGTATACAGAAAATGGATATGCAGGAACCAGATAAAAGACAAAAGAATGATTAGACCTAAATTTCTAAAACTAAGAGGTATCTCCCTCATTGCATAGCACTGTCCTTAGCTGGGTTTCGGCAAAAAAATTTCGGTCATGTTTAGAATTAAGCTCCTACCCTCCAACAATTTTTACCACATCTTTCATTTAAATACGCTTCTGAATAAACCCTACACAAAATCTGGAGACGCTCATTTTGGCAAAAGGAAATTAAAACCTCTGTATTGTAGATGGCGCTTGGAAAATTCACTTTAGCTTTATTTAAACTGTTTGACATGAAGTACTATTGACGAGGATCACCGTATCGTATCACGTGATATGAAAATAATGTCTTGCATGGGAATCCCCTTCGGTTAACAACTTGAAGGTAAATGCTGTATAAATCTACATTATGTGAATTTATTTTAGGCCTATCATACGATCATCGTTATAAATTATATGATTGTTATCTATTCTGGTCCAGAATAGAGGTATGCCCAGAGAACACTTGAACAGAAAGTTTTGTTTATTTACGTGCACCATATCATAACATGTAAACAAAATAGAAAATTTTCTGTTTAAGTGTTCTCTAAATATTCCTGTATTCTTGACCAGAAAAGATTACTATCATATTTATAATAATGATGCATATATGATAGGCGTAAACTAGTTTCATATAAAGTAGATTTAGACAGCATTTACCTTGTTTAATCGATGGGGATTCCCTTGTAAGAGATTATATGCACATCACGTGATACGCCACGGTGAGGATTAAAATATCCGAAACACGTGTCTAGTACAACAAAATTCGTACTATAGAACATATATTTCAATATAGACAATTGTTTGGAAAATGTTTCGTACGGAAACGCAAAACAATTTTTTTCAAATAGTCTCATTACAATTATTATGTAAAACCCTTTATCACTGTGTACAATCCACGACGGGTACGGATGTTTCGCTTCATTTTCCGGTTTCACTTTGAAGCGGAGATTTTAAGTACTCAGGTCTTAAAATCTCATTTTATGTTGGTTTCCCAAAAACATAGCTTGGAATTTTTTGTATGGATGGTACCAGGAGAGATGTAAGTTTGTTTTACAACAGCATGTCAGATCAGATCCACTGAATTATTAAAGCTAAACACATAATTTTGGCGCAGAATGTATCCAAAGTCACACTGAACGTGCTATTTTCCAGAAAATTTTGCATTAATCTCAGTCAAATTGCAAACATTGATATCAAAATAAGATTTTTAAATTTAGAAATAACAGCAAAGTCATTGCATTAGCAAATCGTTTGTAAAATACTCCAATATTAGCAGCAAAATGGATATATTGGTGTTTTGACTGTACGTGTTTGAAAAATACGTACTATACGGTTTATATAATATGTACTGTACGGTTTGGTTTATATTTAGTCGTTTTACTTCAAAGGTCTCAGTTCGCGAGCCAATGGTATAGATCCGCCGTGCTCCTCAAATTTGAGGAGCACGGCGGATCTATACCACTGGCTCGCGAAGATGTTCATTTACCTACTACAGCGAATTTGCGATTAGATCCTTAAATATTTTTTTCTAGAACTCGAGGGGAATGTTATTTTCAACAGGTCACTACATGTATTTACCTTCGATCTTCAATGTCATTTTTTCAGTGCAGAGTAACAATAAAATGAAACAAATGTAGTTCAAATTCAACTTATCGAGAAAGACAGGTTACAGATGGTCATGTATCACACTTCCATATTTGTATATCGGGCAGAATACGTACAAATATGGTGCCTTAGGGACAAAGGAGCAACTCCAGGACTTTATACTAAAGAGGCTGATCACGGGAGAAACGTGGAAATAATGTAAACTTTGTGTTTTCCTGTAAACGAGACAAAAATAATAACAACAGCAAATCTTAAAACTAGATACCATTTAGTAGAACAAATGTTGTAAAGAAGATGGAAGATGTTGAAAGGATTGAATTAAAAAAAAAATGAAATTTACTTAGTCCAAGGGTGGAAATTTGTTAAAGGATAAAAAACAATGAAACTCAAACTTGAATTGTATCTCCTCGGCTGTTAAAGATTACAGAAATTTCTGTGAATTTCTAAGTCCAAGGGCAGCCTTTCTGTCAAATAGGATCATTGTGATATCTACAAAACTCAAATGTAATAGATGTGTGTATGACGGTCATTTACCGCGCAATTAGCAAAAAGATGTTGTTATACGGATTACGTGTGCGCAGCACTCCCACTTTTTCGGTTATTCAGAGGTCTCAAAGAATACACAATAGTGATGTAAAATAATCTAACTGTAATGTGACAATACAAACAAGACAGCATAACATAGGAGCCCAAGCAACACATAGATGAATATGTAAATGAATATATAAATAGAGGGCGCACGAGATGCAGTCCGTGCTTTACCGGCTGTAGCGAGCTCGTGCTTGTTGGTTAAAATATAGGAATCTGTTGAAAACGTACGAAAAATGAAAGTCCTATCACTTATCAATCAAGAGGAAGTTCTCCTTTTTTTTAGGGAAGAAGGTGTTTGTCAAGGTCAATGATGAGGGCATCTGTTGAACTGTACTGTCCACTTGTATGTTAATAACGCTACCTTCAAAGTTAAAAGTTTATATGATTGGATCGACGAGGACCTATTGATTTTACAGTCTTTGCTGTGATTGTAGAAGAGAAGTGGAAAATGGAGTTAAAACCACAGGAGCTCGGCGCCAACAACCTTCAAATATACACGCAACTTAAGAAAAGGAGGATGCGGTTGCAGATCCTTTACGTCGAGCTCCTGTGGTTCAAAAATCATTGTGGACGATGGAAGGACTGGTAGTGATGGTGGTCAAGTAGAGAACATTGAGGGCTTCTAAGGCGTTTTGAGAAATTCGTACAGAAGTTCATTCATTTATTCATATAAAATTATACAAAGGCGTAGCTCTGCCTGTAAAAGTGGAGGGGCACGACATCCCAAAATTTCTAACAAGCCAAAAAAGAAGGGGAGAGGAAGAGATTTTTAAAATATGGGGGTTTCATGTTCTGTATGTACAAATTTTAACATTTCTGATGCAATTCTAAATTTTAAGTATATGCATAAATGAAATTTTTTTTGCATATTATTGACTTATCAGGAAAAACTTTCTATACCCTCTTTCATTAACAAGTACATGTAATAATATTCTATATAGTTTGAGTTAAATGTCCTCATGTACATTGATAAAGTAATATGTATAAAGGATGGATCAGAATAGCTAAATTATTCAGAAAGAAACATGGTTGTGCCCCCCACTTTTCAAAGTGGGGGCATGTGCCCCGCTGCCCCCCCACTTCTCCTACGCCCTTGAAATGTCTTATACAGTGATGTTGATAATTTGTTTTTGTGAAGCAAAATGTCAAAAAAAAAACAATGTTACTAAGAGAAAACTAGTCAGGTTCCCGGGACGCCTTTTGTTTTTTTGTTTTGTTTGTTTGTTTGTTGTTTTTTTTTTTTTTTTTGGTAAAGAGTAAAAGGGATCACGGGAACCTTACTTTACCAAAACATCCACGCTTTCCAACGAATGTTAATCTCTGTGATACATCATGTCAATTTCATTGTTATATCAAAAATACTAGAATTAATATCCATGCAAAAAGATATGCTATATCATGGAGGACAATGTTGTATAAAACTCTCAAATTCTGCTATTATAGAATATATGAAGAAATCGACGACATTTTGACCTTTATTTACATTGGTCAACAAAATCAAATTCATCAAGACGCAATTCCAGAAAGAATGCGAAACAATATTTCTCGGTTGAATTTTATAATTTTCTTATTTCATTGTGCGATTTGACATGTTCCTTACTACTTCATACAAGATTTAAATGAAATTTATATTTACTTTCTGGTGAGTTGGGAGTCATATTTCAATATCATGATTCTCGCTAACAAGTTTTGATTGAAGGAGAGGGTTTGTGGAGAGGAGAGGGTTTGTGACTTATTTGGTTGGAGCGGACCGTCGGTTCTTACAAAGAATGTGATAACTAAACCCATCAACAGATTAAATGTCTGTTTTTACATGTACTATACTCTCAAAATGATGACTGTGTATCATTCTTTGCAGACGCAACACGTTGAGAACTTAGTGCATTTAGTGTATCACATGATAAATCCTTGGACCGGACACTATCGCGGTTTGCTTTCCATATCTACGTCGCTTGGAGAGCACTGTAGGTGTCGCCACTTCTTTTTAAATAATCTAAAGATTTATAGAGATATGCTATTGAGGCAATGTGATGCATTTAATAAACCTTTTAGAATGATTAATGCTTGTTTGTGTGGGTACTATTCTTTCGCAGCGTTGCCTTTGGAAGGTAAATAGTGCCCTCGCTGACCCTCGGGCACTATTCCTTCCAAAAGCAACACTATGAGAGAATAGTACCCACACAAACGGGCATCAATATGTAAAAAGTACCCACGAAAATAGGAATGTACCGGGGCCCATGAAATAAAATTACTAAATATAAACCGTACAGTACATATTTTATAAACACGTACAGTCAAAAAAACACATGTCCATCTTTTTCTGCTAAAAATCGAGTATTTTACAAATGATTTGCTGATATAATGACTTTGCTATTATTTGTAAATATAAAAAATCTTATTTTGATATCAATGTATGCTATTCGACTGAGATCAATGCCAAATTTTCTGAATAATTGGACGTTCAATGTGACTTGGGGCGTTGACTGCGGCAAAGTTCTCTCTTTAACTTCAATAATTGGATAGATCTGATCTGACATGTTATTGTAAAACAAACTTACATTCCAGCTTGTACCATACATACAAAAAATACCAGCCTATGGTTTTGGGAAATCAACATAAATTAAGGTTTTTGGTCCTGAATATTTAAAATATCTGCTTCAAAGTGAAACCGGAAAATGAGGCCAAACATCCGTACCCGTAGTGGATTGGACACAGTGTTTATATCAATCGATTTTATCCATCAAATTTTCTATCAACTTTGCACCCTTTTTTATCTACGTCGACACTTTCTCCGCAAATTTAAAAATCAACGATACCAAAACGGTCTTTCCAACGTTCAAGCCAACCCGTCGAGGCTTTAAAGTCCGCATATCTGAGCTAGATGCAATTTCCTTGTGCCTTTTTATTTATATTCGACCCATTTATTGTATCTGTTAGCATGTACTTGTTCAAATCGTTTAGTTAAGGTCTCCAAAATTTGAACCCCTTAGAAAGCACTAACGTTTTATTGAAATTTTACATTGCTCACGATAAAAAATCGTCTTTTTAATATTGTCTTACTAAGGGCACTTTTTCCGATGTCGTAAATTCTTTCAGAACTCCTGGTACGTTTTCCGAATCGTCAATAAAAAAAGGATATTTCTTCTTCCAATTTAACTTTTTTCGTTGTCGTTTTGAAGATGGATATACATGATCATTATTTAATCTCTGCTTACTTCGCCATGAATAACGTTTGTACACTGAAAAGATTTAAATTCTTTGTTATGAAAAGTATACTTACCGTGGGCAAAATCACACTGGAGTAGATGTTTATACAAGGTCGGTATATAGGTGATCAATTAACCCTAATTAGTGTGATTGTTGCCCTAATTGACGGCCGGAATACGGAATAGACAAGAATCGGAATACACAAAAAAAATTTTACTAATGCGTACGGAGAATTGTTCATGACCGTAAGAAAGGACCGATGTAGACAAATGAGTTAAAGAAGATCGTGACGACAATCTCAATAGACACCGGAGTACAGAAGATACGTTTTTCACAAAATATACTTGTTAAAACATGTTCTTCTTTAATGTTTATTCTACAATTTAGATGCATTATATAATCATGTGATTCATTACGGTTTTTAGAGTGAACCAAGAATGTCCAAGGTGGAAAAGCTGAAAATTAGGAGAAATTAAGTGGTTTTGAAAGGTGGGTTGAGAGGACCATTATGAAGGTATTCTGTAATGGTAAGATGCATATTGTAGAATATGCCTGCCTTGTGTAAAAACATTCAAGTTTTTAGGTCACATGACTTATTACGTCTAAATATAAATATTTTAAAAGGCATATATTCAAATTCACTTTTACTTCAACTTGACAACATGTAACGAATATGTTTTTTTTTTAACTTTTGAGATGAAAAAAGAAGCAATAGCAGGAGGTTTTGGAGAAAAAGTATGAAAAACAGGATCAAAATAAAAAAGTAGGAAATAGTAGGAAAAAGTGGGAACAGAAGAGAGCCTGCCAACTCACACCATAGAAACATGAAACACAAAAGACCACAAATAAATAAACGAGACCAACTCACACCATAGACACATGAAATACAAAAGACCACAAATAAACCAACGAGACTAATGGGCAATTGGTGCCGACTGCCACGCAAGTAGCAGACGGTGTCGTTATACGCATTATGTGCGCACGACCCTCCCACTTTTCCGATTATCCAGGTCTCGAAGAACGTACAATGGTGATATAAAATAACCCCTTCACTGTTAGATGAACATACAAACAGACAGCATGACACAGGGACCCAATAAACACAGATGGATATGTAAATGGATTTAAAAAACAGAAGGCATACGAAATACAATCTGTACTCCGGCAGTAGTGAGGTTATGCATGTGAACACCCCAGGAGTCAGACTGAGATTCATTTACTCTTGCATACGATGCTACCACAAAAGATTATGCCATACAATGTACATAGTAATAACACTAAATCAAATGTAAAAATATTTATTCTTTTTCTAATGTATATCTACTTTTACAACTGCATTGTTTGAATTCGAATTTTCTGCTTTCCGAGAGTTCTGGTCTTTACAATTTTCTTCCCCAAGGTATAAGCCCACTGGGAAACCATAGGCATCATTTGCTGAAAATCCTAGCGCTATCAAGCCGAAAGTGACGTCATTTTCTACGTGGTGAACTTCGTGCAGACCCGCCGTAATATCCATGGAGATAACTTTGTATTGTGTTTCATTAACATTGATTGTCCTACTTTCAGTATATAAATTCTCGACATGTTTTCCGTCTAATTTCAATCCATTCACGTTCTTATTTTCTATCATAATTATTGCAGAGTGGTTGAAGCTCTGTTTAAATGGTGTAATGAATTTGTAATGATTTGTATATTGACGTACGGAAGGAATTAATATGGAGGTAGCACGTGTTGACAAGGAATTCCCAATAAAAAGAACTGCAACAGAAGGAAGACTTGTCTCCATTACATATGGTAGCACGGGATCTGACTCATATTGATAGTTAACGGTAAAATTTGCTGTTTTGTTGACCTCTCCACTTCGAAACGAAACAAAACATTTATTTTTCCAGTCACTCTCTATGTAAAGTAAAGAAGAATTCGCCGTTTTAATTTGAGGTATAATGAAAACATGCCCAAGTGATGCTTTAGGCGGAATATACGAAAAGACTTGAGTGCAATGTTTTTTCTTTACAGAAAATGGTAGTTTCCAACTCTTTAGCCAATGTTTATCGTGTCTGCTCCCATACTGATTAAAGCAACGGGCGCTAGCAAGAACCCCAATCGCTTTATTGCTCTCTAGCTGGATTGACGTTCTATCCCATGGGATTGAGTCATGGACTTTCAGACTTGACAGGTTCTTTTGAAGCTCAGTTTTTATGATTGGGCCGGTGTATGACTTGTTCAGCTGAGTTTCATCGTACAAGGCAATCGTAGTTGCAAGGGTATAATTATACGAAGCTGCATAGTAGGAATTTGACAGAAATCTTGTTGGAATCGCCATAAAAGCTTCGCCATATGTAGATTCTCTTTGTGTAGCGCCATACACGGAAATTTGCTTGTTAGATTTCAGAAGTATCCCTTTAGAATTTGTGTCATTAAACCACGATGTAAAGTTAGATGGAATAGGGACAATAAGACCTTTCCATGACTTTACGTTAACCGTCTGATTTACCCCAGGATATGGAGATAGTATGTCAACGATAGCATCCTCTCGCGATGTGATAATGACTTGAAGATCATATTCGATTTCAAGATGAGTCTGAGGAAACATCACAGCATATTCATTTCCTGTATGATCTACAAAATACAAAAAATAACTTAACATGTCATCTCGAATGTAACATTAGAAAGAACTGAAGAACACGTATTACTGCCACAATGAAAGCGCTTTTGAGAATATACTTTTTATTCTTAATTTTGATCTTATTCAATCGAATCTGTGTAGCCCCTTTCCTCCCTTTGATTTGAAAAATAAATATGTATCTTCAAAATATTTCGCTTCTTTATCTTTAAAAACATAATATGATCTGAACTTTCACAAGAGCACTAGGAGAACAGAATATCTTATTTTGAAAAGGTTCTTTAAAATCACTTTGCTAACTCTCCCCAGGTACCTGGTCTCACTTCGGAATGTTGTTCATCCCGAGATTCGAAACCGTTCTAATGGGAATTCTCATTACTTTGTCTTGCCTGCTCGACTTTATGACTGAATAACTGATAGGTACTTCTTTATGTTTATTATTGCTAGATAGACAATGAAGTTGTAAAAATGGGATACGCCGCGATCTAGTTTTTCGGAGCGTATCAGTCATTCTCCCAGGATTGATTAACACTTCTGGGGAGGGATTCAATATTTCGACCTTGCAGTCTTACTTTTGAACGCACTTTCAGGGTACATAGTTAAAAAATCTTTTTATTTAAGTTATATTTTACAAATCTCTCAAAAATAAGAATACCCCGATAAAATCCGACATGTCCGAGTACTTGTTATACTTCTAAACCTTTCCTGTATGACACAATGCTGCCAAACCATGATCGATTGTCGGCGAACCCCATTTAAATTATTTTTTCATTCATAGATTCAACGGAAGTGTGGTTTGGTATTTATTCATTCAGAATATGATTGTATTTTAAAGACATATTAGATCTTACTTTTACAACCCAACTTTTCTTCTCCATCCAAACTTTTTAGCCATTCAATTCCAGTTTGTAGTTTCTCAACGCGGTCGTTCACATCCACATCTGTTGAAGTAGAACACATCTTTGTTTTATTGCTTCTTTGAAAGTTCAAATCAGCCTCATCGTAGATAAATCTAATAAGAAATTCTACGTCTCTGTTCATCGTTTCTTTTTGTTTGTGAATAAAATCATGTAATTCAATTATTTTTCTGTCTAATAATTCTGTCGTCAGTTTTGTATTGTTCAATTTTCTCTCCATATTTTCCATATTTCTGCTTATGTCGTCTAGTTTTTCGTTCATAGATTCCATCTTTTCTTCCATAGAATCGTATAGCTTATTCAGCGTCCGCTCTAAGTAAGTGCCAACACCACAGACAAAGCTGTTCGTCGTCTTCATCAATTCTGTTTCATTCTGTACATAATCGTACAATCTATTCATTCTGACTTCTAAATCCTCAGTTTTTCCTATGGTATCATTGATATTGTTTTCTACATTCAGTAGCTTCTGAGGGATGTCATCTAGTTTTCCACCCAAATTTGTCATCGTTTTATTCATAAAATCGGTTAATTTTGTCAAAGTTGCATTAGTACGTGTATTTCCTAAAATAATATTTTCAGTCACTATATACACAAGAAAAAACAAGTGGATCCTCATTTTGATACTTTCCAGTTTGTTGTTCTAATAAGATTTAACCGTCTTCAATTCACATATAAAGGCCCTTGCTGTTCTAATTTTGCAATATGACCTAAGCCTAATGTATAACTGTATTACTATTATTACTATCGAGCTGTTAATTGAAAAAAAACCTTAACAAAATTTCCAGTGACGTAGGTAAAACGCGCATAAAGATTAAACGTATGAATAAACGCGATAAATCTCAAGGGTAATTTAGTGAATAGGTTGTAGTAGGTTTTTAATAGATACAGAAAAATAAAAATCTTAACGCACAGTATGTCTTTCAAGTATAGTGGGGCATTTTGTAATTTAGGAGAAAATTATATTCTCAAGGTTTATTAATTATGAACATAAATCATTATAAAGCCATTCCTTTAGCTTTCGTAGAAGTTCCTGTAGGGATTGGAATTTTAATGTTTTTCTACGCCTGTCTTAAGACGGGACGTATAAAGGTATGGCGATGGTCTGTCGGCCAAACCGTTTGAGGTAGGAACTTCTAATTTGCCACGTAGATTAGATTTAGCACAAAAATATTTCCATCGAATTTCAAGGTCAGGGGTCAAAGGTCAATATTATTTTGCGGCTAAAAATGGATTTTTTGGTGCAAACATTTTAAAAATTCATAAAAATCTATTTAGTCAAAATGTTTTAAAACTTTGTATACCTGTAGGGAAAAAGCACGACCTTTCACAAATTTTACAGGTTTTTATATGTTTGTTTTTCATATTTGAGAAATTATGCTGTAGCATGCTCACATCTGTTCACATGCTATAGGTCTTGTAAACAAGATAGACACCACACCGTTGAACCAAGAATTTGGAATATGTCATGCAGGTCGATCCATGCAAATAAAAAAATATTTTCTAGGTCAGGGATCGAAGGTCAAATGAGTTAAAGAAGATCCTGACGATAATCTCAACAGCACTCACAATAGAGCACCAAATCAAAGTCATTTTTGGGCTAAAAACATTTTTAAAAAATATCTGAACCTCTCATCAACAAAGAATATTTGGTCAACATGTTCTGAATCAAATGTAAATTTGTATGATGAAGGACAGACAAGAAATGAATAATTTCAAAAATTTCTAGAAAAATTGAATTTGGCGTCAAAGTGTTCAATACCTCCTTTATGTCTTTTATCTCATATTTGAGAAAATATCCGTAAGGGGAAGGGGGTAGGTGAGTTTAACGACAACATTTATTCATGCTGTTGGTCTTGTATTCATGATAGCAGCGAGGAAATTCAAATTTGCCATGTAACATTGGTTTATTAAACAAAACATTTCTTTTGATTTTCAAAGTCTTAAGGATTAAAATTCATAAAAAATCTATCTTAGTCAAAATATTGTGAAATGTGGTATACTTATAAGAGTAAGCATGTTCTTTCGCATACTAACGGATTTTGACGCAAAGGGAAATATGGGGGAGGGGAGTTACATTTCCACATGTATTCTTGCTGAATGAAGGAATTTCATGATAGCCATATAAAAGTATAGTATTCCTGTCAATCATTTTATGAAGGAAAATTAATAGGTCCGTGATGAAAATCAAGAAACAGAATGGTATCTGCATTTACAAATACTTGTCTCGGCGCAAAGGTCAACCACTCATAACTTAACGGGATACAACCCCAATATGTTGGTACTTGGACACGAAGTGCGCACACCGTATGAAGCGATTATGTAGCCACTTACAACTGCTGATGACACTGCAGCATCGTATGGGACATATGTAGACAATATCAGATGAACAACACCCATCTAATCCGAAGTTAAAAGAAGTCTATTTTGGACCATGTGTGGTTACTAAATCATACAGTTGCCTGGTTTTCCAGATCCAAATAGACGGGAAAGGACAGAAGCAAGTGGTAAACCACAACAAGCTCTTGTCCTATAAGGGAGACAATCCACCCAAATGGCTAAGAAACTTGATAGAAAAAAGAGATGTGACATTATTTTTTTTTCAGAATTGAAATTTATGTGCACTATACCTGTGTACTGATGTTGCATTGTAAACAAAACGTATAATGATGGGCAAAATAAACTTCTTATTGAAGATAGGATGAATTAGCATAGGAAAAGGGATTGGTTAAATATTTTACATGTATAATATGTTAATTTACATGTCACATAAGAAAACTTTAGGATGATAACTTTACATGCTGTATATGTTTTATACATATTTGCATGTTCCCAATAAATAGTAGAATTTACATGTTAAATATACATGTTTCTTCTTATTCTATTTTCAGAATGGAGAACCTTAAGAGAGGATTGGCCTACCTGTGTGGATCTTGCGACTACAGAAGGGAAAGGAGGCGGGTGATGGAGCATCTTTACGAGTTCCACCTTACCATGGAGGAATTGCCGTACATGTGCGAGGCCTACGGTTTTGGTACTTCAGGAAACATCCTAGATGGTATTTGCCTCTCATGAAGGTGTGTGGATCCCATGAGATGTTATTTCCACAGGCACCAAAGCAGAAGTCGCTGGTGGCACATATGTAAGCTTGTCCAGGGAGGAATCTGCAACCTTCTGGGAGAGTCGAAGGAGGGCCTCAAAGCAGGGAGGGTAGGTTACAACATCTGCCCCAGTACCTCCACCCCAGGAAAACGATTTGCAGACGTGCCAGTGTTAAGGAAAATCTTGCCAAAACCTGCCCCGACTGCTGCTACTGCCACCTGCACCTTGACAAAAAGAAGATATGAACTCTTGGGATTAGTATCTATGGAGGATTTAGATTATGATGAACTGGATCTGGATCTTCCAGAGAAGAGGGACATCGGAATTATGACAGAAATGGCCCACCTCACTCTTCGCAAGAAATGCATGGAGCAGGAGGAGGATATCAAGAGGCTAAGGAACCTTCTGTTTGAGCACCAAATCAACCCGGATACCCAGTTGAAGCCAAAACACAAGGGGCGGCATTGGGGAGGTCCCACGCTTGAGCAGGACAGCGGTTACACCACCCGGACCGGTCCTAAAGAGCATTGTGTACCAAATGCCGCGCCAGAGTCGGGCATCCGGGGAGGGAGGCCTTTGTGGAATTCAGGGAAGAGACACCTAGATGAAGATGAAGAGAACCAGCTTTTCCGACCCGACAGATTCAGGTCCAGACATTAGAAAAGAAATTAAGTTTAAATAATTAGGTATAAATTAATTGTTGTTACATTTGTAATTTTGCAGGTGGTGGCTAGAATTATAAAATTTGTATATTTAGGTAATTATTTAATTGTTAATGTAACTCACTATTGAAATACTGTAAATTATTTTTGTGCAAAAGAAAATATATTCTACTTACCAAGTCTTGGAGGGAGGACGGATGATTTTGATGTTGAAAATTTCGAGTGAATATGTTAAATGTTCAGGAGAACTTATATGCTAAGTGGGGGAGAGAAGTAAATAATCATCTATATTTACCTTTTATTATTGAATACAATGTATAGGTGTACATGAGCTCAATCGGATATATATATGTCAAGATTTTGTGATGAGTATTTTGATAATACAGTTTTTGTTCTCCCCATAATATGAGAGTTGTGTTGAAAACTACATCTATTTTATCGATAGTTGAAAATCATTATTGTCAGTGCTATTGTGACAGTTTGCATAAGATGTCTCTTTTAGATGAGATGAGATACAATACAGATTTATTATTTTTTTGTCAATACAGATTTTTTTTTTGGTCACTTGCTATAACTTACTTGAGTCAACCTTTTTTTGAGTGAGTATACTCAAATTAATTCATTACCTTGCTTTGGTGAATGCATGTATTGTTTAATGTTAAACGTCTTTAAATTGAATAGCATCATTCAAAACCTGATAAATTTACAGCATGGACCAGACATGCACGTTTCGGGTACTAAACCCTCGTCAGTGATCCTCAGTCTAAACAATGTGATATGACCGAAAAGTATGAAAATTATTATGTCCAAAAATGTACCAAAAGACGTAGCAGAATGGGTGGGATATGATGCTACAGGACCCACGTTTTAGAAATTTCAAGAAATTTTGAAACAGAAAATTTCAAATGCGTCGAAAAGACAGACGATCAACCAAAGCTGATCGAACTTGGCTACATGTGCCCTCGGGGACCCTTGGTCCACCAGCAGTGACACTCACTAAGTAGTTCAAATGTTAAACGTCTTTAAATTGAATAGCATCATTCAAAACCTGATAAATTTACAGCATGGACCAGACATGCACGTTTCGGGTACTAAACCCTCGTCAGTGATCCTCAGTCTAAACAATGTGATATGACCGAAAAGTATGAAAATTATTATGTCCAAAAATGTACCAAAAGACGTAGCAGAATGGGTGGGATATGATAATACTATATGATGCTATGTATGGTGCATAATGATGATGTTTTATGTAGCTATTGCCTCATTTGTTGGAACACATGTTTACTTATTTTGAGTAATACTGTGTGGTACTCTGTGCAGCTGTGTGCTGCATGAATGTTGAAAATTTAAGTAAGCATGGTTGAGCTGTTTCAATAACACATGCTATCTTGAAGTCGTTTACATTTATACCACTTGGTGAGTGTCACTGCTGGTGGACAAGGATTCCCCGAGGGCACATGTAGCCAAGTTCGATCAATTTCGGTTGATCGTTTCTTCAACGCATTCTAAACTTCTGTTATCAAAATTTCTTGAAATTTCTAAAATGTGGGTCCTGTAACATCATGTCCCACCCATCCTGCTACGTCCTTAGGTACACTTTTTCGACATAGTAACTTTCATACCATTTTGGCATATTACATTGTTTAGATTTAGGATCACTGATGAGGGTTAAGTACCCGAAACGTGCATGTCTGGTCCACGTTGCCAATTTAATGAAATTCTGTTCTTAAATGATGCTATTCAATTTGAAGACGTTTACATTTATACCACTTGGTGAGTGTCACTGCTGGTGGATCAGGAGTCCCCGAGGGCACATGTTGCCAAGTTCGATCAATTTCGGTTGATCGTTTCTTCAACGCATTCTAAACTTCTGTTATCAAAATTTCTTAAAATTTCTAAAATGTGGGTCCTGTAGCATCATATCCCACCCATCCTGCTACGTCTTTAGGTACACTTTTTCGACATAGTAACTTTCATACTATTTTGGCATATTACATTGTTTAGATTTAGGATCACTGATGAGGGTTAAGTACCCGAAACGTGCATGTCTGGTCCGCGTTGCCAATTTATCTGTTCTTAAATGATGCTATTCAATTTGAAGACGTTTACGTTTGAAACAGTAATTGTATGGTAACCCTGTGAGGTATATAAAATTTATGAAGTTTTAGGTAAGCGTTGTCATTTAAGAATTGACTGTTCATTTTGACAGGTTATTGGAGTATGAACTTTGGTTTGTCGCATCACAAATTGTGTAAAACCACGTAGCGTTGTCAAAATTGAAAAGTCAATTCTTTTTATTTCCAAACCCTAATTTATCCCAAATTTCACAAATATACTCAAGAAATTAGTTATTTAGTACATTGCGTATGAAAATATCAACTCCGTAGCGCCCATAGGCGAACTAGTTTCCATAATGTAAACATAGCTATATAGTTAAAAGCCACAAATGTGTCAAAAGTATTTGTTCCCCAACTGGAACCCCTTTGTACAAATTCATTACGTCCTCCGATATGACGTAGAAGTTTGATGACGCGTTTTGCAGTTCAAGGTCGCCGACATGGCAGTCGTGCTTGGATTGTAAAGGCTAAAGCTGGGAGTTTATATTGACAGATTCTCTGTATTTATAGTTATAATACTTGCAGAAAACGGCATGTTTATGATCTATTGGTATCAGAATATCTTCCTAGGATTTAGTTATTTCATAAGTGACAATTATATTGTGAAAATTCATGACGATACTGTATCCTGATCGAGGCCGAGGTAGGTCGCCGTCTTTTGTCAGTTTTGATCTCTCATTTTCTGTTCGCTAATAATGTAAACGTCTTCAAATTGAATAGCATCATTTAAGAACAGATAAATTGACAACGTGGACCAGACATGCACGTTTCGGGTACTTAACCCTCATCAGTGATCCTATGTTTTGTTCTAAATTCTTCATCTCGGTATAAATACATAACTAGAAAAATTTATAACTTCAAAAATCCATAGGATCAGAACAAGTGTATCTCATAGAAATTGTTTGAAACAGTGATCTTTGGTTTTTTTCATTCAAAAGTTTTGCATGTTGACAGTCGTCAGCAACTGGGAAATTTCAAAAGCGGGATGCTCGACCCAAAAACTGTTACTGTATGATGGGATTGTAATTTTGAAGAAAATAGATGGGAAATTCTGTTTCTCTCGTGATTTTACTGCGTTTTCAGTCTATCATCAAAATTAAGGACAGGGAATGGGCCAAGGAGCTTCAAAAACTGGCGCATAGCAACCGAAAAACGCTGGAAACCGCATACACCGGTAAATCTTAGAAATTGTCATGCAATTTTCATAAATTCTGATATTGTTTTTATATCTAAGGACTACTGTGAACAAAGATATGTTTGTTTTGGCATTTGTATCATTCAAAAGCCGATCTTAGCAACATTGAATGATTTTGATTAAAGTAGTTCCGGCTCATCCGGTATTTTTTCGTGTTCATTGGGGTATGAACGTGTATTTTGGACCAATCAAAATTGCGTAGATTCGTGTAAACAAACAAAGGGACTTGGAATTTAAGTAGGGGAGAATGTAACGGTCGCAAACACCAAGATTATTTATGCTGTTTTTGTATTTCAACCATGTGTTGACAATATACTGATAACATGTTCGATATGCAGTATGTTACGACCTTTGTATTGTTTGAAAATGGCTTTTATTTGTTGTCATTGACTTACAGAACCAGCAGCAGCTTACCTCTTTGTTAAATTCATTTTAGAGCGGCTGCATATGTGTGTATTCCTCGTAATGTCTTGCTATACGTTGTGTATTCGTTGTACTTGCCGCCATGTTTTCACGATCTCACATCGTGTTAAATTCGTCACGTGTTTATATTTTAATTGCTTTTTGTAGTTATCAGTATAGAGAGTTATTATTTTATTATGGAAATATAATGACAATTTTTGTAATAAGCGATTAGGAAAACTTCGGATAATCGGGCGTGGGAACACATTCCAGCAAAGGTCATTCTCACGTATCTGATTGGCTGGCGAGTTTCGCTGGAAAGGTCAACGCGATATGATTGGTACACGTGCTACCGGCGTATTACGCCAGGATGTAAAAGTATGTTACTACAAGTAGCAGTGCCTTTCTCTGTAGCATTGAGTTATTGTAAAGTAAGTTCTGTCTCAGAGGAGTTTTAGACTTGAGTTTATTTGTCGATTTAGGTTAGCATTTTACTTCGTTGATCACATATTCAGTTTTATTTATCTACTGAGTGATCTTCTGAGTTTATTTACGTATTTTCAGTTTATTCTAGAGTATTTTTTCCGTTTTACGACGTAGGGGCAGTCGGTCGTATACTTGATCTTTTATCGAGTGTTCTACTGGTTAGGTTAAGAGAAAGGAAATATAATAGCGATTTGTTAGGAATATGTTACACAGGAAAATGTGCAACGTACGTGTCACATATGAAAAACATATAAGACACATACGTTAAGCAACGTATAATTCACGCAAAAAAATGCCCTGGGCGTGAAACGTGCGTGATGAAACATACGTTTTTCATATGTTATACATACGTGACTCGTATGTTACTTTTTTCAGGTGTGTAACATGCGTGACTAACATGCGTGACACATATGGTTACTATACGTGATACGTATATTAAATTTGTCATGTGTGTTTAATATGTGACGGACGTATGGTACTCATACGTTTAATATACGTTTAACATGTATTTTAGATTTTCATGCGTGTTTTGTATGTGAAAGACATGTGGAAAACATACGGTTAATATACGTGAAACATGCTTTTTAATTCCTCATGCCTGTTACATACATGTCAGAGCCAATATTCCAATGTTAATGTTACTCTCACTTTCGAGCTCCAACGTTAATTCAATATGAATCACAAATGTGGTAAACATGCGTTATCAATCTAACGTCATAACTATAGACTCCACTTGTCCAAATTCAGAGTAAATCTAGATTGTTATAAGAACCAGATGAAGACCAATTTAATAATAAAACAAATGTTCTAGAATGAATAATATGCAACATGTTTATTATACAGTATCCAGGCTATACAATACAATATATTATTATAATATGTATTTCTTGAGCTTCTGGAGTTAATCTTATTACATAGAATATCCATTGCTATACAATGTACTATATGTTGATTAGGTCCCTGAATTATTTAAGAGTTCTTCAAGATATCTTTAAACTTTGAGGATCCAACATGTCTATGGCTCTGTCTCCTGCAAAAGATAAAAAACATAGGTAATCACAGATTACGAAGCTCACCTCGTGGCAGCAAAATTTCAATTCAAACATATTTCTAAGTATATGTATATTGGCTTTTAAAGGTAAAATCATTCAAGTAGAAAAAGTAGGTCAAGGTCATTTTATGAAAGTTTGATCAAAGATACATCCAATGTGCAAGTTTGGTACATGTAGCACTTATACCTTGCTCAATATTGGCTTTTAAAGGCAAAATCACTCAAGCGGAAAAAGTAGGTCAAGGTCATTTTATGAAAGTTTGATCAAAGATACATCCAATATGCAAGTTTGGTACATGTAGCACTTGTACTTTGCTCAATATTGGCATTTAAAGGCAAAATCACTCAAGCAGAAAAAATAGGTCATGGTCATTTAATGAAATTTTGATCAAAGATACATCCAATATGCAAGTTTGGTACATGTAGCACTTATACTTTGCTCAATATTGGCTTTTTAAAGCAAAATCACTCAAGTGGAAAAAGTAGGTCAGATGCTGCATCCGATGCATGGGTCCATCTCGGCATCTTGTGCAAGTTTGGTTACTGTAGCATAAGTACTTTGTCAGATACTTCATACCTACCAAGTTTCATCAAAATCCCTTTGGTGGTTCTTGAGAAGTAGTTGAAAATGTGAAAAGTTTACAACAGACGGACGAACACTGCACTTGAGCTTCGCTCAGGTGAGCTGAAAATTGGATAAAACGTACAAGGATGAATATAATGTCACATGCAAAATTATTTCAATCTTACCTGAATTCATGAATTTAAATATCCATCCTGAATTTCTGTCAATTCTTGGAAAGAATTCCAATATGAACTTTACACTTGCACCTGAAATTTTGAGATAAAAATTAAAGGACTGTTAATTTTAATTAATCTATGATAAAGATTAGTAATTTCATGACGTTTTCTACATCTGATAAAAATAAAATAACAAGTGTTTTTGAAACACGATTGCCCCGTTGGCATCTTTTTTCTATAGTAAAACAGCTGTAATGAAATAAGAGGCCCAAGGGGGCCACATTGCCCACCTGAGGAGACTGTATGTATGTTTTTAATCAAAGTCAGTATAAGACCTGAAGGATATAGCTTTTAGTGAAGCTTTGAGAAGGACAATGTGTACTTACTTCCTGTAAAGTTTGGTGACATTCTGTGCAGTAGTTTAGAAGGATAAGTCAAAAATGTGTCATCCAAATAGAGCCTATGGAGGACATCTTGGATTTCCGATCGGCTCAAAAAACACAAACTTGGTAGAGGGCAATGAGTACTTGCTTCCTGTAAAGTTTCAAGAAATTCTGTGCAGCAGTTTCAGAGGAGAAGTCGAAAATGTGTCAGCCAATCAGATCCTATGGAGGACACCTTGGATTTCCGATCGGCTCGAAAAACACAAACTTGGTAGAGGGCAATAAGTATGCTTCCTGTGAAGTTTCAAGAAATTCTGTGCATCGGTTTCAGAGGAGAAGTTGAAAATGTGTTAGCCAATCAGAGGCTGAGGCGGTCATCTTGGATTTCCGATCGGCTCGAAAAACACAAACTTGGTAGAGGACATTGACTACTTGCTTCCTGTGACGTTTTGTGAATTTCTATGCAGCTTTTTCAGACGTAAAGTTGAAAATGTGTCAGCCATTCAGAGCCTGTGGTGGCCATCTTGGATTTCCGATCGGCTCGACTCGAAAAACAAAAACTTGGTAGAGGGCATTAAGTACATGCTTCCTGTGAAGTTTCGTGAAATTCTGTGCAGTGGTTTCAGAGGAGAAGTCGAAAATGTTAAAAAGTTAACGACAGACAACGGACGGACGCCAGACGACGGACGCCACACTATGACAATAGCTCACTTGAGCTTTGCTCAGGTGAGCCAATAAGTACTTTGGAGTATTTCATTCTCTGGCCTCCAAGTCAAAAATGTTGGTATCCATGGAAAGGTCTTGTTGCATGTGAAATATGAAAGCCTTATCACTGACCATTCAAAAATTATGGCCAAACTTAAAATTTCTGCAAAAGTAGGTCAGTCTCCATGGTCAAGGTCATAAGGTCAAAATATTGTTATCCATGGAAAGGTCTTGTCACACGAAATACACATATGCAATATGAAAACCCTTCCACTTACCATTCGAAAGTTTTGGCCAAGGTTTCAGTTTTTCATAAGTAGGTCAATCTTCGAGGTCAAGGTCACAAGGTAAAAAATTTTGGTTCTTGCGGACAGACAGACAGAGGGACTGACAAACAGACACGACA
Source organism: Pinctada fucata (assembly GCA_028142955.1). Lineage (NCBI taxonomy): Eukaryota > Metazoa > Mollusca > Bivalvia > Pterioida > Pteriidae > Pinctada > Pinctada fucata. The sequence goes on along the minus strand of AP027113.1, from coordinate 29,102,429 downwards.
ATACCTATAAAATGCCCTCAATCTCCGATTATGAGGGCATATAAAAACTTTGTTCAAGAACATTCAACAATATAATAATTTCATTCTTTATCAAAAATAACTGTTCAAAAACAGGATAATCATTTCAATATTACCTTCACAACTTCAATTATTCATTCTGTACTTTCTGTCTTAGAAATGAAATCCTTTATGCCATTTCAAATTCTACCTGAAATTTCAAGATTAAAATTACAGGATATTTCATTTACAAGGTATAAATCTATCACATGTAATTTCATGAAGTTTTCTATCTTAAAAATCTATGTTATGCGACAAAAAAAATTAAAAACCTGTTACATATGTCAATGAACAACCTTTCTACTTGAAGTATACAAAATTTCAAAGCATTTCCACCAGAAATAGATTTTAAAATAATTTTCAACTATTTTAGTATAATTTCACTGTATATTTAAAATCTAAGTCCCATAACTCTGTAACGACAAACCAGATGAACCTGAAAATCAAAAGGCGGCTTTATCCCAACAGTTTAATTATAATGTATGAATATTGTGAAAATCTGTTGACACATATTCAAGTTATTGCGCTCCATAAGCCGACGGACAGACGGACTTCGCCATACCATAATACATGTATGACCCGTCAAATGACGGGCGTATACAAAAAGTAAGGTATTAGGATTCTACATGTGAAATATCAAAGCCCTACCCCTTAAAGTTCAAAAGTAAGTCAAAGGTCAAGGTTACTTGGTAAAAAGTCAAGATATCAAATGAAAGATCTGGTCATGAGGAATCCAAATGTGGAAAAAATTTCAAACCTTAACTCTTAAAGTTTAAAAGTAGGTCAATGTCAAGGTCATTTGGTCAAAAGTCATGATATGATATCAAATGAAAGATCTTGTCATGAGAAATCTATATGTGAAATATCAAAACCCTATCTCTTATACTTAGTTTAAAAGTAGGTCAAAGTCAAAATCACTTGATCAAAATCATGATATCAAATGAAAGATCTAGTCATGAAGAATCTACATGTGAAATACATTGTATTAAAGCCTTACCCTTTTTAGTACATGAAATCCAACCCAGGTTAAATTTTTTTTAAAGTAGGTCAAACTCATTGGTCAAGGTCACTAGGTCAAAAGTGAAAGGTCTGGTCATGAGGATTCTGCATGCGAAATATCAAAGCCACATCCTCTTTAGTTCATGATATAGCCCAGGCTTAACTTTTTCAAAAATAGGTCAAACTCCAAGGTCAAGGTCACTACATGTAGATCAAATTTCATTGCTGAGTTTGATTCTTCTCATCATGGTCTATCACCATGTCAAGTTTCAAGTTACTGCTCCAAGCAGTTTTCTCTCTAGGAACTTAAATGCAACACCTTGACCAAAATGTTGACTACAGCTGAAACAAATACTGGTACCTAAAATTGGTATTCGAATATTCATGACATGTATTTGATTCGTCATTTCCTATGCTAATTTTTATCATGACCTCGTGACACTCTCCATAGGCTCAATATTAAGCTTGGTGATGTCACGCTGAAATCTAACATTGAAAACACCCCTAAAAATTTATTTTGTCTGTATAATCTAATTACATGTACATAAACTCTCGACCATGTCACATATACCAAAATTCACAACTCAGCGAGATCTATTCAATTATATGGATTTTACTTAAATTCTGCACATGACAACGTTATCAAAATCAAGTTTATGCAATTTCAGAAGTGAGCCGCGCGGACAGTAAAGCTTTGATTGGTGTAAACAATTTTAACTTTAAGGATCCCGCACCCTAATAGAGTACTTCTGATTAAAATGTATGCATATTTTCACAATTTCCTGACAAATGCCGATGATTTCATAATCGGGAATCTTTGGGATGTCAGAGTAAATCATTGTATGAGAAATGTAATCCCTAATTTTAGCTAGAAAAGTATGTATAGCATTCTTCTTAAAAGGACTGAAAATTCTTATTTCTGGTATTTATTATTGAAAATGCAGTAGGGTTTGAATACCTTAAAACATTCTGTAGGCATGACTAACAGTGGCCCTAACTAGCCGCACTTGCCAGTGCTTTTAGTGGTATCTGTAGACTTGAATGTAGAACCCCCTCCCCAAAAACAAAACTGGGAACGCCATGGGATATATTATAAGTATAGGGTTCTCAGTAGCGGAACCAGCGCCCCCTTTGCTGGGGGGTCAAGGGGCGAATTATGTCTATTTTTACGGTCAGAAAATGGGCCAAAATATAAGGGTTTTTGGATCATTTCGGGTCAATGACAATGCCAGGGAAGGGGGGGGGAGAATGCCCCCTCCGTACCCCCCTGCATCCGCAACTGGTTCAGTATGCGAAAGGTGTATGCATGTAAATTGGGACTGAACCTCCAAAATCAGGCGAGTTGACAGCTATGTCGTAGGGCAATGTGGACAGATAATTCGTTGTTTCATTGCTCTTATGATTGATCTTGATTTTCTTCTATCAAATCTATCTACATGTTACGATTTCAGATGTTTCAACACTGTTCAATGTAAAAAAAAAACTTACATAACTGGAATTAAATTTTGATTTTGGCAAGAATAAGCTCTTCTGATGACCAGCTGTTAATAAACCCAGCCCGGACAGATCAGTTGCCTTGGCCACGACAATTATTTCACACTATCATAGTTTCGTTTCTTCTGGTCAGAGGAAGCTCGAGCAAATTTTGATAAATCGTTTTCTTCGATTAAAAAATAATTTAGATACAGTAAAGATTACTTTTTCGTATTAGGAAAAACATGTTCACATCTTCTCATAGGGGTTTACACGGCTGATGTTCCCGATCCGATGACTTCTTCGTAGATCTATTTCCCAGTTTGTTCCCGTTGATCGTCTGCTGTCTATGAGTCTATTTCGAGCACGCGCTACTTCGCGCGGTCAATGTTTCTCTTCGCATTACAGTTGTTCATCAACATAAATTTTAAGATTTGAATCGATGTGTATCGTGTTGAAAGCTTTTTTTTCATCAGTTTTAAATACAGACATAGCTATTTCTTTCTTTATTTTTTAACACTAGGCTGCCTCCCAATCTACCCTTGCCATGCAAGTGGTAGACTCCGTTTTGTAAAAGGTATCACAGAGAAATAGATTCCAATATCATTTCAAAATTTAATTAAAGACATGATACATATAGGAAAGCAAAAGATTGTTAATCTTACGTTAAATTAATGTGAATCTCATCACCATCTAATGTAAAATAGTAATCAATACATGTATATGAATTAAATGCATCTTGTCATATATGCGGCACACATATGTAAAACACATATCAAATTTACCACATGTAAAACATATGTAATACATATGTTAAACGTATGTGAATGTCAATGTTGACTTATGGATCATAGAACAGATATCTATATTGGAAATTTTTCAACTTTGATAGTTCAAATATTTTACATGATAATCATGAGTTAGCATTCACATATGTAAAACATATGATTCACATGTGATACACATATGGTGAACAAAAACAGGTGATTTACATATGTGAATGTTGTACATATGTGGGCTAACATATGTGAAACATATGTCTGTCAACACATGTTATACATATGTCTCTATCTTACATATGTTAAACATATGAATGTCATATGTGTCACATACGTTTCAGCCAAACATATGTGACACATACGTTGCACATTTTCCTGTGTAGGAGTTAAATTAAACAGAATGACCAGTTTGGTCGGGATTTAGAGTGATTCTGTACGTTTTGTAATTTATTGTTGTTATCATGAGTTTGTTATGAGTAAGAATCCTGTGTGTTGAATAAATTAAGAAACTGATTCTTAGTGGTTTTTGTCACTTTTAAGAGAAAGTGTCTGGCATCCCCATATACGTATGGTCTGTCAGTACTGTGTGCACTCTGTGTGTCAATAGTCGTCAGAGTGTGTCGTTCGTCGTCACATTCTCTTTACTATATAGCTGCGCTACTCTGTTCATTATTCTATTTGTGTATGAACTTGATATGGATTTTCATATGATGTACCTTTTAACTAGATATCAATTCAATAGGTGAATAAACCGCAGATATAATGACATATGACATTATTATATTTTTCGAATTTCAAGAAGCACAAGTATGTGACCCGGTTACTCTCTGACCAGACTCAATTTTGTACTGAACCTAGATTTTCATTTGATGTATCTGTATTCAAAATTTCCTTTCAAAATGTGAATCCATTCCACAGATACTGAACAGAAACAATAGAAACACTCAAAGTTGGGTATTTTTCTAAATCTTAATATCAATTTTCTGTAAGGACCAAAATATTTTGGAAACAGCATGTCATGGATTTTTATGATTTTCTCTATAAATGGTATGTATAATGCCCTGAATACAAAAATAGCATTTTTTTGAAAATGAATATTCCGGTTGCCATGGAAACGAGGTCTGTCTATTTATAGAACTACAAAAATGGTTAGATAAGTCATCTTTGGCTATCATGTTGCCATGGAAACCATTGTAAGATATAATTGGTATTTACAACTTATAATCTTTAAAACCTCTATTTTTAGAAAAATCAACCATTTTTTGAAATTTTGTTCAATTAGCCGAATCTTATCAAATCAAAATCAGTCAAAAATTGCCATAAAATAAGGTTAAAATTAAGGCCTATTTTTGTACAATTTTTACCATTTTTAAGCAAAAATAACACAAAATGTCAGGCTGATAGCACCATCACTGTTGTCAGAACAAAATTTATTTCATGTGACAAATATAATCACTGAAAAAAATAAGTGGGACCTTGTTTTGTTTTCCTACATTTTGAGGTCAAAAATGGTTGCCATGGCAACTTTTCATTCGACACATGATGACTATATCTTTTCAAATTGATTGTTATCATGGTTTAGATAACTTGTATTCATGTAGGGACAACAGAAGAAATTATTCTTTATTTGAGCACCTCCAAAATTTGTCAAGGTCATTGACTCTAAGTTCAAGGTCAATTCAAAATATAGGTTTCAATTTCAACATGAATTTGAATTTTTGTGTTTTTTATTGTTACTTATTTTAGGCTTGACTGTCATATATATTTGTATCCAAAATACTTCTTTCTAAAATTAGGACCAATAGGTGGAAAAACATAACAATTTTTAGTTCAGAAAATTTCTCGTAAAAAAATAAGCCCCAGACAAAAGTCATGATAATCTCATATTTTTATATGTTTGCATGAAATATTAGATACAAATCAAGGTTGTCATTGATTTTTAGATTTTTGCAACTTTGGTCAATAAGTAAGGGATATATCCAAAATCACTATGTATGTGTTTGTTTTACCCAATAGCACATAGTATATGAGTAACTGACCTCTCATACTTTTTAAAAATCACAGAATTTTGCCAAAATTTGTGAATTGCATTCAAGATGACCTTGACATTTGGTCCTGTGACCTTGAAAACTTTTAAGGTCATTTTTTAATGAATAATGCTCTTTTATATGCACTGATAAAAAATTGCTTAAAAATATATAACGTACAGCTTAAAATTTACCAGTAAATTAATCTATGTGTAATAGCACTGAACAGAATGTCACCATGGTAACCATTTTTGATACCCTTTTGAATAAAATTGTGAAGAGGTCCCACTCAAATTTTTACATTTTCTTAAAGATCGAGGATTTCACTTAAAAGATAATTGGAAGTAGAAATCAAGTTAGCCTGACATTTCAGATTATTTGCCCTTAAAATGGAGCAAAATCATGTTAAATTAGGGGCTTTTTCGGTCTTAAAAAGGGCCTCTTCAAAACAGGTTTTTGCCAACATTTTGGGCTTAATGACAAAAAGAATAGCGGGCGGAAGCACACTTCTTGTGTAGTATTTATATAATGAAAGATATAAAGAGAAAAATTAAGGAAATTTCAGTTGACTATAATAGCTGTTACCATGGAAACGAGCCTTGTGAAAATGACATGTAACAAGTATTCTACTGATGCGTAAAATTTCAAACATGGTTTCCATGGCAACGAAAACTTAATTTGTAAAAAGGAAGTTTATTTTTGTCTCAGTACATCATATACACCTTCCATACCAAAAATCTCAAAAATTGGAGACATGCTGTTTCCACGTGCTATTGAAATTATTTTTGTCCTTACAGAGAATTGCTATTAAGAGGCATAACTCTGTAAAAAAAATTCCATCGGACCCAAATATAAAGTTGACCCTAGATTTTCATGTGATAAATCTGCATATAAAATTTCATTTCAATATGTGAATCCATTCTGTTGATATTGTACGGAAACACTTAAATTTTGGTATTTTTCTTAATCTTAAGGGACATAACTCTGTCAATTTTTTTTCGATCCGATCCAAATATGAATTTGATCTAGATTTTCATTTGATGAATCTGTATATAAAATTTCATTTCAATATGAAAATCTTTTCTAGAGATATTGGACAGAAACACTGAAATTGTGGTATTTTTCTAAGTCTAAAACAAAGGAGGGGATCTCCAACAACACCAGGTTGCAGCACCCACGGCGAAACCCCAAAACACCCAATGCAAAAACACAAAGCAGACAAGCACAGAAAGAGACGCATAAGGGACAAGGAACGTCAACGCACAACACAGAAATATTAAACACAAAGGACTACACATAAACCAACGAGACCAATGGGCAACACTCTGTCAAAAAAATGTTCGATCGAACCCAAATATAAATTTGACCTCAATTTTCATTTGATGTGTCTGTATATAAAATTCTATTTCAATATGTGAATACATTCTAGAGATATTGGATGGAAACACTTAAATTTTGGTATTTTTTCTAAGTCTAAGGGGCAAAACTCTGTCAATTTTTTTTCGATCGGACCCAAATATAAACTTGACCTAAATTTTTATTTGATGTTTCTGCATATAAAATTTCAATATTGAACGGAAACACTTTAATTGTGGTATTTTTCGAAGTCTAAGGAGCAAACCTCTGTCAAAATTTTTCGATCAGACCCAAATATAAACTTGAACTAGATTTTCATTTGATCTATCTGTATACCAAATTTCATTTCAATATGTGAATCCATTCCAGCGATAATGAGCGAAAACTGTTGAGGAGGACCGACCGACAGCGACAATGCAATATGACCTCTCTTCTTCGAAAGGGGGACATAATATGTTCCACATAACATTAGAGGGACGGTGCTAAGACGTTATCTTCCTATAATTTCGAATAGTATCCCAACGACATTTTCCTTTACTCGTACGAAGCTGAATTCATTCAATCTCTGGTCTCTGAAGGGAAAAGATACTTAGCTTCCGACTTCAACTTCACAGATACATAGACAATGTGTGGTCCATCAATAATCCAAAATTCGCGGATTACCTGAGCAGTATCTATCCTTCAGAGTTTGAAGTCAAAGAAACTACAGAGACAAATAATTCAGCATCCTATTTGGACATAATGTTGTCCTACGACACTGATGGTCACATGAACACCTCACTCTATGACAAACGTGACGACTTCAATTTCAGCATTACAAACTTTTCTTTTCTGAGTAGCAACATCCCTTCATCGCCTGCTTATGGCGTGTTAATATCTCAGTTGATACGCTATGCCAGAGCAAGTACGAAATATGCGGATTTTGTTCTGAGAGCTAGGCGTCTTTCAGATAAGCTTCTCAGTCGGGGATATGTTTGTGACCGACTAACATCGTCACTGAGGAAGTTCTACGGTCGATATGGGGAACTCGTCATACACTATGATATCCCACTCTCCAGAATGGTGAATGATATTCTGTCATAGACCATTTGAACCATCCAACCAAAGATTGTACTCTATGTCTTCCGAAATGGAAGTTACCGGATGTGACAGTTCTACCGAATTGAAGCGGCGGGTGTTGCATGCAAGCAGGAGATGCTTACTCTTCCAGGGTACCTGGTCTCACTCCCATATCGGGAGTTCGCTTCTTTTTATATGGTGGAGGTTTTTGTTTGTTTGCTTTGGTTCCTGTTTTATCCTGATTTTGTATGCCTTCGATTTCTGATTTTCTGAATTATCAATTTTGTGCTGTATACAGGGATATGGTCATTATCCATATTTGTCATCTATAACTTCAATGAGATAACGAGACATACATCTGCGTGGATTGAGGGACGTGACCAATGTTCGAACTTCACCTTTATTTCTGTGTGTAAAAGAAGGGAGGGGATCTCCAACAAGACCCTGTTGCAGCACCAATAGCAAAACACGAAAACACCAGATGCGAAAACATTAAAGGCGAGCGTACCAAGAGACGGACAAGAGAAACACGACATATAAACATCAAACACAAAAGACTACACATAAAGCAACGAGACCAATGGGTAACCGGTGCCGACTTTGGACGGCCATTTGCCACGCAAGTAGCAATTGGTGTGGTTATCCTGGATTACTTGCACACAACCCTCTCACTTCTCCAATTACCCAGAGGTCTCGAAGAACGTACAAGTGTGGTGTAAAACATCCTCACTGTTAGATGACCACACACAAACAAGACAGGGGCCCAATTCAGATGAATATGTGAATGGATATAGAAGGAGGGCATACGTAATACAGTTCGTGCTTTGCCGACTGTAGCGAGCTCATGTATATAATCACCCGAGGAGTCCGACTGACATTCAGAGAGGACAGGTGGTCGGGCCCTGTCTTCTCTAAAGAGATTTGGAAAATAGCTATATACAAGAAATGAATTATCTGTAACAGTTTTCCTTTAAATGTACGGAAACCACAGAATATTAAATTTTCTAAGTTTAACGGGGCATTACTTAGCACGTTATTGAGGGACATGATCTATATTCGAACTTGACCTGTTTTTCATTGTGTAAAAGCTGTATTCAAGAAATAAATCTAATATCTGTAACTGTTTTCCTTTAATTCCCTGGAATCCACGGATTTGACGAACGTACGCACAGACGCACGGATATGTGCATCACTACATACACCCGTCATTTTTGGAGGGGGTATGAAAATAAATTTCCGAATAACTTTGTTCCTTTAAAAGTACTGTATACATGGGGGAAAATTTCGCAATAATAACATCAAGACGTTTCTCTTGTAGGAAATACTCGCTATAATAAAAGTCTCTGCTTTTGTAAGAATGAAGCAGGGTTATTTTTGTGCTGGGAAAAAGTTCATTGATTCCTGAAAAACACGAAAATTAGTTTAAATTACCCTACGCGTAATTTTTCACTTTTACAGTAATTATCTTTCAACTGTCATGACATTTGGATAACAAAGGAGGACACCTACTTACTATGTTCAACCTAGTCTATCGTATGGCAAAAAAATAATGTTTTTTGTCATTTGGATATGGTTCTCTACTTCTTAGTAAAACATGTGACAGGCTTATCTATTCTTTAACTGTCTATTTGATTGATGGAACAGTTTGGTCATCAGTGAATGAAAGTCAAACACAAAACCCGAAATAAAAAAGTAACTATCAATTTGCTAAAAAATACTTTAAGAAAACACAAAACAAAACAAACCTTAAAGGGAGGACATCAGTGTAAACAGCAAAACATATTATCATGAGAAGACAAAATGCGGACAGAAGGAGACATTTACTCAATAATAAACACGAAGAACAACACTCTCTGATGAACTATCTCCACATAGTATAGTGTAAATCCCATATCAATCTGCATACGACATCTAAATCATATGCAAAAAGTAATTAAAAGTCTGGAGGTCGTAAGTGGTTTTTTTTTAATTTGGTTTGACTGTGCATTGTACGAGGTAAAACCGACGACGCCTGTCTCACTACTGAAACACTGACAAAGCATGGCTAAACAGGTCCATTCACGTCGAAGACCAAAACAAGGTTTAACTTCACACTTACTCTCTACACATCCACGTCTATAGATCGACAATAGTATGTCTTTAACTCGACATCAAGGCAAACATCATCGTCTGTTACGCGGGATACATTTTTGACTTGTTTTGGCCTTGATTAAGTCGTAAAACCCCACTGCATCCACGTCTAAATTACGTGCAGCAGACATGGTAATCGGTATGTTGTGTTCAATTAAGGTTTGGCTGTGCTGTGTATGGGATACATCCATCGGCGGCTCGTCAACTGCTGACGCACTGCCTAAGCCTAGTTAAAACAAAGAAGTCTCTGGCTAAAACTAGGTTTGCACATTTGTGGAAACGCTACAGAGGAGTTATTACCCGTGATTCTTTGGCTCATTATTACCCCTGATAAACACGCGAAACACCTTTCAAATTACAGTACTCTGCCCGTGACAGACTGCTTAACTCTTGCATAAAACCGCTTCTCCTCGAAGTTTTTATCTCTAAGAAATCGGACCATCATGTTTGTTTTTTATGACCCCGGAATCAACAATTTGGGGGCATGTAGTTTTAAGCCTGTCCATGGCAAACAACTTGAACATTGGGCATAACTTTTGAATGGTTAGTAATAAGGCTTTCATATTTCACATGTGTTTTCCTTGTGACAGGATTTTTCGATTAATACGAAAATTTTTGACCTCGTGCTCTTGACCTACTTTTTAAAACCTTTAACATAGGGGTTAACTTTTGAATTGTAAGTGATATGGGTTTTAATATTTGACATGTGTATTTCTTGTGACAGGACCTTTTCAAAGATACCAAAATTTTGACCTCGACCTTTGACTTACTTTTAAAATACTTTAACATGGGGCATAACTTTTGAATGGTGAGTGATAGGACATATATATTTCACATGTGTATTTCTTGTGACAAGACCTTTCCATTGTTACCAAAATTTCACCTTATGACCTTAACTTTGACCTTCTTTTCAAAAACTTAAACATTTGGCATAACGTTTGATAGTGACAGAGCTTTCATATTTCGCATGTGTATTCCTTAAGACAGGATTTTTCCATTGATACCAAAAATCTTTGACCTTGTGACTCTTGACTTTAAATTAATTTTCAAAAACTTCAACATTGGACAACATTTTTGAATGGTAATAATACGGAAGTGTTCCAACCTTCATACCTTCTTGAAGAAAATTTCCAAATCAATTTTCATGCACCATGGTACGTGATAGGGCTTGGATATTTCACATGAGTATTCCTTGTCACAAGTTTGTTTTTCGATTGACTCCAGCATTTTTTAACCTTGTGACCCCGACCTTGACCTTTTCCCTAATTAACAGAAAATGATGTTTATACTAACAGAAATGTCACGAGGGACATTTGTGTTTCAGAAAGACAGGCTTTATTTCTTTTCCATATGTGTCGTCCGTGGTTGTCCGCCGGATTATATTTTGAGCAGTTCAAATCTTGTTTCCGTGTCCAACGCCATTCCGATGCTCTCCGCGCGTCCTGCCACGTCTTTAAATCGACTGCAGATTGTTTAAAACTGGATTTCAAGGTGAAAAATATAATCTACTTCATTTTTACCTTTTTGACGTGTTTTGGCCGTGATTAAGCCATAAAGTGAAGTGTGAGCTTACCTTACACAGCAGTGGGACCGGGCCTCAATGAGATAAAGAAGATCCTGACGACAATCTCAATAGCACTCACAGTAGAGCACCAGTTTGAGAACGCAAGTTATTGTAAATGTTTCTTCTTAATGCATGAGCACTTAAAAAGAAGGATAAGAAAATTGAAAAAGTATATTTTGACTTTGTATGTATTTAATCCAGGGAATATTTTTTCTTCATTAGAAATACAACTGTACAACTTTCTTTACTAAAACAAATTATTTGCAGATAACGCTATGTGATTAAAATTGATGTACACAATTACTCAAGCAGTTTTTATATTGATTTCATTTTCGTGCATGAACATCGATGGCGGGTGCGGCTAGCCAATAGGGGATGCTTACTCCTCCCGGGCACCTGGTCCCACCTCTAGCTTGCTAGGAGTCCGTCGATGCTCAATTTTGTGCTCTATTGTGAGTGCTGTTGAGATTATTGTCAGGATCTTCTTTAACTCATTTCTGTCACACTTATGCCGTTTGCCGTGTAGCTCGTAAAAAAGTTCCCCGCGAAGTGTTTGACAGTAAGTGTTTTGAATATTTTTCCCTGACATGATAGCCACAACACTTTTTATATAGACATAACCTCAGACAGTGCATGCAGTTTATATATTTTTTTCTTTTGTTTATGAACATCGACGGCGGGTGCGGCTAGCCAACAGGGGATACTTACTCCTCCCGGGCACATGGTCCCACCTCTAGCTTGCTAGGGGTCCGTCGATGCTCAATTATGTGCTCTATTGTGAGTGCTGTTGAGATTATCGTCAGTATCTTCTTTAATTCAAACATTGTGGAATCTACTATTCTAAACAAAAAAGGTGAAAGATTACCATACAAACATACAGGAAGTAATATAGAACATCCACAACAAAGAATTCTACAAAGAAGCAAACGAACATTCCCAGTAGAGCTAGCTGAGATGTCCCAGGGAGAGCTAAAACGGAAGATAGCTTAACGTTGCAAGTGATCCCTTTACTAGGCTGATTGGAAATTGATCTATTCTCTCTTTGAGTAAAGGAAGTTCTAAATGTGATGAACCAGATATACCCGTTGTTTTTTTTTTGATAATGTATCTTTCCTTTTATGTGTTGTCATTAATGTTTGATGCTTTTGTTCGTCTGTTTCGATTGTTTAGCCATTTTGCTATATCTTTCGGTATATTTAGGACATAATTTTCACAGATTTTTGTCATATTACATTGTTTAAATTGAGGATCACTGACGAGGGTTTATTACCCAAAACGTGCATGTCTGGTCCATGCTGTAAATTTTATCCCTCTAAAATGATGCTAATAAATTTGAAGGCGTTAAACATTTGTACCATTTGGTGAGTGTCACTGCTGGTGGACAAGAGTCCCCGAGGGTACATGTAGCCAAGTTCGATCACTTTCTGTTGGTCGTTCCTTCAAACGCATTTGAAAATTTCTGTTTACAACATTTTCTCAAATTGCTAAGACCTGGGTCCTACAGGCATCATATCCCAGCCATTTTGCTATAGCTTTCGGTATATTTAGGACATATTTTTCACAGATTTTGGTCATATTACATTGTTTAGATTGAGGATAACCGACGAGGGTTAATTACTCGAAACGTGCATGTCTGGTCCATGCTGTAAATTTATCTGCTCTTAAATGATGCTTATGAATTTGAAGACGTTAAACAATCTGTGATTTTTGTCGTGTATTTTTTGTGGTTTGTAGGTTTGTCTGATGTCATTTACGTGTCACTTTCTTGTTGGTTTGTTTCGCTGGGTGGGTGCAGGTTGGTCATACTGGAGATCATCCCCTTTTCTTGATCTTAAGCCAATAACATATGAAAGAGAAAAATAATTTAGTGTGGTGTCTTCAACTTTACTTTTTCAAAACTGTTAAGTATTTTTAATGACAAATATGGATAATGACCATATCCCTGTATACAGCACAAAATCGATAATTCAAAAATCAGAAACCGAAGGCATACAAAATCAGGACTAAACAGGAACCAAAGCAAACAAACAAAAACCTCCACCATATGAAAAGAAGCGAACTCCCGATATGGGAGTGAGACCAGGTGCCCAGGAAGAGTAAGCATCTCCTGCTTGCATGCAACACCCGTCGCTTCAATTCGGTAGAACTGTCACATCCGGTTACTTCCATTTTGGAAGATATAGAGTACAATCTTTGGTTGGATGGTTCAAATGGTCTATGACAGAATATCATCCACCATTCTTGAGAGTGGAACATCATATTGTATGACGAGTTCCCCATATCGACCGTAGAACTTCCTCAGTGACGATGTTAGTCGGTCACAAACATATCCCTGACTGAGAAGCTTGTCTGAAAGACGCCTAGCTCTCAGAACAAAATCCGTATATTTGGTACTTGCTCTGGCATAGCGTATCAACTGAGATATGAACACGCCATAAGCAGGCGATGAAGGGATGTTGCTACTCAGAAAAGGAAAGTTTGTGATGCTGAAATTGAAGTCGTCACGTTTGTCATAGAGTGAGGTGTTCATGTGACCATCAGTGTCGTTGGACAACATTATGTCCAAATAGGATGCTGAATTATTTGTCTCTGTGGTTTCTTTGACTTCAAGCTCCGAAGGATAGATACTGCTCAGGTAATCCGCGAATTTTGGATTATTGATGGACAACACATCGTCTATGTATCTGTAAGTGAAGTTAAAGTCAGAAGCTAAGTATCTTTTCCCTTCAGAGACCAAAGATTGAATGAATTCAGCTTCGTACGAGTAAAGGAAAATGTCGGCAAGGAGTGGGGCACAATTGGTCCCCATTGGAATTCCGACAATTTGCTGGAAGACCTTTCCTCCAAACACCACAAAAATGTTGTCGATCAGAAAGTTTAACATCTGAATAATGTCTGTTTCAGTGTACTTATTTTCAGAATCTAACTTTTCTTTTACAAAGTAGGTTTTGTCATAGTTAACAACAATAAATTTGTATTTGCGATTACCGTTCTTACTTGTAAACGCATTACTTATAATTTTTGCGAGTCTTTCTTTCAATTTAGAATGTGGAATTGTAGTGTAAAGTGTCGAAAAATCAAAGGCTTTGATCGAATGGACTCTACTAAAATGAGTGGATTTCAGATGTTCTAAAAGTTCCTTCGAATTCTTTAAAATCCACATCTGGTTGATACCACTGCGAGAATACACTGTCGAACAATATTTTTGAAGCCCAGATTTGATTTCAGATAAAACTTTGGTGAGTAAGATCGATACAGATTTGGTAGAACAATTTGAGGAACCAGCGATGAAACGTTGTTTGTACGGATTCTTATGCATTTTAGGTATGCAGTACAAGTATGGTAAATCTAAATCTAAATTGGTAGTGTCGAAGCCAAAGGAAGTAAGAGCTGATTTGTGGTTATCTATTATTTCAGAGGCAGAAAGGTTTGTTGGGGTGTAAGTCGGATTTCCAGGTGTCGAATTTAAACCCAACTCTTTAACTAGACTGTCGAAATAGTACTTTTTGCAAGTAAATGTGTAATTATTTGAGGCTTTGTCCGCTGGTGTGATGACATAATGTTCTTGGAGGTAGGTGAGCTCTGTGATAACATCAGGGTCTTTAAATATAGACACGAATCTGGTGTTCACAGTTGATTTTAATCGGTTAATTCTAGATAAAAGTAACCCTCTGATTGATTTTATCCATTCGGAAAGGGTGTCGAGCTGTACATCCTCTTTCTTTGCCCAACGTCTTGCATATTCCTCACAAGAGTCCATAATAATTTTGACATTTTGGTTCCATGTAAAGGACATACTTTCTCTGTATTTGGGACCCTTTTTTAACAATTCTCTCAACTTGTCGTTCTTGACTATACTAAGGTCACCAGTAATAACGTGTCCACAAGGAGAGTAGTTGAAATCCGATGAAGAACATTCGCAGGGAAGTGGATGAAGTGAGGGATTACTTAAATCAATACACTGCAGGAATCGTTTGTAATTGTAAATTTTAGATGCAACTGTTGGTGTGTAGCTATAGGAAATACAAGGAGTTTCTTTTCTTTTGAAATATGGTGGGATTTTTTCTGTGACAGTTTTGTGATTCAAAATTTGACCAAGATTCAAGTTATCAATACCTTTGTTTGCAAATCTTACTTTAATGAAAGGGCGGTTTGTTTTCTCCTCTGATTTATCTGATCTAACTGCTTGAAATAAACGAAAAGTAGAAATGTCCAATATGACTCCTTGTAGTCTGTATTCTGGGGAACGTGTATCGGTATATGTGAGGTCCTTCGTATAATCATAGATTTCGTGCAACTTCCGTAAAGGAACAGAGTATAATTTGGTACGAATATAATGCAGGCCTAGAGGCTCATTCAAAAATGGAACCAAGTCATCGAAGGAGAAACTATGTATCTCAGGCCTATTGTATTTTCGAATGCCATGACTTCGAGGTCTTCTTTGTTGTCTGTTGAATAAGCTAGTCACATTTACCTATTGACAACCGGGACTTGTTAAGTTTCCTATAGTGCTGATGTTATCGTTGCACCCATAGGGCGCTGCAGTGTTAAGATTTTTTATCCAGAACTCTTCTCTGTTGCGACGGAAAGGTGTGCTCAAATTGGGATTGTTTGTGTGGTGATATATTTTCTCCAGGATTCTGACTCTCATAGATAAAACCGAATGATCGGCCTGGTCAAAATGTCGGTAAAGGAGTTGACTTCCTTTATTATTTATTTTTGACCGGTGTCCTGACATTCTGGTTCGGAGCTTACCTTTGGTTTCACCCACATAAGTCAATCCACAAAGTGAGCACTCTATTCCGTACACAACATTAGATGTCATGCAGTTAAGGTTTTCAAAACTATGCGTGTTAAATGTTTGTTTTGTGAGATTACTTGAGAATGAAATGTCTGTTATTAGGATGTTACAAGTTTTGCAGTTCTTCGTGCCGCACTTAGAAACTGAGCAATCGCTTGGTGAAAATTGGTGCTCTTTGAGAATATCGACCACTTCAATCTTACAGGGCTTGATTTTAATATACCCATCTGCATGCTTGTACCAAAACTCATGGTTACTACTCACTACAAATGTCTCGTCTCTAATGTCATTTAGACTAATTCTAGGGACACCTAAGTTACCTGTTGCGTATGTGTCCGTAGACGCAACAGGTTGGGGCCTTTTTATAGTGGGCGACGCCCCAGCCACTTTGTAGGTCTCTTGTGTACTATCCATTGAAGCAAAAGACTGCCCGACAAGTGCCCTCGGGGACAATTTGTCCACCAGCAGTGACACATGGACAGTGGTAAAAATGACAAATATGGATAATGACCATATCCCTGTATACAGCACAAAATCGATAATTCAAAAATCAGAAACCGAAGGCATACAAAATCAGGACTAAACAGGAACCAAAGCAAACAAACAAAAACCTCCACCATATGAAAAGAAGCGAACTCCCGATATGATATATGTTTTGAGTAAACAGCTCCTGGTTTTGTGTAAGATATATATTCTGAATCGTGATCGAAGGGAAATTGAGACCGGAACACATTGGAAAAATGCAACTTTGTGTTTCCCCAACAGGGGATGCTTACTCCTCCCGGGCACCTGGTCCCACCTCTAGCTTGCTAGGGGTCCGTTGATGCTTAATTTTGTGCTCTATTGTGAGTGCTGTTGAGATTATCGTCAGGATCTTTTTTAACTCATTTGTGTCACACTTATGCCCTTTGCCGTGTGGAGCTCGTAAAAAAGTTCCCCACGAGGGGTTTGACAGTAAGTGTTTTGAATATATTTCCCTGGCATTGTCGCCATAGCACTTTCTATATTGACAGAACGTCAGAGAGTGCATGCATTTTAGATATTGTTTTCATTTTCGTGCTTAAACATGGACGGCGGGTGCGGCTAGCCAACAGGGGCTGCTTACTCCTCCCGGGCTCCTGGTCCCACCTCTAGCTTGCTAGGGGTCCATCGATGCTTAATTTTGTGCTCTATTGTGAGTGCTGTTGATATTATCGTCAGGATCTTTTTTAACTCATTTGTATTATGTTATGAACCAACAAAGTACAAATCAAACCTATCTAAATTTCATGAAATTCATTTTGACAGTTACAAATAAAAACCTATTTCATCTAGAAGTATACTTATTCGCCCTAAAGTGTTCGTTACAGGTTTTCCTTTTATTGCGTTGCTGTATGGAATCCGAATATTCTCTTATCCGATCGGGAAAAGACCATATTCCGATCTTGTTAGAAAACACAAAATGTCAGAGTCAACATCTTTTGGTGTTGTTTTACATTATGACGTCACTGTTAAAAGACGCAATTCCATTGTGACAACGAAAAATTGCGCGAAAATTGCCTTCCTCGGAATTTTTCGTCAGCCGTTATGAATATCGGCAAGTGACTTATTGAATCACAATGAGTCGTCCAATAAATTATCCACAGTAACCATTCCCTCTTTAGCATCTCTATTCTTGAGCAAGGTAGGCCGAAAGGTACATGTAGATAGACGTGTCATGTAATTATTACATTACAATGAACAGTGTTTTTTTCAAGAACAAAGGAGATTAGATAATTACAAAAGTTCACACGTACATACATGTATGTACTTTACTTTATAGCAGATAATGTAAAAATATCAAAAGTTGATGAGAATAAATAGCTAACTTTACAAATGGTAAGTTAGAGAAAGATGGTTTTCTAGTTGGCGTTATGAAATAAGAAAGCAATTATTCTTTTACCAAAGAACTATTGGGAGAAGAATTTATACAAGCTTTAATCCTTTTTTCTGATCCCTTTCATGTTTTGTACTAAATGTATTTACATGTATGTATGATTGTGACGAATACATGTAAATATGATGAAACTAAGAAAACAATTAAGTCGGCATATTATACACAAGAGTTCGAAGTCGGTTCTTGTTAAACAAGTTATAACAGAAAAACCTCTGACCATGTATCGCGGGATTATACCGTTTGGTTAAGAGTTTCTTTGAGATTTATATTCAATTACATCATATTGTCTTCCTTACTCTTCAAAAGGATATCCACTTTCTTCGATATTACACGGATTTCCGTACTAAGTTTTCCCACTTGTTCCTGAATTTCGTCAAATGGATCTTCTTTGTCATCCGAGACCTTTTCGAAAAATGACGGAAATAGACCGAAGAAATATCCCTTCGATTTCTTTGGTAAATCTTCTTTTTTCGATCGTTTAAGGAAAAACTTCTGAACGAGATTACCATTTATTATTAATCCCTTCTCTTCACTAGGTATCTCCATAAGTTCAATGCCAAGGTAACGATAAAAGTTTTTCGCCACTTCAACTGGTAGATAGCGTTCAATGCGATTTCCCATAAGGATTGTATCCATTCTCAAGTATGATCCTTTTCTACTTTCAAATTTATTATATGTATTGTTCATTGTAGCAATAAGCATGTTTAATAGGATGATGGTAGTAAGAACTGTATACCCTACAAATAGGACCTTAGCAAGGCCTGCATTTTTCGAGACAGCCTTCATTTCCTGTGTGAAATTTTCATCAAACAACTCGCCCATTCCCAACATTAAATTGAACATGAGAAAAGAAGTGTCTGCCCAGTGTTCATACATTTCAGATATTGAATTTGATATCTGAAAAAGTACGTGAAACGCTGTAGTAAATGCAAACAACACAATCAAATACACAACTAGAAACAAAATGACATCTTTCATTACCATATATTTAAGCATTCGCCAAAACAAGTGCATCCCAGGAATCACATGAATCAGTGCAATCATGTAAAGCCATCCCCCGCATAAACATATTGCTAATAAATAATCTTGAAACCTTATCCCAGCCAAAACTAAACCCATCCAGATAATAATTGTTAAAGAGAAAGCAATATATACAACGTAGTACGGAATCATAGACTTCCGTAAATCTCGACGGTGAACTGCCGACTCCGAGTACATTGATATCGTAGCGAAAAGTAAAAGTATAAGAGGTTCCAAGGGAAGAACGCAATAAAACCTTAGGCCTGTAAAAGCAGAAGGTGAAAATGTTAAGTTTTCATTGCGAAACGAAGAGGATATTTCCAACCCGACTAAACTGAAGGTAGCCATATACAAGAAATGAAGCAAGAGCAAAACGGTGAAAACCAAACGCGTCATTTTACCGTATACCTTTTCAATGTATTTGATAACGGGAATGTTAAGGATTTTTGACACACGTGAAGTATCTTTTACATGAGACAGCATCTCGATTCCGCATATCTCAATAGGTGAAGACAAATCTGACGTCCAATGCATATAATTCTTTTCGAGAAAGCCACTTCTTGCCAAGTGAATGATTTCTGATACGTCGTTGTAGCAAAATTCTTTGTCAGAAAATGCCTTCACAGAATCTAGCTCAAGAACCGTAGATAGAAATTCGTGCGCAACAATCGCAAAGCTCAAAGCGAATACCGATAAGTGTTCTTTGTTCTTCGGAAAGTGAAAAAGATATGTTAAACTTTGTCTGCGATGACGTTGCAGAATCGCTTTGCTATTTGGTTCTGAAGAATGGGCATGACCTTTAGTTTTGAATGTTGAATCCTTGCAAAACCATACTGGGCTCTCTTTTATTATAACATCTAATGTTTTAAGACAGTTCTGTTTGTGGCAATCAAAAGTCAGATTCACAGTTTCTTTAACGAGGCGATGAAGTGGAGTATCCCCATTAATATCCATCGCACAAAGATCTCCCTTTAAATGCACGAGCCTCTTTACAGATTCTCCTATGCCAGCACAAACTGCAAGATGCAAAACACTTTCACCTTTAACATTTGGTTCATTTATGTTACCCTTTTGATCCATAACCTCGAAAACATCTAAAATCTTTTCAAGAACATGGGGACTATCAACATGGACAGATAAATGAAAGGGTGTATTTCCCTTCTTGTTTTGGGCATATAAGGAAATATGCCTGAATTCCAATAGAAGGTCAGATCTCCTGTATTCTGCTGCAATATGAAGTGCATTGTTTCCATTCTCATCCTCGGCATTCAAATCTTCCCAGGAGTGTACATTTATAATGTATGCAACAAGTTCTTGAACTAATTGTGCATCTAAATTATGCATAGCAGCTAAATGAAGAACTGTCCTTCCATTTACATCCTTAATGGCTGCATTTACCCCAACACGGATTAGAGCTCGTATGCTTTTTATATTATGGAGCATTACAGCACGGTGTAAAGGGGTAATTCCAACTTTGTTTTGAATATTCATATCGCAGAACTTGCAAAACGTTTGTATTACTTCTACTTGATCATTTTCAGCAGCATAATGCAAAAATGAATTTCCCTCTGAATCCGTTTTTTCTGCAGATACACCACGATCCAAAATGGTTTCGATTTGCTTGCACTTACCTAGGCTTGCAGCTTGGAATAGAATATAACTAACAGAACATTGAACAGAAGTGCTTATTCCAGCTTTAGGAAGGAAGTGATCAATAAGTACAGAGAGAACCGCGTCATCATTATTTTCATAAGCATAATACCATACGTCATGACCCATGTGGTTTTTCGTGAATGGATCGTCATTCTGTTGCAGAAGATATAGAACAATATCGGCTTGTCCTTTTCGTACAGCAGTTGTCATTACCTTGTCTCCGTTGTTGTCTTCAATAGTCATTTTCGTGTTATTTCCGAGCAGTAGCTTAACAACGTCTGAATGTCCATTTTCTATTGCAATGTGTAAAGCTGTTTTTCCACTTGGATCCTTTACATTCCCGTCTGCGTTATTTGCTAACAATATTTCAACTATGTCCTTCGATCCAATTTTACTTGCAATGATTAGTGGTGTTGAGAACCCTACACATCTCACTTTGTTAACATCCGTTCTTTGATCATTCAACAGAATTTCTATCACTTCTCTTTTTTGATATTTTACTGCCCAATGTAAAGGGGTGGTGTGGATGTCATTCCCAATATTTGGATCAGCCTGGTTATTTAATAGGTATTCCACGATAGCAGAGTGTCCGGACCTCGAACTCCAATGAAGGGCTGTATCATGTTTGGAATTTCTTTGATTGATTGTAAGTCCATGGATCTGTCCTGTTTCAAGGTACAATTCAACTAATTGTTTTTTATTAAATAAGGAGGCAAGATGAAGACATGGAAAAGTTCTTTGCCTTTTGCTTTTGACGTCATATCTAGTCTCCTCAGTTAAAGCTTTGAGTTTATCATTGACCTTATGAAGAAATAATTGTGCCAAAGACAAAACAAGATCTTCTTGAATTAGTGTAGTGATTGTTAACTGGTGTAATGCTGTACGAACGGTATGTGGTTCCTGAATAAAGAATTCATTTAAAAGCATATCATCATTGCTAATCTCAATTAAATATTTAGCAGCATCGAATTTCCCATGTTCTATTGCAAAATTTAAAGCATTCATGTAATTTTCTTCCGTCAAAAGTTTAGAGATGCACATATGCTTATTTATAGAATCAATAACATTCTCTATTATGGAAACATCATTTTCGAGTACAGCATCAAACAACTGTTGACGGAGACTTTCTGTGCGTTTGTTAGAGTCAGGTACACCGCTTGTGCACGTACACTGTGCCATTTGACTTTGGAGATTTGATGGTATCAGGTGAGGACTTTTCTCGTTTCCATCTGCTGCTAGTACTTTCTGAAAGGAGAATTTCTTTCTATATGTAAAGAAGAATAGCAGAATTGATGACATTGCTTCTTGAATGTTTATTGCTCCAGCACGTCATATACTCAAATGAGTTAAAGAAGATCCTGACGATAATCTCAACAGCACTCACAACAGAGCACCAAATGGAGCATCGACGGACCCCTAGCAAGCTAGAGGTGGGACCAGGTGCCCGGGAGGAGAAAGCATCCCCTGTTGGCTAGCCGCACCCGCCGTCGATGTTCACGCACGAAAACGAAAATATATTAAATACATGCACTGTCTATGGTTCTGTCCACACAGAAAGTGCTATGGCGACAATGTCAGGGAAACATATTCAAAACACTTACCGTCAAACCCCTCGCGGGGAACTTTTTTACGAGCTCCACACGGCAAAGGGCATAAGTGTGACACAAATGAGTTAAAGAAGATCCTGACGATAATCTCAACAGCACTCACAACAGAGCACCAAATGGAGCATCGACGGACCCCTAGCAAGCTAGAGGTGGGACCAGGTGCCCGGGAGGAGTAAGCATCCCCTGTTGGCTAGCCGCACCCGCCGTCGATGTTCACGCACGAAAACGAAAATATATTAAATACATGTACTGTCTATGGTTCTGTCCACACAGAAAGTGCTATGGAAGTGCTTTCGTATACATCAAGTGATGTATACGAAAAAAGGAAACAAAAAATAGAGTTGATCAACTTTGCTTCCCTCACTAGAACCGTAAAATAAATTTTGCAGGAAGTAATCTTTTATGGTTATCGTTCATTTCTATTTAATTTCAATCGAGTCAAACCTCGTACGTAAAATTATCTGTATATACTTAAATTTTCCATTGTAGTAATTACGTGCACATTATTTTAACAACATTGGAGCTCGAGGTAAAATAAGAGAAAATCCAAATAGTGAATATACGAAGAGGGACGTTCCAAACAAGTGCTACAATATATAACAAAGAACCAGCTACGGAAAGAGCTTTGCGACCAGGGAGATAAGGTAAAACATACAACCAAAAAGTGTTAAAATTGCATGGAAACTGGAGACGCTGACTCTCTTCGGGTAACTGATCTCACTTAGTAATACCGTTTATTCCGATGTTCGCGCTGTTCCAATGGGAATTCTAATGATTTTGACATGCCTTTGCGACTTTGAAACTGAATAACTAATTAATAATTGGAAAATTTTCAAATGAACTTCATGTCAATTCGGAAGTAAATTTAAACAAGGTTAACGATAACCTCGGGGATAGTCCACCAGTTGAGATACCAACTTTGTGATTGAAAGTATCAACATTGCAATATTTGTTCTATCTTAAAAAATTAATGCAATATATATGCGTTTGAACAAGTGATGTCTCATCATTGCTCTATTAGAGGTAAATGGTTTTCTTAGTAATTAATATATATCAGGTCGCATCGTTACGCGGTCATATTAAAGGTCAAATAAATTGTCAATATTGAAAATCCCGTTATTAATGTATTTACGTAACCACATGCAATGAAATCGGCTCATTTTGGTCATTTAGGGGATGCGCTCCGCTGAAGAACGTATCTGTGGTAAATAAAGAAAGCTCTACAACTTTTTGTTTTTTATCTACTGCAACAGACGTATAACGTTCGGATAAGAAGTCTTACCAGTAGTAAATCCTCTTCCCAATTGATTCAGAATAGCCAGGATAACTTAGTGGCGTTCTAACATTCCTGTTTTTCTCAGAAGCAACAGCCCCTCCTTTTTGGTTTAACCTGAAATTCAAACATTTTGTGCTGTATACAGGGATATGGTCATTATCGATATTTGTCATGGATATATTTTAGGAGCAAGAAAGATGAGATAAAGAAGATTCTGACGATTATCTCGATAACACTCACAATAGAGCACCAAATTGAGAATCGACGGACCCCTTATAACGCTAAAGGTTGGACCAGGTTGCCAAGAAGAGTTAGAATTCCCTGTTCGGCTAGCCGCACACGCCGTCGATATTCACGCACGAAAATTAAAACAATATCCACAAAACATGAACTGTCTGAGGTTAAGTCAATATAGAAAGTGCTAAGGCGACGTGTCCGGGAAAGAAAATTTGAAACACCGTCAATGAGTTAATAAAAGAAGATCCTGACGATATTCTCAACGACACTCACAATAGAGCATAATGTTGAGCATCGACGGACCCCTAGCAAGCCAGAGGTGGGATCAGGTGCCCGGGAGGAGTAAGCATCCCCTGTTGGCTAGCCGCACCCGCCTTCGATGTTAATGCACAAAAATGAACACAGTATATAAAATGCATGCACTGTCTGAGGTTATGTCTTTTCAGAAAGTGCTATGGCGACCATGTCAGGGAAACACTTTCAAAACACTTACTGTCAAACCTCTCGCGGGGAACTTTTTTTACGAGCTCCACACGGCAAAGGGCATAAGTGTGACATAAATGAGTTAAAGAAGATCCCGACGAAAATCTCAACAACACTCACCATGCTGAGCATCGAAGGACCCCTAGCAAGCCAGAGGTGGGATCAGATGCCCGGGAGGAGGCATTCTATCATATTATATGATATCTGTTAACATGATATCAGCTCTTTTAAACTTTATATTTTTAATACTTTCCCTTTTTCACAAAAGTTATTTTAAAAAGGCATGACAACCGATCAAATAAAAACAAAATCAGTTGTTTGTCATTGATTGTTCGCTTTAATAATCAGGTCATATTTCAGCTCAGAGAAAAATCCAATATGCGCCTCGTCTTGTTCTTTTATACAAGTATGGGTTTTGGGTATTTTCAACCTTTCTACATTGAAAAGATTCCATATATAACTAAAATGAATGGATAAATTGCACAATATGGAATAATCTCCGATTCGAGTTCCGCTATTCTCGATTTCTACCTCTGCCATCATCGTCAATTGCTCGAGGAATCTTGCAGACAGATACCGGTCCAATGAATATGTAATGTAAAGTATCGCATGTATAAACGTCAGGTCTTACTACATTTATGAAATAGACAATGTACAGGCCTTGCCTGTTTCTATGCTAAACGAAGCAAAAACAGGGATTTTTTTTTTACCAAACGAGCATGAGTTGAAGTTTTTCCTTCAATCGAATCTTACTGTCTTTAGAAGGGAATCTTAAGAGAAGACGGGACAACACCTGTCCGCTCTGAATCTCATCGGGTGTTCACATGCATGAGCTCGCTACAGCCATCAGAGCACGGACTGTATTTGTATGCCTTCTGTTTTTTATATCCATTTAAATATACATCTGTGTTATTTGGGCCCCTGCTAAATGCAGTCCGTTTGTATGTCCACCTTACAGTGAGGTTATTTTGCACCACAATTGCGTGCTCTTCGAAGCCTCTGAATAATCAGAAAAGTTGGTGGGTTGTATGCACGTAATCCTGATAACCACACCGTTCTGCAACTTGCGCGACAGATGGCCTATCGTTGTCCCTTTTGCGTCTCTTTCGTGGATGTCTGCTGCGTGTTTTTGTACTGGTTTTTTTGCTGTGGGTGCTGCAACCGAGTTTTGTTGGAGATCTCCTCCTTTCTTTCCTTTGTGTTTGATGTTTCTATGTGATTTGGTTCCTTGTACCTTTTATGTCTCTTTCGTACATGTCTGCTCTGTGTTTTGCGTTGTGTGTTTTGCTGTGGAAGCTGCAATAGGGTGTTGTTGGAGATCACATCCTTTCTTTAAAATGGTTAATAATTTTGTCAAAAGTTTCTTTATTCATTGAGGTAAATATAGAAATTTATAGTCTTTAAGATACCCCAAAATGATTTAGTTTCATTTAAAGAAATATTTTGAGTGCACTGACAATCATTCTACGTATACAGTAATTCTGTAACAAATCTACCAAAGTGGCAATGTGAATCGTCACATGAACGCTGACATAGCAGAGATCAGGAAATGACTTATTTACTCTTGAGCACTACTTGCCTCAAAGTAAATAAAGAAATGAGTTCAATATAAAATTTAGATTGGTAAACTGCCAAGGAACTTAATTAAGACACTATCCTGACACAAACATTTAAGCATGATACTAAATGTCTGTATATTTATTGTAAAGTTATACTACCTAATCATTAACGTGAGATATTCGTTGAAGCTCGGAACAAATTAATATTACAAAGGCTATATAAAAGGAAAGTGGAAAATTGCTCAACCTATTTCCGAAAAAATAAGATAATTCCTAGGAACATTAAACGTTGTTGAACTATGCATACGCTTTCTGTGTGAATAAAAAAAGAATGCCTGAAATTTGCACTTAGCTAGATTTTTTTATGCTGCGGATGTATTTTTTATTTCTTTTGCTCGAACACGCGATAAGAGGCACAGCTCAAGAACCTTGACACAAATAGATTGTTTGATTTGGAACTCAGGCGTAAATGAAGATGATGCAATGTTTGTATTCTTGGAAAACATAATAAAGATGTAGTGATGTCAAAATAAAGCTATTGAAACGAATGCCCGAATAAAAAACAAATCGTATACAAATTTTCTTAAGTTACATGTTTGAATGTTTTAATCGCCCGAAATTCATTGATAATTTAAATAAATATGTAAGATTTCAAACCGATTCAGACAATATTCAATGCGATGGTATCATGGTCAGACGATAGATAAACAATATTATAAAATAATTGATCCTTTCGATTACTCAAAATTCTTGAGAAAATTCACAATTTTTCTTTTTTTTCTTTTGATCAAAGGTTTGATCTTGATTGTCTAAGGTAAAAAAAAGATTTTAGTTTCCTGCAATCTGAAAGAACAATAGGTCACATCGATCAGCTAATAGGTCTACGTACTCTTTGAATTGTCTCATTTCATGTACTCCAATATGACCAAGAATGAAATATCAATAATGATTATTCCCTATCATTGATTTTGGTTTGTTCCTGAATTGATGAATCCTGCTATTCTATATACCCAAAGTCTTCCCGGCGATTTCATCTGCCGCGTCCTCGTTATTGTAACGTCATATTTCTTACGACTTTAGAAGTTGTGTAGAGTTACAGAAATTTAATGAGAAGGAATGACTCTATGTGTTTCATGTTGGAGGTATTCCATAAACTGATGTATTAAGAGCTACTTGTATTGAAGTTCTTTTTTATCTTTGTATTTTCCAAGGTACCATAACAACCCCCCACCCCACCCCCCACCCCAAAATCAATATATTTCCTAAAAACATTTCATGTTAATTTGTATGAACCGTTGCTAAGCAATGGAACATGATAAAATCATGAAAAATAAATTTGAACATTTCTGGTATCTTTTCGCTCCATGTCTACTCCAAACTGAAATGAAATCTCTTAAAGCGAAACAAAAGAAGTGATGTCCAATGCTTCAAGATGATGGTCCTTTTTTTGCCAAATTTGAAATAAATATGTTGTTGTTAGCAACATATAAAATTAACAATTCAATAGATTTCAAATATTTTGCTGGTACATGTTGAATGTATGTGTTATCTTTCTTGAAGTGAGAACAAAATCAAAATTTTCCTATTTCCTCTCTTAGGCTAGGATAACATTTACAAAATATCTGTAATAAGTAAAAAGTGGAATTTTGAATTGTCCGGAAGAAAAAGGGTTAAAGAATGCCTGTCCGTGCAGCTCACTTAAGATATAAGAAAATCGCGAGTTTGTCACTTTTTCTTACAATTTTTTTTTCGGATAAGATATCATCATTTGATAGATTAAGTTTTCTCGTAACAATGATATAGAAATGTTCCAACTCTTTACCTGTCAATACACCAGACACGTTTTCGGACAATAAAATCCTCATCAGTGATGCTTCAAGCCAAAGTGTTTTTCAGACACAGCAAAAAGTCATTTCAGTAGCGCCCTCTGATTTTATTTTTTCAAATTTGAATTTGTGCAATTTCTTTGCAGGTTGCGCGGATCTAAATTTCCTGTAGGGTCAATTCAGTAACAAAGTGAAGTAAAATTGATGACCAAAATAGCATAACAGGGATGGTGCTCAGATGTTAACCTCCTCTAATTTCGATATTATTTTTGGATGAAATAAGTTTATGAATTAGCATTTAAGACTGCCTTTATATTGTTTTCATTATCAGCAATGGTAAACAGTGACGCCATAGGGACCGACGTTACGTATTTTAGTCATTTTTGCTATAGAAAGTCCCCGTAGACATTTTATGTTAAGATGAATTCAGGATATTTCGAAGAATATCGCGGACACAGGTTGTTCTGGATAGTGAACAGGTCAGTAGTGTCATGTCCTTCATGATTCTATTGGTTGTATTCCCGGGTTGTTGATAATACCAATCATCAAAGAAGTTGTTGATAATAAGCTTATCACATATACTCAGCTAACGCACTTTAAAAATCAAATATTCAAGGAAATGTGATAATAAACAAGTGATATTTGAACACTTTTAGAAATGTGTTTCACCATCTCAAAAAAGGTTTACCGAATTTTCTTCTCTAATTTTCAGCAGTATTTTTACAATTGATAGTCTGGTACAATTGTATTAAGAGCAACACCTGGTGCGTACATGTAGCAGTTCTAATAGTACAACTGCTGGACTCAATGTAGTCATGTATAATTGTAGAGTGAAAGATAAGTTTTGCTTTCAATATGTTTCAAGAATACGATTCATATTCAAAACATATACACACCAGCGAATAAAGCATAATAAACAACAAATAATTTAAAAAATATGAAAAAGTTAAAAACAAATGAATACGAAAAACTTACCTGTACAGTGGCCGCTGGTTTGAAACTCTGAAGTGTATTTGATAAAATGCGTCTTCTTCAACTTTTTTTTTTTAACTCCAAGCCGCCTCTTAGCATCATCTGCTAAAACTAAAGTAAAGAGTTTAAACATACGCCCTTTATTTCTTGAGGCATATAATTATGCAGATGTAGCAAAGTGTGCTGTAAGATATAGGTTATACCATACAAAAATACCGGTTAAAGAGATAAACCTTATAACTACTGGGGTAATATCAGTTATTTCTTTGAAAAAGTATGAAAGGAGCTCGAACGGTTTGTTTATAGGGAATTCCGCCCAGTTGGGACCGAAACTTTTTTTTTCTCATTAACAGAATTTAAACTCTTGAGCTCGGTAAGAATTTTGATGAATTTTATGAAAATATTCATATCTCAAACATGCGACCTATATTTTGTGTGTAATTTGTGTTAAAACAGTCGATTTAACACTAAATCCTATTGAAACGTTTTTAGAGTAGTGTTCCCCACCTTTGTCTCCAAGGTACTCAACAGGTAATTTAATTGTCCCTAGAATTAATTTACATGATATTAGAGATGAAACATTCGTAGTAAGTAGCAACCATGAGTTTTGGTATAAACATGCAGATGGGTATGTTAAAATCAAGCCTTGTAAGATTGAAGTCATCGATATACTAAAAGAGCATCAATTTTCACCAAGCGATTGCTTACTTTCTAAGTGCGACACGAAGAACTGCAAATTTTTTAACATCCTAATAACAGACACTTCATTCTCAAGTAATCTAACAAAACACACATTTAACACGCATAATTTTGAAAACCTAAACTGTAAGACATCTAATGTTGTCTACGGAATAGAGTGCTCACTGTAGATTGGTTTATGTGGGTGAAACCAAAGGTCAGCTCCGAACAAGGATATCAGGACATCGGTTAAAAAATCAATAATAAAGGAAATCGACTTTTTATCGGTATTGTGACCAAGCTGATTATTTTGTTTTATCTATGAGAGTCAGAATCCTTGAGAAAATATATCACCCCTTAAACAATCACAATTAGAGCACACTCTTCCGTCGCAACAGAGAAGAGTTCTGGATAAAAAAAATCTTAACACTGTACCGCTCAATCGGTAAATGTTACTTGCTTATTCGACAGACCGCAAAGATTTGTCTCTGTAGTTTCTTTGACTTCAAGCTCCGAAGGATAGATACTGCTGAGGTAATACGCGAATTTTGGATTATTGATGGACAACACATCGTCCATGTATCTTTGTAAGTGAAGTTGAAGTCATAAGCTAAGTGTCGTTTCCCTTCAGAGACCAAAGATAGAATGAATTCA
Source organism: Pinctada fucata (assembly GCA_028142955.1). NCBI lineage: Eukaryota > Metazoa > Mollusca > Bivalvia > Pterioida > Pteriidae > Pinctada > Pinctada fucata. The sequence goes on along the minus strand of AP027113.1, from coordinate 29,072,304 downwards.
GAACGAGTAAAGGCAAGGAGTGGGGCACAATTGGTCCCCATTGGAATTTCGACAATTTCCTGGAAGACCTTTCCTCCAAACACCACAAAAATGTTGTCGATTCGAAAGTTTAACATCTGAATGACATCTGTTTCAGTGTATTGATTTTCAGAATCGGACTTTTCTTTTATAAAGTAGATTCAATCATAGTTCACAACAATAAATTTGTATTTGTGATTGCCGTTCTCACTTGTAAACACATTATGTGTTGATGTTTCTTACTTGTAAACACATCATGTGTTGATGTTTCTTACTTCTTTCTAATGTGTTATGAATTCTTACTTGTAAACGAATTATGTGAGAAAGATGAATATATAAATAATAATCAATGTACTGTAAACATTGGTTATTTTTTCGTGAAATGAGCATTGCAAAAATACGCAGTTTTTGGGTTTTTTTTTTTTTTTGTGGTATCAAGATTTTCCCTTGAGTCTCTTATACCGGATGTGATTTTCACGGGGTTATTTTCATTCATTTCGTCTCTGAATGGAAAAGGTACTTACTTTACTCCTGACTTTAACTTTATCTACAAATAAATAGACAATGTGCTGTCAATCAATAATCCAATCTTCGTGGATTACCTTAGTAGAATCTATCCTTCGGCGCTTGAAGTCAAAAAAACTACAGAGACAGCTATTTCAACATCCTATTTTGACATAATGCTGTCCTACGACATTGATGGTTATATGAGAAAGTAGGGGATATCCAACAAAACTCGGTTGCAGCACCAACAGCAACACACCAAACACCCCAATGAGTTAAAGAAGAAAGGCAACACACCAAACACCCCAAGTGAAAAAACAGAGAAGACACATACAGCAAGAGACAAGGAACAGCAAACGAGACATCAAACATAAAAGACAACACATAAACCAACGAGACCCATGGGCAATCGGTGCCGACTTAGGACGGCCATCAGCCACGTTAGTAACAGATGGTGTGGTTGTGAATACCTCACTGTATGACAATCATGACGACTTCAATTTCAGCATCACAAACTTTCTATTGGCAACATCCCTTCGTCGCCTGCTTATGGTCCGTTATGCCAGAACAAGAGGCCCAAGGGGGCCACATCGCTCACCTGAGGAGACTATGTATGTTTTCAATCAAAGTCAAGACCTGAAGGAAATCGCTTTTAGTGAAGCTTTGAGAAAGACAAGGTGTACAAGTTACTTCCTGTAAAGTTTGGTGACATTCTGTGCAGTAGTTTAAGAGGATAAGTAAAAAATGTGTCATTCAAATAGAGCCTATAGAGGACATCTTGGATTTCCAATCGGCTCGAAGAACACAAACTAAGTAGAGGGCTATGAGTACTTGCGTCCTGTGAAGTTTCGAGAAAGTCTGTGAAGCAGTTTCAGAGGAGAAGTTGAAAATGTATCAGCCAATCAGAGCCTGTGGCGGCCATCTTGGATTTCCGATAGGCTCCAAAAACGCAAACTTGATAGAGGGTATGAGTACTTGCATCCTGTGAAGTTTCATGAAATTCTGCGCAGCAGTTTCAGAGGAGAAGTCGAAAATGTGTCAGCCAATCAGAGCCTGTGGTAGCAATTTTGGATTTCCGATTGGCTCGAAAAACAATAACTTGGTAAAGGGCATTGAGTAGTTGCTTCCCGTGAAGTTTCATGAAATTCTGTGCAGCGGTTTCAGAGGAGAAGTCGAGAATGTGTCAGCCAATAAGAGCCTGTGGCGGCCATCTTGGATTTCCAATCGGCTCCAAAATTACAAACTTGGTAGAAGGCATTGAGTACTTGCTTCCTGTGAAGTTTCATGAAATTCTGTGCAGCAGTTTCGGAGGAGAAGTCAAAAATGTGTCAGCCAATCAGAGCATGTGGCGGCCATCTTGGATTTCCGATCGGCTCGAAAAACACAAACTTGGTAGAGGGCATTGAGTACTTGCTTCCTGTGAAGTTTCATGAAATTCTGTGACGCAGTTTCAGAAGAGAAGTCGAAAATGTGTCAGCCAATCAGAGCCTGTGGTGGCCATCTTGGATTTCCGATCGGCTTGAAAAACACAAATTTGATAGAGGGTATTGAGTACTTGCTTCCTGTGAAATTTCGTGAAATTCTGTGCAGCGGTTGCAGAAAAGATATCGAAAATGTTAAAAGTTTACGTCGGACGGACGGACGATGGACGGACGACGCGCTATGACAATAGCTCACTTGAGCTTCGCTCAGGTGAGCTAAAAACAACAATACTTGTAGGGGACCATGATTTCTTCATTCCTACCAAGTTTAACGAAAATCTGTCCAGTGGTTCTGGAGAAGAAGTTGAATATGTATGAAAATCATCCCCCTTCTTCTTGAGTAATCTAAGTAACCCGAGAGAGATAGTTATACAGAAGCTAAAGCAAAATAACAGACCCCCTCCCCATCCTTTCACTGTGTTATTGATAACATTGATCTGTTCTTACATTAATATTTTGAGCTGCTCTCAATATTGTAATTTCAAAGTTGTATATCTAAGTCTTCACAAGATAAATTTGAAAATACTTATTCATCTTTTTAAGATTATTTAGTTTCCTTTTCCATGCCTTTTTAATAATTTAAAATATATAACATTCAAATGAATCGATAATCCAAAAATTTAAACCTCAAAAACATAAATCAATATTAAAGAAAGACAACTCTTGCATACATGAACATGTACCAACTTATACGAAACTAAAGTTACCAGGGTACCAGAACTTGAACCCTAAAGCCTTGGGTCCATGTTCACAGTAAACATATCTATTCATGATTGAAAAAATACTCATAAAAATCTGTTCAGCAGTTCTGGAGAAGAAGTTGAATATGTATGAAAATCACCCCCCCCCCCCCCTTTCCTTTTCACATAAGAAAATAATTCATAAAAAAATCAAAAAAATTAAATTTCAGTATAAAATACATATCAAAGCATTTAGTAACTTAAATGTGATAAATGTGCAGTAAATGAATGCGTAAAATCATACACATATTGAGTTATTTAAAGAAATAGTGCAAAAATGTGCATTTCTGACGAAGTCCGAAAAGACGTCAAAAACGCGTCAAAAATTTGACTTCCGAGTGGAACCAAAATTAACAACACTTCTTAAGACATTTCTCTAGATCATCCTTATGCTTTCGGTTTGTCGATACGTGCTTCCGTTCTGAAGAAAAAGTTTGTCAAAGAAGGGTACCCCCTGTTACCTACTTTTGCCTCTGGTGGCGCCACCTGTTGATGGATTCGGACGAAAAACAACAACACTTGTAGGGGACCATGAGTACTTCATTCCTACCAAGTTTCATGAAAATATTTTCAGTGGTTCTGGAGAAGAAGTCGAAAATGTTAAAAAATTTACGACGGACGACGGACAGACGACGGACGCCGGACGGTGCGCTATGACAATAGCTCTTTTGAGCTTTGCTCAGGTGAGCTAACAAGAAAAGCGAAGGCTCCTCAGCATGACCACCATGCACTCACTTAGCGAAACAAACCCACAAGAAAGTGAGACATAAATTACATCAGACAAAACTACAAATCGCAAAAAGACAATATTCACTAGCATTTCATACAAAACAATCGAAACAGACGCACAGAAACATCAAACATTAATGACGACACATAAAAGGAAGGAGACCAATGTTCCTCGACAGCCAATGATATTAGCAAATGTTTTGGTTATCCGGATTTCGTGCGACTATGAAGGAAGTATCAAATACACAGATTTTGTTCTGAGAGCTAGACGTCTTTCATGTAAGCTTCTCAATCAGGGATACGTTTGTGACCGACTAACATTATCACTGAGAAATTTCTACGGTCGATACGGGGAATTCGTCATACATTATGATTTCCAGAATGGTGGATGATATTCTCTCTTAGACCATTTGAACCATCCAACCACTTGTACTTGTATCTTCCGAAATGGAAGTAACCGGATGTGACTATTTCACCGAATTGAAGTGACGGGTGTTGCATGCAAGCGGGAGATGCAGACTCTTCCTGTGCACTTGGTTTCACTCCCATATGGGAGTTCGCTTCTTTTCGTGAGGTTGAGTTTTTTGCTTGTTTGCACTGGTTACTTTTTTATCCTGATTTTCTTTGCCTTCGGTTTTTGATTTTCTGAATTTATTGATCGATTTTGTACTTTGTAAGGGGATATGGTTTTTATCCATATTTGTCAATCATGATAACAATACAACCGCAAAAATTATATTCCACGTTTACAGTAATTAATGAATTTAACTAAAACAGCCCATAACCGAGATGGAACATCAAATTAAATAAAAAAATTAAAAGACCAAAGATAAAAAATATTCATTTTATTAATGGAACGTTCCCATCTACATAAGAAATACCTTAAATTATTTTCGCTCAAATCTTTAAGACATTACGTTATGTCATAAACACCACACCTTTCCAATATTTTGATATAGAAATGTGTTCAAATAAAATTTAGCAAAGTAAACTTGTTTGTGTATATTTGATATAAAGTGATGCATAATTAAGGAAATTGGACAACAGCGCTAGCTCGATTTATTTCACAGAAATGAGATAATTTTGAGGAGCGTACATTAAACTCCGTCGAACAGTGCATATGCTTTCTGTTTATGAAGTTTTATAAAGTATTCCAGAAATATGCACTCAGCATGAGTTATGATATTTATTTCTTATTGCGCAAACACGCGATAGGTGGTACATCTCAAGAAACTTGACACAGATAGATTGATAGCTATTTTCTTCTAGGAAATGGGAATAAGATGATGCAAATTCTGCATTCTTGGAATGTACATCAAAGAAGAAGCTATCAGTCATCTAGTATCAAAGTCGAGACTGCAAGGCAAAATCATCAAAATTTCCATTTGAACAGTTAGGAAGCTCTGAATGAATAACATTTCGAAGTGAGACCAGATGCCCGGAAAACATTATTAAGATGTACTGATGCCAAAAGTGATTGAAGTGAAGGCCCCAATAATTGTGAATTTAATAATACAAAATACTTTGTATTCATTCCGATGTTCGCAAACGTTCCAGTGGAAAATCTAATTATTTTGCCTAAGTGCCTTCTCGACTTTGATACTGAATAACACATAGGTACTTTTTCGATGTTTATTATTAGAGAGGTTTAGCAGACTTACGTGTAAGGGTACTTGTACGTGTACTTTACACTTTATTGAGTACACGCACACGTTGTCTATTTTTGTGTTGTTTAGCAAGACAACGTGTACGTGTTAATAAAGTATGTAATAAAAACTTTCATTGGTTGATTTTCTTTATTTCAACTTATCAAAGCAATTTTATTAAAATCTATTGATTATTACAATTGCGCTAGATTTACGAACTTATCGGTTGACCGGACTATTTCCGTTGTCCAAATCGAACAAAATGTTCTGGTATTGAGGGTATGTGTGTAATCAATAGACGGTTGGCATACCACAATCGTCTAGAGGCCCCTGTTTGGCAGGACAAAGTTTGAACTATCTAACAGTTTTAATACCACGCTAGATTATGTTTACAATGAGGATGGACCCCTTCTTGACACGTTTAATAGACATAGGCTATCGTATACGCACTTGAAGTCAATGGCTACAGCCGTGGTTGACAAAGGTGCACCTTTAGAGAAATGTTTGGGGTTATCCACGGTAGCCAAATACATAACCAAAGAATTGTTTATAGTGGTCACAAGAGAGTGCATGGTCTAAAATTTCAAAGCATCATGACTCCCAATGGGTTGATTTATCATTTTTATGGTCCAATGGAAGGTGGACTTAATGATGCCGGGATGTTGAGAGAGAGCGGCGTAGATGATTAGATGAGGTTTTATATGACAAGTAACGATGTGTTTTGTGTTAACGGAGACCCAACTTATCCACTGTCACCATACATAGTTCCACCGTTTAAGGGCGAAGTAATTTCTGCCAATCAAGTACGTTTTAATAAACGCATGTCTTCAGTACATGTAAGTGTTGAATTGGGCTTTGGAAAAATGTTGTCCTTTATCGCATTTCTTGACAACAAGAAAAACCAAAAACTCTACCTTCAACCTATTGGAAAATACTATAAGATAGCGACAAATTGCCATAATGATACAACTCTATACTACATTCATTCTTTTGTTGTCTAAAATCAATGAAACAAGTTTCTGTCAGACGGAGATTTCACATGATACTTTTTAAGTACGTCACCTAATATTAAATCGCAACTTTGTTTTATATGCTTGTTTGATTTTCTCCCTGACTGGCTGATAGGTTTTTCAATTTTAAAAGGACACAAAACAGAATAAAAACAAGAAATGGCCTCAACAAGTTTTTGTAAAAGTTAAAGCATCATGGTTTTTTCTATTCTTTCAATTTCAAGCCTTTTCTTTCTCTCCTCTTTCTCCAGTTCAATTTTTTCCGTTCAAGTTTCAATTCATCTCTCCTAAGTTCTAACTCTTCTTTTCTGAATTCACTCCTTTGGCCCGATTTCTGTTGCAAATACTCAATGACATTAGTTGTTGATGCCTTCTTTTTGGTAGGCGTGGTGTCGTTCTCTTCGTCTTTAATAAATAACGCTTATTGATAAAAATTCTTTCAGATAGTTATTTTCTTAATTCTTTGAACTTTCCTTTATCTTAAGATTTCGTGATTTTAATGTCACATGATGATTTTAAATTATTTTATATTTATTAATTTGGAGTGTACCTTTGCTGATATTTTCCAGGGTTCTTTTACATGTTGTAGTTATCTGGAAGACACGTGATACAGAGACCCCAAACAAGTCCGCTAGCATGAATGATGGAAGTCCAAGTCTAATTCGCAGAAGATTTAAGACAAACTCATGAAACATGGAAAGTTTCCTTGATGGTCCAGATTTCTTACTAGAATCCTGTTGATATCGTGGGGTTGCTTTTTGGTCCTTTCCAATAGGATAGCCTTGGCCAGACATCATAGAATCGCTAGAAAATAAGGAAATAAGCTTAGTAGTTTTTACAACAGGTTATCAAACATATATCTTATTGGTTTGTTGTTATCAATATTACATCAAAATAATAAATATTTGTTTACATTAGCTTCAAAGAACACATACATGGTCTACAAATATTATGTTATTGATGCTTGCTTACTCCTCCCGGGCACCTGGTCCCACCTCTATCTTGCTAGGGGTCCGTCGATGTTTAATGCTCTATTGTGAGTGCTGTTGAGATTATCGTCAGGATCTTCTTTAACTCATTCATCTGATTCTGACTGTGTAGAGCTACATGTAGTGGTTGTTCTTCTCTTTATCATAACCTCCTCACTTCTATGGATGCGACTTTTTTTGGAGTTATTATAAGAAAACAAAGTTGGGAAAGGGTTTTCCTTTGTTGGTCTCCCATCTGCAGAGTGTAAAGAGCAGACACGGTGATTTCCAGGAGAGTCGTAATATTTCCTCCGGAGAAGCTTAAGGTATCCATTGTACAATAGAGTTATTTTACATAGCGTTTTAATCATCTCCATTGTAAAGTATGGTAAATTTTATGCCTGGTAAGGTACTATAAACTATATATTTTCTGAAAGGTAATGCTGCCCTGAGTACAGATATTAAACTCCCTGGTCTTAAAAATCAAAGGGGAAAAAATCTTGTACAATTTTGTCATTTTGCATAGGTTATATAGAGAAAATAGACAATTTAAATGCTTCACGAATTATTCCCCTTTATTTTTCTGACCCCAAAATTATTATTTTTGAGCAGTGGGCATTATAACCTTTCAGAAAATATATAGTTTATAATACCTTACCAGGCATCGAAAAATGCTCTATTGTACATCGGATACCTTAAGACATTTTCTCCTATCTTTGGGCGCTTTCTTTTTGGGTAGGGAAAGCATAAAACTCTATATACATCATATAACCATATTTCCCTTTCTTAGATCGGTACTGCAGCTTTCAGCAGCGCAGCGTATCCACATATTCAACGTATCTTGTATTTCAGATCGTATTTCCCTCTGTTTATGAAGTTGCTACAGTAAACCGGAAGTAACCCTGGATGACAAAATCGCAAAATCACGTGACAGGCGGAGTCTAAAAACGAACCGATCACGGTGTAATGATGTAACTCGGAAATCACCTATTAAATCTCCATACACCTCTACTGTAAAAACTCAAAACATTGTAGGTGGGGCAAGTGGAAGGAATTAGAGGCGCGCACCCCAAATTCAATATGACGTTTATAAACGTCTATAACTGCGAATGTATGCGTTAGATTCGCTTAAAAATTTGAATTTATACAAATGAGAATGTATACTTTCATATGAAAAGAAAGATTCTGCATTCCAAAATTAGTTAATTTTCAGGAACACCGTCCTTTTAAATGTCTATATACTTCTATTGTAAAAACGTAATACATTGTAGGTGGCGCTAGTAGAATGAATTAGAGCTGCGCACCCCACTTTCATATGGAAAGCCAAAGGGGTCAAAATTCTAACATTGCAACGTTGCAACTCTGCAATTGTGTATTCGAAAATCAAGATTTGTGACTTGTTCTGTAAATGTACATTTCTTACATTGCAACTCTGCAGTTCTAACATTGCAACTACTCGTAAATGAAGATTTGTGATTTGTCGTTCTGTAAATGTACATTTCTGACTTTGTGGATCTATATTTCTAAATAAATGTCTGTAATTTGTCGTTCAGTTAATGTATATCTGTTCTCAGTTCATAATTGAACATTCATTATATAAACACAACATTCATCATTCGTACTTTCAACATCCTTCATTCGTAATCGCGTATTATGCTAGTTTTGTATTATCACTACAGATGGCGCTTTAACTATTCCTTCGCAGAAACAGACTATAAAAAATATTAACGCAGGGTCCCTTTAAAGTACGTTTTTCGGAAATCCCTTAGGCAAAGAATTCCCTACCCTGTAAAAGAGCACCTTAACTTGAAGTAGCATCTTGGGGATTCGTTGCCGGGGAGGGGGGGGGGCCGAGAATGGGAAACGGGGGGGGGGGAAGGGGTTGTATCGGCCCAAAGGGCCGATTCGAGGCCCGAAGTGTGCCGAGTGGGGAGGCATATGAAGGGGTTGCCCCTTCCCGTAGGGGCTCTCGCGAGATTTTTTTGAAATCAAAAATGAAATAAAATGGTACGTGTCATCAAGATCATATTTTCATCTTATCTTCCTGAATGGCAAGGCATTTTTTGACTCAGTAAGATCCCTAACGAAAAAGTACTATAGTATACTATAGTATACTATAGTATACTATAGTATTCTATAGTATACTATAGTATACTTTACTACACAAAACTTTACTATACTATACTATACAAAACTTTACTATACTACACAAAACTTTACTATACTACACAAAACTTTACTATACTACACGAAACTTTACTATACTACACAAAACTTTACTATACTACACGAAACTTTACTATACTACACAAAACTTTACTATACTACACGAAACTTTACTATACTACATGAAACTTTACTATACTACATGAAACTTTACTATACTACACAAAACTTTACTATACTACACAAAACTTTACTACACAAAACTTTACTACACAAAACTTTACTACACTATACTACACAAAACTTTACTACACAAAACTTTACTACACTAAACTTTACTACACAAAACTTTACTACACTATACTACATGAAACTTTACTATACTACACGAAACTCTACTATACTGCACGAAACTCTACTATATTATACGAAACTTTATGAAACTTAACTATACTACACAAAACTTTATGAAACTTAATTACACTACGGGAAACTTTATAACATAAAATGTAACGGCATGGACAATCAGGATGTTTTTTTTATAATGCCTTGTTCACATGAATGCGCATTAGATTTTCGTACATTTGCACTGATAGTCATATATAGTTATAACAGAAATAAAGCTTACGCTCACGCAGCAAGATACGCCCTTTGGGATTTTTTTCACACCACCAAAATATCTAAGTCCCATAACTCCATAAGGACAAATTGGATGAATCTGAAAATCGAAAGGCGGCTTCCTCTTCAAAGTCTGATCACAATGCTAAAATATCATGAAAATCTGTTGACGCATATTCAAGTAATTGTGTTCCATGCACCTACATTTTGCCCTTAGCTTAACATGTATGTGCATATACCCCCCCCCCCCCCCCCCCCATTACACATATTTCCGGATAATGTGACAAAAAATTTAAGAACCCGTTATATATGTGAAAGAACATCCTTTATACTTGAAGTATACCAAATTTCAAAACATTTCTACCAGAAATAGATTTTTTAAGAATTTTGAACTATTTTAGTATATTTTCATTGTATTTAAAATATCTAAGTCCCATAACTCTGTAACGACAAATCGAATGAACCTGAAAATCGAAAGGCAGCTTCTTCTTCAAAGTCTGATCACAATGTAGAAATATCCTGTAAATCTGTTGACGCATATTCAAGTTATTGCGTTCCATGCGCCTATATTTTGCCCCTTAGCTTAACATGTATGTGCATATACCTCCCCCTCCCATTACACATAATATCTCGGTTATGTGACCAAAAAATTAAAAACCCGTTACATATGTCAAAGAGAATCCTTTCTACCTTAAGTATACAAAATTTCAAAACATTTCGACCAGAAATAGATTTTTGAAATAATTTTTAACTATTTTAGTATATTTTCACTGTATTTTAAAATATCTAAGTCCCATAACTCTGTAATAACATATCAGATGAACCTGAAAATCGAAAGGCGGCTTCCTCTCCACATTCAAATCATAATGTATGAATATCATAAAAATCTCTTGACGCATATTGAAGTTATTGCGTTCCATGCGCCTATGTTTTGCCCTTGACTTAACATGTATGTGCATATAACCCCCCCCCTTCCCATTACACACAATATCTCGGTTATGCGACAAAAAATTAAAAACCCGTTACATATATCAAAGAACATCCTTTCTACTTGAAGTATACAAAATTTCAAAACATTCCGACCAAAAATAGATTTTTAAATAATTTCAAACTATTTTAGTATATTTTCACTGTATTTTAAAAATCTAAGTCCCATAACTCTGTAACGACAAATCAGATGAACATGAAAATCGAAAGGCGGCTTCCTCTCCACAGTCCAATCATAATGTATGAATTTCATGAAAATCCGTTGACGCATATTCAAGTTATTGTGTTCCATAGGCGGAAGGACAGACGGACGGACAGAGGGACGGACAGACGGACGGACTTCGCCATACCATAATACGACCCGTCAACTGACGAGCGTATAAAAAGTAGAATTTATGCCCAATTATTGTATTTCTAATAAGTTTCGTCTAGGCTTTTAGAATTTTCAGAAAGGCTGATAAAAAGCTTGGCATGACATCATTACGAGATAAAAATGATGTCATAGTACAACGTTACTTAAGTCAAGAGGTACTGTGCAATGCACATTAAATAAGATAGCGTATTTGGCTTCGTATTCTATGATTTGAGGTCCAAGGGTTTTTAATAATATCAAAGTATGGTATATACTGTAGAATCATTATATATCATATATGCATGTGCCAGATTTAATGCAAAATAGTTTCGCTTTGGGTTCGCTCGACAAAATCTAATGTGTAGTTGATCTGCACAAAACTTCACAGAAATGTGTCTTAAAGCTGTACCATCATTCCAAATCTACAGTGTATGGGGGATTATTACATGATCAATATTTTTTGTTACACAACTTCTTTGTAGTACATTTTTTAATGTGCATAGTGTCTGAAATTAGACAATGATCATTGAACTGAAGCATATGGCAAAATAGCGCTCAATTTCCTAATTTGCATAGCGGCCATGTTGGATTCCGTAGGCTTCATATTCTTACTATAGGAGTCTATGGGGAGCATATAATAAATTGAGAATACTCACGATTTCATGACACCAATCAAATTTGTCCTCATATAGGAAGAAACTCTACAACAATCTGAACTTATAAATCCACATCTTTGATAAATTAACGAATTTTTACTTCTGTCACTTTTGAGGTGAAAATTCGAGGCGATATTGCCCATACCCTCAATGTTAAGAAAGTCCAAAACTTGTCACTAGCCGCACTTTAACTTTGTTTATCAGTAGGAAATCAAGGGTGCTGTGTATTTGTCCACATCGTTTCGGGTAGATCGCGATATCAAATTCCGGATTTGGTCAACTTGAGAATCATAAAATGAAATTAAGTTCTGTCACTTTTGGGTTGAAAAATCGATATTTTGAGAAATAGGCCTGTCATATTGATGAAGTCACTTTATCGGCTTTGACAGGATAAAGATAATGTTGTGTTCATACGTAGAGTGGGTAAATTTTTTGGTAATAAATAAGTTAAATTGGATTAGAAACAGTTTTATTTTGCAAGGGCGCATTCGGTTCTCTGTATTTATTTGATCTGATGCATTTAAAATGTAGTTGCTTTTCCTGGCATGTCGGGTCATTCTTGTTTAAGATTTGGCGCGTTTCAAACATAGGTATATGACGTAATATAATCGTCATATGTATACATTCGCATATATGAATAAATTGAGCGCTATTTTGCCATATGGCAAGCCCCTCCCCCCCCCCCCCAAGTTTCTGAGAATAAATTACTTTCAAACAAATATGCTTAAGTTTCTAAGATTGAATATGAATTCAGTAAGTGGAATACATTTGAATTATGTAACACAAAAGATAGGTAGGCTTTGTTTACATCATGGTATATCACAATAGTGAATAACAGTCAGAGGCAATTCGAGTTACAAAACGTTAACATTACCACGAGAATATCTTAAACGAAGCTATCTCCCATCAATCATATTCCATATCAAATTCTTGTAAAATATGATTGTGAGTACTCAGTTTACCTTGCTTTTTTCTCACTTTTATCCAATATTTCTCGTCGATGTCCTTCTCAAGTTTGGGACGTCTATATATAGAAGTCCAAGACACTCCATATCTATGTTAGGAGTACTGGATGGGCAAGACCAGAGCATATTTTCAAGAGTCCCGGGGAAGAGGGGTTGCAGCGAAAGCGATGAAAAGGAGCGGGTCCAGGGTAACAAGCATATAGGAGGTATCCCCAAAGCCGGATCCCTAAAGAATTATTGAGTATCGAGCGGGAGGGGAGGGGGGGGGGGAGTAACGCCTGATTCTGTAGGTAGGGATTCGGGGGCCTTTCACAGCGGTGGTTCAAATGAAATCATGATATTATGTCTGATTTAAAATTAGAAAAAAATGTGTACTAGTACATTCAAAGCATTCATGTATACATGTAAATCTAATTTTTTCAAAGTAACATTCACTTGTCGATCATCAACTGCTTAGAGGAGGTTGTATTGATCTACTAATTATATACGTTAGAGAGAGAGAGAGAGAGAGAGAGAGAGAGAGAGGGGTAACTTAGATGCGAAGATTAAAAACAATAAAGAATAAAAACAAGACTATACAAGGACTTTGAAGTATACACATGTAGTCCACAGAGTCCGGAGAAGGAGAGGGGGTTCATTATATAATTTTAGAAAATATATATATGCAAAAATAAGCTTCGATGATATTTTCAAATCCAATGGATATCGGGGGTGTCCAACATACCACCTCTAGATCCGCGCTTACATTCGATGAATGGGGTCTTACATACCCCCTCTAGATCCGCGCTTACATTCGCGATGAATGGTACATGTATCGACCTCTTTTACTTACCCCGTTGTATATTCGAAAGGTATTCCGTACATGTACGATTAATGCTTTCGAATTATCGGTATCTTCAACGTTTAATCTTTCACCGCATATACACAATAATCCACAATTTATTGATATTATTAATATATGTATTATTATTATAATTTTAAGTATTAAAGGTGATTAAATAAAAAATGTTAACATATTGTGTTTTTTTTAAGTATTTTAATAAAATCAATTATTCATCTATTTAAGATTTTTCGAAGGATGAGTTGGTGACAACAATACACGTCCCTAGATTTTGTTTCAAGGGGGTGTAACCCGGGTCAAGGGATCCAGAGTATAGTATCTTCATGTACATTATAAAATAAAACGGGTATGGTATGGTATGGTTTACATTAAGGCCCATAAGGCTAAAGCATACAAACAGTTACAATGTAATAAAGCGTATTTGAAACACTGTGAGTAGCCACAATAATAAATATGTATGAGAAAAAAATGGAGGGAAAAAGTTATTTCTTATGAATGAAGAAAACAGTAAAAGGAAAATAATTCTTATAAAATGTTCTTGTACAAGTGGTGGAGGAAGAATGACATTGGCCATATTGTGTATATGCAAACAAGCATCACAAGATATATACAACAATAAATGACGATATCTTTATAAAGATAAATTAAGAATTATAAAATTTAAAATTTAAGAAAATAAAACAGGTAAACATGAGGATTTTTGCGGGCAATTCCTGGACCCGGTAACTGAGCTGCGTTTGTAGGTGTAGAGAATGTCAAAGAATTATATTGTGCATCGTTTGCTAAAACTGAATCATGTTCGAATACTCTCAAGAGGAATTTATTTGTCAATTTTTTTTTCAATTTCTCGGAAGGCCCGGACTCCCATCGATAGGAGGAACATCCTCCCATATCCTCCGGCCTCACAATTTTCAATAGCAAAGTATATGTACCCAACCCAAATAAACATTTTATCTGAAATTCTATTTTCATCTATCTTGAACTCCCTCCGCTTACTCGATACATGTATTTCCCTGATCTCCCACAGCACGAAAATTCGAGTTTCCATATTTTGGAAACCACCTAGAAACTGCATAGAAACCGGAGTTGACAGTTTCCCAGTGGTTTCCAAGGCATGGAAATCCGGATCATGTAGTTTAATTCCACCAAGATTCCATTTTTGAAACTTGGTTGAGTGGTTTCCATTAGGTTCCATTTTGTAAACTACTAATCAAACTTTAACACAGAGTGAAGAAAACTTTATTTATTTCTACTTCGATTTGGAGGAGGTGGAATTTTGTCGACTAGCGGACGCCATTCCGTACGGCGACTTTGCCTCACACTCATACCATAGCGGCAGGGTGAATTATTTATCTATTTATTTATTTATTTATTTATTAATTAATTTATTTTTTAAGTTATTTAGTTTCTTGTTTCTCTTATACGTATATTTTAAAAGAAACAAATAGATAACTGAAATATGCAACAATATACGTTTTGTCAATACCAATTAAAACAGAATTTTAGTTGGGAAACGGATTGAGAAATTAAAAAAAATGTAGTTCCTACCTCAATTTGTGCATAAATGTCACATTTTTCCTATTCCTTTTCTATATCAGAGTCAAAATATATTTTCGCAGGTATTTATTTTAGTTTTCTAGTCAAATTCTTGAAAATTTGACTATGAATCGTCTTGTACATCAGTGGCAAATTTAGGGGTGTGGAGGGGGCTGCCCGTCCCCCTCTTTTCTCCCCAAGCCCTATATTGTAGGAATAGCAAATTTTCCTCTTGAACCTTCTCCTCCTCCTCAAAGCTAAATGACTCTGGATCTGCATATATAACTACGGTATCATTCTAATTTATGTATTTTACTAATAACAATTAAGGACTTATAAACACTTTTAAAGTCAACACGATTCAGCATTAATGTTTATTAAGACATTTCTAGAAAAAAATCTGTAAAAATCAATACATGTACGCAAAAACTAATTCAATAGAGCTATAGCATTAGCGAAGGGCTATTTATACCTTTTGAAAAGGTCATAAATACCAGTTACGTAACGATTGACCCCATGTAAATTGCATGTCAATTGGAGTCGGGGGAGGTGCGGGGGAGGTGCGGCCGCGTACTTAGTTTGTTTTGACAAGTACACAATCACTGATGCATGCAACTTCGGCATGTCAATTATGCAACGCTATGCAGGTTCTATCACAGAGAGAGATAGAGAAAGAGAGGGGGTCAAGCCTGAGTTTTTTTTATATTCAGCGCCAAACCTATATAAAATGACTCGGCAAGTAAAGAAAAAGTCCAATTAAAACATCCCATCTCAGAAAATAAATGTCTCTAAATTCTTGCAGTACCTAATGAATCGAATGAGACTGAGCTTATGAATAAATAAAACGAAATAAAACAGTTATCCCTTTCCTTAATCGGAAATCTTCATAAACATCATTCAAATCTTGAAGGCGGATCTAGAAGATAGGTTGGAAGAGGATTCCGGACTTTGTGAAGAGGAATATAAAAACAAAACCATAAACTATAAATAATAAATAAAAAAAAAAACCTGTTGAAGCCCTTTTATGATTTATATATATGTACAACTGGCAAGCCGGAGCACAGGTCACCAAAAATTGGAAAACTGTAAGGAGATACTATTTCTATGCTCCATATATATATATATACCGTCCTTCAGTGACCCCTACATTATGTTCAATGGCGGGGGGGGGGGGGACTGTATGATGTCAGTCATAAAAGGTGGCGAGTAAAATATAAAGCGTGAAATTTTACTTCAAAAATATTGTCAAACAAACAAAAAAGAAGAAGGAAAGAAAAAAAGGAGTATATGGTAAATTAAAGAAAGAAATCGGACAAATTCAAGTTTTGAAGTAAAAGGTGACCGCATACCCCCCCCCCCCCCCCCCACACACACACACACACACAAACAAACACAAACAAGCACTAGAGTCCATTCCCTACATTCATTTGTGATCTTATAGTTCGTAATGTCAAAATCCTAGAAATGAAAAAAAAAGCTCTCCAGAAGTCTTTTTTTTTTTTTAATTTACCATATATACGTCATCTAAATCTTCCAAAGTCGATAAAACCAATCAGATTCAGAACATATAAAAGGCTAGTTTTATAAATAGCAATTTTTCATTATCATGGTTATTTTCAAGTATCTCATTCAAATATAGAAAGTGACCCCCCCCCCCCCAATTTACCTTATTTATCAATTTTGTACTGAGAATCAGATAAAATACGTAAAATAATAATAATAATAATAATATCAGAGAAACTCGGGATTCACCACACTCGGTCCCGGCCAGCATATTTTCTAAGGCCAAAAGACAGAGATCATATTTTGGAAATATTATATATACATGTACATGAATTCGTAAATTATGAGTAACCGGCGATCCCTGGCAGGGGGTTGGACACTGTCACAGCCTGTCGGAAAGAGGAGATGGGATGGTAGGTGGGATTTGATTCCAGCCTGTTTAAGAAAAAAAAAACAAAAAAAAAACAAAAAAACAAAAACAAACAAACAAAAAAAAAAGAAAGAAAAAAAACGTAACGGGATTTACTTTTGGGAAAATTCAAAATATGTCTCCCACTTTTAGAAAATCTGCCCAGAGTTGAAAACAGTGGCGGATCCAGCGCCCCCTTTGCCGGGGGGTCAAGGGGCGAATTTTGCCGATTTATACTGAAAATGGGCAAAAATATACCTGTTCATGGAAAATTTGGGGTTAGTGCTGGGGGGAGGGCGGGCGCCACCCGCTCCTCCCTGAATCAACCACTGGAAAATGATAATGGTACATGATACCTAGAGTTGATACAGTCTTTTTGTGTTGAACCCCCCCTCCCCCTCTTCGCATTTATTTATACGTTGTACAGGTCTAGGATTCTCACGTTCTCTCTCTTATCCATGCGGACCTTGAGTCCCGAGGTGGGGATGGGGTCGATACAAAGGATTGGGTATCGAGGTGGATTTCTCTTAATTTTGACATATCAGTTCCCATTGTACTCCAAATAGCAGAGGGAAATACTACAGTAGAAATAAATAGAAGCGTGAGAAGACATTTTGGAACGATTTGTACGATGACGAAGTCGAATAATATTAGAAGAAAGAAGATTAGCCAAGCCTGCTGGTATGCTTGATCTGAAATTATACTAACTGACCATCGTATTTTTAATAAACCCAATTATGAATACGATTGCCGAGTAATTGCTGCGATTTTTTACAGTTGCATAGACAACATAGGTAGCTCGAATTTCCTTTTACATATGACACATAACACAGTACAGTTGTTTCACATGTTATATGTATGCATTTAGATGTCACATTTTTTTCACATTTGACAACCATGTAGCAAATTATGAAAGAATGGGTATTCATACTGTTACCTTGAAGTTCATTACTTATTTAGTCCTTGCATAAATAAGCTGCGAGCCTACTTGCAGGCTACAAAATTCTCTTGTTCCACTCTCGACATATTAGGGCTGTAACAAATTTACTCACGGTACGATGTGAATCACTCTATTTGTTTTCGATGTGATTCGTATCTCAAGTCTTTGATTTCTGACTATAAAGGTGAAATCACACTTAAAAATGGATTTTGAGCACTCTTACATTGAATTTTCTACAGTTATAAAAGAATAATCCCAATAAGAGAGCAATACTACGACGTGTCAATCACCTTAATATATCTTGAATTACCTTTAATGTACGTGTTTTTCAAATGAATCGAAAAAGCTCAATATGGAGACAGTGGGGTGCTGTGAATCAAACCGTTAACAAGAACTGTGGTTAATTGAAAACCATGGTGAATATTTGCAGCACTACAACATATACATGATACTTTTATAATATCACAGTACAGTTATTACTATGTTGTAGACAAACAGGATATATTTTGGTGTACAGATCAGTTTGTATATAGATCTACAAGCATTGTGTCTTCCCATTTTGATGTCATACTTCTATTTCAACTAAACCTTGCCTCTCAATAGTTGAAATGTCTTTTTCATAAAAATTCAATCTTAAACTATTTTGCTTTATAATCAATTATCATGAATATTGAGAGTCATATCATGATTATTGAGAGTCATAATCTCTTATCAGAATTGAAAGCAATGATTAAGCAATAATCGATTATTAGCGATGATTCTAGTAGTACACCAATAATAAATACCAAATAGTACTATTGTTGATACAGAAAAACAAATGTATTCATATCTTTGTTTCATGGACTATTTTCTTTAAATAGTGTCATTTAGAAATTTTCACTTTGAATTTTATGTGAAATAAAACAAAATACTAAATGATACTGTACTAATATACTTTTAAATGACTACATGATACTTTATGATACTTAACTACACCATACTACACAATACTTTACTATACTACACTATACTACACAAAACTTTACTTTACTACACAAAACTTTACTATACTACACTATACTACACAAAACTTTACTTTACTACACAAAACTTTACTATACTACACTATACTACACAAAACTTTACTATACTACACGAAACTTTACTATACTACACAAAACTTTACTATACTACACAAAACTTTACTATACTACACGAAACTTTACTATACTACACAAAACTTTACTATACTACACAAAACTTTACTATACTACACTATACTACACGAAACTTTACTATACTACACGAAACTTTACTTTACTTCACATGTAGTATAGTGTAGTAAAGTATACTATAGTATACTATAGTTTACTATAGTATACTATAGTATACTATAGTACTTTTTCGTTAGGGATGACAAAGGTCGGAATCCCCTCCCCAACCTAAAAGGGGAATCTGGGTTATTCACGATCTGGATTTTTTTCTATTGTTTTTTTTTAACTTTCATTCATCGAGTACTAGTATCTGAAACAGTGTTAATTTCTTTTTTTTTCGGTGGCGAACTTGAACATTGCATTAGGGTGCATCCAGAACTACAACCAGGGGCGTAACCGGGTGTACATTTGTACGCAAAAGTCCACATCGTTTTCGCAAAAAACGGAGACATTACCTCCCTCAAAGGGCGATTATGTTTTGCAAACTACTGTCTAAAAATATCGGTAGTCCAAAGGCACTCCAGAAAGCTCCGTTTCTCAAACTTTTCTCAGTCGAATTTACACACAAAGTACGAGTCGATTGTGAAGGACACAGGGTTCTCGTCCAATATTATCTATATATGTGGACGTACATGTTTTTTTTAGGGGGGGGGGGGGGGCTACAGCATATCATGTTCATATCGAAAGTTTAACTTCATCTTATAGATACGGTTCATTGTTTGCTGACATCGAATCATGCGCTTTATTCCTTCTAAATTTAGCTTAAATACGCCTCAGAGACAACCAAGCTTCATTCTTTCCAAATGTTCTCGGGAAGGCCTCTGAACCCCCACAAACGAGAGGGGGAGACATCCTACCCTGCCCCAACTTGGCCACTCAAGCCTCGCAAATCATTCTCCGCAAAAAATTGGTTGACTCCTCCCCTCCCCATCCCCCTCGGGTGTTAAGGTTCTTGGTCCACCCATCTGCAGACGCCCACATCGAAAACACATTCTTCTACTATTCTAACACTTGCAAGCACGTATTTATTTGTCCGAAATTGACAAGGCAGGGCATTTGAACTTCCCCTCAAACAGAAGGGGTTTTGTTGGTGATTTTGAAAATTGGCCAGTGGAGCATATCATGTTTTAGCTGAAACTACACGAGTACAGGGTGATCTAATTGGATCGATCCGATTAAAACAAACGTAAATACTATGCATATTCTGCACATGTAATGACATTTTCTAATGTTTCATAGCTTCTGCAGTTTTCTGCAACTTGAGTTTCCCTGAGAATATTTGGAAAAAAAATATTAGAATATAGTATATACCAGAAAAAAATGCATAATATTGTTTCAAATTGAAAACGGTGAATTCTGAATTTTTACTACGTTTGCAGTATTTTCCCCGAGTTCTGAACCCCCCCCCCCAAGAAATCGGGGGGGGGGGGGGGCTCCGAGTAAGCGTAGAGTCAATTGAAATTTTTCGATAATTTACGTGCTATAATATAATAAAATATTTCTGAACATGCTTATTTTGTTCAATTTCTTTTTGTTTCATTTCGTTTCGTTTTCTACTTTAAAGAGACCCGTTAAAGCGCCATCTATAGTGATAATACAAAACTAGCATAATACGGCGTTACGAATGAAGAATGTTGGAAGTACGAAAGATGCATGTTGTGTTTACATAGTGAATTTTCAATAATGAACAGAGAACACATGTCCATTTACTGGAAGACAAATCACAGACATTTATTTACAAATATACAACTGCAGAGCTGCAATGTTACAAATGCACAATTTACAGAACAAATCACAAATCTTGATTAACGAATATGCAATTACAGAGTTGCAATGTTAGAACTGCAGAGTTCTAATGTTAGAAATGTACATTTACAGAACAACAAATCACAAATCTTGATTTACGAATATACAATTGCAGAGTTGCAATATTACAAATCTATATCTACAGAACTACAAATCACGAATCTTTGATTTACAAATATGCAATTGCAAAGTTGCAATGTTAGAATATTGACCCCTTTGGCTTTCCATACTTTTAAACGGCTATAACTACGATTGTAGATCTATGCGTTAAATTCGCATGAAGATTTGAATTTATACAAATGAGAATGAGGGTGTGGACAGGGTGAAAAGGAGGCGGGAGGAAGGGTGGACAGGAGGGAGAGAATGAGGAGGGAGAGAAGGAGGAGGGGGAGAGGTACCCCCCTGTACGTACCCCCATCCCCGGAGAATGTAAACTTTCATATGAAAAGAAAGATTTTGTATTATAAAATTTTGTAAAATTAATTAATTTTCTGGGACACCATACCTTTAAACTTTGAGTATTATCTGTATTGTAAGTTTTTGTAAAACTATATTTCTCAAGGCGATTTTCAAGGGACATATTTTTAATAAACATTTCTTTTAGCATGAAAAACACAATTTAACTATGATTCACTTAACACAATAATACTGATACTGTTTCAACTTCTTTACTATCACAGTTTTCATCTTGTGGTCTCCCGTCTAAAACCCCTCTTGTTTTGTTCATGGTATCCAATTACAGTCATCCTGCCTGCCAGGTCAGAAATTTCCAAGGTATTCTTGTCAAATTCTGTCAGGTCCTCTTTAGTAGTAAGTGCCACTCGTTTTCCATGTTTTTTTTAACATGGAGGGTAATGGATAATCGCGGATCGTTGGTCCAAAAAGTGGACCTTTTTTTTACCAAGATGGCGGTGAAGCTAGGGACTACTTTTCTAGAAATTTATGTGGCGGCGGAAGGATTTTAAGCTGTACAGTCTCCGCCTCCGTTTTTAGGTAACCGGAACGTAAAATGATGATGATGATAATGTGAAACATTATTATCCGGATTTACTTGATGCTGATAATGTATATTCTAGTGTACTCTGTTTGCAACGCGCATTTTGATTGGTTGAGCGATGAAAAAACTGCAAGGGTATTCACGTTTCACTGCAGTTTCTGCTATGACGTCATACGTTCCCATGGCCACGTCGTTAAAAGCAGACGTTTTCTAGCGCATAACTGACCATTTGCATTAGAATAGGGTTTACCATACTGATGTTTTACGAAAACTGACAGGGTATCGGCGAACCCCCTGTCAGAAATATCCGTTTTACCGCTCGGCTGACGCCTCGCGGTAAAACTCAATTTCTGACAGGGGATTCGCCGATACCCTGTCAGTTTTTGTAAAACACACGCATGGTAACCCCTAATTATAATCCGGATTGTCTGGATGATATTCATCATCACTGCTATCTCTATCGCTGTCTGTATCGTCCTAATAAGGGTTTAGAGCCTCGATGTTATTCAATGCTACATTTAAATCGTTCTCTTCGTTCCCTAATGGCGGATTTCCTCCAGGAAGCACGATGATATTTCTTCCTAATTGAATTACGAATCTCCAAAAAAAAATTCTGTTCCAAATCTCTCAGGGCAGCTAGACTGATGTGATCTTCCATACTGGGTCCTACCATGTGGTTAGTACAGATGAAATAATGACACCGTCTACACACCAATATGACATACGGGTCTATATAAGGTGGTGGTTCTACTCCTGCCTGTGGAGGTGCTGCTATTTCTGGTGGAGGTGGAGCCGGTACTGCTAGAGGAAGCACTGGATGAGGTATTTCTGCTGCTGCCGGGCAGTTATGTTCTTCTCCTGGATGGCTTAAGACTGCATAACAGTAAGGGCATTCATCTATGTCTAGTACTATATCTGGTATATCTTCAAACTCTGGCGGATGTCTTCCTATCATCTTGATGTCGTCCGTTGCTAAGCACAAAGGACATCAATAGCTCCTCCGTACCCATATTTATACTTTTTCCCCCGGTTACGTAACAATTAGTCACATATATACATAACATAAAGAAGTCACATATTTTCATTCAATTTTTATTTCTTAAAGCTTTGAAAAAATTTTGTACATTTTTTCTTCATCTAGACGTCTATTGAAATCGGCAACACTTTGATATACCTGGGCGGCTATTCGCTGGGCAGTAGCTCCTTCACCTGCTTCGTCTAAATCGTCGAATTCTAAATCTGTATCTTTAATAGATATATCATGTACGGGAGTGAAGTAAATGGTGTGGTTATCCTGGATTACATGCGCAAAACCCTCTCACTTCTCTAATTACCCAGAGGTCTCAAAGAACGTACAATTGTGGTGTAAAACACCCTCCTCACTGTAAGATGACCTCACCCGAACAAGACCGCAAAAACAGCAACACAGATGGATATGTTAATGGATATAAAAAGAGGGCGTGCGTAATACAGTCCGTGCTCTGCCGGCTGTAGCGAGCTCATGTATGTAATCACTCGAGGAGTCCGACTGACATCAGAGAGGGTGTATTAGATCTCATGATTAAAAATAATTTTTTTATACTCGGACATTTCTTACCTTTTTGATAAACGTTTGAATACACCCTTGTCTTTAAAAGTCGGCGTAAGTTTGGTGACGTCATGCGTACATTTTGTTGTGTGTATATGTAGTATGTATTTCTTTTGGAATGGTATTTGTATCATAACTTATTCATGAATATATCGACCATGATGTATACGAGGATGTAACATTCATGTTAACTACAAAAATTCGGTGTTATAAGTGCTAAATATCAATTCTCTGTAAGGACCAAAATATTTTGGAAACAGCATGTCATGGATTTTCATGATTCTCTCTATAACTGGTATGTATAATGCCCTGAACACAAAAATAACATTTTTTTTAAAATAAATATTCCGGTTGCCATGGAAATGAGGTCTGTCTATTTATAGCACTAAAAAATGGTCAAATAAGTCATCTTTGGTCATGTTGTTGCCATGGAAACCATTTTCAGAGTTAATTGGTATTAACAACTTATAATCTTTAAAACCTCTGTTTTAAGAAAAACAACTAATTTTTGACATTTCTTTCAATTAGCTGGATCCTATCAAATCAAAATCAGTCAAAAATTGCCATAAAATAAGGTCAAAATCAAGACCTTTTTTTGTCCAATTTTTATCATTTTCAAGCAAAAATAACACAAAATGTCAGGCTGATAACACCATCACTTTTGTCAGAACAAAATAGATTTCATGTGACAAATATAATCACTGAAAAAAATAAGTGGGACCTTGTTTTGTTTTCCTACACTTTGAGGTCAAAAATGGTTGCCATGGCAGCTTTACATTTGACACATGATGACTATATCTTTTCAAATTGATCTTTAGCATGGTTTAAATAACTTATATTGCTTAAGCTTTATGTAGGGACAACAGAAGAAATTATTCTTTATTTGAGCACTTCCAAAATTTGTAAAGGTCATTGACTCTCAGTTCAAGGTCAATTCAAATTATAGGTTCCAATTCCAATAAAATTGCATTTTTGTTGTTACTAAATTTAGGCGTGACTGTCGTATATCTGTATCAAAAATACTTCTTTCTAAAATTAGGACCGATAGATGGAAAAACATTACAATTTTTTGTTCAGAACATTTCTCCTAAAACAATAAGCCCCAGACAAAAAATCATGATAATCTCACATTTTTTTTTTATATGTATGTATGAAATACTAGCTAATAATCAAGGATGTCATGGATTTTGAGATTTTTGCAACTTTGGTCAATAAATAGGGAATATATATCCAAAATCACTATGTATGTGTTTGTTTAACTCAATACCACATGATTTTTGAGTAACTGCCTCTCATATTTTTGAAAAAATCACAGAATTTTGCCAAATTTTGTGAATTTCATTCAAGATGACCTTGACATTGGGTCCTTTGACCTTGAAAAATTTTAAGGTGATTTTTTAAATCAATAATGCTCTTTTATATGCACTCATAAAAATGCTTAAAAAGATATCACGGACAGCTGAAAATTTCCCAGTAAATTACTCAATGTGTAATAGCTTTGAACAGAATGGCACCATGGTAACCATTTTTTCATACCCTTTTGAATAAAATTGTGAAGAGTTCCCACTCAAAAGGAGCTGTTAAGATAAGGCGTAAAATCAGCCCTGAAGAGTGGGATTTTGAAAATGGAAATTTCAAGAAACATTTATCGTAGAATTTATACCTATACGGTATCCCATCAGAATCTTAATGAGTTAAAGAAGATCCTGACGATAATCTCAACAGCACTCACAATAGAGCACAAATTAAGCATCGACGGACCCCTAGCAAGCTAGAGGTGGGACCAGGTGCCCGGGAGGAGTAAGCATCCCCTGTTGGCTAGCCACACTCGCCGTCGATGTTTATGCACGAAAATGAAAACAGTTTATAAACTTCATGCACTGTCTGACGTTATGTCTATATAGAATGTGCTATGGCGACAATGTCAGGGAAATATATTCAAAACACTTACTGTCAAACCCCTCGCGGGGAACTTTTTTACGAGCTCCACAGGGCAAAAGGGCATAAGTGTGACAAAAATGAGTTAAAGAAGATCCTGACGATAATCTCAACAGCACTCACAATAGAGCACAAATTAAGCATCGACGGACCCCTAGCAAGCTAGAGGTGGGACCAGGTGCCCGGGAGGAGTAAGCATCCCCTGTTGGCTAGCCACACCCGCCGTCGATGTTTATGCACGAAAATGAAAACAGTTTATAAACTTCATGCACTGTCTGACGTTATGTCTATATATATGTCTTAAGTAATTTTTGATCTGTTTTATATAAGTTTGCTAATATTTGGTCAAAACTTGTATTTTTCCTGTAGAAATCAATAGGAAACGGAAAAATTAATTGAACATTGTTCCCCCCGGATATACAGAATGCCACTTTTACAGGAGGTGTATACCCATGATACAAATTTTCTGGAAAAGTGGGGTTCTGTATCTCCGGGGGGGGGAACACTACCCCAGAGACGAAACACCAAAAAGGGAAGGGGGTGTATTTTCGAAAATATCGACCTTTTAGACCATAAAATATGACAAATTTGATTATTTTTCCTCTTTATTCAAGCAAAAAATGTATTCTAAATATGATCGAATGAAATATACAAGAATTGGGAACGAAATAAGCAAGAGCGATGTTTATTTCTTCGTCAGTGTGTATTTCGCGCAAAAAGCTTACATTTTAGCCATTGAATACAAAATGAGACCGTATTTTGAGTTCCGGATCTCATTATTTGCCAATTAAAGTAGATATAACGTTCCAAATCTATTTCTGATATACAATGTAGACATATTTGATGTCTTTTAGTATATATTTTTCCATTTTATGTAAAATATTAACAAATTTATACGTTTTTTCCGTCGATTTTATCAGTTTTCCTATCCGAGTACCCCTTCTTCTTTCGACCTTAATTTTGGAATCTTAAGAGTACTTCACCAAAATGTAAAACATATAAAAAGTCCTCAAATACATCATATTTCAAGTATGATTAATTTTTTTTAACATGTGAATCGTCATGCGGAAGAAATACGGCACGGGATTCAGGGCTAAATATGGCCCTTATCTTAACAGCTCCTTTTACATTTTCTTAAAGACACAGTGTCCCTGAAAATAAATTTTGTTGAATACGTAAAATTTATTCCAAAGGGTCTAGATTGAGGATAAAGGAATCATATAAAGTTTTATTTGAGAATATGCAGTAACGACCCCAATATTGTCGACTTTTTAATAATTAAATCTCCATATACCTCGATTGTAAAAACTCAATACATTGTAGGTGGTGCTACTGAAATGAAATAGAGCTGCGCACCCCAAATTCAAAATGACGTTTTTAAAGGTCTATAACTGCGAATATATGCGTTAGATTCGCCTGAAAATTTGAATTTATACAAATGAGATTGTATACTTTCAAATGAAAAGAAAGATTTTGCATTCCAAAATTTTGTCAAATTGATTAATTTTCAGAGACACTGTCCCTTTAAAGATCGAGGATTAAACTTTAAAGATAATTGGCAGTAGAAATCAAGTTAGCCTGACATTTCAGATTATTTGCCTTAAATTTGAGCAAAATCATGTTAAATTAGGAGTTTTTTCGGTCTTAAAAAGGGCCTCTTCAAAACAGGTTTTTGCCTACATTTCGAACATATTGACAAAGAGAATAGCGGTTGACTACAATAGCTGTTACCATGGAAACGAGCCTTGTGAAAATGCCATGTTACAAGTATTCTACTGATGCTAAAATTTCAAACATGGTTTACATGGCAACGAAAACTTAATTTGTAAAAAGAAAGTTTTTTTTTGTCTCAGTACATCATATACACCTTCCACATAAAAAATCTTCAAAATTTGAGACATGCTATTGAAATTATTTTGGTCCTTACAGAACTGTTATTAATACGATACGTAATAAATATAGGATTTCAAATGATTTTTCATGTCATGCGATGTATTATGAAACGAGTTGTTTGTTAAAATCTCCGAATCTTTGAGATGACTTTGTTTCTCCAAATTGTAGGTCGGACTAACATCCTGGTAGGGTTGGACCTAATCTTTGCGATGAAAAAGTGACTTGCGTGTAACTAGTACATGTGCTTGATCGAGATCTAAAACGTAGATACCCAAAACAATGTTATAGTAGATATTCCAGCTGCACGTATAACTGTATTTTATGATTCTGAAAGTTAGAAAACGCTTTTTTTATTTCTATCAGAAATGTTATCATTACATTTATTTATGAAAAGGCTTTATGCATCTGCATAAAGGGTGTATCATGTGATATATTCTGTGTATTAAATAAGAAATAGAATATTACATTGTTTAGATTTAGGATTAAGGATCACTGATATGGGTTAAGTACCCGAAACGTGCATGTCTGGTCCACGTTGCCAATTTATTTGTTCTTAAATGATGCTATTCAATTTGAAGACGTTTACATTCAACAACATGTATATACATGAACATGGAATTAAACATCAGGTACTAGCACTTGGGTATAACACTACCCAGCACAGGGGCATAACAATATTAATGCTCACACGTATGAATGAATCATATTCTATTGTCCTGGTAAACAATTGGATCGGACACAAGTTTTCCCAGCTTAGAAAGCCGTCTCCATACAAGTATATACATAAAGTATCAATTTAAAGATTTACAGTGGTACTAATTGTCATGTAATAAAACATTATGTGCGTGTAGTGTGACGTGCACGAAGTGAAGAAGATAGAGAAGAGAAAGATATAGGGAAGGAGGAGGTGCAGTGCAGGTAAGTTGATGAATTAAGAGAAAGGTTTACTCTGTTTAATGAATGTCTGAACAACATTTACTACACGTGTATTACAGGATAAGGAGAGTGTTTCGTCTCCACAAAGTGTAGTAGAAATGTTTACAGTACCTTCGTTTTGAGTGATCGCATTTATAAGAGGAAGGCAGATAGTGTCGTAAAGTTTGCAGTCAAGAAAGAAGTGTTTAAATGTCTCAGTTTCTCCACAGTTGCATACATCACTAGTTGATATATAATATTTAAATTGAAGAGCATTTAGCATGTTTAGAGAGCTACAACCATGTCGAAACCTAGTATGATAGATATTTGTCAGACGGTTACCATAACTATAGTGCTAAGGAGGTAACTATATGTTAGTGTTGAGTTTTCTTTTGAATGTGTTTATTGAAGTTGTTTTCTAGTATCCAGAGGAAGATCATTCCAAAGTATTATTGTTGCCGGAAAGAAGGAATTTTGTACAAGTTGAGTCTAGTATTTAATTGTTGACTATTATGACTGTTTCGTAGATTATATGGTGTAACTTCAGGAGGTAGCATGTCTGATAATAATCGGGGACTAAGCCATATTCCTTTTTTTATTTTGTACATAATACCTAATTTTTGTTTTTGGTGGCGCCTTTCTCTCAGTGTTTCCAAACTGAGTTCAAATAAGTTAAAGAAGATCCTGACGATAATCTCAACAGCACTCACTATAGAGCACAAAATTAAACATCGACGGACCACTAGCAAGCTAGAGGTGGGACCAGGTGCCCGGAAGGAGTAAGCATCCCTTGTTGGCTAGCCGCACCCGCCGTCGATGTTAATGAAGCATGAAAGGGAAAGTAAAGGGAATGCTCACATGGCTGGAAATCGATGTTTTTTGCTTCACTGCATGTCCATCTGATACAATGGTCAGCACAAGATGAATCTAACAAAACATGATATTTGACGTTACTCTATCAGTAGTTCTGGCAATCTCTAAGCTGATGTAAAATACTTTCTTTGGTGTCTTTGTTAAGAGCTCCTCTACCTTCAAAAGGTCATGTAAGGCTTTGGATGCTTGGTTTGAAATTAGAGGGTATATATTTCGAACACCCGTATTATCACGTACATGGTGGTTGCGATGCTCATGAACAAATGAGTTAAAGAAGATCCTGACGATTATTTCTACAGCACTCACAATAGAGCACCAAATTGTGCATCGACGGACCCCTAGCAAGCTAGAGGTGGGACACGGTGTCGAACCAATAATTTGTACAGAGTTGCTCGTGATAATGGAGAGAAATTAGTATCCCTGCAATTGTCTTCATACACCATTTCAATGCTGGATGCATTTCAAGCAGTGCCTACAACTTCAGGTATTGTGACAGTATCCCCAGAATCCAGCTGCACATCTCTTGTACCGCAAGATACAAGGCAGTGGAACGAGGAGTTAAAGAAGAATGACAGGCAGTGGTGTCATTTACACTGGTCCATCCTTTGCCTTTTCTTGGGTCGCCGTTGTTCATTTTCCTTCATATACAATTCATCGGATGTTACTGCTCGGACTTTAACGACATGATATTTCGTCAATCCAGGAAATCAATTCTCTTTAGCAGATCTTTCTTTGTTGTCAATCCAGCAATGAGGGACAACAACTGGTCCTTAACAATATTGTGTGAAGATTCTGAGTAGAATTTGATCATAGTGTACAACAATGCACTGCTCTTTTCTTTCGGAGTCACTTCTGGGATTTATATTAGTTTAAATAGGCCATTAGACTATCCTGGAGTAATTATTTGAAGAAGAGAGTTTAATATATGAAGAAGGGGATCTCCAAAAACACTCGGTTACAGCACCCACAGCAAAAACCCCAAAACTTTTAATGACAAAGCACAGAACAGATACCCGCATAAAGAGACGCAAAAGGGACAAGGAACATATTTCACACAATAGAAACATGCAGCACAAAAGACCACACATAAACCGATCAGAGTAATTGTCCGTATTGAAATATATGTTCTATAGAGCCAAGTTTATTGTACTAGACACGTGTTTCGGATATTGAATCCTCGTTAGTAGTACTTCATGTCTAACAGTTTAAATATAGCCAAAGTGAATTTTCCTGGCGCCATCTACAATACAGATTTTTAATTCCCTAATGCCAAAAATGAGCGGCTCCAAATTTTGTGTAGGGTTTATTCAGAAGCTTATATAAGTGAAAAATATGACCAAAAATCGTTTGAGGGTAGACGCAAGGAGCTTAATTGTAAACATTACCGAAAAAACTATTCCGAAACCCCAGCTAAGTTTTATAAATTCAGGTTCAATTTGATGACTTGAAATTTAGAATATATTTCGATGCAGTGCGTAAACACTAAAACTAGGTGAGCGATATCTTCGGGTACGACAATTTAATCCTGAGGGGAGCGCTGGCAGATTTTGGAAATAAATATTCTGTCGCAGAAAAAGTTGAAAATAATTGATCTAACCCTCTTTGTTGCAGAAATATATTCTGACCCAAATATGTGTTCAAAATCCAAAAATTTTCGGCTCGCCCTGCTCGCCATTCACTGAAAGAACTTTCAGCTGGCTTTGCTAGCAACAAGACCAAAAATTCTAGGTTCGCTTCGCTCGCCTTACACAAAAGATAATTTCAGGTTCGCCTCGCTCGCCCTTCCACACAATTTTATATGAAGTGCAATTTACACAGTATTACAATTGCAATTATAAATAAAATGCATAATTGATAAGCCTCAAGTCTTATCGGAGTTCCTATTCTAATTTCATCTACCTATTTTGTACTCAACATGGCAAAATCTTTATTGGCATACCCCTCTCCCAACTTGCTGTAAAAATGCAGGTGGTACATATTTATTTATTTAATTCTTTTGTTTTTTGCTTGTCAGGATTGTTAAAGGTTGAAAATAAATATTCTGACCTCGAGTTACTGGAAAATAAATAATCCGGCCGGCCCTGTGTTGAAAATAAATAATCTGACCCGAAAAATTTTACCAGGCCCCCTCAGGATTAAATGGTCATCCCCTTACAGTCCATGAGCAGCGATACCAGCCTTGTGGTTGAACTTGTCCACATTGAAATATATGTTCTTTAGTACCAATTTTATTGTACAAGACACGTGTTTTAGAAAGTGAATCATCGTCAGTAGTACTTCATGTCAAACAGTTTAAATAAAGCCAAAGTGAATTTTCCTGGCGCCACCTACAATGAGATAAAGAAGATTCTATTGAAAATCTCAACAGCACTCACAATAGAGCACTAAATTGAGCATCGACGGTCCCCTAACGAGCTAGAGGTGGGCCCAGGTGTCCAGGATGAGTAAGCATCCGATGATTGGCTAGCCACATCATAAAAACACAAAAGACCACACATAATTCAACGAGACCAATGGGCAACCGGTGCCGATTTAGGAGGGCCATCTGCCACGTGAACAGCTGACGGTGTGGTTATCCTGAATTACGTATGCACATCCCTCTCACTTTTCCGATTACCCAAAGGTATCGAAGAACTTACATTTGTGGTGTTAATTAACCTCCTCACTTTGAGATAAATATACAAACAGAAATCATGACGCAGGGACCCAAGACACAAACAGATGAATATACAAATGGATATAAAAACAGAAGGCGTATAAAATACAGACCATGCTCTGTCAGCTGTAGCGAGCTCATGAATGTGATCACTTGTGTAGCCTTCCTTCGTATGTAGTTCATTGATTAAGGTGTCTGTAGTTGGTATTTCAGTGGACTTGCTTTCCTTTGTATAATATGTAAATAGCACTGTTGTACGTTTTAAGGCCTGTTTTATTCTCCTTTTCATTCCAACTCAATATAATGGACAAAGGTTGTGATGCTTTGGTTGACAACTAAAAAGAAAACATTTTTTATGTCTAAATTATTATTTTCAATATAAAGTTTATCCAAGAGACCTTTTATGACTTGCCAAAAACAAACTATGTTACCCGAACGAAACGAAAATAACCCCTTCCTACTGATTTATTTTATTTGAACAGTTATTTTGGATCAAGGGTCTATTGTGACATTGACCTTGATCAAGGTCATGACTGATCAAGGTCATGACACACCCTTAGGTGATAAGTGAGATAAAGATCCTGACGGTCATTTGAACAACACTCACAATAGAGCACCAAACTGCATCGACGGATCCATAGTAAGCAAGAGGTAGGACCAGGTGCCCAGGAGGAGTAAGCACACCCTTTTCGGCTAGCTGCGATAAGGTAATAATGAGTTAATGAAGATCCTGACGATAATCTCAACAGCACTCACAATAGAGCACTATATTGAGCATCGACGGACCCCTAGCAAGCTAGAGGTGGGATCAGGTGCCCGGGAGGAGTAAGCATCCCCTGTTGGCTAGCCGCACCCGCCGTCGATGTTAATGCACGATGAAGAACACAGTATATAAAATGCTTGCACTGCCTGACCTTACATTGTATGTCTATATAGAAAGTGCTATGGCGACCATGTCTGGGAAATATATTCAAAACACTTACTGTCAAACCCCTCGCGGGGAACTTCTTTGAAAAAAATTATTGAAATCCATCCATACGGGTAGGAGCTATGATAAGAAATGATTTTGACTATGATGTGCATTGTGACCTTGACATTTGATCCATGACCTTTGTTGAAGGTAATGACACACTTTTAGGTCCAAACAACATTTCTTTTAAATATGATTGAAATCCATTCACAGAGGGGGAGTTATTCTCTGGACAAGGTTTGATGGCCATACAGATGTATAGACAGGGTGATTCCTATATAATTTATACCCCCTCTCTCCCAAACTTTGTTTGCGGGGGTACAAATGTATAAATATTTAGTGGCATTGTTAGATATCAGAGTAATTCTTATGATCTATTATCAACAAAGGCAAGTATGTACAATTTATTTTAAGAGTTTGTACACCAATGATATATATAGTTGAAATCCCGGATTTTTAATTTCTCATTGCAAATTTGTTAATTGAATTCGTGCGCCGCGCAGTTTTATCTATTTACTCGTTTTATTTCACGCATCTAGTACGTCCATATTGATTTTCTTGAGTACCGAAGTTGAATTTGAAAATGATTTGAATTCTACTTGGCGAGTGTCACTGCTGGTGGACCTAGAGTCCACGAGGGCACATATAGCCAAATTCGATCAACTTCGGTTGATCGTCTGTCTCTTCAACGCATTTGAAAAATTCAGTTACAAAATTTCTTGAAATTCATAAAACGTGGGTCATGTAGCATCATATCCCATCCGTTCTGCTACATCATTAGGTACATTTTTGGACATAATAATTGCACACTTTTCGGCCATATAACATTGTTTAGACTGAGGATCACTGACGAGGGTCAAGTACCCGAAACGTGCATGTCTGGTCCATGCTGTAAATTTATCTGGTCTTAAATGATGCTATTGAATTTAAAGACGTTTAACATTTAAATTCCATTGTCATAATTGAGAAATGAAGAGTCTAATTGGCCGAGAAATTGCGTTGATACCTGCATTAATCTAAACCGGAAGTACGCGCTTTGCAACGTCGTTGGCAACACAATTTCAAAGCTGCAAATAAACGTTAAAATGCGACTAAATGAACGGATAAGTAATGAATGTAATATTTTTTGGTTGTTAGAGTTAAAGAAGATCCTGATGATAATCTCAACAGCACTCACTATGGAGCTCAAAATTGAGCATCGACGGACCCCTAGCAGGCTAGAGGTGGGACCAGTTGCCCGGGAGGAGTAAACATTCCCTGTTTGGCTAGCCGCAACCGCCGTCGAGTTATCAACACCATAAATTGAGGGAAAATTTATGCATCTTGCGCTACGCATCCAAAAAATATCACAATTATTGCTTAATCGTCAATATTGAAATATATGTTCAATATTTAATGTGAAATAGAATTCAAATAATAAGTTCATCAAAATCAGCATCAGTTTGTCCTGAAAGTTGGTCATCCGTTTGCTAGGGGTTTAACAGAAAGTGTTTAAATGCTTTTCCCGACAGGGTCGCCACAGTACTTTCAATATAAGCATAACCTCAGACGGTGCATGCTTTTGTATATATTTGTTTTCATTTTCGTGCTTCAACATCGACGAGTGCGGCTAGCCAAACAGGGGATGCTTACTCCTCGGGTGATAACATGCATGAGCTCGCTACAGCCGACGAAGCACGGACTGCATTTCGTACGCCCCTACCCTATTTTTATATATATTTACACATTCATCTGTGTTCATTGAGCCCCTGCGTTGTGCTGTCTTGTTTGCATGGTCATCTTACAGTGAGGAGGTTATTTTACACAACAATTGTGCGTTCTTCGAGAACTTTGGGTGCCCGGAAGAGTGGGAGGGTTGTGCGCACGCAATCAAGGATAACCACACCATCTGTTACTAACGTGGCTGATGACCGTCCTAAGTCGGCACCGATTGCCCATGGGTCTCGTTGGTTTATGTGTTGTCTTTTATGTTTGATGTCTTGTTTGCTGTTCCTTTTCTCTTGCTGTATGTGTCTTCTCTGTGTTTTCACTTGGGATGTTTGGTGTGTTGCTGTTGGTGCTGCAACCGAGTTTTGTTGGAGATCCCCTCTTTTCCTACTCCTCCCGGGCACCTGATCCTACCTGAAGCTTGCTAGGGGTCCCATGTTCAATTTGGTGTTCTACATGTATTGTGAGTGCTTTTGAGATTGTCGTCAGGATCTTCTTTATCTCGTACAATCGGACTGTTTTTTGCAGTGGTAGGGTTTTGTATTTGTAATGTTCAGCTCTTCCAGCATTTATCCGTTTAGAGATATTGGTCGGACCTAGAATAATATGAAATTTTCAATAGGGCCGCACTGCATTTTCTCATTCCCATTTGCTAGCAAACGTGGTTTTGAATTGTTTACATATGCTGGTGTGATACTGTTTCTCTAGCCTAGTACCCGAGGCCTTCCGAAGTGCAAGCACGAAGGCCTGGAATCGGGTACCGAATGGCGGACCCCAGTCGGGAATTCAAGATGGCGTCGGGTATGGTAAGTTTACATTAGGAGCGTCTCTTTTGTGCCAGTTCGGTCATTTCTGACTGGTTCATTTCAATTTCAGCAACTTAAATTATCATAACATGTTACGACTAGCACACGTGAGGAGTTTTATGTTGAGGAACCACAGGTTCATGTGAAAAAATCATGAGTGAAGCGTGTGGGATATTGCGCAATCACTAACGACACATGTGTATTATGTTGAGACGTATTTTCTTCGATTGATCTGTCATTAATTACGTACTTCATGCATGTTATCAACTTCGTAGAATGTATAGAGGCTGACTGAGTGATCAGATTACTTAATGTAGCAGCTTATCGTGATTTTTTAGGTTTTGTTTACACATTTTATCTGTTGTGTTGAATGCAATCATGATCTCCAATTTGTCAATTAAGATCTACTATGATATACCACAATAGAATACTGAGTCAGAATGAAAGACGTTCAGGTAGATGCATACTGGTATATTGCATATGAATATAATATATACATGTGTATACAGAGCTGCTGCTTTAGTGTAAATGGTTAGCACACCTCGGGCATGCATTTTTATTGCTATGAGGAGGTCCAGGTTCAAATCCTGGGGGCAGACATTTACATTTATACATGTATGTAAACATATTTATATCAAGTGTGTGAATATTATACCTTTTGTACTGGTATATGCGGGTATTTGGATCTCCTTTTATTTATGTTTAATATAGGTCATGGACATGACTATGGAACACTCCTATACAGTACGGAAGAGCAGAGAGTCTGAGAAAATGCCGTCTTTCCTCATCCTTCATGACCATCCCTTTGGGAGCCAAATTAGTACAAAAAAAAAGACCAAGAGGGACACCAACAGGAAAGACGCCTGTCCAGCCCTCTAAAAGACCACCAAAGCCAGTTTGTATATATATATTTTCTAAAAGAATATAATACATACATATGTGTATTCAGAGCTGCTGCTACTGCTCTGTATGTAAAGTCAAAGTACATGTATAGATCAATAATTAAAATATGGTTTGAATAGTTTATGAATTTTTCCCTTTTTTATAATATATGCCAAAAATTATATGAAGACTTTATGCTTATTTTCAGTCCTCTAGATGGTGCGATAATGAAAGGGAATTTCTGGCTAGTTTTGTAGGAGATACCAAAGGCCCTACATCAAATGAATTCTGGCGCGATTGTGCACGGGCAATGAATGAAAAGCTAGGTTCAAGTAGGACGGGTAAGGCAGTTTGCACAAAATATAAAGTATACATTGTAATTAACAAAAAATTCAAAATCTAAGCATCATTGAGAGGATCAGGAAGGTGTAATTTTGCTTGCTAGTGTTTCACAATGTTTACGTAACAGCATTTACAAATGAATTTTCTTCTCCAGTTTTGCTTGATGTGTTTGAGACAGCCTATGTAACACACATGTTTTGTCTCAAATAAAACTCATTAACCAATGATAAAAGAGAATACTTATTGTGACGTTGGAATGATGACGTCAGTCTACATAGCATTCAATATTGTTGCTTTGATTAAATTTTTTGTTATGTTACTTCATGTTCATAGGGAGGAGTAGATTGTTTCACTTAAGGTATCCGTTGTACAATAGAGTCATTTTGCATAGCGTTTTAATCATCTCCATTGTAAAGTATGGTAAATTTTATGCCTGGTAAGGTACTATAAACTATATATTTTCTGAAAGGTAATGATGCCCTGAGTACAGATATAAGACTCCTGGGTCTTAAAAATCAAAGGGGAAAAACTCTTGTACAATTTTGTCATTTTGCATAGGTTATATAGAGAAAATAGACAATTTAAATGCTTCACCAGTTATTCCCCTTTATTTTTCTGACCCCAAAATTATTATTTTTGATAAGTGGGCATTACAACCTTTCAGAAAATATATAGTTTATAGTACCTTACCAGGCATGGAAAAATGCCCTATTGTACATCAGATACCTTAATACTGAGGGAGACTTTATAAAGTATAAAGAAGTATTTATCTTTGTATTTCCATACATATAGGTGCCTCCTGCAAAAGTTTTTATAGACGGTTTGTGTTTGAACCCAGTAAAATAGCCATTGCAACCGATCATGCTGATGACATGCTAGCTGAACCTTTGGCTACAAGCACTGATGCCACATGTCAAACTGATCTGTCTCTGCCGATAAGAAGGTAATTTGACATCTAAAAATATTTAAATTGTGCTTTATAAGTAATATGCATCATAGTATAAGTAATATACTTATATCTCAAATCTTGTATATTTATTATTATACGCCCGTCATTTGACGGGACGTATTATGGTATGGCGAAGTCCGTCCGTCTGTCCGTCTGTCCGTCCGCCTATGGAACGCAATAACTTGAATACGCGTCAACGGATTTTTATGAAATTTATACATAGTGATCAGACTGTGGAGAGGAAGCCGCCTTTCGATTTTCAGGTTCATCCGATTTGTCGTTACAGAGTTATGGGACTTAGATTTTAAAAATACAGTGAAAATATACTAAAATATTTAAAAATTATTTAAAAATCTATTTCTGGTCGAAATGTTTTGAAATTTGGTATACTTCAAGTAGAAAGGATGTTCTTTGACATATGTAACGGGTTTTTAATTTTTTTGTCGCATAACCGAGATATTGTGTGTAATGGGAAGGGGGGGTGGGTTATATGCACATACATTTTAAGCTAAGGGCAACATATAGGCGCATGGAACGCGATAACTTGAATATGCGTCAACGGATTTTCATGATATTCATACATTATGATTGGACTGTGGAGAGGAAGCCGCCTTTCGATTTTCAGGTTTATTCGATATGTCGTTACAGAGTTATTGGACTTAGATTGTTAAAATACAGTGAAAATATACTAAAATATTTAAAAATTATTCAAAAATCTATTTCTGGTCGAAATGTTTTGAAATTTTGTATACTTCATGTAGGAAGGATGTTCTTTGACATATGTAACGGGTTTTTAAATTTTTTGTCGCATAACCGAGATATTGTGTGTAATAGGAAGGGGGGAGGGGTGGGTTATATGCACATACATGTTAAGCTAAGGGCAAAATATAGGCGCATGGAACGCAATAACTTGAATATGCCTCAACGGATTTTCATGATATTCATACATTTTGATTGGACTGTGGAGAGGAAGCCGCCTTTCGATTTTCAGGTTCATTCGATATGTCGTTACAGAGTTATGGGACTTAGACATTTTAAAATACAGTGAAAATATACTAACATAGTTAAAAATTATTTAAAAATCTATTTCTGGTCGAAATGTTTTGAAATTTTGTATATTTAAGGTAGAAAGGATGCTCTTTGACATATGTAACGGGTTTTTAATTTTTTGGTCGCATAAGCGAGATATTGTGTGTAATAGGAAGGGGGGGGGGGGTTATATGCACATACATGTTAAGCTATGGGCAAAATATAGGCGCATGGAACGCAATAACTTGAATATGCGTCAACGGATTTTCATGATATTCATACATTTTGATTGGACTGTGGAGAGGAAGCCGCCTTTCGATTTTCAGGTTCATTCGATATGTCGTTACAGAGTTATGGGACTTAGATATTTTAAAATACAGTGAAAATATACTATAATAGTTAAAAATTATTTAAAAATCTATTTCTGGTTGAAATGTTTTTAAATTTTGTATACTTCAAGTAGAAAGGATGTTCTTTCACATATATAAGGGGTTCTTGAATTTTTTGTCACATAATCCAGAAATTATGTGTAATGGGGGGGGGGGGGGGTTATATGCACATACATGTTAAGCTATGGGCAAAATATAGGTGCATGGAACGCAATAACTTGAATATGTGTCAACAGATTTTCATGATATTTGTACATTTTGATCAGACTTTGCCGCCTTTCGATTTTAAGCTAGGTTCATCCAATTTGTCCTTATGGAGTTATGGGACTTAGATATTTTGGTGTTGTGAAAAAATCCCAACGGGCGTATCTTGCTGCGTGAGCGTAGGCTTTATTTACATTTGCAGAGAAACGCCATCTGAGTCGGATACTATGAGCGATGACGAGGAAATCATAGATACTCTTGATGATAGGAGAAAAATGATCTTTAATTTGAAGAAAAGCTTCCCAACAAAATCACAACTTGAAAATAAACATTATTTTCTCTTTTCTAATGAACTAGAGACCCATCTCCTCTATGAGATTATCAACTTAATCCTCACTAATTGTAAATCCATGGATATTTGCAAGGCCATCATGAATGTGAAAGCATTTAAAAGTTGTTTGTGGACTCTTTTCTTAGATGAAATTGCTGAGAGTGCTAAATATTTATGTCAGAAAAGACGTAGTTACCTAAGTAACATTGACTTTGATGGCCTTAGATATTTCCAGTGGGAAAGTATCATAGAGGAAATGTATGTTCATCAGCATAAATTATTACAAGTACTTGTTACTGTAGCTACAAATGACAGAAAGGCTGCAATAAGTGAACATTACTCAGAAATAAGTAAAGAATTAGGCCTTATTTATGGAATTCTGATTACACGCAGAGGTAATAGCCTATCAAGAGTGCAGAGAGTTGTATCTATTACACTTGCTGAGGAGTGTGTGCATCAGAAGGTAAAATAACTCAATTAAGATGCATACTTGTGGTATCACATGGATTTTCATTGAATCTTTTGCGTTTTACCATCATTAACACACACAAGACTATAGCTAATAAATACTTTTATGTCATTTTACAACCATTTCTTTTCAGCTCAAACCCTGATTTATTACAAATAACAATGTCTGCTGCATCAATACTCATATCTCTATAGATCCATTCATTCATGTTTTGTGCATTCTATTGATATAAAATCTAGACTGCCATAATATGAGAAACTGGATCTTGTTCTTTACCACCCATACCCTTAATCATATATTTTTTAAAACAGTTGGTAAGTATTGTAATCAGGGTAAGTTTAATATTGATTGTTGATCTTGCACTCCCTTAACATAAGACTAGGTTTCAATTTTAATCTAGATCTTGATCAAAATAAACATTTTTTTGGTATCGTTCCATGTAATAATATCTTATTTGAATAAGATTTTGGACAATGCATATCTGATTTTTATCTTGATACAATTGCTGAGCAAATAAAGTTTATATTAAGAAATGAATTAACATATGAATAAGCTAATGAATCTGTGTCATGAACGTTTATATACATGTAGTTAGATATATATGTTACAGGGAATAAGTGTAATCAGGGATTTCATGTAATTCCTGAAAGGTTCAGTGATTACGTGTAATCCCTGGTCATTTTAGTGATTACATGAAATCCCGAAAATTTTAGGGATTACGTGTAATTCCTAAAATATTTGAGCATTTTTACACTTATTTCCTGACGGCCAAAAATCATATAGAAATGATGAAATTGAAATATGATAGATATTTTACATGTTCATAATATAAAATCCTAATTCTGAAAGAGACAAAATGATTACGTGTATAATCAGATAAGCTTTTAAGGCAGATTATTTTAATTCAAGATTGATAAGAAAATGATATGTTAGAAAAACTCTTGAGCGGACAATTTGGTTGCACAGATAGATTATGGCCCACTGATATGACTGTAATACATGTACTCGGTAAAATTGTATGCATGGAATCTTGAATGGACTATGTAACTCAATACACCATTGTATCAAAATACCATGGTGATCGCTTCATCCCAAAATCTTTTCTTTGCATCTATTCTATTTCAATGAAACTTGTTGCAATCAAAATATCTTTGTATTTAGATGTACACAAAGGAAGGGGATATCCAAATTTTTTTTACTGGGAAATAGGAATAATTCACATAGATTTGTTTTATGGACCTTCATACTCAGTCTGGTCTCCTATGCTATTTTTAACATATATTTTACTGAATCGACCCTACGGGAAATTTGGAGCCGCGCACTCACTGTGAAGTGAATGTACAAATCTAAATTCAAAGCATTAAAGAGGGCGCTACTGAAATGAATTTTGGTGGCTCCACTGGAAGCATCTCTGAGGATAATTTAATATTCGAAACACTTGGCTGGTGCAGGAAAATCTGGTTCGGAATTTTCTTCATGTATGTATAGAGTTGGAACACTTTTATTATGTCGGAAGGGGAGTCCATCCGTTGCCTCGCCAAAAAAGTAATTTTGAATATATCTTAAACTTATTTAGACATTACAAAATAAATAGTTGAAAATTAGACCATTTTCATCATTCTGTTTGTTTGGGGTTTTTTTTGGCCCATCAGCAGGATATGTTAATGAGGGTTAAATACTAATTTTTCCGATTGAAACTCTTGATATATTTTTTATAGAATCTAATTAATCAATTTTGTTCGATTAATTCTTTTTCTTTGCGCTCATGGGTTTGTTTTATGTCTATTAAATGAACTTCGAAATTTGGGGAATATTTTGATAAAATTACCTATTCTAGTTTGAATATTTTCACTTATTTGGCATAACTAGTTCTGGGTACTTGACAGAGAGGATATTCAGCATCAACTGAGCCAAAAATAATAGATATTAAAACTGAAAATAAGGAGAAATTAAGGTCAGGAAATAAGTGTAAAAATGCATGAAAAATTCAGGAATTACATGAAATACCTGGCCAATTTCAGGAATTACATGTAATAACTAATCGAAACAGGGATTACACGAAATCCCTAAATTTCAGGAATTACATGAAATCCCTGATTACACTTATTCCCTGTAACATATATATATTTAAAAAAGGCACTATTTTTTTAGGTGTATGACAGGCTTCAACCTGTAGGAGTGACATCATCTCATTGTGTTATGTTACGTGTTCAGAAGAAAATTGGAGGTCACTTCAACACCCAGCTTATAGATGCTGTTACATGTGGTAAAAAGTTTCGCATCGTAGGTGACAATGTAAACTTTATGGTAGACGTTAGTCATCAACACAAAGGCCTTAAACCACACATGGAACATTGGTTTGCCTCTATCGCAATCGTACAGCATGGGGACTTTAGCTCTTTGTCGAATATCAGACCTCATATTCCGTTATTGAATCTGAATCCTACATACTTCATTCCACAGGAAAATGACTGGCAAACCATTAAAATGTGCTACATTTTAATTGTTTTAGAAATACTATGCAAGTTTTGCTCATACTTCACTCATTTCAAATTTGTTCTCGATAAACTAATCAAAGAATTGAAACCAGTAGATTATGACATCAGTGAAGTACACACAACAATACCTCTACCCGTTCTTCCTAAAAACGAGCAAAAGTACAGTGACGTGATACACATATTAGATCAATATGAGAATATAGTTCAGACTGTGCATGGAAAAGATGCTGATGTATCGGTTCACATTGGAGGGGACCAGTTTACTCGCGAAAGGTTTTCTGGGGCAAAAAGACTACGTGCATCTTCTGTTACACCAAGTGATAGGTTTGAGCATCTTTCCCCTATAACATTTGAATTTTTTCATCTCCAGATGTCTATTTTGACCATGTTTTATAAACTTTTGTATAGGAAAAATGGAAAAGATCTAGGAACTCTTCACTCAGAGAAAGTTAATTTAGGCCGAACCAAGGTAAATGGTGAAGATGTTAAGAATCATTATAATGACTGCAAAGACCTTGCTGACTCCTTGACCAGTGCCTATGTTGTTGAGGCCGTAATGTATTTCTTTGATATGCAGACATGCGATGCCCAGCCTAGAAAACATTTTGAAACATTTAATGTATCTAGTTCCTCAAATGAGGAAAAAGAGGATATTATTCTAAAACCTCTGGGAGATTTTGTATGCTCATACATTCTTAACACGGCCCAGGCATACCTGAGGGAGGACACAATGAATCAAAACACTCAGCACAATAGGGTTAACATTGTTCTTCCCAATGGTACTACTTTGCAAGTAAATATACCACTATCAACTGCACCATGTAGGCCTGTAACACTGAATAGGGATAGTGTGCTATGTTACGGGAAAATTCTACTAGAAATAGGCTTGTTGTTCAGATGTGTGAACCTGAACATTAAGATACCTAACAGAGACAATATGATCTCAGTAATGAAATACTGTATGTGCATGATGAAGGGTCATAACAATCAGTCTAAATATGCATTAGAAATACTAAGATTTCTCTTCTTACAATTGGCTGTACTGGATAATAGGACTGCTTGTGAAACTTTCTATGGGCTTTTTGTGAACAAGAGGGGGAAAATGGACTCTAATTTTCCAGCAGATTTCCATATGGAACACATGGTGAAGGAGATTAAGCATCACTTAAAATCTTTGCACTCTAATAAATCTGAGTCCTCTGTGCAAAGCTAGATCTGCTGCTTTTGCTGGAATGAATGAGATATCTGAGAGGTTTGACAATACAACTGATGTT
Organism: Pinctada fucata; assembly: GCA_028142955.1. NCBI lineage: Eukaryota > Metazoa > Mollusca > Bivalvia > Pterioida > Pteriidae > Pinctada > Pinctada fucata. Next base: position 29,028,526 of record AP027113.1, on the reverse strand, counting down.
GTTTACAGAGCAAAGAGACACAATTTGTCTTCTTCTCATGATGATGAGCTACGCATCCTTCATAGACTATCACGTGTGAAGCCTTTCAAAGAAATTGTTGGACGAAGTCTTGAGTCCTACCCAAGTCCACTTTCAAGTCCACTAAGTCACTTAAAGCTTGTTCACTTTAAGGGCTGGATCAGAGATCATCAATATGAAATTTTGAGTGACCTTGGAATATAAATAAACATTGATCTCAGATGTATACATATAATTCATTGTTGAATCTGTAACACTGACAAGTAGTTTCACATTTTGATGTCAAGGTCACAAGGTCAAATTTGGTATCCATGGAAAAGTCTTGCCACATTTGTGAAATATGAAAGCCCTATCACTTATCATTAAAAAATTATGGCCAAGGTTAAAGTTTTTGCGAAAAAATAGAGATAAAAATTGTGCAAATTATGTGTGATATAATTCCTCAATGATTGTGAACAGTACATGAATATTTCTAGTATAATAGTTATATCCTTGAGGAAAAGTGCTATTTATAGAGAAACACAAGCTTTAATTATGCCACTAATATTTTCAGCATGTATGTCACTGAAAGAAAAATCCACAGTAAGGTTGATAATTTCAGTGTACCTTGAGTAATTATGTAAAATTTGTTCAATAATTTGAGGGCATATTTCTATTTCATTTTCTAACATGTATTGCATAAGTGCCTGGCGCAAGGCAAATTTCACTTCATATGTTAGAGGAAAGACAGAATCCCACTTTGAAAGTGTAGAATCACAAATATCACAGCATATTATAGGTGCACTTCCCTCTTCTTGGTTCGTTGTAAAGCCAAAGTATTCATTCAGTAATTTTCTGCGGCATACAGATTCATTTTTGCAGAATGCTTTCATAGAATTGGTCATTTCGGGTCTGCCAACATCACTATTATTTAAAAACGAAATTGCCATTGCTTGATGTCCTCTTCTTCCAGCTCGACCCACTTGCTGAATGTATGCTTAAATTGAATTAATGAAAAGATAAAATAAATTTATAAATAGCTAGGTTAAAGTTAATAGAAAAATTATATTGATTTGATTAATAATTTGGTGAAAAGTTGACAATTTGATTTTGATAAAAGTGTTCCATTGAAATAGCTTGATTTGATTTTATTTCATTGTGATATTCATGCATATGTAGTAGCACAATTTGCTCTACTGTAATTTATTCTTAATATGCTTAATTGATGATAACCTAAACAATAATATTCATAAATATGTTATGTATATAAGTTATAATCATTGTATGTGTAGAGAATTAATTGAATTACACCACTGTCATGCAGATATAAGCTTTAAAAAGCTATACATATAAATTGTATAGGTATATATTTGATTGTTTAATCTTATATGTCACATTTATACCTTCAATGGTTTTGGGAGGTCCAGCATGTATTACCCTTTCCACCAGGCCAAAATCAGCCCCCATGCCAAGAGCTGCAGAAGCCAACACAATTCTAAGGGGACTGTTTTCTGAAGAAATCTGTTTGAATATGGTATCCCTCAACTGAAATAAAAAATCACATATATGTACATTGTAGTGAATTCATAGTTTTGGATAATCAATAGCTTAAATAGCTTCAAAACAGTACAGTTTTGTAAAGTAGTATATAAATTTTGACTGCGCCAAGGATTTGAACCTAGACCTCCTCACTGCAACTAATTCAATTCATGCATGAGGCGTGCTTACCAATTACACCACAGCAGTCCAAATGGCAATTACTGGTATATTTTACTTCATGTACATATTCAATGATCAATAATGGAAAAATCTGTACTACTTACTTGATAATGAGGAAATTTGAGGTCATATATGACTGGATTGTAATAAAACTTAATTTCTAAAGAATCAAAAATAGACACCCCTTCCCTATCATAACAGTTGGTCATCATTTTCAACAAAATTGGGATTGAAGTGGATAGGAATGGGATTAAATTTAGTGGATAAGAGGTGGATAAAGGGTGGTGGATATAATAGAGGGGTTGCAGTACTGTACCTCTTCACCATCACTTTCCACAGATGCATGGTACATAATGACTCTGGCATTTTCAGGAGCCTCCTCCCCATCATAGAGCATGTCTCCCAAAATTCTACATGCAAGTTCATAAGCAAATCCTATGTAATTCAAAGATGAGCTAAAGTAAACAATGGTCAAAGGGGTTTCACCTAATTTCTTCTTCAGTTCATTGAAGAGAATATCAAAAATGTGTCGGTATGAAGTCTTCACATCCAACGAATTTGGTGGCCTTCTCATCACAGAAATCGAAATGTTGGTTTTGATAGGCATTTCAACATGCACTTTGCAGTTCTTTAGGCTAAGGTATTTTTCAACATCCTTTCGGCCTTTTACAGAAAGTGTAGCAGACAAACACAATACATTGGCATGAGGAAGAACCACTCGAAGTTCAACAAGTTTTCGATAGTCTGGCCGAAAATCCTCACCCCAATCTAAAACACAATGCGCTTCATCAATTACTATAAATACTTTAGCTTCCTCGAAATGCTTGCTCTGAAAAAGGTTGTAAATTTCAGGTTTGTCAATGATGTGCTTGGGGTGACTATAAATAAATTTGTATTTTCCTTCCTTTAGCGCACTAAAATCAGACTGAGATCTACAGGTTATCTGGCATGCCAATCCATCCAATTTTGAAATTTGTTGTTTGATTATCACATATAGCGGTTCAATAACAATAATTATGATTTTTTCTGTTATGAAAGGCAATAATTCATACATCAAACTTTTCCCATATCCAGTGGGGAGGGCAGCAATAACATCATGCCCAATCAAAGCATCTCTCATTGCATTAAGTTGTTTTTCCTTCAATTTTTCAATATGGACATTTGTTTGCTTATTATAGCTATGCAATGCACCCTGAACATCAAACTCTTTCAGCTGAAACAAAAACAAAGAAACTTGTTAATTCAAAATAATTCTGAAACGCAGTGAAAATCAAAAACCAAAAAAGCACATAAACAAGTAGAATGTATATTCACACACTTGATGTAAATATGTTTACATACATGTATAAATGTAAATGTCTGCCCCCAGGATTTGAACCTGGACCTCCTCATAGCAATAAAAATGCATGCCCGAGGTGTGCTAACCATTTACACTAAAGCAGCAGCTCTGTATACACATGTATATATTATACTCATATGCAATATACCAGTATGCATCTACCTGAACGTCTTTCATTCTGACTCAGTATTCTATTATGGTATATCATAGTAGATCTTAATTGACAAATTGGAGATCATGATTGCATTCAACACAACAGATAAAATGTGTAAACAAAACCTAAAAAATCACGATAAGCTGCTACATTAAGTAATCTGATCACTCAGTCAGCCTTTATACATTCTACGAAGTTGATAACATGCATGAAGTACGTAATTAATGACAGATCAATCGAAGAAAATACGTCTCAACATAATACACATGTGTCGTTAGTGATTGCGCAATATCCCACACGCTTCACTCATGATTTTTTCACATGAACCTGTGGTTCCTCAACATAAAACTCTCACGTGTGCTAGTCGTAACATGTTATGATAATTTAAGTTGCTGCAATTGAAATAAACCAGTCAGAAATGACCGAACTGGCACAAAAGAGACGCTCCTAATGTAAACTTACCATACCCGACGCCATCTTGAATTCCCCACTGGGGTCCGCCATTCGGTACCCGATTTCAGGCCTTCGTGCTTGCACTTCGGAAGGCCTCGGGTACTAGGCTACTGTTTCTCTTCCCAAGGTAATTTTGGCAAACCTTTATGCTGCATTTTATGACAACTCTGATGACAAATATGGATAATGACCATATCCCAATTCATAGTACAAAATCGAAAATTCAGAAAATCATAAATCAAAGACATACAAAATTAGGATAAAACAAGATACAAGTATATTCTGTGGTTGGATGGTTCAAATGGTGTAAGACAGAATATCATCCAGCATTCTGGAGAGTGGGTCATGATAATGTATGACGAGTTCCCCATATCGACATGTCGTAAAACTTCGTCGGTCATAAACGTATCCCTGACTGAGAAGCTTTTCTGAAAAACGCCGAGCTCTCAGAACAAATCTGTATATTTGGTTCTTGTTCTGGCATAGCGTATCAACTGAGATATGAACACGCCATAAGCAGGCGATGAAGGGGTGTTGCTACTCAGAAAAAAAAGTTTGTGATGTTGAAAATGAAATCGTCACGTTTGTCATAGAGTGAGGTGTTTATGTGACCATCGTTGTCATAGGACAACATAATGTCCAGAAAGGATGCTGAATAATTTGTCTCTGTAGTTTTTTTGACTTCAATCTCCGAAGGATAGATTCTGCTGAAGTAATCCGCGAAATTTGGCTAATTGATGGACAGCACATCGTCTATGTACCTGTAAGTGAAGTTAAATTTAGAAGCTACGTATCTGTTACCTTCAGATAGCAAAGATTGAATTAATTCAGCTTCGTACAAGTAAAGAAAAATGTCGGCAAGGAGTGGGACGCAATTGTTTTCCATTGGAATTCCGACAATTTCATTGAAGACCTTTCCTCGAAAGAAGACAAAACTGTTGTCAATCAGGAAATTTAACATCTGAATAATATCTGCTTCAGTGTACTTATTTCTAGAATAGGACTTCCCGTTAACAAAGATTTTGTCATAATTAACAACAATGAATTTATGTTTGCGATTGCCTTTCTTGCTTGTAAACGCATTACTTACAATTTTTGCGATTTCACGGGTGATCGGTTTTCTTTTTCTTAGGATTGTGGCAATCGATGATGCTCTGTCTTCTTCCAATCTTTGGAAAAATATACTTGTGTTCAAACTCTATGGCGGGTTTGTCGTCTTTGAGGCAACATTCAATTATATACATTCTTTTGTAAGTCTGTAATATATGCAGTTCACATTGCATGTTTAAGTGAAAGGCTTCTTCAAAATGTCCCCATACCACATGTAATCCCTCAAGAACAATATAACTTTTACTGTCTTCAAATTCATTAGCATCATTTTAGAGCAGATACATTTACAGAATGGACCAGACATGCACGTTTCGGGTACTAAACACTCACCTATATTGCTTTACATGTTTACCCTTACTCGATTCAAGGCTGTTCCTGATCTTTTCCATAACATATTTGTTGTCCTGAATGACACATGTTGGTTGATTTTCATCAAGGTATTTGGTGCAATGTGCAATGCACTTGGATTTTCTCCCAGAATTTCTATTGGCTGCAGCTCCATCAAGCATGATGTAGTCGAAAAACCAAATTCATCTATTATGTCGATACACTGCACTTGATGTTTCATAAAATGCAAGTGGCCATCTGAATCGTGAAAATCCATGAAATAGTAATGTAGTTGTTAAACACTAGTAGCTAATTTAACTTCTTCTTTGTCTTTTTGTCATTGATTCGATCGTATTGTTTGTTGGCCTAAATTATTTCCATCTCAATCCATCTCGTCCTATTTCCGTTGGACTTGTAAGTCGTCCTGTTTGGTCATTTCATCAATGATTAGTCCACCTCTTCACTCAAGGTCACTAGCATTTTGTACCGCAGCCTCCTTCGTCGTCCCTTATAATTTCTCGATATTTATACAAGGTAGTTGTTTTACAGAATTTGTGTATTCTATTTTAATTCCACAAGTCCTCATATGCTCTTGGATATCTGCTGTATATCGAAAGGAAAACACTTTGTGTGGTAGGATACCAAATTCATTGGTGCCTTTTTGATGTACAGTTCTCTGTTTGGGATTGTATTTGCAAATTAAGAAATCTCGGCGCATATTCAGGTAATAGGGAAGTTACATCATTATTCGTTGATCCTCTCTCGTTGTTTTCTCTCAGTGTATTACTTTCCTGGTGTTCTTTTGTGTTTCCACTTTCCTTGTGTTCTTTTATGTTTCCATTTACAACCTCGCTAAATGAAATACTTTCGTCGTGTTCTTTTGTGTTTTAATTTCAAACATCACTAAATTGTATTTCTTTCCTCGTGTTCTTTTATGTTTTCATTTCCAACCTCACTAATTCTAGTACTTTCCTCGTGTTATTTTATGTGTTCATTTTCTCGTTTTTAGCTCGACTGCACTTTAGTGCAAAAGAGCTATTGCAATACCCCCGGTGTCGGCGTCCGCACTAGATGATAAGGTAAATGTTAAGAGTACACATTTACCTTTCCTATATTCATAGGATATGATAAACAAAATAAAAAGGATCAAAGGTAGGCAGCATATCCATCGAAAATGCGTCAGAATCATCAAACGCCTTTTATACCGTGGGTATGATCCTAATGTCACCAGACGGACACTAGGCTTGGTACTTGACCAATCTACAGTCTTGTACAAGCGCATCCTTGAGACTTGCACTCTGACTGACTGTGACGACGGGACTCCATGACGAGCCCTGTCCAAACCTCTTTAGAGAAGACAGGGCTCCGACCACCTGTCCTCTCTGAATGTCAGTCGGACTCCTCTGGTGATTACATACATGAGCTCGCTACAGCCGGCAGAGCACGGACTGTATTACGCATGCCCTCTTTTTATATCCATTTACATATTCATCTGTGTCTCTGGGGCCTCTGCGTTTCGCGGTCTTGTTTGTGTGATGTCATCTTACAGTGAGGAGGTTGTTTTACACCACAATTGTACGTTCTTCGAGACCTCTGGGTAATTGGAGAAGTGAGAGGGTTGTGCGCACGTAATCCAGGATAACCACACCATTTGCTACTTGCGTGACAGATGGCCGTCCAAAGTCGGCACCGGTTACCCATTGGTCTCGTCGGTTTATGTGTAGTCTTTTGTGTTAGATGTTTACATGTCGTGTGTCTCTTTTCCGTCTCCTGCTGTACTCGTCTTTTGTGTTTTTGCATCGGGTGTTTTGGTGTTTTACTATTGATGCTGCAACGGGGTTTTGTTGGAGATCTCCTCCCTTCTTTTCATATTCTGTTGGTTTTTTTTTTGTTTCAAATGTTTAATTATACATCATTTAATATATCCAGATGAGGATATAGCCCCTGGGGTTGGGATTTTTAAAATTATTTCAAATGATAAGGCAAATGTTGAGATGATAAGGTAAATGTTAAGATAGCAATAAAGTCTTTAAAAGCCAACATTGAGCAAAGTATAAGTGCTACATGTACCAAATTTACATATTTGATGTATCTTTGATCAAACTTTCGAAAAATGACCTTCACCTACTTTTTTCCGCTTGAATGATTTTGCCTTTAAAAGCCAATATTGAGCAAAGTATAAGTGCTACATGTACCAAACTTACATATTTGATGTATCTTTGATCAAACTTTCAAAAAATGACCTCGACCTACTTTTTTCCGCTTGAATGATTTTACCTTTAAAAGCCAATATTGAGCAAAGTATAAGTGCTACATGTACCAAACTTGCATATTGGATGTATCTTTGATCAAACTTTCATAAAATGACCTTGACCTACTTTTTCCGCTTGAATTATTTTACCTTTAAAAGCCAATATTGAGAAAAGTATACTACATGCATCAGACTTGCATATTGGATGCATCTTGGGTTAGACTATTGAAATATGACCTTGACCTACTTTTTCCGCTCAGTGATTTTGCTTTAAATTGGCAATATTGAGCTAACTATAAGTGCTACATGCACCAGATTTGCATATTGGATGCATCTTGGGTTTGACTATTGAAATCTGACCTTGACCTACTTTTTCTGCTTCAGTAATTTTGCTTTAAATTGCCAATATTGAGCAAACTATAAGTGGTACATGCACCAGACTTGCATATTGGATGCATCTTGGGTTAGACTATTGAAATCTGACCTTGACCTTCTTTTTCTGCTTCAATGATTTTGCTTTAAATTGGCAATATTGAGCAAAGTAGAGTCTTGACTCCATCTCCTCATTTATTAAATATATTATTTTAAATACATTTGTAGTGTTTATCCTCGTTCCTCTTTTTTTTTAAGCGCTCGGTTTCGGTTTATTCACTTTACAATTGATATGACTGGATGTAAGTAAAACTTTTTGTTCAAATATTCTTTTCGATACAATGAAGATGTGTTATTTTATCAATCAGATAATGAGATTAAGATTATTTTGTTAAATAATTAGGTCTTCGAAAAATGATGAAAAATGGCAATATTCGATCAACCTTAATTAAGTTTAAGGGATTTGGACCTTCAGAACTAAAAAATGTTGATATTAATACGTAAAAAAAGTTCTTACTTTAGTCTTATTCTCAAATCCAACTATCTTGTGTTGCAGATCATTGTAGTATAGGGGCTTTTAATATTACATGTATTAGGTAAAATTGGGGACATACTCAGAAAGTAAAGATAAACATAGGATTGTAAATTTAAAGTTTGAAACATTTTTTTTATGAAATTTAAACAATAGATTTTTTACTAATTACATTTTAATGAGAAGTTTTAGAAATTTAAACAATAGATTTTTTATTAATTACATTTTAATGAGAAGTTTTAAGATGGGCTTAAATTGTACACAGCTAAGTTAGCACAAATAACAAGAATTTTGGACAAAATATCTTTAAAGTACATTGTAATTTTTTCATTTTGTAAATTTTGCCTTTGGCAGTCCCAGTCCCCTGAATACAGGGATGTCCATTGATCGACAGCCATATTGAACTGTCATTATGCTTTCAAAATGTAATGACCTGTTCTTCTGAGTTTTTAAGAGACCAGTATTTCCAAGAGTGTTGCTTACTTTAATATAGAAAATAAATATTTCAGAAATCCTAGTTATTAAATTTTACAAGAAAAACCTTTCTTATCAAATATCTATGAAAATAATTTAACATGCACTATAGAAATTATTTAAAATCCAGATAATTCATATATTTCTTTTGGAAAAAGACTGTCAATTTGAAGTGACAATCAAAATCTTTAAAATATACGTCAAGTTGAAGTGACAATCAAAATCTGTAAAATATACGTCAAGTTCTTTTTTTTCCTTTTAAATTGATTTAAAGAAAATTTGTCTCCTTGACAAAATTTTAAAATAAAGTTTTATGAGGACACTTTTTGTGAAAGTTTTAATTTTAGGCTATAGGATTTGCATTATTGTGTATCACTGACGAGGGTTTAGTACCCGAAACGTGCATGTCTGGTCCATGCTGTAAATTTATCAGGTTTTAAATGATGCTATTGAATTTAAAGACGTTTAACATTTGAACTACTTGGTGAGTGTCACTGCTGGTGGACCAAGAGTCCCCGGGGGCACATGTAGCCAAGTTCGATCAACTTCGGTTGATCGTCTGTCTTTTCAACGCATTTAAAATTTTCCGTTAAAAATTCTTGAAATTTCTAAAACGTGGGTCCTGTAGCATCATATCCCACCCATTCTGCTACGTCTTTTTGGTACATTTTTGGACATAATAATTTTCATACTTTTTGGCAATATTACATTCTTTAGACTAAGGATCACTGACGAGGGTTTAGTACCCGAAACGTGCATGTCTGGTCCATGCTGTAAATTTATCAGGTTTTAAATGATGCTATTGAATTTAAAGACGTTTAACATTCCATCCAATAAGATTTGACTTCCTTCATGTTTATCTTACCTTGTATTGAATAAGAAGGTATCTAACTACTACTCACAAAAGTTTTTGCACCACAACTCTGTTTGACTTTCTGGTACCGATTTGTTTTAGACAAATGCTATACTTTTTGTTTTGACATTATGACTTTTTAATACTTATATCATCATGTTTCAAATGAAAATAGGTAAAGTGTAATTTTGTCAACTTTTGATTAAATATTCTTTTTAAAAAAAATATTCACTAAAGGGAGGAGAAAATTTTATCTAAATTTGAGAATCAATCTACAAGGAAAAATATTGCAGATTTGTTCAACACGTGTATTATAAATTGTATCAGATATTTAATTAGAATAAGATAGATAATCATAATGGTATAAATTTGATACTCCCTGTGGTGCAAAACTTTTTAAAGTAGTATTTTATCAGATATGCAAATAAAGATTGAAATGTATCTTTTCATTAAGATGGAAGATATAAAGAGATTTTCAGAGAAATTTGAAACCATGGAGTTGCAAATTCTTAGGGCTTTGCATAAGAGGAAAGTTGGAAATGCAGAGGGCGAGAAGGACATCCAGGCCATCGCCCGAGTAGCAAAGGCTACAGCTAAATCATTAAAAACTAAACTGTCAACAGTTGAGAAGGAATTAGAAAGAGTTAAATCAATGAAAGAGGAAGTAGGTTTTCTTAGAAAAAGAATAAATGTGCTTGAAACAGAAAACTCTTCACTGAAGAAAAATCTTAGTGACACTCAGTGTTCATTTTCCAGTATACTTGGGAATTCATTTAAAGAGAATTTGGATGATGGCGCAGCAGGTAATAACACAGGAGATGATGGCGCAGGAGATGATCCCAAAAATGAAGAAACAGAGGATCATGAGTCTCAGGACATTTTCACACCAGAGTGCAATCCTCCTAAAATTAAAAAAACTGATTAATGTAGTTATAGTGCTCATTTTGATTTGTATGGGCTTTGTACTATTTGTACATGTATTTTGTTCTGGTGTTTTCTTTTCTTTTCTTTTTTTTTTCGGCTACAGTATAGAGAATACCCAATAAAAATTATAGGTGACATTGTTCTCATTTATACTCACCTTATACATTTGTATAATCATAAGATGTAGAAAAAAATCTTCTGTACTTCATATTGATTTGATAAATATACCAAGACTGCAAACATTGTAATATATATATATATATATATATGCAAAGAACTAATGAATAAAATAAAACTTCAGATAGCAAAAGGCAAGTGAGTATTTATTTTGTATCCTTATGATCTGATATAAAGTAACAATACCAATCCATGCTTAGTTATACTAACACAAAATAATGTTTTTGCAATTTTACAAGGAGCACAATTCATTCAAATACATTTAATATTTTTTTGCATAATATGTGAATTTTTACGCATAAAACTATCACCTGCTTTTCATCAATGTTACTTTTTACTATTTATTCACCATGATTGTCTACCTCAGCAGTGAGTTTTCTCAATGGTAACATTACACTATCTTTGATAGTGAAAGTAGGTAAGTTTTTGTCAGTTATAACTGAAGAGGTCATATGAAAATGAAAGTAGCAGAGCAAATGTAAATTTTCAAATATAGCCTGGCAATATTACCTAGTGTTCATCACTCACTGTCTTTACTTTTCATACTCATGAAATGATGAATAGCCTAGATGTCTTGAAAGTTGAAATGTTGTGATAGAAATCGAGGTCAAAATGCACTTTTATTTCTTTATAAAATTTGGGCTCCATGTAACTGCATGTATATCTTTTTACATGATCAGCAACCCGGCACACAAAGTTATTACTCATCAAAACATAAAAACAAATTCTAAAGCAAGTTTAAATCTCTTTATAATATATTGATGAATTTTCTGGACTTAATTTTGATGTCTTCCATATATCAAATGCATTTCTTGAGGCAAGAGCTTTCCATGGATATCAAAGTTTATAAATTGTGACCTTGACCTCTAAGTTTAGTCTTCTTTTCCAAAAGTATGATTTATTATGAGAAATATGCCAATTGGGTATATATATTTTAGAAGCTTACTTAAATTAATTTTGTTTCTTGTTGAACAATATATTTATTTATTTACCTACTGTGAATTTTGTTTATGTTTTTTATTTGCAGTATCACCGTATACAACGTCACATTAGGGGAGTCACTCATGTGCGGCACGGGAAGTCGGTCCCGAAGCGGACGCACGACAAGATCGACGAGTATTTCTTCAAAATTCTCGGATATTATACCATATTTCTCCAAAATTCAAATTGCATAGAGTGTGACAAACATTTCTTGATCTATCACGTTTGTCACTGGACTTCAGATACCTCTAGATACCTCAAACACTTCGTCCGCGTTTTACGAGTAGACCTAAATGATGGAAATCAACGATTTCGATCAGTCTTTTTCACATATTTCTCTTCCATACTCACCTAATGTGCTGTGTTAGGAATGACAATACCATCCTGATACTGTTTTAAATGTGTATTGAGTATGTTTTGTCTGTTTAATGCATGGATTTTGATAAAATATCGCAAATTGTAATGTGTCACACGGGAAGTCGTTTTCAAGTATGCCGCGGGGAGTATTCTCTAAATATGATGTGTTGAAATAAGCCGAAGAAACGATGGATATAGCGTTTATAGGGATCACAGTGACTGTCTGATTGTCCGTCTGTAAGGGTGTGGAAAGGGGATAACACTTTCATCCCTTCTTCCCCATATTATCCACATCCCAGCCCACTCTTTAGACACATTTGATGGTTAACTAGCGAGCCGTGGTTTATTGCCAAGTAATTCCCCGAGTCGCACGAACCAATCAAATTATCACCAACCCGCGAAGCGGCTAACTTGTTCTGCAGACGACAATGGGCGGAGCTACGCTGACTGTAAGTTTTTTGGAGATTTTACACCAGGCGAGTTCTATATCACATATAGGGAGGAATTTCAAGTCATGTCGGGATAAATACTAGCTCTTATGAAAAAAGAGGCAGGGGCTTCTGACTATTGTTAAACAAAATGAAATAATAATATACATGTATCTATATAAGATAAAATAAGATCGAGTAAGTAAAAGAAAAGACAGGTTTTATTTAAATGGCTTATTGTTCTTTTGCTGGGTAATAATCTACCTGCCATCAATAGACATATCTAAAAGAGCGATGTACCCGATAGCTTATCATCCGTAGTTCGTTCGTCCGTCCGTTGACTTACCACATTATTTCAAAAAAAGTACTTCTAGATTATTTACCAATCGCCGATCGTGGTCGATGTGTATTCAAGTTCGATTCTGTAACTGCTGCAGAATTTCACGAAACCTTACTGTTCAGGAATTAGGTAATTAATCAAGGTCCCGGCCGGCCCTATAGCTTCGGCACACTACTTATTTCAACATTGCCCGTTTATTGATATTTTCAATGATTTTACCGTTCTTAGACGTTTTGAACCTCTTAGTATACAATGTAGGGCTTTGAAATCAAACCAATCTTTTCTCATTTCGATTTATCATACCTTTGACTTTATGTAAACTATTTTAAGGAATATCTGATCGTCTTCAAAATAGGCCAAAAATTGCAGGCATGTGTAAAAACGCGTTGGTGTAGTGTAAGGGTGTGCGTGTGTGTGTTTTCATCCTGTTGAGATAATTTGATCCGAGAGGATATCTTATATATATTAAGGACTTTTTGCGTCAGAACACCCAAAACATATCAACTCGCTTAAAAACCTTCTTTCACCATAAAAAATTACATTCAAGGATGGTTCCAGTATTTCAAGGAGATAAAGAAGATCCTGACGACAATCTCAACAGCACTCAGAATAGAACACCAAGTTGAACATTGACGGACCAATAGCAAGCAAGAGGTGAGACCAGGCGCCCGGAAGGAGCAAACATCCCCCGTTTGGCCAGCCGCACCCGCCGTCGAATATGAAAACAATATCCACAAAACATACACTGTCTGAGGTTATTTCTATAGTACAAAGTGCTATGGCGACCATGTCAGGGTAAATCATGTAAAACACTTACTGTCAAACCCCTCGCCCAATTCTTTAAGTTAGATAGGGTGGGCGTTCTCAATATCCAAAATAAAAAAAAAATCAAAAAAAAAAAAAAAAAAAAAAAAAAAATGCGAGTGCTCGGGGGAAAGTTGGGGATAGACATCCAGTATTTACAGGACAGAACCTCAAGTTTGGTAGTATGGGCATGTTTGCAAAGATCCAAGACGCAAAATGAAACGGCTATCAATTATATCGCTTCATATCTGTTTTAACCAATGGTATCAGTATTGGAAATATTCCGCAACTTCCAGTCCGCAAAGCTCCGCACACTGTCTTCTGCAGAACAAGCTAGCCGCTTCGCGGCTTGGTGATAATTTGATTGGCACATGCGACTCGGGGAGTAACTGGACAATAATCCACGGCTAGTTAGTTAAACCTCAAATGTGTCTAAACAGCTTATTGAAAATAAAGGAGGTGGATAATATTGGGAAGAAGGGATAAAAGTGTTCTCCCCTTTCTGCACCATTAAAGACGGACAATCAGACAGTCACTGTGATCCGTATAAACGCTATAACCATCGTTTCCTAGGTTTCTTTCAACACATTATATTTTGAGAATACTCCCCGCGGCATACTTGAAAACGACTCCCCGTGTGACACATTACAATTTGCGATATTTTATCAAAATCCATGCATTAAACAGACAAAACATACTCGATACACATTTAAAACAGTATCAGGGTGGTGTTGTCATTCCTAACACAGCACATTAGGTGAGTATGGAAGAGAAATACGCGAAAAAGACTGATCGAAATCGTTGATTTCCATCATTTAGGTCTACTCGTAAAACGCGGACGAAGTGTTTGAGGTATCTAGAGGTATCTGAAGTCCAGTGCCACACGCGATAGATCGAGAAATGTTTGTCACACTCTATGCAATTTGAATTTTGGAGAAATATGGTATAATATCCGAGAAATTTGAAGAAATACTCGCCGATCTTGTCGTGCGTCCGCTTCGGGACTGACTTCCCGTGCCGCACATGACTGACTCCCCCAATGTGACGTTGTATACGGCGAGTATGAGTCATCATTTCTTAATTGGGAACAAGGGAGCCCATCTATATAATGGAAATATAAACACTTATTCTTGTACCAAGTCCTGCAAATCCTACAAAAAAGAGCTGGACTACAGTCTCATAGATGTCTGTTCTGTGATTTGTGCAAGAAAACGTTTTCATCAGTACAACACATTGAAAATCATGTCTGTAAAGCAAATATGGAGAACAATATATGCAAAAAATGCCTTAAAGTCTTTTCATCTCAATCAAACATGGATGGTCATCGTTGTCCCTTTTGTAGTATTTGCCAAAAGAAGTTTAGTACGTATCAAAAATTTCAAAGACATTAGAATTCAGCACACGGAAAGCAAGAAAGTAACTCAAAGGTATTTGAAGAATCGAATGAAAGTTACAAACATTCTTCAGCTTCCACCGATCAAAACTGTATTTTATCCTCCACTAGTCAGCAGACCTTCATTATTACAAAGCATAAAAGGTGATGGAAATTGCTTTTTTCGTTCAATTTCATACATTCTGACTGGATCAGAAGAACAGCATCAAAACTACAGAAGATTATTGACAAATTATATGCATGAAAAGGATTCACTTATAAATCCATTACGGCAAGGCAGAAATCAGCAAAATATGGGTGATTATTTAAGGGCCTCAAATATGAGAGAGACTTCAGTTTGGGCAAGTGAAGTTGAAATATTTGCGTCGGCTCACTTCCTTCGGACAGACATTTATGTGTATTCCCACGTAGGAAGTAATGATGTATGGTTAAAACATAGTGGACAATTTGTTGAGCCAAATCTTGCAGTGTCTGAACATGCCATTAATTTGCAACACACTAATGGGAACCATTATGATATAATTCTGAATGTTATTAGCAAAAAACAAATAGATGCTAAAGAAAAAGACAAGATACGAAAAAGAGAGAAAAGGACAGATGAGAATTTCAGGAGGAAGGAAAGGGAAGATAAATTTAGAAAACGACACTGTAATGGATATAGAGAACAGGAAAAGGAACGTAAATCAAAAACAATGGATAGAGAGTCTGAAAAACTAGCAAAACAATTGAAACGAAAATCTGCAGAGTACAAGGCTAAGAAGAAAGAAAATAAACTAAGCACAATGGATAGAGAGTCTGAAAAGCTATCAAAACAATTGAAAAGAAAGTCAGAATTGAACAAATCAAAAGAGAAAGAAAATAAACTAAAAACAATGGACAGAGAGTCTGAAAAATTGGCAAAAAGATTGAAACGACAATCTGTAGAGTACAAAGCAAAGGAAGAGGGAAAAAAAATGGATAGAGAGTCTGAAAGACTAGCAAAACAATTGAAACGAAAATCTGCAGAGTACAAGGCTAAGAAGAAAGAAAATAAACTAAACACAAGAGAGTCTGAAAAACTAGCAAAACAATTGAAACGAAAATCTGCAGAGTACAAGGCTAAGGAGAAAGAAAATAAACTAAACATAATGGATAGAGAGTCTGAAAAACTAGCAAAACAATTGAAAAGAAAGTCTTCCGAATTCAGAGAACATGAGAGAGAAAATAAATTAAGAAAACTAGAATCACAAACTTTGAATGACTTGATAGAATTATTTCATCAGACTATATCTAAAGGTGCAGAATATATCTGCACATGTTGTGATCAATTATGGTATAGACATAGTGTTAAAAAAGCTTCATCTGTAAGATCCAATAATGAAGCTTTATCACAGAAGTGCAAAACTGGAGTGAAGAGTGAAAAAGATGAGGAATGGATGTGCAATACATGCAGTATACACATAGAAAATGGAAAAGTACCACCATTGTCAAAAGCAAATAAATGACAAAAATGGATAATGACCATATCCCTGCTTACAGTACAAAATCGATAATTCAGAAAATCAGAAACCGAGGCATACGAAATCAGGATAAAACAGGAACAAAAGCAAACAAACAAAATCCTCCACCATATGAAAAGAAGCGAACTCCCGATATGAGAATGAGACCAGGTGCCCAGGAAGAGTAAGCATCTCCTGCTTGCATGCAACACCCGCCGCTTCAATTCGGTAGAACTGTCACATTCGGTAACTTCCATTTCGGAAGACATAGAGTTTTTCGAGAAATACGAAAGGAATTAGATTTGACAACATTAGAGGAAAGGTTAGTTGCTCCACGGATACCATTCATGCAGTTGCGTGAACTGCCAAGAGGTGGGCAACTAAGTTTACATGGAACAGTGGTGAATGTACCAACAAATGTAAATACAACAGTAAGTGCACTTCCCAGAAGATAAAGTGATTCTGCTACAATAGCTTTAAAACTGAAAATGAAGTTAGAATACAAAAATCACTATCAGTATGAGAAAGTTCGTCCACATAAAATAGTGGAAGCTGTGAATTGGCTTGTCGAAAATAGGGAATTAAATAAACAAGAAGGAATTGTTATAAACAAATCATGGTCAATGGAAGAGAACGAGGATATTGACCATAACACGTAAATTGACAATGAGGAAACAGAAAATTCTAAAGGAAAAGACGAAGAAAATGAATGGAATGAAGATCCAGAAGAAGATCAACGTAAAGGATGTTTAGATACTATGATGCAAAATATTATGGAAGATACAAGAAATATCATCTCTTTAGCTCCAGGTGAAGGTGGCAAACCACTTAGTATTTTCTTGGATAAAAATGCAGAGGAATTGTCTTTTCCCACAATATACTGTGGTCAGCCTCAGCCAGACAATAGAGAAGTTCCAATCTCATACAGTGGTATGTGGAAGTCAGAACTTAGGAGAAGTGATAGAAGAGTTGCTAGACATTTGCCCGATATTTTCTTCAAGGTGAAAAAACTACAGATGAAACATATCATTGACAAAGCTAATATTTGACTTCGTAAAAGTAAAGGTTCAAGCAATGTAACGGCTGGTGATGTAAAATCAAAGGAATACATAGAGAAACTAGTGCGCAATGATGAAGGTTACAGAGTATTTAAGGATTTGAGAGGTTCCCCGCCATACTGGGAGAAGGTGAAAAAGGATATTTGTGCATTGATTAGAAAATTAGGCATACCAACATGGTTTTCATCTTTTCAAGTGCTGAAACTAAATGGAAACATTTGCTAAGGTTGTTAAACAAAACTGTCAATGGAAAAATATCTACGGATGAAGAAGTCAGTAACTTTTCTTGGCAAGAGAAACAACATTTGCTTCAAAGTGATCCTGTTGCGTGTGCAAGACATTTTGACTTTCAGGTACAGGAATTTATCCATAAAGTGTTGTTAAGACATTTGAATCCAATAGGAGAAGTCACTGATTATTTCTACAAAGTAGAATTTCAGATGAGAGGGTTACCACATATCCATATGCTCATCTGGACTCGAGAGGCTCCTAAACTAGACTCCAGCAAACCAGATGTCATCACAGACTTTATTGATAGATATGTTTCTTGTAGTAAAGAAGGAATTGAGGATGAATTACTCCAACGCCAAATACAAAGACATTCTTCTACATGTAAGAAAAAGAAAAAAATGGAATGTAGATTTGGATATCCACAGCCACCAATGAGGGAAACAAAACTTCAAATTGTGCGCCTCTTGTTGCAGATTTATTTTTATACACATATGAAAAGGAATTTATTCAAAATCTTCAAAAGCAAAGAAAACATAATGATGTGAAATGCTTCACTGGTACTTCTAGGTACCTGGATGATATTCTTACTATCGATAATCCTGTTTTTGAAAAGTATAAAGATGTTATTTATCCACAAGAATTGACTCTAAACAAGGCAAACTTTACAGACACTGAAACACCATTTTTGGACCTAAATATCAAAATTGTCAATGGAGAAATTCATACAAGTGTATATGACAAACGAGATGATTTTGGATTCAACATAGTAAATTTTCCCTGGCTTGACGGTGATGTTCCTAGATTACCGTCATACGGTATCTACATTTCACAGCTCATCCGGTATTCTAGAGCATGTACTGATGTTTTGGATTTTCATAATAGAAATCTACAAATTACAAAGAAACTTTTAGGTCAAGGTTTTCGCTTTCATAAACTAGTAAAGACTTTCTGGAAATTTTACAAAAATTATGATCAACTTCTTTTGAAATTCGGACCAATACAAGCAACGGAGTATATTACTTTGGGTATTTCACAACCTGCATTTTATGGTGACTTAATTAACAAAATAAGAAGGATCAAAGGTAGACAGCATATGTATCGAAAATGCGTCAGAGTCATCAAACGCCTTTTATACCGTGGATATGATCCTAATGTCACCAGACGGACACTAAGCTTGGTACTTGACCAATATACAGTCTTGTACGAGCGCATTCTTAAGACTTGCACTCTGACTGACTGTGACGACGGGACTCCATGACGGGCCCTGTCCAAACCTCTTTAGAGAAGACAGGGCCCCGACCACCTGTCCTCTCTGAATGTCAGTCGGACTCCTCGGGTGATAACATATATGAGCTCGCTACAGCCGGCAGAGCACGGACTGTATTACGCACGTCCTCTTTTTATATCCATTTACATATTCATCTGTGTTGCTTGGACCCCTGTGTTTTACGGTCTTGTTTGTGTGTGGTCACCTAACAGTGAGGAGGTTGTTTTACACCATAATTGTGCGTTCTTCGAGACCTCTGGGAAATCGGAATAGTGGGAGGGTTGTGCGCACGTAATCCAGGATAACCACACCGTCTGCTATTTACGTGGCAGATGGCCGTCCTAAGTCGGCACCGGTTGCCCATTGGTCTCGTTGGTTTATGTGTAGTCTTTTGTGTTTCATGTTTCTATGTTGTAAGTTGGTGTTCCTTGTCCCTTTTGCGTCTCTTTCTGTGGGTATCTGTTCTGTGTTTTTTGCATGGGTGTTTTGGGATTTTGCTGTGGGTGCTGCAACCTAGTGTTGTTGGAGATCTCCTCCTTTCTAGAACCTCTACCAATGGATACATCACAGGCAGACAAAAAAAGTTTGAAACAATGTGGAATTTAATTCAGTCAACTTTAGATAAAATAAAATTGGGTGAGAATTTGACAATTGAAGCTTTTTTGGAAAGGTTACACATTACAGAAGAAGATTATCTTTTAGCTATCCAGTCATCTTTACAAACAAAAACTGTGTTTATCAAGAGAAATGTAAATGAAATTAGAGTGAATAATTACAACAAGACATTACTTCGATGATGGATCTACAATTTGTTTTAGATCCATATGCTTGCGCCATGTATATCGTATCTTATATCGCCAAAGCTCAAAGAGGAATGAGTAACCTACTTCAGAATGCATGTAAAGAGGCGAAGAATGGAAACTTTGACTTAAGAAAACAGGTACAGTCAATAGGACATACATTTTTGACTCATGTTGAGATATCTGCTCAAGAAGCTGTATTCTTGCTCTTCAAATCCCATTGTACAAAGCATCCAGAGATGTTATCTTTATCAATACTTCTACTGCAGAGAATAGATCAGTCATGCTGAAAAAGAACTCAATTATTCAAAATTTACCCAACGATTCTACAGACATATTTCAGGAAGGATATTTGGAACGTTACTCTAAACGCCCATCTGAATTACAAAATGTATGTCTTGCAGATTTTGTTTCAATATACAGAAAACAAAAGAAAATAACAGTAAATTTCAAAGTAATATGAACGATGATGCAAGAGATGAGCATTTGGAAAAGAATGTGGAAGGAAAGGTTCTGCTGGACAGGAATGGTAATGTTTACAGTAAGAAGAAGAGTAATTAGAAGTGTACGATACAACTTAGAGAGGGACAAGGAAAACCATTACTAATGCTTTACAAGCCATGGAGAAAAGAGAGTGACATAATTGGAGACTGTGAAACGTTTCAAGAGAGATTTATAGAAGTTATGTCAGATGATCCTGACTTAGAACTGAAAATGTCTGAATACAACCATTCAGCAGATGCTATCGAAAAAGCAATCGAAATTTGAAAGAAATTGATGAAAATGAACTTGAAGAAGCTTGGGACAAATGTGCTCCGAACACACAATGTCAAAATAGACAAGATGAGGAAGAAGGATCGAAAACATCTGATATATATCCTTCCTACTTACCATCAGAAGACTCGACATTGAAACATTCAGATATAACCAGTGAACTTGGCTGTCAGACAGAAAACGAAACTGATATTATCATGAACATGATGAAGGATGAAGACTATAATGCTCTTCTCAGGTCTCTAAATCAAAAACAAAGGGAATTTTTTGTACATGTCATGAAATCTGTGAAAACTAGTTAAGAGCCGTTTCATTTCTTTCTCACTGGAGGAGCAGGAGTAGGAAAAACAGCCGTAGTTACTGCAATTTATCAAATGGCAATTCGATATTATAACAAAGGTGCAGGAATCAATCCGGATGACCTGAAAGTTTTACTTGGAGCTCCAACAGGAAAAGCAGCTTATCAAAAACAGAGAATTGTTAAAAAAGGGTCCCAAATACAGAGAAAGTATGTCCTTTACATGGAACCAAAATGTCAAAATTATCATGGACTCTTTGTGAGGAATATGCAAGACGATGGGCAAAGAAAGAGGATGTACAGCTCGACACCCTTTCCGAATGGATAAAATCAATCAGAGGGCTACTTTTATCTAGAATTAACCGATTAAAATCAACTGTGAACACCAGATTCGTGTCTATATTTAAAGACCCTGATGTTATCACAGAACTTACCTACCTCCAAGAACATTATGTCATCACACCAGCGGACAAAGCCTCAAATAAGTACACATTTACTTGCAAAAAGTACTATTTCGACAGTCTAGTTAAAGAGTTGGGTTTAAATTCGACACCTGGAAATCCCACTTACACCCCAACAAATCTTTCTGCCTCTGAAATAATAGATAACCGCAAATCAGCTCTTGCTTCCTTTGGCTTCGACACTACCAATTTAGATTCAGTTTTACCATACTTATACTGCATACCTAAAATGCATAAGAATCCGTACAAACAACGTTTCATAGCTGGTTCCTCAAAATGTTCTACCAAATCTGTATCGATCTTACTCACCAAAGTGTTATCTGAAATCAAATCTGGGCTACAGAAATATTGTTCGACAGTATATTCTCGCAGTGGTATCAACCAGATGTGGATTTTAAAGAATTCGAAGGAACTTTTAGAACATCTGAAATCCACTCATTTTAGTAGAGTCCATTCGATCAAAGCCTTTGCTTTTTCGACACTTTACACTACAATTCCACATTCTAAATTGAAAGAAAGACTCGCAAAAATGATAAGTAATGCGTTTACAAGTAAGAACGGTAATCGCAAATACAAATTTATTGTTGTTAACTATGACAAAACCTACTTTGTAAAAGAAAAGTTAGATTCTGAAAATAAGTACACTGAAACAGACATTATTCAGATGTTAAACTTTCTGATCGACAACATTTTTGTGGTGTTTGGAGGAAAGGTCTTCCAGCAAATTGTCGGAATTCCAATGGGGACCAATTGTGCCCCACTCCTTGCCGACATTTTCCTTTACTCGTACGAAGCTGAATTCATTCAATCTTTGGTCTCAGAAGGGAAAAGATACTTAGCTTCTGACTTCAACTTCACTTACAGATACATAGACGATGTGTTGTCCATCAATAATCCAAAATTCGCGGATTACCTGAGCAGTATCTATCCTTCGGAGCTTGAAGTCAAAGAAACTACAGAGACAAATAATTCAGCATCCTATTTGGACATAATGTTGTCCTACGACACTGATGGTCACATGAACACCTCATTCTATGACAAGCTTTACGACTTCAATTTCAGCATTACGAACTTTCCTTTTCTGAGTAGCAACATCCCTTCATCGCCTGCTTATGGCGTGTTCATATCTCAGTTGATACGCTATGCCAGAGGAAGTACCAAATATACGGATTTTGTTCTGAGAGCTAGGCGTCTTTCAGATAAGCTTCTCAATCAGGGATATGTTTGTGACCGACTAACATCGTCACTGAGGAAGTTCTACGGTCGATATGGGGAACTCGTCATACACTATGATGTCCCACTATCCAGAATGGTGGATGATATTCTGTCATAGACCATTTGAACCATCCAACCAAAGATTGTACTCTATATCTTCCAAAATGGAAGTAACCGGATGTGACAGTTCTACCGAATTGAAGCGACGGGTGTTGCATGCAAGCAGGAGATGCTTACTCTTCCTGGGCACCTGGTCTCACTCTCATATCGGGATTTCGCTTCTTTTCATATGGTGGAGGTTTTTGTTTTTGTTTGCTTTGGTTCCTGTTTTATCCTGATTTTGTATGCCTTCGGTTTCTGATTTTCTGAATTATCGATTTTGTGCTGTATACAGGGATATGGTCATTATCCATATTTGTCATTCAAGCACGTCAAACTTATCATAATCGATGAGATAAGCATGGTAGGAAATCAAATGTTTTCTTTCATTCATCAACGGTTACAACAAATTATGGATTCCTATTTACCATTTGGTGGTTTATCGGTTATTGCTGTCGGTGACTTATACCATCTGAAGCCGGTTTTTGATGGTTGGATCTTTGAAAATTTGTCTCATGATTATGGACCTCTTGCTGTCAATCTTTGTCAGGACAACTTCAAAATGTTCTGTTTAACAGAAATCATGCGACAGAAAGATGACTGTCACTATGCTGAACTGTTGAATAGATTAAGAGAGGGAAAACATACAAAAGAAGACATTGAAACTCTAAATACCAGATTAATCAACATTGATCCTCATCATCAAGATTATCCGATGTATACTTCTCATATTTTCCTTAAAAATGAATTGGTGAATACTTACAACAAGCAAATTTACGATAGCTCACCAACTTGTAAAAGGATTTCTATATCGGCATGGGATGTAGTTGTTGGTGATGTTACCAAAGATGTGAAAGAAAAGATTAGAAATGCTATTCCAAATGATTGTTCTAAAACGATGAGTTTATTGAAAACGCTGCAAACAGCCATTTCATCAAGAATTGAATTGTCTACTAATGTCAGTGTAGAAGACGGATTAGCAAATGGATCATCCGGAACTGTGATGGCAGTGCAAGTTCATTCAAAGACAAACAAAGCAGAATTTATCTGGATACTATTTGACCGAAAAAATACTAGAGAAATGAATAAGCATTTATTAAAAAAAGGAATCCATCAGTCTTGGACCTCAATATCTCAGATTAAAAGACAATTTAAAGTAGGGAAATACAAATCTGCAGAAGTCTTGAGATGCCAATTTCCTATTAGACCTGCAACAGCAAAAACAGCACACAGATGTCAAGGAGACACAATGGAAAGTGCTGTTATAAATTTTCAAGGTAGATCTTTTCCTCATGTCCATTACGTGGCGTTAAGTAGAGTGAAGAGCCTGAATAAACGTTATCTAAAAAATTTCAAGGAATCTTCTATTTCGGTGTCTCATAAAGTAGAGTTGGAGATGGACAGACTTCAAAAGCACTGTCAATTGCAAACAACTGTTATGTCAAAAGCAAAGAATGGAGATTTTTCTATTGTGTTTCAAAATGTGCGCTCTCTCTCAAAACATGTTTGTGATATCAAATGTGATCCGTTCTACACAAATTCAGATATGATGATATTTGTTGAGACAAAACTAAAGGAAACCGATGACAGAGACCTTTTTCAAATAGATGGACATTATTTCTATTCCTTTCCATTTACATCTTCTAGAAGATCAGCATATGAAACAGTAGTGTATTCAAAAATTGAACTTTTGCCACAAAAGGTTCTGAATTTTCAACCTGGAAATGGACTGGAATACACAGTAGTTTGGATGGATCATTTAAAAACTTTCGACAAATTGGTTATAATTGGACTATATATTTCTCCTCAAGCAAAGTCAAAAAATGTACAAAAAATGATGATGGAAATGAAGGAAAAACTTAATGAAATTTCGCCAAAATATTGCATAATTTGTGGTGACTTTAATATAGATTTGTTGTCTCAGCAAACAAGAAATGTGTGCATAACAAAGGAAATAGATGCAATGCAATGTCAGCAAAAGATATATGTTCCAACAACAGATTATGGGACACTTCTAGACCATCTGTATACCAACATTCCAGATAGTGACATTTCTTGTGGTGTCTATGATTCCTACTTCTCTGATCACAAACCACTGTCATGCATTCTTAGATCAGTCCAGTAACTGCCATATTACCAAAAAAAAAAAAACATGCAACTATTTCAACATACAAGTTATGTATTTAGAACTTGATAGCATATATAACTTTCCATGTCTGATGATTCATGGTTTCGTTTAGGATTTTCCTATATATATGCAGTGTTCTGCATCTCAAAGAGTGTGGGTTTTTTTTTCAGCTCATATGAGCAAAGCGTAAGTGACCTTTTGTCATAGTGTGTCCTCTGTCATTGGTTCACCATAAACTAATTTTAATGTATAACTTTAAATTTTTTATGTGACTTGATATATGTTGTTGCCTGAGAAAGGGAGTTTAAATAAATTGGCTGTCATGAGAGATATTATGCTATGCAGTCGAGCATAAGGTGACTCTGGCAACTATTTTTGTTACCATTTCCAACCTCAGGAAGTGAAATCCTCGTGTTCTTATATGTTTCCATTTTCGAAAGAAACTAAGTTATATCCAACAACACTCGGTTGCAGTACCCACAGTAAAACACCACACGCAAAAAACAGCATACACACACAGAAAAACACGCAAAGGGACAAAGAACACTAACAAGTTAAAGATCCTGACAACTATCTCAACAGCACTCACAGTAGAAGAAGAAGCCTGGATGACAAGGTCGGGAAACCGCACGTGCTTTAATGACATCATGATGACGTCAGTATTATGACGTAAGTTATACAATATTACTGATGTCAAGTATACAATAACGTCAGTATTATGACGTTGTCTTCACTATGACGTCAGGTCAACAATGACGTCAGTATTATGACGTTGTCTTCACTATGACGTCACGTATACAATGACGTCAGTATTATGACGTTGTCTTCACTATGACGACAAATATACAATGAAGTCATTTATATTGCACATGCAGCTTTGACTTTGAAACGACCTTTCGTGTCAACGGCACGCGCTCGCAGCTTGCCAGTAAGAACTGTGTGCATGTAGAAGAGAGTTAAAGAAGTTCCTGACAATAATCTCAACAGCACTCACAATAGAGCACAAAATTAAGCATTGACGGACCCCTAGCAAGCTAGAGGTGGGACCAGGTGCCCGGGAGGAGTAAGCATCCCCTGTTGGCTAGCCGCATCCGCCGTCGATGTTTAAGCACGAAAATGAGAACAATATCTAAATTTCTTGCACTGTCCGACGTTATGTCTATACAGAAAGTGCTATGGCGACAATGTCAGGGAAATAAATTCAAAACACTTATTGTCAAACCCCTCGCGGGGAACTTTTTTACGAGCTCCACACGGCAAAGGGCATAAGTGTGACACAAATGAGTTAAAGAAGTTCCTGACGATAATCTCAACAGAACTCACAATAGAGCACAAAATTAAGCATCGACGGACCCCTAGCAAGCTAGAGGTGGGACTAGGTGCCCGGGAGGAGTAAGCACAAGAACCTATGACGTCGTTTTATTCTGCACCTGCAGCTTTGACTTTGGCAGCTTACCAAAGGTTTATTTTACATAGGAGTTTATTTCGTGGAACGACCTCAATGTTTTATAAATTCTTACAAAGAAAATGAAGTTCATAGCTACTTTTCTGATAATGTGGATGGCCATTAAATGGGCCGTTTTGTTGTTAGATGATTTTTACTGCGTACAGAGACAGCAGTGATCTTCGTGCTTGACCTCTGGTGGGGCACTAGGGACTGCCCTGGTATTTTGTAACCCTTGCAGAATGGCATAAATAGTTTTCAGAACTTTTCTTCTTTCTTCTTGAGTTCGTCAATAATAACAGCCTGATTTTGTTGGAGAATTTTGATGCGTTGTTCTTCTGAGCACTTCCGTCTTTCCTCTACGATGTGTTTGACCTTCTTGGGATCGGGTTGCGGTGGTTTTTTTGGTGGCATTGGTTTGGTTGTCTGTAGATTTAGATATAGACCAAGCTGTTCCATAAACTGTACTGGTTGCATTTGCTGCTGTTGTACTGGTTGCATTTGCTGCTGTTGTTGAACAGGTATTTGTTGTTGTACTGGTGGTATTTGTTGCTCTGGCTGCTGTT
The DNA here is from genome assembly GCA_028142955.1 of Pinctada fucata. Classification (NCBI taxonomy): domain Eukaryota; kingdom Metazoa; phylum Mollusca; class Bivalvia; order Pterioida; family Pteriidae; genus Pinctada; species Pinctada fucata. The sequence goes on along the minus strand of AP027113.1, from coordinate 29,001,722 downwards.
TGTTTACCTCCATCTGGTCCGACAATAATGACATCAGAATGGAGTAATAATTCTCTGTAACTTCCATAGCTGTCATTGTTATTCAAGTGAACGTAGGACTGAGAAGTGCGCGCTATATTTATGACGTTAACGCCGACGTCACGAAAAGCACCCAAAATGTCTGGCGCCATTGGTACAAATGTACAATTTGTAATATATAACAATGAACACTCTATATCCACAAATTTTCGGCCACTTTGCCTTTATCAAGTGGAAAAGCACGAATACAAAAGAATTCTACCTAATATCCATAACTGCTGGTAAACAAAGTCCAGCGTAAAATGAACAAGGTATGACGTCAAAAATAACAATCAACAATGCGTAAAACGCCAAAACGACGTTACATAAAACCGCTAAATCTGCGTATCGTTATCGAACGTAAACAAGTTAGGAAAGAGTTCATTTAAGTTGTACCGTTAATAAAATTATAAGATTAATAATTAACAAATAGAAATTATGGAGGTTAGAGACGGGTGCGTCCCCTACCGCCGTCCTTTATAACATTGATAAGACTAGTAAGTCATATCAAATAAAGTAACAAGATACATGTATGAACTATGAATATGTAAACTTGACTAGATTAAATAAATAATTAAATAGATAAGTAAAAAAAAAATAAATAAATACATAAATAAATTAATGCATAAATGATTAAAGAAATAAAAATATAGTAAATAAATAAGAAGGGGGTGTTGCCGAACTCATACCGAATTAAAGACGTTAAGACAAAATGAACCCTTTAGAAAGTCAAGACAACCATGGATATACAATGACACTTGCACACTCTCACTTACGCTAGCACGCAATCAGAAAAATCCTTTGATTCCGACTGACTGCGCGATAGAGATGATTGAGGCTGTTCTTGACTTCAATGGCTTAAGTTTAGGAGACAATCACTACAGAAAAACAGATGGTATTGCTAAAGGATCTAGGCTAGGTAGGAACTTTGCATTTTCTTATATGCGGAAATGGGATGAGAAACTACTAGAGCATGAAAACAAACCATTTTTTATAAGCGGTTCATAGACGATGGTATGGGCATCTGGAATGGTGACATCGACTCATTACTGCGCTTTACAGACTATGCCAACAACATCCGTGAGAATATCAAAATTAGTCTACGATGGAGTACAAACGAGATCGAATTTTTAGATACCATTGTAAAATTGGAGAACGGACATGTTTATACGGACTTGTAGATGAAACCGACTGATAAGCAACTTTATTAAAGATATTACTAACTCATTTGTGTCACACTTATGCCCTTTGCCGCGTAGAGCTCGTAAAAAAGTTCCCCGCGAGGGGTTTGACAGTAAGTGTTTTGAATATATTTCCCTGACATTGTCGCCATAGCACTTTCTATAAAGACATAACATCAGAGAGTGCATGAAGTTTAGATATTGTTTTCATTTTCGTGCTTAAACATCGACGGCGGGTGCGGCTAACCAACAGGGGATGCTTACTCCTCCCGGACACCTGATCCCACCTCTAGCTTGCTAGGGGTCCGTCGATGCTTAATTTTGTGCTCTATTGTGAGTGCTGTTGAGATTATCGTCAGGATCCTCTTTAACTCATTCGTATCACCCTGCGCATACAAAGAAATCATTACCTTATGGACTTGGTATCAGACTGAGAAGGATTTGCGAAAAAGAGGAGGATTATTTGAGGCACAGAAAAGAGCTGGAACAACAACGAAAACGCGTCTATAGCGGGAGGGTTATAGAGGACCAATTGCAGAAAGTGGACGTTATGGGCAGAGATGACTTACTCAATAAGAGGACAAGAGCTGGGAAAATGGACCGGGTACCACTTGTTTTGACTTTTTCGAAATTGCTACCAGACGTTAGGGCTATTCTTCAAAAACACAGGAAAACTTTATACAGATCGGATCATATGCGTTAAATTTTCCCTGAAATTCCGTTACTTGCTTTCAGGCGTGATAGGAATCTATGCGACACTTTGTTTCACTAGAAAACAGATAGGTCAATTCGGAAACAGGATGAAGAGTGTAAGTGTAAAATATGCGACATTATTGTAAGGGATAAGATTTCGGACACAGAGTTTACGAACTCTGTTAGTGATGCGAAGTGTATAGATAGGAATCTTAGTTACGCACTACTTTGTAAGAAATGTAATAAAACTATTTATATAGGCGGCGAAACAGAGCGGTCATTAAAAGAAAGGATAACGGAACACAAACGCGACATAAAGTTTCAAAGGGATAAACCTATTATGCGACATTTCGCGGATCTCTCCGTGGCTGTTCTTTGCAGAACTTATGGTGAAAATAAGCATTTCAGACTGATCAAGGAACAGGAGTGGATTAGAACACTTAACACTAGAGTTACTTATGGATGTAATGTTAAAACAAAGGCTTAGTGATGCATTATTTTATATCAATAGTTAGGTTATATGACTCTTCAATACTAAATGTCAAAGTACAGGTGCATCATAAACTTTTGAGTATGGATATAGGTGTGTAAGGGGGTGCGAGCGCGTGTGACTGTGTGTGAGTGCAATAAGTATTGATATTTGCAAATATACTCATTTTTTACGGAGAGGAATATTATATTCTTTTTAACTTAGAACACCATTAAAAATTCATTGTTGGATTATTTTGGTTGTCTGTCACCCATTTGACTCGGAGAGTTTTCCTCCGGTTACCTCCTGCTCTCTTTCTCATCACATACTAAGTACCAACTTTTATGAGTTAATATCAGTATTGACTGTAAATTATCCTTATAATACACTTATCTAAAGTCAATGAGTGGCGTTCCCTTATTTATTCATATATAATTTTCATTGGATAGAGACTTCCGTGCATTTTGTTAATATTAATTTTTCCCTTTTTTTCTGATTGCATGCTAGCGTAAGTGAGAGTGTGCAAGTGTCATTTTATATCCATGGTTGTCTTGACTTTCTAAAGGGTTCATTTTGTCTTAACGTCTTTAATTCGGTTTGAGTACGGCAACACCCCCCCCCCCCCCTTCTTATTTATTTATTAGATTTTTATTTCTTTATTTATTTATTCATTTAATGATTCATTTATTTATTTATGTACAATACATGTATTTATTTATTTTATTTATTTATTTGTTTATTTATTCAATCTAGTCAAGTTTACATATTTATAGTTCATACATGCATCTGGTCACTTTATTTGATATGACTTACTAGTTTTATAGATGCCAGAAAAGACGGCGTCGGGGGACGCACCAGTCTCTAACCTTCAGAATTTCTATTTGTTAATTATAAATCTTAATATGAATCAAGGCAAAGCCTTTTTGTGCGAGCGGAGAGAAAATAGATATGATTATATAAAATAAAAAAATATCTTTCTTTTTTATTTTGACTATGATGGTTTATCTTATCTTACAAAACTTTCTGTTTGATGATTGCCAAAAAAGGTAGTATAAGGTGAGTGGAAACACGGAAGCATTTGTATTCCGCCTTCAATGCGGATAGCTAACCAGTGACGACCAGTAACGACAACACAAATCACAAATAAAGTTCAAAGGTGCTTTAATCCTCAAGTTGAAATGTGTAGCAGCCGTTGTTACAGATGCGTGTGTGTGGTAAAAAGCTAAAATAAAACAAAAACCATAATAAGTACCAAAAAAGTTGGTTAACAATGTCAAACATTATGAAAACAACACAAAAAAAGTGTCAAAAACATATTTAGAATACAAAATGGAATTATGACAAAAACTGTGTTCCATAGATTTTACAGTCACGTATACCTCTTTTACATCACTTACTAAAAATAGAGATAACAACAATGGCTTACCATACTTTCTTTAGAAATTGAAAAGTTATTGAAATATGCAAAAAATGCTTATGACATAGGTATAGTACCAATGCAAATTAATATCTAGATAGAAATAAAAAGTCTTGCACTTACATTGTGGGCAGGCATACAAAATCACAAGAGAATAAAACAATATCATGTGGAGCACAAAAAATGGCGTCTCTAAAACGAAAGTACATGAAACCAACAAACGAAAGATAACTCTAAATCTTGACAGTACTTAGACCATTAACATCAAACATCAGCCAAAGAAAGATAACTCTAATCATGAAACTTTAACTGTATATCATCACACTCCCCGTCTGATATCTGCTTGATACCACTACTGACATTATTTCACTAATAAAAATCTTATTCTAAAAGCAACACTACTTCATTAATCGGACGCACATATGTCGTAGACTTTCCGTCCTTATAGATGCCGACCGCGATCTTTCGAACTTTGCCGTCTTCGCTCGGAAATGTCTCACGGACAATGCCCATAGGCCACTCGTTACGATGAACACTTTGGTCTTTCATTAGTACAACATCACCTACTTTAAGGTTCGATCGGTCCACTTGCCATTTACGACGCGTCTGAAGTTCCTGCAAGTAACTTTTTCTCCAAAGTTGCCAGAATGTATCCGCAAGATAACGCACACGCTTCCAGTCTGCGCGATATATATCTCTGAGGTCGAGACTTTCTGCTTCGGCAGGCGCAAGATCCACTTTACCAGTAAGAAGCATAGACGGTCGCAGAATCATCGGTGAGTCAGGGTCTGTTGAAATTTGTGCGATAGGCCTTGAATTGATGATAGCGCTCACTTCGGCCATCAACGTCACTAACATCTCGTGGGTGAGCGGTTTCGACTTCTGATCTAACAGAAGTGAGTCTAGTATACGACGGGTCAGGCCTATCATCCGCTCCCACACGCCACCCATGTGGGAGGCATGTGGGGCATTAAAGATCCAAGAGATCCCAGAATGATGAAGAAACTTCCGAATGGAGCCATCTTCGACATTAACAGCATCTATCTTCAAATCATCTGTTGCACCGACAAAATTGGTCCCTCTGTCGGAACGGAAGAGTTTCACGGGCCCTCTCAAGGATGTGAATCGTCGCAGCGCATTGATAAATGAGGAGCTCGACATTTCCTCTACCACTTCCAGATGGACAGCTCTAGTAGTCAAACAGGTGAAGAGTATGCCCCACCTTTTATTGTGCGCAACACCTCCTCTTGTGCGGCGAAAGACCACCTGCCACGGCCCGAAAGCGTCTACCCCCACTGATGTGAATGGGGGTCCAGGAGTAATCCTATCCTGTGGTAGATCAGCCATCTTCTGACACTCAGTGCTACGCCTGAGCTTCCTGCAGACTACGCAATTATGAATGAGGGACGCAACCATTCTCTTGACACCAACAATCCATAATCCAGCACTGCGAATTGCTCCCTCTGTAAGATGCCTTCCCTGATGCCTTACTGCTTCATGATGGTGACGAATGAGAAGTTCGGAGATATGATGACCTTTCGGAAGAATAACTGGATTGATCTCAGATGTTGGTAAGTATTCTTTGAGACGACTGATCCTACCTCCCACACGCAGTAATCCTTCATTATCGAGAATCGGACAAAGAGAGAGTATAGGACTGTTTTTGGGAAGGTGCTTCCCATTCGACAAACAATATATTTCCTCCGCAAAACTCTCCCGCTGTACCTCCTTCAGAAGAAATGTTTCAGCATCTTGATACTCCTGTAGTGTTCTATTGGTACAGGTATGCCATCCACGACACTTGTCACTGCCAGCCTTAAATGAATGAATCACATGACGCAAGAAAGAGGTAGCTGTCACTGCCGAATGCCATGCAGAAAAGCGTTCATATCTGTGAGTACCAAGTTTAGCCGGTATTTCTATCGACGTTTTCTGAGCCACTATTTCTGGTCTCAGTTCCTTATCCGTCTCAGGATCAATCAACGGAAAGGGTGCCTTTTCGTGTTCCTGATGAGTAGGTTGCTCTTGCAACCACTTAGGACCATTGATCCATGAACTTTGTGACAAATCGATAACTGATGTACTACGCCTAGTACCGGAATCAGCAGGGTTCATATGTGTAGGAACGAATGACCACTGAGATGGTGTGGAAATTTTATGTATCCTTTCAACCCTGTTGCTCACGTAGGTGTAAAATCTCCTAGTAAGATTACCTATGTATCCAAGCACAACTCTACTGTCTGTTTGGTAGCAAACTGAATTGAGATCGATGCTGAGGTGACGCGATAGAATATCGGCAATTTCAGTAGCCAAGACCGCTCCGCACAGTTCGAGTCTTGGAATAGTATGACCTTTCGAAGGTGCCAGTTTAGATTTGCCCATCAAGAAGCCCAAGTGCGAAGCTCCACTACTGTCAACAACTTTGATGTACGCAACAGATGCTATGGCAACTTCCGATGCGTCGCAGAATATATGCACCTCATAAGTGTTAGCGAGACTGATAGATTGTGGAACACACATGCGTGGTATTCTGATATGCTGTAGAGCTTGTAGAGATGTCAACCAGTCTTTCCATTTCCTCTGATGTGATTCCGACAGTGGCTCATCCCAATCAGTCCCAGGAGGAGCAACGTCTCTAAGAAGAATTTTACCACTGATAGTGATTGGAGCGATAAATCCCAAAGGATCGTAGAGACTATTGACTGTTGACAAGATACCTCTACGAGTGTATGGTTTGTCGTCGACTGGAAACGCAGTCATTACCTCCGCACTGTTGGATGCAATCTTATGAAGCCTTATGCTACCCTTTTCCTTCAGGGTTGCCTGGGTTTTCCGAATAAGGTTGACAGCTTCAGTGCTAGTAGGCAGTGACGTTAGAGCATCGTCCACATAAAAATCGTTCGAAACGAATGCCTTGACATCCTCGTCAGCATCGGTGACTGTTCTCCGCAGTCCATATGTCGCAATCGATGGCGAGGGACTGTTCCCAAACACATGTACTTTCATGCGGTACTCAATTAACGGACAGTCCAACTTGTTGTCTTTGTGCCAAAAGAACCTCAAATAATCACGGTGTTCCTCCTTAACATAAAACTGGTAGAACATCTGCTCTACATCTGCCATGATGGCAATTCTATCCTTCCTAAATCGGAGCAAGATTCCCAGGAGACTGTTGGTCAAATCTGGTCCAGTCATCAATACATTGTTTAGGGAAACACCTTCGAACACAGCAGAGGAATCAAACACTCCTCGTATTTGATCTGGCTTGTGAGGGTGGTACACCCCGAAAAGCGGCAGATACCAGCAATCGTTGGTTGGTGTAGAAGGTGCCACTTCCGCTGCACCACAGTCAAGTACCTTTTTCATAAACGTCAAAAAATGCTTCTCCTTAACTGGGTCTTTACGTAGACTTGCATCTAATACCTGTGCCCTTTTCCAAGCTTGCGAACGGTTATTAGGCATCGCTACTGATGGACTTCTAAAGGGAAGTGGGGCGGTCCAGTGTCCATTTTCATCTCTATATAACTCCTTGTTCATAAGGTCCAAAAATTTCCTATCTTCGACTGATAGGCTAACTTGATCATCATCGGCCGATTTCAAGAACACATTATCACCCTTAAAGTCATGTGGTGGTTGAACGCTAATTGCAAGGTTCAAATGTTCCTTGACATGAATGTTGTATTTACATGGTTCAAATACAGTTCCACGGCCGTTACTCATTACGTGAGTTTTGTTCACATTCAATGTATGCGGTCTGTGCACTTGACCAAGGCAAACCTCACCGACGATTGCACATCCTAGGGCGAGTTTCTGAGCAAACGGTGCACCTCTGGGTCCAACAATTTGATCCTTAACATGGTGAACTTCCGGGAGGTTCCTGCCTATCAAGAGCTGGATACTAGCACGCGTATCGAGTGGCGGTATAGATGGAGCTATAGACTGTAAATGAGGATGACTCATTGCCACCTCTGGGGTAGCTATTTCGGATGTCTCATTCGGAATATCGTCACATTCTATTACAACGGGAAGTTCGAACGCCTCAGAGCTGTCGATACACTGTATTACGAGGTCTTTAGCCCGTCTACCAATCATAGTTGTGCTGCCAGAACAAGATTTCAAAGTGTATGTCGTTGGTTCATCCGAAATGTCAAGGTTATCGAAGAGCGCTGTAGTGCCAAGCGTACCACTACTCTGATCATCTAAAATCGCATACAAGCGTAAAGTTTTCTCAGGATGTCCTTTCGGATATACATCGACTAGTAGTGTCTTTCCGCACGATCTACCTCGAAAATTCTGACCACAGATTTTGGTACATTTACTTTCAACAGAGTCAACATTTTGCGGCTGCTCCCCGCCATCATTCCTCTGAGGGCTCTGTTTCGGTTTTTCAATATGCATAGCCGATGCATGACGCTTACTGCCACAATGTTCACACTTAACGTCCGCTCGACAATTCTTGAAGATATGCTTGTCTGACATACAACACTTGAAACATATCTGCTTCTCTTTCAGAAACTGTTTCCGCTCATTTAAAGTTTTCGATTTGAAACTTCGACACTCATTTAGACTATGACCTGCCTTGTGAATAGGGCAGCGAGTAAGAGAGTCCTCGTCGGATACGTCAGTCTTACGCACGAGAATTGGACCCTTTCTCCCATCAGCGTCCCTCCGAATGACTGGTGTAACATTTTCTCTTTGGTACATGAAAGCCGGGTCGTTCCGAATGGCACTCATGTCTTTGATAAAGTTTACAAAGAACGAAAACGGTGGGTATGACACAGTGTTTGTCTTTTTATATTTCGAGGCCTGATTGGTCCACTTCTCCTGGAGTCCATAAGGTAATTTCTGCACTATAGGATTAATGCCGGAAGAAGAGTCGAAGTACGCTAGTAACGTAGAATACTGCGGATTTGCTTTCGCAGACTCTATCTCGGTGAGTATATCTAGTAGATCGTAAAGTTTTCCGGAATCCTTGTTGGTGAAATGCGGAAAAGCATTTAGCTTCTTTTTTAACGCAGACTCTACCATCTCGGGACGTCCGTATCTTTCCTGTAAACGTTCCCAAATACACCCGAGTCCCTTGTCAGCATCACCAACATTTGCGGCGCGGATGCTGCGAGCAAATTTAGACGAACTCGGACCGAGCCATTTTACTAAAAGGTCCATTTCTTCAAAGACCGACACTTTAAGTTCTGTAGTAATACTCTTGAAGGTAGCCTTCCACGAAGCAAACGACTCCGGTAAGTCATCAAAGTTTGTGAATCTAGTGAGAAGTAGATCCTTACGCAAGAGAAATTGAGTGAGATCAGACACTACGGCAGGCTGTACCGGCTGATTATTCACAAAGGTTTGTACCGACGGATTAGTCCTCTGAGTAAGACTAGACACTAAGGCTGGTTGTACCGGCTGGTCGTTAGCATAGGTTTGTATCGGTACTGACGGATGTGCAGGTTGGTTAGGAATAGTTCTGGGCATTGATGGTACGATCCTTGGTGTAGGCTGAGCGCATGGGCGTGCAGGAGACGGCGTACGAAAGAGATCATCACGTGGTAACGCAACATTATCTTCTGGTTCAGATATGGTAAGATTATCTACATAATCACGCGTCATTTCGGTACGATCAACAGGTTCGTTCGGTAAATCGTCCAAAGGTAAGCCACGTTCCTGGAATTCAAGCGCCTCGGCTTCCGTATTTGCGACCGCTGCTTCTGTTTCCTGCTTTAGTAGGCCAATGTCAACTTCAAGTTCTGCCTTTTGTCTTTTTGCCGCAGCTCTACTCGTAGCCTCCTGTTCCTCCATTTGAACTTTTTTCTTGACAAGTTCTGCTTCCTTCTGCATAAACTGAAGCCTTACGCGCTGTGCTTCAGCCTTAGCCCTTTTCCTTGCTAACGTAGAAGTTGATGAATGTGACGACGCTAATGACACATTTTCCACAACATCTAACTTGAAATTCTTTATTTCCGATAGTTTTCTGTCAACAATAACTTTAGTCCTATTGTAATATGACGTATGGCGGTCTTTTTCTACCCGTGATTCGTCCGAATTAACTCGTTCCAAGTACTGTACATATTTTTCGGAAACTTGAGAATATGATGTGAAGGCCTTATTAATATTGGTCTCAAGTTCACTGAGAGCTGGCATAGTCTGTTCACATGTCGGTAATTTCATAAGAAGGGCTTCTACTTTATCCCATGAAGCATCACATGACTTTTTATGTTCAATACACTTTGCATGGTAAAGGTCTCGACCTTTCTCGGTATGAGTACGCACACGTTTGGTGTTTTCATCGACGACTTGTTCATCAACGACTTGTTCATCAACGACGTGTTCATCAACGACTGGTTCAGTCTCGGTAACAATGTTGGTTTCATGAGTGGCTGGTGCAGCCTCACTAACAGACATCTTAATGGTTCCCTGAATGAAGTGTATGTCCAATCTTTTTACTATTCCGCCTTCAATGCGGATAGCTAACCAGTGACGACCAGTAACGACAACACAAATCACAAATAAAGTTCAAAGGTGCTTTAATCCTTAAGTTGAAATGTGTAGCAGCCGTTGTTACAGATGCGTGTGTGTGGTAAAAAGCTAAAATAAAACAAAAACCATAATAAGTACCAAAAAAGTTGGTTAACAATGTCAAACATTATGAAAACAACACAAAAAAAGTGTCAAAAACATATTTAGAATACAAAATGGAATTATGACAAAAACTGTGTTCCATAGATTTTACAGTCACGTATACCTCTTTTACATCACTTACTAAAAATAGAGATAACAACAATGGCTTACCATACTTTCTTTAGAAATTGAAAAGTTATTGAAATATGCAAAAAATGCTTATGACATAGGTATAGTACCAATGCAAATTAATATCTAGATAGAAATAAAAAGTCTTGCACTTACATTGTGGGCAGGCATACAAAATCACAAGAGAATAAAACAATATCATGTGGAGCACAAAAAATGGCGTCTCTAAAACGAAAGTACATGAAACCAACAAACGAAAGATAACTCTAAATCTTGACAGTACTTAGACCATTAACATCAAACATCAGCCAAAGAAAGATAACTCTAATCATGAAATTTTAACTGTATATCATCACAATTTGTAAATTGATCTAGACCTGCAGATGAACATTTTAAAGGGGGGCTTAAAATATGGTTCTTTAAAAATATAGTTCTTTATAATTCATTTTTATGTTATAAGATCTTGAAAATGTTTAGGCTAGCTGAAAATAAATTACTTAAGAACAAAAGAAAAAACAAACATATTCCGAATTCTGACAGTACGAAACCACCCGAGGCGAGAAAAGCAATCAGAGCGAAACGTCTCGTTTAAAACCGGAAATGTCGGATTTCCCGTGGTTACGCCGCCTTGTTGATGCTTTATCGTTACCTGATTTACGAAAAATGTTTTCAATAAATTTAACTTATAAAAAAAAATTGAGTATAACATATACGTCTACTTTGAGTCATAAAAAAATTTAAATGGCAATATCCAGCATCTCCGCAGCAACTCTGTCTGCGAGGGGACGAACATTTTTGAAAGCAATTGAAGTAGTACATTCTCATTCTTCGATTCAGCATATTTTCTCAATAAGAAATGTGTATACGCGTTACCATAAGGGCGAGCTTCGCTCGCTATAATTTTATTAACGGTACAACTTAAATGAACTCTTTCCTAACTTATTTACGTTCGATAACGATACGCAGATTTAGTGGACTTTGTTTACCAGCAGTTATTGATATTACGTAGAATTCTTTTGTTTTCGTGCTTTTCCACTTGATAAAGGCCAAGTGGCCGAAAATTTGTGGATATAGAGTGTTCACTGTTATTTATTATATTAAACTTCCCTACGGAGGACACTACTTCATTCTTTGGTACAATATGTGTTTCTTGAGAGACGGTTTTATACAATTACGTTAAACGTCTTTAAATTCAATAGCATCATTTAAATCCTGATAAATTTTCAGCATGGACCTGACATGCACGTTTCGGGTACTAAACTCTTGTCAGTGATCCTTAGTCTAAACAATTTAATATGGCAAAAAAGTATGAAAATTATGTCCAAAAATGTACCAAAAGACGTAGCAGAATGGGTATGATATGATGCTACAGGACCCACGTTTTTGAAAATTCCAGAAATTTTGTAACAGAAAATTTCAAATGCGTTGAAGAGACAGACGATGAACCGAAGTTGATCGAACTTGGTCTTCGTCCTATTACTTATAAATACTAGTAGAATAGGTTGCATAAATATAGGTCTTAAAGTACTTTATCATACAAGCTATATATTTCTTTGATTAACATCAATGTCAGTGAATAAATACCATTTTATTAACATTTCTAGCGATGGATTGTGAGACATGACTTCTGTTTCTCGAAACAGGATTTTCCCAGGTTTTGGCCTATTTTACCTTTTTAAACAGGAGTAACAAGCTGTACAAAGTTGTACATCAACACAAACAAGTCTGTCACAGGATATTTAAATACCTGCTTACTCACGGCTCCGAACCTTATTATGCAAATTATATGCATACAATCGGAAGAATCTCGAGTCAAGATTTTACCTTACACACGACGGAAAAGAAAGTCCGTTCCTATTCTAATTTTATAGTAGTCTCGTCTAAAACATTCTCTCGTGGACTTCCGTTCGAAATTTGAACACGTAGAGATGCTTCTTTCATGCAAGTAAACCAACTGTTCAAGAATACAGACACATGGCTCATCTTAAGGTATGTTTTTAAATTGATTTATGTATCACGTGGAACACATATGATGGGATTTTAAATTATTCTTCTTATCAGAAATACTCGACCTGGGAGTGCTCCATGTTTTCGTGTGAATGAGTTTCATGATTATTTATCGGTGTAAGCGAATATCTCACAAATATTTGTTCTTTAAGGCCATTCCCGTCTTTCATTACATCTTCATTAACATCTAAATATAAGTACACACCATGAATTTGAATAAATTTGATGTCAGTGTTAGTTATAATCAGTATCAAATATCAGTTCTGTAGCCTGATGCTGTAGTGTTGGTGGAAACAGTATTTGAATGGTTTCAAAATTATTTAAAGGGGATGAATTTCAAATCAATTGAATATTTTATTTATTCTTTACAGTAACAACCATAACTGCCAGTCAAAAGAATGAATATACTCTGAGAAAAGTCTTCATGCGCATGTGTGCATCAGATCCAATGAAAGAAAGTGCATCAGAATAGTGGAATGCTTATAGTGCTACTAGTACCATAGTTGTAAAGTTGAAGAAATACTGTGGAATATAATATTACAATTGTACTACCATATATGATGTTGGCCACCATGGTGTGAAAATAATTCACTTGTGAAAGGAGAATGAAGAAAATTTTCTACACGAAAAACATATTCAATGTGTACATCAACAACATTTTACTTGTGAAACTGTGATCCAGTATGAAATGAGATTTTGTGTTATAATGTAGAGGAATTCATCATCAATAGAATAGTGAGATCGACAGATGAAACTGTATCACAGCCTCTTGCAGTAAACATGCTGATATATTAAGTAGCACTGAAGGGTAAGTTGTACATATACATGTATACTACATGTAATTTACATGTTATAATAATTTTGTAAATCTAATAATACAAGTACAAATAACATTGTATTTATTTCATATTTTATACGTGTATCCTTTGTGATTCACCTTAAATGGTAAGTTACATGCTTTCATATTTCATGTGTACATGTACAGTGTATTGTTTGAAACAAGACCTTCTCATGCATACCAAAATTTGTGACCTTGACCTTGGAAAATGACCAACTTTTTAAAATCTTACACCATGGCCAGAACTTTTGAATGGTGAGTGATATAAAGACATGTGCTTTTGTTGTGTAAATTTCCATGGATACCAAATTGTTGTCTTTGTGACCTTGAACTTGAAGATTGACCTACTTCCCTATTATTTTCTAAAGTAATATTATGCTTTTAAGTGATATGGCTTTTATATTCTTATATATATTCCTTGTGATAAGGTCTTCGTATTAATACCAAAATTTTGACATTGTGACCTTGACCTTGAATAATGATCAATTTTTGAATAACTTTAACCATGTTAACCTTGCCCTTGGTCATAACATGAATTGCAAGTGATAGTGCTATCATATTTTACATGTGTATCCCTTGTGGTAAGGCCTTCACATTAATACCTGAATTTTTACATTGAGACCTTGACCTTGGAGTGTGAAATACTTTTCTACAATATATCTGACAACAAGGGCATTCATGTTCCACAAAAAAAACATGGGTTAAATTTTTCTTTGTCCTAAGTGGGCTCTTACACATGACACCCATATTCAGCTCTACTGGTTATAGTCGAGCTTATGCGGTACCCCCTTGTCCGGCGTCCGTCCGTAAACAATTCTTGTGCTCGCAACTCCTCTGAAAGTATATGAGACAGAAATTAACTCTTTTTGCATAAGACTTGGTCTGTGGTCTAGTTGTGCACATGACATCTTGTTTGAGCCCCTGACTCCCAGGGTCTTAGAAAATGGGTGTAGTCATTTTCTCCTGTATGACTCTATGTAATCTTGTATTCGCAATTTCTCTGACACTAAATGATGGAGACTTTATCCTTCTTGCAATACGATGAGTCTGTATTCAAGTAGTGCACTTGATCCTGGCCCCCAGTGACTAAGAAAATGGATGTGGCCATATTAGAATTTACTTGTCATTAAGTGAATTAAAAAACAACCAGGAGAGCTACAGTCTCGTCAGAGACTTCTGGTTGGAATTGGATCGGGCCTTTCAAATTGGGAAAATTGGCAATACATGTATTTTCTTCAAAAACATATTGAATATGATAGATTTGGTCAATGGATTTAGGATTTTTTACTTTCTCTTTTTTTAGAATTTTCTATGAGGTATATGTACAGTACATGTATGTATCAAATTGGGAAAAAATTGGTCAATAAATAGGGAAAATGATACTATTTTGCATAATTTGAGAATGGCCGATCGAAAGCCTGTAATTATATTTGTATGTTAGTACTACTACTGAAACTTTACAATTACATGTCATGTAATTTATATACATGTACATCATTATGATATATACTACTGCTGCATGTTCTGGTAAATGTATGCAAAATTCATTCATTTTAGAGCTTATTTAATAATATTAAAATGAAGTTACTAGTATTCAATTTAATTCATTACATCTTTTACTTTCAGAGTGAGACTGACATATCATCTTCTGTACATACATGATGGCTGGACAATAAATTCCTCATTTCTGGGTATCAGATTGAACATCTACCTCATCCTTAAGTTTTACTATAGACACTGGAGAAATCACTGTATTTGAATATTGAACATGTTTTGTGCTTACTTTCATGTGCTTACGGGTACATGTACATGTATATACTAAATGTAGGTTAAATTGCCTATAAATGCATTGAAAACTTTTTACTTGAGAATAGACCTGCACCTGTTCAATGGGGAAAAAAAGATTTATTTATTTCATTATTTTCATAGCAACAATTTATGACTTTAAATTCTAGGTACATATAGACTAGACATGTAAATTCATATAAAATATTAATTTCAAAAAGAAATAAGCATATGATAAATTATAGAGAAAGAAAAATATCCTTTCGCAAGTACAAAAGTATTATGTTGTAAATTGATGATACTATTACATATATATATATAATATATATTGCAGTGATAATGATTCTTCTTTAGTGATTTTCAGAGTTTTGAATAAAATTTACAATTAAACTTAATAAATCTTAAAAAAAAACATTGATATTTTAAGTTCATTACTCTTCTACACAGTATACATTTGTGTAAGAATATCTAGTAGCCTTGACCTACTTTCCTAATATTTAGGGTTTGCTACAAATGAGTTAAAGAAGATCCTGACACTGGTCTGGCAAATGATAGATGATATGGTATATGTATGCATTGTGTCCAGAAATTACTTAAGATAGATTTAGATTCAATATGTGACCTTGAACTACACGTTTGACCTTTTCTTGGAATTAAAGAATCTGAACTTGGAGAGTGATGTATATATTGAAGAATTTGAAACATTTAGTATCAGAGAATCCTGACCAAACTGAATCATTGACAGTTGTGAAATGTCTGAGAGTCTACTAGCACGTCTAATGCTGAAGATGCTGGAGAAAGATGTTTTTCCTTTCTTTCCTCAGTGAATGCTTGATTTTTCCGCCAGTCATGCAGAAAAATATTTTTGCAAAATATTCCGAGCTGGATTTACAAAAGCCCCCCCCCCCCCTTAAAAACCAAATGGTTGTACATGTTTACAAATGCCTATTGGCATATGGACAAGAGAGAAAATCATGCGCATAACCAGGCGTACCGTTAGAACGCAGTTGCTCCCACGTCGTTTTGCAAAAAAAAAAAAGAATGAAAGAAACATTAACGTAGAAAACTGCCCTGTACATGAGCAAAATTGATTAGATTCTGAGACTTTGCCCCTTGAATATCCACAAGGGCTTCTACCTGGACCAGTACGCTGGCTAAGCGCCTGAAGATGAATGCATATACATAAAATGTATACACTTCGTACGAGTGAGAGGGAAAAAGATTCCCGTATATTGTACATGCTGTTAAAACGGCCAGAAACTATTGAAATTACATTTATTTATATATCGTATTGTGATTCTATGAGATGAAAAAAAAAAATATGTTAGTTTGCTGTGGTTGGGGGATTCATTTAATATATTGAAATTTATCAAAATTTTGGAAAAATTCAGAATATAATTACAATTAGTTTATTATAATTAGTTTAGAGGGGGCGTGGAATACCTCAAAGCCCTGTAGCAGGTTCTTGGGGGGAATCCCACTCCCCAGCGGAAAATTATCTCGTATGATATATAATGTATATAGCGAGCCAGCGAAATTTTTCAATTATCAATTACTTATAGTATATACATGTATCAGAAACAGACCGGTAAAAAAAACCATAAAAATAAAGGTTGAGTCGTGGAAGGGGAAACATTGCTTCATTGGCTATTGAGCATGGAATGGACATATTTCTGTAACCCCCCCCCCCCCCCCCTGTAAAACACTGTATAACTAATAACATCATGCTTATACCTTCGGAATTTTATTTCAAACCATGATATCGGTTAATATTCTAAATAAAGAAACATTGCGAGCGGCAGGGAGCCAGCGAAAACTTCTAAAATTCGACTTCAAACTACCAGAAATTATGTTTACACATACTTGTTTGAGCACAAGTAATTCCTTATTTTAACGACTTTATGGGGGGGGGGGAGGCGTGCCAATGGATTGGTAGGGAAAAATCAGGATAGAAAGAGTAAACTTGTTATAGAATTTTAGATGTAGGTGCCACCGTGTGCAACCTACCCCCCCTCCCCCCCCCCCGCGCTATTGAATCGGATGGGGGCTAATACACGAGAAATTATCATTGTTTTCCTGCTGTTATCGAAAAATATAAAATTAAAATCTTATGGGTACAAATGTATGCAAAATTGATAATGCATAGAATCGCTCAGTATTCAATCGAAGCGGGGTAAACGAACCGCAACGATAAACTTTGAAACGAACTATAAAAAGTGAAATTCGTGATTCTTCAGTGCAGTAACGAATTATCCATGGCTTGAATATTTAAATGGCAAAGTTCAAAAAAATTTAAATGACAATAACATTGGGAGCCGTGTTACTGATTGTAGAATGAATTGCCGTCTAAAAGGTGTAAGCGCGGTGCTTGTTAGCATATTAGTATAAGAAATGTGTTTCTTTGAACATAGTTTTCAATCAGTTATTTCTCAACAAAAAAGTTTAAAACATGAAAAATCATATCTAAGGATTTATAAATTGATATTATAAAATAACCATTATAATTTTTTCTGGAAACTTCTTAATTTGGGCTAAACATGCAATTTTTTGTTACCTACCATAGGTATTTTATACTGTGTGTAAGAGCATGATATTGGAATAACTAATATTTGAATACAAAGTGTACACAATTTTTTATTGAGAATGGTTGCATTCATAATGTAAATGCATTTCATGTTACAATTTGGTTTGTATATCTATCAATGAGATTATAATCCGTCATTTTGTTACTACATGTTAGAACATCCTTAATTGAGTTTTTCTCATTTTCTGACGTTACGTAAGGGTGTTTTCTCTGACATCCGCACTAACGCCATATATATGACGGAGAGGTTTGAGCAGATTTGCTTCACTCATTGAGAGAACAAACAATCGAGAAGAAGATGAATTCCTACGAATATTTTGAAACACCAAAGAAGATAAAAGATCAGGCAGAAAAACTACTGGCAATGGCCAAGTATTTTTAGTCCATGGGTGAGAAGATGCATACCTAGAGATTATTCATATCCCTCAAGCAGAGAAGACTGGGATGAAGAAATAAGAAAGGAGGAGGAAAGGAAAAGAAAATAACTCAAGAAAAAGAGGTACAGTTACAGAATGAACGAGACCAGCAGCACCACCATAGCTGAGCCACCCACCCCACCCGCAATGGTCGTCAACGAAGATGACTGGGAGAGGGAGATAATTATAAGTCCGGAGCCAGTATTTTAAATACCCACAGTACCGGCAAAGATGAAAAAAAGAGCAGTGCCTGGCCTCCTGCAACACTTGCAAGTCAAAAAGATGTTCCAATCATCATTAGATGACTTTTAGTCAGCCAAAACAGCCCTTTTAATGAGTTAAAGAAGATCCTGAAGAGAATATAAACAGCACTCACAATAGAGCCGAAAATTAAGCATCGACGGACCCCTAGCAAGCTAGAGGTGGGATCAGGTGCCCGGGAGGAGTAAGCATCCCCTTTTAAGGGCTACCCACATTTTTCCGAAAAAGTAACCATAGTTTCAGACGCTATCAATATAGAACCCCAGTCCCTTTCAGCTAAGAGTTCATTTCACAAGTTGCATTGAAAGACAGACACACGCAAAATAAAAATGATGTATTGTTTTTCCATCGCACGTTACATCATGAAAGATCGTACTTATCCCCGTTATTTTGATGGTGACCGTTTCAATACGTAGGCAGAACAAAAAGTCAATACTTTTTTCGACGAAAAGAATTGGGTATCATGCACGGAAGAAGACGTGAGGCTGGGAGAGGCGTGTTTCAACGACGAATGTAGTGACCCCGAGGACGGATTGAAATTGTTACATCCCGAAGACCCCAATATGACGATCATTGCTTATAGTGTTGTAGAAGTAACCATTCGAGAATCTTGGACAAAGAAATAAAAGACAGAATGGTGGCATGGTATAAATACGTGGTCTGGGATCGTTGATAAAGTCAAAGGGACTTGGTGAAAAAATTCAAAAAGAAGAAGAAAAAGTGACATTTGATTTGTAATAATATGCAAATAGATGTTGTGTAAAAAAATAAAATATCTGGAACTTGTGATTTGATTTTTTGGACTTACTTTGTTACTTATGACTACTTTTCTGAAAATATGGTTGGCCCTTAAAAGGGCCTTTGATGTTGTTGATAACCTATCAACAATAGGTGCAGTGAAGTGTTGATCTCTTCATCTCGCCATAGAAAATATCGTAATTAAGGGTATAGGTGTAAGTAAGTTTGATTTTGAAAGATATGTGTATAAACAATTTATTTATATTGTTTTAAAAGTTTAATGTGTAATATTATAACTCGACCTAAATGTACAATTGTATGTATGGGACACCATATTAGACCGTTTAAAAATATGATGACTGTTTCAAATATACTTTTTAGCTCACCTGAGCCATAGGCTCAAAGTGAGCTATTGTTATAGCGTGGCGTCCGTCGTCCGTCGTCCGTCGTAAACTTTTCACATTTTCAACTTCTTCAGAACGGCTGAAGGGATTTTGATGAAACTTGGTAGGTATGAAGTACTAATGGTCCCCTACAAGTGTTGTTGTTTTTCGTCCGGATCTGTCAACAGGTGGCGCCACCACAGCCAAAAGTAGGTCACGGGGGGTACCCTCCTTTGACAAACTTCTTCTTCAGAACCGAAGCATGTATCGACAAACCGAAAGCATCAGGATGATCTAGAGAGATGTCTTAAGAAGTGTTGTTATTTTTGGTTCCACTTCGAAGTCAAATTTTTGACGCGTTTTTGACGTCTTTTCGGACTTTGTCAGAAATGCACATTTTTGCACTATTTCTTTAAATAACTCAGTAAGTGTATGATTTTACACACTCATTTACTACATATTTATCATATTTAACTTAATTAATGCTTTGATATGTATTTTATGCTTAAAATTTATTTTTTTGATTTTTTATGAATTTTTTTTTCTTATGTAAAAAGGAAGTGGGGGGGGGGGTTGATTTTCATACATTTTCTGCTTCTTTTCTATAACCACTCTTCAGATTGTCATGACAATTTGTAGGTATGAGGTACTCATGCATGGTACCCTACAAGTGAAAGAATTTTGTCAAGATATCCACTTTTGGATTTTTAAGGAATATTTTCTAAGATTGTACATTGGTATAATGTATGTTTTCCATGCCAAATGGACCCATGGGGAGTAGCTTCAAACCCCGGCGGGACCCCAACAATTTTTTTTCCCTTTTTCAGTTTTTTTTCTCTTTTTATTTTTATATTTATCGCTAGAAATGAAACTGTGAAAGAATTTTGTCAAAATATCAACTTTTAGATTTTTAATGATTTTTTAAATAAGACAAGCTATAGCTAGTTTGGCTTTGTGTACTTATTTTCATACTTCCAATTAACTTGGCCACATACGCTATCAAATATACTCTGAATTTATTTTTAAGATGTTGACTTTTTGTGTCGCCTGCGAAGCACAGCAACACTTAGGGATCACTTTGTCCGTTGTTCGTCTGTCCGTCCCTCCGTCTGTCTGTCACACTTGGGTGTCACACCCCATAACTTTTGATTGGTAAGTGATAGGGCTTTGATATTTCACATGTGTATTCCTTGTGACAAGACCTTTATACACATATCATAATTTTTGACCTTGTGACCTTGACCTAGATATTTGACCTACTTTTCTAAAAATCTAATATTGGCTATATCTCTTGATTGATTAGTGATAGGACTTTGATATTTCACATGTGTATTCCTTGTGATTAGACCTTTCTACACATAAAATGTTTGACCTTGTGACCTTGATCTAGATATTTGACCTACTTTTCTAAAAATCTAATATTGGCTATATCTCTTGATTGGCAAGTGATAGGGCTTTGATATTTCACATGTGTAATCTTTGTGACAAGACCTTTCTACGCAAACCATATTTTTTGACCTCGTGACCTTGACCTAGATATTTGACCTACTTTTCAAAAAATCTTAAGATTGGCTATATCTTTTGATTGGTAAGTGATAGGGCTTTGATATTTCACATGTGTATTTCTTGTGACAAGCCCTTTTTTCACATACTATATTTTTTAACCTTATGACCTTGACCTAGATATTTGACCTACTTTTTAAAAAAACCAAGATTGACTATATCTATTGATTGGCAAGTGATAGGGCTTTGATATTTCTCTTGTGTATTCCTTTTGACAATACCTTTCTACACATACCATAATTTTGACCTCATGACCTTGACCTAGATATTTGACCTACTTTTCAAAAAAATTAAGATTTTCTATATCTTTTGATTGGTAAGTGATAGAGCTTTGATATTTCATATGTGTATTCCTTCTTGTGACAAGGCCTTTCTACACATATCATAACTTTTGACCTCATGACCAAGACTTAGATTGGCTATTTCTTTCGATTGCTGAGTGATAGGCATTGATATTTCACATGTGCATTCCATGTGACAAGACCTTTCTTCACATACCATCATTTTTAGCTCACCTCGACGAAGTTGAGTGAGCTTATGCAATAACCCCACGCGTCCGCGTCCGGTTAAGAAGTTTTGGGTAGCTCAGTATCTGACAAAGTACTAATGCTACAGTAACCAAACTGGCACAAGTGATTCATCTTTGGATGCTGAGGTGAACCCATGCATCGTATGCAGCATCTGACCTACATTTTCCGCTTGAGTGACTTGGTTAAGAAGTTTGGGGTAGCTCAGTATCTGACAAAGTACTAATGCTACAGTAACCAAACTTGCACAAGTGATTCATCTTTGGATGCCGAGATGGACCCATGCATCGGATGCAGCATCTGACCTACTTTTTCCATTTGAGTGATTCGCTTTTAAAAGCCAATATTGAGCAGAGTATAAGTGCTACATGTACCAAACTTGCATATTGGATGTATCTTTGATCAAACTTTCATAAAATGACCTTGACCTACTTTTTCCGCTTGAGTGATTTTGCCTTTAAAAGCCAATATTGAGCAAAGTATAAGTGCTAGATGTTCCAAACTTGCATATTAGATGTATCTTTGATTAAACTTTCATAAAATGACCTTGACCTACTTTTTCCGCTTGAGTGATTTTGCCTTTAAAAGCCAATATACATGTACTTGATTATTTTCTCTGCCTTATTTCTGTATCTATGGTAAACATAGTCGCCATATATCTTGTGTTACAGATTTGATTGGTTCAATACCTCCTTGCCCCTTTAGTAGGGGTAACTACAGGAAATAAAAAGGTGCACACTAAAAATTTTGACTGACTTGAAATGCCCGGAAGCCTGTAAAATTGGTCTTTTTTGATTGCGAATCTTTGGCACGCATAAAAATGTAAAGAAAAAGGGGGGGGGGGGGGTCATGCATGTCCTTTTTTCGCAAATTTCACTTTTTTTACAGGAACTCTGCGTCCTCATCGAAAATGTTCCGAATTTTGCATATTTTCAAACCTATCTGTAGATTGCATAAAAGACAAGATCAAGTTCGAAGTTAAATTTATCACGACTATTGATTCAATATGCTAAAAATACATTTCCAAGCACCGCATTTCAGCATATTTACCGAAAATAATTTGTCCAAGTGGCTTCACTGGGTCATGAGGTTTGATACACCGTACACTGCTGTTTGGAAAATAAATTGGCTCAATTTCTGCACAACTCACTTGAATTAATATTGTCCGCTAACAACTTGTCTGTGTTAATTGGATTAACACGATTTTGACTGTACGTTACATGTATTAAGATGAAATCAATACTATTCAAAAGCTCTCATTCATAGATTTCTGTATAATTTAATATGAATAAAGGCAAAACCGAAAAGTCTTGTTTTTTATGCTTCCGGAATCAAAGATACGGGGGCATATAGTTTTTGGCCTGTCCGTCTGTCTGTTTGTCCGAAAAACTTTACATTGGGCATAACTTTTGAATGGAAGGTGATAGAGCTTTCATATTTCACATGTGTATTCCTTGTGACAATACCTTTCCATTGATACCAAAATTTTTGACCTCGTGACCTTGACCTTTGACCTACTTTTCAAAAACTTTAACATTGGGCATAACTTTTGAATGGTTAGTGATAGGGCTTTCATATTGTACATGTGTATTCTTTGTGACAAGATCTTTCCATTGATACCAACATTACTCTGACCCTGACCTCTCACATACTTAACAGAAAATGGTGTTTATACCAACAAAGATGCCACCGCGGGGCATTCGTGTTTCACAAACACAGGCTTTATTATTTTCTGGCATACTAGCTATTAATAATGAAAGGTTTGGTGTTCAATTTTAAATAAACTTAATTTATGAAATCATTTCATTGTTTTATTCTGTTTCTGTTGCACATTAATGTGGAATTTTACAAAATGATTTTATTTTTGATGTTGCAAACTATACTAGCTGGGCATATGACTTTGGATCGCATAATCCATCTTTTCAAATCAGTAAAAAAGTTGTTGTTTTGAAATGTGACTATTTTCTCTTGTTTGTACTTTTAAAGGTTGTCTAAAAAAAAATTGTCTGCATCCGGCAAAAATCTTGTTAGAAAGGTTGTGGGCTAAAATCCTGGTAGTGGCACTATCAGTATTCAATGTCAGTATGTCAATTAGAGCGTGCATGGGTATCAGGTGAGCGTTGTGCCCCCTGGGGCTCTTGTTTTTCTTTTTTAGCAGTTACCTTATAAACTAAGTGTAATATGCTATATCAATAAACTTCTGTCCTTAAACATTTTCACACGATTAGTTCTGTCAAACCCACAAGTACAATGTACAAACACAGAAGTAAATTGTAATATTAGAATCTCGAAAATAACACTGAAAATAAAATAATATACATCAGCGACTCCAGAATATAACATAGCATCATATCAAATGTCCTGAATTAGTGTCGATATATTAAGTACTATGTAGGAAGTTTTTTTTTGTTTGTTTTTGTTATATTTTGTCTATTCATAATGGAATGCATCGCGTTTCTTTTATTATGTGTTGAAAGTAATAAATGTAGAGAATACTCGAATCATCACTGTATGTTACACAGTTTAAATTTATCAATAACGTACTGCCTCAGCAACAACATAATAGCTCAGTGGTAGAGCGCTCGCTTCTCACGCGATAGGCGAAATGTTTAAGGAAAATGGGGAATCTCCAACAACACTAGGCTGCAACACCAACAGCAGAACATCCAATGCACAAATACAGAGCAGATATCAACAGAAAGAGACAAGGAACACCAACTCACACCATAGAAACATGAAATATAAAAGACGAAACACACCAACGAGACCAATGGACAACCGGTGCCGACTAAAGACGGCCATCTGTCACGGAAGTAGCAGAAGGTGTGCTTATCCTGGACTACCTTCGCACAACCCTCCCACTTTTCCGAATACTAAGGTCTCGAAGAACGTATAATTGTGTTGTTAAACAATATCCTGATGACCACACACAAGACCGCAAAGCGCAGGGGCTCAAGGAACACAAATAAATATGTAAATGGATATGAAAAGAGGGCGCTCTTAATACAGTTCGTGCTCTGTCGGCTGTAGCGAGCTCATGTATGTCATCACCCGAGGAGTCCGACTGACATTCAGAGAGGACAGGTGGTCGGGGCCCTGTCTTCTCTACAGAGGTTTAGACAGGGCCCGTCATGGAGCGTGACTTTGCTCAGCTTAAAATTTTGATGCGTCTGAAACCCTTTGCATCTACCGAATGTATGGAGTCTATCATCATGTGGACAAACAAGGAGACAACCCATAGGTTGTGGTCCACGAGCGAAAAGCAGCGCTCTAAAGTTCTAGATGAAACTACAGTTTCATCTATAATTGAAAATATGAAAACCAAAAGACAACTGTATAAAAAAGGTCTAGAGATCCTTAAGAAAAGGCAAGAAAAAAAGGTTGACAAAGAGAATCAGCAGTATTTAACAAAGGTCAAACTGACAAGATACAGTAAAATTCACCTACAATGTATACCGAACAGGTTTATAGCGAAATTCTGCTTGTAACGAAGTAAAATTCCTATTACCTTCCATTGATTTTTGTACGCCTGTAACGAATTTGTATATAGAGAATTATCGGATATTACGAATGACAAATATGGATAATGACCATATCCCTGTATACAGCACGAAATCGATAATTCAGAAAATCAGAAACCGAAGGCATACAAAATCAGGATAAAACAGGAACCAAAGCAAACAAACAAAAACCTCCACCACATGAAAAGAAGCGAACTCTCGATATGGGAGTGAGACCAGGTGCCCAGGAAGAGTAAGCATCTCCTGCTTGCATGCAACATCCGCCGCTTCAATCATCTCGTAGTCTCGTGGTCATAGTTCCTTCACAATTTTCACCTGATGTAACGAAATGCCCTTCAGGTATTCCCAATTAACACACCTGGCAAACAGATAATTACTACTTATCACATAATTGCTCTCCCAATCTTTTGTCTCCGCGCTAATTACCTATTAGGAGACCTGTTGTTTACACCGATTACCGGTAATTTTATACTCTATCGGCATGTCAACTGTCACGTATCACTGCATAGCTATCGAATACTGGTCTTAACTTTTCATTCATTGAAATCAAAACAGCCATACGAAAGAAACGTATTTAGTATCATAATGCATGTAACGAAATATGGCTATAACGAATTTGGAACAATGGTCCCTGGGATTCGTTATATACGAAGTTTACTGTAAATCAGATAGGTGGGCTTTTGTTGACAAAGGTTGATCTAAATAGTACGAAAACACATTGGCAGAGGGTGAAACGAATACTAAAATGAAAATGCAATAATATTGCTATTACAATTAAGGAGACAAGTATTGGGTTGCAAAGGTCAGAAAGTAAAATTTCAGCAAGTTGTGAAAGGCAAAGCATTCTCAGTAAGGGGATTACAGGGGAATTTGTTGGAAATAATGGAGTAAAACGGAGAGTGTGAGGAGCAGGTACAAGGTAAGTTACGTTATATGCCCTTGGAAGAGGTACATCGTAAACTGACGAAAGAAAAAGATAAAATATCCAGAAAACTGGCGGAAGGGAGGCAAAAGTAAAGGTAACACAGCATTGAAGCCTTATGCCAACATTAATAGGTAGTCAAGAATTACTCGTAGATAAGTCAATAAAACACAAATTTATATTGCCGGAAAGTAGAGAGAGAGAGTGGTTTCAAGGTCAAGTCAATAGAACTGTAAGAAGTGAATGTAGAAACTCGAAGTATGCAGTTGAGTCTGAGGGTGAGGATGGTCAATAAAACACAAATTTATATTGCCGGATAGTAGAGAGAGATTGGTTTCAAGGCCAAGTCAATAGAACTGTAAAAAGTGAAGGTAGAAACTGGAAGTATGCAGTTG
Source organism: Pinctada fucata (assembly GCA_028142955.1). Taxonomy (NCBI): domain Eukaryota; kingdom Metazoa; phylum Mollusca; class Bivalvia; order Pterioida; family Pteriidae; genus Pinctada; species Pinctada fucata. The sequence goes on along the minus strand of AP027113.1, from coordinate 28,975,218 downwards.
TGTATGAGGGTGAGGATGGTGGGTGCATTTAGTCGTTGCTAATAGATATGAAGAAAGGTGTTTTCATATGTATGTTAGATATACTAGAAATAATTCATATCACTTTGAATGCTTGATCCGTTCAATAAAAGAATGGAATTTGTGCTTTTGTGTTCTTTCATCATATATATTACACAATATATTCCCCTTCATTTCAATAACGAACAAGTAATGACCTCGCTAAATGACCTTTGCTTGACCACTAATGACCACAAGAAAAACGTGGAAATGTTGATAAATGAACCAATTCATACATTTATCCGTCTGTAATAATGTATTTGATATCAAGGCACCTTAATTCTTGAATAAATGGTTTCTAAGTATGAATTTCTAATGTCCTTATAATAAAATCTTAAGAAAAATTATCATTGGTTACCTCATTTATGGTTGCTGTGGCAACACAACCTTATTATTGTGTATTTTGTTTTCATAAAATGTTACCCCTTGATAAGGAAAACCTCTAGCAGTTCTTACACTGTGATGAGCACAAACTTCTCACCATTTAATGTGCCATGTATTGTATGAATTTATATATGCACAGGCAATGTAATTAATTCCCTAAGATGAACCTATTGAAAGGAACGTGCTGCAATTCGTATGTTAACGCTCGAGACGTCAAAATGCATAAGATCTAAAGAAACTGAATGGCTGTTCCAACCTGCAAACTGAACCTGCAGTGACCTGAATTTCAACGTCAACCCCTTTACCTAGAAAACGCGATTTCAGAGAACAAGAATGAAATAGACAACTATGGTGCAAATATATAGAATAAATATCATATGTTTTGTTGTGGGTATGCAACACACAGCAAGTGTATTTATCGCATGAAATACTCTAACGCGCATTTCATAAGGAAATAGGGGATCTCCAACAAAACTGCACCAGCAAAACACCAAACACCCCAAGTGAAAACACAGAAAAGATACAGCAAAAGACAAGGAACAGCAAACGAGACATCAAACATAAAAGACAACACATAAACCAACGAGACCCATGACAATCGGTGCCGACTTAGGACGGCCATCAGCCACATTAGTAACAGATGGTGTGGTTATCCTGGATTACGTGCGCACAACCCTCCCACTTTTCTTATTACTCAAAGAACGCAGAATTGATGTGTAAAATAACCTCCTCACTGTAGGATGACCATACAAACAAGACAACACATCGCAGGGGCCCAAGGAACACGTGTAAATATATATATATAAAAGGGTAGGGGCGTACGAAATGCAGTTGGTGATGTGCCGGCTGTAGCAAGCTCATGCATGTTTTCACCCGAGGACTCCGATCGACATTCAGAGAGGACAGGTGGTCGGGGCCCTGTCTTCTTTAAAGAGGTTTGGACAGGGCCCTTCATGGAGTCCCGTCATCACAGTCGGTCAAAGTACAAGTCTTAAGGATGCGCTGGTGCAAGATTGTCGATTGGTCTAATACCATGCCGAGTGTCCGTCTAGTGACATTAGGATTATATCCACGGTATAAAAGGCGTTTTATGATTCTGACGCATTTTCGATGGCTATGCTGTCTGCCTTTGATCCTCCTAATTTTGTTTATCAAGTCACCATAAAATGCAGGCTGTGAAATTCCCAAAGTAATATACTCTTTTGCTTGTATAGGTCCGAACATTAAAAGAAGCTGACTGTAATTTTTGTAAAATTTCCAAGAAGTCTTTACTAGTTTATGAAAGCGGAAACCTTGACCTAAAAGTTTCTTGGTTATATGTACCTTTCTACTATGAAAATCCAAAACATTAGTGCACGCTGTACCGTACCGGATGAGCTGTGATATGTAAATGACGGTAGTCTGGGAACGTCACCGTCAAGCCAGGGGAAATTTACTATGTTAAATCCAAAATCATCTCTTTTGTCATAAATACTGGTAAGAATTTCTTCGTTTGTAATTTTTATATTTAGGTCCAAAAATGGTGTTTCTGTATTTTTAACGTTTGACTTGTTAAATGTCAACTCCTGTGGATAAATTTCATTCTTATATGTATCAAAAACAGGATTGTCAATAGTGAGAATATCGTCCAGGTACCTAGACGTATAAGTAAAGCATTTCAAGTCATCAACGTTTCTGTTCTTTTGAAGATTTTGAATTCCTTTTCAAAAATGTATAAAAATAAATCTCCAACAAAAGGCGCGCAATTGGTACCCATAGTGATCCCTACAACCTGTTTGTAAATATCCTCACTAAATCTAACATAAATATTGTCCAAGAGGAAGGACAAAACATTAAACAGGTCGCTACATGTCCATGATTTAAATTATTTGTATTCTGTTGAGGAAAAACCCCCTTTGATTCAGATGTACAAATGTAAGTTTTCCCCTCTCGATCAAAACACCATTTAATTAGTTTTGACAACCGATCATTAATTTGTCGTGAGGAAGCGTGGTGTACATATTAGAGAAGTCGTATGAAGAAATGGTTTTGGCTTGAAAATTTATAGTTTTCATTTTGTCAATCACATCCTCTTAATTTTTAATAGACCAAAAGAAATATTAATATCGTTCCTGTTAAGAACAGTTTCAAAATATTTTGTTACGTGTTCCCTTATCGCCGTAAGTGCTGATGTAAGATTTCTAGACAAAACTGTAGTGGAACAGTTGTTAGAATTAGCAATTAATCGAAATTTGTAAGGAGACTTGTGCAGTTTACATGTACAATAAATGTACTTGCTGTGTGTTGCATACCCGTAACAAAACACAAATTAAGACACTCATTCTCTCTTTATAGTATATAGTGGATTACGAAATGAGGCACACCTTATAGTCTTCAAATGGTCATAAATTCGCTAATAATTCTACGTGTATAAGTAGTTCCCGGCGTCAGTATTTTATTACGACTATCTTTTTGGTTCATCACTGCAAACCTTGCTCATTATGAGATATCAAACAAAATGGCAATATTCTAGAACATGCGTTGCAGACCTCTGCGTAATCGGAAAAGTGGGAGGGTTGTGCGCTTGTAATCCAGGATAACCATACCTTCTGCTATTTCCGTGGCAGATGGCCGTCCTAAGTCGGCATCGGTTGTCCATTGGGCTCGTAGGTTTATGTGTAGTCCTTTGTGTTTCTGTGTTGACGTTTCTTGTCCCTTATGCGTCTCTTTCTGTGCTTGTCTGCTTTGTGATTTTGCTGTGGGTGCTACAACCTTGTGTTGTTGGAGATCCCCTCCTTTGTTGCAACTTTTTGCAACGACGACCTTCATTTGCTTTCATTCATCCAAAATGACTTGCCAGAAATCTCTGATAGTTAGAATAAATATCTTATTATGAAAAAACCTGTTTTTATATAGAACGGCCCAATTTCACAAAGGTTCTTACAAAAAATTCAAAAATTTTCGTAACTTTCATCATGAAATAAAATGTTAACTTTTTTTTATTTAGATTGTATTATGTTTTCTTATATCATTTCTAAATACTAAATATGAATTTAGAAAAAAAAACTTCACTAAATATACCTAGAAAGTAGAAATTAACAATTAAAAGTTACTAAAATTCCTTAAATATACAGTGTCCCTGAAAATTAATCTTTTTAAAAATGTAAAACCTATTCCAAAGGGTCTAGAAAGAGGAAAAAGGGAGCTATAAAAAGTTTTATTTGAAAATATTTAGTAACGACCCTAATATTGTCGATTTTTTAATAATTAAATCTCCATATATCTCTATTGTAAAAACTCAAAACATTCTAGGTGGCGCCAGTGAAATGAATAAGAGCTGCGCACCCCAAATTCAATATTACGTTTTTAAAGGTTTAGTACTGCGAATCTATGCGTTAGATTCACATGAAAATATGAATTTATACAAATGAGAATGTATACTTTCATATGAATAGAAAGATTTTGCATTCCAAAATTTTGTAAAATTAATTTTCAGGGACACCGTCCCTTTAAATTATTCGTAAGAATTTTTGTGAAACAGGCAGCTGGGTTGTTTTGAATGCAATGTGCCTTACCGGAATTATGAGCTGTCCTAGTAGAACAAAATTCAAAAGTATGGAAGGTCTTCATGTATTTCTCAGAAAGCTTTCATATCTCAAAAGACTAGAGGATCTTTCTACGGCGGCAGGTGCGGCTAACCAAACAGGGGATGCTCATGTTTGGTAGGACGAACTTTTACTTTATTTATGAGAAGTACGAGTATCTCCTTACCCTGAGCAGACCCTGGTTATCATCTGCTTGTCTTGATGCAATGACAATTTGGGTGCGTTCAGCGACACGTAGTGGTTCGTAACCCATGAATATCGCTTACTTTTGAGCTGCTTGAGGTCACACTCAACTATTTATGGCGTAACTGATCAAAATTGATAAGCTACGTCATATATATCTTTCAGTGACGTAGCTTATTGCCGCAATGTGACGTCTACGATATTGGTAACCATTTAAGCGACAGAGCTAAATAACGATGCTAGTTCTGAGATTATAGAAAATATGAGAGAATTTAAGGATAAACGCAGTAATGCTGATGCATTTCACACCGTTATCATACATTTGTAGCATATCATATTAATCGCAAAATTCAGAGACCATTGGGGCCTAGGGTTTTGTCGACTAAGAAGTACCAAAATACAGATTGTACTTTTCATTCACATTTCCGGATGAATAGAGTGACAAGTATTGATAATGACCATATCCCTGTATACAGCACAAAATCGATAATTCAGAAAATCAGAAACCGAAGACATACAAAATCAGGATAAAACAGGAACCAAAGCAAACAAACTAAAACCTCCACCATATGAAAAGAAGCGAACTCCCGATATGGGAGTGAGACCAGGTGCCCAGGAAGAGTTAGCATCTCCTGCTTGCATGCAACACCCGCCGCTTCAATTCGGTAGAACTGTCACATCTGGTAACTTCCATTTCGGAAGACATAGAGTACAATCGTTGGTTTGATGGTTCAAATGGTCTATGACAGAATATCAATTTGACATCAAATATATTATTTTGCTTTTTAAAGGAGGTTCTGAGCACTCTCCCTCCTGTGCTATTTTGAACATACATTTTATTAGGAAATGCTTATGAATCGACCCTACAGGAAATTTGGAGCCGCGCACTCTCTTTAAAGTAAATGAACAAATTTGAAATTTAAATAACAAAAAATTAAATAAACCTGAGGGCGCTACTGAAATGAATTTATACGGCTTATGAAAATCACTTTGGTTGGAAGCATCCCTCATGAGAATTAAGTATCCGAAACATGTCTGATGCAAAATAAATTGGTTCTTCAAGAAGGTATAGAATTGGAACACTTCCGTATTATTTGTACACAAGTTGTATCCGGTGGTATCCGAAATTTATTTAGAATTTAACAAGAAATATAGAATCCAGTAGAAAACAAACGAAGACTGAATGATATAAAAATTTAAATGATAGAGATAACAGTAAAAATAGACGAAAACATGGAGATGTTTCCATCCATTTATATCAAAAATTCCATTTTGTGATATCAAAAATTGCAAGTGATTTTGTGATATCACATATCCGTATTATTAATATCACAAAATTCAATTTGTGATATCAAAATAATCGAATTTGTGATATCAAAATAATCGAATTTGTGATATCACAAAATTACATTCATTTTTTGATATCACAAATTCAATCTAATGATTGTGCAAGGAATGCTCCCTACATGTGTTTACCGCCTTTTTGCACTCTACAGGAGTTCCGACATATCCAGACATGGCGGGGCTTTCCAATATGGTCAGCACTGCATTAGCTGCGATTCGATCTGAAACTAATAGTAACACGAGGGTGTTGGATGAATCTGGTCAGAATGCAGAGTCCATGTATAGGAGAACAATATCGACATTCACAAGAAATCGCTCTGGTAAGCAGTGAATCGAGTGATGATGAAAAGTGCCAGTCCGAAGGACCACGGCACTGTTTCGGAAAGACTGCATGCCATTGTCTGGCACTGAAAAGAACCGAAATTTAATCAACAGGTTCGGGAAACTATCAAATATAGCTATTTCTAGCTATACATTTTGCCCATTTTAATCAGTACTGTATCATACATAATCTTTTTTTTATACGGAAATCATTGTTTTTAAGTTTTCCCCAAAACTAGATTAAAATGGTCAAAATGTAAAGCTAGAAATAGCTATTGTACGTACAGTAGAGTAACACATAATAACATGATTTATGTTTGTAAAAACATGTTTTCTGACCGAATTTTTTCAATTTTTTACATCGTTAGATGTGATTTTCATGAATGAAAGTCATGTTTATTTATGCTTTACTATCCATACAATGGATAACTACATGTATAATAGGAAATGCTTACATGTACTTGTAAAAATATTAGAACATTTCAGTAAAAACGACCAAAATATATAGCTAGATATAGCTGTTACAGCTATATGTAGCTATAATAGCTATATTTGGAGGTTTTCCGAATCTGATAAATTTTTCTGGCCGGCGCCAACATGGTCAAGTCCTTCGCACAGGCACTTGAGTCAGAGAAATTCGTCTATATATTTTTTTCAATCACACTCTCCTTTCGTTGTTTGTATAGCCTGAGAGAGATGACAAATATGGATAATGACCATATCCCTGTATACAGCACAAAATCGATAATTCAAAAATCAGAAACCGAAGGCATACAAAATCAGGGCAAAACAGGAACCAAAGCAAACAAACAAAAACCTCCACCATATGAAAAGAAGCGAACTCCCGATATGAGAGTGAGACCAGGTGCCCAGGAAGAGTAAGCATCTCCTGCTTGCATGCAACACCCGTCGCTTCAATTCGGTAGAACTGTCACATCCGGTTACTTCCATTTTGGAAGATGTAGAGTACAATCTTTGGTTGGATGGTTCAAATGGTCTATGACAGAATATCATCCACCATTCTTGAGAGTGGAACATCATAGTGCAGACGAGTTCCCCATATCGACCGTAGAACTTCCTCAGTGACGATGTTAGTCGGTCACAAACATATCCCTGACTGAGAAGCTTATCTGAAAGACGCCTAGCTCTCAGAACAAAATCCGTATATTTGGTACTTGCTCTGGCATAGCGTATCAACTGAGATATGAACACGCCATAAGCAGGCGATGAAGGGATGTTGCTACTCAGAAAAGGAAAGTTTGTAATGCTGAAATTGAAGTCGTCACGTTTGTCATAGAGTGAGGTGTTCATGTGACCATCAGTGTCGTAGGACAACATTATGTCCAAATAGGATGCTGAATTATTTGTCTCTGTGGTTTCTTTGACTTCAAGCTCCGAAGGATAGATACTGCTCAGGTAATCCGCGAATTTTGGATTATTGATGGACAACACATCGTCTATGTATCTGTAAGTGAAGTTAAGGTCAGAAGCTAAGTATCTTTTCCCTTCAGAGACCAGAGATTGAATGAATTCAGCTTCGCACGAGTAAAGAAAAATGTCGGCAAGGAGTGGGGCATTACAAACATAACGTAAGGGGTGAGTGATTGAAAAAAATAGAAATAGACGAATAAGAGAGAAAATTGAAAAAAAAAATATTACAATCTCAACGGACTAAATATTTCCGACGGTGACCATTCTCCACACCTTGAAAAAAAAGTTTATAGTAATTGGGATGCATTAATTTCTGCTGGGACTAGCATTGTTTTGGCTGGAGACACATTGGCCAAGTTTCATTGGGTCCAGAGGACCCGTTAAGATCAAATTGTAGATTTATCACTGCACAAGTATCCTTAAAAATTTCAATTATAATTGCTAATTCTAATAACTGCTCCGCTACAATTTTGTCTAGAAATCTGACGTCAGCACTTACTGCTATTAAAGAACACGTAACTAGATATTGTGAAACGGTTCTAAACAGGAACGATGTAAAATTTTTGGTCTATTAAGAATTCAGGGGATGTGATTGACAAAATGAAATCTGGAAATTTCCGAGCCAATAAGATTCTTCATACGACTTCTCTAATATGTACACGACACTTCCTCATGACAAAATTAATGATCGATTATCTAATCTCATTAAATGGTGTTTTGGTCGAGAGCGGAAAAGTTACATTTGTACATCTGAATCGAAGGGTTTCTTTTGACAATCCTGCTTTTGAATTATATAAGAATGAAATTTATTCACAAGAATTAACACTTAAAAAGGCATACGTTAGAAGTACAGAAACACCATTTTTGGACCTAAATATCAAAATTGTAAACGGAAAGATTCATACAAATGAGTTAGAGAAGATCCTGACGATAATCTCAACAGCACTCACAATATAGTACAAAATTAAGCATCGACGGACCCCTTGCAAGCTAGAGGTGGGACCAGGTGCCCGGGAGGAGCAAGTGTATATGACAAAAGGGATGATTTTGGATTCAACATAGTAAATTTCCCCTGGCTTGACGGTGATGTTCCAAGATTACCGTCATACGGCATTCACATCTTACAGCTAGAGCATGTACTGATTTTTGGGATTTTCACAGTAGATATTTACAAATTACCAAAAATCTTTTAGGTCAAGGTTTCCGCTTTCATAAACTAGTTAAGACTTTCTGGAAATTTTACAAAAAATACAGTCAACTTCTTTTAAAATTCTTACCTTGTACCAGCGCATCCTTGAGACTTGCACTCTGACTGACTGTGACGATGGACCTGCATGACGGGCCCTGTCCAAACCTTTTTAGAGAAGACAGGGCCCCGACCACCTGTCCTCTCTGAATGCCAGTCGGACTCCTCGGGTGATTACATACATGAGCTCGGCAGAGCACTATCCATTTACAAATTCATCTGTGTTGCTGGAGCCCCTACGTTTTGTGGTCTTGTTTGTGTATTGTCATCTTACAGTGAGGAGTTTTTTTTACACAACAATTGTACGGTCTTCGAGACCTCTGGGTAATTGGAGAAGTGAGAGGGTTGTGCGCATGTAATCCAGGATAACCACACCATTTGCTATTTGCGTGGCAAATGGCCGTCCAAAGTCGGCGCCGGTTGTCCATTGGTCTCGTCGGTTGTGTGGTCTTTTGTGTTTGATGTTTACATGTCGTTTGTCTCATATTGTGCTCGTCTTTTGTGTTTTTGCATCGGGTGCTTTACTGTTGGTGCTGCAACAGGGTCTTGTTGGAGATCCCCTCACTTCTGTAATATCATAAGTCTGTAGATATTTTTAACGTCGCGATAAAATATGCTCTAATCTTCTGCGATGTGCTCCTATAAACTTTGAATTTGTTCCGGCAATGACCGGCGAAGCCACTTGAAATTTTCAGGCAACCAGGATATGCCAAAGTGTGCCACAATTGGCTGGTTGAAATGCGAGAATCAAATTGAACCCATATTTGACACGTATGCTTGTATATTTAAACAGTTCGATTTTAGAAGGACATATTGAATATTCTAATATGTTTTATGAATTTTTGAATTTGATTTTAGCTGGAGAGTTCAAAGAATTATTTGATATTTAGAAACATAGTTTTGGAATTTACATTTATCCAAAAAAATATATATAACTTTGGATTTGATATACACTATATACTGAATGTTAAAATATTCCAAAATTTTACATGATGCAATTTAGAGTTTGGGGATACTTAAATTAATATTACAAGTGTACAATTATTTTTTCGTTTTCTTATAAATGTAATTCCAGCTAAAAGCTGAATAAATGGGATAACATTTTTAAAGTAAAAATGTACAAAAAAGTATCGCGATAGCATATGTATTGTACTGCACATCAATGATTGTGATCTGTATCGAATCAGCTGGGTGCAGTATTGTCCCAGCCCTACAGATTTGTGTTTAGGATTGGCAAACGGTACCCTTTTAAAATTATCTGTTTGACAACTACCTTCGACAAAAATTCAATTAATTGTTAATTTTAGCTTACCGATAATCAAAATTCCCAGTGTTTAACATATGCCTATGGGGAATATCAATGATATTATGCTGAAATAAACATAGAAAATCCTCTATCTTAGTTTTGTTTCTTCAAGAAATGACTTTTCTGTCTATCCATGTATCGATCAGTAGTTTATCAATTTTGTATGATACACTGACTGTGATTGTTTACTTTGTCGTATTTCATCCAATGAAATGGATTGTTTCACATCTTGATTGTAAACGTGCACCCGTTTGTTTGACAGATGGAATCTAAGAAGTCTTCTTAGTGTACTTGTTTCATTATCATGTTGAGTGTTTATAAAATTTCTAAGTAAAATGCTTTCAAAGCAGAAAAATGAAAAAGAATTATTTGTTGATTTAATTTTCTTACCTTTATTTCACTCTTTTATGGAATTAAACAACACAAACTCTAACCGAACCAAAAAAAAAAAAAAAAAAAAACCGAGAACCGCGGTTCATTTTTCTGAACCGAACCGACTAAAGGCTGAACCGTGACAGCCCTACTAATTAGGGTCAAGGTCACTTCCATGGTCAAATCACAATCCACTAGTGATTTTTTTTTTCAGTATTAAATTTGGGAATTTTTTTGGGAATTACTACTATAAAAGTAAAAGGATAGTTTATACAACCAAAAGTTCAGAATTGAATGTTTAATCAAATAATTTTCTTTTAGATATGGTTAAATTTCTTATGCTTACAACAATATGGCAAATATAATTATTAAATTTGTTACTTTTGAGTCAGAAAATTTCACTAATTTTGGTGATAATTCCATCTATATGTTATTGGGAAATTGTACAGCCACAATTAGAATTGAAAGATACTATTTTTCATTGGGAATGGGGCCGAATAACAGCCCAAAAAAGGGGCCAGAAAATCCCTGACCACTACAATCTATTTAGGTTAAAGTTTTAAACCATGCAATATACCTGCTCTTGAACAGTTTTTTTTTTTCATTACTATTTTGCCTTCCATCTGAAGAATCTTTTTGAAAACTTTCTCACAATTGACCCCTCCGATTGTGGGGAAAAATGCAAAATTTCGTGATGTCACAATCTACCTCAGACAAACAAGCTTCGAACCTCGGTCAAACATCGGAATTGCATTGTGATGTCATGGAATTTCTCAAAATTTTCCCGCGTTCGGAAGGGTCAATTAAACTTATGCTGTAAGCTTTTTCAGGAATTTTTATGTCACTTTTTGGGGTCGTTATTTGGCATCATTCTCGATCAAAAATGGTTGGCTTTTTTCTGTAAAGACATCATGTTTTGTATGGAATTTTTTACTTGCGAAAAAATCTGGTAATAAGGTGTAACTGTGACCAGAAATTCTTTTCCTGCTATTGATATATTTCATCTTAAGTTCTATGAACAACAAAATGAAATGCACACAGTGTAAACTCTCAACATGTTCAGGAGAGAATTATATGACTGGATCAAGGTACTTATAAAAAGCACCACATGCTTGACACAATTTGAGTTCTCTTTGGTCATGAGAAAGAGGGACTTTACTTTTTTAAACTGTACTAGATAGTTAGTTTACTACATATCATACGTAACATATCACTGCTTTATTAAAGTTTAAGCCAAGCATGATAATGCAGTAGCCCTATACAGTAGTGAGAAGAAGGAGAGATAAGTCTGTTTGAAGACTGGGTGGCCAAGTACTCTAGAACATTGGGAAAATGCTGAATAAAAATTCCCTGCATTAAAAATTCTTCATCTTGGCTTTATATTTTGAACTGTACATGATGTACGGAATAGGACTTCAAACTATCATGCATACATATAAGATTACTTATGACAAGACTTCTTAGATTTGACAGTACTGACAAAAACCTGTTACAGTGAGCTATATGTTACCTTTATTACCCCATGTTTCATCAGGCTAAGAGATAAACAGTATCATGCAAGCAGGAAAATAATTAATTCCCCTTGAGCCTCTTGTTTTCAATGACAAATATGGATAATGACCATATCCCTGTTTACAGCACAAAATAGATAATTCAGAAAATCAGAAACCGAAGGCATACAAAATCAGGATAAAACAGGAACAAAAGCAAACAAACAAAAACTTCCACCAAATGAAAAGAAACGAACTCCCGATATGGGAGTGAGACAAGGTGCCCAGTAAGAGTAAGCACCTCCTGCTTGTTTTGAATAATGAACTAATTTTCAAATGTATCTATTTGTTACGAACCATTGTTCGAACAAAGTGGATGTCAGCGGAAATTATGAAAGTATGGCAATAAAACAGATCAAGTTGTTATTATTATGACTGTATTTGATCGAGACTTAAATATTTGTATGCATGATGAAGCTTTGCAAGCCTACTCACAAGTCTCACTCAATTTGTCTACGAATATGCTTGACAGTTCGCCCTTCGAAGTCGGAGGATTGGAGTTTTTTCCCCTCTGTAAAAGCATTGTCCCTCGTAAATCATGAAAGTCTCAGACCCTCTAGTACTAACCACACTTTTGTATTAAACTCGTAATGTCACATGACTTGATCTAAAAACGTCTTTATACAACCAAAATCCTGACCGGCACTTCGATGTTCGGCATCGGGCGAAGTGCCGCGCTGTCTTTGAAAGAGAGGCGCTGATTGGCTGAAGGGTACTGTGACGTTATACGGGAAAACTCATGCACAATTTTTTAGTATATGAAGCGCTTCGCTCGGCAGTCGGAGTGCAGACGATTTCGGACATTCAGACCGTAGAGATCTCAGGATATGTCGGGCCTGTCTCGAATGGTACAGGACCAGTATATTTATCACTAATAAGAGACTGAGGAACTAAGGGATATGAAATCATCCCCTTTTCGGGATAGTTACTATTCTTGTAAATATTATACACATGTCCCCATTCATTCGTCTTTTGGAATAAAGTATCACTTCAAATTTTTAATCCCCATTTCGTTGTATGTATTCAAACACATGGGATGGTGTGGACTCACTAAAAGGTGGTGATCCCAAGTAGCAATTTTCGCAACATATTTTATAGACAGAACACCTCAGAAAAAAAAGGAGGGGAAGACTAAGTGACAAGGTAGAAATTTGTTTCTACGTTCTCAATAAGGAAATGGATCATCTTCCTTCAAAGAACAGTTGAGGTTGGAAAGTATGGGACTTGGTAAGTCAAATTAAGGTAGGTCTTACCTCGTGTCGTATTCTCCCTATGATCACTATGGATTTTTGTGCTCATCGTCTTTGCACCTTTTATATCACCTTTAAATTTGATCATTCATGTAAAAATTGAAATGTTCACAATATCTACATTGTAGAAATATTGCTTAATGAAAATATCTTTCAAACCTGTATTAACTTTATCCAACGTGCAATATTTTGAAAAGAAAATTTGAGGTTAATCAGTTATATTTTAAGTGATTCTATAAATATTTAGCAAGAAAAATAACTGATTTCAGTGACGAAAAATATAACTGAAATGTGTTACACCCCTGACTTTTTAGGGGATAAACATATACTGTGTTTTGTGGTTTTGACAGGTATATATTGGATCTGCTGTTGAAAACGCGGTTATACCGTTGGGTCTTGTGTATGTTTCCAACAGTATATCCAACTTATACCTGTCGGAACCACAAGAAAGGAGGGGATCTCCAACAACACTAGGTTGCAGCACCCACAGCAAAATCCCAAAACACCCATGCAAAAAACACAGAACAGATACCCACAGAAAGAGACGCAAAAGGGACAAGGAACACCAACTCACAACATAGAAACATAAAAGACTACACATAAACCAACGAGACCAATGGGCAACCGATGCCGACTTAGGACGGCCATCTGCCAAGTAAATAGCAGACGGTGTGGTTATCCTGGATTACGTGCGCACAACCCTCTCACTTCTCCAGTTACCTAGAGGTCTCGAAGAACGTACAAATGTGGTGTAAAACAACCTCCTCACTGTAAGATGACGTCACACAAACAAGACCGCGAAACGCAGAGGCCCCAGAGACACAGATGAATATGTAAATGGATATAAAAAGAGGGCATGCGTAATACAGTCCGTGCTCTGCCGGCTGTAGCGAGCTCATGTATGTAATCACCCGAGGAGTCCGACTGACATTCAGAGAGGACAGGTGGTCGGGGCCCTGTCTTCTCTAAAGAGGTTTGGACAGGGCCCGTCATGGAGTCCCGTCGTCACAGTCAGTCAGAGTGCAAGTCTTAAGAATGCGCTCGTACAAGACTGTATATTGGTCAAGTATCAAGCTTAGTGTCCGTCTGGTGACATTAGGATCATATCCACGGTATAAAAGGCGTTTGATGACTCTGACGCATTTTCGATACATATGCTGTCTACCTTTGATCCTTCTTATTTTGTTAATTATGTCACCATAAAATGCAGGTTGTGAAATACCTAAAGTAATATACTCCGTTGCTTTTATGGGTCCGAATTTCAAAAGAAGTTGATCATAATTTTTGTAAAATTTCCAGAAAGTCTTTACTAGTTTGTGAAAGCGAAAACCTTGACCTAAAAGTTTCTTTGTAATTTGTAGATTTCTATTATGAAAATCCAAAACATCAGTACATGCTCTAGCATACCGGATGAGCTGTGAAATATAGATACCGTATGACGGTAATCTAGGGACATCACCATCAAGCCAGGGGAAATTTACTATGTTGAATCCAAAATCATCTCGTTTGTCATATACACTTGTATGAATTTCTCCATTGACAATTTTGATATTTAGGTCCAAAAATGGTGTTTCAGTGTCTGTAAAGTTTGCCTTGTTAAGAGTCAATTCTTGTGGATAAATAACATCTTTATACTTTTCAAAAACAGGATTATCGATAGTAAGAACATCATCCAGGTACCTAGAAGTACTAATGAAGCATTTCACATCATCATGTTTTCTTTGCTTTTGAAGATTTTGAATAAATTCCTTTTCATATGTGTATAAAAATAAATCTGCAACAAGAGGCGCACAATTTGTACCCATAGGAATCCCTACAACCTGCTTGTAGAGATTCTCACCATATCTTACATAAATGTTGTCCAAAAGGAAGGACAAGGCACTACACAGGTCGCTACATGTCCATGATTTGTATGATTTGTATTCTGTAGCGGAAAAGAAACCCTTTGATTCAGATGTACAAATATAAAATTTCCCCTCTCGGTTATAGCACCATTTAATGAGTTTGGACAATTGATCATTGATCTTGTCGTGAGGAAGCGTGGTGTACATATTTGAAAAATCGTATGAAGCAATCGTATTGGCTTGAAAATTTCTAGATTTTATCTTGTCAATCACATCCCCGGAATGTTTTATAGACCAAAATAAATTTACATCATTCCTGTTAAGAACAGTTTCACAATATTTTGCAACGTGTTCCTTTACCGCCGTGAGGGCTGACGTCAGATGTCTAGACAAACTTGTAGTTGAGCAGTTGCTAGAATTAGCAATGTATCTAAATTTGTAAGGAGATTTGTGCAGTTTTGGTATGCAGTATATTGTAGGAAGATCCAATTTAGAAATAGGGATGTTGAATGAAGAAATTTCACTGCTATGTTTGCTCAAAATGTTAGGGACACTTTCATTGCTTTTGATATAAGTATTTGTAGACGAAAGTTCCGAAACTAAAGTTGAAATATAGTAAAGTTTTCATATGATTATGGTGTTGTTGGCTGCTTTATCTGCAGGAGCGAAGACAAATTTTTCATGTAAATTACGTAATTTGGATTTAAAATATCTTTCAGATCTAGAACTTGGATTTTCAAAAAGATGAGGATTTTTGTGGAAGTTGTCTATTCGAACGTCAGTAATGTCCAAAATGAGGTTTTTCCAGTCATTCAGAGAATGCGATTCGACTCCTTCCGATTTACACCATCGTTTGGTATAGTTATCTAAGGCTTCCTTTAGTACTTCGCGACATTTAATAAAATCTATCTTGGACGGGATTCTATACTTAGGTCCTTTTTTGAGAAGACCACGGAGCTGCCTGTCTTGGATAATTGAAAAGTCACCTGTAATAATATGACCAGCTGGTTTATATAGATATTCAGATGTTGCACATTCTCAAGAAGCAGGACATGATTCAAGTATTTTAGGATCTGATGTAACTTTGTTGTAGTTAAAAACGAAATTTCGAATAGGTCTCTTATATTTGTAACAAATAAGAGGAGGTTCTAAATTTTCAAAATATTGAGGAATAGCACTTTGTACACGATGATCCCGAAAAATATTAGAGATGTTAAGAAGATCGAATCCTTTGTTAATAAATGGAATTTTTAAGAATCGTTTTTTAGGTGGAATGTTTTTAACAACTGGATAAAGTTTATTCTGTGCGAATGCAACAATGATATTAAGTCTGAATCAATCCGTATTTCTTAAGAATGCAACCAGTGCTTCATCCAAGATAGATTTCAATTGAACTGCTGGAACTGATGAGAGAGCATGAAGCAGTTCATGTCTGCCGCCGTTGCGAGCAATGATCAGAAGATCGTTGAGGGTACGGTGTAATCTAGATCTTATTCTGAATTTTCGGTTTCGTCGTCTTCCGTGAGACCTACGCTTCCGTTTAGTGTTTGGGCGGATTGAAAATACATTAATATTAGTTGACGTCGAGGAAATATTTCCTTGTCCATAAATTTGATCGTTTAGACCAAGGGGGTACGCAGTTTGGAGTTTTGTGATCCAGGCAAGTTCAGCTTGTAGTCGGCGTTTTTTAATTTCCGTTTTCCTAAGATTTTTAAGTTTAGAAAAAGACTGAACCGGTGTAATAGTTATATCCGAAATGGAATGATTGTATTTAACGAAGTGATTATAAAGGAAATTTCTTTGTTTTTTGTGATGTGAGTTTCTTATCTGATACGAATGACTTCTAAAACGAGATTTTAAGGCCTGACCTGTTTCTCCAACATATTGGGCGCCACATCCCCTAGCGTTTCATGTTATAACATAAATGACATCTTGGTACGATCAATCGATGTCGTTTTCAATCTCAATTTTAAAACACAGTACGTGTATCTCTATTCTAATCTATATGACATATCTTAAGTCTGTAAACCCCTCAGAGGGCCTCACCTGTCACTTCGAAGTGACAATGGTCACTTTGAAGTGACAATGCTTAGGGGGACAATAGGGCTGTCACAATTTACCGCGGTTCTTTATTCACCGCGGTTTTTGACGACGATTCGATACACGATACGATAAGAGGCTGTATCGTTGACTTACAGTTCGTTTGCGGCATTTAGTTTTATCTTTAAAAAATCAACATGGCGATGCTCGACGCCGAGTCGTCAAAGATAACTTTTTGTAGTTTTGTACTTTTTTTCTAGTCAATACAATAATTCTCAAATAATTCAAGTTATATTTACATTGCAAGTTGATTTCCTATGTTAAACGCCTATTCGATTTTGACGTTCACTTCACGATGAACACAGGTTGGCCCCAATCACATAACGTGCGCGCAAGAAGTTCAAACAGGGGGGGGGGGGGGGCTTACTGGTGCTGACTTTGCGATCAGGAGGAGATTCCCAACAAGTGTATGGGAATGAGACGATATAAAAGAATAGAAACTGACGGGGACAACAACAACAACAAAAATTCCTTGAAACCATTGAAATATGTATAACAACTCTATGTACGTGTATATGAACACTTTCCACAGAGTTCATGTGTACTTAAATGTAGATGGCGCTCCCGAAATGAATTTATACAGCGCTGACTACTATGATATTATAAATAAGGTGTTATTCACTTTAAACATGTTAAATTGTTTATAAAAAGTTAAGATTCATCATAATAATGTTTTAGTAGATATTTACAACATTATATTTACATTGCAAGTTGATTTCCTATGTTAAATGCCTTTTCAATTTTAACGTTCATTACACGATGAACACAGGTCGGCACCTAATTCTAACCTTCTTTTTTCTTTTTCTTTTTTTTTTTTTTTCGTTTTGTTTTGATTTTTATACGCCCGTCATTTGACGGGACGTATTATGGTATGGCGAAGTCCGTCCGTCTGTCCGTCTGTCCGTCCGTCCGTCTGTCCGTCCGCCTATGGAACGCAATAACTTGAATACGCGTCAACTGATTTTTATGAAATTTATACATTGTGATCAGACTGTGGAGAGGAAGCCGCCTTTCGATTTTCAGGTTCATCCGATTTGTCGTTACAGAGTTATGGGACTTAGATTTTTAAAATACAGTGAAAATATACTAAAATATTTAAAAATTATTTAAAAATCTATTTCTGGTCGAAATGTTTTGAAATTTTGTATACTTCAAGTAGAAAGGATGTTCTTTGACATATGTAACGGGTTTTAAATTTTTTTTGTCGCATAACCGAGATATTGTGTGTAATAGGAAGGGGGGAGGGGTGGGTTATATGCACATACATGTTAAGCTAAGGGCAAAATATAGGCGCATGGAACGCAATAACTTGAATATGCTTCAACGGATTTTCATGATATTCATACATTTTGATTGGACTGTGGAGAGGAAGCCGCCTTTCGATTTTCAGGTTCATTCGATATGTCGTTACAGAGTTATGGGACTTAGACATTTTAAAATACAGTGAAAATATACTAAAATAGTTAAAAATTATTTAAAAATCTATTTTTTATCGAAATGTTTTGAAATTTTGTATACTTCAAGTAGAAAGGATGTTCTTTGACATAAGTAATGGGTTTTTAATTTTTTTGTCGCAAAACCGAGATATTTGTAATGGGAAGGGGGATGGGTGATATGCACATACATGTTAAGCTAAGGGCAAAATATAGGCGCATGGAACGCAATAACTTGAATATGCGTCGACTGATTTTCATGATATTCATACATTATGTTTGGATTGTGGAGAGGAAGCCGCCTTTCGATTTTCAGGTTCATTCGATTTGTCGTTACAGAGTTATGGGACTTAGATATTTTAAAATACAGTGAAAATATACTAAAATAGTTAAAAATTATTTATTTTATTTTATCGAAATGTTTTGAAATTTTGTATACTTAAGGTTGAAAGGATGCTCTTTGACATATGTAACGGGTTTTTAATTTTTTGGTCGCATAACTGTGATATTTGTAATGGGAGGGGGGGGGGGGTGTTATATGCACAAACATGTTAAGCTAAGGGCAAAATATAGGCGCATGGAACGCAATAACTTGAATATGCGTCAACAGATTTTCATGATATTCATACATCATGTTTGGACTGTGGAGAAGAAGCCGCCTTTCGATTTTCAGGTTCATGGGATTTGTCGTTACGGAGTTATGGGACTTAGATATTTTAGATACAATGTAAAAATATACTAAAATAGTTAAAAATTCTTTAAAAATCTATTTCTGGTCAAAATTTTTTGAAATTTTGTATACTTCAAGTAGAAAGGATGTTCTTTCACATATATAACGGATTCTTAAATTTTTTGTCCTATTATCCAGAAATTATGTGTAATGGTGGGGGGGGGGGGGGTTATATGCACATACATATAAAGCTTAGGGCAAAATATAGGTGCATGGAACGCAATAACTTCAAAATGCGTCAACAGATTTTCAAGATATTTGTACATTGTGATCGGACTTTGAAGAGGAAGCCGCCTTTCGATTTTCAGGTTCATCCGATTTGTCCTTATGGAGTATTGGGACTTAGATATTTTGGTGTTGTGAAAAAAATCCCAACGGGCGTATCTTGCTGCGTGAGCGTAGGCTTTATTTTTTTTTTTTTTTTTTTTTTATTTGATTGATGAAAAGACATTGGTATTTACCCTTATGGGGCCTCAAAATGCTGATCACGTGGTACAAATATAGTAGAATCATGGCGGAGAGTGCTGAGAGTACAACCGGTAGATAAAACACGGCAGAAGCATGGTTTAAATGGATTATTTTTCAAATTTTCGGGTAGGAATCAACAGATGTATGTTTCATCTCAATGTACATGCATTATTTTTGGACTGGCAATGGAAAATACACCGATAATCAAAAGATATACAATGAGCTCTGGATCGCCGATTTTTCCCACACACTTTATGAAGGACGCATTTGAAACTGAGGTTGCACTAGAGAAAAATTAAAGAAGCTCCTCAGTTTCCATTGAAATTAGTTGGCCCCAATAACATAACGTGCGCGCAAGAAGTTCAAGCAGTGGGCGGGGCTTACTGATGCTGTATTTGCGGTCAGGAGGATATTCCCAACATGTGTAAGGGAATGAGACGATATAAAAGAGAAGAAACAGACGGGACAACCAAAACAAACCTTGAAACCATTGAAATATGTATAACAACTCTATGTACGTGTATATCAGCAGTTTCCACAGAGTTCTTGTGTACTTCAGTGTAGATGGCGCTACCGAAATGAATTTAAGCGGCGCTGACTACTCTGATATTAAAAATAAGGATTTATTCTCTTTAAACATGTTAAATTGTTTATAAAAAGTTAAAATTCATTAGAAAAACGTTTTAGCAGATATTTACAACATTGTGAAAACATCTCCCCAACCCCAGAATTCATGTCATTAATCCTCTTCTTGTTCTTTTAACAAACATAGCAACCAGATGAGATTTTTTTTTCATACTCAGGAAAATATGTCTTAGAAAAGCCTTCTGACAATTTTTCATGTCATTATTTCAACCCCAAGTCCCTCTAAAATGCAGTAGGCGGTAACATGTCCTGGGTGGCCACTGGTCCTTGACCAGTACGCGGTGTCCCTGAAAATAAATTATTTTTACAAAAAAATTATAATGCAAAATCTTTCTTTTCATATGAAAGTTTACATTACATTTGGACGAATTTTGTAACGCATAGATCTACATCCGCAGTTTAAAAACGTAATTTTTAATTTGGGTGCACAACTCTAATTCATTCCACTAGCGCCACCTACAATGTATTGCGTTTTTACAATACACGTATATATGGCACGATATAAAAAGTGCATATTTTTGTCCTTTTAAGCCTGTTTCATATATAAATGAAAAAATATAGAAATAACTACTGGTGGAGGACAAGTGGCCGCCTATTTTTTCAGGGTAATTGTGATGAAATATTTGATTGAAACTTTGGATGGACAATGGTGTACCCTTATCACACGGGATTATTTACAATTTTCTCTGAAACATTTGATTAATTTGTTTATAGAATGTCTTAATGCATGACTGAAATTGGACACTTTTTGCAAGACTGCAGGACCAGTTACCGCCTATTTGGCTCCTATTTCTGAAAACTGAAATATTTCGTTCCAGTTCTTTCACAGTAATAAAAGTAATCTTTACTTGATAGTATAGTGCCTTTTTTAGGAAAAAAATCCAAAGCAAACGACCACATTGATAGATTGAATACACCTACCCTCTCCCCAACCCCAGAATTCATGTCAATAATCCCCTTATTGTAATTTTAACAAATCTAGCGACCGGATGAGCTTATTATTTTCATAATCAGGAAAATATATGTCTAAAAGTCTTCTGACAAATTTCCATGTCATGATTTCAACCCCAAGTCCCTCTAAAATGCAGTAGGCGGTAACTGGTCCTGGGCGGCCACTTGTCCCCGACCAGTACTGGTAATGCTTTGCCTCATCCTATTTTACCTATATCCATGATAAAAAAAGTATGAAATTCGACACAAATATGTAATTATGAGAGGTTGATATGTCCATCATCTGTCAAAATCGGATGTCCTGACTATGGGTACTTTAGTTTTACATTGGTATAACTTTTATTCCATTGATATTTAATATTTTTTTCATGGGATTAGTTTATTATATTAAAGAGATTCTGTAAACATCCTATATACCCAAAGTATATTTAGGATGAGCAATTTTCTAATATTAGTAGCACTGTCACCGTTTATTTTGTCAGTTGTGTTACCTTTGCATAAAGGAGAGAAATCACACGACTAATTCAGATATATTAATTAGGTTCACATGTTAAAATGTTTTATAAGGATTTATCAATTTATATATTAAATGAATTTTTTATTTTATTCCGCCAGCTTCAACTAAGATGTTTAAAAGACCTTGTTTAGCACTGTAAGGTTACCTTTTGCACATGTCCATCGTGTTACTGTTATTGTATGATAAATGATGGCATTTTATGTCTTTTCCTTTTGCTTTTGAAATGAAATTGTTGAACCTTGTTTGAGAGGGCAAGAATTTTGAACAGTTTTGCTTCTCAGATTCTACAATGTGTCTTTTTGTACGAGAAATTCAGTAACTGGTGTGTTACCGTCATTTGTGTTACTTTTTAAAAAGTAACACAACTTAAATTATAATTAGTAACATAACTGACACTTAATTGGAAACACAATGGACATGTGACTATCTAAATGAAAGCCATCATCAAAGGAATATTAAGATTCCAAAATTTCATTGATCTTTTGCTCATGTTATTTCGTACAACTCTTTTAATGTTTCAATTTTTGCTGTGAGAAAAAAATGAACGAGGTTCAATTGTTTCTTCGCTTGATAACACAACTGACATTTTATGGTAACACAATGTACATATAATGTTTTATATGGTAACATAAGTTTAATTAAGTGATTGTGCATCAACTTGACAATATTTTTGTGTGATTCGTTTTAAAGAGTGATTCATAGTTTATTTCATCAATTGTCTGTTGGAGAAGCATAATTCTTTAATTGATTAAAAGAAAACAATTATTATATCATTAACACCATTGACATCACTTTATGCCAACTTCTGAATCTAGTGTGCTAGAAAGGTTTCATTTTGTTAACAGTACGCTTAAGGTGACATACCACTTCAGCATAGGGTCCTTTTCAAACACATTAAAGAAACCTACAAGTAAGACTATACAAAGCACAGATTTACAAAAAAAAAACCTGTAAATACCTAGGTTATCAAAGCTCTGTGATACTGTTAAGAGTTGAGTTCTCTCGGGCCAAACTATAAACCTGGACATTAAATTGTTAACCACAGCATCAATCACCTGCATTCGGCCCGTCAACAGGCTGTAATATATCACTTAGCTCATTCACAGTTTCTTGTGAACTTAGGTACCGCAAAGTCATAAACAGATTCTTATTGTTGCTTACTCCTCACGGGCACCTGGTTCCACATCTAGCTTGCTAGGGGTCCGTCGACGTATTGTGAGTGCTGTTGAGATTATCGCCAGGATCTTCTGTAACTCATTTCTTCTCTAGTGGAATCGAGCTTCTCCCACCTGCACATGTTTTTGTATTAATTCAGGACAATGGGCCAGTAACTGGCAAAGTAACTCCGCAGTCTCAAGACTAACTTTAAAGAAGCTTCTAAAGATGTCTGGTAAATATAGTGGAATGGTTGTTTCAAAGTATTGGTTACCCTTTATTCTGTCATCCCTAAAACTGAATATAAAGTGTACAAATGTAATCGCCCCTGATCATATAGCCCATATGCAATATCATAAAGAGTATTTAAGATTTAAGAACACGTGTTTCATTCAATGCTCTTTAATTTACATTCATTTGTAGAGCACTGTATCAGGATGAATAGAAAAAGATAAACTGATCTTGATTTCAGCTTTTTTTTTTTTTAATGTACAAAAAAGACTATTTTTGTCCAATTTCTAAAAATACCAGCGAAACATTAACTTCAATAAAATCTGACCAAGGACATCAATTTTGTTTAAAGTATCTCAGTAACGTATGGGTACGATAGGTGCCATCCTCTTAGCTTGGGGTTTTACCCTGCAAAATTCCATGGACAGGGTTGAAAAGATACTGAAGATTCACTTCACTTTCTAATCCCCCCTTGTTGATTTTCACCTGTTGGGCGAATTTGGACCCACCAATTATTCACATAATATTTAATCCTTAACCTGATCAACAACTTGACCTGTCTCTTCTCTTTCTTCTATATAGTTGAAGAAAATCAATTTTTTTGTGTACTTGTCTTTTATGGTGATATGATAAACAAAATAAAAAGGATCAAAGGTAGGCAGCATAACCATTGAAAATGCGTCAGAATCATCAAACGCCTTTTATACCGTGGATATGATCCTAATGTCACCAGACGGACACTAGGCTTGGTACTTGACCAATCTACAGTCTTGTACAAGCGCATCCTTGAGACTTGCACTCTGACTCGGACTCCTCGGGTGATTACATACATGAGCTCGCTACAGCCGGCAGAGCACGGACTGTATTACGCATACCCTCTTTTTATATCAATTTACATATTCATCTGTGTCTCTGGGGCCTCTACGTTTCGCGGTCTTGTTTGTGTGATGTCATCTTAAATTGAGGAGGTTGTTTTACACCAAAATTGTACTTTCTTCGAGACCTCTGGGTAATTGAAGAAGTGAGAGGGTTGTGCGCACGTAATCCAGGATAACCACACCATTTGCTACTTGCGTGACAAATGACCGTCCAAAGTCGGCACCGGTTACCCATTGGTCTCGTCAGTTTGATGTTTACATGTCGTGTGTCTCTTTTCCGTCTCGTGCTGTACTCGTCTTTTGTGTTTTTGCATCGGGTGTTTTGGTGTTTTACTGTTGATGCTGCAACGGGGTCTTGTTGGAGATCTCCTCCCTTCTTTTATCAATTATTTCAACACAGATTGAGGAATGTACTCACACAAGACTGCTGCAGACCGCCGATAGTTTGAGTGAAACATCCTCATCGTTGCTAAACAAATCATCTATCACGAAATGAGATGCCACAGCTATGCAAGCTGTCCAACGATCTGCCATATATTATATGCGCCTATCTCACTTGCTTGTCTTTTAAAACCGGTGTACGCCGCCACATGAACGGCTTAAGACGGCGTACGCCGAATTGGTCACAAACAAGCTCAAAAGCATTCACAAAAGAGCCCAAAATTGAGTGTCTACGGACCCCTAGCAAGCTAGAGGTGGGACCAGGTTTCCTGGGCACCTGGTCCCACGTGAGGAGTAATCATCCCTTTTTGGCTAGTTGCACCCGCCGTGGAAGTTAACCAGAAATAGATCGATGCAGAAAATAGCTTGGGAATTCCGAATCAGACCAGATTCTTTCCCGCTGAAGAGTTGAATGAGAAAGAGGGCGGTATTTTGAGTAGGTGTGTTTTTCTACATGTTGTGACTGAGACAGGTAAATTCTATATAACATATCCATAATACTTGTCCATTTATGGTCATAACAAATAGCGCAAATTATAATAAAGAGACCGAGGGGGGTTTCAAAATTTTCCGGAAATTATAAACCGTCATTTTCCAAGGGTCGGTAAGCTGACTTTTTTGTTTTGGTATCGGATAAACGTCCTCAAATTCAATAGCATCATTTAAGTACAAATAAATTTGCAGCATGGACCAGACATGTACGTTTCGGGTACTTAACCCTCGTCAGTGATCCTCAATCTAAACAATGAAATTAGTATTAGAAATATTTTGTGAAAATCACAATTTTGTGGTAAAAATTATTAATCAGTGAAATGAATAAGCCGTATTTCATAACAGATTGCTAAATTCAATCTTAAGTTCGATCAATTTCGGTTGATCGTTTCTTCAACGCATTCTTACATTTCTGTTATCAAAATTTCTTGAAATTTCTAAAACATGGGTCCTGTAGCATCATATCCCACCCATCCTGCTACGTCTTTCGGTACGCTTTTTCGACATAGTAACTTTCATACATTTTTGGCATATTACATTGTTTAGATTTGAGGATCACTGACGAGGGTTATGTACCCGAAACGTGCATGTCTGGACCATGCTGCCAATTTTATCTGTTCTTGAATGATGCTATTCAATTTGAAGAAGTTTACATTTATACCACTTGGTGAGTGTCACTGCTGGTGGACCAGGAGTCCCCGAGGGCACATGTAGCCAAGTTCGATCAATTTCGGTTGATCGTTTTTTCAACGCATTCTAATATTTCTGTTATCAAAATTTCTTGAAATTTCTAAAACGTGGGTCCTGTAGCATCATATCCCGCCCATCCTGCTACGTCTTTCGGTACGTTTTTTCGACATAGTAACTTTCATACTTTTTTGGCATATTACATTGTTTAGATTTGAGGATCACTGACGAGGGTTAAGTACCCGAAATGTGCATGTCTGGTCCATGCTGCCAATTTTATCTGTTCTTAAATGATGCTATTCAATTTGAAGAAGTTTACATTTATACCACTTGGTGAGCGTCACTGCTGGTGGACCAGGAGTCCCTGAGGGCACATGTAGCCAAGTTCGATCAATTTCGGTTGATCGTTTTTTCAACGCATTCTAATATTTCTGTTATCAAAAATCCTTGAAATTTCTAAAACGTGGGTCCTGTAGCATCATATCCCGCCCACCCTGCTACGTCTTTCGGTACGTTTTTTCGACATAGTAACTTTCATACTTTTTTGGCATATTACATTGTTTAGATTTGAGGATCACTGACGAGGGTTAAGTACCCGAAATGTGCATGTCTGGTCCATGCTGCCAATTTTATCTGTTCTTAAATGATGCTATTCAATTTGAAGACGTTTACATTCTAATGTTAAATAATGTGATTTGCCTTCTCCAGATTTCCGAATTTCCTAGAAAACTTTTCTAATAGTTAACACAACTTTAATTGAGAATTATTTAATCATTAAACTGGCTTCAAACGCCGAAAAGCAGATCAGTAGTCACTGGATCTGGAATTGTATGTGAGCACAACATACCTTTCTCTTCACATAAAATAAAAACTGATGTTTCAGAAAAAAATAAGTATTCCAAGTCGGAGACTGCCAGATTTTGCCAATTCAAAGAACAAATTTGACGTTGCAATATGACCAAATCAATAGGCTAGATCCCCCTTAAAAATTTCTGCTTCGTACTTTAAATATTGTTTTCATTTTCAGCATGGACATCGACGGTGGGTGCGGCTAGCCAACAGAGAATGCTTTCTCCTTCCGGGCACTTAGTCTTACCACTAGGTTGCTAGGGGTCCGTCGATGCTCAATTGGTGCTCTATTGTGAGTGCTGTTGAAATTATCGTCAGGACCTTCTCTATTTCATTCAAATTATTCGAAAATCTCTGTTTTCAAAACTTACAGAATTTCTAAAACGTAGGTCCTGTAGCATCATTTCCCACCAATTCTGTCTTTCGGTACATTTTTGGACATAACTTTCACTCTCATTGGTCATATAACATTGTTTAGATTGAGGATCAATGACCAGGGTTAAGTACCCAAAACGTGCATGTCTGGTCCATGCTACAAATTGATCTGTTCTTAAATGATGCTATAGAATTTGAGTCGTTTAACATTCTTTCGAACTAATATATTCTGCAAGTAATATTTCAAGGTTGGATCTAAAAAAAGGGGAGGCTGGGGTCATATAGTCATGCAGAAATCACAATTCAAAGTGATAAGAAATCTCAACATGCATGCACATATACATGAATCAAATACCACAAGGATAACTAATTGGCCAGATGATTAATATATCTCTTGTTGAGGACATGATATCAACAAATCTCTTTCTCTTCAAAGTACGATGGACACTGGACTTAGTTTCATCAAAACGGTCGCCAGTACACCTAATACACTCGGGTGTTGCAATGTACCAAACTATCAGTAGCAATTGCTTATCGGAGGAAATACATTTCCTTCCTCTTTCCATCTCTGAAGTCAGAGGAGGGTGCATAGCAACACTGAGTAAATCCTCAAAGCATGAAGGTAACATACGGAAATGAGATCTAAACTTGCTGATGGTATAGCTAGGGACGGCGGATGCTGTATAATTACTAACTGAATTCCTATTTCTACGATCTAGATGGGGTTTCCCATTCTAAATCAGGGGCGCCCAACAGGGGATTTACCCGAACTGGTTGCAACTGGTATTGTATATCCAAGAAGCTCTCGAAGGGCAGGAAGTGCGTCATTGGAAGAGGATACTCTTCAGATTAGAGAAAAAAGTGGAAGAACTTGCCATTTCAAGGTCAAGGCTCGAGAAAGCAGGTTAATCTGCAAATCGTCAAAAAAGTTGGAAAATTGAAATCGGAAGTGGCTTTTTTCTAAGTTTAGAAGCAGAAGGGGTATTTTATAAAACATTTTCATAATGTTCTTATTTTTTATTTGGAACCAGAACAAAAAAATCACGTATATACTTCTAATCACAACAATATTCATGATTTTTCCATGAGATGTCAAAGTCGTCTTCATTGGTGTCAACTGGTTTAAACTTTGGGGATCAGAGAAAACTTGAGGAACTTCGATAAAAATTAAGATATATATCTCATACTATGATCAAGTTTTACATTATTTTTGAAGCATAGATTAACAGAACCATGTTTCTAGATCAGGAACTTAATATTGGCACCATTTAGACCAAACATTTGTGAATTTTTTTTTTTTTTTCAAATTTGTAAATATATGTAGGTAAACCTACACACTGGTCAGAGGCAACCATGATCATAAACGTTATATTAATTATTTATTTCTCTATCTTCATATTTTTAATTTGAATTAAAAAATTATGTATGTATGGATCACATCAGTAAGAATATTCAAAATTTATCCCATGAGATGTCAAAGCCATCTTTATTGGTGTCAAATAGTTGAAAGTTAGGGATCAGAGAAAAAAAATTAAAGATCAGTACATGTTTCTGATTTGTACAATGGTTTATATTTACATTGAGGGGAATTTACCAACATTACTATTACACTATGATGCTGTATAAGCAATGCTCATGAACAAATTATATGGTGTCTAATATTAAGCAAAAATGTAATTATAAGAAATGATCATGGGTGCATAATTATGGATTAAATTTTCCGAGAGTCGCTTTGCGATTCACATACCTAGAACTATTGTTCTGTTTAGCTTTGCTTTATTTAAGAAATGATTGTCTTACGTTTGGTGTCCATGGATATATAATTTGGTTGGTCACATGCAAATTTAAAGAACCGAGTACTCACAACTTTTTATAAACAAATTATGTATTTTTTGGGCAAAGAGTTAAATATACATACTGGTCATACACAGCTTGGATCAGAAACATATATTTTTTTATTCTATGTTCTTGTGTTTATTTATTTTTGTAGGTTGTAATATTTTTATGTACTTTCATATGTGTGTATCGATCTGACATCTCAAACTTACAGAAAGGTTATTTTCTAGATTGTTCTGAACCCCCCCCCCCCCTTTACTGATTCTAGAGAGTAAACTCTTCAATAACGATGTGTGACAGACGGACAGACAGACGACGAAGGCAAAACCAATATGTCTCCTCCCCGTTGGGGGGGAGACATAACTATTGAACTTGGAGACGTTTAACATTTCATAGTCCACTGCTTATGCATGTTTCAGATATTAAATCCACGTCAGTGGTACATGGAATTGAAGCCTACTAAACTAATGTTAAACGTCTTCAAATTCAATAGTATCATTTATGAGCAGATAAATTTGCAGAATGGACCAGACATGCACGTTTCGGGTACTTAACCCTCGTCAGTGATCCTCAATCTAAACAATGTAATATAGCCCAAAAGTGTGAAATGACAAATATGGATAATGACCATATCCCTGTAATTATGTCAAAAATGCACCGTAAGACGTCGAAGAATGGATGGGATATGATGCTACAGGACCCATGTTTTAGAAATTTCAAGAAATTTTGATCACAGAAATTTTCGAATGCGTTGAAGAGACGATCAACCGAAGTTGATCGAACTTGGCTACACGTGCCCTCGGGGATTCTTGGTCCATCAGCAGTGACACTCACCAACAAAAATAAAATGTATAATGTTTCTTCTTTTATTGATTTAATTTGTCAACTTCTTGTTTTACATTTTGTATTCTATCATTAAGTTTTTCCATTTCAGTTTTGATTGTTTCATAAAATTTAAGTTTTTCTCTAAGTTCATCATTTTCTATTTCTCAACACATCCTGGACACCTTTTTCTCCTGAAATTAAGGTATACATGTGTATATATACATTAATGCAACCCATATGGACATCAATATGGGGAATTTCTTTAAGAAAATCATTGTAAACGAAATTCATGTGTCACAAAATGGGAGGAATCTGCCGATGACAAGTTTCTTATCAAAAATGCAGTCTAAAGTAGATATTGATTTCAAGTCTCAATTTGGTATTAATCTTGAAATAATGATGCCTGGCAATTATGCTAGAACATTGTTTTCAACAGATCCATCTATTGTTTGTTCTTTAGTCAAAGATTGTACAAGAAAAAAAAATTAGTCGAAATTGTTTTCAAAATTTTGTTCTTTACGAAAAATTTATCGATGCAAGAACCCATTGAAAGATTTATCTCAAGAAAGTCATTGTTACAAGGCAAATGCTGTAGCTTTTGGGATATATTTACGAGACAATTTTCCTTATGTTCATTTTTCAAATTATTTCCACAAACGTATTGATCATGTACAACAAATTATTGAATACCCAAGGGCTTAAGGATCAGTAGGCATGTTTAGTAGTGAAGGGAATGAGGCCGGTAATAAGTTGTTAAAGCATTTCAGGAAAAACCTGTCGTCCAGAAACTTTGAATGGTCTAAAAGATGTTTTGAAACTCCATTAGTTGTATTCATCTAAGCATTTAAGTAACTTTGTGGGATTTAACATAGGCAACATAAATGTTCACTCTGTTGTAAAAAGGGTCACAACAGAATAAAATTGTCCCCTAATCCAAATGAACGAGGCAAAATGATCCCGTCGTTCGATTATTAGCTAGGCTTATAATAGCACTGACACTTCTCTCCTTATTCATGTCATTGTTAATTCTTCCTGTAATTCTTAGCGCATATACTTGTAAAAAAATACTAACATTATCAATTTATGTTTTAAGTATATAAACATAAATTCTCAAGAGCAAGCATAAAATACTAGATTTACAAAGGACATTTCATTGTAATTCAGTATGTGCACAGTGTTTGTACCAAATATTTATCATCAGGTGTACCACCAATGATGAAAATGTACGGTCCAAGTACAACAATGGAATGATAGGAAGTGCCTGTTGTAGGGGCGGATGTTGCTATAACACTTTCAACAACAAACCCCTGACCTGGATAATTGGTAAGCAGGGGCAAGCTGTCTAGTGTATATCTGAATGATTTCTCTTCAGATTTAAACATTCCACCAATCATAATTACTAAGGACTGCAAACCCTTTCTATCAATTAGTGCAGTAAAGTGAAATGCCGTGGGTGGTGAGGTTACTGACAAAAGCTGCCATGACAAGTTATTATGATTGAATATATATACTTTATCATAATTTATAACATGCGAAAAGTCAGTGGAAGAAACATTTTGAAAATTCATCCCCAAATAAAACTATGCTCTCTGAAAATAAAGTGAAGCTATGGTCACTTCTGCCAAGAGGAGTTGCTCCAGTAATGTGGCACATAGACAGCCCAGAACTTTCCTGGATTATTTCGACTTGTATTCTATCATAAGACAAATGAAGAACCATTAGTTCATTACAAAAATTGAAATTGTTTAAGTTGAGTCCTCCCCGAACATATATAATATTGTCAATATATACTGCAGAACTTCCTTGCAAGGGAGGAAACTTGGTTGATGGCAGCTTGGGCATTAATATATCTGCTATAGAAATGTCATCTTTCGAAACATCTGCTTTTAGAATATAAATATTAGACGCATCACACCATGAAGACTCATGTGTCCTGGAGCTCCCTCCAAAAAAAGCATATCAGAATTTGGCAGTTTCAAGCTCACATGACCCTCTTCGGGGTATATTTCTTTCATTTATGATTTATGTTTGATATATGAAGTTTTCTTGTGAGTTTTTATATTTGGATTCTTGCAGTGTATTGATTTAAGTAATCCCTCACTACATTCACTTCCTTGCGAATGTTCGTCATCGGATTTCAACTACTCTCCTTGTGGACACGTTATTACTGGTGACCTTACTTTAGCCCAGAAAGACAAGTTGAGAGAATTGTTAAAAAATGGTCCAAAATACAGAGAAAGTATGTCCTTTACATGGAACCAAAATGTCAAAATTATCATGGACTCTTGGGAGGAATACGCAAGACGTTGGGCAAAGAAAGAGGATGTATAGCTCGACACCCTTTCCGAATGGATAAAATCCATCAAAGGGTTACTTTTATCTAGAATTAACCGATTAAAATCTACTGTCAACACCAGATTCGAGTCTATATTTAAAGATCCTGATGTTATCACAGACCTTATCTACCTCCAAGAATAGTATGTCATCACACCAGCGGACAAGGCCTCAAACAATACACATTTACCTGCAAAAAGTACTATTTCGACAGTCTAGTTAAAGAGTTGGGTTTAAATTTGACACCTGGAAATCCCACTTACACCCCAACAAACCTTTCTGCCTCTGAAATAATAGATAACCACAAATCAGCTCTTGCTTCCTTTGGCTTGGACACTAACAATTTAGATTTAGATTTGCCATTCTTATACTGCATACATAAAATGCATAAGAATCCGTACAAACAACGTTTCATAGCTGGTTCCTCAAAATGTTCTACAAAATCTGTATCGATCTTACTCACCAAAGTTTTATCTGAAATCAAATCTGGGCTTTAAAAATATTGTTCGAAAGTATATTTTCGCAGTGGTATCAACCAGATGTGGATTTTAAAGAATTTGAAGGAACTTTTAGAACATCTGAAATCCACTCATTTTAGTAGAGTCCATTCGATCAAAGCCTTTGATTTTTCGACACTTTACACTACAATTCCACATTCTAAATTGATAGAAAGACTCGCAAAAATTATAAGTACCAAATATACGGATTTTGTTCTGAGAGCTAGGCGTCTTTCAGATAAGCTTCTCAGTCAGGGATATGTTTGTGACCGACTAACATCGTCACTGAGGAAGTTCTACGGTCGATATGGGGAACTCGTCATGCACTATGATGTCCCACTTTCCAGAATGGTGGATGATATTCTGTCACAGACCATTTGAACCATCAAACCAAATATTGTACTCTATATCTTCCAAAATGGAAGTAACCGGATGTGACAGTTCTACCGAATTGAAGCGACGGGTGTTGCATGCAAGCAGGAGATGCTTACTCTTCCTGGGCACCTGGTCTCACTCTCATATCGGGAGTTCGCTTCTTTTCATATGGTGGAGGTTTTTGTTTGTTTGCTTTGGTTCCTGTTTTATCCTGATTTTGTATGCCTTCGGTTTCTGATTTTCTGGGTTATCGATTTTGTTATGGTCATTATCCATATTTGTCATTTGAATAAATTCTTTTTCATATGTGTATAATAATAAATCTGCAACAAGTGGCGCACAATTTGTACCCATAGGAATCCCTACAACGTGCTTGTAGAGATTCTCACCAAATCTTGTGATCTTGTAAATGTTGTCCAAGAGGAAGGACAAGGCTTTACACAGGTTGCTACATGTCCATGATTTGTATGATTTTTATTCTGTAGCGGAAAAGAAACCCTTTGATTCTGATGTACAAATATAAGTTTTCCCCTCTCCATTATAGCACCATTTAATGAGTTTGGACAATTGGTCATTAATCCAGAAACCAGAAAGTGTGGTGTACATATTTGAAAAGTCGTATGAAGAAATCGTATTAATTCATTCCACCAGCGCCACCCATAATGTATTATGTTTTTATAATACTGAATAGAGGCATATGGAGATTAACTTTTACAAATTCGGCAATATTATGAACGTTACTACATATTTTCAAGTAAAATGTTTATAGCTCATTTTTCCCTATATCTAGACCCATAGGAATAATTTTACCCTTTCAATAAAATTGCAAAAGTATATTCGATAGAAAGATATTTGTAATTGCCATTTCATATGTGCGTTATTTTATATAATATTGCAATGGGCATTTACCGATCATTGTTATTGTGTTTGTGCCATTAAATATTGTCTATATATTTTTCAAACGAAATGTATTTAAAATCAAGATTTACAAATATAATATTGAATATCTTATGCCTTACTGTATATTCAATAACGTCTTAGAAAAAAAAACAGAAAATTTATAAATTTAGTCATGCGAACAATATCAGTTCCTTTGTTTCACGAGACTCAGACAGTGCAGTTCATGCTTTTCATATGTTCTCATTTCGTGCATGATCATCGACGGCGGTTGCGGCTAGCCAGCAGGGGATGCTTACTCCTCCCGGGCACCTCGTCCCACCTCTAGCTTGCTAGGGGTCCGTCAATGCTCAGTTTGGTGCTCTATTGCGAGTGCTGTTTAGATTATCGTCAGGATCTTCTTAAACTCATGTTTACAATACAATAAAATACACTTCATTGCCAAATATTGGGACCTCAAAGGACATACATCCATTACAGTTCTTGTATTATAGGAAACTAAGTGTCATCTGCATGGTCAACTTTAATATTTAAGAAATGGAAAAAATGCATCAATGTTCGTAGCGCGTTGATGCAGAAGTTTTCCGTCCAATTTTTCGGGTGATATCTGCATCAACAGAAAAAATTATTATTCATTTCTTATCATTTAATTATCATCTATTTATGGAAAACAGACTGTTTTGTTGGATCTAAAAACAATAAATCACCGCACTATATTTCGTAAGTCGGAGGGTTTCGCAGTAATACGCCTGCCAAAACAATTTATGGCTGCCGCCATGATTCAAACAGCGAACGATCGTCTCTCTATATCTTTGTAACAAGTATTAGCTTTCCAAAAAAGCTTGGTCGATATCAACATTTCTTTAATCCCGCAGTAATTTTTTTTTTTCTTCGACATAGGTTTTAAAAATTTTTACTCTTAAAATCATGACTTAAGAGTAGTACTTATAGGAACGTATGTCTTTATAATTCTGACAAGTTAGAAAATAGATACATTTACACTGGACAGCTCAAGATACAACACTCTTCATATCCATTCATAAATTGTTTGATCCGTAGGAAAATTCCATTATAACACATATTGACCAATCAAACGCCTTTCTGGGTGTATTCGCGGGAAAAGTGGAGAGTTCCGATTACATGTATAAGAATTTGGAGGGAAATAAGGGGAAACTTCTAAAAAGTTCGATCAAATTTTGTGACTCGTACAGTCTTGTCGATTTTTTAATCGCTCATTAATTTCTTTGTTTCATTTATCAATTTGTCTTTGGTAAGAAAATAAACAAGCAAACAAAGTGGTATATCCTTAACATGCTTAACGAGAAAAAGCTTAGTCGGATGGACGGTTAGAAACCTTTTAGCCCACTGGTACCCCTGGCATACGTTGTGATCGCGTATTTCTTTGTTGCAATGGATCCAAGGATCCAGAAATGTCGACCATAGGAATTTTGAAGGCATGGGGTTCACTGTATCACTCACTAATTGGTCTGGAAGTAAATATTGTTAAAGAAAAAATATCATGCAGATATTACTTTCATCTGCAATATCTAAATTCATAATTGCAATACCTAAGCGTTGTCATGACGACATGTCCTAATTTTGTGAAGTGGATAAAGTGGGAGGTTATGGGAATGCCTGTCTCTGGTCACGTGTTTTTCACTAGTCACGAAAACGTTTCTTTCATAAGGATAATTCAATGTTGCGCATTGTGGAATCTGACGGACTCAATTAGGAACTTTCTCCTATTGACAGCATCCGGTCTACAAATCTAGTAAGGTCGATTTCTTGAAATCGACCAATAAGACCAGTTTGAGCAAATTCTACATGCACTGTTAATTTTTTAGAAAGTAGAAAAGAAATGGCACCCTTGAAATGATAAACAAACATCAAGAAATTGTATTTTCAGCAACGAGTTCTTTCGTGTTTGGTGGTACAGCGTGGTTCAAATGAAACTTCATTAGAAAGATCAAGGTTTTTTTTTTACATTGCAAACATTTAATATAGCAGAAAAAATGTTCTCTCTAATGAAATTTTCATAAGATAAGCCCCCTTCCCCCTACCAGTTCCAGGGTCTCACGTAAAAAGGAATTAAATGCTCTTATTAGTATTAATAAAAAGTAATGCATGTCATCATAATACAATATATCACGCTGAGACTGTCTCTGATCTTACTATATTATTTATATATTATACCCCCCATATTAGGAGAGAGACATCCCCCCTTAATTTTTATCTGCACCTGCCAATATGGGTTTTTTGAGAATACTGTTCTAAAATCATAAATTAAAAAGATCAATATTAGACACTAAGCGGTGCCGGCTAAGTTACGATGGATTAATTGAATTGACCTGGCTTTGGTTTCTTTTTCATTCATTCTGAAACGGGGATTGGTTTTAACATTTTTATCTTAGAAAGTCGATCAATAATCTTTATTAAAAAAATATAAATTATAACATAGAATCATTTTAATTAAATTCCCGTTTTAAGCTTGGGGAAAATAGCACAAAAAATAATCAAACCCCCCCCCCTCCCCATTTCTTTCTCTAACTTAAATGACATGATTTATTCTTTCTTCATTTATCCTAAAATGATTTCCATTCTGCTAAAAAAAAATAAAAGATTTAAACAGAAAAAATAATACAATGATTAAAATCGTATATACCGCCTGAAACAGCCGATTGCTTAAAAACATAGGTATTAACCCTTATGGGGCCTCAAAATGCTGATCGCGCTAGACAAAAATTAAAGAAGCTCCTCGGTTTCCATTGAAATAAGGGGAAAATGGGAGGTTGGAGGAGAAAGGAGAGGGAGGAAAGGGAAGGGTGAAAAGGAGGAAGGGGTGGGGAGAGGTACCCCCCACCCCCTGTCCGACCCCCATAACTGCGAATGTATGGGTGACATTCGCATACAAATTAATTTATACAAATGAGAATGTAAATTTTTGTATGAAAGGAAAGATTTTGCATTATAAAATTTTGTAAAATTAATTTTCAGGGACATCGTACCTTTAAAAAGAAATGGAGATATATGTATAAAGCATGAAAAATATTACCAAATAAATGAAAGATTCTGTAGCTTCTCATTTTGGTCTGTGGTATAAGAAGTTTAAACGTTCTAGCACATTAACCACAATATCTCATGAATAAACACAAGACATCTACAATATTGGAATGTAATACTGTACCGAATGTTAAAATTCATTAATGAAAGATGCTCAACATGTAAATTTTCGAATCATTTCAAGCGTTTGACAATAGTCGATTTTCGAGTTATTCCGTTCTGTTCAGATTTGTCGGAATAGTTCGGACCAAAATCATCAATCTCCCATGCAGAGTTACGTTCCTTGATGACAAGAAGTATTTCTGCAACGGGTTCAACCTACTTCCGGCCCTAACTAGGCCCTCCTTGAAATACTAACAATTGTTTGACATTTTCTCCCTTATCTGATGTCTTTTGTACATATCAATAATAAAAAAATACAACAAAAGGTAGATTCCTACATTAAATCAAGCACGTTTTGTCGAGAGAACACGTTACGTCTGTTCCCTGCAGCGTTAACAAAATGATGACCCCCATAAGCGTCAAGAAAAGTGACAAACAGATGTGTCATTTGAAAAGCTATGCATTGCTAAATCACCCAGAATACCTCAAATCGAGAAGACGTAAATGTAAACTTTTCCATTGACTAGGTAAAAAGTCTTTTTACTCCAATCTCATCCCGTTATGAAAACGCGAAGTCGCAATTCTGTTTACGGTTGCCATGTCGTGACGTCATGCGAAGCTCGTTTATCCACAAGACGTCGCGTGCTCTCCTAGCAACATCACGTCAATTGTTTTCTCTTTTACGTTTAGGCCCCAGAGATAATTTTATGAATCTCAATGTGAAAGAGAGTGCGAAATCATGTGGCTTTCGAACATTAGAGGGGCGACGTACTTCCATTTTACGTGTTAACATAGGTGAAAATGAAAAAAAAGTCGTTTAAACTCTCAAAAATTCTCCCTTAGAATAACACCGCGGTATTATTGATTGGTCCCGATGATGAAAGAAGAGTACCGAGTTGAGTCATGGACTCAGTGCATGTTATCCATTTTTCTTCAAAGAAAAAATACCTACTTCAGTAGTGAATTTTCCGGGAAATTGGGTTTTGACCTGGTACGTTTGACCGAGATTGATGGTACTGTGAGCCATACACTCAGAAATAATCGGAAATGAGCACATTTCGTAGGAAAGCCTACCACCCAGATATCAGTTTCCAATCCTTTTTACTACAATACTTTCAATGAGGAGGAAAAAAAACTTCATTACAAAAACGGTTTATGCTGATGAAATTAAAAAAAACCCACATGGACTGTATTCACAGATATTCAGATACACATTCATTTATAGATCACAATATTTATTGCAGTGCATGACAATCTATTTGAAGAAAATAATATCAATAAATCAAAGAACAATTTTTTTGCAATTTATAGGCATTTTAAAGACCTATCTGTACAAATGCAAATAAACTGTAACCAGATCAACACTGCATTGAGTATTTGATTTATTTTTAATGGTGTTATACCTTTGCAACAACTATTGCTAGTGTGTGCTTACCATAAGTCAACATTACCTCCTCTGCAAAATTAAGTATAGCCATAGATAACACTAAATAGTTTACAATTATTACAGATTCCAATGAATGTAGCCTAAGTATGATTTATCTTATTGAGCCCCTGGTGCTAGTCCAGGCATAGTGAGACCATTTACTTCCTGTCTACATTGCTTGATCTTGGTGTACATGGATACCTTCTATTCCGAATTTCTAACTACAAAAGTTAAAAGCATCCGGAAAAATATTATAAATCAAGCAGATGAAGTCGTGCTGAAACCTGGATTTTAACCCAAGTAAACTGTTTTGAAATCAGATTTTGCATCGTTAGCTCATGATAAGCCTCGTCCGATACCTCAAAAGAGTCCGAGTACGACAGCCAGGTTTTTTCCACGTTTTTCTTTCTCGGGTTCTGAAAGGTTTTTTTGCGATCACTTCAAGGGTCATGTACCTTGCCATTTTCATCGGACGCAAATACTTTCACGATCGACAAGACCTTTTGACCTTTCTTTTAACAAGCTAATTTTTTTTATTTCACCTCTTCCATATTTTAATACTTTACCTTTATTTTTTAGCTTCACGTCTGCAAGCCTCGAAATATAATCAATCAACGTAGTATTGGTATGCTCAAATATCTTTAATCATTTCTTACATTCTTCAACTGATTTTTCTCGCTAGCAAGCTCATTTTGCACTTCGATAAGGTCAGTTAAGTTAACCTCTTATAGTAGCTCTTTCCCTCGATTATTTAAGATCGTCAACATTTTGTACCTCTAACACGTGAAAAGAAAGAGCTTCTTAACTTGTAAATAGTAAAATATATGCAAATGAATTAAAGAAAACCCTGACGACAGTCTCAACAGCACTTACAATTTTTAGAATCGACGGACCCCCTAGCAAGCTAGTGGTTGGAGTAAGCATCCCGTTTGGCAAGTCGCATCCACCGTCGATGTTCACGCACAAAAATGAAAACAATATCTAAAATACATGCACTGTCTGAGGTTATGTCTATATAGAAAGAGCTATGAAATGACTACCATGTCAGGGGAAAATATCCAAAAACACTTAATGTTAAATCCAACTTTTTTACGAGCTCTACACGGCATGATTGTGACAGAAATGAGTTAAAGATGATTCTGACGATTATCTCAACAGCACTCTCAATAGAGCACACAATTGAGCTTCGACGGACCCCTAGGGCTAAAGGTGGGACCATGTCATATACGTGTCTGGTATACATGTAGGAGTCAATCAAAAAATCGAAAATCGAAAATAACTATTCACAAAAATTTCTCCCAATTTCTAAAAAAAAAAAAAGTGGGTCTTGTAGCATCATATTCCACCAATCCTGCTACGTCTTCCGGTGTTTTTGGACACAACTTTCATAGTGTTTAGCCATATTTCATTGTTCAGATTGAGGAACACCGACGAGAGTAAAGTACCCGAAACGTGCATTTCTGGTCCATGCTGCAAATCTATCTGTTCCTTAATGATGCTATGAATTGGAAGACGTGTAACATGTAAAATGTCTTCAAATTTAATAGCATCATTTAATTCAAATACATTTGCAGCATCGACCAGACATGCACGTTTCGGATACTTAACCCTCATTAGTGATCTTCAATCAAAATGCAATTTGACCAAAGAGAGTGAATTTGAGCTATTAGTATGATACCTTATTATTCTTTCTTTTAGAGATATATATTGGAATATATGTTCTTTAGTATCAATTTTATTGTGTTAGGCACGTGTTTCAGATAATGATCTAAATATTATCATAATTATTAACATTAAACGCAAAGGCTCTTTTCATCGATATACACGTGGTTATGGAAGACGAAACAAGTTTTCATTGTGTAAATAAGTGAAATGATTTGTACTAAACCTTGACAGCGTTTTCATTAAATTATCTCACGAATTGACCGACAAAAGTCTTAACCAATTTGAGACATTTTTACTATCTTAAAGAGTTCTATCGTAGTAGGTCATTTCTGAATTTGATCCACACTGTATTACAATCAAGTACTTTGACAATTTCGATCCAAATATCTGTCGAGAGGTCTGAGAATAGAACAGACATAATTTCGATGTCTTTTTTTTCATATTTGTGAATTTAGATACTTTTGGCAAATTTCACATTTTACTTAAGTCCATTATATATTTCTTTCAGATGCCTAGACTGTTTAGAGGAGGCTTATCTAAGCAGGAAAACCTAAAAATGTCAGAACGAAATAAAGGTCTCCATTTTCTATGTTACACGAGTTGTCATCTTTCTTATGAACACGTACCCAGTCCGATGTTCATGGTAGCAATTTAAAAGTTCAAGTATAGCTGTTTTTCCAGTAGATTCATTAGACGGGCAAATACAAGATATTACAAAATTTGGCGTTGTTTTCATTGTGACGTCATAATAGAAAACATGATAACGCATAAAGTCAGTGCGATCGAATATGACGTCACATTTAGAAATTTTGCCAAATGATGTGATGTCTGGTATCTGTGCATATAAAATCAAGGTTCAAAATGGTCATAAATATTTTCTGCAAAATGGATTGATATTTATTTTACTCAATTTTAGAACGGATAGGAAATTCTCAATCTGGGTTTCAAAAATGAATGATACCCATGACGAGGCTTATTTTGAAAATAACATGGAGGTGTTCCAACTCGTAACATTCTTAACCAACATTTCAAGGCAATATGCACCAGTGTCAAGTTTCTCAAAAATTCTTTCGAAAAATTTCAGGAATTTTCGTAACTTTCTTCATCAAATAAAAGCTTCAAATATTTTTCAATTTAGATCATATTGTGCTTTCGAATATCATTTCTATATACTTCATACAAATTCAGAAACAAAACATTGCGATTTTAAGTTTATAAAGAAAGCTAAGCGATCAAAAAATACGAAAATTCCTTAAATTTTTCGTAAGTATTTTTGTGAAACAGGCTGCAGATCCCCTCCTTTTCTCTGTATAGAAAACAGATTCAAATTTTTTACTCAGAGCATACAACCCTCCCCAAAAATAAATTGGAATTCGTTGTCAAAATTTAAAGACATTGAAACACCAGTTTGTATATATCGGCCTTTATTTTGAGGACCGCCATCTATCATAATTTCGGTTAACCAATTAAGATCATCACTTTGTCTTGCCTCATGAGATTAAAAGAATAGGGCAGATTTTCAACATAGGCTTATGTTTTTATATTAAATATGAATATTTTTGTCAGTGGTGTAGTCTAGTCGTTAATGCGTAGCGCCTGTCACTTTAAGGTTAATGGTTTGAGCTTCACTAGTTCAACGGTTCGACCGACATGAACACTTCCATGTAATGTGGTACATGTAATATACGAAAAATTTCATTGTCTGTGTTATAAGCCTGTAGTTGTAATTTTCAAAATATGTAGACTCCTTGTTTCATGAGCTTTTACTTTATAACAAGAACTTTGACCTAGTGATATTGATCATTACCTTAATAATTAACCATATTAAAAATAGTTTCATGTCGGAATTTAGTTTTTAGTTGTGACAAAATCGCTTCAGATGAAATGCTTCCTTATGCCTGGCGAATTTCGTAGAACGAATACAATTATAAGTATAACAGAGAGATGTCTCTAAAATGCTTCAGTTTCAAGCAAGGCACTTTTGAAAGGTCGGCGATGACAGATGGTTAATGAGTGATGCGTGGTACTAACGAAATTAAAACATCATGATCGTAGCCAAGCTCGAGAACTGAATGCCTCCCTAAATTAATTACGAACCATTAACATACAAGCCTAATCAATGTAGGTGACTTTTTTTTATTACAGTACTTTTCCTAATCACATTTTGTTCCAAGTCCGATTTTATTGAAAAAAAAAATCAAAAATGACCGTCTCAGAAAGACCTTTTCAAAATATACAAAAAAGAAGCTTCCTGGAAAAGTGAATTGATAAGATTTCACTACCTTGTTTTTAGAACTCCCTTAATCGCACTGTCGTCAACTTCAGTTACATTGATGTAACCTTTTGTTACATCAAACAAATTGCAATGTAATAGAAAAGTTACTTGCGCATTATCCATTCTTTATTCGACAAACTTTAACTAAGAGTACAGAAAAAAGTGAATAGCGTACACAAACAACTGAAGAAATTGCAGAAAAATGTGTAAAATGCACCGAAAAATGTAAAATCGCTTATACGCATTCATTAGAATAAAAAAATCATATATTAAGTTTAATTATTGATGTGTCGGTTAAACTATTTCCTTGATTTCCAAAAATCAAAATCACTTCGTCTTAATTACTATGATTGATGTATAAGTTCTCTTCCATGCTTACTGAACCTAAAAACGAATGTGTCATACTTTGCCATGAAGTGTACATTTGGTTAACCCCTGGCAAGGATCTAGAATATAACGCACTCATTATGAAGAAAAATATATTAGCGATTTGTCTGATATTTTCTGCTATGCTTCTATTTAACGTCAAACCAAGTGGTGCTCAATTACGTAGTAAGTAATCTTTTTATCACATTCTATTTTTTGCATTTAATGAGACAATAATTCCAATTCATTTGTGAGCTGAAGTGTTGTAAATATCGAATATCACATTTACAATAAAATATAGCAGGTTCATGGGGGGGGGGGGAGTATACGCTAAATATATATATCATGTATAATATAGATGCTTTATATCGCGCGCACGGTTTAGTATTATTGTGATCCAGTTTGGCATAATATGTCACTTACACGTCGATTAATTTGTACGAGTATTTAGCTCTTCAAAAATAATAAAAAAGAGAGGATGCAGAATTTATAGACTCTTGATAATTTATGGTTTTAAGATAGATATTGACTAAATACAGGTCGAGGTAACTTCCATGTATGGATGTCAAGCATAGCGGAACGACTTCATCACATATTCAGTTCAGAAAGAGCGGGCTAGATCATATTCAGCTTATCGCTTCAATGAACATTGCATCATGCAAGCAGGAGATGTTTACTCTTCCTGGGCACCTGGTCTCACTCCCATATCGGGGGTTCGCTTCTTTTCATGTGGTGGAGGTTTTTGTTTGTTTGCTTTGGTTCCTGTTTTATCCTGATTTTGTATGCCTTCGGTTTCTGATTTTCTGAATTATCGATTTTGTGCTGTATACAGGGATATGGTCATTATTCATATTTGTCATTGATATGTTATTAAAATCCTGTGTATATTCTGGCTTTACAACTGTCTCAAAATTGCTTTGCTATTGCTGAAATCGTAACTAAATTCCTTAACATCATTGTGGACTGAAATCATCACGGAGGAAATTCTTCGGTCACTATGGGGATGTTATAAAAGCATATGAGATCCCCTTTCCAGAATGATCAGTGACATTCTACATTGTG
Source organism: Pinctada fucata (assembly GCA_028142955.1). Taxonomy (NCBI): domain Eukaryota; kingdom Metazoa; phylum Mollusca; class Bivalvia; order Pterioida; family Pteriidae; genus Pinctada; species Pinctada fucata. Next base: position 28,931,674 of record AP027113.1, on the reverse strand, counting down.
ATTGAATGGCTGTCATCATCACCAAACAAGACATACTAACCTTTTATGTACATCAAAATGTACATCGAGACAATCACCGAATTTGACAGGTTTCCGTGGAGCTGTTGCGACGGATGTTGCATGCACACAGGAGACGCTGACTCTCCCCGGGCACCTGGTTTCACTTCGGAATATTGTTCATTCCGGGGTTCGCAACCGTTTCGATGGAAATTCTCTCGATTTTGCCTTGCCTTCTCGACTTTGAGACTGAATAACGGTTAGGTACTTCTTTGATGTTTATTGGCTTATACCTTAGAGGTATAAATTCCATGTTATATTTTTAAAACTTCATACTATAATTTCAGATATTTAGATCAAAAATTGCACATTTTCAATAATGATTTTCTTCAAGAAGGTATTGAGGAACACTCTATTCATTCTAACGACCTTAATCATGTTAATCTCATTCTATTGATCAGAGCTATTTTACATGTTGATGGCACCAATTTCTTTAAATTCTTTATTTGAACAGAATTGGAAATAGTATATGATTTTTTTCTCGAAGAATTTTAACTTGTCAGAGTTTGGAATTTCTTGTTATCTGTGTAAAGTTTGAATAGACGAAATAACAATTCCGTTGAAAGTGTCAAATAAGATCTGGATGGTTCTTTTTATTCTAACCAAGCAATATTATATTCCATATTAATCCTGAGACGTTCCCCTCGATCCCCATCCATGCTATGTGCTCTCTCTCTCTACTTTTTGTTTGTTTGGGTTTTTTTTTAATTTGCGAAAGAGAGGAACTGAGTTACAAGTGTAATGTAGAACGGAATAATTTATCATAACATTCTAAAGTGTATGATCTTCTTCCCTTGTTTTTCAATTTCTAACATAAAATGTTTTGAAAAGCAACATAAAATCAATAGATATACCTCTCACGTATAAGAGACAAAGATGTCAAGGAATCTTCTTGCGATTTGCGATAGCTAAGCAATTTTTAAGACAATACTAAAGCGAGAATAGACACAGCATTTTACTGTCAAAGTAATCTCATGATGCAATGTTCTTTGACGAGATTACCTGAATATGATCTAGCCCGATGCTGTACAAGAGCACGTTCTAAGTACTAATGACAAATATGGATAATGACCATATCCCTGTATAAAGCACAAAATCGATAATTCAGAAAATCAGAAACCGAAGGCATACAAAATCAGGATAAAACAGGAACCCAAGCAAATAAACAAAAACCTCCACAACATGAAAAGAAGCGAACTCCCGATATGGGAGTGAGACCAGGTGCTTGTTGAGGACATAAAGGCTCGCCAGTAAGCTGCTTGCTCAAGGATATATAGAGGAATGGTTTAAGATGTCACTGAGGAAGTTTTATAGTCGCTACAAAAAACTTACTTGCCTATAAATGATGGATGTGGATGTTGTTGATTATCACCTCTATTGTGTTTACTATCTTTTACCTATTTTGACATATCTGGCATTCACGGTGGGTGTTGCATGCTTCCAGAGGACGCTCGCTCTTTCCAGGCACCTGATCCTGCTTCCGTTTGGGGGTTCGCGATTGCATTGTTAATAGAGACTTACAAATATTTGTAATGTTCCCCTGGATCTTTGACTCCTTAACACGATTGGTACGCCTTTACAATAGATGAAAGTTACAAAATAGGGACGCAGTCACACAATTAATATATGGTATCTTGAAATAAATAGGGAGTTGTTAAGGGCAGTTTTTCGCGAAATATTATTGCTTATATTCCCTTAAAATCTCGACTGGGAATAGTGGGGAACAATCTAAATGAGAGAGTTAAATATCACTGAAGACACCAAAACAAAACAAAAAATCGTTTGCCGAACTTACTACAGTTACTTACTTACTATAGTAATGTACAGAGTACATTACTATGGGTATTACACAACCTGTCTTTTATGGTGATATGATAAACAAAATAAAAAGGATCAAAGGTAGGCAGCATAACCATCGAAAATGCGTCAGAATCATCAAACGCCTTTTATACCGTGGATATGATCCTAATGTCACCGGACGGACACTAGGCTTGGTACTAGACCAATCTACAGTCTTGTACAAGCGCATCCTTGAGACTTGCACTCTGACTGACTGTGACGACGGGACTCCATGACGGGCCCTGTCCAAACCTCTTTAGAGAAGACAGGGCCCCGACCACCTGTCCTCTCTGAATGTCAGTCGGTCTCCTCGGGTGATTACATACATGAGCTCGCTACAGCCGGCAGAGCACGGACTGTATTACACATGCCCTCTTTTTATATCCATTTACATATTCATCTGTGTCTCTGGGGCCTCTGCGTTTCGCGGTCTTGTTTGTGTGATGTCATCTTACAGTGAGGAGGTTGTTTTACACCACAATTGTACGTTCTTCGAGACCTCTGGGTAATTGGAGAAGTGAGAGGGTTGTGCGCACGTAATCCAGGATAACCACACCATTTGCTACTTGCGTGACAGATGGCCGTCCAAAGTCGGCACCGGTTACCCATTGGTCTCGTCGGTTTATGTGTAGTCTTTTGTGTTTGATGTTTCCATGTCTTGTGTTTCTTTTCCGTCTCGTGCTGTACTCCTCTTTTGTGTTTTTGCATCGGGTGTTTTGGTGTTTTACTGTTGATGCTGCAACGGGGTCTTGTTGGAGATCTCCTCCCTTCTTTTTTTGCCCTAATTTGTTCGTGTCATCTTTCAAACATCGACATGCTGTTCAAACTTACATCTTTCATGTCACCACTTGAAACTCGTTTGAAAACAGAAATTACAAAATTACACACATAGTCAAGTCGGCACTTTGAAGTGATCAGAATTTCCAAAATGAAATAAAATATGCGCGAAATTATCTACAATCATGTAAGAACCATCAAACAAATGTTTAAAAAAGCCTGTATTCTGAGTCCGTAAATTTGAGTTAAAAACTGGCCTTCAAAATTACGTCTCTTCTGCTATTCCTAAAGTATTTATTGACTTCAATTATTTGAAGGTATCATGATTGGGATTCTTTTGAAATGATTATCACTGAATTTTCACCAGGTGAGCATTTTTGTCGGCCACAAAAACGAACGGTTAATGTAGGATTTAAATGGGATCCTTACAAGTGATGAAAAAATCAAAATGAGAAATATGGATAATGACAATATCCCAACACAAAATTTTTTTAAAGGATTTGCTTTAATTTTAAGTGGATGAGGTATTGTATACTTATATTCAGGTCGTTTTCGCCCAAAATATATTTTCAGTGAAGTTGTTTGTCAAGTGCTAGCCGCCCTTGTCTTGGCGTTTTGTAAAACCATAGTCTAAATGCGTAATGGCGTTCCGGCTGAACTCATTTACCACATCATTAAACAATATGAATAACACTAACAAACCATTGTACTTAAGAAAGGATGGGATCTCCAACAAAACTCGGTTGCAGCACCAACAACGACATACCAAACTCCCCAAGTGAAAACACAGAGAAGACACATACGACAAGAGACAAGGAACAGCAAACGAGACATCAAACATCGAACATAAAAGACAACACATAAACCAACGAGATCCATCGGTGCCGACTTAGGACGGCCATCAGCCACGTTAGTAACAGATGGTATGGTTATCCTGGATTAGGTGCGCACACCCCTCCCACTTTTTCGATTACCCAAAGGTCTCGAAGAACGCACAATTGTTGTGAAAAAAATGAGATACTTACTCTTCCTGGGCACCTGGTGTCACTCCCATATCGGGAGTTCGCTTCTTTTCATATGGTGGAGGTTTTTGTTTGTTTGCTTTGGTTCCTGTTTTATCCTGATTTTGTATGCCTTCGGTTTCTGATTTTCTAAATTGTCGATTTTGTGCTGTATACAGGGATATGGTCATTATCCATATTTGTCATAACCTCCTCACTGTAAGAAGACCATACAGACTAGGAAGCACAACGCAGGGGCCCAAAGAACACACTGTCAGATGAATATGTAAATATATATAAAAATAGGGTAGGGACGTACGAAATGCAGTCCGTGCTCTGCCTGCTGTAGCGAGCTCATGCATGTTATCACCCGAGGAGTTCAGAGAGGACAGGTGGTCAGGGCCCTGTCTTCTCTAAAGAGGTTTGGACAGGGCACGTCATGAAGTCCCGTCGTCACAGTCGGTCAGAGTGCATGTCTTAAGGATGAGCTGGTACAAGACTGAGATTTGTCCAACACCATGCCGAGTGTCCGTCTAGTGACATTTGGATCATATCCTGGCGTTCGATGATTCTGACGCATTTTCGATGGCTATGCTGTCTGTCTTTGATCCTTCTAATTGTGTTTATTATGTCACCATAAAATGCAGGCTGTGTAATATCCAAAGTAATATACATGTACTCTGTTGCTTGTATAGGTCCGAACTTTAAAGGAAGCTGACTGTAATTTTTGTAAAATTTCCAAAAAGTCTACAAGTTTATGAAAGCGGAAACCTTGACCTAAAAGTTTCTTGGTTATATGTGCATTTCTACTATGAAAATCCAAAACATTAGTGCACGCTCACGCTCTAGCGTACCGATTAGCTGTGATATCTAAATGCCGTAAAACGGTAGTCTTGTACCGTCACCGTCAAGTCAGGGGAAATTTACTATTTTGAATCCAAAATCATCTCTTTTGTCATAAATACTGGTATGAATTTCTCCGTTTGTAAATTTGATAGTTAGGTCCAAAAATGGTGTTTCTGTACTTTTAACGTTTTGACTTGTTGAGTGTCAACTCCTGTGGATAAATTTCATTCTAATATGTATCAAAAATAGGATTGTCAATAGTGAGAATACATCCAGGTAACTAGACGTATAAGTAAAGCATTTCAAAACATCAAATTTTCCGTTTTTTTAAGATTTTGGATAAATTCCTTTTCATAAGTGTATAAAAATAAATCTGCAACAAGAGGCGCACAGTTGGTACCCATAGGGATCCCTACAACTTGTTTGTAAAGATCCTTACCAAATCTAACACAAATATTGTCCAAGAAGAAGGACAAAGCACTACACAGGTCGCTACATGTTCATGATTTCAATGATTTGTATTCTGTTGAGCAAAAGAAACCCTTTGATTCAGATGTTCAAATGTAAGTTTTCCCATCTCGATAAAAACAACATTTTATTAGTTTTGACAACCGACCATTAATTTTGTCGTGAGGAAGCGTGGTGTACATATTATAGAAGTCGTATAAAGAAATGGTTTTGGCTTGGAAATTTTGAGTTTTCATTTTGTCAATCACATCCCCTGAATTTTTAATAGACCAAATGAAATTAACACCGTTCCTGTTAAGAACAGTTTCACAATATTTTGTCACATGTTCCCTAATCGTTGTAAGTGCTGATGTAAGATTTCTAGACAAAACTGTAGTGGAACAGTTGCTAGAATTAGCAATGAATCGAAATTTGTACGGAGACTTGCGCAGTTTAGGTATGCAATACATGGTCGGAAGATCCAATTTAGAAAAAGATATATTGGATGAAGAAAGTTCACTGTTATGCCTGTGCTAAATATAAGATACACTTTCATTGCTTTTGATATAGGTATTTGTAGACGAAAGTAAGTTCCCAAACTAAAGTTGATATGTAGTAACGTTTTCAAATGATAATTGTGTTGCAGGATGCTTTATCAGCGGGCGCAAAAACATATTTTTCATGTAACTTACTTAACTTCGATTTGAAGTATCTTTCAGATTTGGATCGTGGATTTTGAAACAGATGAGGGTTTTAATGAAAGTTATCTAGACGAATATCCGTTATATCTAAAATGAGTTTTTTTTCCAGTCATTCAGAGCATGCGATTCTACTCCTTCCGATAACACCATCTTTTGGTATAGTTATCTAAAGCTTCATTCAGCACTCTGGGCATTTAATTAAATCTATCTTGGATGGGATTCTATACTTAGGTCCTTTTCTGAGAAGACCACGGAACTGTTTGTCTTTGATAATTGAAAAGACACCTCCCTTCTTCCTGTAACAATATGGCCAACTGGTTTGTATATATAATCAGAAGTTGCACATTCTCAGGAAGCAGGACATGATTCGAGTACTTTAGGATCTGAAGTAACTTTATTGTAGTTAAAAATGAAATTACGAACAGGTTTCTTATACTTATAACAAATAAGATGAGGTTCCAGATTCTCAAGATTTTGAGGAATTGTACTTTGCACGCGGCGATCCCTGAAAATTTTAGAGATGTTTAGAAGATCAAAACCTTTGTTAAAAAAACGGATTTTTGATGAATCGTCTTTTAGGGCTGGTGTTTTTTACAATTGGATAAAGTTTATTATGTGCGAATGATACAATAATATTCAGTTTAAATCAGTCACTGTTTCTTAAGAATGCAACCTCTGCTTCATCCAAGATAGATTTTAGTTGAAGCACTGGAATGGTCGACAGAGCATGTAATAGTTCGTGTCTGCCGCCATTGCATCCTATTATAAGAAGATCGTCGAGGGTGAGATTTATTCTAGATATTTTTCTGAGTTTTCTATTTCGTCTGACCTGCGTTTGCGTTTAGCGTTAGGGCGGATTGAAAATATGTTGATGTTGTTGGAGGCGGAAGAAATATCCCCTTGTCCACAGATCATTAAGACCAAGGGGACACGGAGTCTGCAATGCTATTCACAAAAAGTCCTAAGTCTAAGTCTTAGGATTAATCTTAAGACTGTCATAAGATTTATCTTATGTAATATTCACAAAACCACTCCTAAACTTGGTCGTAATCTTAGGACTGCACTTAGGATAAAATTTAAGATCGGTCGTAAGATTGCACTTAGGACAGTCGTAAGTCTGTTTATTGGTCTTAGCAACGGCTATTTATAGATTTTTTCCTACTTCCGCTTTGGGGAATCCATGTAAACATGCTTGTGTGAAACGTACAAATGGAATATCTGGGCAAGTTCGCTTTTTAAAGTCGCTGGAATCGGTGAATTTGTGATGTTTTCTTGGCATTTTATCCACTGGAATCTCAGGCTGCGACAACCTTGTTCAAATAATGGTACGTCACTGCAACAACTTTTGACGTCATGCAGCAAAAATGACGTTCGTCCTTCCCGCCAGATTCTTTGAAACTTTTCATTGAAATTCTAACTGGATTTTGTAGTTCTAAAATTTCTTACATTTTTCATCACTTCGTCCTTTCGATATTAGAACATATAAATTCACAACAAATTCGTTCCTAGATTTCCGTTTATTTTGTGTATGCCTGTGTTGATGTCTTTTTTTTTTTAATAATTTGTAAATAAAAAGGGGAGAAAATACCAAATTAAATACAGAGGACTTTATACATGTATCTTTAAAATTCTCTATTTATGACGAAAGTAACAAAACTTATTATAATATACATCAATTATTCAGTATAAAAAGACAATTTGTGACTTGAAATTTATCAAAATATATGGACGGACTTTACTCTCTACAAAACGTGAATACTTTACTCTTCATTAAGGGAACATTTCATGAAAATATATGCATGTTTGCACAAGTTGAGAGAATGAGCTTACCCTGACATTCTGAAGCACGTGTGGCGTTCACGTATTCATGATGAAAAAAAAACATTTGAGAAAGGTGAAATATACCGTATATTACATCTTTCTCGTTTTGTCAGCCCCAGACAGTCCTCAGTGGAAGTGTGAGTGTTTAGGTTGTAAGATAACTAACATTATATACATTTCTAATGTATGTAAATAATACATACATAAATAATAATGGTCTTTGCTTTGCATTCTTCACTTGCCGACCATGATAACTTTATCATAGCTATAAGTGCAATGAGGGGGGGGGGGGGGGGTGCGCTGTGCGAATGTGGTGCTTAGTATACCATAGTTTATACATGTAGTATAGTTTCATGATCATAAGTGATGACAAATCAACAAAGCTTTGAAAGTAAATCGAGTGCTAAAGAGTAAAAAAATAAACCCTACATATTCTTTATTCTTCAACGTCCAATCTTACCCCCCCCCCTCCGCAGGGATAAAATAATCCATGTATTATAAGTTCACACATAGGAAACATTTCTCATAGACTCAATTGAGAAGTTTTACAATGTCTTTCAATCGAGAAAGTTTCTGTGTGTATCCTTTTGAGATGAAAAAATATGTGTACTTATTACGCGCCAAAACTTTTTCTTCGTAAATCGCTGACGTCAAACAAATGTGACGTCATTCAGTCCCACAAAAATGACGTAACGTCAAGATCGGTTTGGTGAGCACTGTAAGACATGTAGAGTAAAAGTACCTTTATAATGCAAGGAAATATAAATACCGGTATAATACATCATTGATCTATAAAAGTCTTTATCATGACATAATAACTAGACATGTCGTAAATTTGAACAATCAATATTCAGTGAAAGTCTTGGGGTGCAATCAGCGACACGTAGCCGATTCATATCGCTTACTTTTGAGTCGCTTGACGTCACACTGAAAAATGCCTAAAACTTGTCTACGAAAATCTCTTAGAAAATAAAATAAACAAAGCGACGCCATATTTGCGACAGAGAATTATTCTAAGACTGCACTTAAGACTGCTTTTAGGTGCAGGTCGTTAAGTTAGGGGTGGGTATAAGCAGTCCTAAAGTTAAGACTGAAGTTGGTCGTAAGTTTTCTCTAAGATTTTTTATGAATTTGATCATTCTCCTAAGATTAGTCCTAAGAGTGATCTTAGACTTAGGACTTTTTGTGAATAGCATTGCTGGAGTATAGTTATCCAGGCAAGTTCAGCTCGCTTTTTAATTTCTGTTTTACTTTCATTTTTTTTTTATGCCCCCGGAATCACAGATTCGGGGGCATATAGTTTTTGGCCTGTCCGTCTGTTTGTCTGTCTGTTTGTCCGAAAAAACTTTAACATTGGGCATAACTTTTGAATGGAAGGTGATAGAGCTTTCATATTTCACATGTGTATTCCTTGTGACAAGACCTTTCCATTGATACCAAAGTTTTTGACCTTGTGACCTTGACCTTGACCTACTTTTCAAAAACTTTAACATTGGGCATAACTTTTGAATGGAAGGTGATAGAGCTTTCATATTTCACATGTGTGTTCCTTGTGACAAGACCTTTCCATTGATACCAACATTTTTGACCTCGTGACCTTGACCTTTGACCTACTTTTCAAAAACTTTAACATTGGGCATAACTTTTGAATAGTAAGTGATAGGGCTTTCATATTTCACAAGTGTGTTCCTTGCGACAAGACCTTTCCATTGATACCAAAAGTTTTGACCATGTGACCTTGACCTTGACCTTTGACCTACTTTTCAAAAACTTAAACATTTGGCATAACTTTTGAATGGTGAGTGATAGGGCTTTCATATTCACATCTGTGTTCCTTGCAACAAGACCTTTCCATTGATACCAAAAGTTTTGACTTCATGACCTTGACCTTGACCTTTGACCTACTTTTCAAAAACTTTAACATTGGGCATATCTTTTGAATGGTAAGTGATAGGACTCTCATATTTCACATGTGTATTCCTTGTGACAAGACCTTTTCATTGATGCCAAAATTGTTGAACTTGACCTTTCACATACTTAACAGAAAATGAAGTTTATACTAACAATGATGCCACCGGGGGCATTCGTGTTTCACAAACACAGGCTTTATTACTTTTGGAAATGACTGAATCGGGGTGATGGAAATATCCGAAACTGAATGGTTATATTTAACGAAGTGATTATAGAGAAAATTTCTGTGCTTTTCATTCATACAAATATCTGTTTTCTTTTCCTTACGTATATGTATCATAGTCTGAAGTACGGTATTGATTAGGAAACCAAACTTTACAGTACCGTTAGTTTGTGTTACTCTCAATTGGATTATTTCTAATATTGCACGGTGAATTTTGAGGGATTTATATATAACCTTGAGATATCCATGTTAATGATATGGAATAAAGAAGAAAAATTATCCTTTCATATTTTTCAATTTGGTTATGAAAGTTATCCAATGTTCATATTCAGATCGGAAGTGTAAGAATACGTAATCAAATTTAAACACACCTTTAAAATTGCTTCAATGAAAGGCAAAATTTGTAAGCGCATTCAAGATGCCGTTCCTCTATCAAAAGATTATGTTAGACAACCGCGATACGCAATGTGCTTATTATGAAAAAAAAATTATAAACTATATAAATGTACAATTGTAAAGATGATATAAATATGGTGATTAGAAAAATATGGATAGAAATAGTAATTCATAAAAATAAATAATCACTGAATTACCAAAATGTGTTTTTGCATTTCTCTCGCAACAAGATCAGATACCTGTACATGTATTATGCGGTAATCTGGAATCGAGATTCATATCAGGCATTTGCATCAACTGTTGAAAGCTAAGGTATCGAAAATTGATAGCTTTTTTTTTCTTCTTGTCAGCACTTTCGATTCGAGTCATTTCGATAGTTTTTCAGTTAATGAGAGTTGAAAGCGTAGTAATCGAGAACTCGTCATAAAGTAGTATCTTCGTTCAGGAAAGCGCAGTAGTAACTGAAATATAATCATTTGATAAAAATATATTTATATATATGTTACAGGGAATATGTGTAATCAGGGATTTCAAGTAATTCCTGAAATTCAGGGATTTCGTGTAATATCTGTTTCGATTGGTCATTACATGTAATTCCTGAAATTTGCCAGGTATTTCATGTAACTCCTGATTTTTTCACTAATTTTTACAATTATTTCCTAACCTAAATTTTGTCTTATTTTGACATTTAAAATCAATGCTTTTCCGTTTGTTTGATGCTGAATCTCCTCTCTGTCAAGTTAGGAATGTTTATGCTAATAAAGAGAAAATATTTGAACTAGAATAGGTAATGTTCATAAAAATAATGTTCATTTCAAAGCCCATTTTTATGCACAAATGACAGAAAACCCAAAATTACTATAAAACATCAATATATTAAAAGTATCTTACAAAAATAGTTTTTTTTACATTCATTAACTTTTTTTGATAATTGACAAGAAATTATCAAAATGATTTTATTTTGAATTTTCTTGAAAGGATTTAAGATACATAAAGATATGTTATTTTATTGGTAGGCAACGAATGTCCTGGCCCCACAGCAAGCGTAAACGTATGGAATCTAACTAAATAATCCCTGTCTCCATGGTCTCCAGGTAAAAACTTCGGGAAATTCACTTCGTTTTTATCTCAATACATGTACTAGTGCTTTTAATTGCAACAAAAGTCATTGAGAAGAAAAAGACAATATTTAATCATTGCACTTTGGTACGTAAGCTATATCATGTATATTGAATTACATGGTCCTATCAGTATTCCATACATGCAACTGTACATGTATTCCAGTCTGATTCAAACCAGTCCCCCTTTTTCATGTTTTATTCAACTCGCCATGAAAATGTATGGTCCCGAACATTGCCGAAGTCGTGCGTCTTCAGCCAACTTCGTGATATTTATTTTTTTCTGTTATCAAAACAACCGGAAGTGGAGTATTACACTCCTAATGTCTTAACACCTCTATTTTGTAATTTCATTAGGATTTTGACAGTCAGGAAATAAGTGTAAAAATGCTTAAATATTTCAGGAATTACCTGTAATCCCTAATATTTTGGAGATTTCATGTAATCCCTAAAATGACCAGGAATTACATGTAATCACTGAACCTTTCAGGAATAACATGAAATCCCTGATTAAACTTATTCCCTGTAACATATATATATATATATGAATGGGACCCAAAATATTATCGATGTCGAATCGCAATACATAAATTTTGAACGTTAATATATTCAATATTGACATTACCAATGAACTTGCAGGTACATTTGGACCATGTCAACCTTGGTGTTGGTGTATACATCAACAAGACTGCCCCTGTTGTAATATTGGACAATATCGATCCGTAAGTAGACTGGTGCGGGGGAGATGGCGGACTTTTGTCAGGGGTCGGTACGCCGCGATGGTATCGACCCCGATGAGGAAAAGGACGACGTTAAGCTATAGGTACAATACTTTTTTTTTCTTTTCTTTTTTTTTTTTTTTGCTTTAAATTGAAATTCTAACAAAAACTGATACCAATCAAAAGAAAATGTAAGAAAGTAGCCCACATGTCAGGTATTGATCTACATATTATTATAACATTAAAAGCTCAAGTGTCCGTTTCATAGATACGAATAATACGGAAGTGTTTCACATCGATACCTTCTTGAAAAAAAATTCAAACCAATACATTGTGCACAAGACACGTTTTTGGGATATTAAATCGTCATCAGTGATGCTACCAGCCAAAGCTATTTTCAGATTTTAAATTTTCAAAATTTATTTCAGTCGCGCCATCTGGTTTCATTTTCTGAATTAAAATTTGTGCATTTACTGTACAGAGACTGCGCGGCTTCATATTTCCTGTAGCTGATTCAGTAGCATATCCAAATTAAATCTAAGCTCAAATTAGCATTAATGTGATGTTCCTAATATGTTCACCTCCTTTTATTTCGATTATGTTTTGGATGAAATTACATGTTTCCGAAATAGCAATAAAATATTTATTATGTGAAAGGGTCAAAACAAAGCTTCTCTTTGACGACAGAGCTGGAAAAAAGTCATTAATAAACTTTAAAACATGTAATGATGGAAGATTAGGAAAATACGTTTAATGAGTTGTACTGAAGCTTCAAAGCGTTTTCATCAAATACTCTCACAAACATATCGAGAAAAGTTTTAACAACCAACCTGAAATAGATATACTATCTAAAAGAGTACGTCTATCGTACTAGGTCATTTCCGAATTCGAGCCATACCTTATTTCACTCGTGCACTTTGACAATTTCGATCCAAATATCTGTTGAAAGTTTTGAAGATAGGATAGATATAATTCGATGTTTTTGTTTCATAGCTGTGAATTTAGATTCTTTTGGCAAATTTCACATTTTACTGAAGTTCATATTTTTTCCTTTCTTTCAGATGCCTGAACTGTTTCGAGGAAGCTCATCTAAGTATAGCAACCTTAAAATATCAAAACGAAATAAATGTGTCTTTGTTTTCTATGTTACACGAGTTGTCATCTGTCTTATGAAAACATACCCAGTCCGAATTTTAGGGAATCAATCAAGTTCAAGCATTGATATTCGTTATGCCTTATTTAAAAACGGATTATCATGATGAATTCTCAATCTGACTTAGTATCAAAGATGACTGATAACCATTACGAGGCTTAATGTGAAAATTAGGTGTTCTAACTAGTTACCATGTTAAACACAAATTGTTGTGCACCAGACTAATGTTTCCACATCTGTGGTACTTCATCTAAGGGGTTTGATAGTAAGTGTTTTGAATATACTTCCCTGACATTGTCGCCATAGCACTTTCTATATAGACATAACGTCAGACAGTGCATGAATTTTATATATTTTCATTTCCATGCTTAATAAACATCGACGGCGGGTGCGGCTAGCCAACAGGGGATGCTTACTCCTCCCGGGCACCTGGTCCCACCTCTAGCTTGATAGGTGTCCGTCGATGTTTAATTTTGTGCTCTATTGTGAGTGCTGTTGAGATTATTGTCAGGATCTTCTTTAACTCATTTGTGTCACACTTATGCCCTTTGCCGTGTGGAGCTCGTAAAAAAGTTCCCCGCGAGGGGTTTGACAGTAAGTGTTTTGAATATACTTCCCTCCTGACATTGTCGCCATAGCACTTTCTATATAGACATAACGTCAGACAGTGCATGAATTTTATATATTTTCATTTCCATGCTTAATAAACATCGACGGCGGGTGCGGCTAGCCAACAGGGGATGCTTACTCCTCCCGGGCACCTGGTCCCACCTCTAGCTTGATAGGTGTCCGTCGATGTTTAATTTTGTGCTCTATTGTGAGTGCTGTTGAGATTATTGTCAGGATCTTCTTTAACTCATTTGTGTCACACTTATGCCCTTTGCCGTGTGGAGCTCGTAAAAAAGTTCCCCGCGAGGGGTTTGACAGTAAGTGTTTTGAATATACTTCCCTGACATTGTCGCCATAGCACTTTCTATATAGACATAACGTCAGACAGTGCATGAATTTTATATATTTTCATTTCCATGCTTAATAAACATCGACGGCGGGTGCGGCTAGCCAACAGGGGATGCTTACTCCTCCCGGGCACCTGGTCCCACCTCTAGCTTGATAGGTGTCCGTCGATGTTTAATTTTGTGCTCTATTGTGAGTGCTGTTGAGATTATTGTCAGGATCTTCTTTAACTCATTTGTGTCACACTTATGCCCTTTGCCGTGTGGAGCTCGTAAAAAAGTTCCCCGCGAGGGGTTTGACAGTAAGTGTTTTGAATATACTTCCCTCCTGACATTGTCGCCATAGCACTTTCTATATAGACATAACGTCAGACAGTGCATGAATTTTATATATTTTCATTTCCATGCTTAATAAACATCGACGGCGGGTGCGGCTAGCCAACAGGGGATGCTTACTCCTCCCGGGCACCTGGTCCCACCTCTAGCTTGATAGGTGTCCGTCGATGTTTAATTTTGTGCTCTATTGTGAGTGCTGTTGAGATTATTGTCAGGATCTTCTTTAACTCATTTGTGTCACACTTATGCCCTTTGCCGTGTGGAGCTCGTAAAAAAGTTCCCCGCGAGGGGTTTGACAGTAAGTGTTTTGAATATACTTCCCTGACATTGTCGCCATAGCACTTTCTATATAGACATAACGTCAGACAGTGCATGAATTTTATATATTTTCATTTCCATGCTTAATAAACATCGACGGCGGGTGCGGCTAGCCAACAGGGGATGCTTACTCCTCCCGGGCACCTGGTCCCACCTCTAGCTTGATAGGTGTCCGTCGATGTTTAATTTTGTGCTCTATTGTGAGTGCTGTTGAGATTATTGTCAGGATCTTCTTTAATTCATGGTAAAACCATTTTCAAACGCAGTCAATTTTACTTTAGCACAGCACACTTCATTGTATGTGTGATGTGTACTTTCCAAAGAGTGTGCAACTCCAAATTTCCTGTAGGATTGATTCAGTAGCATAGTAAAATTAAAACCATGATCAAAAGAACATTTGAGGGTTCGTGGTAGGATTTTAACTTCCTTTAAAGGCAATGATATTTTAGCATGAATTGACAAGATTACAATATTTTTCACTTGAAATATGTCACTGCCAGTGGACCCAAAGGCCCCCAGGACACATGTCAACATGTTCCGATCAATATATTGATCATAAACTTCATACTTCATAGATATTCATAACTCAGTGATCAATGGATTACATGACATGTCAAATCGTGGATCCTTACGCATCATATTCAATCCTCACTTCCTCTCCTTTGAATACCCATTTCTTTGGTTTTAGGATCACCGACGAGAGTTCTATACATGATACGTGCATAACTGGTTCATTCTGTAAATTTGACCTGATTTGATAAATTTATGCCTTCCCTTTGAATATCTGAATCATTACATATAATCAAGCATATCTATGTACGAAAAGAATTGACTCATTAATAGCATGGCAAAATTAAAATAACCCACTCGCTCTGCCGGAGGCTTGAATATGCACATTGTAATAATTATATTTCCCCTCCAACAATTAGAGGTGTTAGACATTTCTAGAAAGATGTATAGGGAAGGGATGACACATACTTTCAAATACACAAATTTACGGCCACTTGGCCTAATGAAGTGTAAAAACGACAAAGTATAAAAAAAACGCGGATACAGCAGTAAATTAATCGAACAACAACTTAGTAAAGCCGATAAGCTGGGCATAGAGAATCTATTACGCCTTAAGGGTTGTAACAACGCGAAATCAAAGAGATTGCCCCTAGTCTTAACTTACTAACTTAATATTTTACGGAATCACCAGAATACACTTTTCCGATCCGAACGAATGCTCAGGATTTTCCCGGAAATTAAAACTATTTTACACACTTGTGCATAGGAAACCGTCGAATGCTTTAAAAGTGATTGCGCAGTGTGTCTAGGACTACGCATGATGATGAAAATTATAGATTTATTGTTGCAGAAATCTGGATAAAAAATCTTGAAACTAGAATACCAAATGGGTGTAACATTAAAACGAACCTCTGAATACACGCAAAACATTTTTAATATGAAAGGTTTGCACACATGAAAAGGTAGGTGACACTGTGTGCGTGTGAATTTTTTTTTAATTGTATAATAAGACAATCCTATTATTATATAACTAAATCTGATTGACTTTACTAAGCATGTCCGTAATATGAGGGATCACTTGTTTACGTTTTTCCCACTTCTTTTCTGCTCTCATCTCCTACTTTACATTCAAGTAAACGGCTGTTTGTTTGTCTGTGACATAGTCTTCTCTTGGTTTCCTTGCATACATCACATTTGCACTTGTATATTACAATTTTTGTTATTACAAAGACTTTAGAAGTTTTCCCGGATAACACGAAAAGCATTCATGTGCCGCGAATATTATGACGTCAAAGACTAACTAACATTTGCAATGAACGCCAGAGAAGCAACGATAGATTTTACTTAGTCTTTTTATACATTGTCGTTTTTACACTTGATAAAGGCCAAGTGGCCGAAAATCTGTGTAATTGTATATTATAACATCTCGTTTTCCGGTTTTTTTTTTTTTTGGAATTTAACACTTTACCGGATACGCCTTTTTTCAGCACGGCCCACCTGACGGGTGTTGCTAGAAAACAGGATTATGCTTTCCCCGGGCACCTGACCTCACGTCATTTGGGGATTAACTTTTGCTTCTTTACAGAATGTTTATGTTGATTAGATTGTTTGAATCTCCACCGAAGTTTTGAAGAATCGAAATGTATTGTGAATGACGCTGTAAAAATCAATTTGTGCGACGCCACACACATGTAAATATAAAAAAAAATAAATTCTTGTGTCTGGATAGACTTAAATTTTATATTAGTTCAAAATATCTTAACAAATTAAATGTTTATGTTGAGTGTTGTATAATTTCGTACGTTGTATAATAGTGTTCGCTGTGTATCTGTATTGTAATGACTGATTCCGCGAGAAATTATCCTTTGGATTTATGAAATTTCATCTGTTGAAATAGAGTGTATATCTATTTCATCATCGAATGAATTCAAGCTGGCGCTGGTCACCGTAGTCAATCAAAAAAACTTTGGATAACACTACCAGACGAGAGGATTGCATTTGGCCTTCCTTTTTGTCCTACAATGTACCTACTTCGATACCATTCTAATATTAGGTATATGAAAACGTTCTGCTTTGTAATGACAAATATAGATAATGACCATATCCCTGTTTACAGCACAAAATCGATAACTCAGAAAATCAGAAACCAAAGGCATAAAAAATCAGGATAAAACAGGAACCAAAGCAAACAAACAAAAACCTCCACCATATGAAAAGAAGCGAACTCCCGATATGAGAGTGAGACCAGGTGCCCAGGAAGAGTAAGTATCTCCTGCTTGCATGCAACACCCGTCGCTTCAATTCGGTAGAACTGTCACATCCGGTTACTTCCATTTTGGAAGATATAGAGTACAATCTTTGGTTGGATTGTTCAAATGGTCTATGACAGAATATCATCCACCATGCTGGAAAGTTGTACATCATAGTGTATGACGAGTTCCCCATATCGACCATAGAACTTCCTCAGTGACGATGTTAGTCGGTCACAAACATATCCCTGACTGAGAAGCTTATCTGAAAGACGCCTATGTCTCAGAACAAAATCCGTTTATTTGGTACTTGCTCTGGCATAGCGTATCAACTGAGATGAACACGCCATAAGCAGGCGATGAAGGGATGTTGCTACTCAGAAAAGGAAAGTTTGTAATGCTGAAATTGAAGTCGTCACGTTTGTCATAGAGTGAGGTGTTCATGTGACCATCATTGTCGTAGGACAACATTATGTCCAAATAGGATGCTGAATTATTTGTCTCTGTAGTTTCTTTGACTTCAAGCTCCGAAGGATAGATACTGCTCAGGTAATCCGCGAATTTTGGATTATTGATGGACAACACGTCGTCTATGTATCTGTAAGTGAAATTTACATTCATAATTCTGTGGAGCTGTGTAGTCCAAATTTTTATTTTGCATTAGAATGTTCTGTTTTGTATTTTTCTCCAATATCATCAAGCCTTTTGATTGTGTGTTTTGTTTTAATCTGGTTTCGGCTTTTGTGTTGGGTTTTTATTCACTGATTAATGTTTCATTTATTGATCTATTTCTCGAGTGTTTTTGTTATCTCTGATTGTTTGTACATACGTCCTTTTTGTCAATTGATTGTTATCAATATGCGTGTGTACTCCATAAAGTTTTCTGTTTAGCTATCCGTCTCCGATGTTAGGCAATGAAAATGAATGTTTTGTTTTACGTCCAAGGGCGGGTACCCCTATTTAAAGATGATTGCCAATAAAACAAAACATGCAATTTTCAGGTGAAATATTCAGTAAATAATGTTATTGAATACAAAAAATACCTTTATCGTCATATAGGATTGTAAAGTTTTAAATAAAGACAAATTGTATGTCCTCCTCGTTTGAAGAAAAAGAAGGGAGGAGATCTCCAACAAGACCCCGTTGCAGCATCAACAGTAAAACACCAAAACACCCGATGCAAAAACACAAAAGACGAGTACAGCACGAGACGGAAAAGAGACACACGACATTACACATCAAACACAAAAGACTATAAACAGACGAGACCAATGAGTAACCGGTGCCGACTTTGGACGGCCATCTGTCACGCAAGTAGCAAATGGTGTGGTTATCCTGGATTACGTGCGCACAACCCTCTCACCTCTCCAATTACCCAGAGGTCTCGAAGAACGTACAATTGTGGTGTAAAACTACCTTCTCACTGTAAGATGACATCACACAAACAAGACCGCGAAACGCAGAGGCCCCAGAGACACAGATGAATATGTAAATGGATATCAAAAGAGGGCATGCGTAATACAGTCCGTGCTCTGCCGGCTGTAGCGAGCTCATGTATGTAATCACCCGAGGAGTCCGACTGACATTCAGAGAGGACAGGTGGTCGGGGCCCTGTCTTCTCTAAAGAGGTTTGGACAGGGCCCGTCATAGAGTCCCGTCGTCACAGACAGTCAAAGTGCAAGTCTCAAGGATGCGCTTGTACAAGACTGTAGATTGGTCAAGTACCGAGCCTAGTGTCCGTCTGGTGACATTAGGATCATATCCACGGTATAAAAGGCGTTTGATGATTCTGACGCATTTTCGATGGTTATGCTGCCTACCTTTGATCCTTTTTATTTTGTTTATCATATCACCATAAAAGACAGGTTGTGTAATACCCATAGTAATGTACTCTGTTGCATGTATAGATCCGAATTTTAAAAGAAGTTGACTGTAATTTTTGTAAAATTTCCAGAAAGTCTTAACTAGTTTATGAAAGCGGAAACCTTGACCTAAAAGTTTTTTGGTAATTTGTAAATTTCTACTGTGAAAATCCAAAATATCAGTACATGCTCTAGCGTACCGGATGAGCTGTGATATGTAAATGCCGTATGACGGTAATCTTGGAACATCACCGTCAAGCCAAGGGAAATTTACTATGTTGAATCCAAAATCATCCCTTTTGTCATATACACTTGTATGAATCTTTCCGTTTACAATTTTGATATTTAGGTCCAAAAAGGGTGTTTCTGTATTTGAAAGGTTTGCCTTGTTAAGGGTTAATTCTTGTGGATAAATTTCATTCTTATATAATTCAAAAGCAGGATTGTCAATGGTTAGAATATCATCCAGATACCTAGAAGTATTATTGAAACATTTCAGCTCATCAAATTTTCTTCGCTTTTGAAGATTTTGGATAAATTCTTTCTCATAAGTGTATAAAAATAAATCTGCAACAAGAGGCGCACAGTTAGTACCCATAGGAATTCCTACAACCTGCTTGTATAGATCCTCACCAAATCTAACATAAATATTGTCCAAGAGGAAGGACAAGGCATTACACAGGTCACTACATGTCCATGATTTGTATGATTTGTAGTCTGTCGAGGAAAAGAAACCCTTCGATTCAGATGTACAAATGCAAGTTTTTCGCTCTCGATCAAAACACCATTTAATGAGATTAGATAATCGATAATTAATTTTGTCATGAGGAAGTGTGGTGTACATATTAGAGAAGTCGTATGAAGAAATCGTATTGGCTTGGAAATTTCCAGATTTCATTTTTTCAATCACATCCCCTGAATTCTTAATAGACCAAAATAAATTTACATCGTTCCTGTTTAGAACCGTTTCACAATATCTAGTTACGTGTTCTTTAATAGCAGTAAGTGCTGACGTCAGATTTCTAGACAAAATTGTAGTGGAGCAGTTACTAGAATTAGCAATAAATCGAAATTTGTAAGGAGACTTGTGCAGTTTCGGTATGCAATATAGTGTTGGGAGATCGAATTTAGAAATAGAGATATTGAATGAAGACAGTTCACTGTTATGCTTGCCGAAAATGTTAGATGCACTTTCATTGCTTTTGATATATGTATTAGTAGACGAAAGTTCCGAAATCAAAGTTGATATGTAGTAATGTTTTCAAATGATAATG
Source organism: Pinctada fucata (assembly GCA_028142955.1). Taxonomy (NCBI): domain Eukaryota; kingdom Metazoa; phylum Mollusca; class Bivalvia; order Pterioida; family Pteriidae; genus Pinctada; species Pinctada fucata. The sequence goes on along the minus strand of AP027113.1, from coordinate 28,911,163 downwards.
GCGTTGTTGGCTGCTTTATCAGCTGGTGCAAAGACATATTTTTCATGTAATTTACTTAGTTTGGATTTGAAATATCTTTCTGATTTGGAATGTGGATTTTGAAAAAGATGAGGGGTTTTATGGAAGTTATCTATTCGAATATCCGTTATATCTAAAATGAGGTTTTTCCAGTCATTCAGAGCATGCGGTTCGACTCCTTCTGATTTATATCATCTTAATTATCTAAGGCTTCCGTAAGCACTTCACGGCATTTGACAAAATCTATCTTGGATGGGATTCTATACTTAGGTCCTCTTTTAAGAAGACCACGGAGCTGTCTGTCTTGGATAATTGAAAAGTCACCTGTAACAACATGGCCAGCTGGTTTGTAGAGATATTTAGAAGTTGCACATTCTCAAGAAGCAAGACACGATTCAAGTATGTCAGGATCCGTTGTAACTTTATTATAGTTAAAAACAAAGTTTCGAATAGGTTTCTTGTACTTAAGCTTATAACAAATAAGAGGTGGCTCTAAATTCTCAAAATATTGAGGAATGGTACTTTGTACGCGATGATCCCGAAAAATATTAGAGATGTTTAGAAGATCAAAACCTTTGTTAACAAACGGGATTTTTATGAATCGTCTTTTCGGTGAGGTGTTTTTCACAATAGGATTTTGTGCTCTATTGTGAGTGCTGTTGAGATTATCGTCAGGATCTTCTTTAACTCATTTATATTGTGCGAATGAGACAATGATATTAAGTCTGAATCAATCAGTGTTTCTTAAGAATGCAATCTCTTCTTTATCCAAGATAGATTTCAAGTGCATAACTGGTATTGACGACAGAGCAATTTTCTTTACATCTTCAGTATTTATTTCTAAATTCCGTCACATCGATTACATGTATGTGTTTGTGTGTTTTATGCCTGGTGGGAGGGTACCTTTCAAAACAAGTTCGGGACGTAATAACTATAATTCCTTTTTCTTGTAATACTCTAATAATCCAATCAATCCAAACTGTTCATATAATTCTTATATCCATTTTTATAAGCATACGTTCATAATATCAGGAATTTCATTTAAAATTAGACGTTTTCGTATCTTTGCTGTGACGTTCGTGAAATCAACATTGAGATTATATGGATAACTTCGCCGACCTTGAAGAAAGATTAATATTTAGTACGCCTTGTCAAAATTTATTTCTATTTCCAGTACGAAGAAAAGTAATTTGATAACAACATGATTTCAATGCACGTAAAAAGTTTTAATTAATCTAGATCTATCAAAGGGTATTATTCTTTGGAAATGCAATCAAATTGAAAATTTTGCGATTATTTGATTACTGAAGTGAGTTAAGCGGTCAGTACATAGCGCTATCTCACAAACAACAGTACATTTATTCGACAGTTCTTCGAATTTTGATTAATGGTATAAACCTGTTTTTATATCTCGCATAAAACTGGCGGGGATGTATGGTGATGTACATTTTTGTCCGTCCCTTCGTCCGTTGTTCATGTGGTTTCTGGACATTTAAAAGGCAAACCGTTACAGAGAAACAATTCATTTCTAGAATATAGCTCTTCATGAAATACAGATCAAGTTCAAATATGGGATATGTCCCAGAAATATGTATATAGTTACGCTCCTAGCAACTTAGCTAGGAGCGTAACTTTACTATCGTATACTAGCTTAACTAAACTAGCACCTGTCCTCTCTGAATGTCAGTCGGACTCCTCGGGTGATTACATACATGAGCTCGCTACAGCCGGCAGAGCACGGACTGTATTACGCATGCCCTCTTTTTATATCCATTTACATATTCATCTGTGTCTCTGGGGCCTCTGCGTTTCGCGGTCTTGTTTGTGTGATGTCATCTTACAGTAAGGAGGTTGTTTTACACCACAATTGTACGTTCTTCGAGACCTCTGGGTAACTGGAGAAGTGAGAGGGTTGTGCGCACGTAATCCAGGATAACCAAACCATTTGCTACTTGCGTGACAAATGGCCGTCCAAAGGCGGTACCGGTTGCCCATTGGTCTCGTCGGTTTATGTGTTTGATGTGTAATGTCGTGTGTCTCTTTTGCGTTCTCGTGCTATACTCGTCTTTTGTGTTTTTCTATCGGGGTGTTTTGGTGTTTAGCTGTTGATGCTGCAACGGGGTCTTGTTGGAGATCTCCTCCTTTCTTTTAGAGAAATCCAATAGTTTGTGGTTTCCGAACACTTGGTGAGTGAAACTGCTGGTGGAACATGAGTCCCCGAGGGCACATGTAGCCAACTTCGATCAACTTCGGTTGATTGTCTGTCTCTTCAACGCATTCGAACATTTCTGTTATTAAAAAATTTTGAAATTTCTAAAACGTGAGTCCTGTAGCATCATATCCCACCCATCCTGCCTCCTTTTCGGTACAGGCCATATTACATTGTTTAGATTGAATATCACTAACGTGGGTTAAGTACCCGAAACGTGCATGTCTGGTCCATGCTGAAATTGTATCTGTTCTTAAATGATGCAATTAAATTTGAAGACGTTTAACATTTGACCCACTCGGTGAATGTCACTGCTGGTGGATCAGGAGTCCCCGAGGGCACATGTAGCCAAGTTCGATCAACTTCGGTTGATTGTCTGTCTCTTCAACGCATTCGAAAATTTCTGTCATTAAAAAATGTTGAAATTTCTAAAACGTGGGTCCTGTAGCATCATATCCCAACCATCCTGCTACGTTTTCGGTACATTTTTGTCCCCCGCTTTCGCGAAAGCGCGGGGACATTAAAGCCGGTTCGTCCGTCCGTCTGTCCGTCGGTCACAAAAACTTTAACCTTGTGCATAACTTTTGAATGGTAAGTGATAGGGCTTTGATATTTCACATGTGTACTCCTTTTGACAAGACCTTTCCATGGATACCAAAATTTTTGACCTTGTGACCTTGACTTTGGACTTTGACCTACTTATTAAAAACTCTAACCTTGACCATAACTTTTGAATGGAAAATGATAGGGCTTTGATTTTTCACATGTGTATTCCTTGTGACAAGACCTTTCCATGGATACCAAAATTTTTGACCTTCTGACCTTGACCTTGGACTTTGACCTACTTATTAAAAACTTTAACCTTGACCATAACTTTTGAATGGAAAGTGATAGGGCTTTGATATTTCACATGTGTATTCCTTGTGACAAGACCTTTCCATGGATACCAAATTTTTTGACCTTGTGACCTTGACCTTGGACTTTGACCTACTTATTAAAAACTCTAACCTTGACCATAACTTTTGAATGGAAAGTGATAGGGCTTTGATTTTTCACATGTGTATTCCTTGTGACAAGACCTTTCCATGGATACCAAAATTTTTGACCTTATGACCTTGACCTTGGACTTTGACCTACTTATTAAAAACTTTAACCTTGACCATAACTTTTGAATGGAAAGTGATAGGGCTTTGATTTTTCACATGTGTATTCCTTGTGACAATACCTTTCCATGGATACCAAAATGTTTGACCTTCTGACCTTGACCTTGGACTTTGACCTACTTATTAAAAACTTTAACCTTGACCATAACTTTTGAATGGAAAGTGATAGGGCTTTGATATTTCACATGTGTATTCCTTGTGACAAGACCTTTCCATGGATACCAAAGTTTTTGACCTTGTGACCTTGACCTTGGACTTTGACCTACTTATTGAAAACTTTAAAAGTTTTTAATGGCAAATGATAGGGCTTTCACATTTCACATGTGTATTCCTTGTGAAGAGATATTTCTTTTGGTAACAACATTCTGACCTTGTCCATAGAGGTTGACCCACATTTAAAAACTTCAACCTCGACCATTAGTTTTTGATGGTAATTTCAATCATAGGTCTTAAATATTTCACATGTGCATGCCTTTTCATAAGCCCTGTCCCTTGGAAACAAAACAAAAGTTTTTTTTCCTTTTGACCTTTTCTTGGAGTTAATCTTTCATATTTAGAATGTTGATAATATATGAGATGTCTGTAAGCATTTCTTTAAAGACAAACACCCAAAAGCGGGGGACCACAATTCCTTGAATTTGATTTTTGGACATAATACTTTTCACACTTTGGCCAAATTACATTGTTTAGATTGAGGATCACTGACTATGGTTAAGTACCCAAAATGTGCATGTCTTGTCCATGCTGAAATTTTATCTGATCTTAAAACAAAGGAGGGGATCTCCAACACCACCAGGTTGTAGTGCTCACAGCAAAACCCCAAAACACCCAATGCAAAAACAAAAAGCAGACAAGCACGGAAAGAAACGCATAAGGGACAAGGAACGTTAACGCACAACACAGAAACATCAAACACAAAGGACTACACATAATCAAACGAGACCAATTGGCAACCGGTGCCGACTTAGGAAATAGCAGAAGGTGTGGTTATCCTGGATTACGTGCGCACAACCCTCCCACTTTTCCGATTACCCAGAGGTCTCGAAGAGCGTACAATTGTGGTATAAATCAACCTCTTCACTGTCAGATGACCACACACAAAAAAGACCGCAAAACGCAGGGGACCAAGCAACACAGACGAATATGTAAATGGATATCAAAAGAGGGCGTACGTAATACAATCCGTGCTCTGCCGCCACATGTATGTTATCACCCGAAGAGTCCGACTGACATTCAGAGAGGACAGGTGGTCGGGGCCCTGTCTTCTCTAAAGAGGTTTGGACAGGGCCCGTCATGGAGTCCCGTCGTCACAGTCAGTGAGAGTGCAAGTTTTAAGAATGCGCTTGTACACGTCTGTAGATTGGTCAAGTAACAAGCCTAGTGTCCGTCTGGTGACATTAGGATCATATCCACGGTATAAAAGGCGTTTGATGATTCTGACGCATTTTCGATAGTGATGTTGTCTCTCTTTGATCCTTCTTGTCTTGTTAATAATGTCACCATAAAATGCAGGTTGTGAAATACCAAAAGTAATATACTCTGTTGCCTGAATTGGTCCGAATTTCAGAAGAAGCTGACAATAATGTTTGTAAAATTTCCAGAAAGTCTTTACTAGTTTGTTAAAGCCAAAACCTTGTCCTAAAAGTTTCTTGGTAATTTGTAAATTTCTACTATGAAAATCCAAAACATCAGTACATGCTCTAGTATACCGGATGAGCTGTGGAATATAGATACCATAAAACGGTAATCTAGGAACATCACCGTCAAGCCAGGGGAAATTTACTATGTTAAATCCAAAATCATCTCTTTTGTCATACACACTTGTATGTATCTCTCCATTAACAATTTTGATATTTAGGTCCAAAAATGGTGTTTCTGCGTTTGAAATGTTTGCCTTGTTTAGAATCAATTCTTGTGGATAAATAACATTTTCATACTTTTCAAAAACAGGATTGTCGATATTAAGAATATCATCCAGGTACCTAGAAGTACCAATAAAGCATGCTTTTGAATTTGAAGACGTTTGACATTTGAACCACTTGTTGAGTGTCACTGCTTGTGGACAAAGAGTCCCCGAAGGCACATGTAGCCAAGTTCGATTAACTTCGTTTGATCGTCTGTCTCTTCAACGCATTTGAAATTTTCTGTCACAAAATTTCTTGAAATTTCTAAAACGTGGGTCCTGTAGCATCATATCCCGCCCATTCTGTTACGTCTTTTGGTACATTTTTGGACAATCATAATAATTTTCATACTTTTTGGCTATATTACATTGTTTAGACTGAGGATCACTGACGAGGGTTTAGTACCCGAAACGTGCATGTCTGGTCCATGCTGTAAATTTATCAGGTTTTAAATGATGCTATTGAATTTAAAGACGTTTAACATTTGAACTACTTGGTTAGTGTCACTGCTGGTGGACCAAGAGTCCCCGAGGGCACATGTAGCCAAGTTCGATCAACTTCGGTTGATCGTATGTCTCTTCAACGCATTTGAAATTTTCTGTCACAAAATTTCTTGAAATTTCTAAAAGGTGGGTCCTGTAGCATCATATCCCAACCATTCTGCTACGTCTTTTGGTACATTTTTGGACAATCATAATAATTTTCATACTTTTTGGCTATAATACATTGTTTAGACTGAGGATCACTGACGAGGGTTTAGTACCCGAAACGTGCATGTCTGGTCCATGCTGTAAATTTATCAGGTTTTAAATGACGCTATTGAATTTAAAGACGTTTAACACAACTCATAGTCCCCCACAAATGTTGTCAGGATCCGTTATAAGGTGGTGCCATCAAAGGCAAAAGTAGGTCACAGAGGGTAACCTCCTTTGACAGCCTTCCTCAGAACCGAAGCACTTATCGAAAAACCAAAAGCATCTGGATGTCTTAACAAGTGTTGTTGTTTTTGGTTCCAATTTGAAGTAAAATTTTACGTTTATGATTAAACTAAATTAAATTAAACGTTTATGACGTCTTTTTGGACTTTGTCAGAATTGCTCATTTTTGAACTGTTTCTTTGAATAACTCTATAAATGTGTGGTTTTGTGCCTCATTTAGTGCATGTTTGTCATATTTAAGTTAGTATTAATCTCCTTTTTTTGGAATGTTTATGATTTTTTTTTAAATATTGATAGATATGTTTACTGGGCACATTGACCCAAGATTTGTGGGTTTAAGTCCCGTCACCGGCAACCCAAATTTTTTTCTTCCTTTTCCATTTTTTCCATTTTGTCACCTTTGTTTTTTTGAACTATTAAATCATCTGAATACATTTCATTTTATTTTTTACCAAAAATTGTTTTCTTCCATTTCCATTTTTTGCCGTTTTGCACACCCTTTAACTGTGTATTTGACATATTTAAGACCCTTATTGCTATGATATATATTATCTGAGCAGTATCTATCCTTCGGAGCTTGAAGACAAAGAAACCACAGAGACAAATAATTCAGCATCTTATTTGGACATAATATTGTCCCACGACAATGATGGTCACATATACACCTCACTCTATGACAAACGTGATGACTTCAATTTCAGCATTGCAAACTTTCCTTTTCTGAGTAGAAACATCCCTTCATCGCCTGCTTATGGCGTGTTCATATCTAAGTTGATACGCTATGCCAGAGCAAATACAAAATATACGGATTTTTTTCTGAGAGCTAGGCTTCTTTCAGATAAGCTTCTCAGTCAGGGATATGTTCGAGACCGACTAACATCATCACTGAGGAAGTTCTACTGTCGATATAGGGAATTCGTCATACACTATGATGTCCAACTCTCCAGAATGGTGGATGATATTCTGTTATAGACCATTTGAACCAACTAAAGACTGTACTCTATGTCTTCCGAAATGGAAGTTACCGGATGTGAAAGTTCTACCGAATTGAAGCGGCGGATGTTGCATGCAAGCAGGAGATGCTTACTCTTCCTGGACACCTGGTCTCACTCCTATATTGGGAGTTCGCTTCTTTTCATGTGGTGGAGGTTTTTGTTTGTTTGCTTTGGTTCCTGTTTTATCCTGATTTCGTATGCCTTCGGTCTCTGATTTTGTGAATTATCGATTTTGTGCTGTATACAGGGATATGGTCATTATCCATATTTGTCATTTCATGCCTAAATTTTATTTTTTTTTGATTTTTTTTTATTAAAAAACATGTTTTATGTGTATATAGTCACATGGTTGTTGGTTTAAATTCTGGTACTGACACTATCATAATGTAATATTACTAGGTTAAGAGAGTGAATGGGTATAAGGTGAGCGTTGTGCCACCTGGGGCTCTTGTTTTTCACCCGGTTTGTTTGGCTAGCTTCCGTTGAATTATGACGTACATGGTGTATGAACTTACCTTAACAGGGATCAGTATACGATCACTCATCTCTTGATATACAGAGTTAATTATTACCATTTTGGAAAAGATAGGATCATAACAAAACATTGCAAGTAAACGCTAATGCGAGAAATCGTATTTATATTGGTAAGCAATACCTATTCATTCAATTAGTGAATTCATTAAGTGGTCTTTATCTGAAAGCGAACAGTTTGTACCTAGTTCTCCCTTCAGATGATGTTTTATCTCTTAGAACAAGATGATTTTCTGGGGCTTTAAATGCAAGAAAAGTCTGAAATCTTGGAAGAACTCCTAATCCTGGGTATGTACAGTTAGATCGCATACATTCCGGAATTTGTAGCCACGTTCCTTTGGCGTTAAAGTGAAATGGTCGATGTCGTCCTCCAATATCTATATCTGCAAATATCTGTGTTATTTTGTCGATGTACATTGATTCATTCTTATTATTGCTAGCCACTATGGTGTTCCTACCTTTAAATTCAAATCTCTTGAATCCACCACAGTGCTGGTACTGTTGCTCTTTGTAATTGCTGGCAGACATAGAATTATATACTACGACCAACCAGTTCCGCCATTCAAACTTAGCAGTAAGGAACGAATATATAGCGCTAGCAGCAACTTCGTTCGAGGCACCATCCCTCTCAGTTAAAACACCTTCTGTGTCTTTTTCTGCCTGTTCTATGTATTTATCCCTCACATTTGAATCTACTTCTTGCATTCTATCGGTAAGCCTTTGAATTCGACCTTCCCAAATACGGCTTTGGTCGACATAGGAATCATTATCGCCTGATAATTTATAGTAAAAGGTCATGACATTGACTCCCTTAAGGATCGTACTGAGAATTCTTTTTATCAAATTTTGTGTGCGAAGACGATTATTGAATGTGTACTTAGCTATCGAGTATGGTATGTTGTCAGATAAAGACCGGTCCAACATCATCCCTTGCCAGAGTTTAAGAGTTGCGGTTTTGTCGCTACTTTCGTATGCCGATAGGAAGAGTTTTTTTCGACTATTTGAGCTTGCACTTTCACTAGATCCATTTGCAGTAGAATTCAGGTAACTGTTCAGCAAAGTCGATAAACTAGAAATTTCAGATTGGTAGCTACTATACTGGGATTTAATAGCCTTTTCTATCACTGTACTTTCTAATTCATCAATTCTAGAAAATACCTGATCAAATCTGTTATTGATTTGAGCAAATGCCCTTATCATATACTGCAGTTCTTTTGACGGACCAACAGGAAGGAAAAGACTGATGAACCCTATCAGTGGTCCTACTGCACCAAGAAATGGAGCCATCTTTTTTGCTATAATACCAATTCGACCAAAGTTTTCAGAGAATGTGTCAGATGATATTGCAGTTATAATTGCATTTCCAGCATTAACCCCTGCCTGTAATTTTTTCATCGTGTAATTCTGCGGTGTCAATCCAGAAGCATCTATATTGTCGGCGAGACTTGTGCTTCCATCATCATTAATCGCTCCGTGTCCATGGCTAGAAGTTTCCGAATCTAATTTCCCCTCCCCGTTTCCTGGGGCAGTCATCATACATACATCGTTGCTCAAAGGGTTATTCATATTAGATGATATCATAGAATTCACTATGTTCTGAATAGCTCCTGTCAAAATTGTAAAAATATCACCAAACCCACCACTCGCTGATGAGAAGAACAGCAGCTGGAGGATGGGTAATAACAGCTTCATGATGACCTGTTTATCGAAATGAAGATAAGAATATAATTTTCATACCTTCTAATGTTTAAGAATGCATATAATCTTTCTAATTGTGGATTTTAAAGTAAGGTTGTTTAAATTAAAGTTACATTTGGTCTCGTCAAGATCAAACCATAAATCAACTACTTTTGCAATTAAGAATAGAAGCGAGTCTATTTTGCTTAGAAATTAGAAACTAGCTGGTTACATCAGCCACAAATATTCTCGCTACTGAGCTATGATAAATTATTGCTTATAAAATGGCTATCCTAATATTGCCTATTTTTTCTCCGTAGAAACCGAATACGAACACGTGGAAGCACTTATTTTCATTTTCATGACTGTTGTAAAACAAAACAAAACAAAACAACATGGCGGACGGATTACACGTGAGACGAAAAGTAATCGACAATCGGTGTTATCAAAATGTGAGAAGAGAAATTAATAATAAAAATGGTATAGATCTAAATGATAAAAGAAAAGAAATAGAATTGACTTAGTATAGACTTTTAGAGACCTTAGAGGATGACCGTGACAATGTAACTCAAAGGGAGCTTCAGTGCACATGTAGATGTATAGTTCACGAATTTTTTTTTATTCATGAGATGTATAGATATAAGTTTGATGTATATATATATATCCATAGTATTTTATATGTGTATATATGCGCACGTAATCCAGGATAACCACACCTTCTGCTATTTTCGTGGCAGATGGCCGTCCTAAGTCGGCACCGGTTGCCCATTGTCCTCGTTGGTTTATGTGTAGTCCTTTGTGTTTGATGTTTCTGTGTTGTGCGTTGACGTTCCTTGTCCCTTATGCGTCTCTCTCCGTTCTTGTCTGCTTTGTGTTTTTGCATTGGGTGTTTTGCTGTGGGTGCTGCAACCGGGTGTTGTTGGAGATCCCCTCCTTTGTTGTATAATAAAAATGTTTACAGCCGATATCAAATATTTAAAAAACAGAAAACAGTGGGCAAAATAATTATGAACTTAAACGCTAGTTCATTTTTGCACCAACCTGCCCTTGGAGATACTATAAAACCAATACTACCATCAGGTAGGGGGTAACAAACTTAGTCAGAATTCAAACTGCTTTACCTGGTGCACACCTGGTACCTGAAATATTCACCTTTGATTAATAAAAATCCTGCAGGAATTTTCAATTTCCTGCAGGATTTTTATATTTTAAACTGTTTTACCCTGTGTACATCTGGTACCTGGGATATTCACCTTTGGTTTTTTTAATTTAGTAATTAATTTACAATAAAAATACTATATTTTTCCGTACGTTTCGGCCAACGGCCTTCCCCAGTTGATTTTATTATGTTTCTGTTACAATGTATATTGTGACGTCATAAAATTACGGCGCTAAAGTAGCGTCTTCAGAATTGCGTTGTTCAAAGGAGCAAGTTATACAAGTCATTAGCATGATAATTAAGATGATTAAAAGTTCAATTCTAATTATAGTTAAATGATTCCTTTGTTAGTGTAGCGGTTTCACTTTCATAGTTTTTCTCGATAATTATCTTTGTAATCGGTAATCGAATGTTCATTGTTTGTAAAATGTTGGCCAGACCGGGCTATCGTTGTATGAAAGAATAATGGTCAACCTTTCGAACATCCGTAACATGAAGCAAGATCCAATTTCAGAACACTTTACAAACGATGGACATTCGATCACCGATTACAAAGTAATAATAATCGAGAAAAACTATGAAAGTGAAACCGCTAGACAAACAAAGGAATCCTTTTGGATAAAAATGTTGAAGACTCTACAACCAGATTGACTTAACACGCAAATTGACTTAATATAACTATAAGCAGAATTGAACTTTTAATCATCTTAATTATCATGCTCCAAATGTAATGAAAATTAAGTTATACTTTATAATTTCTCAGTTCTAGTGACTTTTACAACAGACGTTGAAAGGTCAAAATGCTAAATCAATAATTTTATCTTACTAATATGTATCTAACCATGCTAACGACTTGTATAACTTGCTCCTTTGAACAACGAAATTTTGAAGACGCTACTTTAGCGCCGCAAGTTTATGACGTCACAATATACATTGTAACAGAAACATAATAAAATCCGCTGAGAAAGGTTGTTGGCCGAAACGTACGGAAAAATATAGTGTTTTTATTGTATTTGTATAAAAAACGACTGTGTTGTAATTAATTTACTTATGAATATATCAATATAAGTGTATCTATCCTCTTCTTATTTATCTTGATAATAATATGTATCATTCAAATTTAAATCTCGAATAATTTGAAAGGGATGGATAGGTTTTACTTCTCCTTCCGCCCTCCTGAAAATGTGTAAACTTTTTTTAATTCAATGTTGTGTCTGTTCTCTTTCTCGAAATCACGTCCTCTCTATTTGGTACGATTTGTAATTCCCTTAGGACCTTTCTAAAAAGTTTCCAAGCAAGGACCTATTTACATGCAGAATAAGATGGCGCTTACCAAAGGCGGATCTATAATTTTAATAGGGGTTGGAATCTTCTCAAATAAAAACAATTACAATGTCCAGCTTTTTGTAAAATCAATTATCTTCCTATGTTTTCAAATGTATGATGTTCAAATCAACATACTTTCACATGTGTGTATTCAAAGGGTAAGGGCGGTAAGGGTGTTTATAGGCCCAAAATCGTTGCTCCAAAGATTTAAAAATATTGAAATTGATACTTTAATTGGTACAAGGATGCTGATGCTTGTCTTTAATAGATTCAACATAGAAATGTTTAATTTCATTTTTTTTTAGAGTTGTTACCCTTTGAAATCACCTATGAAACCGGAAATGAGTTAAATAATCAATATACTTTCACATGTGATAGCAAAATTAGACTTGGCCACATCAAAACAACAGTTCATATTTTTTCTGTATATCCGTATATGTATTTTGTAAATGATGTGAGAGTATGAATCTGTTGTTTTCGTGTGGCCACATAGAAAACGGAAGAAAATCAATGACTGTTACCATGCGAGCGGGTCATTTTGGGAACAGAAAAACACCTTTTAACTTCTATAATACAAGAATTATTTGAGTAAAACCGATATAATTCAATAGATTCTGTTCTGTTGTTATTGATGATATTGATTATTTATTCCCACATGCACGAAATCAAATAATACAGACAAAAATGTCTTTCAAATGTTTATTATCCTCGTAACGTAACGGATATTCAGGACGACAGAATGACGTCATTCTGAATATATGACGTCTTATATGTTCGCGAATTTAATATTGCTTGTATTTTGCGAAAAAAAAAAAATAAAGTCAAAGTAATTATTTCATATGCATATTGAATTGAAATGACAGAGCATCTAAAAGAGTACAGTCGGCATTTATAAAATATGTCCAACTTTTAGCCAGAATCAACGATTTCAAATATTTAAAAATAAAATACCCTGAACAAACGAAGAAGAAACAAGAAAAAGGAAAAAAAAACCTAAACAAACAACATCAACACCCCCAGTACACACAAAAATCAATCAAACAAACTACATGTATTAGATGTACTTATTTTTGCAAATTCAGGGGGAAATTATCTATCGTGTCTCATTTTCGACTGAGAAAAATATTTTTATTTTATTGAACAGGATTAATAGAAAAGATGTTGTCAATATTAACGAAAATTGTCCAAACGGACACGGCGCGTCATTTCACGGTAACGAATATTCTATGAGTATCGTGTACATAAATCTACATGTATATCGATATTATTCACGCCTTGTAGTTGTACATTAATCATTTAATAGCATAAATAGTATTAGAATATAGCATCAAATTACCTACAGACAACGTTACATTACAATTTGTGATCGTAACGTCATACATTTTGTATGACGTCAAAATCAGTGTGAAATATAGCTGACCATCCTGTCTTCAAATTGGTGTAGATTCCGAACGGGATGTCTTATTCTCAAAATTTAATTTGACATATACGCTGTAAATCCTGTATTTTCAATGAGCAATGTTTGTCCCAGTTTTCAAATTGGGCTGATTTTGGCCCTTAAAGCCCCTTGTCCTTAATTAGCATCACTTCAAAGCAGATTAATTGACATCATGGAATTACTGTCCTGTTCACTAAATCCAGAGCATCCAGTTTTCTCAATTTTCTCTAAAATATGACATTGTCACCTTCCAAAAAGATATCAGTTGTATAGTACTGCTTTAGTCGTAACAGAAAATACCTTTGTTTTGGCTGACGTCAATTCATTCAGAAAAAAGACAGAAAATAACAAGTCTACGGGGATTTTCTATAGTAAAACCACTTGAAATGCGTGACGTCGGACACTTTGACGTCACTGTTTACTATTGTTGACACGGAGAACAATATGGCGGCGGCTTGAAATTAATAGCAATTCACTGTAACCATTTAAACAATTTCGGCACGCATTGTTTCCGATTTTCATGAAATTTCACACATAAGTAGGGACCGATGAAAAAAGAAAAAATTGACAAAAATTAATTCTAGGTCATCTGGTTACCATGGCAACGGCCTTTAAAGTTGAAAAAATGGCAAAATTGAGCTTATTTGAAGCTCTATAATTTGGTCTATATGCGACATCAATGGAAGATTGTTTATGCATCATGAATATTAGGACATAAAATTTTAAATAAGCTCACTAGTAGTGTCTGATATTGTAAAAAAGGCTGGTTACCATGACAACATAATTAGCTTATTTTGATATATTGATTTCAAAATGCTGTTTGTATTTTCCAATTTTTCTTCTCTCTTCATGGGTATATAATAAGGAAATAGGATTTATTTTATAAAATGAGCAAATTCAAGATAAACCCACTTGTTGCTATGTACATAAGTTACCTTGGCAACGGTAACTATGGTCTTTAACTTTACTTATTTTGCAACTTCAGAGTCATTTAAAAAAATTTTGCATCATGATGAATAGATAAGAATTGTTGGGAAATATCCAACACAAAGAGCTCTTTCAAAAATCGTGAAAAAGCTATGGGGAACATATGTAACCATGGCAACCATTTTTTATTATTATCATAAAACAGTAATTATTAATCCCAGGAAGTTCAAATGTAATAACAATAAAGATAACGTAAACCTTTATCAAAATATAATAAAAAAGTTTCAAATAATTAATGGTTGCTATAGTTATTTGGCCATACATTGTAGAAATAAGCATATTTTGTTGTTTTTCGAAGCCTTTTCCTAAAAAAAAAACGAAACAGGCTTACACAACCTTTTTAACATATACGATAAAGCAAAGTCTAAACTTTATTTTAGATTTAAAAAAATTCACATTACTTAACTATTGATGCCCGTATCCAAGGACTCAAAGTGGGCCTATGTGCAATTTTACACAATCGTTCCCATAGCAACGGGCTATTTCTTGAATATTTTTTTAAATTTTTTTTTTGTGTAATGAAAGATCTACTTGAATACATTAATTAATTGTCATCACTTTGAATTAAAATTTAATGATCTAGTAAAAAAAAAAGGACTCTAAATTTTGTCCAAAATTGCTTTCATTTTTGCGATTTGGGGTCATGTTGCCATAGCAACGAACAGAAACTTTGTCCCAATGTAAATGCTTATGTTTTATTTGCATAAAAAACTCTAAAATGTTAGTAAGTTATCGTTGAATTTTGAAAAAATGCCAAAAATTCTATTTTGATAGGGTATCTGTGTTGTTGCTATGGAAACATATAGATAAGACCATAAACCCAACATTATTATTGCTTAACTTGAAAGAAAAATGATAGGGTACTGATAATTCATTAGTGTTTGTCTTAGTTTATGCTGCATAAATTATGTATGTGACTTCAAAAATGCCCAAAAATGCATTTTTTCAATATTCAAAGCCCGTTTCCAAGGTAACCGGATGTGGTATTTAGAAAAATTTTAACAAATTTTTACTTTTGGGTCAGACCCAACCTTGTGTACAAATTTTATCAAAATCTGAGACATGCCGTGCCATGGGTCCTTCATAAATGTGCGAATGCTTACAGAGAATAGCTATTAATTACATGGGATTCCCCGTAGACATTTTATTTTTCATATTGCGGCTTGAAGGTAGTAGATAGGGTAAGTTGAAGCTAATTTCCAGTTACGACTAAAGGAGGTCAATTCTCGGAAACAATAATTATAAAGATAATTCTTCAGACGACAGAATAAATTGCCAAATCAGGGTGCTCTGAATTAAGTGAACAGTACAGTAAGCTTCATTTGATTTAAAATCTAATCTGTTCAATCAAAACTAAGCATATATGTCCAAACGGACACGGCGCGTCATTTCACGGTAACGAATATTCTGTGAGTATTGTGTATATAAATCTACATATATATCGATATTGTTCACGCCTTGTAGTTGTACATTAATCATTTAATAGCATAAATAGTAATAGAATATAGCAGCAAATTACCTACAGACAACGTTACATTACAATTTGTGATCGTAACGTCATACATTCTGTATGACGTCAAAATCAGTGTGAAATATAGCTGACCATCCTGTCTTCAAATTGGTGTAGATTCCAAACAGGATGTACTATTCCCAAAATTTAATTTGAAATATACGCTGTAAATCCTGTATTTTCAATGAGCAATGTTTGTCCCAGTTTTCAAATTGGGCTGATTTTGGCCCTTAACGTCCCTTGTCCTTAATTAGCATCATTTCAGAGCAGATTAATTGACATCATGGAATTACTGTCCTGTTCACTAAGTCCAGAGCACCCTGTTTTCTCAATTCTCTCTAAAATATGACATTGTCACCTTCCAAAAAGATATCAGTTTTATAGTACTGCTTTCGTAGTAACAGAAAATACCTTTGTTTTGGCTGACGTCAATTCATTTAGAAATAGGACAGAAAATAACAAGTCTACGGGGATTTTCTATAGTAAAACCACTTGAAATGCGTGACGTCGGACACTTTGACGTCACTGTTTACTATTGTTGACACGGAGAACAATATGGCGGCGGCTTGAAATTAATTACATGGGATTCCCCGTAGACATTTTATTTTTCATATTGCGGCTTGAAGGTAGTAGATAGGGTAAGTTGAAGCTAATTTCCAGTTACGACTAAAGGAGGTCAATTCTCGGAAACAATAATTATAAAGATAATTCTTCAGACGACAGAATAAATTGCCAAATCAGGGTGCTCTGAATTAAGTGAACAGTACAGTAAGCTTCATTTGATTTAAAATCTAATCTGTTCAATCAAAACTAAGCATATATGTCCAAACGGACAAGGCGCGTCATTTCACGGTAACGAATATTCTGTGAGTATTGTGTATATAAATCTACATATATATCGATATTGTTCACGCCTTGTAGTTGTACATTAATCATTTAATAGCATAAATAGTAATAGAATATAGCAGCAAATTACCTACAGACAACGTTACATTACAATTTGTGATCGTAACGTCATACATTCTGTATGACGTCAAAATCAGTGTGAAATATAGCTGACCATCCTGTCTTCAAATTGGTGTAGATTCCAAACAGGATGTCCTATTCCCAAAATTTAATTTGAAATATACGCTGTAAATCCTGTATTTTCAATGAGCAATGTTTGTCCCAGTTTTCAAATTGGGCTGATTTTGGCCCTTAACGTCCCTTGTCCTTAATTAGCATCATTTCAGAGCAGATTAATTGACATCATGGAATTACTGTCCTGTTCACTAAGTCCAGAGCACCCTGTTTTCTCAATTTTCTCTAAAATATGACATTGTCACCTTCCAAAAAGATATCAGTTTTATAGTACTGCTTTCGTAGTAACAGAAAATACCTTTGTTTTGGCTGACGTCAATTCATTTAGAAATAGGACAGAAAATAACAAGTCTACGGGGATTTTCTATAGTAAAACCACTTGAAATGCGTGACGTCGGACACTTTGACGTCACTGTTTACTATTGTTGACACGGAGAACAATATGGCGGCGGCTTGAAATTAATTACATGGGATTCCCCGTAGACATTTTATTTTTCATATTGCGGCTTGAAGGTAGTTGATAGGGTAAGTTGAAGCTAATTTCCAGTTACGACTAAAGGAGGTTAATTCTCGGAAACAATAATTATAAAGATAATTCTTCAGACGACAGAATAAATTGCCAAAACAGGGTGCTCTGATTTGAGTGAACAGTCGTTAAGCTTCATTTGATTTAAAATCTAATCTGCACAATCAAAACTCAGCATATATACAATGTTTCGTCCGACAGTTTATAACAATGATGAAATTAAAATTTTCATATCCAAATTGGAAAACAGTTACTATTTTAGATTTTTAATTGGTCTATATAACGGACCTAAATTTGCAAGCAAATAAATAGAGAATAAGTGTCTTAATTTGTGTTTTGTTACGGGTATGCAACACACAGCAAGTGCATTTATCGTAAATGTAATGCGCGTTATATATATGCACCATAGTTGTCTGTTTTATTCTTGTTTTCTCTTGGTAAAAGGGTGACGTCAAAATTCATTTCGCCGCGGGTTCAGTTTGCAAGTTAGAACAGCCGTCGCGGCATGTTTCTTTAGATCTGATGCATTGTGACGTCACAAGTGTTTATACACGAATTGCAGCACGTTCCTTTCAATAGTAACATCCCAGGGACTTACATTGGATGTGCATATATATACTGTTAATGTTATAAGTGACATCACACGATTCTAGCTACTAAAACCAAAGATGTATACTGTTACCAACATTTTCGCGAGGCACTAAAGGAGCAACCATTTGATTTGGGGGGGGGGGGGGCACGAAGACTTTTGCCAGTCGGAATTCTTTTCAGCCACTTTAAGAGCAGGAAAGTTTTCTTCGCTGGCCCTTCGGGCCGGAGTTTTTTTATTTTTTAACGTTGAAAATTACCCTTAAAGTTGAAATGATTCAAAGTGATTTTTCGGCCATATTAAATAATTAAAACACGGAGTGAGATCAGGTGCTAAGGAAGAATATATTAAGTATCTCTTGCTAGCAGAACACTTATATCTCATTTCTGGAATGACATATGAAACCTATTATCTTTTAACATAAATGATTATCAACGCAGACATGCTAGTATCGTTCATTTAGATAAAGTATGTTTCATTTTAAATTGTTCTTAGTTTATGACACACACAAAAGTGTTAACCAGGGACGTGGAAAGGTCGAAAGACTGAGGGGAGCAATATCATCGTTCGAAAAAAAGTGTGCAAGCCCTATAAAATCGAATGGTTGCTCCCCAATTTTCGCTATAATAGGGAGCGATATTTGAAATCGCAAAAACATATTCTCGTGACAATTGTCTTGGTAAGGTACAACACAAATTGGCATATCAGCTTCATTTCTCCTTATTGTACACAGGTCGATCTTCACTTTTCCCGACTAAACGTAAAGAATATAACTGAGAGTAGAAAAGAGAACAAATAGGCACGGAACGATAACGTTGAAACCGGAAGCAGATCACTAGATGTATGAATGATCTCCAATTAATCACAATGGAAAAGCGAAAGGGACGATAAGTAAGAATGGAGGAGATCTCCAACAAGACCCCGTTGCAGCATCAACTGCAAAACAGCAAAACATCCGATGCAAAAACACAAAAGAGGAGAACAGCACGAGACGGAAAAGAGACATACGACATGTAAACATCAGACAAAAAAGACTACACACAAACCGACGAGACCAATGGGCAACCGGTGCCGACTTTGGACGGCCATTTGTCACACAAGTAGCAAATGATGTGGCTATCCTGGATTACGTGCGCACAACCCTCTCACTTCTCCAATTACCCAGAGGTCTCGAAGAACGTTTCATTGTGGTGTAAAATAACCTCCTCACTGTAAAATGACCACACACAAACAAGACCGCGAAACGTAGAGGCCCCAGAAACACAGATGAATATGTAAATGGATATAAAAAGAGGGCATGCGCTATGCAGTCCGTGCTCTGCCGGCTGTAGCGAGCTCATGTATGTAATCACCCGAGGAGTCCGACTGACATTCAGAGAGGGAATGTGGACACTTAATAGAGACACTTAGATGAATAAATAAGTAGCAACGTAAAAACACAATTAAAAACATAAGCTGTCGTAGTATTTTCATGAACCGTGTCTCGAAAATTGAAGAAAAATAGAAGTTAGATACAGTTTATACTGAATAATTATGATTTTCATATCAAAAGCATTACATAAACAATAGGTAAACAATTGCCAAGCAATACAATATGTTCCTAAATAAGGGACTACGACACAGCGTAAAGTGTGGTTTAGTTGAAATAGAAAAGACATGAAGGAAGAGGACCGAATATTTTTTCTTTGGTGCAACGTTTGCAATGTTGCATCTAAACAGAAGGTTAATGGTCAAAGAGTACCGTAGAAACTTGATATGAATATTTAAACCGTATGCATATGAAAGTGTCATGTATATAGAAAACTATGATACAGAGAAAATACATACCTGTTTGAAGACGGATGTTGTCGACAAATGACAGACAACGAGCCGTGATTTTATATGTTTCCTTAACAAAACCTTCTCTTCAAATGTGCATCTGATGTTAGTCAGTTTAATGAGAAATGTCATTGTGAACTATTTGATATATGCGTTTCTTGGCAGAGATAAACGAGAGTTGATATCGTATTTTGGAAAACTTAATATTTTTACTGCAACATTTTGAATTTCTCTTATGCAGCGTGTGAAACAAATTTTCAGAAACATCTTTCCTGCACAAATACATTACAATGTAATTAAAAACTGGTACATTTTATTAACTTCATATACGAAAAAAAAGTTTTCTTGAAAGAGATAAACGAGAGTTGCGAATATATATTTTTGAAAACTTTACATTTTTAATGAAACATTTTGAAGTTTTCGTATTTTGCTCGTGAAACAACTCTCTCCTACATTGGTATGAATTTATTCTGCAGGGGTATCATGCACAGAGATTACATTGGTTATAATTCATGAATTGCACGATCTTCTACATAACATGGTACGAGTAGGTAGTGGTATGAATCAATTTGTGGTACAAGTTTGGGTAGAAATGATGGTACGAATTGGTTCATGTAAGTTTGTAAAAAGGGGTAGTCAAGTAAGGTACAAATTGGCAGGTTGAGTTGGAAATGAAAATTTATGTTTTCAAACTTTTCTCAAATTTTGTGAAAACCTGGGTTCTGTAGCATATCCGAGCTATCTTGCTTCGTCTTTCGGTATATTTTGGATATAATTTTCATAGATTTTTTGCCATATTTCATTGTTTGGATCGAGGAGAACTGACGAGGTTTTAGTACCCGAAACGTGCATGTCTGGTCCATGCTGTAAATATCTGCTTTTAAGTGACGCTAAAGAATCTTGTGCTCTATTGTGAGTGTTGTTGAGATTATCGTCAGGATCTTCTTTAACTCATTTGTGTCACACTTATGCCCTTTGCCGTGTGGAGCTCGTAAAAAAGTTCCCCGCGAGGGGTTTGACAGTAAGTGTTTTGAATATATTTCCCTGACATTGTCACCATAGCACTTTCTATATAGACATAACGTCAGACAGTGCATGAAGTTCATATATATTGTTTTCATTTTCGTGCTTAACCATCGACGGCGGGTGCGGCTAGCCAACAGGGGATGCTTACTTCTCCCGGTCACCTGGTCCCACCTCCAGCTTGCTAGGGGTCCGTCGATGCTTAATTTTGTGCTCTATTGTGTTGTTGAGATTATCGTCAGGATCTTCTTTAACTCATCTGAAGATGTTTAACATGGTTCATATTGACCATACCCGCGATCAGTAGTTTAATTTTGATTTTGAGATTCAGTTTGATAATCAATAAGCTTCAGACCGAATTCGTTTTTGAAGAGTGTTCAAAAGTATCGCGAAATAGTTGTATACGTGGTTTAAATGTCTGCTACATGTCAGCAGTAGCCTTCTGAAATAAAAAAAAAATAGATACAATATAAACGAAATAACATTTTTATTACAATTATGTCATTTTATTTAATACCTTTATAATAATGAAAATTTACCGGCATTAATCCATGTCCTTCAACTCTGCCTTTACCTGTACTTACATCAAAAGATGAATCCAACATCAAAATAAGTTCAATATGTGTATTAGAAAAAGGTCTGGAAAACAGGAAAAGTTAATGAAATTTGCTATGAGGCCATACCTTCTGCAAGAACAAATAAAACAAGCCTAACTTCAACTTATTCTTTATCATAATATAATGTATCACCATACCAAAAATCGGCTCAATCTCTACAACAACAGGCATGAAAAAAAAAATGGAAACGGAGAAGTTCATTAAATTTGCTAAGACCAGGGGCCATAACTCCTGTAGAAATGGGTCAATCAAATTGAAACACGAACTTGATTTGTATCACACTAGAGATATATTCACATAAGAAAAATGATTTCAATATCTGCAATACCATGGAAGAAAAAAACTGGAAAACTGAGGGTCATAAGGGTCATAACTCTTTTGAAAAAAGGTCACTCAGAAGCAAACTCGAAATTGATCTGTATAACACTAAAATGTCATCACATATAAAAAATTTCCATATCTACAACAACAGCCGAGAAAAGTCCAGGGGCCGTAAGTCTTCTAAAAGTAGGTCAATCAGAACCCTACTCAAACTTGAGCTGTATAACACTAAGATGTAATCACATATAAACAATTATTTCAGTATATGCAATACATTGGAAGAAAAGTCTGGAAAACTGAGAATTTCATGACATTTGCTAAGTCCAGGGGCCAAAACTCTTGTAAGAATAGATCAAGCGGAGCCAAACTCAAACTTGAACTGTATAGCAGTTAAATGTATTTACATATATTTTTTTTTTCAATATCTGCAATACCTTGGAGGAAAAGTCCGGAAAACGGAGAATTTCATGAAATTTGTTAGGTGCAAGGGCCATAGGTTACAATTATTATAGCATAAATGTTTGACCTCAAAACTTGTGTTCTACACCACAAAGCTAACGTCATTTACAGACTAAAACTGAATGGCTTATATAGAAAGTGATATATCAAAAGAAAGATTATTTCCTGTGGATGTTATTGGTACAAAATGATATATACCTTTCCGTTACCATTTTCACTCCGAAAACGAAAGTGAAAAAAAATACAGAAATTTGACATGTCATTCACATGGATTTTGTCCCATTTCGACCATTGTTCAAGAAAAAATCTTAATATAAAAATCATTGGAAGCCCAAATCTGTCTTAATAATATATGAAAGTTATTTAGGGATTCCCCGATTCGATTTTGAGAAATCAACAATACACCACGGAGAAATCCCCATTCTGAGGCCCTCGCCAGATATCACATCTACGTTGTGACTCCTTCCAGTTTGATTTTTATATGCATATCTAAAAATAGAACCCATGAAAATCTTACAAATTCGTACAGAATCTAACATGTCTAATGATACCTTAAAACTTGACTTCATTTCAATTATCATACACACTATAGCGATATCAGTATCTGACTCTTTATAGGAAGAAAATTGACCAGGGCAAAATCAGCTTCGCGGCTATAGGGTTTATACTATTAAAACCATAACTCTTGTAAAAATAGGTGAATCGATACCAAACTTGATCTCGATCTGTATTACATTGAGATAAATTCACATACCAAAAATGAAGGAGGGGATCTTCAATGTATGCAACGACAGCGAAAAACGTCTGGAAAACTAAAGTGTGACGGACAGATAGACGGACGGACAGACAAACGGGGTGGGAACTATAAGTCCCCTCCGGCGAGCCGGTAGGAGACTATAAATAAAATAGTTGCCATATCCAAGTAATGCTCGAGTGCATATAATAGTGTATCAAAGAGGCCGTGTCAGTAACCATTGAGCTTCGGTTGATCGTCTCTTCAAGGCATTCGCAAATTTCTGTAATCAAAATTTCTTGAAATGTCTAAAACGTTGGTCATGTAGCATCAAATCCAACCCATCCTGTTACGTCTTTCGGTAATTTTTGGACATAATTATCACACTCTTTGGGTAAATTACATTGTTTAGATTGAGGATAACTGACGAGAATGCAAATTGTATATAGTAAATAGAAAAAGGGTTATAATTCTGTAATTTGCAGGCGCGTAGCCAGAGTACTTTTCATATGGAAGTCAAGGAATTCGCGCATTGAGTGCAAGAGTATACAATCTGCCATTTTCCTGTCTTCGGGAAAATCGTCTTTAAAGGTTTTGCCACTCTGTTTGATGTCTTATGATCCATGCCATAACGCATTATATATCAAAATAATACATGAAAGTAACTAATATGTGTAATTTTTTGAATCTCATGAAATTCGAAATATTTACACGGAGATAGAACAGTGAGGCTAAATCCAAGTAGTGCAAAAATGTTCCAAAAGCAATAAAGGTTTCATAAAAAGAATAAAATCTTATTTATTAATGTTGTCCTTTAATAATAATAATTTAAAACAATAATTATCAAATCCTTGAAATCAATTATTAAGATTTAAACGAATTGAGAGAATGGAAGACAGTGCAACATTACCCCCCCCCCCCCCGACCACCAAACTTCCTCCCCATCTGTATATTTAGGGGATAAATGTACTGTGTTTTGTGGTTCCGACAGGTATATGTTGATAAACTGTTGGAAACGCAGTTATACCGTCGGGGCTTCCAAACGATATTTTAACTTACGTGTATCTCTCTTTTCATTGTGTATATGTAGGAAAGACGTGTCTGAACATATGTTCACACGCTACATACGACAAATTCAAACATTTCTATAAAAATATTACATTTTTTTTTCAAAATAATATAAGGTATCGTTTATTTCTGTCAGGAAACGCGACTATCGTATATTTCACAGTGATATTTCACATTAAACTGGTAGGCAACAGATGCGCAAGTGTAGATGAGGTTTTGTCATGCAGCTCGTTGTCTGTCATCAGTCGACGTCACCAGTCATCAAACAGGTATGTATTTTCTCTGTATTACTAGTATATTATTTTCTTTGGTATTGAATTTATGCATACATGACAAATATGGATAATGACCATATCCCTGTATACAGCACAAAATCGATAATTCAGAAAATCAGAAACCGAAGGCATAAAAGATCAGGAGAAAACAGGAGCCAAAGCAAACAAACAAAAACCTCCACCATATGAAAAGAAGCGAAGTTTAACATCTGAATAATATCTGTTTCAGTGTACTTATTTTCAGAATCGGACTTTTCTTTTACAAAGTAGGTTTTGTTATAGTTAACAACAATAAATCTGTATTTTCGATGACCTTTCTTACTTGTAAACGCATTACTTAAAATTTTTGCGAGTCTTTCTTTCAATTAAGAATGATTGGATTTCAGATGTTCTAAAAGTTCCTTCGAATTCTTAAAATTCCACATCTGGTTGATACCACTGCGAGAATATACTGTCGAACAATATTTTCAAAGCCCATATTTGATTTCAGATAAAACATTTTAAACGTTTGTTACCAGGTTCTACATGATTCTTTAGCCATTTATTTTTTGTTTGCATGAAACATTGCGAACGTTACACTTAAAAGGAAAGAAATCATATTTTTAAGTTTGTCTCCTTCCTCTATTTCTTCCCATTTTTATTTCAATGAAACCTCTTTAGGTTGTGACCTTGTCTTTCATTTCGGAGAGTGATTTATATTCTCTGTTTATTTGCGCTGTCGTTGTTTGTCCATTGTGTTACAAAGCGTCTGATATGGTAGTCACAATTCTTGAGTATTAAGTATATCTAGCTTCTACATTTACATTTTTCATAACATATTCATCGGCAATATTTTCTTGTTTATGTGTACTTATTCGAGCAATTTCTTTGGCGCCGCATTTCTTCAACTGATTTTCTCTACTTGTCGTCTCTTTCGCTTTATCACTGCAAATGTGTTGAGATCACTTATTCATTTAAGAAATAACAACTAGCTAGCCGTGGTTTATTGTCCAGTAATTCCAAGAGTCGCATAAACCAATCAAATTATTACTGAGACGCGAAGCGGCGAAATGATAATTTGATTGGTTCATGTGACGAGTGGAATTACTGGACAATGAATCACAGCTAGCTAGTTGTTATTTCTATTCTTATATTGCACGTGAATAGGCGGAGCTTAGCGTACTGGAAGTTTGTTGGAGATTTTACACCAGGCGAGTTCTATGGTACATATAGGAAGAAAATTTCAAGTCGTATTATATAAGTGTTCCTCTTCAGATTTCAATATTTTGTTCTCTATCTTTGTCTACTTCTTCTCTTCTTTAGTCTCATTCTGGAGCATATTTTCTCTGTTTTTCTCGTATATATCATGGCCGTTTTCACTCATTTAAAGGGCAAAATAGTATACGCATGTGGAACCCCATACCCGACCATTTGATAGTGCGAGACTTTGCTTCTCTCGAATTAATTGCTAGTAAGATTGAATTGAATTAATGTGTTCATTTGCTTTTTTTTCTGTTTGTAAATTTATCCGCGAAACTCTTTTTTCTTTTTTTTTTCTTTAATTTCGATGAAACACATGCTGGCCGATTTCGAGATTTTCACCTTATACTAGGGTTCATCCATAAACTAAAGTATCAGGCGAGCAAGGGAAGGACTGCAAGGAATTTATACTATTCCCTCAAACAGATGAGGGCTCGGGAACTACCCGCAGAAAAATTCTCAACTGCGGATAATCAAAGGCGCGGTCATATTATGTGATGTATGAATGGCACCACCGGATGTTTATTCGGTTATGGATAATACAGATAATACAGTCGCGAAGAAAAATGGTACATTTTGTAACATTTTGAAAACAATGTAGATTATAAAATTCATTATTATTTGCAAGTTTTTATTTATTTATTCATTTTGTTATTTATTTATTTATTTTATTTATTTATGTATTTATTTATTCATTTATTTATTTATTTTTTGAAAATTTACTCTCATATTTTTTTAAGTTTTGAGATAATAAATATCTTTATCCAAACATTATGTATATTTTAAAGTTTTGTAAATACAATTATACCTACAACGACATTTTGCGGTGCGTATGTAGTTTGAATAACCAGCCGATCTACAGGTAGGCTAATAATTTACACATAATTGACACGTGTACTTCACATGCGCATGTGTCAGGAAGTCTTTTGTATAGTTTGCAACGGTTTGAAGCCAACTGTTGTTCACCTAGTAGAAATATAAAATTACTGGCACATCATGTATACATTGAGTAAAATTTCCCACTTCGCGCACTGAACAAAAAAACAAAACAAAAACAAAACAAAACAAAATTCCTTCCCGTTGATATTGCAAGTAATTGAGTATGTTTATGTACATTGCTCCGTTCAGATCACGTTGATTCATGCATGACGCCAATATTTCTACATTGTATATTATGAATAATTGAAGATTATAAAAAATTGCAAAATATTACTTAAAACATCAAGGTCGGAAAGGAAGAGGATTGTTCGATTGCACGTGCAACTTTTTCCGTTGTAATGCCTTTTTTAATTTTTTTTTTATTTATTTATTATTATTTTTTTTTTGGCTTGTTGAACATGTTGAAAGGAGAATCCGATATTTTTATTGTATGGCGTTCTTTTGATTTCAGGAAATTTTACAAATCATTTTACTGGTACATAACCATTCAATCGTGAATTTTCCGTTACATTTGATTCTATCGTGAAAATTCCTGATAGCTACAAATGCTATGCTTAAATTTCCTGTTATATAATCATAATATCGGGAATATTCGCGTTAAGCTCACCATATAATCGATAATTAATTTTCCGTGTTTTGATGAATACGAATGGTTATTGACATTAACTGTACGTAACGCTAAAACTTTCCTCATTTGAATCAGTACTGATTAACATTAAATTCATGATTAAATGAATAATGACATAAGTGATACGAAACGTTATTTAAAAGATAATTAAACAATACGAATGGTGAAACAGGTTGCAATTTCTCTTTCCATGACTGTATAAAATTGGGTTAAAATTTTCTTCAAGAAAGTATATAGAGATGGAGCAATTCTGTATTATTACATACATTTCATTTGATGTATAAAGATGAATTGAAAGTGTGACAAATGTTCTATTATTTGTTAATTTTGTCAGTCAATTTCTGTAGAGCACTCTGCGGCTTACTCGTGTCGTGAAGAACATTAAGATATTTCTCAATTGTCTGGTGCAAAAAAAAAAAATTGGTTTGAAATTTTCTTCATGGTGGTAGTGTCGTGAAGAACATTAAGATATTTCTCAAATTGTCTGGTGCATCATGGTGGTATAGAATTAGAACACTTCCGTATTATCATCTCTCCTCTTAAAAACTCCTCACAGAGAATTAATATTAATTCCTTTCATTTTTGTGAAAATAACATTCACAAGAGTAGGACCAAGAGTCCCCGAGGGCACATGTAGCCAAGTTCGATTAACTTCGGTTGATCGTCTGTCCCTTCAACGCATTTAAAATTTTTGGTTACAAAATTTCTTGAAATTTCTAAAACGTGGGTCCTGTGGCATCATATCCCACCTATTCTGCTACGTCTTGTGGTACATTTTTGGACATATTAAATTGTTTAGACTGAGGATCACTGACGAGGGTTTAGTACCCGATACGTGCATGTCTGGTCCATGCTATAAATTGATCAGGTTTTAAATGATGCTTTTGAATTTAAAGACGTTTAACATTAGTATTAATAGCAATAAACATAGGAAAAACATTCATTTGTATTTATATTTCCTTACAGACAGACAAGATATTTAAAGAAATGTGCATAGTGCATAAGAGAATTACGCAAGTGCTGTACAGGCTATGTCTAGCTTTGCGCAGTTCAAATTACAAACTTCCGAAGTCACATGAAGAAGACAGTAAGTTAATCAATTAATAAATAAATATGTACATGTTTCAGCACACTATATGTGAATTTAGGTTGGGCTATAGGTGTAGTCTCTGGGTCATTTGTCTGCCTTTGACACCTTTATTTTGTCGCCCTTCAGATATAAGATATTTTGATTTATGCACAATGTTTGTCTAGATCGTTTTGGTCTTGTCATCTTTCTGAATAAGCATGCTGTTGATAAAGCTATGATAAAAGGGAGGAAGTTTTATATTATTTGAAAAGGTGAAATATTGGAACTTGTAACAGTCTATTATTAGTTATAAGGTTTGTTACTGACTTTCTTCAGAGATTTGTCGGGTTGATCAAGATAATGCCACTCGATTTTGGTCCTTGAAGAATATGGCAATTAAACATTCAAAACTAAGTAAATATATTGTTAAAAACAATATGCTCTAAAATCCCCATTAAATACATTCTTATTTAAATGTAATAAAAAGGTTAAATTAGAAAAGAAAAGTCCGATTCTGAAAATAAGTACACTGAAACAGATATTATTCAGATGTTAAAACTTCTATGGAGGGATAGATCTCTGATTCTCGTAACTAGCGGTGTATGTTATATGAGTTAAAGAAGATCCTGACAACCATATCAATAGCACTAACAATAAAGCATCAAATTAAGCATCTACGGACAAGGTGCCCGGGAGGAGTAAGCATCCATTGTTTGGCACGCGGCACCCGCCCGCGATGTCCATGCACGAAAAGAAAAACGCCATCTAAAACATGCAGTGTCTCAGATTACGTCGATATAGAAAGTGCTAAAAAATGTATGACGACCACGTCAGAGAAAGACATTCAAAACACTTACTGTCAAACCCCTCGCGGGGAACTTTTTTACGAGCTCCACACGGCGAAGGGCATAAGTGTGACACATATGAGTTAAAGAAGATCCTGACAACAATCTCAATGGCACTCACAATAGAGCTCCAAATTGATCATCGACGGACCCCTAGCAAGCTAGAGGGGGACCAGGTGCTTGTGAGGAGTAAGCATAACCCGTTTGCCTAGCCGCATCTGCTGCCGATGTCCATGCACGGAAATGAAAACAAAAATTTCTGAAACCTTGGTCATGTAGCATCATATGTCGCTACGACTTTCGATATTTTTTTTACATAATTTCACAGATTTTGGCCTTATTTCATTGTTAAGATTTAGGATCACTGACGAGGGTTAAGTATCCGAAACGTGCATGTCTTGTCCATGCTGTAAATTCTTCTGCTTTTCAATGATTCTAAAGAATTTGAAGTCGTTTAACATTGGACAGGGCCCGTCATCCTCCCTCTTTCATGCAATTCTAATTAATGCATTGGTAAGAGGCTGTAGATTAGTCCAGTACTAAGCCATATATTCATGGTATAAAAGGCATTTGATAATTCTAACACAATTTCGATGGTAATTTTGTCTACCTTTGATCCTTATTTTGGTATTCATGTCACCATAAAATGTAGCTCCACACGTCAAAGGGCATAAAACTTGACTATTCGTCGTCGAGCGCTTGAAAGTAAAAATCTCGTCATTATTTCAACAGCAAGGGGAGTTGCTATATTTAAGAATAGAAACAGTTAGTTCTGAAGGTTTACGTTTCTTCTCTATTGTGAGTGCTGTTGAGATTATCGTCCGGATCTTCTTTAACTCATTTGTTTCACACTTATGCCCTTTGCCGTGTAAAGCTCGTAAAAAAGTTCCCCGCGAGGGGTTTGACAGTAAGTGTTTTCAATATTTTCCCTGACATGGTCGCCATAGCACTTTCTATATAGATATAACCACAGACAGTTCAATGCATGTTTTTTATATTTTGTTTATATTTTCGTGCATGAACATCGACGGCGGGTGCGGCTAGCCAACAGGGGATGATTACTCCTCCTGGGCACCTGGTCCCACCTCTAGCTTGCTAGGGGTCCGTCGATGCTCAATTTGGTGCTCTATTGTGAGTGCTGTTGAGATTATCGTCAGGATCTTCTTTAACTCATTTCTGTCCCACGGGGTAATGTGGGGTACGATCTACCCAGGGGTTTACATGATGGTATTTTATTAGATAATAACAAAATTAAATTAATGAATAATTCTAGCATCACAGGTAGTACATTTTATACTTAAAATAAAACAACAACGGATTCTTTTAAGTTCACATCTTAGTTTTAAAGAGTTTGAACATGTGAGTTATGATTTTCAATTTTGTATCATGTTTATAGAACATACATATTTTTAATTACAGATTGACAGTAAAACTGTGTATGTAATTGGCAAATGAAGAAGCGGTATTGTGGACCAGGAGTCCCCAATGACACATGTGGCCAAGTTCGATCAATTTCGGTTAGTCATTTCATCAAATGCATTCGAAAATTTCTGCTTCCAAAATTGTCTCAAATTTCTAAAACCTGGGTAATGTAGCATCATATCCCAGCCATCTAGCTACGTCTTTAGGTATATTTTGGGCATGATTTTCACATATTTGGCCATATTTCATAGTTTTGGATTGAGGCTGAAATATCCGAAACTTGAATGCCTAGTCCATGTTGAAGACGTTTAACAATTGAATATTGATTCTGCAAATGTCCTATTGGATATGTACACAATATTACTTTTCTTGAAATTATGGAATTCATCCTGGTGTATTAAGTAAAAATATTTTGTGCAAAAGAAAAAAAAAATTGCATAGCAAGCACTTAAGTTGGTAAAGTATTCTTTCGCATTGCCCCATGTGATACCAATAATATGAAAAAGTATTCTTTAATGATGCTAATTTAAATAATGGTGCATGGCACCTTTAAGGCACCATATGATGTACTAATTCATACAAAATGTATAACGGTGCTTGGTACCTTTAAGGCACAATTCAATATTGTTTGGTCTTTTAATAAACATTAATTGCTTTCACCTCTTCTTCACATATTTTTGAATAAAGAATTACAGTCTAGGTCAGTCATGCAGCCATATTTGAGCATTGCTGATAGGACTGAACAGGAAAGAAAGGATCCTACAAGGGTAACAGGAACAAGCTCAATCCATGAGCTGTACATCGCGATTATGCCAATGGGTGGTACCAAGGAAAGAAAAGACAGAACCAAAACCAGTATCAAAGTTTTACATAGCAAAAGCATCTTTGGAGGGGAAGTACATGAGGGTCAACACTGAATATGATCCTAGGCATTCAAGTCAAAGAATCCTGCAGCTATCAGGAAAATTGCATCAAGACCAACCAGCATATTGAATAAGACATTCATGAAAACATCTTTCTTTAGTAAATTACATTCACAAGATTTAATCTTATTCTTGTTTAATATTTATCTGCTTTTAAATGATATTATTGAATCTGAAAACGTTTAACATTTATGTTTTTTTTTTGTTTCATTAAATTGGATAATATTTACAATTTGTACTACGCTTTTTTAAATCCAAGTTGTTGTTACTTACGTCCACACTTGTAGTTTGATTATTTTGAACTGTTGTACAGTATGAGCGGTAAGAATTAAGAGAAAATATAGGCTTTCCCTTTTCTTTATTCAATTGATGATTATATAAAGGTTATAGGCTGAATCATATTATAAATAGACATAACGACATCATGAATAAGGTTCTTAAATACAAATATGTTGAACTGTTCAGCAATAAATAAATGAAAAGGAGAAGTGCTGGGTTTCCAGCTTATAGTTTTGAAAGGAATTTGAGGTAAATTCCTCAAAAATTTTGAAATTTAGGAAAATTTCACAATGGGCTTCTAACTTTCTAGACCCCCTCATCCTAAATCCACACTTGGACATATAATTATATTATGTTGAAGGATTAGATCTTGAATATAATAACAGGAAACGTAATGGTTATCTAATATTACAGTTGGATCTCTAATAATTGTCGTCGAAAGCAGAAAATGCATATTTCTTTTCTAGTAATGTATTTTCATTTACATAAATTTTGCATACCTTGGTTGTTTCTCTCCGTAGAATTACTGTTTTCTTTGAACGAAAACAGGTTAGTGTTGTAGTCAACACCATCCCCGTCGTCGGAGTGTCACTTCGACAGAAAATGATCAGAGCAAACTCTAGAGTATGCATTTTGTGTAAAATTTTTATTATTTAGAGCTTATATCGTGACTTTCCTGTGGGAAACTTGAAAGATTTAAATTTGCTCGATTTCATCTCTTCGGCATTCATAAGAGAGTGATATTGGGCATATCTCGGCTTGTAAGGGAGGTACTGATTTCAAATTTCGTATGAAGACTCAGTATGAATTAATCTATCGAAATATACCACAGAAGATAGGTTTTGACATCGATTAGTCTATTTCTGACGACTTAACGATGACTTGTCGATTTTTCGTTAAACGCCGAGTTAGATCTCTTTAACACATATAGTAAATAGAGCAACCGGTATTAGCGTGATAAATCCATGTGTTCGCATGCGCTGTAATAACAGCGCAGCAGTTAAGCCGAAAAGTTCTATGACGGCATATCGTGCGTCATATAAATAATGCGGGAGAAATCCAGTCGTCTAGGTTTTATGGAAATGAGTGGGCGGAGTCTGTCGGAGACTGTGACGCATACCGCACGTGACACCATGACTACACCTCATTTACATGCAATGCAAATTAGGATAGTTTAGTTTGTACTCATTTACATGCAATGCAAATAAGGGAATGGGAAGCGAGAGGTTTTGCACGCATATAGTAATACTAGAATTAGCGCGCGGAACGTCCTACATCCCAAGCGAGATAACTCTAGAGCGGGTTAATTTGAATTGAAACCCACGAGGACAGGACAATTCAAAATGTATAGAACACCAAATGGTACAAAACACTGTGATATTTGTGATGTAGATGTGAAGAAACAATCTTACCACTGGACATATAAGAAGTGCGAGCATCGTAAGCTATCTTAACTCTCCCCCCGAGAAAGAGGATGCTAAACATGAAGAAATTGTTCAAAAACGTTTGAAAGAATTAGCAGACAAGAGTGGTGGTGGAGAAAAAATAAGAAGGGAAACAATAGAGAGAAACCAAATTCTGGAAAGAAAAAGAAGGGGGAGGCCCTCCAAAGAAGAAAAACACCAAGGCAAGGCCCAGACCTGCCCATGCTGTCCAATATAAATAGAGGAGTGTCCGTCAAACAAAGATTGCTTCGCGTACTCTCAAGAAGTACAAAAAGAGATACCTGCAGACACTCTAAGAGAAGGTGTCATTAGAATCAGAGAGAAATGGGGACCGCAGAAAAAAAAACTTCAAGTTACGGTTTACAGTCGCCAAGCAGGCAGGGACCATCACGCGATTACGTCATAATTACAAGGTTGTCCAGGACTCGGAGAAGACGTATTTTGATAAGTGGGTGGCGGGTTAGAACGTGGTGCAGGGTTTTCAGTAAGAAAAATTTGAAGTGGTGAATTTGAAATTTGAAGCGTATCAATTCGATTGCCATAGGCGCGAGCCGAGCGCCGAAGGCACGAGTTTTCTAGGGGTCCGGGGGCATGCCCAACCCCCCTCCCGAAAATTTTCAAAAATTTGATGCAGAATGGTGCATTCTGAGGGTAGCTGGGGGATGAGATATCACCTGAGGAAGTGTGTAAATTTCATGTAAAATCTCTTGGAAAAATTTAAAAAAAAATGTTTTTTAAAATCTCTTGGAAAATTGAGAAAAGTGTGTAAAGCTTTATTACACAAAACATATTTACATTGTTAAGTATTAAAACGTAATTCTTTTATTCTTGATAATCAAAGTCATCAGAATCGTATTCATCGTCACATTCATCTCGAGATATTGTGGGTAGTTTAAGGACTTCCAATACTCTGTTCATTTGGTTGCGTACAAACTCCACATCCTGCTGTCTTTGCTCATCTGGGATATCACCTTGTGTGCTGGCGTCAGCTAGTGTTACAACAGGATGAGCAGATGCACTATCCATTGTTTGTTTGTCAGAAGCTCTTATTTTCCTTCTCTGTTTAACAGCAAACCAGCTCTTTACACTATCATCGATAATGTTTTTTGCCTCGGTTACATCTGGCCCATTGATGGATACCTGTATCAGCGATCAAAGCATAGGATTCTTAATTCTGTTTCTGAGTCTAGTCTTTATGCGCTTGATAGCTGATGCTCCACGTTCTGGCCATGCTTTGCTTACTGGAAGTGACAGAATGACCGCAGCAACTTTGGCAAATTTTGGAAACATTGGACCCTCTGGAACTCTAAGTTGAAGGAGTCTCTGAAGAGCGGACTGTGTTGATGTTGAATTTTGGGTCCCTGAATCGTTTTCCATATCATGCTTCATGCGTAGAAGGTGGTACTTGAATGCTGACCATTCTGCAATCATTTCTTCTTTGGACTCTACATCCTCCTTAAAGAAATGTTCAGCAATGATTTGAACTTGGGCCTTTCCATAGGTTTTGAACTGACTGTCGGATTTATCAGGAACCAAGAGGGGATCAAAAATAGCAAATGCAGTCAGCAGCGGAAGACTCTTCAAACCTCTGGTCGAGGTTGTCTGTCAAAGCAGATATATACTTTTGGCTCAAGTTCTTCATCTGTGTCAGCTGGTTCTGTGTTGGTGTTAAGTCCAGTGCTCTAAGTCTTCCGTGCTCACCTAGTTCTGTCATTAACTCCTCAGTGAGCTCGTCAAGTTGGAGGTCGTTTAAGGCATCCTTTGCTGCCTGGATACATGGCTCAATACAAGAGTAATTGATTGTACCCTTTTGGAACGCTTTACTCAACCTTGTCAATATTGGAAGAACAGCCTTTGAAATGAAGATGGTGCTGATGAAACGTATTACGCATTTTTGTGAGTAGACCAGTAGCCATGACATCTTTGTCTAATGTTGACATCCAATGTAGAATTGCAGGTAAGTCGTTGTAGCAACCCTGAACAGCTTCATTGAATGAGAGACACCTTGTTGAACATGCCTTCCTGACTTTATGTACTACTTGGATTCTCGATGATCGTGGTAACTCTGTGGTGCACTTAGCTAATTCTAATTGAATCTTTGCTAAGGTGGCGGACCTCTTGGGAGAATATTCAAAAAACTTCCAAAGGCAACGAAGTATGGACGAAGTTTGGTTAATGTACTGGATTTCTTTGTTAGAGTCTGTGCATGCCAGTGCTAACCTATGACAAATACAGTGAACAGAGATCACTTTGGGATACGTGCGGCCAATCCAGATTTCTTTCCCGTCATAGTGCTAGCTCCATCATTAACAATCCCTTCGAGTTTGTCAATATTGAGGTCTGCCAAGCATTCCTTTAGTACTCTGTGCAATGTTTCACTGTCTGCAGTCACAGAGTTGGCTAATACGTTTGATGCCACATAGAATCTCACTACTGCTTGACTCTCTTTATTGATGTACTGTACAAAAACGACCATTTGACACTGGACAGCGATGTCAGTTACCTCGTCTACCAAAATGCTGAAGGACGGCGAATCATTCACTTCTGATATGATATGTTTCTTAAGTGTATCTCCGATTAATAGAAATATTTCATGCAGGGATCCTTTGCCCTTATGGTCAAAGTACTTCAATGATTCTAGTCCAACATGTTCAATAAGGTCAAGGAGAGACGTCAGTATGGTATTTGGAATTTTTTCTTTCATTAGCCAGTATGCTGCTGTAAATGCTTTCTTTTACACGTCCTCCCCAACATGTTTTCTTTCTTGGTGTTCCTTATGAAATACCGACATGCGGCTGGTCATCTCACTTGTAATAGCTTAACGATGATTTAAGGACTTTGCATGATCTTCAAGTGCTTGTCTCTTGTACCTATTCGCCCCTGTCACATAATGGTTTATGCCGGATGTGAGGACATTATGCTTTTTGCATAGAAGACAGAACATGCGAACATCTTCTTCAATCAGTAGCCACCAATATCCCGTGACGCTGCGGAAAGACACGTCATCACCCAGCCACTTGTGTTGGAACTTATCTCTATTCCCTTTAAATTTGTCTCTCTCACTTTCACTTATATTGCAGCATCCTTTCTCCCGGCATAATTTATTATTATGAACCATGGTGACATCCTTGAAACAGTCATCTATATCAGATTTAATGTTCCATTCTTCCCGTGGAAGAAAATCATTTGGGGTTTTACATGTATCGGGTTTCTTGACCTCTTCAGAGCTTGTGGTGCATGTTGTATCGGCATCCCCATGGCCTGAATGGTATATGTTTGTGAGTTAAAAAAATGTCTTTTAACAGTTTAATTGCATATTACATTGGAGTTGCAGACCCCTTCCGGGCACCTGGTTCTCGCATCCAGTAATCTAGTTAACAATCACATGATGATGCTGTCATTGTCATTTGCAATTTGCAAAGTAGAAAATAGTTCTAATATTATTATGCTATCTATATTTTCAATTTGAGTCGGTCGCTACGTTCACGAACCATAATTAAACATAGTACATTTCAAATTCCATAAATTTGGATTAAGCGATGTATTTTGTTTGATTCTATTTTAGCTATTAAGCCTTCACTAAATTTGAAAGTAAAGATATTTTAAAAAAATAGTAATAGGGGTCCAGAACAGTATCTGAAAGAACCCAATCGGAAAGCTCTGGATCAATAGAAACGGCGACATTGGCGCGTTTTCGCAAGAACGTCAGGATTAGGTAACGTAGAAATAAGGGGGAGGGGGTAACAAAATCACTATCACTTAAATTTCAATAGGAATTTATCGGGGTTTTTTTCACTTGACATTTGAAGAAGATAATATCAAGTTTTTACGAAAAATAAATGATAGGGTTTCAGATAAACGGACTTTTATTAAAAATCATTCCAAGGAATGCATGTGTCGCCTGCGAAACATAGCGACACTCAGGAATCACTTTTATAGGGTGTGACATCCAAGTGTGACAGACAGACAGACGGACGAACGGACAGACAGACGGACAACGGACAAAGTGATCCCTAAGTGTCGCTATGCTTCGCAGGCGACACAAAAAAATTAGGAAGTCAAAGACGTTTTGAAAATAGACATATCTCCTTTCGACAATTTCTTTTCAAAGTCTTAGTGATCATTTATAATTCTATACATATCCGATTGCTCACATCATATCTAAATGAAAAATACAGAACTTGTTAATATTCTTTCTCTACAGAAGATTTGTAACCGTTTTTCATTACCTAAAGTGTGTTTATTTTAACGTCACATTTGCGGACTTTCAATGGGTATATAGATATATGCATGTACGTTCGTAGCTTCAAAACTAACGGTAAAATATTGATGAAACTTTACATGTAGAAAAAGTATGTTTAAATTATTAACATTTAAAATTTTTAGGAAAATTTAATGATCGGATCAATTTTAAGTCTGGCTGTCCTGGACCTCCTTAAATGCAGTACTTTTGATGCTTTTTTAATGGTTGATTTTAATTCTAATGCAATGTCGCTATAACGTCGATTTTTAGTCCCCTACCGGCAACGCCGAAGGGGACTCTTAGTTTTCATTGGTTGTTTGCTCCTTAGTCACGGCTGTAAAACGATAACATAGTGTTGACGTTATGTTTGCTATTGCGTCGCCAGAAAAACTCGGTATGCGACCGTAAAATCAGCATTTACCGTCCGCAAACATAGCGTAAGCTAGTTATTATTCCCTATTGGCCTAATTTTAACTGTATTCATTCATTGAATATGATTATTATCATAAAACATTGAAAATTGACATCAAAATGAAGAAATGCTTACTAAAATCAATTTCCTACTTACTTTCGTGGGGCTCGATAATTTTCCGTTTTCCTAATTTTAATTTGGACGAAATTTTATAGTTGAAATAGAATATTACCTGACAAAACCTTGCATTCATTCATTTATTCATTCATTATTTTACCATGTATTTAGTAAAATATAGGCATGTTTAAATTTTAACTTTGCTGATAGAGTGAAGAAGGGTTCTCAGGTGATCGGGCGACCATCCGTAATGGTAATCAATTTGCAAAATATGCAATCGGTACGTTACTAGTAATTTTAAAACACGCTTCAAACGAAAAGTCGAAGCGATTAGTGTCAGAAAATGCAGGTTATGCTTAATATAAAAAATAATCAAGAATCTGATTCTGAAAATTCAAAAAAAAAATATGGAACGTTCTTTCTTTAAATCATTTTAATTTTTTTTGGTCGACTGTGTTTACTTTATCATTTTATTTTGATTCCCCCGGACTCTCGAGTTGTGAATTTATACAAAAATGTATAAAGCTAAATAATCGGGGGAGACTCAGAGAGGGGGTACTTAATTGCTTATGACATTTAAAAGATCTACAAAAATTGAGGTCTTCAACGTATTGTTACCCTTGTCGATTACATTTTAGTTGTCTTTGTAGTCTTTCCCTAACTAGCCTAAGCTTCGTATATCTAAATTGTACAATTGCACATAAACATAACATGATAAACAAACGAATAATACTGCGCGAGGAAAGAACAAAATATTGATGCTAGCGCGCCCCATCAGATATTCAGCGATAATGATGATTGATCTCTAATCTCACTTTTAATTATATATAGATATTTTATAATTTTATAATCGAATCTGGAATGCTGCGAACAACACAATACGACATGGCACTGCACTCATCAAACACATTTCATGAAAGTTTATATAAATAATCATGAATGAAACTGACTTTTATTTCACTTAAAGGAACAAGATAACTTAAATCTGATTACTGACCAAGTGTAGGTTTTGGCTTTTTAGTGAAGAAATTGAGGATATTGCCACTCTTTGATGAGCGTTTCATATTATTCACCGTGTTATTTCTGTCAGCTCCCGATATTTCGAATCATCATATAAACGTTTGCCGCATACGTATTTGTGTACATGATTGACATGTAAGCGTCTATGAGATAGGAATGTAAATACATTGAAGAATTCGTCTGCAGGCAGATCGATGTTTGTGAAATAAAAACAAACACACACACACACAAAACAAAACAAAACAAACGAACAAATAGCTTTATTCATGTATCTATTGTACATGTAGCGAAATCCGTAAATGAGAAATGAGGAAAGAGAAAATTCGAGGCGGCGATTTTGGTCATTCGAAGCGGCGGTATTCCGCCGGGTGCGGGCATGTATTTAGTATATTTTCATTTTCGTGCGTGAACATCGACGGCGGGTGCGGCTAGCTAACAGGGGATGCTTACTACTCCCGGGCACATGGTCCCACCTCTGGCTTGCTAAGGGTCCGTCGATGCTCAATTTGGTGCTCTATTGTGAGTGCTGTTGAGATTATCATCACGATCTTCTTTAACTCAATTATGATCTTTGACGTCTTGGTGCGTTTCCAATAACACTAATACGCATGAAGTAAGGATTATCAACAACGTTAAAATTATGGTGGCATTTGATGCCTGTTTTATTGTAATAATTACGTAACATTTCTATACAAACATGGACGAAAAAGAAGGAACAATAGCTAATGATCGTGCTCCGAGATTATTTGATATAATGAAAATTGCAAGCAGTGTATATCATAACACGGATGGTCACATGAACACCTCACTCTATGACAAACGTGACGACTTCAATTTCAGCATTACAAACTTTCCTTTTTTGAGTAGCAACATCCCTTCATCGCCTGCTTATAGCGTGTTCATATCTCAGTTGATACGCTATGTCAGAGCAAGTACCAAATATACGAATTTTGTTCTGAGAGCTATGCGTCTTTCAGATAAGCTTCTCAGTCAGGGATATGTTTGTGACCGACTAACATCGTCACTGAGGAAGTTCTACGGTCGATATGGGTAACTCGATTTGGGTAACTCGTCATATACTATGATGTCCCAATCTCCAGAATGGTGGATGATATTCTGTCATAGACCATTTGAACCATCCAAC
Organism: Pinctada fucata; assembly: GCA_028142955.1. Lineage (NCBI taxonomy): Eukaryota > Metazoa > Mollusca > Bivalvia > Pterioida > Pteriidae > Pinctada > Pinctada fucata. The sequence goes on along the minus strand of AP027113.1, from coordinate 28,871,074 downwards.
CAAAGATTGTACTCTATGTCTTCCGAAATGGAAATAACCGGATGTGACAGTTCTACCGAATTGAAGCGGCGGGTGTTGCATGCAAGCAGGAGATGCTAACTATTCCTTGGCACCTGGTCTCACTCCCATATTGGGAGTCCGCTTCTTTTCATATGGTGGAGGTTTTTGTTTGTTTGCTTTGGTTCCTGTTTTATCCTGATTTTGTATGCCTTCGGTTTCTGATTTTCTGAATTATCGATTTTGTGCTGTATATAGGGATATGGTCATTATCCACATTTGTCATTGTAACAGGTAGACAAGAAAACGTTATACAAACATTCATAATACATCAATTCAATTTTCAAAGAAAAAATATTAGCAGTTGTTCACAAATTCTTATAATAAGGGTAAAACGAAATATTAATTTTTTTGAGGTTATAAAATGTTCATCTCCATGGCTACGACAATTGATAAATGCAATTTCATTGATCCCTAAGTCCACCAATGTCAGCATCGTCATCCAGGTCACATCCGTTGGAGCAGCATGTACCCTCCCTTACTTCATTTGAAGATACATCTTGTTTTCTGGAAAAAAAAGAATTATCAGATTTTATCAATAGAATCTATCACCCCTTTAATTAAAGATTTGCAGTCCAAGACGAGGCTTGCCGAGTCGTGAACGTTGCAAATCTTTGATACGAGGGTGGGATTTCCCTGTCCCTGTACAAAGGGGTGCTTGATTATTTTTCTCTCACCCCTTGAAAGAAGTAAATTAATACCTGTCGTTTTTTAAAAACATTGCATCTGATTATGTAAAGTGTGTGACGTTATATCTTGCAAGGACACTACTGTTAAAGCCTATTTACCGCTTTGACAACTATACGCATTGAGAAGAAAATCATGTTTTGCAATCAAATTTTTACTTTGGTTGAGAATACATCTTGAAGAAAGAAGATTCAGATTGATTAATAAACAATTTAAAACATTTCAGTTTATTTATAATGCACTGATTCTGTCAAATCGACAAAATATGTCAATCACTATCTGTGTCATAAATGACGCGTTGACGACGAACGTGATCGCATTGCAAGTTGTGGCGAACTGGAATTTGAAATATTTATGTTGAAAGTGCCTCCGAAAATAAAAGCTCCGTAGAAAAAGGAAGAATTGGCTGGTTGTGATCTAACATTCAAGTGAGTTTATGTTAAGTTTGTGCTTCCAGTGACAGACCCATGCTGTTGTAGTGGCTCGGATTGAGGGGTAAGTTGATAAGAAAGAATCGCAGACATGTTTTGTTTTTGTTTGTTTGTAAGAACATGGTAGTTGTTAAGGGATTTTAATGCCCTGTCACATGTCCGGCACATTGTTCTCTAGCAATTTTTGACAGAGATGTTTACGAACGCTTGTATTGGATATGCATTTTTTGTTCTTCAAGTTCGCTCTTTCATGAGAGATTTTAGTTTGTTTACTCCGACTGGGGCAGATAGGAACCAACGATCATCCTTGCGTGGACGTTCGTTATTCGTGACTACACTAAAGTAAAAAGGGTCGTCGGCGTTGGAGAGATTTGTAGGTCGTTTATCGACAAACCTCTTGTGCAGTGCTACAGGACATCTTTGGTCTCCTGTCGCATACATTCTTGTGGCACTATTGCAAGTATTGTTTACGTCTACTCTAGTACGAGTTTTCGTCTGTCTTTCATTATATTCTATGAATTCCAACTGCTGTTCGGAATCAAATCGGAGACTCAGGTCTCCGAAATATAAGGCCCGATGTTCCTCGGCTCCTCCTCGCATACCAAAGTATAAAGTGTTGTTTAACCACAGAGTATTCAATATAGCTGATGGTGTCTCTGTGCCCAGTTGACCAGTTTCGTACAGTTTATCTATTTCACCATCAGTGATGGTATCGACAGCTTTCGGTTTATTTCACATCCCTTTTTTTTTTTTAAGTCTTTTTGTTTCGACAGGAGAGAATCTCGGGTTGACGAAAATTCGAGCCCGTTTACAATACTGACTCCGTATTTATTGCGACGTAGATGTCTCTCAAATGAACCCAACATTCCCCTCAAAAAGCTCGGCTGATATTCTGAACTAAACTACTTGGATCGAGCTCATGAATGTCACGATGCTCTCCAGATTGGACCATGAAACGCCTCAATAATTTCACGTGGCTTAGAGTTTTCCTCAACGTGTTTTCATTTTCATCATCACCCTCAACGTGCACAAATCGATTGCTGACATGATACTACAGGGATGGGGTACATTGATCTGTGTCGTGGCGTGTACAGGTGGGGTTTTTTTTTCTCTCCGTCGTAACGTGTACGGGCTGCAAATTTTAAAGTACACTTTGTAACACATTTTCATTTGATCGAAGATCTCACTGTAAATCATTGTGCACAATTTTATCAAAATCGTCGCCGAGTATAGACTTCCACAGATCAGGGTCGATTTCTTCGACACAAACCTCGTTATCGGGCATTCTTTTGAGAATTTGGTGTGTCGCAAGCCTAAAAATATTGCCTTTTTCAATAGATTGTACAGAATACATTTCCTATGTACCCAAAGGTTTGTCTATATTTACATTTCTACCTCTCTCGATGTCATTTATATTTACGATGTCGCAAATTATTGTTTACGTGTTGTTGTTTACGTTCATTTAAGTAGACATTTGTGTCAAAAGTAGTTCCGGCGATGCATATATATATGACGTCATAATTAGGGGTTCGAGACAAACATCCTGGGTTGCGAGACAAAGTTGTCTCAGAACGGGTAAATCTGTAGATATCTCTGTCCTGGGTGAGAGAATAAAAAAATCCTGCTGCTGTCTCATATGAAACACAAATTCATAAACTCGAAGTCTTAAAGGGACGGATTCCCTGAAAATTAATTTCATAAAATTTTGGAATGCAAAATGTTTCTTTTCATATGATTATATACATTCTCATTTGTATCAATTCAAATTTTCAGGCATGCACCTTAAGAAACGTTATTTGAATTTGGGGTGCGCAGCTCTACTGTCCTGTTCACTAAATCCAGAGCACCCTGTTTTGGCGATCTATTCTATCATCTGAAGAATTTTCCTACAAATAATCGTTTCCGAGAATTGACCTTCTTTAGTCGTAACTGGAAATTAACTTCAACTTACCCTATCATCTACCTTCAAACCGCAATATGAAAAATTAAATGTCTACGGGAAATTTCCATGTTAATTTCAAGCCGCCGCCATATTGCTCTCCGTATCAACAATGGTAAACAGTGACGTCAAAGCTCCCGAAGTCACACATTTTCAGCGATTTTACTATAGAAAATCCCCGTGACTTTTTATTTTCCGTCGTATTTCTAACTTAATTGACGTACATCAAAAACAATGGTATTTTCTGTTACGACTAAAGGAGTACTATAAAAATGATATCTTTTTGAAAGATGATATTATCATATTTTAGAGAAAACCGGGAAAACAGGGTGCTCTGTATTTAGTGAACAGGACAGTAATTAATTTCACTGGCGCCACCTACAATGTAATGAGTTTTTAAATAGAAGTATATGGAGATTAGGTTATTAAAACATCGACAATATATGGGTCGTTCTGAATATTTTCAAATAAAACTTTTTATGGCTCCTTTTCTCCTCTTTCTAAACCCTTTGGAATAAATTTTACGTTTTCCATAAAATTCATTTTCAGGGACAGTGTATCTGTAAGTATACCATTGTCCTGCCAAACTCTAAAGTATAAATATTATCCTCACATTAAAGTGATATTTCTTGTACTAGAAAAAAAACTTAATTATTATTTCTATATATGTGAGAAGATCACACATACGTTCAGTAATGCAAAAATACTATAAACTAACCTTCATAATGTACTTGTGGTCTTCATTTTTTCCGGGCCAGATTAGCAGCAACTCTGTATATTTTCATTTCCATGCTTCATTAACATCGACGGCGGGTGCGGCTAGCCAACAGGGGATGCTTACTCCTCCCGGGCACCTGATCCCACCTCTAGCTTGCTAGGGGTCTGTCGATGTTTAATTTTCTGCTCTATTGTGAGTGCTGTTGAGATTATCGTCAGGATCTTCTTTAACTCATCTGTATGATAAACTTCCAGAGTTACTGTAGTGATTTATAAAGTTTAAATTTAATGTTTGATAAACAAATGTGTATGAAACACCAATGCCCAATCTCTGTCAGCAAAATTATATTTTTCAAAGTAGGTCAAACTCCATGCGAAGGCTACGATGTCATATTTTTTTTATGCCAATAGAAAGGTCTTGCCACAAGAAATGAACATATGAAATACGAAAGCCATTTTATTAAAGCAACAGGGTATTACATTGGGTATTTCACAACCTGCATTTTATGGTGACATAATTAACAAAATAAGAAGGATCAACGGTAGACGGAATTACCATCGAAATTGTGTTCGAATCATCAGACGCCTTTTATATCGTGGATATGATCCTCCTGTCACCAGACGGACACTTGGCTTTGTACTGTACCAATCTACAGCCTTGTACCAGCGCATTCTTAAGAATTGCACTCTGACTGCGACGACAGGACTCCATGACAGGCCCTGTTCAAACCTCTTTAGAGAAGACAGGGCCCCGACCATCTGTCCTCTCTGAATTTTAGTCGGAGTCTTCGGGTGGTCACATGTTTGAGCTCGCTACAGCCGACAGGACTGTATTTCGTAGCATTCTGTTTTTATATCCATTTACAAATTCATCTGTGTGTTTCTTGGGCCCCTGTGTCATGCTGTCTGTTTGTATGTTCATCTTACAGTGAGGAGAGGTTATTTTACACAACAATTGTGCGTTCTTTTACACCTCTGGGTAATCGGAAAAGTGGGCGGGTTGTGAGCACGTAGTTCAGATAACCACACCGTCTGCTTCTTGCGTGGCAGATAGATGGCCGTCCAAAGTCGGCACCGGTTGCCCATTTGTCTCGTTGGTTTTTGTGTAGTCTTTCGTGTTTGATGTTTATATGTCGTAGGTTTCCTTTGGTCCTTTAATATGCTCGTCTTTGTGTTTTCACATCGGGTGTTTTGCTGTTTGAGTCTGGTTGGAGATCCCCTCCCTTCTTTTGTAGAATAAACAGTTTTTGTCCTATACTATTTATACTTCACACAAGTGGTCCTTCTTATTTGAACTTAGCATGATATAAGAAAGATTACTCTTTTATTCTTGTTCTTTTTCCTTTTTTTAGTGTGCATTCATGCTGTTGTCATATTTTTATATTTAGATCATTCCCATTGCAAATAAAAATCATTGTACAATATTTGTCTCGATGTTTAACGTCTTCAAATTCATTAGCATCATTTTAGAGCAGATAGATTTACAGCATCGACCAGACATGCATAGTAAATGAAAGATCATGGAGTTTAAATCTTTCGTAAAGATGAAAGTTTTTTTTTTTTTTTTTTTTTGTATCATTTTCTTCTATTTTGTTGATAAATGAATAAGAGTCCCAAGAAAGGCATCAGCTCTTTAGACTCATTGCTGAAGAGAATAAGGTGATAAGCCCTTTAGACTCGTTTGCTGGTTTGAATAAGGTACTAAAGCAACAATTCCTTTTTCTATCTTTTGTGATCGAATTTTAATATTTCAGTTCCAAGGAAGATCAAATAAAGGAGGAACCCTCTGTTGTTCGCAACATTAGCCATCTAGTATTCTTATTTTTTACTTTCTAATACAGGCGCGGACCTAGAAAAACAATCAAAGCGGAAGGAGGGGGCTCTGTTAAAACTTTTAGAAAAATAAAAGAATAAATTACTATATGTATTAATGCTGGAGTCTAGAAGGGACTGTTAATATCCTCTCAATTCTACCATATCAGTAAAATTCTTTCCTATTTGAGCTGGTACGTATGAAGGGAGTGGGGATCCGAATATTCACTTCTAATTTTCCACACAAAGTTTTCGTCATAAAGCAGCATATTTCTTTCTTTTTTTAATCATATTCGATATTCCGCGTGCTCGTCCGGTTAAGAAGTTTGGGGTAGCTCAGAGTTTGGCAAAAGACTGATGCTACAGTAACCAAACTTGCACGAGTGATTCATCCTAGATGTTGAGGTGAACCCATGCTTCTGACCTACATTTTCTGCTTAAGTGACTTGGTTAAGAAGTTCGAGGTAGCTTAGGGTGACTTGGTTAAGAAGTTTGGGATAGCTCGGTATCTGACAACTTTTTGATGCTATAGTGACCAAATTTGCAAAAGGGATTCATCTTGGGATGCTGAGATGGACCCATGTATCAAACACAGCATCTGACCAAGTTTTTTCCGCTTGTGTGACTTTGCTTTTAAAAGCCAATATTGAGCAAAGTATAAGTGCTACATGAACGAACTTGCATATTGGATGAATCTTTGGATGTGCTACTGAATCTACCGTACAGGAAATTTGGAGTCCGCACTCTACAAATCTTATGATTTTTTTATATCATAGTGGTGTTCCCTGGTTACAGTTTAGCAGTAATGGGATACTATACCCTATCTGACTAGCTGAAAAAGAGAGAAAGTAACAAACCTGATTAATAAAAAAAAGGTAATCACAGATTACGAAGTTCACCTCGTTGACACAAAGTACAATTTAAACATAGTTCCAACTACATGACTTTTAAAACCAAAATACTCAAGCGGACAAAATGGGTAAAGGTAATTTATGAAAGTTTGATCAAACAATACGGAAGTGCTCCAGCTCTATACCTTCATGAAGAAAATTTCAAACCAATTTTTCTGCACCAGACACGTGTTTTGAATATCTAATTCTCATCGGTAATGCTTTAAGCTGAGCCGCCAGAATTCATTTCAGTAGCGCCATCTGGTTTTTTTTTTTTTTTTTTACTTTTAAATTTGTGCATTTACTTTCGGAGGATGCGCGTCTCTGAATTTCCTGTAGGGTCGATTTAGAAGCATATCCAAATAAAATATGTTCAAAAGATGTTCAAAATAGCATTGGGCGATGCTGCTAAGATGTTACCCTCTTTTAATTTCGATGATAGTTTTGAATGGAATGACAAGTTTTCGAAATAGCAAAACAATATTTATGTCAAATCCATAACGGATCAAAACGAAGCTATTTCGAAAACCTTTCATTTTTTTTATTCTTTCCTTTTAAGGTAGTCACATAGGATATAGTATCCCATTACTGCTAGACTATAACCAGGGAATACCACTGTGTTTTAAAAAATTATAATATTTATAATGTCAAATCGATAAAGGGCCAAAACGAAGCTATTTCGAAAACATGTCATTTATTTTATTAATCAGGTCAGTTACTTTCTTTTTCAGAAAGTCACATAGGGTATAGTATCCAATTACTGCTAGACTATAGCCAGGGAACACCACTATGATGTAAAAAATCATAATATTTATGATGTCAAATCGATAAAGGGCCAAAACGAAACTATTTCGAAAACTAGTCTTTTTTTTATAAATCAGGTCACTTACTTTCTTTTTCAGCCAGTCACATAGGGTATAGTATCCCATTACTGCTAGACTATAACCAGGGAATTACCACTATAATGTGAAAAATTATAATATTTATGAAGCAAATCGATAAAGGGCAAAAACGAAACAATTTCGAAAACTTGTCATTTTTTTTTTATTTATCGGGTCAGTTACTTTCTTTTTCAGCTAGTCACATAGGGTATAGTATCCCATTACTGCTAGACTATAACCAGGGAACACCACTATGTTTTAAAAAATTATAATATTTATAATGTCAAATCGATAAAGGGCCAAAACGAAGCTATTTCGAAAATTTGTCATTTTTTTTTATTAATCAGGTCAGTTACTTTCTTTTTCAGCCAGTCACATAGGGTATAGTATCCAATTACTGCTAGACTATAACCAGGAATTACCACTATGATGTAAAAAATCATAATATTTATGATGTCAAATCGATAAAGGGCCAAAACGAAAATATTTCGAAAACTTGTCATTTTTTTATTAATCGGGTCAGTTACTTTATTTCTCAGCTAGTCACATAGGGTATAGTATCCCATTAATGTCAGACTATAACCAGGGAATACCACAGTGGTGTAAAAAATCATAATATTTATGTTGTCAAATCGATAAAGGGGTAAAACGAAGCTATTTCGGAAATTTGTCATTTTTTATTAATAAGGTCAATTACTTTCTTTTCTTTTTTTTGAGCCAGTCACATGGGGTATGGTATCCCAATACTGCTAAACTGTAACCAGGAAACACCACTACGATAATGATATAATAAATCATTTAAGAAGTACATAATTTTAAGAATTTTTAGATTTGTTATTTTATCATTATTAATTATTTCATTTTATTCATTTGTTTTTTTTTAATTTTCTTTGTATTTTTTGTTGTTGAATTTTTGGAATTTGTTGTGGTTTGTATTTGTAAAATCTTTATTCTTGAAAGCCAAAAAATACTCCTTTCAAAAGCTTAATAAATCTACGTTCTTTTTACAATTTTCCTTATAATTTGTTTGATTTGCTTAAGCTTTTTCTTGTCTTGTCTTTGCACTCATTAACTTTTTCTGTTCCTCGCAGCGAAACGTACTATATAGATGAGAATTCGATCTTGAAGTCATAACTAGATATTTTGTCAACGAAAAATACTCGGAACACTATGGTGTCGTTAGTTCGGATCCCCTTGCTCTCTTCTTCTAAGAAGAGTAAAAATATGATAATGTTTCTGAGCAAAGAAAATTGAAAGCTTTCAATATGCTGACCTCATTAATGAAAAAAACATGCCTGTAATTTTGAATCATACGGATCGTCAAGACTCTTGCACGGATATGGATGTCATAGCTCAGTTAGTTGAGCGCCGGACTTCTATCCTAGGGGTCCAGTGTTCGATTCCCGTCGAGGACGAACTTTCTCAGAGGTCATTTATCATCTCGCACCAATCTGTTCTCCGCCTCGAAGGGAACTATTTTAAGATGATTCAAGCTCGTATCACTCTGATCGTGAGAACTAATAACCGTTGAACGTCTTCAAATTAAATCCGTATTATATTCTCCCCATGATAACTTTTTGATATTTTCGTGATAAATTATCATCTTTGAACCATTCTTAAAAACTTTTCAAATAGACCCTAGATTGAAGGGATACAATGTCTCTATCGTCAATAAATTCGAATGACTCTAACTTTAACATTACCCCTATGGAAAAATCCAAAGAATCACTGTACGTTGTAGTTCTAAACATTTTAAACAAAAATATATTTGAAACCTGTATTAGCTTTACCCATTGTGCAATAATATGTAATGAAAATATGGAGTATCCATACACAATTTTCCCCCAATTTGGACCAGAGTTGCTGTAGCAATCTACCTTAAACGGTCTGAGTGGCTCCTTGGTAGCTGTGGCTGAGGTGATTGTCTCGTGAGCATGATGCGGTGGCATGTTAAGAACTGTTAGGAATTTATACGAAACATAATGCAACCATCCTGCATGCATACACGCATACACTACATACACACGTGGAGAGAGGGCAACAAATGGGAAAGTACTCCGCCCCTTATATTATTGAAGGAATTTTGAGGCACCCCAAAAGGTGAACGACTCGGCGAGAGTACTCTGCAACGGGCAATTGGTGAGTTCCCGGTAATATATATACATGTAACATATGGTCAACTGGTCAATAAAGGGCTTCCGGGTGCCGAAACGGAAAAACAGAATGATAGCAACGACTTGTATTCGGATAGCCATGACTCGTGCACGGACACACGCTTCCACTCAAGTATGGATTGGTAGGACTGGCTTGAATTTCCAAATTTTTACAACGTTATAATTTACTAGAACACCCACGCCTTTCAAGATGAGAAGACGGACGTCACTTGTTTTACAACAGTTTCGGAATTTCATACACGTTTTTATATTATTATCTGAGAACAAACGTTTTGAGGTCAATATTGTGACGTAACCTTTACTCTGTGACTTATTAATACATGTCAAAATCTCAAGTAGCGTAAAATGATAACAAGTTACGAACAAATAAAATTTTTATTTATACAGTTTAACAACAATCGATTATTATAATAAAAATACAATACAATGATACATTACTCTGTTATGAATCAAAATTGACCCTTAGCTACCCTATCAATCTAATCCCTAATGATTATGCTTACTTTCTAAGTCGTTCGAAATGCTGTAACTGCCGTTGGCCCCTGGTTCCGCCCCTTATATACTCGCTTACTTCTTTACATGACACCATAGTACATAACAGCGCGTCTGTTAAACTTACAGTGTGATATTTCCCATAAAAATGCGAAAAACGTATATAAATGGAAAGGAACATATTATCTAGGTACAAAAAAAAGAACAATTATATAAAATACTAAGTGAACTTATGTGTCGTAGTTAAAGTATACAAATAAATAGCCCTAAATTACTCTGATACCTAATATTTACAACACTTCCCCCCTTCTTGCGTCAATTTCGTCTTCGAAATTGTTTTTAAAAGTGGTAATAGAAATGGCATAAATATAAGTAATAAAATCATGAGACAAACAACATAGAAATGAAAATACAATGCAAATGTAAAAAAAAATCAACGATGTCATTTATCACAGTCATATTTACTAATATCACGTACAGTCTCGTTATTATCAATATCGCGAAAATCCTTATTAAAAGAAAGTCTTTAAGAGTACAAAATTATATTTTCCTCTTCTTTCGTTGAATGTGCACCATACTTCTTACCCTCTCCCTATTCCTCTGCTCCTCTTCCTCCCATGCCTCTTCGAATTCCATCATTCAATAATCCCCAGCATATCTCTCCATTTTCCGTCATTCCTCCCTTGTTTCCTTTAACTCCTCCCTCATCTCCCCCATTCTCTTCTCCATCCTCTCAATATAATCTCCTGATTTCCTATTCTGCCTCCTCGCTTCCTCTAGATTACATTCCTCCTCCGTCTTTTCCATCTGCACACCAACGTCCATCGTATCTCTGAATTCACGCAAGTCCTTCTCCTTGTCCAGGACAAGATAATCCCCATCTTCGTTGACCTACTCGATTCCCCGCTTCTCAGATACAGGTATGAGGTCTGTATCGATCCCTCCCCAGGTAAAATTATGCAGTTCCCCCTCGACTTGGTATGATTCCTGTGGGTTATCCTCTTCTCCCGGGAGTTTCTTGTCTACTTTTGACTTCTTTAGGTGGCCGTTGTATTGACTTAATGTCGTGGATTCCCACAAAGTGAGCAATTAAATTGGATGCCATCCACAGGAACGCGGTTTATTAGGAAATGACGTACGCACATCTGCAGATTGCCAGTCACATCACACTTGGAACATGAAAATTTCATCTACAATAACAAATATTTTTAAGGATAAAGAATCAAGTAAAATAACATCATTTACAATTGATTACATTTTTTTAATCTCTTCCTTCAGTGTGCTTGGCAGCTTTGAGTTTACAACCCAAACTGGAATCTCACTTCCCACAAATGGTTTCAAGCGATCGTGGTTATTAACTTCAGATTTTTGTTTGCCTATAATTTAATATACAGATGAATTGCATTTCCTAACAACTAGGAAGGGCCCAGTCCAGGGTTACTCAAACTTATGATGAACGTTGTTGGATTTATATACATAGGACCATACAGGATGTGAGTGTTCCCTTGCCCTGGTGTCGTGGTCTCGCTTCTGCCGTTCTGCTGCCCTCTTTAGATATCGTTTGTGTATCTCATGTCAATGAGTGTTGTACTTTTACCAGTAACACGCGTTTGCTGTAAAATAAATTGCGTAAAATAAAATTGCTCCAAAGCGTTAAATTCATCCAGTACCGCGAAGGTTCTTTCATAAAATCTTTGAAATCCCCACACATTATTATCTCTGTATCACAGGAAGTAGCCAGTTTACCTACAGTCCTGGCGCTAGTTTTACTAAAGGTCGTAAGTGTAAACTTAGGCGTAAGTTTAGACTGAGGCGTAAGTTACGACATTTTTCATGATTTTTTCTGTTTTACTAAAAGTCGTAACTTACGACAAACTTAGTTTACCCTATAATTTTGGCGTAAATCTACGACTGCTCTCGACCACACGTAAGTCTACACGTAAGTCATAAAGGGACTAAATTTTGGGATAAAACCATACAAACACGAAATGGAAGAGAGTTTCCCGAGAATAGAACCATGTTTTTGATGTTTTGAATGCTGAAAAGTTTAAACTTCTTGCTTAAAATAGCTTATGGTGTGTTTACATTGTGTCATAGCAACGAAGCCAATTCGTATTTATGAAATACGTTCGAAAACCATTTCGCTCTTTATATTTTTTAAAATGTACATATACATTGTACTTATAAAATATACTCATTGAACTTTTTTGTTTTTCTTTTTTTACATTTCAAATTCTATTTCATTATTTTTTTGTCCAGAAAATATGAATAAAGTAAAAGAATAATGATAAAAATAAAACTAGAAATAATATCATAGGCCTTCATGTAAAGAAATAAATTAAAATATTTGTTTTTGGATGTACACGAAACTGAAGCGTATATAATTCCATAAGCTCAAGTTTGCTCCTATCATTTGCGTACACTGTAATTCTCAGAAAAAATATTTCATCGTCAGAACTCACTTGACGTTTCTAGAAAATAAATGAATATCAAAAGAAATGATATGCATGTATAAATTAATGATTAAAATATCTGTACATGTACATGAAAATCATAAGTTATTTATAACTTATTCCATAAGTTTACGGTACTCGGGCTAGTATTAACAGTTGGAATAATTTTAAAATTGGAAGAAAAAAAATTAAATAACATAATCTATGTAGTAGTTTTGTTTGCATTTTTTTTTCGATTGTTTTTTTTTTCTAAACTGCGGTTTATAAATTTAATATGTTCAGAATTATTCTTTACTGAAAATCACATTTATTTAAAGACAACATCATTTTTTTCGCTTCAACCCATTTATCGTATTTCGTTTATTTTATTTTAAGTATGCCGCCTTAATCGAAGATTAGGGGAATGGTGTTTTTGTAAGCATTTAACTTTTGAATTGTGCGTAATATTTAGAGCTTTCACATTCCGTGTGGATTCCTTGTGACAAGACCTTTCCATGTACTGGCACCGGCGACCTTGACCGCGGAGTTTGTCATACTTTTAAAATTCTTTTTTATACCGACTTTTTCGTTGAAACAAGCTTAGTATGTTAAATCAGAAATGAAATTAAAAGTAGGGCATGATCCATCGTCGGAAAACCACAGCCTATTGCCCTACGATTATCATACGTTGTATAAAGAAGACGATGCCTTGGGTTTCCGACAGTGGGCATGATCGTGTGTGGTCTCATTAAGGTGGGGGTCAGCTTGAAATAATAATTACATAAACCTTGCAAATGGCAAATAGTGACAGCGCCATATTTTTTTTATAAATTTATAAGTTTATTTATTTATATTTACACACCACCACCGTCATCACCACCACTAAGTCTTGCTTTTCAAGATCCGCGCATCATGTGTAAAATGCACATACTATTAAATAAGAGGGACGAACACGGGGCTCTGTATGGAGATTGTAAAAAAAAATATTGCTTATCCTTTAAAATGGTTCTGACATTCCAAATCCCAAGAAATGAAGAATCTTGTATTTGTATCCGATACAATTTTATTGGCGGATTTAAGCATTGACAGAGAGTATCTGAAATTAAATCTACAGTCTTGTACAAGCGCATTCTTAATACTTGCACTCTGACTGACTGTGACGACGGGATTCCATGACGGGCCCTGTCCAAACCTCTTTAGAGAAGACAGGGCGCCGACCATATACAATTGTATGTTCTTCGAGACCTCTGGGAAATCGGAATAGTGGGAGGGTTGTGCGCACGTAATCCAGGATAACCACACCTTCTGCTATTTCCGTGGCAGATGGCCGTCCTAAGTCGGCACCGGTTGTCCATTGGTCTCGTTGGTTTATGTGTAGTCCTTTGTGTTTGATGATTCTGTGGTGTGAGTTGGTGTTCCTTGTCCCTTATGCGTCTCTTTCTGTGCTTGTCTGCAACCTGGTGCTGTTGGAGATCCCCTCCTTTGTTTTAAATCAGACCTCTCAATTACAAATTAAAAGATATGGTCATTCTCAAATTTTCAGAAAAGAGTGTCAGTCATCTAGGTCAAGGTCACTGCGTAAAAATTGGTAACATAAAGGTCTCAACATAAGAAATATTAAAGACCTATCACCTACCAATTAAAAGATATATACAATCTTAATTTCTTAGAAAAAAGGTCAAATAGCTAGGTCAAGGTCAAAATGTAACAAAAGTATGGTATCTGTAGAAAGGCATTGTTACAAGGAAAATACATGTGAAATATCAAAGCCCTATCACCAACCAATCAAAAGATATAGCCAATTTTACTATTCTTGAAAAGAAGGTAAAATACCTAGGTCAATGTCACAAAGTCAAATATTATGGTCTGTGTAGAAGGGTCTTGTCACAAGGAATACACATGTGAAATACCAAAGCCTTATCACTTACTAATCAAAAGATATATACAATATTAATTTTTTTGACAAGTAGGTCAAATATGTAGGTCAAGGTCAATAGGTAAAAAATTATGGTACGTCTAAAAAGGCGTTGTTACAAGGAATAAACATGGGAAATATCAAAACCCTATCACTTACCAATCAAAAGATATAGCGAATCTTATCTTTTTTTCAAAAGAAGGTCAAATATCTAGGTCAAGGTCACAAGGTACAAAAATTATGGTATGTGTAGAAAGTTCTTGCCATAAATATTGCATGTGTGAAATATCAAGGTCCTAACACTTACCAATCAAAAGATATATCCATTCTTAATCTTTTTGAAAAGTAGGTCAAATATATAGATCAAGGTCACTAGGTCAAACATTATGGTATGTGTAGGAAGGTCTTGTCACAAGGAATACACATTTGAAATATCAAAGCCCTATCACTTACCAATCAAACGTTATGGACTGTGACAACCAAAGTGTGACAGACAGACAGACGGACGGACAACGGACAAAGTGATCCCTAAGTGTCACTAAGCTTCGCAGGCGACACAATAAGCTTCGCAGGCGACACAAAAATTGCGTCGGGGCGATCACCCCCCTGATCCCCCTCTAATATGTATTTGGTTTTGGGCATGCTTCCTTACCTGGATCCGCCCCTGAGTTTATACATTAATCTAATAGATCAAATGTAAATGAAAGTTAAGAGTAACGCAATTTAACTTTTTAAGCGTTTAACTGTTTAACATGTATATGGTTTGACTTATTAATGCAGTAAATGTGCAACAAACTATACTCCTATCTCTGTGTGTCTGGATAAGTGGCACTTTGGGAGGTTTATAGCTATGTAGTAGAAGTTCACCGTCCAAAGTCGGCGCCGGGTGCATCCATTTATGTAAACATTGTCATTTAAATTAAAATGTTTGATGTTTCTGTACGTCTTTTTCGACGGTTTCGTATGATGTTTTACTGTCGCGTCCTGTTGCGGGTTGTTCCAACTTTTTTATGAAAATTTGTCGCTTTCTTGTAGGTTTGTTCCGATGGGTCAGTGCAGGGTGGTCATGCTGGAGATACTTTTATTTTTATTCCAATGTGCGTTTAACTTTATAACATTATTTTCTCACTCAATCGTTTCGGGGAGGGGGGAGGCAGCTCTCTAGGCAATGAGTTCATGTGTAACAGCAATACAATAATGTGGAGCGGCAAAATCTTCAGCTTTCCGTCAGATTCATCAGCTTTGCCCCCTTTCTTACCGCAAACGTGTTTTTTTTTTTTGATTTTTTTCTGCATACATATATATATATAAAGATTGATTAATACGTGCAGTGTCTAATATATTATACCTCTATTTTGCATGTATAATCAGATTTCCTTACTCAATTGTTCGGGGGGGGGGGTGCAGTCTAGACGTGTGTTATGGCACTAACGAACGGCATAATGTCGAACTGCAGAATTCTTAAAAGTTTTATGTCAGATTCATAAGCTTTCCTCTCCTTTATTACCGCAAACGTTCAGTGTTCTTCATTAAATTTTTTCAAAACGCGAAATCAATCAAAACGCGATTTTTCCCAGGATTATTCATTGTTGTCAATGGTTTTCAGTCTCCAACCAAAGAGAGTTCCGAACGCAAGTTATGCGTAAGTCTACGCTTAAGTTTACGTCTCCGTGCAAACTAAGCCGCAACTACGCAAACATAAAAATTGTCGTAACTTGATTTACGCCTAAGTTTACGCAAAAAGTTACGACCTTTAGTAAAACTGGCGCCTGCAACCCACTTGTTCGATGAAAAATTGGATAGGATAGGATAAAGGATGCAGGATAGAAAGTGGATAGTATCTTATCCTATCCCATCCTAACTACCTCAATCAGACCCTAGATTGAGGGGATACAATATATTTATCGTCTATAAATTCGAATGAATCCAACTTTAACATTACGCCCTAAGGGCAAATCCAAAGAATCACAATTTTTACATTGTAGTTATAAACATTTTTAACCAAAAATGTATTTTTGTATTAGCTATACCCAATGTGCAATAATATGAAAAGAAAATATGGGGTATCCACGTACCGAAGCCTGTTGTTTTGTTGAACATTTCCCCGAGTTTGAACCAGAGGCACAATCTCCCTTAAAACGGTCTGAGTGGTCCCTCGGTAGCTGTGGCTGAGGTGATTGTCTCATGAGCATGATGGGAAGGTACGTTAGAAATTTATACGAAACATAATACAACCATCCTGCATCTATACACGCCTACATACACAAGTGGAGGTAGGGCAACAAAATGGGAAAAGAACTCCACCCGTTAAATTATAGAAAGAACTATGAGGCACCACAAAAGGGGATCGACTCGGCGATAATACTCTACGGGCAGTTAGTGAACGAGTTCCACGCACTACATACATGTAATATCATACAGCAAACTGACCCAATAGAGGGCTGCCGGGTGCCAAAACGGAAAGAGAAAAGAATGCAACGATTTGTATACGGATTGCCACCACTTGCTCACGGATACAAGCTACCACTGAAGTACGGATTGGTAGGACTGACTTGAATTTCCTAATATAGATATATTTTACAACGTTATTGTTTACGAGACGAAAGGAGAAGATCTCCAACAACACTAAGTTTTAGCACCTACTGCTAAACCCAAATCACCCAATGCAAACAGAACAAACACCCACAGAAAGAGACACAAACACCCACAGAAAAAGACGCAAAAGGGACAAGGAACACCAACTCACACCATAGAAACATTAAACATAAAAGACCACACATAAACCAACGAGACCAATGGGCAACCGGGGCTGACTAAGGACAGCCGTCTGCCACGTAAGTAGCAGACGGTGTGGTTATCCTAGATTACGTGCGCACAACCCTCCCACTATTCCGATTTCCCAGAGGTCTCGAAGAACGCACAATTATGAATGAGTTAAAGAAGATCCTGACGATAATCTCAACAGCACTCACAAAAGAGCACCAAATTGAGCATCGACGGACCCCTAGCAGGCTAGAAGTGAGACCAGGTGCCCGGGATGCGTAAGCATCCCCTGCTAGCTAGCCGCACCCACCGTCGATGTTTATGTAGGAAAATAAAAACAAAAAACATGAACTGCACTGTCTGATGCCATTTCTATATAAAGTGCTATGGCGATCATGTCAGGGAACTTACTGTCAAACCCCTCGCGGGCAACTTTTTACGAGATCCACACGGCAAAGGGCATAAGAAGATCCACTTCTTTCAAGATGAGAAGATCTCACTTCTTTTGCAACAGTTTCGGGGTTTTATACACGTCGTCTTTATATCATTATCTGAGAACACACGATTTGAAGTCAATATTGTATACTGTACCAAGTGACCCGAAATCCGTGTTAAAGTTCAGGATCTCGTAACCGACGTATTGGATTAAGAAATCTTGAAACTAGAACACCAAATGTTTGTAACATTAAAACGAATCTTTATGAGCTCGCTACAGCCGGCACAGCACGGACTGTATTACGCATGCCATCTTTTTATATTCATTTACATATTCATCTGTGATTCTGGGGCCTCTGTGTTTCGCGGTCTTGTTTGTGTGATGTCATCTTACAATGAGGAGGTTGTTTTACACCACAATTGTACGTTCTTCGAGACCTCTGGCTTATTGGAGAAGTGAGAGGGTTGTGCGCACGTTATCCAGGATAACCACACCTTCTGCTACTTGCGTGACAAATGGCCGTCCAAAGTCGGCACCGGTTGCCTATTGGTCTCGTCGGTTTATGTGTAGTCTTTTGTGTTTGATGTTTACATGTCGTGTGTCTCTTTTCCGTCTCGTGCTGTACTCGTCTTTTGTGTTTTTGCAACGGGTGTTTTGGTGTTTTGCTGCAACGGGGTCATGTTGGAGATCTCCTCCCTTCTTTTATGTAAATGTGTTTTTTTTTATAAAAAGTGTACACATAGACTAAGGCAAGGGCCACAGTGTGTGTGTAGAATCAATACTACTGAATAAATAGGGTTTTTTATTAGTCAGTTCCACGCTAAATTGGCAAAGAGTAGATTTTTCTTTTATATGTGATAACTATGTGGTCAATGTGTGCTAAGACGTGTTTGTGTTTTCTTCTCCATTCGTGCTTTGTTTGATTAATAATTCATGTTTTAATTCCTTAAATCCGGGTTGGATCGAGTACGGTTAGCGTTTTATAAGCGGGTGCTGATAGCTCTGTCAGTTAAGCGTTGGCTGTCGTGCCGAATGTACCCTGTTCGAATATCGGTTAGATTCTCACTCTCATCTATTTTTCAGCTCAAGAAGGGGAACTATGTATTTTAACGATATGTGTACATTGAAGACACTTACATTGTATAACATTCGGATATATTTTCCCGACAAACTTGATATGACATTGCATGTACATTTTTGTAATACATAGGTAGTTTTTAATGTTGAAATAATTTCCAATGTGTTGAAAGTTTCCGTGTAATACTGCATGTGGACATAAATAACATAAATGATTAGAATGTCGACATAAATAATGTGAAGCTCATCTTGACATATTTATCTTGCTTCCTTTCTTGAAGCTGTTTTAGAAATTGTAGAATCGAACATATCTCTATTGTGCCAATCGACACCAATCAATTCGGTCAATCAAATATCTTTGAAATGATAATTTTGATGTTAAAAATGCGAAATTATTTTGAAAAAAAATAGCTTCAAAATTTTTACAATAAACATCGATGAAGTACCCATCAGTCTCAAAGACAAGAAGATAAAGCTGTTGTGACCACTGAAAGTCGGCTGATGAATACAGCATGATTATGGTAGAAGATATCATTAATCTTTATTACATGTAAAGGGGTAACTTTTTTGGTATTTTATTGGTTTTTTTTTTCAAATCACTTATATAATGAAAGAAATGAAAATTATACTGTATTAACAATTTATTGATATTTGATAATCGCCCGAAAGGCACATTATATCAAGGTTTTCTGGCATTATAACGATTCGTAATCGAGTTACACTCACAAAATTATAGTAAGGAAATTTTCCTATGAATTCAAAGCAATTCTATCAAATATGTGGAATATTAGAAAGAAACAAAAATAATTATGAAAACATGAGTTTAAAGCTTTGTTAACTTTTTATACATCGGCAAAATTAATATAAAATCATTATGATATTCGACTTAAATCATGATTGATAGTAATTACTAATACTCCAAAAAAGAATATGTTTTATATGGCATTTAATGTACAATGACTCTTGAATAATATTCGGAGAAAAATATGTGAATTTCCAAAAATAAATTTAAAATATCTAAGCGTCAAAAGTTTTGTTATAAGGAAATTTAGATACCAGTATTGCAAGAAGAAAATAATTGCAAAATGATATATTGATTTATACTTTAAGGACGAGTGTAGTTAACATAGATCCGAATTTATAAAATATATGTAAATTTAAAATTTTCATTTAGACAGTCAAATAGCTTTTAAACCGCCACTTTTCATACAAAAATAGCAATCAAAGGAATGCTTGTGTCGCCTGCAAAGCGGGCAATTTTCAAAAAGTTGATCAAATCTGTAGGCAAGGTCTCTTCGTTTAATATTTGTACATGTATCAGTGGGGAAAGTATTGTCAAATGAATTCACATGAGAAGTATTTAACCTCTTACTAACCAATTAAAAGATATGGTCAATCTTTTACTTTCAGAAAAGGTCAATCATCTAGGTGAAGGTCATTAGGTACAAATTTCTGGAAATAAAAGAAAGGACTCGTCATAAGAAATACATGTTTGAATTATTAAAGCCATATCACTTATCAATCAAAAGATGTAGCCAATTTTTTTTTATATGTATGTCAATTACCTAGGTCAAGGTAACTAGGTAAATTAATTTTACTATGTGTAGAAATGTCTCACGACAAGGAATACACATGTGAAATATAAAATCCCTATCACTTACCAATCAAAAGATAAAGTCAATCTTAGCTTTTTTGAAAAGTTTGTCAAATATTATGGCATGTATAGTAAGGTTTTATCACAAATGAGTTAAAGAAGATCTTGACGATAATCTCAACAGCACTCACAATAGAGCACAAAATTAAGCATCGACGGACCCCTAGCAAGCTAGAGGTGGAACAAGGTACCCGGGAGGAGTAAGCATCCCCTGTTGGCCAGCCGCATCCGCCGTCGATGTTTAAGCACGAAAATGAAAACAATATCTAAAATTCATGCACTCTCTGACATTATGTTTATCACAAGGAATACACATGTGAAATAGCAAAGCCCTGTCACTTACCAATCAAAAGATACGGCCAATCTTAATTTTATTTGAAAAGTAGGTCAAATATCGAGGTCAAGGTCACTAGGTAAAAAATTATGGTATTACGCAAAAAAAAAAAACCACGTGAAATATTAAAGCTTACCAATGAAAAGTTATGGGGTGTGACACCCAAAGTGTGACAGACAGATGGACGGACTGACTGACAGACGGAATAAGTGATCCCTAAACGTCGCTGTGCTTCGCAGGCGACAAAAAACTACACAAATATTAAAGGTAAAAAATAAGAAAATACACTTGATATTGAACATTCACTGTGTTTTCTTTCTTGCTGAATGTACTGAGTGAGTGTATAGGTACATGTATTAAGACAATAAAGATTGCGTACATGAAGCATGGCTCAATCTTTGCTGAGAACCTCAGTCTATTTCCGGAACTTCATCGTTGGTGCAACCGTGACCTCCACATCTCAAGAAAGCTGTGTGCAATTGAACCCATTCCTCTGACAAGTGCATCAGAAGTTCTTGTGGCCCTGGACCGAGCTTAAGGAAGTAGCAGACTTCCTTTAACAGTCCAACCAAAATCACGTGGCTGGATGTGTAAATCCTAAGTCCCAAGGATGGTCTTCTTTCCAAAGAGTTTTAATCAAAGAAAATTAAATCCCTTTGTACAGTTGACAGATGATATCTTCACCTGATTTGACATTACCCTCCTTTGATGTCGCTGTGTCCAGCTGCAACGCAAAATGACAGCTTTCTCCTAACCATGGATAAATGAAAGTTCAAGTCCGCTATTCGTTCTGCCATGATAAAATTCCAGAGGATGTTCATAATCTTCATAGACTGTAGCCAAAGCAATGCTGTTCAATTTCATTCCCTCTCTTCTTCCTTTCCAAATTCGTTATCATTAATTAAGTCCCAGTCCAAATCGATCTCGCCTTCTGTTGCATCTTTTTTTTCAGACAGCTTTTCATACATCTTTGCCACAGGGATTTATCACGCTAATACCGGTTGCTTATTTACTATATATATATATGTTAAAGGGATCTAACTCGGCGTTAAACAAAAAATCGAGAAGTCATCGTTAAGTCTTCAGAATCAATGTCAAAACCTATTTTCTGTGGTATATTTCTATAGATTAAGTCATACTGAATCTTCATACGAAAGGACAAGGTACAGTAAGGGCCTTATTTGGCCCCTCATAGAAATGAATGAATTTGGTCTAAAACAAAGGAGTATGAAGTCTACTTACCGAAAAACCTATATATCATACCATGCTTTATCGTTTCTATATATTTTAAGGTCAATTTTAAGGTCAAGGTTATGGCTTAATTAATCAAGGAATAGAACGTAACCATTATAGTATGGGATGTATCACTTGGTTGGCTGCAACCCTTCCACCTTCATCCTCCAAAATTGGCCTAACCTTGCAGCATTTTTGTGTTATTTCAATTAAAAAAAAAGTTTCATGGAAATTTCTATTGAAAAAGTGATGTTTTTGGGAGAAAACATGTTTTTTAGTGCAAAATCACTGAAAATCGGAAAATTTTTATAATTTGTAAATGGACGATGATTTAAAAAATAGGAAACGTAATTATAAAGTATTTTTCGTGTTCTTTCAGATGGAATAAGATTTAAATTTCATTTTTATTTTTACAACGTGTTTTTGGGGTAAAAAATCAATTTTTTTGCAAAATTCCAAAGAAATTTGAGGAAATTATAATTTTCTCCTGTTCCTCAGTTCTAATTATTGCCTATAATCGTTTATTGAAGAGTTAAACTAATACTTAAAAGTGTTGCTCATGAATCATATATTCAAAGTAAGCACGGCATATTTCCTACTTCGTTTTGAGGCAAATTTTTTTTTTTTTTTTTTTTTTTTTTAAATCACAGATTTCTGGTAAAATTTGATGAATACAATGTCTTACCTATAATAATAAATTCAAAGCTGTCGTTAACTAAAAAGAATCATTTATGTTATCAAATGCAAGTAATATGAAACGTTTTAGTTAATTGAAGTCTAAATTTTGGGTAAAATATATACTTTTTGCGCAAAAAAAAAACCCCACTTCTTTTGAGAAAATGAGTACAAGTTCTTTTCCTTTGACAAAATGGACACATTCTAGCTGTGGTAGGATCTTGTTTCTGATCATTAATGGAAAGGAATATCATTTGATAAACAAAGTTCAAATAATATCCTATAAATATTCGTACCAGTTACAAATGTCTGCGTAAAAATTGACCAAGATATAGGCTACTAAGGCTTAATTTTATTAAACAATACCAAATACACATGTAGTTCTTTTTCACTTTAGAAAGTGATTGTCATTTGAAAAACACAAATATACGATGACTGATTGATATGTTGTGAGTCTCGGTTTTCTGGGATGCAGAAGGTATTCTGCTGATAGATTATCTCCAAAAAGGACAAACAATGAATGGTACATACTATGCTTCACTTCTGACACGTTACACTTACTAGCGCCGTGGAAAGCTCGCTAGTTCAAGGTGTGTTGTTCCATCAGGACAATGCTGCCATACGAGGCTCACAACATATCAATCAGCCCTCGTACTGGCTAAAATGAGTTTATCATGTTTATTTTTGAGTACCATACCTTCTGAAAACTGATTCCGTTTACCCTTAAGGAAAACACAGTAAAACGGAGTACAGAAAAGGGTACAAGGGAGCGCACTTGGCCCCCCTTACCCTCGACTTTAATATATTCAATGACAAAGGCCAATTGTGCAATTGATTCAATGACTCTGAAAACGAATACTATTCTAAGAGCTAAACTGAGCTTCAGGAGGTCAGACTCCCCCCCCCCCCCCTCCCCCTGGAATTTGCCACAACATGCTCATTTTCACCGTTTTATGGTATTTTTTTTCAAAATTATAGACTTAAGCCTTTCCATCCGACGGGTTAGAATCCCCCTCCTCTTTCCCGGATGAAAAAAGTTTCAAGATCCGCTTAAATGCATATAATGTCTGAAACAAATGCTAAAAGGTACGGTGTCCCTGAAAATTAATTAATTTTACAAAACTCTATAATGAAAAAATCTTTCTTTTTTCTCATTTACATATATTCAAATTTTCAGGCGAATCTAACGCATACATTCGTAGTTGTAGTCTTTGAAAACGCCATTTTTAATTTGGGGTGCGCAGCTCTAATTCATTCCACTAGCACTCACCTACAATGTATTGCGTTTTTACAATCGAGGTATATGTAGATTCGACAATATTATGGTAGCTACTGCATATTTTCAATAGCACCTTTTACGGCTCCTTTTAATCTTCAATCTAGACCCATCGGAATAAATTTTGCGTCTTCAATAAAATTCATTTTCAGGGACACTGTATCTTTAATATTTCTTAAAACATCTGTGTGCGTCGTACAAATTTACAATCGATATTCTATATGCAAACCGACATCATGGACCTCTTGCAACAGACAGATTATTGAGGTTTTTTATGTGGAGATAAGGGGGGGGGGGGGGGGTTATTGAAGACATGATTTTTCGAGAAGGCGAAGAGATGTTTATTGTTAGAAATACAATTCATATACGAAATTGTGATACATTTTTTTTTATTTCATTCCATTTTTGTAAATTTGAAATTTACATCTATGTTAACCGACGGTGCGATCCAAATAAAAAAAAAAAAAAAAAAAAAAAAAAAAAAGAAAGAAATAAAAATATACAATTTGTAAGTGTAAATTCAATCATATTGATGAGATCTACCAAATTGTTAATTAAAAATGAAAATGATTATGATAGTGATACTTAGTTTTGTCCTTTATTCCTTTGATCGTGGAAACTTTGGGAATGTATGATTCTGAATCTATTCGGGAAAATTTTGGAATAAATGATGACAGTTCTATTGGGAATAGCGTTTGTAAAATAAAAGTTTTTTTTTCATATATCATACCGGCAAACTATCAGTTTTCACTACCTAGAACAGAAACTTCTTACACAGTTACAGTCTCCGTAAGAACTGATTGACTCTGGCCTATCATGCAAAAAAAAGGGGGGATTACAACCTATAAAACCTGACTAGATCTGCTCATATATATCAGAGATGTATATTAAAATAAACTAGTACCCCCTGCGTATATGTACTTTGTGGCAAGTTGGAAGTTTTTATACGAGGGTCTCGTAACTAAGTTTTTTTTTTATGTTTTCGAAAATTGTAAGAGTTGATGCCCTTGTCCTGATTTTATTGTTATTTTCATGAATTTATTATTAAATTTGTACTTTTAATACTAGATAATTTTATAAGTTTATAAAACATAAAAATAAATAGTTATGTTATTTTCAATTGAAATAAAATGAACTTTTTTAAAACAAAACTTTAAATCTGATATTCATTATATATTTCTATACACATGATTTTTTTTTTCTCATAAGTATATACTTTGCAAAGCACCCTTGTAGAATTCTGTGCGAAAATGTCAATGTCACAGGTGATACCAACGTAAATTACTCCAAAACGTCAACGTGAAAATCCCGATCCCGCGAAAAAAAACGTCATAATTGCTAGAGGAAACGTTACGTTTTTCGTTATAACAAGTGAGCACAGCAGGGCCTATCTGAGAAAATTTGCACATCAACTCGTAAATGGGTCACAAACACCATATCAAAATATGAATGATAGGCCAGCGTGTGCTCATATCAAAAAAAGAAGATGAACACATGGAAATGGTGAAAAAAGCAGAATTTTCGAGAAATCAAGCAGCTTCATTACTGTATATATAGGTTGTTATGATTTTTCTTGCAAAAATTACTCTAGATATTAAAAATACAAACCTTAATTGATTTAAATTTATTTCTATCAATACTTTTTAGAGAGCTTGAATTTTTATAAAACGAGTGGGCCAAACTATAATGACAAGTGTCCCTTGTCCTTTGAAATCAGTACCTCCCTTACAAGCCGAGATATGCCCTATACTGCTCTCTAATGAGCGCCGCATTTCTAGGTCGGACAAAAAGGTGTTCGGTGATTATCAAGCAGTATAGACAATTTGGTTACTGATTGATCGTTTAAAGGTCCGAACACTTCAAAGACATACAGCTGTTTGATATCTCCTCTTCACATGCTTTGTACCATCTCAAACATCGCTGGTATATGAAAACCTCTCATATAGCTACCTCTATGTCATTCATAACTCTACACATGTTGAATTTAATCTCACTTAAATCCGATACTTTTCTTATTTCGAAGTCGTTAAAAAGACTTTATTTGAAATTGTACTAAGCATATATGGGACTATTTCATGCAATGATATGTATTTGAGATGTTCGCATCATTGAATGGTCAAGCGGTGCCTCAAATTGATCACTGATGCCTGATTATCATCGGACACCTTTTTGTCCGCCTTAGAAATGCGACGCTCCTAAGAGAGCGGTAATGGACATATCTCGGCTTGTAAGGGAGGTACTGATTTCCAATTTCGTATGTAGATTCGGTATGAATTAATCTATCGAAATATACCAAAGGACATAGTTTTTGACATTGATTAGCCTATTTCTGTCGACTTAACGATGACTTGTCGAATTTTCCTTAAACGCCGAGTAAGATCCCTTTAACACATATAGTAAAATAAAGAAACCGATATTAGCGTGATAAATCCCTGTGATATTTGCCATTCTTGCCAAAACTTTCTGCTCAAGCAAATATGAAGATGGGCCTTCTTCTTCAGGTGGTTCCGATTAATCTAATTCATTGCGTTTACAAAACAAGAGGAATGTCAATGTCCAAAAGGAAAAGCAAGCATTGCTCTCGAAACAGCCTTACCCGACAACATTTGATTAACCGAACACGACGCATACGCGCTTTCAAAATGTTCATTCGTATCAAATTAAATATTCTATTTTACTCATGTATACCATATATAATTTTAAATAATTTTTTTCGAGTCCGTCACTATTAACCGATTAACCGCGGTGCACCGAGAATCGCGATTCTCTTTTTTGTTTTTAGCTCTGACTCGAATCGCGAGTCGTAGTAGTCAGAAACGATTCGACTCGAATAGTCTTAATAATGCAGAAAAACGTTATCATTTCAACTTTAAAGTATTCACTAATCGCAGGTTTCCAATAATAATGATTTAAGCGGGTGATTAAGAATAAAAGGTGAACCTTTCAAGTGCATTTTATCTTGCGATTCTTAAGAAAATACAGGGTCAGGGGAAATTCGCGCCGCCGACTTTGACCGCATTTCAACGAGTGCTACCCCAAATTGAAATGCCTCTTTTAAAGTATTTTACCTATGCCCTTCTTCGTGCAAACTGGTTAATTATCGTGTATCTTTTGCACACAGTATCGAATTTATATCCCCAGAAGGCCGTTCTGTGGAGGGGGATTGCCTTTTGAATAAGATTTCCACATGATACATAAACATATATATCATACAGTGCTTTCATATAAACTCAGGTTTTAAGGCATTTTTAGATTGAGATGAGAATTTCAATCAAATTTTCAAAAAAAAGGAAAAAAAATATGTAAATAACTCGAACCGAAAAAAAAAACCACAAATACGAATCGAGACAGAAAAATCGAACCGAATCGAGAAGTTCCCGACTCGTTGCAGCTCTAGTAGAATTCGTACCGGATGTACAATTCGAAGACTAAATACAGACTATTAACGGGTTATGGAAACTTGTTTCAGCCTCCTTATGTCATTCGATTTTTACATAGTTTATATTCAAATTTAATACACTTCTTCTCTGCCCATGTTTTGGCGAAACTCAGTCAAAATATATATAGGTTATGTGCTTTCGTGTTACAGAATTTTATTTGCGATTACTTCTAGGACAAGAGATTTATTGACTGGACTATTAGTACATAGTTTTCAGTTTCTACGTTTTTTGCACCCATTAACAGCAAAAGTAAGACTGCCTGCCACTACTTGCATTTACTTATATATTATAAATATCAGATACCCTTAATCGAATGACCCTCGTGCTTGTTTTATGTAAAGTAATAGAATCGAAAGTTTTCTTATCGTTAAAATGACAAATATGGATAATGACCATATCCCTGTCTGCAGTACAAAATCGATAATTCAGAAAATCAGAAACCGAAGGCATACAAAATCAGGATAAAACAGGAACCAAAGCAAACAAAAACAAAAACCTCCACCATATGAAAAGAAGCGAACTCCCGATATGAGAGTGAGACCAGGTGCCCAGGAAGAGTAAGCATCTCCTGCTTGCATGCAACACCCGTCGCTTCAATTCGGTAGAACTGTCACATCCGGTTACTTCCATTTTGGAAGATATAGAGTACAATCTTTGGTTGGATGGTTCAAATGGTCTATGACAGAATATCATCCACCATTCTGGATAGTGGGACATCATAGTGTATGACGAGTTCCCCATATCGACCGTAGAACTTCCTCAGTGACGATGTTAGTCGGTCACAAACATATCCCTGACTGAGAAGCTTATCTGAAAGACGCCTAGCTCTCAGAACAAAATCCGTATATTTGGTACTTGCTCTGGCATAGCGTATCAACTGAGATATGAACACGCCATAAGCAGGCGATGAAGGGATGTTGCTACTCAGAAAAGGAAAGTTCGTAATGCTGAAATTGAAGTCGTCACGTTTGTCATAGAGTGAGGTGTTCATGTGACCATCAGTGTCGTAGGACAACATTATGTCCAAATAGGGAGCTGAATTATTTGTCTCTGTAGTTTCTTTGACTTCAAGCTCCGAAGGATAGATACTGCTCAGGTAATCCGCGAATTTTGGATTATTGATGGACAACACATCGTCTATGTATCTGTAAGTGAAGTTGAAGTCAGAAGCTAAGTATCTTTTCCCTTCAGAGACCAACGATTGAATGAATTCAGCTTCGTACGAGTAAAGGAAAATGTCGGCAAGGAGTGGGGCACAATTGGTCCCCATTGGAATTCCGACAATTTGCTGGAGGACCTTTAAATTATCCATATCCTCAAAATTTTAATACGGGTAAGATAGTAGATACTAATTATTGACATCATCACTGTATACATCACTACATGTCATTTGCCAGACAGCAGCGGCTTTCTCCTGACATGACCACAGTGTATACATCACTACATGTCAGACAGCAGCGGCTTACTCCTGACATCACCACTGTGTATACATCACTACAAGTCACAAGTCAGACAACAGATGCTTACTCCTGACATCACCACTGTGTATATATTACTACATGTCAATGGTCAGACAAGAGATGCTTACTCCTGACATCATCACTGTGTATACATGTACATCACATGTCACTGGTCAGACAGTAGTTACTTACTCCTGACATCACCACTGTGTATACATTACTACATGACACAGGTCAGACAACAGATGCTTATTCCCGGCATCATCACAGTGACTGTGTATACATGTACATCACTACATGCATGCGCAGATCCAGCATTTTTGGTCAGAGGGGGTCCAAAATTTTAGGAAGTCTACCTATCATGTAGGTACATATATATATATATATATATATCGGTGCACATGATAGGGAGGGGGCCAGTTCTGTAGGGGGTATTGTTAGCTTTCCTTTCACGTTTATTTTTATGAAGAATTGGCGAGCGTAGCGAGCTGTAATTTGTCTTGATTCGATCGAGATTATTACATGTATTTATAACATTGAACATTTTATTCCTTTTTTTTATTGTTTCATTGTTTAGACTGAGGATCACTGACGAGGGTTAAGTACCCGAAACGTGCATGTCTGGTCCATGCTGTATATTTATCAGGTTTTAATTGTTGCTATTGAATTTAAAGACGTTTAACATTTGCACTACTTGGTGAGTGTCACTGCTGGTGAACCAAGAGTCCCAGAGGGCACATGTAGCGAAGTTCGATCAACTTTGGTTGATCGTCTGTCTCTTCAACGCATTTGAAATTTTCTGTTATAAAGTTTCTTGAAATTTCTATAACGTGGGTCCTGTAGCATCATATCCCATCCATTCTGCTACGTCTTTTGGTACATTTTGGACATAATAATTTTCGTACTTTTTGGCCATATTACATTGTTTAGGCTGAGGATCACTGACGAGGGTTGAGTATCCGAAACGTGCATGTCTGGTCCATGCTGTAAATTTATTAGGTTTTAAATGATGCTATTGAATTTAAAGACGTTTAACATCACTACATGTCACTGGTCAGACAGTAAATGCTTACTCCTGACATCACCACTGTTTACATGAGTTAAAGAAGATCCTGACGATAATCTCAACAGCACTCACAATAGAGCACGATGTTGACCATCGACGGACCCCTAGCAAGCTAGAGGTGGGATCAGGTGCCCGGGAGGAGTAAGCATCCACTGTTGGCCAGCCGCACCCGCCGTCGATGTTAATGCACGATAAAGAACACAGTATATAAAATGCATGCACTGTCTAACGATATGTCTATATAGAAAGTGCCATGGCGACCATGTCAGGGAAATATATTCAAAACACTTACTGTCAAACCCCTCGCGGGGAACTTTTTTTACGAGCTCCACACGGTAAAGGGCATAAGTGTGACACAAATGAGTTAAAGAAGATCCTGACGATAATCTCAACAGCACTCACAATAGAGCACGATGTTGATCATCGACGGACCCCTAGCAAGCTAGAGGTGGGATCAGGTGCCCGGGAGGAGTAAGCATCCCCTGTTGGCCAGCCGCACCCGCCGTCGATGTTAATGCACGATAAAGAACACAGTATATAAAATGCATGCACTGTCTGACGATATGTCTATATAGAAAGTGCCATGGCGACCATGTCAGGGAAATATATTCAAAACACTTACTGTCAAACCCCTCGCGGGGAACTTTTTTACGAGCTCCACACGGCAAAGGGCATAAGTGTGACACAAATGAGTTAAAGAAGATCACTACATGTCACAGTGTTAAACGTCTTCAAATTCAATAGGTCGGACAAGAGATGCTTACTCCTGACACCACAATTTTGTATACATTACTACTTCACTGGTCGCTGTAGATACTTACTCCTGACATCACCACTGTGTATACATCACTTCATGTCACTGGTCAAACAACAGATGCTTACTCCTGACATCACTATTGTGTAAACATTACTACATATCACAGATCAGACAGCAGATGCTTACACCTGGCATCACCACTGTGTATACATCCCTACATTTCAAAGGTCAAACAACAGATGCTTACTCCTGACATTACAATTGAGTATACATTACCACATGTCACAGATCAGACAACAGATGTTTACTCCTGACATCACCACTGTGTAAACATCACTACATGTCACAGTTCAGACAGCAGATGTTTAATCCTGACATCACCACTGTGTATAAATCACTACATGTCACAGTTCAGACAGCTGATGTTTACTCCTTACATCATCACTTTGTAAACATCACTACATGTCACAGTTCAGACAGCAGATGTTTACTCCTGACATCACCACTGTGTATACATCACTACATGTCCCACGTCAGACAATAGATGCTTACTCCTGACATCACCACTGTGTATATATCACTGCATGCCACACGTCAGACAACAGATGCTTACTCCTGACATCACCACTGTGTATACATCACTACATGTCACACGTCAGACAACATATGCTTTCTCCTGACATCACCACTGTGTATATATCACTACATGTCACAGGTCAGACAACATATGCTTACTCCTGACATCACCACTGTGTATACATCACTACCTGTCAGACACCAGATGTTTTTTCCTGACATCATCACTGTATATATCACTACATGTCACACGTCAGACAACGGATGTTTACTCCTGACATCAGCACTGTGTATACATCACTACTTGCCAGACACCAGATGTTTTTCCTGACATCATCACTGTATATATCACTACATGTCACAGGTCAGACAACAGATGCTTAGTCCTGACATCACCACTTTGTATAGCAGATCTTAACTCCTGACATCGTTGCATTTGAAAATTTCTGTTATCAACATTTCTTAAAATTTCTTAAACTTGGCTCCTGTAGCATCATATCCAATCCATCCATCTACGTTTTGGTACATTTTTGGATATATATTTTTCACACTCTTTGGCCATATTACATTGTTTAGATTGAGGATCACTGACGAGGGTTGCGTATCCGAAACGTGCATGTCTGGTCCGTGCTGCAAAATTTGTTCTTAAATGATGCTATTGAATATGAAGATGTTTATCATCGCCACTTTCTACTCATCACCACCATCTATGCATCACTACATGTCACTTGTCAATCAGCAGATGCTAACTCATGATAACACCAATGTCTATACAACACTGCATTTTACTGACCAGACATTAGATGCTTACTCCTGACATCACCACCGTGTATACAACACTACATTTCGCTGACCAGACAGTAGATGCTTACTCCTGACATCACCACTGCCACTGTGTATACATCACTACATGTCACAGGTCAGACAGCAGATGCTTACTCCTGACATCACCACTGCCACTGTGTATACATCACTACATGTCACAGGTCAGACAGCAGAGGCTTACTCCTGACATCACCACAGTGTAAACATCACTACATGTCACAGGTCAGACAGCAGGTGCTTACTTCTGACATCACCGCTGTGTATACATCACTACATGTCACAGATCAGACAGTAGATGTTTACTCCTGACATCACAACTGTGAATACATCACTACATGTCACAGATCAGACAGTCGATGTTTATACTTCTGATATCACCAGTTTATTAGTTACAACATGTCACAGTTCAGACAGTAGATACTCCCGACATCACCACTCTATACATCACTACATGTTGATGGTAATAGAGAATATTTTTCCTTGCACTGTCTCTTTGATTAGATGTACCAGTCATACAGCAGATAGATATTTATATGTACATAATATTAAATCTTACTTCACCACTGTGCACTCATTACACTTTTTACATCACTATTTATGTCAACATCACAAACTCACAACAAGGGCACCACGAAGCGGAACATCCCCTCGTGTGGGAGAAATCAATGAAAGATTATTTTTGCAAATACATAGTCTTGACTTGATGCTAGATGTGACATTGAGTCAAGTTCATGACACAACTTTGACCTGTGGGCAATGATCCTGTGAGGTTTAACTGTAATCCATCAAATCATAATAAAGATATGGTCCAGACAAGATTTTAACATTCTGGTGTACTGTGACCTTGAGATATGACCTTCAATCAAGATCATGACACACCCTTGACAAGTGGGCAACAATCTGTGAAGTTTTACTTATTCCTTCCAAGCATAACAAGGAATTCGCCCCGACAAGATTCTAGTATTCTTGTCTACTGTGACCACGGGCTTGGAGATGTTACCTTGGATCAAGGTCATGGCATACTCTATGTCTGTGGGCAACACCTCTGTGAATTTTTTCTGAAATCCATCAAAGCATAACACATATGGCCCGGACAAGATTTAAGCATTCTCGTGTACTGTGAACTTGACCTTGCATACACGACCCTTGGTCAAGGTCATGAAACACCCTTAGCCTGTGGGCAAGTCAACAATTCTGTGAAATATAACAGATATCCATTGAAGTATTACAAAAATTTGGCCCAGACAAGACTGTGACATTGACTTTGTAGATATGACCTTTCCTCAAAGGTCATGACACACCCTTGGCATGGGGGCAACAATTCCTAGAAGTATTACTGAATTCCATCCAAGCATAACAGAAATACATGTACCCAGTATGGTCCGGACAAGCTACGTTAGACATGAATACGCACACACGTACAGTGGCGTAATAATATTTCCATCTACAACAAGTTGCACAAGGAGATAAAGGCGACTCATGTTAAGAATTTAAACTTATTACTACATTCAAGTCCGGTTCGCATAACATAGAATAAAGAGCCAACCCAGTGTTCTAGATAAGTCTATTTAATTCTTGGATGTGCAATCGGGAAAAATTATTCAAACCAAATAACTTGAAAAAGACAAGCTGAGTTTATGAAATACTAATGACCCCTGCAGCAGCAATGTAAATGGCATTAAACCCATTCTTTTGGAAAATTAGGTAAAGGCCACAGGGTCAAGGTCATGGTATCAAAAGATAGGTTTTGCCACATAGAATAAACATGTGAAATATGAAAACCCTATCACTTACCATTCTAATGTTAAGGCCACAGTTAAAGTTTTGCGAATAAACAGACCGACAAAGGGACAGAAAACGATGTGCCCCCTCCCGAATCTTCCATTACAGGGGCATAAAAACAAAGTTATATTTCAAGTCTTATGACTTTTTAGGTGGAAAACAGAACCAGAAGACTGACGTGTCAGGGAGGGCCCCGCTGAAGGCTAAAATACAGGGGCTCCTTTGACAAATACGAGGGCTGGTTGATATGTTTTGAGCCTCGTATTGAAGAATTCGAATTCTATCAGACATTTTGAATCATTTTTCTACATAATCCCCCTCAGTATCTTTTGCCACCGGTGTTTAAGGACCCCCACTTTAAAAGAACTCCTTATGTTGACTGGCTAGAAAGCCATCCACTGCAAGTATGATGTCATCATGGGACTGAAAGTGGGTGCCAGATTTTCAGTTTTGGAAATAGATGAAAGTCTGCTGGAGCAAGATCAGGTGAATAAGGCGGATGCTCAATCAAATTCAAGCCACAGTCATGAATGGCAGCCATGGCAGAGACTGACTTGTGAACAGGAATATTGTCCCGATGGAACAACACACCTTTAACTAGTGAGCTTTCCGCGGCGTTTAAGTTTAAAAGTTTCCTATAAATGTGTCAGAAGTTAAGCATAGTATGTGCCATTGATAGTTTGTTCCTTTTTGGAAATAATCTATCAGCAGCCGAATTCCCGTTTCCCAGAACAACGTTGAATTCAGAACTCGTACATAGAGGGATTATAATTTGACGATTGTCCAAGTGGCATTAAAAACATTTCTTCATCATGCAACATATCTAGGGAATGTGACCTTAACCTTTGATCAATTGACTTACAAATTATTGGTATCATCATTGCACGAGGCTGCATCCAACTATGAAATAAAAAGCTCTAAAGTTGGCAGAGAAATTGTGTTACAACAAATTTCAGATATTGACCGCTGTGCCCTTGGACTCCAAAAAAGTCTATAGGTATCATCGTTACATCATGCTACATACACCTGTGAAATGCTCTAGGTATAAAATTGGCAGAGAAATCATGTTACAACCAATTTCAGATATTTTACCTCTGCGACCTTGAACTTTGACCTAGTGACCTCAAAATTAGCAGAGAAATTGTGTTACATTTGTACAACCAAAATTTCAGACAATTTACCTTAGTCGGTGACCTTGAACTTTGACCCAGTGACCTCAAAAAGTGCAGATATCTTCTGTATATCATGCTTCATTCATCTGTGAAATGCGAGAGCTCTAGCTATAAAATTGGCAGAGAAATCGTGTTACAACCAATTTCAGACATTTTTACCTCTGTGTCCCTGAACTTTGACCTAGTGACCTCAAAAAGTGTAGTTATCCTCTTTACATCATGCTTCATCCACCTATGGAATGTGAGAGTTCTAGCTATAACATTGGCAGAAAAATCAACCAATTTGAGACATTTGACCTTGACCTTTGACGGTAACAAATTTGTACCTTCTGTTTAAGGCACTAGGGGTATGATACTTTACTTCCAGTTGTTTTGAGAACAGAAAAATTTAATACCACCCAGTTAGCCGAAGATGCACAAATTGTTCAGTACTATACATCTTCATGGCAAGTTGAATAAAACATTTAAAAAACCTGTGTTTGTGAAACACGAATTCCCCCGTTGGCATCTTTGTCAGTAAAACAGATGAAAAGTAGTTCACATTTGAGGTCAAGGTCACAAGGTCAAATTTAGTATCCTTGGAAATTTCTTGCCTCATGGATTTCATATGTGAAATATGTAAGCCCTATCACTTACCATTCAAAAGTTATGGCTAAAGTTTAAATTTTCGAAATTAGTTAAAATTCCAAGGTCAACATCACAAGGTCAAAAATTTTGGTATCCATGGAAAGGTCTTGTCACAAGGATTATACATGTGAAATATGAAAGCCCAATCACTTACCATTTGAAAGTTATCCCCAAGGATAAAGTTTTTCAAAAGTAGGTCAAACTCCAAGGTCAAGGTCACAAGGTCAAAAATTTTTGTATCCATGGAAAGGTCTTGTCACAAGGAATACACATGTGAAATATGAAAGCCCTATCACTTACCATTCAAAAGTTATGGCCAAGGTTAAAGTTTTTGCGGACAAACAGACAGACAGACAGACCAAAAACTACATGTATATGCCCCCGAATCTTCTAGCTTTTCAACAATATAGTTATTATACCCTTAATACCTTAAATTAGCTATAATTGAATAGTTTTAAACAAAATTGAATCAAGAAGACATTGAACAAATTTATTCAGGTCATTTGATATAAATAATCAAAATATTAAAAGAAAACAAGAGGCCCAAGGGGGCCACATCGCTCACCTGAGGAGACTGTATGTATGTTTTCAATCAAAGTCAAGACCTGAAGGAAATCGCTTTTAGTGAAGCTTTGAGAAGGACAAGGTGTACAAGTTACTTCCTGTAAAGTTCAGTGACATTCTGTGCAGTAGTTTAAGAGGATAAGTCAAAAATGTGTCATTCAAATAGAGCCTATAGAGGACATCTTGGATTTCCAATCGGCTCGAAAAACACAAACTAAGTAGAGGGCAATTAGTACTTGCGTCCTGTGAAGTTTCAAGAAATTCTGTGAAGCAGTTTTAGAGGAGAAGTTGAAAACGTGTCAGCCAATCAGAGCCTGTGGCGGCCATCTTGAATTTCCGATAGGCTCCAAAAACGCAAACTTGATAGAGGGTATGAGTACTTGCATCCTGTGAAGTTTCATGAAATTCTGCGCAGCGGTTTCAGAGGAGAAGTCGAAAATTTGTCAGCCAATCAGAGCCTGTGGCGGCCATCTTGGATTTCTGATCAGCTCGAAAAACACAAACTTGGTAGAGAGCAATCAGTACTTGCTTCCTGTGAAGGTTTGTGAAATTCTATGCAGCCGTTTGAGAGGAGAAGTCGAAAATGTGTCAGTCAATCAGAGTCTGTGGCAGCCATCTTGGATTTCCGATTGGCTTGAAAAACACAAACTTAGTAGAGGGCACTGAGTACTTGCTTCCTGTGAAGTTTCATGATATTCTGTGCAGTGGTTATAGAAGAGAAGTTGAAAATGTGTCAGCCAACCAGAGCCTGTGGCAGCCATCTTGGATTTCCGATTGGCTTGAAAAACACAATTTGGTAGAGGGCATTGAGTAGTTGCTTCCCGTGAAGTTTCATGAAATTCTGTGCAGCGGTTTCAGAGGAGAAGTCGAGAATGTGTCAGCCAATTAGAGCCTGTGGCGGCCATCTTGGATTTCCAATCGGCTCCAAAAACACAAACTTGGTAGAAGGCATTGAGTACTTGCTTCCTGTGAAGTTTCATGAAATTCTGTGCAGCAGTTTCGGAGGAGAAGTCAAAATTGTGTCAGCCAATCAGAGCCTGTGGCGGCCATCTTGGATTTCCAATCGGCTCAAAAAACACAAACTTGGTAGAGGGTATTGAGTACTTGCTTCCTGTGAAGTTTCATGAAATTCTGTGACGCAGTTTCAGAAGAGAAGTCAAAAATGTGTCAGCCAATCAGAGCCTGTGGCGGCCATCTTGGATTTCCGATCGGCTTGAAAAACATAAATTTGATAGAGGGCATTGAGTACTTGCTTCCTGTGAAATTTCGTGAAATTCTGTGCAGCGGTTGCCGAAAAGATATCGAAAATGTTAAAAGTTTACGTCGGACGGACGGACGATGGACGGACGACGCGCTATGACAATAGCTCACTTGAGCTTCGCTCAGGTGAGCTAAAAACAACAATACTTGTAGGGGACCATGATTTCTTCTTTCCTACCAAGTTTAACGAAAATCTGTTCAGTGGTTCTGGAGAAGAAGTTGAATATGTATGAAAATCATCCCCCCTTCTTCTTGAGTAATCTAAGTAACCCAAGAGAGATAGTTATACAGAAGCTAAAGCAAAATAACAGACCCCCTCCCCATCCTTTCACTGTGTTATTGATAACATTGATCTGTTCTTACATTAATATTTTGAGCTGCTCTCAATATTGTAATTTCATAGTTGTATATCTAAGTCTTCACAAGATAAATTTGAAAATACTTATTCATCTTTTTAAAATAATTTAGTTTCCTTTTCCATACCTATTTAATAATTCAAAATATATAACATTCAAATGAATCGATAATCCAAAAATTTAAACCTCAAAAACATAAATCTATATTAAAGAAAGACAACTCTTGCATACATGAACATGTACCAACTTATACGAAACTAAAGTTACCAGGGTACCAGAACTTGAACTTACAAGCCTTGGGTCCATGTTCACAGTAAACATATCTATTCATGATTGAAAAAATACTCATAAAAATCTGTTCAGCAGTTCTGGAGAAGAAGTTGAATATGTATGAAAATCACCCCCCCCCCTTTCCTTTTCACATAAGAAAATAATTCATAAAAAATCAAAAAATTAAAATTTCAGTATGAAATACATATCAAAGCATTAAGTAACTTAAATGTGATGAATTTGTAGTAAATGAATGTGTAAAACCATACACATATTGAGTTATTTAAAGAAATAGTGCAAAAATGTGCATTTCCGACAGAGTCCGAAAAGACGTCAAAAACGCGTCAAAAATTTGACTTCCGAGTGGAACCAAAAACAACAACACTTCTTAAGACATCTCTCTAGATCATTCTGATGCTTTCAGTTTGTCGATACGTGCTTTCGTTCTGAAGAAGAAGTTTGTCAAAGGAGGGTACCCCCTGTGACCTACTTTTGCCTCTGGTGGCGCCACCTGTTGATGGATCCGGACGAAAAACAACAACACTTGTAGGGGACCATGAGTACTTCATTCCTACCAAGTTTCATGAAAATCTTTTCAGTGGTTCTGGAGAAGAAGTCGAAAATGTTGAAAAGTTTACGACGGACGACGGACGACGACGGACGACGGACGCCACGCTATGACAATAGCTCACTTTGAGCCTATGGCTCAGGTGAGCTAATAAAGGGAAGAAAAATTTTTTAAAGTAAAAAATGGAATTTAAGGTATTCAGATTATCTAAAAGTGCGTAATAAGCTGACAAAATGGGAAAAAATGAAGAAAAAAATTTGAGGAGTGCTCGTGCCGGGACTTGAACCCACAAGCCTTGGGTCCATGTTCACAGTAAACATATCTATTCGTGATTGAAAAAATACTCATAAAAATCTGTTCAGCAGTTCTGGAGAAGAAGTTGAATATGTATGAAAATCACCCCCCCCCCTTTCCTTTTCACATAAGAAAATAATTCATAAAAAATCAAAAAATTAAAATTTCAGTATGAAATACATATCAAAGCATTAAGTAACTTAAATGTGATGAATTTGTAGTAAATGAATGTGTAAAACCATACACATATTGAGTTATTTAAAGAAATAGTGCAAAAATGTGCATTTCCGACAGAGTCCGAAAAGACGTCAAAAACGCGTCAAAAATTTGACTTCCGAGTGGAACCAAAAACAACAACACTTCTTAAGACATCTCTCTAGATCATTCTGATGCTTTCAGTTTGTCGATACGTGCTTTCGTTCTGAAGAAGAAGTTTGTCAAAGGAGGGTACCCCCTGTGACCTACTTTTGCCTCTGGTGGCGCCACCTGTTGATGGATCTGGACGAAAAACAACATCACTTGTAGGGGACCATGAGTACTTCATTCCTACCAAGTTTCATGAAAATCTTTTCAGTGGTTCTGGAGAAGAAGTTGAATATGTATGAAAATCACCCCCCCCCCTTCCTTTTCACATAAGAAAAAAATTAATAAAAAATCAAAAAATCTAAATTTTAGAATGAAATACTTATCAAAGCATTTAGTAACTTAAATATGATAAATATGCAGTAAATGAATGTGTAAAATCATACACTTATTGAGTTATTTAAAGAAATAGTGCAAAAATGTGCATTTCTGACGAAGTCCGAAAAGACGTCAAAAACGCGTCAAAAATTTGACTTCCGAGTGGAACCAAAAATAACAACACTTCTTAAGACATCTCTCTAGTTCATCCTGATGCTTTCGGTTTGTCGATACGTGCCTCCGTTCTGAAGAAGAAGTTTGTCAAAGGAGGGTACCCCCTGTGACCTACTTTTGCCTCTGGTGGCGCCACCTGTTGATGGATCCGGACGAAAAACAACAACACTTGTAGGGGACCATGAGTACTTCATTCCTACCAAGTTTCATGAAAATCTTTTCAGTGGTTCTGGAGAAGAAGTCGAAAATGTTGAAAAGTTTACGACGGACGACGGACGACGACGGACGACGACGGACGACGGACGCCACGCTATGACAATAGCTCACTTTGAGCCTATGGCTCAGGTGAGCTAATAAAGGGAAGAAAAATTTTTTAAAGTAAAAAATGGAATTTAAGGTATTCAGATTATCTAAAAGTGCGTAATAAGCTGACAAAATGGGAAAAAATGAAGAAAAAAATTTGAGGAGTGCTCGTGCCGGGACTTGAACCCACAAGCCTTGGGTCCATGTTCACAGTAAACATATCTATTCGTGATTGAAAAAATACTCATAAAAATCTGTTCAGCAGTTCTGGAGAAGAAGTTGAATATGTATGAAAATCACCCCCCCCCCCTTTCCTTTTCACATAAGAAAATAATTCATAAAAAATCAAAAAATTAAAATTTCAGTATGAAATACATATCAAAGCATTAAGTAACTTAAATGTGATGAATTTGTAGTAAATGAATGTGTAAAACCATACACATATTGAGTTATTTAAAGAAATAGTGCAAAAATGTGCATTTCCGACAGAGTCCGAAAAGACGTCAAAAACGCGTCAAAAATTTGACTTCCGAGTGGAACCAAAAACAACAACACTTCTTAAGACATCTCTCTAGATCATTCTGATGCTTTCAGTTTGTCGATACGTGCTTTCGTTCTGAAGAAGAAGTTTGTCAAAGGAGGGTACCCCCTGTGACCTACTTTTGCCTCTGGTGGCGCCACCTGTTGATGGATCTGGACGAAAAACAACATCACTTGTAGGGGACCATGAGTACTTCATTCCTACCAAGTTTCATGAAAATCTTTTCAGTGGTTCTGGAGAAGAAGTTGAATATGTATGAAAATCACCCCCCCCCCCCCTTCCTTTTCACATAAGAAAAAAATTAATAAAAAATCAAAAAATCTAAATTTTAGAATGAAATACTTATCAAAGCATTTAGTAACTTAAATATGATAAATATGCAGTAAATGAATGTGTAAAATCATACACTTATTGAGTTATTTAAAGAAATAGTGCAAAAATGTGCATTTCTGACGAAGTCCGAAAAGACGTCAAAAACGCGTCAAAAATTTGACTTCCGAGTGGAACCAAAAATAACAACACTTCTTAAGACATCTCTCTAGTTCATCCTGATGCTTTCGGTTTGTCGATACGTGCCTCCGTTCTGAAGAAGAAGTTTGTCAAAGGAGGGTACCCCCTGTGACCTACTTTTGCCTCTGGTGGCGCCACCTGTTGATGGATCCGGACGAAAAACAACAACACTTGTAGGGGACCATGAGTACTTCATTCCTACCAAGTTTCATGAAAATCTTTTCAGTGGTTCTGGAGAAGAAGTCGAAAATGTTGAAAAGTTTACGACGGACGACGGACGACGACGGACGACGGACGCCACGCTATGACAATAGCTCACTTTGAGCCTATGGCTCAGGTGAGCTAATAAAGGGAAGAAAAATTTTTTAAAGTAAAAAATGGAATTTAAGGTATTCAGATTATCTAAAAGTGCGTAATAAGCTGACAAAATGGGAAAAAATGAAGAAAAAAATTTGAGGAGTGCTCGTGCCGGGACTTGAACCCACAAGCCTTGGGTCCATGTTCACAGTAAACATATCTATTCGTGATTGAAAAAATACTCATAAAAATCTGTTCAGCAGTTCTGGAGAAGAAGTTGAATATGTATGAAAATCACCCCCCCCTTTCCTTTTCACATAAGAAAATAATTCATAAAAAATCAAAAAATTAAAATTTCAGTATGAAATACATATCAAAG
This sequence comes from Pinctada fucata, assembly GCA_028142955.1. NCBI lineage: Eukaryota > Metazoa > Mollusca > Bivalvia > Pterioida > Pteriidae > Pinctada > Pinctada fucata. The sequence continues at coordinate 28,829,297 of AP027113.1, read as the reverse complement.
CATTAAGTAACTTAAATGTGATGAATTTGTAGTAAATGAATGTGTAAAACCATACACATATTGAGTTATTTAAAGAAATAGTGCAAAAATGTGCATTTCCGACAGAGTCCGAAAAGACGTCAAAAACGCGTCAAAAATTTGACTTCCGAGTGGAACCAAAAACAACAACACTTCTTAAGACATCTCTCTAGATCATTCTGATGCTTTCAGTTTGTCGATACGTGCTTTCGTTCTGAAGAAGAAGTTTGTCAAAGGAGGGTACCCCCTGTGACCTACTTTTGCCTCTGGTGGCGCCACCTGTTGATGGATCTGGACGAAAAACAACATCACTTGTAGGGGACCATGAGTACTTCATTCCTACCAAGTTTCATGAAAATCTTTTCAGTGGTTCTGGAGAAGAAGTTGAATATGTATGAAAATCACCCCCCCCCCCCTTCCTTTTCACATAAGAAAAAAATTAATAAAAAATCAAAAAATCTAAATTTTAGAATGAAATACTTATCAAAGCATTTAGTAACTTAAATATGATAAATATGCAGTAAATGAATGTGTAAAATCATACACTTATTGAGTTATTTAAAGAAATAGTGCAAAAATGTGCATTTCTGACGAAGTCCGAAAAGACGTCAAAAACGCGTCAAAAATTTGACTTCCGAGTGGAACCAAAAATAACAACACTTCTTAAGACATCTCTCTAGTTCATCCTGATGCTTTCGGTTTGTCGATACGTGCCTCCGTTCTGAAGAAGAAGTTTGTCAAAGGAGGGTACCCCCTGTGACCTACTTTTGCCTCTGGTGGCGCCACCTGTTGATGGATCCGGACGAAAAACAACAACACTTGTAGGGGACCATGAGTACTTCATTCCTACCAAGTTTCATGAAAATCTTTTCAGTGGTTCTGGAGAAGAAGTCGAAAATGTTGAAAAGTTTACGACGGACGACGGACGACGACGGACGACGACGGACGACGGACGCCACGCTATGACAATAGCTCACTTTGAGCCTATGGCTCAGGTGAGCTAATAAAGGGAAGAAAAATTTTTTAAAGTAAAAAATGGAATTTAAGGTATTCAGATTATCTAAAAGTGCGTAATAAGCTGACAAAATGGGAAAAAATGAAGAAAAAAATTTGAGGAGTGCTCGTGCCGGGACTTGAACCCACAAGCCTTGGGTCCATGTTCACAGTAAACATATCTATTCGTGATTGAAAAAATACTCATAAAAATCTGTTCAGCAGTTCTGGAGAAGAAGTTGAATATGTATGAAAATCACCCCCCCCCTTTCCTTTTCACATAAGAAAATAATTCATAAAAAATCAAAAAATTAAAATTTCAGTATGAAATACATATCAAAGCATTAAGTAACTTAAATGTGATGAATTTGTAGTAAATGAATGTGTAAAACCATACACATATTGAGTTATTTAAAGAAATAGTGCAAAAATGTGCATTTCCGACAGAGTCCGAAAAGACGTCAAAAACGCGTCAAAAATTTGACTTCCGAGTGGAACCAAAAACAACAACACTTCTTAAGACATCTCTCTAGATCATTCTGATGCTTTCAGTTTGTCGATACGTGCTTTCGTTCTGAAGAAGAAGTTTGTCAAAGGAGGGTACCCCCTGTGACCTACTTTTGCCTCTGGTGGCGCCACCTGTTGATGGATCTGGACGAAAAACAACATCACTTGTAGGGGACCATGAGTACTTCATTCCTACCAAGTTTCATGAAAATCTTTTCAGTGGTTCTGGAGAAGAAGTTGAATATGTATGAAAATCACCCCCCCCCTTCCTTTTCACATAAGAAAAAAATTAATAAAAAATCAAAAAATCTAAATTTTAGAATGAAATACTTATCAAAGCATTTAGTAACTTAAATATGATAAATATGCAGTAAATGAATGTGTAAAATCATACACTTATTGAGTTATTTAAAGAAATAGTGCAAAAATGTGCATTTCTGACGAAGTCCGAAAAGACGTCAAAAACGCGTCAAAAATTTGACTTCCGAGTGGAACCAAAAATAACAACACTTCTTAAGACATCTCTCTAGTTCATCCTGATGCTTTCGGTTTGTCGATACGTGCCTCCGTTCTGAAGAAGAAGTTTGTCAAAGGAGGGTACCCCCTGTGACCTACTTTTGCCTCTGGTGGCGCCACCTGTTGATGGATCCGGACGAAAAACAACAACACTTGTAGGGGACCATGAGTACTTCATTCCTACCAAGTTTCATGAAAATCTTTTCAGTGGTTCTGGAGAAGAAGTCGAAAATGTTGAAAAGTTTACGACGGACGACGGACGACGACGGACGACGACGGACGACGGACGCCACGCTATGACAATAGCTCACTTTGAGCCTATGGCTCAGGTGAGCTAATAAAGGGAAGAAAAATTTTTTAAAGTAAAAAATGGAATTTAAGGTATTCAGATTATCTAAAAGTGCGTAATAAGCTGACAAAATGGGAAAAAATGAAGAAAAAAATTTGAGGAGTGCTCGTGCCGGGACTTGAACCCACAAGCCTTGGGTCCATGTTCACAGTAAACATATCTATTCGTGATTGAAAAAATACTCATAAAAATCTGTTCAGCAGTTCTGGAGAAGAAGTTGAATATGTATGAAAATCACCCCCCCCCCTTTCCTTTTCACATAAGAAAATAATTCATAAAAAATCAAAAAATTAAAATTTCAGTATGAAATACATATCAAAGCATTAAGTAACTTAAATGTGATGAATTTGTAGTAAATGAATGTGTAAAACCATACACATATTGAGTTATTTAAAGAAATAGTGCAAAAATGTGCATTTCCGACAGAGTCCGAAAAGACGTCAAAAACGCGTCAAAAATTTGACTTCCGAGTGGAACCAAAAACAACAACACTTCTTAAGACATCTCTCTAGATCATTCTGATGCTTTCAGTTTGTCGATACGTGCTTTCGTTCTGAAGAAGAAGTTTGTCAAAGGAGGGTACCCCCTGTGACCTACTTTTGCCTCTGGTGGCGCCACCTGTTGATGGATCTGGACGAAAAACAACATCACTTGTAGGGGACCATGAGTACTTCATTCCTACCAAGTTTCATGAAAATCTTTTCAGTGGTTCTGGAGAAGAAGTTGAATATGTATGAAAATCACCCCCCCCCCCTTCCTTTTCACATAAGAAAAAAATTAATAAAAAATCAAAAAATCTAAATTTTAGAATGAAATACTTATCAAAGCATTTAGTAACTTAAATATGATAAATATGCAGTAAATGAATGTGTAAAATCATACACTTATTGAGTTATTTAAAGAAATAGTGCAAAAATGTGCATTTCTGACGAAGTCCGAAAAGACGTCAAAAACGCGTCAAAAATTTGACTTCCGAGTGGAACCAAAAATAACAACACTTCTTAAGACATCTCTCTAGTTCATCCTGATGCTTTCGGTTTGTCGATACGTGCCTCCGTTCTGAAGAAGAAGTTTGTCAAAGGAGGGTACCCCCTGTGACCTACTTTTGCCTCTGGTGGCGCCACCTGTTGATGGATCCGGACGAAAAACAACAACACTTGTAGGGGACCATGAGTACTTCATTCCTACCAAGTTTCATGAAAATCTTTTCAGTGGTTCTGGAGAAGAAGTCGAAAATGTTGAAAAGTTTACGACGGACGACGGACGACGGACGACGACGGACGACGACGGACGACGGACGCCACGCTATGACAATAGCTCACTTTGAGCCTATGGCTCAGGTGAGCTAATAAAGGGAAGAAAAATTTTTTTAAGTAAAAAATGGAATTTAAGGTATTCAGATTATCTAAAAGTGCGTAATAAGCTGACAAAATGGGAAAAAATGAAGAAAAAAATTTGAGGAGTGCTCGTGCCGGGACTTGAACCCACAAGCCTTGGGTCCATGTTCACAGTAAACATATCTATTCGTGATTGAAAAAATACTCATAAAAATCTGTTCAGCAGTTCTGGAGAAGAAGTTGAATATGTATGAAAATCACCCCCCCCCCCTTTCCTTTTCACATAAGAAAATAATTCATAAAAAATCAAAAAATTAAAATTTCAGTATGAAATACATATCAAAGCATTAAGTAACTTAAATGTGATGAATTTGTAGTAAATGAATGTGTAAAACCATACACATATTGAGTTATTTAAAGAAATAGTGCAAAAATGTGCATTTCCGACAGAGTCCGAAAAGACGTCAAAAACGCGTCAAAAATTTGACTTCCGAGTGGAACCAAAAACAACAACACTTCTTAAGACATCTCTCTAGATCATTCTGATGCTTTCAGTTTGTCGATACGTGCTTTCGTTCTGAAGAAGAAGTTTGTCAAAGGAGGGTACCCCCTGTGACCTACTTTTGCCTCTGGTGGCGCCACCTGTTGATGGATCTGGACGAAAAACAACATCACTTGTAGGGGACCATGAGTACTTCATTCCTACCAAGTTTCATGAAAATCTTTTCAGTGGTTCTGGAGAAGAAGTTGAATATGTATGAAAATCACCCCCCCCCCCCTTCCTTTTCACATAAGAAAAAAATTAATAAAAAATCAAAAAATCTAAATTTTAGAATGAAATACTTATCAAAGCATTTAGTAACTTAAATATGATAAATATGCAGTAAATGAATGTGTAAAATCATACACTTATTGAGTTATTTAAAGAAATAGTGCAAAAATGTGCATTTCTGACGAAGTCCGAAAAGACGTCAAAAACGCGTCAAAAATTTGACTTCCGAGTGGAACCAAAAATAACAACACTTCTTAAGACATCTCTCTAGTTCATCCTGATGCTTTCGGTTTGTCGATACGTGCCTCCGTTCTGAAGAAGAAGTTTGTCAAAGGAGGGTACCCCCTGTGACCTACTTTTGCCTCTGGTGGCGCCACCTGTTGATGGATCCGGACGAAAAACAACAACACTTGTAGGGGACCATGAGTACTTCATTCCTACCAAGTTTCATGAAAATCTTTTCAGTGGTTCTGGAGAAGAAGTCGAAAATGTTGAAAAGTTTACGACGGACGACGGACGACGGACGACGACGGACGACGACGGACGACGGACGCCACGCTATGACAATAGCTCACTTTGAGCCTATGGCTCAGGTGAGCTAATAAAGGGAAGAAAAATTTTTTAAAGTAAAAAATGGAATTTAAGGTATTCAGATTATCTAAAAGTGCGTAATAAGCTGACAAAATGGGAAAAAATGAAGAAAAAAATTTGAGGAGTGCTCGTGCCGGGACTTGAACCCACAAGCCTTGGGTCCATGTTCACAGTAAACATATCTATTCGTGATTGAAAAAATACTCATAAAAATCTGTTCAGCAGTTCTGGAGAAGAAGTTGAATATGTATGAAAATCACCCCCCCCCTTTCCTTTTCACATAAGAAAATAATTCATAAAAAATCAAAAAATTAAAATTTCAGTATGAAATACATATCAAAGCATTAAGTAACTTAAATGTGATGAATTTGTAGTAAATGAATGTGTAAAACCATACACATATTGAGTTATTTAAAGAAATAGTGCAAAAATGTGCATTTCCGACAGAGTCCGAAAAGACGTCAAAAACGCGTCAAAAATTTGACTTCCGAGTGGAACCAAAAACAACAACACTTCTTAAGACATCTCTCTAGATCATTCTGATGCTTTCAGTTTGTCGATACGTGCTTTCGTTCTGAAGAAGAAGTTTGTCAAAGGAGGGTACCCCCTGTGACCTACTTTTGCCTCTGGTGGCGCCACCTGTTGATGGATCTGGACGAAAAACAACATCACTTGTAGGGGACCATGAGTACTTCATTCCTACCAAGTTTCATGAAAATCTTTTCAGTGGTTCTGGAGAAGAAGTTGAATATGTATGAAAATCACCCCCCCCCCCCTTCCTTTTCACATAAGAAAAAAATTAATAAAAAATCAAAAAATCTAAATTTTAGAATGAAATACTTATCAAAGCATTTAGTAACTTAAATATGATAAATATGCAGTAAATGAATGTGTAAAATCATACACTTATTGAGTTATTTAAAGAAATAGTGCAAAAATGTGCATTTCTGACGAAGTCCGAAAAGACGTCAAAAACGCGTCAAAAATTTGACTTCCGAGTGGAACCAAAAATAACAACACTTCTTAAGACATCTCTCTAGTTCATCCTGATGCTTTCGGTTTGTCGATACGTGCCTCCGTTCTGAAGAAGAAGTTTGTCAAAGGAGGGTACCCCCTGTGACCTACTTTTGCCTCTGGTGGCGCCACCTGTTGATGGATCCGGACGAAAAACAACAACACTTGTAGGGGACCATGAGTACTTCATTCCTACCAAGTTTCATGAAAATCTTTTCAGTGGTTCTGGAGAAGAAGTCGAAAATGTTGAAAAGTTTACGACGGACGACGGACGACGACGGACGACGACGGACGACGGACGCCACGCTATGACAATAGCTCACTTTGAGCCTATGGCTCAGGTGAGCTAATAAAGGGAAGAAAAATTTTTTTAAGTAAAAAATGGAATTTAAGGTATTCAGATTATCTAAAAGTGCGTAATAAGCTGACAAAATGGGAAAAAATGAAGAAAAAAATTTGAGGAGTGCTCGTGCCGGGACTTGAACCCACAAGCCTTGGGTCCATGTTCACAGTAAACATATCTATTCGTGATTGAAAAAATACTCATAAAAATCTGTTCAGCAGTTCTGGAGAAGAAGTTGAATATGTATGAAAATCACCCCCCCCCCCTTTCCTTTTCACATAAGAAAATAATTCATAAAAAATCAAAAAATTAAAATTTCAGTATGAAATACATATCAAAGCATTAAGTAACTTAAATGTGATGAATTTGTAGTAAATGAATGTGTAAAACCATACACATATTGAGTTATTTAAAGAAATAGTGCAAAAATGTGCATTTCCGACAGAGTCCGAAAAGACGTCAAAAACGCGTCAAAAATTTGACTTCCGAGTGGAACCAAAAACAACAACACTTCTTAAGACATCTCTCTAGATCATTCTGATGCTTTCAGTTTGTCGATACGTGCTTTCGTTCTGAAGAAGAAGTTTGTCAAAGGAGGGTACCCCCTGTGACCTACTTTTGCCTCTGGTGGCGCCACCTGTTGATGGATCTGGACGAAAAACAACATCACTTGTAGGGGACCATGAGTACTTCATTCCTACCAAGTTTCATGAAAATCTTTTCAGTGGTTCTGGAGAAGAAGTTGAATATGTATGAAAATCACCCCCCCCCCCCCTTCCTTTTCACATAAGAAAAAAATTAATAAAAAATCAAAAAATCTAAATTTTAGAATGAAATACTTATCAAAGCATTTAGTAACTTAAATATGATAAATATGCAGTAAATGAATGTGTAAAATCATACACTTATTGAGTTATTTAAAGAAATAGTGCAAAAATGTGCATTTCTGACGAAGTCCGAAAAGACGTCAAAAACGCGTCAAAAATTTGACTTCCGAGTGGAACCAAAAATAACAACACTTCTTGAGACATCTCTCTAGTTCATCCTGATGCTTTCGGTTTGTCGATACGTGCCTCCGTTCTGAAGAAGAAGTTTGTCAAAGGAGGGTACCCCCTGTGACCTACTTTTGCCTCTGGTGGCGCCACCTGTTGATGGATCCGGACGAAAAACAACAACACTTGTAGGGGACCATGAGTACTTCATTCCTACCAAGTTTCATGAAAATCTTTTCAGTGGTTCTGGAGAAGAAGTCGAAAATGTTGAAAAGTTTACGACGGACGACGGACGACGGACGACGACGACGGACGACGGATGCCACGCTATGACAATAGCTCACTTTGAGCCTATGGCTCAGGTGAGCTAATAAAGGGAAGAAAAATTTTTTTAAGTAAAAAATGGAATTTAAGGTATTCAGATTATCTAAAAGTGCGTAATAAGCTGACAAAATGGGAAAAAATGAAGAAAAAAATTTGAGGAGTGCTCGTGCCGGGACTTGAACCCACAAGCCTTGGGTCCATGTTCACAGTAAACATATCTATTCGTGATTGAAAAAATACTCATAAAAATCTGTTCAGCAGTTCTGGAGAAGAAGTTGAATATGTATGAAAATCACCCCCCCCCCTTTCCTTTTCACATAAGAAAATAATTCATAAAAAATCAAAAAATTAAAATTTCAGTATGAAATACATATCAAAGCATTAAGTAACTTAAATGTGATGAATTTGTAGTAAATGAATGTGTAAAACCATACACATATTGAGTTATTTAAAGAAATAGTGCAAAAATGTGCATTTCCGACAGAGTCCGAAAAGACGTCAAAAACGCGTCAAAAATTTGACTTCCGAGTGGAACCAAAAACAACAACACTTCTTAAGACATCTCTCTAGATCATTCTGATGCTTTCAGTTTGTCGATACGTGCTTTCGTTCTGAAGAAGAAGTTTGTCAAAGGAGGGTACCCCCTGTGACCTACTTTTGCCTCTGGTGGCGCCACCTGTTGATGGATCTGGACGAAAAACAACATCACTTGTAGGGGACCATGAGTACTTCATTCCTACCAAGTTTCATGAAAATCTTTTCAGTGGTTCTGGAGAAGAAGTTGAATATGTATGAAAATCACCCCCCCCCCCCCTTCCTTTTCACATAAGAAAAAAATTAATAAAAAATCAAAAAATCTAAATTTTAGAATGAAATACTTATCAAAGCATTTAGTAACTTAAATATGATAAATATGCAGTAAATGAATGTGTAAAATCATACACTTATTGAGTTATTTAAAGAAATAGTGCAAAAATGTGCATTTCTGACGAAGTCCGAAAAGACGTCAAAAACGCGTCAAAAATTTGACTTCCGAGTGGAACCAAAAATAACAACACTTCTTGAGACATCTCTCTAGTTCATCCTGATGCTTTCGGTTTGTCGATACGTGCCTCCGTTCTGAAGAAGAAGTTTGTCAAAGGAGGGTACCCCCTGTGACCTACTTTTGCCTCTGGTGGCGCCACCTGTTGATGGATCCGGACGAAAAACAACAACACTTGTAGGGGACCATGAGTACTTCATTCCTACCAAGTTTCATGAAAATCTTTTCAGTGGTTCTGGAGAAGAAGTCGAAAATGTTGAAAAGTTTACGACGGACGACGGACGACGGACGACGACGACGGACGACGGATGCCACGCTATGACAATAGCTCACTTTGAGCCTATGGCTCAGGTGAGCTAATAAAGGGAAGAAAAATTTTTTTAAGTAAAAAATGGAATTTAAGGTATTCAGATTATCTAAAAGTGCGTAATAAGCTGACAAAATGGGAAAAAATGAAGAAAAAAATTTGAGGAGTGCTCGTGCCGGGACTTGAACCCACAAGCCTTGGGTCCATGTTCACAGTAAACATATCTATTCGTGATTGAAAAAATACTCATAAAAATCTGTTCAGCAGTTCTGGAGAAGAAGTTGAATATGTATGAAAATCACCCCCCCCCCCTTTCCTTTTCACATAAGAAAATAATTCATAAAAAATCAAAAAATTAAAATTTCAGTATGAAATACATATCAAAGCATTAAGTAACTTAAATGTGATGAATTTGTAGTAAATGAATGTGTAAAACCATACACATATTGAGTTATTTAAAGAAATAGTGCAAAAATGTGCATTTCCGACAGAGTCCGAAAAGACGTCAAAAACGCGTCAAAAATTTGACTTCCGAGTGGAACCAAAAACAACAACACTTCTTAAGACATCTCTCTAGATCATTCTGATGCTTTCAGTTTGTCGATACGTGCTTTCGTTCTGAAGAAGAAGTTTGTCAAAGGAGGGTACCCCCTGTGACCTACTTTTGCCTCTGGTGGCGCCACCTGTTGATGGATCTGGACGAAAAACAACATCACTTGTAGGGGACCATGAGTACTTCATTCCTACCAAGTTTCATGAAAATCTTTTCAGTGGTTCTGGAGAAGAAGTTGAATATGTATGAAAATCACCCCCCCCCCCCTTCCTTTTCACATAAGAAAAAAATTAATAAAAAATCAAAAAATCTAAATTTTAGAATGAAATACTTATCAAAGCATTTAGTAACTTAAATATGATAAATATGCAGTAAATGAATGTGTAAAATCATACACTTATTGAGTTATTTAAAGAAATAGTGCAAAAATGTGCATTTCTGACGAAGTCCGAAAAGACGTCAAAAACGCGTCAAAAATTTGACTTCCGAGTGGAACCAAAAATAACAACACTTCTTAAGACATCTCTCTAGTTCATCCTGATGCTTTCGGTTTGTCGATACGTGCCTCCGTTCTGAAGAAGAAGTTTGTCAAAGGAGGGTACCCCCTGTGACCTACTTTTGCCTCTGGTGGCGCCACCTGTTGATGGATCCGGACGAAAAACAACAACACTTGTAGGGGACCATGAGTACTTCATTCCTACCAAGTTTCATGAAAATCTTTTCAGTGGTTCTGGAGAAGAAGTCGAAAATGTTGAAAAGTTTACGACGGACGACGGACGACGACGGACGACGACGGACGACGGACGCCACGCTATGACAATAGCTCACTTTGAGCCTATGGCTCAGGTGAGCTAATAAAGGGAAGAAAAATTTTTTTAAGTAAAAAATGGAATTTAAGGTATTCAGATTATCTAAAAGTGCGTAATAAGCTGACAAAATGGGAAAAAATGAAGAAAAAAATTTGAGGAGTGCTCGTGCCGGGACTTGAACCCACAAGCCTTGGGTCCATGTTCACAGTAAACATATCTATTCGTGATTGAAAAAATACTCATAAAAATCTGTTCAGCAGTTCTGGAGAAGAAGTTGAATATGTATGAAAATCACCCCCCCCCTTTCCTTTTCACATAAGAAAATAATTCATAAAAAATCAAAAAATTAAAATTTCAGTATGAAATACATATCAAAGCATTAAGTAACTTAAATGTGATGAATTTGTAGTAAATGAATGTGTAAAACCATACACATATTGAGTTATTTAAAGAAATAGTGCAAAAATGTGCATTTCCGACAGAGTCCGAAAAGACGTCAAAAACGCGTCAAAAATTTGACTTCCGAGTGGAACCAAAAACAACAACACTTCTTAAGACATCTCTCTAGATCATTCTGATGCTTTCAGTTTGTCGATACGTGCTTTCGTTCTGAAGAAGAAGTTTGTCAAAGGAGGGTACCCCCTGTGACCTACTTTTGCCTCTGGTGGCGCCACCTGTTGATGGATCTGGACGAAAAACAACATCACTTGTAGGGGACCATGAGTACTTCATTCCTACCAAGTTTCATGAAAATCTTTTCAGTGGTTCTGGAGAAGAAGTTGAATATGTATGAAAATCACCCCCCCCCCCCCCCTTCCTTTTCACATAAGAAAAAAATTAATAAAAAATCAAAAAATCTAAATTTTAGAATGAAATACTTATCAAAGCATTTAGTAACTTAAATATGATAAATATGCAGTAAATGAATGTGTAAAATCATACACTTATTGAGTTATTTAAAGAAATAGTGCAAAAATGTGCATTTCTGACGAAGTCCGAAAAGACGTCAAAAACGCGTCAAAAATTTGACTTCCGAGTGGAACCAAAAATAACAACACTTCTTAAGACATCTCTCTAGTTCATCCTGATGCTTTCGGTTTGTCGATACGTGCCTCCGTTCTGAAGAAGAAGTTTGTCAAAGGAGGGTACCCCCTGTGACCTACTTTTGCCTCTGGTGGCGCCACCTGTTGATGGATCCGGACGAAAAACAACAACACTTGTAGGGGACCATGAGTACTTCATTCCTACCAAGTTTCATGAAAATCTTTTCAGTGGTTCTGGAGAAGAAGTCGAAAATGTTGAAAAGTTTACGACGGACGACGGACGACGGACGACGACGGACGACGGACGCCACGCTATGACAATAGCTCACTTTGAGCCTATGGCTCAGGTGAGCTAATAAAGGGAAGAAAAATTTTTTTAAGTAAAAAATGGAATTTAAGGTATTCAGATTATCTAAAAGTGCGTAATAAGCTGACAAAATGGGAAAAAATGAAGAAAAAAATTTGAGGAGTGCTCGTGCCGGGACTTGAACCCACAAGCCTTGGGTCCATGTTCACAGTAAACATATCTATTCGTGATTGAAAAAATACTCATAAAAATCTGTTCAGCAGTTCTGGAGAAGAAGTTGAATATGTATGAAAATCACCCCCCCCCCTTTCCTTTTCACATAAGAAAATAATTCATAAAAAATCAAAAAATTAAAATTTCAGTATGAAATACATATCAAAGCATTAAGTAACTTAAATGTGATGAATTTGTAGTAAATGAATGTGTAAAACCATACACATATTGAGTTATTTAAAGAAATAGTGCAAAAATGTGCATTTCCGACAGAGTCCGAAAAGACGTCAAAAACGCGTCAAAAATTTGACTTCCGAGTGGAACCAAAAACAACAACACTTCTTAAGACATCTCTCTAGATCATTCTGATGCTTTCAGTTTGTCGATACGTGCTTTCGTTCTGAAGAAGAAGTTTGTCAAAGGAGGGTACCCCCTGTGACCTACTTTTGCCTCTGGTGGCGCCACCTGTTGATGGATCTGGACGAAAAACAACATCACTTGTAGGGGACCATGAGTACTTCATTCCTACCAAGTTTCATGAAAATCTTTTCAGTGGTTCTGGAGAAGAAGTTGAATATGTATGAAAATCACCCCCCCCCCCCTTCCTTTTCACATAAGAAAAAAATTAATAAAAAATCAAAAAATCTAAATTTTAGAATGAAATACTTATCAAAGCATTTAGTAACTTAAATATGATAAATATGCAGTAAATGAATGTGTAAAATCATACACTTATTGAGTTATTTAAAGAAATAGTGCAAAAATGTGCATTTCTGACGAAGTCCGAAAAGACGTCAAAAACGCGTCAAAAATTTGACTTCCGAGTGGAACCAAAAATAACAACACTTCTTAAGACATCTCTCTAGTTCATCCTGATGCTTTCGGTTTGTCGATACGTGCCTCCGTTCTGAAGAAGAAGTTTGTCAAAGGAGGGTACCCCCTGTGACCTACTTTTGCCTCTGGTGGCGCCACCTGTTGATGGATCCGGACGAAAAACAACAACACTTGTAGGGGACCATGAGTACTTCATTCCTACCAAGTTTCATGAAAATCTTTTCAGTGGTTCTGGAGAAGAAGTCGAAAATGTTGAAAAGTTTACGACGGACGACGGACGACGACGGACGACGACGGACGACGGACGCCACGCTATGACAATAGCTCACTTTGAGCCTATGGCTCAGGTGAGCTAATAAAGGGAAGAAAAATTTTTTTAAGTAAAAAATGGAATTTAAGGTATTCAGATTATCTAAAAGTGCGTAATAAGCTGACAAAATGGGAAAAAATGAAGAAAAAAATTTGAGGAGTGCTCGTGCCGGGACTTGAACCCACAAGCCTTGGGTCCATGTTCACAGTAAACATATCTATTCGTGATTGAAAAAATACTCATAAAAATCTGTTCAGCAGTTCTGGAGAAGAAGTTGAATATGTATGAAAATCACCCCCCCCCCTTTCCTTTTCACATAAGAAAATAATTCATAAAAAATCAAAAAATTAAAATTTCAGTATGAAATACATATCAAAGCATTAAGTAACTTAAATGTGATGAATTTGTAGTAAATGAATGTGTAAAACCATACACATATTGAGTTATTTAAAGAAATAGTGCAAAAATGTGCATTTCCGACAGAGTCCGAAAAGACGTCAAAAACGCGTCAAAAATTTGACTTCCGAGTGGAACCAAAAACAACAACACTTCTTAAGACATCTCTCTAGATCATTCTGATGCTTTCAGTTTGTCGATACGTGCTTTCGTTCTGAAGAAGAAGTTTGTCAAAGGAGGGTACCCCCTGTGACCTACTTTTGCCTCTGGTGGCGCCACCTGTTGATGGATCTGGACGAAAAACAACATCACTTGTAGGGGACCATGAGTACTTCATTCCTACCAAGTTTCATGAAAATCTTTTCAGTGGTTCTGGAGAAGAAGTTGAATATGTATGAAAATCACCCCCCCCCCCTTCCTTTTCACATAAGAAAAAAATTAATAAAAAATCAAAAAATCTAAATTTTAGAATGAAATACTTATCAAAGCATTTAGTAACTTAAATATGATAAATATGCAGTAAATGAATGTGTAAAATCATACACTTATTGAGTTATTTAAAGAAATAGTGCAAAAATGTGCATTTCTGACGAAGTCCGAAAAGACGTCAAAAACGCGTCAAAAATTTGACTTCCGAGTGGAACCAAAAATAACAACACTTCTTGAGACATCTCTCTAGTTCATCCTGATGCTTTCGGTTTGTCGATACGTGCCTCCGTTCTGAAGAAGAAGTTTGTCAAAGGAGGGTACCCCCTGTGACCTACTTTTGCCTCTGGTGGCGCCACCTGTTGATGGATCCGGACGAAAAACAACAACACTTGTAGGGGACCATGAGTACTTCATTCCTACCAAGTTTCATGAAAATCTTTTCAGTGGTTCTGGAGAAGAAGTCGAAAATGTTGAAAAGTTTACGACGGACGACGGACGACGGACGACGACGACGGACGACGGATGCCACGCTATGACAATAGCTCACTTTGAGCCTATGGCTCAGGTGAGCTAATAAAGGGAAGAAAAATTTTTTTAAGTAAAAAATGGAATTTAAGGTATTCAGATTATCTAAAAGTGCGTAATAAGCTGACAAAATGGGAAAAAATGAAGAAAAAAATTTGAGGAGTGCTCGTGCCGGGACTTGAACCCACAAGCCTTGGGTCCATGTTCACAGTAAACATATCTATTCGTGATTGAAAAAATACTCATAAAAATCTGTTCAGCAGTTCTGGAGAAGAAGTTGAATATGTATGAAAATCACCCCCCCCCCTTTCCTTTTCACATAAGAAAATAATTCATAAAAAATCAAAAAATTAAAATTTCAGTATGAAATACATATCAAAGCATTAAGTAACTTAAATGTGATGAATTTGTAGTAAATGAATGTGTAAAACCATACACATATTGAGTTATTTAAAGAAATAGTGCAAAAATGTGCATTTCCGACAGAGTCCGAAAAGACGTCAAAAACGCGTCAAAAATTTGACTTCCGAGTGGAACCAAAAACAACAACACTTCTTAAGACATCTCTCTAGATCATTCTGATGCTTTCAGTTTGTCGATACGTGCTTTCGTTCTGAAGAAGAAGTTTGTCAAAGGAGGGTACCCCCTGTGACCTACTTTTGCCTCTGGTGGCGCCACCTGTTGATGGATCTGGACGAAAAACAACATCACTTGTAGGGGACCATGAGTACTTCATTCCTACCAAGTTTCATGAAAATCTTTTCAGTGGTTCTGGAGAAGAAGTTGAATATGTATGAAAATCACCCCCCCCCCCCCTTCCTTTTCACATAAGAAAAAAATTAATAAAAAATCAAAAAATCTAAATTTTAGAATGAAATACTTATCAAAGCATTTAGTAACTTAAATATGATAAATATGCAGTAAATGAATGTGTAAAATCATACACTTATTGAGTTATTTAAAGAAATAGTGCAAAAATGTGCATTTCTGACGAAGTCCGAAAAGACGTCAAAAACGCGTCAAAAATTTGACTTCCGAGTGGAACCAAAAATAACAACACTTCTTAAGACATCTCTCTAGTTCATCCTGATGCTTTCGGTTTGTCGATACGTGCCTCCGTTCTGAAGAAGAAGTTTGTCAAAGGAGGGTACCCCCTGTGACCTACTTTTGCCTCTGGTGGCGCCACCTGTTGATGGATCCGGACGAAAAACAACAACACTTGTAGGGGACCATGAGTACTTCATTCCTACCAAGTTTCATGAAAATCTTTTCAGTGGTTCTGGAGAAGAAGTCGAAAATGTTGAAAAGTTTACGACGGACGACGGACGACGACGGACGACGGACGCCACGCTATGACAATAGCTCACTTTGAGCCTATGGCTCAGGTGAGCTAAAAATCATAGCACCTTAAAAATCCATATACAAAGAGAAATGTCATAAAAATGAATAACTATCCTTTGATTATAGTCATAATACATGTAAATCAAACACTTATGAATTATACTTCTTTTGAATAATAACCTGATTAAGTATTCTTGAACATAATTATACAGAAAGTAGTAAAGATTCTATGAAATGATCATAAAGCTCTGTAAAATAATCTTATTAAATGCTTCAAAAATGGAAAAACCAAGATAAGTCAGAAGACTTCATCTATTCCACACATGTATGTATCTATTAATATAATTGTGGTTCCAGAGCTGTTTTTTTTATTTAATTTTCATACATGTATAACTCTGAAGCTCATTATAACAAGAGAAAACTAAATCTGATTCATCATAATTATGAAGAATCATTTGAAAAATTTTAAATTTAAACTTTATTTATTTTACAACGTTTAACAAACAAGTTACACAACTTATATAAATGTCACACGTTGGCTCAGATGTTGGCGTGAGGGGGTCCAAGGAGCAGGAGGAAACCGGAGTACCCGGAGAAAAACCCCCTTCTGAGGCCTGGGTGGGGGACCACCTACCCTCCCACATAAGACCCTTTGCCGAATCTGAGATTTGATCCCGGGACCTTAGAGGTGAAAAGCGAGCGCGCTACCACTGCGCTAACCCGGCCGTCAGAATAATTTATATCCTTGGTTCATTGTCTAATAGCATAATTATTTGATAAAGTTTGTAAGGTATGGTAAGCAAATTATTAATGCTTGATATCAAATGAGATAAAGAAGATTCTGACAGCAATCTCAAGAGCACTCACAATAGAGCACCAAATTGAGCATTGACAGATCCCTAGTAAGCTAGAGGTGGAACCAGGTGCCCGGGAGGAGTAAGTATCCCCTGTTTGGCTAGTCGCACCCAGTTTGCAACTCAAACTGTAAACATGAAAATTTTTGCATGGGGGTAATTTTCATGAATTTATGAATCTCGTGACTTCCCGAGAAATTCACCAACGCGAAAATAGCCCTGCTGCATTCTTACAAAGACAGAGATGTTTCTATTGCGAATATCTCCCCAAACATATCATCTTGACGTTAAAATCACGAAATTTTCCCCCAGCAAAAATAACAATGTTTACGGTCAACCCAAAGATATAAGATGGATGACTATGCCTCAGTTACTTCCTATGATACTGTTAAAAACATTAAGGTGAGAGATCCAGTGTAACATGTATATCTGTACTTCACATGCAAACAGGTGTGACAAATAACAAATGAAGTAACTATACAATATCCATGATAACATAATTACTCAGATATTGACAGAGGGTAACAACAATGGCAAGTAAGTAAGGAAAGTAAGTAATTTTTATTTAGAGTCGGCAATTTGTACATACATCGCAATAACATAAGCACTGTAGAGCTCTTGCACCGACTATCACAGTAGTAATATCAAACTTTTTAAACAATTAATTACTCTACACAAGGCTGTCCATCTTACTTCCATTTTGCAAGAATCCGAACCAAAACATATGTTCAAATATTTCCCTGCGATCTGCTTCGACCATGAAATCGTAAGGTTTTGTGTAGAATATGTGGGACTTGTGACCTGACACTTCTCCTGTAGTTTGTATCTTGTGAAGATGATGTATATCCACTGACAGGTAGGTAAATACCAACTGTTATAAAAGATTAAAATTAATACGAACTATTTAAAAAAGATTAAGTTCCAACTACTTAAAAAAAATTAAATACCCACTATTTCAAAAAGATTATGGAGAAATGACGAAATTTATCTGTCCTTGACATGGTTTCGGAATCAGATATTTATAATTCCTATTTCTTTTAAAGATCTTCATAGTCCATTTTCAAAATTTAATGCAAATTATTTTTAATAGAGATATTTTCCTTTCACAATTTTGTCTTAGTAGCAATGAATCATTTAAAAATTGAATTAAATTTTTCTCCAATTTTCTTTTGAAGTCATAGTTTCCCTATTAAGCACAGAAAAAATACAAACCAATTTTAAAAAGACTTCTAGTACTAGAAAGAGACTTTTAGTATAGTTTTACCTTATTTTCTGCAATAAATAAATGTAAATGTTATCTTAATGCAAATGTTAATGAAACCTAAAACAAAAAATAATACCTGTGTTCCAATACAGAGAATTCCAACAATCGCTGGCTTAAAAAAAGAATCTTGAATTTCCATGAGTAGCTGGATACCATGTTGGCCCAACACTTCTGGTGATATTCTCTTGTGTGTAAAACTCTCCTGATCACATTTCCTTAAACCCTCTGGACGCTTTACCTATAAATCAAAATGTATGAAATAATGTACATGTAACAAGGATAAGTGAAAAAGTGATACACACATTTGGATAATTGATACCTCTTTTAGCAATATATATCTTATATTTCAAAAGTCAAGGTCAAGGTCACTAGGTCAAAAGTCATGGTATTAAATGAAAGCTTCCGTCATGAGGTATATGTGAAATATCAAAGCCTTACCCCTTATAGTTTAAAAGTAGGTCCAAGGTCAAGGTCACAAGGTCAAATTTCTTGGAGTAAAACTTAAGTGTATGAAATATTAAAGCCTTATCACTTATACTTGAAGAGATATATTCACTTTTATAACATCTTAACCAAAATATTACAATAAGGTCAAAGTTCAAAGTCAAGGTCGCTATGTCAAATGTCTTGGAATCAAAATGCAGCACCTGTTGTGGTTAATGAATGGATAAAATATGAAAGCCCTATCACCTACAATGGGGAGAAATATTCCCTTTAAGAATTTCTTAACCAAAATATTACTACAAGGTCAAAGTTCAAAGTCAAGGTCAGTAGGTCAAATGTCTTGGTATCAAAACATAGGACTTGCTATGGTAAATGTATGTATGAAATATTAAAGCCCTATCATTTATATGGGAAAAAAATAGCAATCCAAGGAATGCTTGTGTCGCCTGCGAAGCGGCCTATTCTAGGAGGTAAATCACATGGTTCAAAATTACTGGTATCACTATAAAAGTCTTGTCTAATGAAATTCATATGTGAAATATCAGACCTCTTATTTACCAATTGAAAGATATGGTCAATCTCAAATTTTCAGAAAATAGTGTCAATCAACTAGGTCAAGGTCACTACCTAAATACTTAGGTAACAAAACAAAGGTCACATCATAAGAAATATATGTGTGAAGTATTAAAGCCTTATATCACTTAGCAATCAAAAGATATACGCAATCCTTAGAAAAAAAGGCAAATATGTAGGTCAAGGTCACTAGGTAAAAAATTATGGTATGTTTAAAAAAGTCTTGTCACAAAGAATACACATGTGAAATATCAAAGACCTATCACTAACCTATCAAAAGATAAAGCGAATCCCAACTTTTTAAAAAATAGGTCAAATATCTATGTCAAGGTCACAAGGTCAAAAATCATGGTATGTGCCGAAAGGTCTTGTTACAAGGAATACACAAGTGAAATTTCAAAGCCTTATCCCTTACCAATGAAAAGATATATACAATCTTAATTTTTTGTTAAAGTAGGTCAAATATATAGGTCAAGGTCACTAGGTTAAAATTATGGTATGTGTAGAAAGGTCTTGTTACAATCAATACACATGTGAAATATCAAAGCCCTATCACTAACCATTCAAAAAATATAGCAAATTTTAACTTTTTTGAAAAGTAGGTCAAATATCTAGGTCAAGGTCACAAGGTCAAAAATTATGGTATGTTTACAAAGGTCTAGTCACAAGGAATACATGTGTGAAATATCAAAGCCCTATCCCTTACCATTCAAAAGATATAAGCAATCTTATTATTTTTGAAAAGTAGGTCAAATATGTAGGTCAAGGTCACTAGGTCAAAAATTATGGTATGTGTAGAAAGGTCTTGTCACAAGGAATACACATGTGAAATATCAAACCCTATCACTTACCATTCAGAAGTTATGGGCTGTGACACCCAAAGTGTGACAGACAGACAGACAGACGGACGGACGGACGGACGGACAGACGGACAACGGACAAAGTGATCCCTAAGTGTCGCTATGCTTCGCAGGCGACACAAAAATATGTGCTTTAAGAACTTCTTAACCAAACTATAACTATAAGGTCACAGTTCAAGGTCAAGGTCACTAGGTCAAATGATATGGTGAATTTATGTATGAAATTTGAAAGCCCTATCACTTATACTTGAAGAGTTATCCGCTTTAAGAACTTCTTAACTGGACGGACAGGCAGATGGACAGGGCGTTTCCTATATACCCCCCCCCCAAACTTCGTTTGCGGGGGTTATAACTAGTCAAACTACAACATAGCCATGATAGCTGGCTGATGGCAGTACGCAAATATGGGATTTGAAGTGGGATAGCCCAAAGGACTATCCCATTTGAAATTGGGAAAGCCCTAGTTGGTTTGAAATAGTTGTCAGACAATTTTTATCGGACTCTCTTTTCCTGGACATATTTCTTCCGTTTGTCAATCTTCTCTTCCCCCACCTTACCTATATTTCTTTTGGTGGTTGGTTTCATGGACAGCTTTGCCCCCTCAAAATACCATATATCGGGTAATTTTGGCGTTGGGAAATTTTGGTGAATTTGATCCAAGTTGGGTGTTGGAAATGTTGGCGCTTTTATAATTGGTGGATTTTTAAAACATCCGCCAAAATTATAATGGTCAAACCATGACCGTATCGTAGATCAATGTTTCTTTATTGCACAAACGAACATGCAATAATTAGAAATGTATGTAAAACATGTTTGTTACTTTATTCACGTAAACGAGTGACAATGTTAGAGTATACTGATATACTGAAAGTATAAAAGGTAAGCTGTTATTGTATAGTTGAAGTTTCCGAATTTATCTATTTTAGTTTTGTAAATACGTTCAAATATGCACGGCCACAATGTACTTCTTAAACAAGCTGTAAGCCCGAAGGTCCACTTTTCCAAAGATCTGCATCCCGCTTTTTCCCTCAATACACGGAATCCATGTATAATCCATTAAGATTAATGTTCAACAAAGCTTGGATAGTCATTATCTGGATAAGTTATGGTAGCATAAGTATTCATTTATTATAATTAGATAATTGGATTAACGCAGCGGTAGCGACGTTGTTTGCACCCCGGTAATGTATACAGCGATATCTGTATTATTATTACAATATGGTCAGCATGGGTGAATATATAACACAAGAGAAGACATTACTTGGTAAAAAAGAGTATTTCAAAAATTGTTGCGGATCCCTTACTGACTAAATTCCGTCTCAAATGAATGGAAAATTTTGCACTTTTAAATTTGTCCCTTTTAAATTTGGCAATTTTATTGCATTCACCAACAAAGCCAAAATTTCAAACGCACCAAAATTACCCAATATACGGTAACTATGGCAACACGATAACCTCAGAATAACACCCCATTAGACTCAAACAACAAAGTTATGTACCATATTTTATAGACTAAAGGTCGATGCAGACTTTTAATAAAATTGAACAATTTTCCAATAAATGTGATTAATTTAAGGTATCCGTTGTACAATTGAGTCATTTTACATAACGTTTTAATCATCTCCATTGTAAAGTATGGTAAATTTTATGCCTGGTAAGGTACTATAAACTATATATTTTCTGAAAGGTAATGATGCCCTGAGTTCAGATATAAGACTCCCACGTCTTAAAATCAAAGGGGAAAAACTCTTGTACAACTGTGTTATATTGCATATGTTATATACAGAAAATAGACATTTTCAATGCTTCATAAGTTATTCCCCTTTGTTTTTCTGGCCCCAAAATTATTATTTCTGAGAAGTGGGCTTTATAACCTTTCAGAAAATATATAGTTTATATTACCTTACCAGGCATGGAAAAATGCCCTATTGTACATCGGATACCTTAAAGCCATAGATAAGTTAATCTGTCAGATAAGTAAAACCAAAGTTCATGGAGAAGATAAGTAGATTGCCAGGTATGCCAGCATAGAAAGCAGATAGTCTTCATCAGTGATTGCCATAAAACACCATATATAGTGCACACACGTGTATAATGGGACCAGGAAACCGACAAATTCATAAATCTTATTTTCTATAAAAATAAGTGTCGCTATGCTTCGCAGGCGACACAAAAAGCATGTGATTTACCACGTCATTCAGCTGTCTATTATACCTCTGTGACTATCAAAACTTTCTGTGCCTTCTTGTTTCTTTGAGCCTTGGACAGGAATCGTACATCTGGTACACCACGTACCCAAGTTGACTTAACGTTACCCTGCTCTTTGTAAGTTTTACCAATCCTGCAATGGAAAAATCTCTGGAGTGAACTCTACCCATCAACACCTTTATTTAAGAAATAACAACTAGCTAGCCGTGGTTTGATGTCCAGTAATTCCCCGAGTCGCATGAACCAATGAAATAATCACCTTGCTGCTTCCAGCTCAGTGATAATTTGATTGGTTCATGTGACGAGGGGAATTACTGGACAACAAATCACAGCTAGATAGTTGTTATTTCTCTTCTAATATTTTTCTGCACGAGCTCTATAACACGTGCATGGGCGGAGCTTAGCGAACTGGAAGTTTGTTGGAGATTTTACACCAGGCAAGTTCTATAGTACATATAGGGAGAAAATCTCAAGTCATTTTAGAATTTGATATTTATATGGTATTCTTGCAATCTTTGTAATTTATCATTGAGTGACTCAAGAGAACCCCTTGCTGAATAAACAGTCTTCAGGCCATAGTTATCATATTTATGAATTATCGTCACCAAAGCTCGTAAGACAATGGAGATATCATGCCAAAATAACAAATTCTTTGATTACACACAGGCTCATGACCTTTTGACCTCAAAATGAAAAGGATTTACCCTCAGGCTATGGTCATACATAAGTATCATCATCAATACCACTTATTTCTACAGACAGAAAGAAACACATAGCCAGTATACTCTCATAACTTTGTTGGAGGGAGTATAATATCTTGATATGTGCCAAAGAATTTCTAATTTAGAATGGAGGTCTGCTCTCCCTTCCCCTTGAAAATGAGTTTTAGTCATATCAATTATCCATAAATAGATAGGAATATGTTTTAACTTTGCCAAATGATACCAACTTTTCATAGAATTTGTCCCAAAAACACTAAGTAAGATCAATTTCATATTGACCCTTATACTGCCTCTCATTATACACTGTGTGAAATAAGGGGATAGACAGCGTCTTCATCATCAAAATTAGATACATGTATGAATGACTCAATGAGCTCACATAAAGCAAATTCTCAATTTAATCAGAAAGAGTTTTTGATCCATAAAATATTGCTATTGCAAGTTTAATTCTGTTCCTTAGAAATATTTTCCCATTCATTTTCCTTCAATGTCTCAAGAATCAACCTGGACGTTATATCAGGTGAGATCAGTCGTGTATTCACACTAAACAATGATATACATGTACGCTTGTACAGGTGCAAATCCAGGTGAGTGGGGAATCCTGGTGGGGAGTGGGAGTTCACTCAGGTAAACAGGTGGATTTCGAGTGGGAGTCATTTCAGTGGGGAGTGGGATATCTCCAATCTGCTAAATTACCACTGTAGCTAGGAACACCAAGTTGAATGGCTAATTTCAATCAATATGTTAAAGTTTAATAAAGTTTAACATAAAACATTGTGTTAAAAGGAATTAGCCAAACAAATTGGTGCTGCTATCTAACTTTGAGAAAACTCACAGTCAAGACATATCCCAGCAAAAATGCACTGTGATGTAAATAAATAGAATGTATTACATAGCGCTAAACCAGACTCAATAAGAATACTACGGCATTTTGTGCTTGAACTCAGGATAAAAACTAGGGCTGTCATGGTTAACTGAAAATTTGGTTAACCGCGGTTTAAGCTTGGTCGGTTCGATTCAGATCGTACTTTACGGATTTCAATTCAGTTCTTTTTTTCAAATCTTTTTTTTTTATTTTATCTGGTAATCAGTTACTGTAGTTTATCAATTTTGTATGATACACAGACTGTGATTGGGTACTTTGTCGTATTTCATCCAATGAAATGGGTTGTTTCACTTCTTGATTGTAAACATGCACCTGTTTGTTTGACAGATGGAGTCTAAGAAGTCTTCTTAGTGTTCTAGGTTGGTTATTTTGTTGAATGTTGATAAAATCTCAAAGAAAAAACATAGTGTAATCAAAGATTACGAAGCTCACCTCGCGGCAGCAAAATTCAATTAAAAGATATCTCTAGGTACATGTATATTGGCTTTAAAAGAAAAATCGCTCAAATGGAAAAAAGAAGGTCAAGGTCATTTTATGAAAGTTTGATCAAAGATACATCCAATATGCAAGTTTGGTACATGTAGCTCTTATACTTTGCTCAATATTAGCCTTTAAAGGCAAAATCACTCAAGCGGAAAAAGCAGGTCAAGGTAATTCTATGACAGTTTGATCAAAGATACATCCAATATGCAAGTTTGGTACATGTAGCACTTATACTTTGCTCAATATTGGACTTTAAAGGTAAAATCACTCAAGCGGAAAAAGTAGGTCAAGGTCATTTTATGAAAGTTTGATCAAAGATACATCCAATATGCAAGTTTGGTACATGTAGTACTTACACTTTGCTCAATATTGGACTTTAAAGGTAAAATCACTCAAGCAGAAAAAGTAGGTCAAGGTCATTTTATGAAAGTTTGATCAAAGATACATCCAATATGCAAGTTTGGTACATGTAGCACTTATACTTTGCACAATATTAGCCTTTAAAGGCAAAATCACTCAAGCGGAAAAAGTAGGTCAAGGTCATTTTCTGATAGTTTGATCAAAGATACATCTAATATGCAAGTTTGGTTTATGTAGCACTTATACTTTGCTCAATATTGGCCTTTAAAGGTAAAATCATTCAACCGGAAAATGTAGGTCAGATGCAGCATCCGATGCATGGGTTCACCTCAGCATCCAAAGATGAATCACTGGTGCAAGTTTGGTTACTGTAGCATCAGTACTTTGTCAGATACTGAGCTACCCAAAAAACTTTAACCAGACATTGACAAAGTCATTCAACCGGAAAATGTAGGTCAGATGCAGCATCCGATGCATGGGTTCACCTCAGCATCCAAAGATGAATCACTTGTGCAAGTTTGGTTACTGTAGCATCAGTACTTTGTCAGATACTGAGCTACCCAAAAAACTTTAACCAGACATTGACAAAGTCATTCAACCGGAAAATGTAGGTCAGATGCAGCATCTGATGCATGGGTTCACCTCAGCATCCAAAGATGAATCACTTGTGCAAGTTTGGTTACTGTAGCATCAATACTTTGTCAGACACTGAGTTACCCAAAAACTTTAACCGGACGCGGACGGGGACGCGGACGCGGACACCGGGGTTATAGCATAAGCTCATCTCAACTTCGTCGAGGTGAGCTAATAAAAAATAAGTTGTTGATTTGTTTTTCTTACAATCATTTCATTCTTCTATGAAATTAAACAACACAAACTCAAACCAAACAGAAGAAACTGAGAACCGCGGTTCATTTTCCGGAACTGAACTAAACCGACTAAAGGAAGATCTGTGACAGCCCTAATGAAAACTATGTAATTCATCTACAGTTTACTCTCGTTTACCCAAACTCGTTTAACTCAAATTTCCGCTTAACTCCAACTGTTTTTAAAAGTCCCTATTCTCTTCCATTGATTTCTGTGCATTTCTACTCCTGGTAAGTCGAATTCCAATAACTCGAACTTTTCGTTAAGTGAAACGAATTTTTAGGTCCCTTAAGTCATTTTACGCTGAAAATTTACCTCATTAAGTCGAACCACAAACTAATTTCAATTCTTAAACAAAACCAATTCATTATACATGTTATAAGGAAATCGATGGACAGATTAGTGCTACTTTCTTGCTATAGAGTCTTAAATACAAGCATTAAAGGTAGCTTGGTCATAAAAAATGGACAACACAAACGTCTGTGAACAGTGATAGAGAAAGGAAAATAATTCTTTTGGAAAATTGATTGCTGATCATGAAGTCAATAAGTTGAACCCCTTATAAGTCAAACTATTTCTGATGGTCCCTTGCAGTTCGACTTATCGAGAGTAGACTGTATTTGATATGAAGCAGATGTGATATTTATACATGTTATTAAAAGTTAAGTTATTATTAAGTTATTAAAGGAAATGAACATATGAAACATTATTAGACGAGAAATCGGGCAAGTATAAAGGGGCCAATTTGGCCTCTAAACATGCTTAAGGTATTGATCCTTTTGAAAACATTTGACCAAACATTTATTTTTAATGAATTTCTAGAACATTTTCACAATAATACCTATCAGTATGTTACCCTCATAGTGACTTTGACCTTCGACCCCAGAGTTTGAAAATTTGTAGTCTTTATCCCTTATCCATGGTAGAAATACATGTAAAATATGGCTTTCACATCTCATAACAATCAAGTTATTGAGTGATACATGTAGTGACAGAAAGGCAGGCAGACAGATGTACAACAGGCAAAGTGATCCGTAAGATTCACCATACTTTTCAGGTGACATGAAAATAGAATAATGCTGTAACCTTGAGGTTTGATTACTTGAGCACTGATACAAGACAAATCTTTCAAAGGCCTTGAATAGTTTGATTATAATGTTGCCCTCTAACTTACTCAGGTTGGAGAAAAAAAATTCTTGAAAACTGCATGAAAAGTTGAGTATATCTCCCCTCCAACTGTAGAGGCTTTTTATCTATCCTAAGTATGAGACTGCTGTAGTAATCCCAAAACTCCATCAAACTGACTCGCCACATACTGAAAAAGCTGAAAGAAATATGATAGATTCATTCAACACAAATTCAAGAAAGTTGCATGTTACGTAACTTAAATTCCAAAATTGACTACTGTAAACATGGAGGTAATTTTCGGTTATTTCACCTCGCAAAAATAACCCTGGTGCATTTTTACAATGGCAGAGACGTTGATACCGCAAATATTTCCTTCAAACGTAACAACATTATCTTATAGTCATGAAATTTTTCCCCTGCAAAAATAACCACACTTTAAGTACTTAAAGTTTTTTTCAGTAATAAATCAGACATTTTGTCAATCAATCTTACTATTCAGCCGCAGGGCCCTTCTTTAAATCCTCCGATATCTGTGTTTTTATATCTCCATACATGGCATCAAAACAATCTTTAGCATCTTCAACTGCTTCTAATTGTTGATCTATAAATAGACTGGTACGTTTTGCTGAAGACTCGGATATCTGTGGTTTTCTTCTTTCTTTGCTTTCCTGGTTTTCAGGCTCGCCAAAGTCCTCGTCTACCTAGCGTAGATGCAAAAAGAGAAAGTATTAATTTCTCACAGATTACAAAGCTAACCTCGCGGCAGCATGTTATCATGGCAGCAAAATCCATGTTAGACATATTTCTAAGTACATGTTTACTGACTATTTAAAGCAAAATCACTCAGGCGGAAAAAGTAGGTCAAGGTCATTTTATGAAAGTTTGACCAAAGATACATCTAATATGCAAGTTTGGTACATGTAGCACGTATTTTTTTGCTCAATATTGACATTTAAAGGCACAATCACTCAAGCAGAAAAGGTAGGTCAAGGTCATTTTATGAAAGTGATCAAAGATCCAATGAAAAAACATAGTGTAATCAAAGATTACGAAGCTCACCTCACGCCAGCAAAGTTCAATTAAAACACATCTCTAAGTACATGTATAATAAGAAAATCACTCAAGTGGGAAAAGGTAGGTCAAGGTCATTTTTTGAAAGTTTGATCAAAGATACATCCAATATGCAAGTTTGGTACATGTAGCACTTATACTTTGCTCAATAAAACCCTTTAAAGGCAGAATCGCTCAAGCAGAAAAAGTAGGTCAAGGTCATTTTATGAAAGTTTGATTAAAGATACATCCAATATGCAAGTTTGGTACATGTAGCACTTATACTTTGCTCAATATTGGCTTTTAAAGGCAAAATCACTCAAGTGGAAAAAGTAGGTCAAGGTCATTTTATGAAAGTTTGATCAAAGATACATCCAATATGCAAGTTTGGTACATGTAGCACTTATACTTTGCTCAATATAACCCTTTAAAGGCAGAATCGCTCAAGCAGAAAAAGCAGGTCAAGGTCATTTTATGAAAGTTTGATCAAAGATACATCCAATATGCAAGTTTGGTACATGTAGCACTTATACTTTGCTCAATATTGGCTTTTAAAGGCAAAATCACTCAAGCGGAAAAAGTAGGTCAAGGTCATTTTATGAAAGTTTGATCAAAGATACATCCAATATGCAAGTTTGGTACATGTAGCACTTATACTTTGCTCAATATAACCCTTTAAAGGCAGAATCGCTCAAGCGGAAAAAGTAGGTCAAGGTCATTTTATGAAAGTTTGATCAAAGATACATCCAATATGCAAGTTTGGTACATGTAGCGCTTATACTTTGCTCAATATTGGCCTTTCAAGGCAAAAATCACTCGAGTGGAAAAAGTAGGTCAAGGTCATTTTATGAAAGTTTGATCAAAGATACATCCAATATGCAAGTTTCAAATTGGTACATGTAGCACTTATACTTTGCTCCATATTGGCCTTATAAGGCAAAATCACTCAAGCGGAAAAAGTAGGTCAGATGCTGCATCCGATGCATGGGTTCACCTCAGCGTCTCAAGATGAATCACTTGTGCAAGTTTGGTTACTGTAGCATCAGTACTTTGTCAGATACTGAACTACCCCAAAAACTTTAACCAGACATTGACAAAGTCATTCAACCGGAAAATGTAGGTCAGATGCTGCATCCGATGCCTGGGTTCACCTCAGCATC
Organism: Pinctada fucata; assembly: GCA_028142955.1. Lineage (NCBI taxonomy): Eukaryota > Metazoa > Mollusca > Bivalvia > Pterioida > Pteriidae > Pinctada > Pinctada fucata. Next base: position 28,800,573 of record AP027113.1, on the reverse strand, counting down.
CCAAGATGAATCACTTGTGCAAGTTTGGTTACTGTAGCATCAGTACTTTGTCAGATACTGAGTTGCCCAAAAACTTTAACCGGACGCGGACGCGGACGCGGACGGGGACGGGGACGGGGACGGGGACGCGGATGCCGGGGTTATAGCATAAGCTCATCTCAACTTCGTCGAGGTGAGCTAAAAATTATGAAACTTTGATCAATGCTACATGTGCCAATCTTAATCTATGCAAATTTGGCACATGTAGCACTTACATGTATCATGATGTATACTTTGCTCAATATTGGCTTTTAAAAGCAAATTCATACAAATGGAAGAAGAAGCGAGAACATATAGGTCAAGGTCATTTTATGAAAGTTTGACAAAAGATATATCCAGAATTTTGCAAGTTTGGTACATTTAGCACTTATGTACATGTTATACTTTGATCAATATTGGCTTTTAAAGGCAAAATCAATTAGACAGAAAAAGTAGGTCAGATGCTGCATCCGACTGTAGGATTCCATATTGTCAAACTCATTTGGCGTCCTAGCAGAGATAGCCCCCTCTACATTCTTTAATTTATCTAAGAAGACAACGATTGTAAAGAAATACTAGCGATTGAGCCCAAATGTCTTTGTGTTAGATTTAAATTGCATAGCATAAAATCTGAACCCAAATTGGACATTTCGGTCAGACTGACCCAAAAAGTGTCAGGACCGCCCTATGGTGTGATGAATTTGGAGGACACTGTAATCTTTTTTTTTTTTTTTCATACATGTAAATACCATATTACGATATGCTGTCCATGTTAACAATCAGAATCTGAAAATTTAACATACATCATGTACATAAGAGCTTTTTACAGATGAATAGTATCTGCAAAATTTTAATGTACAAAATAAATGTGCTGAGGAAAGTTCATTCTAAACATCATGAACATGTCAACTTAGGCACAGTCCATTTGATATTCTAGGGGGGGGGGGGGGGGTAGGGCTTGGGTTTTTTTCGAAAAAAAATAATTTTGCTCTGAATTTTGATGAAAAAAATTAATTTGCTTATGGTGTGACAGAAAAAAAATAATCTTGCTCTTACAAGTAATTTGAATTTGAAGAATAACCATAAAATTCGCTTAAATTCCTGAAAATTTTTCGGCTCGCTTCGCTCGCAACAGTTTTTACTTTCTATCAAAAAATTTTTGCTCGCCATAGTTTTCTTCTGTAACAGCAAGTTCATATTTGAAAATATCAAAAGAATGCATGTCACTGAAACAATTAAAATGCTTAAATACATTATCAATATAACTTATTACTATTAATAGATACATGTATCACCATAGAGTCTAATTTTTAGCTCGCCGGGACGAAAAAGTCCGGCGAACTAATGCCATACCCTCAGCATCATCGTCGTTTTTGTTGTTGTCGTCTGTAAAATGATGGACGCTAAATAGAGGAAAAAACTTGGAATGACGTTATTCATTTTACATTTTTAGCTTGCCGGGACGAAAAAGTCCGGAGAGCTAATGCCATACCCTCGGCGTTGTCGTCGTCCGTAGACAAAACTGTAACCTGGGCTATATCTCTTTAACTATAAGGGGCAGGGCTTTGATATTTCACATGTAGATACCTTGTGACGAGATCTTTCTTTTGAGACCATGACCTTTGACCTAGTGACCTTGACCTTTGACCTACTTTTCAAAAACTTTAACCTGATTTCTGACAAAAACCTGTATAGCAAACTATGTAATCTTTGATTACCCTATGTTATATACAAGCTTGGCAGGAGAATTTAAATAAGTTTTTTCACTAGTTTTCATTTCTACATCATGTACATGTAAAAACTTGCATCAGGCCCTGTTACATGACCTTATATACATTTTGTTTACTAAAAATTATATATCGCACATTGTAAAAATCTTTCATCTCTCTCAGTTTAGAAGTGAATACAAGTTTTACATAAAAACAATGTTTGGAGTAATTTAAGTAAAAATAAAGAATTTCTATTGAAAAAACACAAACATTCTTAATATTCACATCAATTGTTATAAAAAAAAAATCCTTGCTCCATGCAACTTTGCAAGAAAAAAATAATTTTGCCCCAGTCCAGGGTGAAAAAAAAAAATCTTGCACCAACAAAAAAACCCAAGCCCCCCCCCCCGGATATCAAATGAACCGTGCCTTAATACAACAGAGAGAGAGAGAGAGAGAGAGAAGGAAAAAGAGCGTTGTGTGATATTATTGCTTTCTAGTTTTGATTGTTTACAATGATTCTCAACATTTTAAGTCAACATTTGGTTTCTTTTTCATCTGGATTGTGTACTGAAAGAAGGAGGAAGGGGGGGGGGGGGGGGGGGGGCACAGGCATAGAAATTGAAAAGAACTTCCCAGGACACAAACAGGCTGGTAAATTTGAAATTCTGGTGGCCAGTGCTTGCGCTGTCATCTGCCATTTCTGCCATCATGGCCATTGGCGAAAAAAGTGGCCAAAACAATTGAAAGTAGGAAAAAGTCAAATTTTTTCAACAATTTTGTTCAATACACAGAAAACTGTTCTAAATGTTCCATAGAGTAGTAGATACTTGGAACTCCCTACCTGCAAATGTTGTAGATACCAAAAATGTAAATAGTTTTTAAAACAAGCTAAATGCCCATTGGAAGGGTTTCTATTTGAAATTTAATCCAAATTGTTATGAACCGGTAGCGGTCAAAATTGTTTCAAATGTATCAAAAGGATCCCAGAGGCAAAGCCTAACATAGATCTCAACACCAAGGTAACCAAGGTACATGTAAGTTAAGGTAAAGCATGTGAAATCATTGCCGGAGAATTTACCTCACTTACCTGTTGTATTCATCTCTAATAGGATTAACACAAGGGTAACCATTGCGTTAATACTGCATGTCCAGTAGCTACATGCATTCATGCTTGTATTTACCGATTTATTAAACTAGACCGCAAACTAATTCGATCGAAGAACGGCTGGAAAATAATACACACTGCTGGGTAACTCACGCTCAACATTGTGAAAGATCACGTCAGCGTGATTAACGCGCATATTAATATTATAAGTATGTTCTTTTATCAGTCAGGGGTGCTACTTCAACAAGTAATTAAAAAATTACCTTTTCAAGTAATTATCTGACTGATATCAAATGTACCCATGCTTTCACATAAAAAGACAATTAATGTCTTATTTCCTATAGCAAGTAAGAAAATACAGCAGTAGAAGGCAAGAGCACTTCCATTATTTTCAAAAGGAAATAACTTTCTCAGAAGAAACTGTTTGAGTAAAGAAAAATAGCCGAAATTGTAGCCGAATTTCACTTAAAAAGTTGCAAATTTGTGCAAGTTTGTAACCTTGTAGATTTTTAAATAGAATTTTCATCCCATTAGCAATAATTTTTCCTGTAAATTCAGACTTTCCTTTTCAAAATAAAATTTAAATATAAATTACGATAATTGTTTAAAGCTTTACTCCTTTCATTTAAAGATAAGCCCCTTTCAATAAATATTACTTAAGCAAGTAATTTTAAGGGAATAGTTTTACTCTGATATTTCTGTTTCTGAAGCAATTATTACTGATATGAGTAGCCCTTATAACAATTAAAAGATTGAGAACTTTAAATGTGTATGGTACAATCATTACCATGATTACAAACCATTCATTGCCTTACTTTTTATGTATATTACTTGTATAAGTAATATGTTGCATGGACATCGCAAGTAAATCAGTTACTTTTAGAAGTAATCATTTAAGAAGGCAAAATTAGAAAGTTACTTGAAAAGGTAATTTTTTTAATTACTTGTTGAAGTAGCACCCCTGACTGTTTATTGATCAAAGAAAATTCAAAACGAGAAAGTTAATGATAAAGGAACAATTTGCAGAGTACATAGGCTGATCAGCGGGTCATGGTCATGTTCATGTGGTATTATCATTCGTAACCCCTGCCTCATCCCCTCATATTTATGGCATTTAGTACACACAGTGCATAGGGTATAATAATGGTTGAAACGATCAAGTTGAAATGGCCAATTGCAAACAGCACTCCTGGATGCCTCTAGGCGTGTTAGCGAGAACTTAAATTCAATGGAAACTGTGGACTAGCGAATGATAACTGTGGCCTAGTGTAAAGGGCACGGGCTGTTTTATTATGCTGCCATTGACTAATAGTGTACTGGCAGCATACTAAAGCGGCCTGTGCAGAAATCCCAAATGGGATTAACCACTGTGGCTTGTCCACAGCTTCCATTGAAACTGGCGAGAACTCTGTTGTGGCTAATAATTAAACTAAACGGGACCTGGAAAGTATATTTACCTGGGTCAATAATGCAGAACTCGCAGAAAATGTCCACACACTTTTAGTTATTTCGAGCAGTTTCTTACATAATTGGGGAATCTCAAGATTTACAAGTTCAGATTTTATAGCTGTAAGCTCTTTAAGCTCTGAAACAATGTCAGGCAGATCAAGTGGCTCAGGGGCATAACTTATTCCAATTTTGGCAAGATGATCCTCGTTCCAGTCTGATGTATGTCGCGGTGGAAATGATTTATTTCTTCTGAATTTACGAGATTTTGACTTCAATTCGTCAGAGGATGAACTAGATGACGTTGAACTTTCGTCGATATAATCAAGAAGTCCAGTATCTTCTTTACAAGAGGAATCATCCGTGTTGGTCGCTTCCTTACTCGATGCCATTTCAGAATTCTTCGTTGCGAGCTACTTTCGTTTTTGAACTTTCCGCGCGGTGCACACTAAAAGTTGTAGTCCGAGTCCGAAACGAGAAAAAACCGGGTTGAGACTTTAAATTCAGAACAAGGACTTATAAACAGATAAGTCCTTGTATTAACCGAGACTAAAAGTGGTGTTCCGAGTCGGAGTTCAAAAATCAAACTACTGTAGGCATCTGCTCTTCATGACAGTTTATTTTAATTATTGACTATCTCGTTCAAACTTTGAGAATTTTTAAGAGATGCAATTTAGACAGAAAATAGAATTTCCTCTTTTTTTATTGATAGTGAACATTCAAGCAGCTTTAGCTTTTACACTATCTTATACAGAAGCCGTGTCTAAACTAGCCTAATGCGAAAATAAGAGCTGATATTTCGGACATGGATGCATTGATTTTTATGAATTTTTAGCAAATATTTAATTAATTGATATAATTTAGATTACTTCATTTAAGAACTGAATCACCAATGTCTATTTTTGCCACTTTATTAGAATATGAAATGTCAGTTGTACGTCATATCAAACTGCGTAGCGGAGCGGTTCTTTACGCAAAATTTGTGATGCGATAAACCAAAGTTCATACTCCAATAAACTGTCAAAATTGAACAGTCAATTTTCATAATCTCCAAACCCCAATTTATCCAAAATTTCACAAATATACTTAACAAGTTAGTCAGTTTAGTACATCGCGTACGAAAATATCAACTCCGTAGGCGAACTACAAAATATAGTTCCCAAACGGTGTTCAAGGCATTCCGGATTATTTATACTTCAACTCATATTTGTATAGTTGTCTGATAATCATTAATTAAAATCAATTATTCCCGTAACTTTAAGTTTTAATGTGGTTTTAAAATAACAACGAGGGCGAAATTGAACGCGCACCTGTCGCGCGCGAGACGATGAAAGGAACTCGATCCGGATAATTTTTGTATAATATCCTGCTAGTGGATGGTTGTGGTGTAATAATTGGATACTTCTTTACTTTCAAATATACTTACCAGATAGTAATTTACATTTTTTTTGAAAAGTAGATCGGAAGTTTTCATCAATCGCTGCAATGTTGGGTTACCTGTTACGATAAATGTCCCTCACCTCTGAACTAGCCATATTCCGGATTCCACCGAAACGGATGACGTCATGTCGTGACAGACGTTGTATAGATGTTTTGCGCGCAGCGACGTCATGAAAATGTTAATAGGGGAAAAAATTTACATCCGGGTCCTCTCTCCCTTCGATAGACTAAGTATTACACCGGGAAATTATGGTTTTAAACGCTGTTATATCAACTAGAAAAAAAAGTACTGGTAATGAAAATTCGATCCATCTAAATAATAAAATTATATCTTTTTACATTCTGCACATTTGTATAGAATTTTTCGTGATTCCTTGCTCATTTGCCAGACGAAGGTGTGACAATATCACACAGTAGATCAGCTGATTGTCATATGTTATGCTACATTTTGTATGTGTACAATGCTGTTTTGCTCTAATATGTTTACTTATACTGAATTTCTGGTGAAATTAAGGTAAATTATATCAATCTTCTCAAGATCGTGAATTTAGAGCATTGATAACTGTACATGTGCAACTGCAAAACAAGGCTCTGGCCTTTTCTTGAATAGGCACCAAATCATTGTTATTGAATCATACAGCATACTTACATGTGCACATGTATACTTTTGATAATTATTGGAGTTTCATAACTTTGGGGATTTTATTTGATTTTAAAAGTATTTGAACATATAGAAATAAAGGTTTGCTTATAGAATTTATACTGTTCAAGAACTTAAATCGAAACAATATCACAAAAGATTGAAAAGGGCAAAGCTATAGGTAAAGACATTGTTCAAACCAGTATGCTCTAAAATCCCTAAGATTCAGCAATTAGAATATAATAATACTTTATTTATAGAAGGTTACCCATTTAGTCTAGGACTTATCTTCCACGAGACCTTCTTATGAAGACATTATGAAATACTAGTAAAGTTAATAATCAATACAATAAAACATGATATGTGATGAACGATCAATGAGAACACTAGCATGGCTTTAGTGAAAACATTTCAGTCTGTCATATTTACAAATTCAATTTTTAATCTAATTTTCCAGGGAAACATTATACTGGGCTACGATCACATAATTTAGATTAAGGAAATAAAATGAATGTATTTGACTTATTAATTTAATTAGTAAGTCAGTATTTATCATCGTCAACAAAAGCCTTTTTATAAAAATTCCGATCAAATTAATTAAAAAAAGCTAGCTATATATATATATAAAATGCACCGCGCCACTTTTTTCACGTTATCGCAATGCGGCGATGGAAAGATAACTCGTGTTCATCGAAGGAACAATTGATGAATTAGCTCTTAGCTCCTCAAACCCCATATTAAAAGGAAATTTGAAGAAGGAGCAAACAAAATCACGGCTTCTTCATAGGGCACAGTGAAAAATCTAGAGACACATCCCCCTATAAACATGGCGTAAATTTGGTCATGAAACCAGTCCGAAATCACGAATGTTGTCGTTTTACAGCCACAACTAAGGAGCAAACAACCAATGAAATTCGACGTTATAGCGATATTGCATTAGAATCATGATTTGATCATATAGACACCCTTCCCCTCTTACATGATACATGTTCTGACTAGTGCATGTCTACATCTACTAGTGTAGTATATTTTTATTATAGTTTATCACCGAAGTACAGAATCTCAGATTTATTGATTTTTCATAATTCCATTCTACAGTAGTATATACATCTCTCCCCCTTTCCTTTTCCACCACGACTGTTTATTGGAGTTATCTTTCTAGCATGATCTAAAAATAAATAAAACTTTACTACCGGTCTTACTTAAAAAGTTTGAAATGGTGGAAAATTCAGTTTTTGTTAAAAAAAAAAATGGTAGTTCAACCTTTGAAGAAACACTTTCTCAGAGATAGTTTTCAATCAAGCCAGGAACCTTCAGGAATTAAAGGCCCCTTCACATACAGACGAATCCATAGAACAAAGCCTTGCGAATGAGTAAAATTTGTAAAACTTGACGAACTTTGAACGAAAACGGTGTTCAGAAATATGATCATAACGAAATGCAAACGCAATGGAACTGCTTATTGCGAATAAGAAACGAAGCACTGCGAATTGTTTCGCTATGATACGTTAGAATGAGCATATTGTGTGTTTGTTTTTTCACTTGCGTAAATATGCGAAGATTTGCGCAGCGTTGCGCATTGATACGTACTCTTCCGAAGCTAGCCGCACCTGCATGCAACAGACATGACATTTCCTGAGGCTGAAAAGAAAGATATATGAGAACAATTATGCCAAGAGGAAAAGGAAAAGGTTTGTCTAGAGGATCGGACAGGAAGCAGCCGGAAAATCGCCCTAGTAGTCCTAATACTAATCTTAATCCGTAAGTTTCAACTTTTAAAACTATGTGGCTGTTTTTGTAATGTACACTGAACGTCAAAATAAATTTCATGAACTATTCGTATAAAGCAAATTATTGATGTTTTTATCATCTCCAAAAAAAGACGGTCTTTGAGTCCATCATTTAGTCTACCTCTCTATCTGTCCGTCTGAGCTCATACATGTACTTCCTTATATATGTATACATCAGAATTTGATTTTTTCAGAAGTTTGCAATTGTTCATTTGGATAACGCCACTTTGGGTCAAAGTTCATTTAATGTCGTTCAGATGTCAAGGTCAGTAGTAGAAGAACTCCGGATATGTAGGTCGGGAAACCGCACGTGCAGCTATGACGTCATGATGACGTCAGTATTATGACGTCATGATGACATCAAGTATACCATGACGTCAGTATTATGACGTTGTCTTCACTATGACGTCAGAATTATGACGTCAAGTATTCCATGACGTCAGTGTTATGACGTTGTCTTCACTATGACGTCAGTTTTATGACGTCGTCTTCACTATGACGTCATTTATTCTGCACCTGCAGCTTTGACTTTGAAACGACCTTTCGTGTCAATGGCACGCGCTGGCAGCTTGCCAGAGAACTTTCTTGAACATATGCCTTTGAAACGACCTTTCGTGTCAACGGCACGCGCTGGCAGCTTGCCAGTACGAAGTGTGTAGAAGTGTCAAGAACCTATGACGTCATTTTATTCTGCACCTGCAGCATTGACTTTGAAACGACCTTTCGTGTCAACGGCACGCGCTGGCAGCTTACCAGTAAGAAATTTCTAGAACATATGCCTTTGAAACGACCTTTCGTGTCAACGGCACGCGCTGGCAGCTTGCCAGTAAGAAATTTCTAGAACATATGCCTTTGAAACGACCTTTCGTGTCAACGGCACGCGCTGGCAGCTTGCCAGTAAGAAATGTGTAGAAGTGTCGAGAAAATTTGACGGCATAAAAGTCGGTCACCTGGAATCTTGCCAAAATATCATTGATGGGATGCTGTAGAAAAGTCGGTTAGTACAACAAAGTCAACCACCTGGAATCCTACCAAAATTATCACTACATCGATAGAGTGCTATAGAAAAATTGACTTAACACTCAAAGTCAAATAAAATTTAATCACCTGATCAGTCACATGATCGAATGTTCTTGAATTTTTCCATGTGTGTATATATAAATCCCAATTGCCACAGACCTAACATCATTTTGTGATTGACAAGAAAACAAGATGGCTGCTTAAAATACTATTGCTAACATTAGAGAAACGATCCGGGAAGATGTTAAATCTACCCAGAAGAAAAGGAGAGAAGAAGAGTTAAATAAGCGAAGAAACTTTGATGCCAAAAATACCATGATGTTGTCAAATAAAGAAGACTGGGAGAGAGAAATTAGGAGCAACTCAGAGTCAGCTTTCAAAGCTACCATGGTTCCAGCCAAAATAAAAGTCGAACAGTGGTTGACCTGTCCAATCTGCAACTCCGAAATTTGCATTCACAACTAAATGGCTTTAAGTCATACTCAAAAACAGCCCTTTAAGGGCTACCCAAACTTTTCGAAAAAGTATCCAAAGTTTCAGACGCTTTAAAACTCCTTTGTCTTTTCACTTCATTTTTATTATTTTGAAATAAGTGTCAAATTCTAAGAGTATCATTTGGTATGAAAAGATGCTGATCACGTGATCGAATGTTCTAGAATTATGTGTATATAAGCCCAAATAAGTCATTGTAGACAGAAGTCAATGTCATTGATGGTCATACTCAAGGTCATGTAAAATCTGATCACGTGATCAGTCACGTGACCGAATGTTCTTGAATTTTTTTTCCATGTGTGTATATATAAATCCCAATTTCCACAGACCAAACATCATTTTATCCTTGCCAGGAGACCGAGGTGGCTGCTAACAATACTGTTGCTGATATTAAAGAAAACACCAAGGAAGATGTTGAATCTACCCAGAGTAAATGGAGAGCAAAAATAACCAACAGACAAAGATACTTTAATGCCAAAGATGCCAGGAAATTCTACGACATCAATGTCTATAAAGCCTACCAGTCCCGAAAGTTTAGGACTAGGGGGGAAGAAGTACATAGTCCAGTTCAAGAACATGAGTAAAGACATCACACCCACAGAATTTCCGAAAGTACTGCCTAACATCATGAACACTTTGGTGGACGATTTGAAGAACGAGAACAACATCAAAGATGCTGACTATGTTCGGTCCATTGTACACCACCCTTCTTTGAAGTCCGAAATCTGGATCCCGTTCTCTCAAAGCACGGAGATGTCCGGGGACGCCATTTTGCAGGAAGTCCAGAAAGTCCAGCAATCGAACGAAGACTTCACAATGGAGGACGGTCAGACCACTATTGATTAATTGCACGTGGAGATGCCCATGGAAAGCGGTGGTGAATCTTTGAAACACTTGCATTCGAATAAAGAAGCTTTCAGAAAAGGGAAGAGATCTATCGTAAGCATAGTAAACGACAAGGACCATATGTGTTTATCCCGAGCCATTGCCGTTACTATTGTTCATGCCAACAGACCGGAGAAAGAATCAGAAGAGTGGAAAACAGAATGGGAAAAGATTATAAGACCAAAAGGCTACAAACTACAAAAGAAAAGAGCCAAAGCTTTATGTGACCAAGCAGGGATATCTAGTGAACATGGTTGCGGTCCAGCCGAGTGGGAGAAGTTTTAAAAAGTCCTGATGCTAATTACAAGCTGAAAATCTACCAGCAGAACCCTGTAGTCAAAACTCTAAAGTTTGACGTTCTGTACAAGTAAGTATTTTGTATATTTTTTGGCGAATGTTAATGAATTTAATTTGTTTCAGTTTCTATGTACTTAATATTTTTGCTCTTTACAGAGGGACCGTAGCCAACGAGAGGATCCAACCCAAGATCCTTCATATATTGTACACAGACAATCATTACGATGCCATCACCTCTATGCCTGGTCTGGTAGAAAAACCCTACTACTGTGACTTCTGTGATGTTGGTTATTCCAATATAGACAATCATAGGAGTGTCTGTCCCGTTAGATGTTACTGGTGCTTGTCTTCACCTCCTTGCCCTTGGGAAGACGCTAACGTGGAATGTAACAGTTTTGGTGGTAGCTTCCATAGTCTGAGATGTTATTGGAACCATTTCAAGCCCAACAAGGCCGGTAACAGCGTATGCGATTAGATCACCAGATGCGAGGAATGTGGTAGTTGGATCACCAAGCGTTTGAAACCTGTCCATAAATGTGCCGATAAAAATCACTACTGCAGCATCTGTAAAGAGCAAGTGGAGGAGGGACACTTGTGCTACGTCCAGAAAGTGCCCATCCCTAAAAAGAAAAAGAAGAGCGACCTGTACATCTTCTACGACTTTGAATGCACCCAGGAAACCGGAGAGCATGTCCCCAACTTCTGTGTGGTTCACCGGGCCTGTGAAGCTTGCATCAATCTGCCTATTGAAGAGTACTGTCAGAAATGTTCTAATTTACCTGGAGGCGGACGAGAAGTCATCTTTAAGGGAGGGACTACCTTGGATCAATTCATGGTTTGGTTGTTCAACACCTGTTCCAGTGATGGTAAACACAAGAAAATGTGTCATGAGGGAGCCACAGCCATCGCCAACAACATGAAGGGATACGACGGCCAATTCATCTTGCACTTCAAATGGGCAGAAATTCAAAATCGAGGTAGACCAAGACATCGATTGATCGTCTCAAGATCTTATTTACGTAATGACTTGAAATGCCAGGGGATGTGGCGCACAATATGTAGGTGAGACAGTCCAACCTTTAAAATCTCGTTTTAGGAACCATTCTTATAAGATCAGAACCTCACGTCAACAAAAACACAGAAACTTTCTTTATAATCACTTTGTTAAATATAATCATTCTTTTTCGGATATCACCATTACCCCAGTTCAGACTTTTCCAAAACGTAAAAATGAAAGTAAGACCGAAATTAAAAAACGCCGACTACAAGCTGAACTTGCCTGGATCACCAAACTTCAGACTGCGTACCCTCTTGGTTTAAACGATCAAATTTATGGACAAGGAACCATTTCCTCAGCTTCTACCAATATCAACATCTTTTCAATTCGCCCAAACACTAAAAGGAAATACAGGTCACACGGGAAAAGACGAAACAGACAAAAAACAAAACGATCCAGAATATATCGCTCTCTCAACGATTTACTTACTATAGCACGCAATGGCGGAAGACATGAGCTGTTACATGCTCTGTCGTCAATACCAGTTATGCACTTGAAATCTATCTTGGATGAAGCAGAGGTTGCATTCTTAAGAAACACTGACTGATTCAGACTTAATATCATTGTCTCATTCGCACAGTATAAACTTTATCCTATTGTGAAAAACACCTCACCGAAAAGACGATTCATAAAAATCCCGTTTATAAACAAAGGTTTTGATCTTCTAAACATCTCTAATATTTTTCGGGATCATCGCGTACAAAGTACCATTCCTCAATATTTTGAAAATTTAGAGCCACCTCTTATTTGTTATAAGTACAAGAAACCTATTCGAAACTTTGTTTTTAACTATAATAAAGTTACAACGGATCCTGACATACTTGAATCGTGTCCTGCTTCTTGAGAATGTGCAACTTCTAAATATCTCTACAAACCAGCTGGCCATGTTGTTACAGGTGACTTTTCAATTATCCAAGACAGACAGCTCCGTGGTCTTCTTAAAAAAGGACCTAAGTATAGAATCCCATCCAAGATAGATTTTGTCAAATGCCGTGAAGTGCTTACGGAAGCCTTAGATAATTATACGAAAAGATGGTGTAAATCAGAAGGAGTCGAACCGCATGCTCTGAATGACTGGAAAAACCTCATTTTAGATATAACGGATATTCGAATAGATAACTTCCATAAAAACCCTCATCTTTTTCAAAATCCACGTTCCAAATCAGAAAGATATTTCAAATCCAAACTAAGTAAATTACATGAAAAATATGTCTTTGCACCAGCTGATAAAGCAGCCAACAACACCATTATCATTTGAAAACGTTACTACATATCAACTTTGATTTCGGAACTTTCGTCTACTAATACATATATCAAAAGCAATGAAAGTGCATCTAACATTTTAGGCAAGCATAACAGTGAACTGTCTTCATTCAATATCTCTATTTCTAAATTGGATCTCCCAACACTATATTGCATACCGAAACTGCACAAGTCTCCTTACAAATTTCGATTTATTGCTAATTCTAGTAACTGCTCCACTACAATTTTGTCTAGAAATCTGACGTCGGCACTTACTGCTATTAAAGAACACATAACTAGATATTGTGAAACGGTTCTAAACAGGAACGATGTAATTCTATTTTGGTCTATTAAGAATTCAGGGGATGTGATTGAAAAAATGAAATCTGGAAATTTCCAAGCCAATACGATTTCTTCATACGACTTCTCTAATATGTACACCACACTTCGTCATGACAAAATTAATGATCGATTATCTAATCTCATTAAAAGGTGTTTTGATCGAGAGCGAAAAACTTACATTTGTACATCTGAATCGAAGGGTTTCTTTTCCTCGACAGACTACAAATCATAAAAATCATGGACATGTAGTGACCTGTGTAATGCCTTGTCCTTCCTCTTGGACAATATTTATGTTAGATTTGGTGAGGATCTATACAAGCAGGTTGTAGGAATTCCTATGGGTACTAACTGTGCGCCTCTTGTTGCAGATTTATTTTTATACACTTATGAAAAAGAATTTATCCAAAATCTTCAAAAGCAAAGAAAATTTGATGAGCTGAAATGTTTCAATAATACTTCTAGGTATCTGGATGATATTCTAACCATTGACAATCCTGCTTTTGAATTATGTAAGAATGAAATTTATCCACAAGAATTAACCTTTAACAAGGCAAACCTTTCAAATACAGAAACACCCTTTTTGGACCTAAATATCAAAATTGTAAACGGAAAGATTCATACAAGTGTATATGACAAAAGGGATGATTTTGGATTCAACATAGTAAATTTCCCTTGGCTTGACGGTGATGTTCCAAGATAACCGTCATACGGCATTTACATATCACAGCTCATCCGGTACGCTAGAGCATGTACTGATATTTTGGATTTTCACAGTAGAAATTTACAAATTACCAAAAAACTTTTAGGTCAAGGTTTCCGCTTTCATAAACTAGTTAAGACTTTCTGGAAATTTTACAAAAATTACAGTCAACTTCTTTTAAAATTCGGATCTATACATGCAACAGAGTACATTATGGGTATTACGCAACCTGTCTTTTATGGTGATATGATAAAGAAAATAAAAAGGATCAAAGGTAGGCAGCATAACCATCGAAAATGCGTCAGAATCATCAAACGCCTTTTATACCGTGGATATGATCCTAATGTCACCAGACGGACACTAGGCTTGGTACTTGACCAATCTACAGTCTTGTACAAGCGCATCCTTGAGACTTGCACTCTGACTGACTGTGACGACGGGACTCCATGACAGGCCCTGTCCAAACCTCTTTAGAGAAGACAGGGCCCCGACTACCTGTCCTCTCTGAATGTCAGTCGGACTCCTCGGGTGATTACATACATGAGCTCGCTACAGCCGGCAGAGCACGGACTGTATTACGCATGCCCTCTTTTTATATCCATTTACATATTCATCTGTGTCTCTGGGGCCTCTGCGTTTTGCGGTCTTGTTTGTGTGATGTCATCTTACAGTGAGGAGGTTGTTTTACACCACAATTGTACGTTCTTCGAGACCTCTGGGTAATTGGAGAAGTGAGAGGGTTGTGCGCACGTAATCCAGGATAACCACACCATTTGCTACTTGCGTGACAGATGGCCGTCCAAAGTCGGCACCGGTTACCCATTGGTCTCGTCGGTTTATGTGTAGTCTTTTGTGTTTGATGTTTGCATGTCGTGTGTCTCTTTTCCGTCTCGTGCTGTACTCGTCTTTTGTGTTTTTGCATCGGGTGTTTTGGTGTTTTACTGTTGATGCTGCAACGGGGTCTTGTTGGAGATCTCCTCCCTTCTTTTTAGTATCAGAGCTTGTATAAAACCAGATGTAAGTTTTGTTTTTTACTTTTTAATCATTGATTTGTTTTTCTACAAAAGAATGCAAACACTCAAAAAACTTTTAATTCATACAGGTACTGATGACTGGCGCTAAGATCATGAAGATGTCTGCGCACGGAGTAAGATTTGTAGATTCCTACAACTTCCTACCCGATGCCTTGAGCCGTCTGCCTTCAGCCTTTGGACTGGCCGAGTTGAAGAAAGGTTACTTCCCTCACTTGTTCAACACAACAGCTAACCAGAACTATGTGGGACTGTATCCACCCATCGAGACCTACATACCCGACAGGATGAGAGGTAAAGCTAGAGAGGAGTTCCTGGCCTGGTACCAAGACAAAGTGCAGAGGAGAGAGGAGTTCAACTTTGCTAAAGAGATGGAGGAGTACTGCAGGTCTGACGTGGACAACTTGAGACGTTGCTGCGGTAAATTCAGAGGAACCCTCCTGTCCCTCGTCAAAGTAGACCCGTTCATGGAATGCATCACCTTTGCCAGTACAGCCAATCTAGCTTTCCGCCGCAACTTCATGCCTATGGAAACTTACCACCGGAAGGATACTCACCCGAGCGGAAGTACTCCATCAAAGCTTTGAGATGGTTGAAGTGGATTGCACACGAGACGAACCACAACATCCGCCATGCCAGGAACGGAGGAGAGATGAGGATAGCTCACCTGTACATCGACGGCTACAACATGAACATGCAGACCGTCTACGAATTCTACGGGTGTTTCTGGCACGGATGTCCCGAATGCTTTTCCCAACATGAAATTGGAGGAACATCCGGTGAGATACAACTGTACCTTCCAGGAATTGTACCAAGCCACTCAGAACCGTCAGAACTTTTTGAACGAATTGGGATATAGAGTGGAACACATATAAGAACACGAGTACGATCATCGATGTAAGGAGGATCCGGAATTCGGAGCGTTCGCCAAGAAAATGGCCGAGGAATTCGTGGACCTCTTACAGCCCAGATATGCTTTGTTTGGAGGTAGAACTAATGCCACTAGACTCTACTGCAACGAAGGAGACATACGTTACATCGATGTCTGCTCCCTCTACCCCTCTGTGTTAAAGTACGGCACCTTTCCTATCGGACATCCAGTTCTGATTACCGAGAACTTTGAGGACATCAGAGATTACACCGGCTTAGTCAAGTGTCGCATCATACCGCCACGCAAGTTGTACCACCACGAGAATGAACGAGCACTGACCGGAACTTGGGTGATCCAGGAAGTCAAGATGGCTTTAGAAATGGGATATGTCTTAGACTGTATCCACGAAGTTTGGAATTTTCCCCAGACCTCCAGGACCCTGTTCAGGGTTTATATTGACACGTTCCTGAAAATCAAGCAGGAAGCCAGCGGATACCCACCAGAATGCGATAGTGTGGAACAGAAGATAGAGTTTACCCAGGAAGTGTTCAGGAGAGAGGGGATAAAACTCCAGGATGTTAACAAAAAATCCGGCCTTGCGTACCATCGCCAAGATGTTCCTGAACTGTTTGTTGGGAAAATTCGGACAGAGACAACAACTGACTCAGAACAGGTAAGGTTTTATTTAATATAAATCTAAAATCATATTTTGTATTATCTTTTATTAAAATGGTATTTCATTAACAGATTGTACATTTCATAGGTACTTGTCGGATCGTGGTAAACTATTAGAACTGAGACAAGACGATACCAAGAAGGTGATGCATTTGGAATTGATTCAGAACAAGGAAAACGACGAACTGGATCTGATCTTGGCCAACTATACCGAGACAGACGACTTTGTACCTCCTTGTCACTTCGGAAACGTGGTGATCGCCTGTTACACTACAGCTTTGGCACGCTTGAAATTGTACGATGCCTTGCGCCGATTGGACGACAGAGTCCTGTACTTCGATACCGACAGCATCATCTACGTGCACGAAGATTACAAATGGAGTCCCCCCATTTTAGACAGTTTGGGATGTTGGACCGACGAATCAGGTGGGAAAAAGATCACTAGCTTCGTGTCGGGCGGACCCAAGAATTACGCCTACCAACTGGACGACGGTAGTACCGTGTGCAAAGTCAAGGGTATGACCTTGGATTACAAGACCAGTCAAATCATCAATTTCGAAACGATGAAAAACATGGTGCTGAGTCAAGAAGACGACGACGGTCACTTACCCTTCCAAGATTGTGCGCGGGAAAGATCACAGGTTGTTTTCCAAGAACATGACCAAGGACTATCGCATCGTGTATGACAAACGTCAGATTCTGGAAAACCTGAACACTTTACCTTTCGGATTCTGAAAGGACATTGTTGTGTAGAAGACTTGATGCAATTAAAATCAAACAGTTTGTAAATAAAGAGTTTATTCTTTTTTTCATAACAGATACAGAATGTATTTACATTACATATGTTACTTTTTGTTTCTCAAGTTTTTTATTGTATTTTTCTGCTTACATTCTTAAACATACGTTTAACGAAAATCTTTGTTCTTTATAAATAATATGTTCTTTGACTTCTCTTGTCATTCTTTCAACATGAGTTCTCACGTACAGACGTTCGACGATTTGAGTGCTTTCGTGTTTATACACGAGTTTACCATGGTGGTAGCCGGACCAAGTCGTTCCGGTAATACCGAATTTGTCAAACAATTGGTTCGATACAAAGATGAGGTCATTTATCCTCCTCCTCAAAAAGTAGTCTGGTGTTATCGTGAATGGCAAAAAGCTTACGAGAGTATGCAAGGTCAAGTCAAATTTGTCAAGGACATTCCACCAGAAGACGAAATCTTGGTGTCAGACTTAAACACCAGACACTTATTGGTCTTTGACGACATGATGGGTGGTCATAGCGGTGAATATATTGTAGATTGGTTTACACGCAAAGCTCATCATCGTAATACCAGTGTCATATACATCACACAAAACGTCTTTGACCGCAGTACACATCACCGCACCATCAGTCTCAATACGCATTACATGGTCTTGTTTAAAAATCCCAGAGATAAATCACAAGTTGAAGTGTTGTCGAGACAATTAAAACTTCCCTGTTTAAATTATGCGTACCAGGATGCTACCAGTAAACCCCACGGGTACTTGGTGGTAGACATGACACCCACTACTCCCGATACTTTAAGGTTGAGAACAGATGTGTTCCACCATCCCATGACAGGAGGTATCGTGGTGTACAGTCCCAAAAACATATAAAATGAGTGTGGTATCTATTCTGACGTCAGTATCACACTGGTAGAGACTGTGATCGCATCAAAGAAAAATAAAAATGGCGTTACCTTCAGCCTCTAGTGAACTGGTGAAACTTTTAAGAAAACTACGGAATGAAAAAGATGAAAACAAACGCCAAGACTTTGTTAGTTTGGGACGTCAAGCCTTGCTAAGATGGTTCAGTATGGGTGCCTGTAATATGATCAACGGGAGTTTACCCTTGACCAAACCTACCCGGAACTACGTCAAGAGAAATTTCGAACTCTTGAAAACCTTATCAGATCGCCACACGTCTGCAGACGAAAAACGTCAAATCATCCTGAGACGAGGGGGTGCCGGGTTTTTAGGTGGTATCATCATCCGTATCATGCTACGATGGCCACAACGTGAACCTAATCGTCAGAAATATTATACAGTGAAAAAGAGAGGAGAAGGATACAAAACCACCTCCCCTCAAAAATGTTCTAGAAGGAAGAAGTCACCCAAGAAAAAGAAGACAACACCCAAAGCAGCAGCAGCAGCAGCACCCACAGCAACATCCAAGAAAAAGAAATCACCCCAGAAAAAGAAATCACCCCAGAGGAAGAAGAAGAAAACCCCCCAAAAAAGTTATTGCTACACCTGTTGGATTTGCCAGTGCAGACGAGATTCAAAGAATGGGAAGAGCTACCTTTCATCCTTTGACGTCCACCCCTTTAAGTGTACCGGTCGGGACGGCTTTCAAAGCATTAGACCGTCAAATAGGTCTCCCTCACCATAGGCAAGCCATGTTTCCCCTATCCCCACAGTCGGATCCCACCCAACACATACGGTATGCCCCCGGAAGAAAAAACGTCAAGTTTACGTCGCGCAAGAGATTGGGAGATGGAGGGGGGCCTTAAAAATGGTCAAACGTGTATAAAAGGAAGCGATGTGGAATGAAAAGGTCATAGTGTACCCAGACATAGATGGAGTAACATGGGCAAGAGTGGATTAAAACCTTATGCGGATATCCTAAGAGTGTTGGCTAACGAAGGATATTCCACCAAGTTCAAACAACGTGTGCTACAAGAAGCACCTAACGCTACCATTAGTAAATTGTGCGAGTGCATTTACAACACTTTAAAAGGGGTGGTACCTTTAAGCAAGTGTCAGAAACGCAAGTTGGCACCTAGCAAGCACGTGTTAAGGAAAATGGTTCAACCGGGTTTGTCCGTGCAACAAGGCCGTAGAACACTGGTCCGTCAAACTGGTAAAGGATTACCTATTTTACCCTCGATATCCATGATAGCACCTTTATTACTGAAAGGTATTTAAGATGGCCCGCAAAATGGTGCACTTATGCCCTTTGCCGTGTGGAGCTCGTAAAAAAGTTCCCCGCGAGGGGTTTGACAGTAAGTGTTTTGAATATATTTCCCTGACATTGTCGCCATAGCACTTTCTATATAGACGTGGCCTCAGACAGTGCATATATTTTATATATTGTTTTCATTTTCGTGCATGAACATCGACGGTGGGTGCGGCTAGCCAACAGGGGATGCTTACTCCTCCCGGGCACCTGATCCCACCTCTAGCTTGCTAGGGGTCCGTCGATGCTCAATTCGGTGCCCTATTGTGAGTGCTGTTGAGATTATCGTCAGGATCTTCTTTAACTCATTTGTGTCACACTTATGCCCTTTGCCGTGTGGAGCTCGTAAAAAGTTCCCCGCGAGGGGTTTGACAGTAAGTGTTTGGAATATATTTCCCTGACATTGTCGCCATAGCACTTTCTATATAGACGTGGCCTCAGACAGTGCATATATTTTATATATTGTTTTCATTTTCGTGCATGAACATCGACGGTGGGTGCGGCTAGCCAACAGGGGATGCTTACTCCTCCCGGGCACCTGATCCCACCTCTAGCTTGCTAGGGGTCCGTCGATGCTCAATTTGGTGCTCTATTGTGAGTGCTGTTGAGATTATCGTCAGGATCTTCTTTAACTCATTTGTGTCACATTTATGCCCTTTGCCGTGTGGAGCTCGTAAAAAAGTTCCCCGCGAGGGGTTTGACAGTAAGTGTTTTGAATATATTTCCCTGACATTGTCGCCATAGCACTTTCTATATAGACGTGGCCTCAGACAGTGCATATATTTTATATATTGTTTTCATTTTCGTGCATGAACATCGACGGTGGGTGCGGCTAGCCAACAGGGGATGCTTACTCCTCCCGGGCACCTGATCCCACCTCTAGCTTGCTAGGGGTCCGTCGATGCTCAATTTGGTGCCCTATTGTGAGTGCTGTTGAGATTATCGTCAGGATCTTCTTTAACTCATTTGTGTCACACTTATGCCCTTTGCCGTGTGGAGCTCGTAAAAAGTTCCCCGCGAGGGGTTTGACAGTAAGTGTTTGGAATATATTTCCCTGACATTGTCGCCATAGCACTTTCTATATAGACGTGGCCTCAGACAGTGCATATATTTTATATATTGTTTTCATTTTCGTGCATGAACATCGACGGCGGGTGCGGCTAGCCAACAGGGGATGCTTACTCCTCCCGGGCACCTGATCCCACCTCTAGCTTGCTAGGGGTCCGTCGATGCTCAATTTGGTGCCCTATTGTAAGTGCTGTTGAGATTATCGTCAGGATCTTCTTTAACTCATTGGTACCTCAAAGCTTTTTGGAAGAGATGCCGCAGAGTCGGGAAAAAGATATTTTATCTTTACCCCATCCTTAACTTTATCCCCCGAAGTAACGGCAGCCGTCAAAGCGGGTCAAACGTTAGACACGTTGAATCAACGAGGAGATTTGTCTCCGGCTCAACAGGCTGCTTTGTGTGGTCAAGAACTGCATCGGTACCGGACCTATTTACATAAGACCAAAACAAGACCTGCACCTACTAATACACCTACAACAGCAGCTTCCAATGACGTAGCTATAGAACCTCCGGCCGAAGAATTGATCGATCAGATCGTGTCCAGTGCCCCTAAACCCATGCGAGGAAAAGCCAAGATGATGCTACAACACATGCAACGTCATCCTCAAATATTATCGTGGAATCCCGAGGGACGGGTCAAGTACCGGGGTAGAGTGATTCCCAATGCCAACATCATCAATTTGGTCAGTGATGCCGTGCGTTCCACGGAACGGAAAGAATACCGTCCTCAAGGAATCGAACTCTTTAGTCGAGGATTGAGTGAAATGAATATGCCCAGAGATTACGTCAGAAATGCCAAATTCATCAAACATTTTAAAGTGGCACCCTCCCCTAAACCGTCCACTAGCCAACCGGCCGCTTCATCGACACCTACTTTACCCACGCTGGCAGCAGCGGCCCGAAAAGATTCGGATGACGAGGAAGAAGACGAGAGTGGATTTGTCGACGCTTCTACCATTTTAGCCACACCTCCACGTATAAAAACACCGGGCATCGGGAAGAAAAGTCAGTCGGACTTGGAGAAAAGTTGGTTGAGACTCCTATCGGCTTTTCCTCACCTCAAAAATGGTTGTTCGGAAAAAAATAGATTTACCTTCTGTCTTACACCGTTTGTATTACGACCCCGAGAGTCCCGTAGCTTTTGCCGGCATACAGGCTTTGTACAGAGAGGCCAAACGTATTTATCCTAAAGTGGTGCGCAAACAAGAGGTGGTGGATTGGATACAAGAACAATCGACATATACGTTACACAAACCGATCAAACGTAAATTCAGACATAGTCGTACCATCGTTTCTACCATGGACGAACAGTGGCAAGGGGATTTAGCCGATGTCTCTAGCATGAAAGACTGGAACGATAAGAACGCCTTTTTACTCTGCGTCATTGACGTCTTTTCCAAGTATGCCTGGGTGGAACCTTTGAAAAACAAAACGTCAAAAGAAATGATCCGAGGGTTTGGTGCCATCTTGAAAAGAGCTAAAGGACGGAAACCTAGACGTTTCCAAACGGATAAAGGCAAAGAATTTCTCAACAAGGAATTTCAAAAGATGATGAAAGAAGAAGACATTCATTTTTTCACCACCCATAACACGGAAACCAAAGCCAGTATCGTAGAACGGTTTCAAAGGACCTTGAAAGGACGGATGTGGAAATATTTTACCCACAAGAAAACCAGGAGATACGTGGAGGTCTTGCCCCGTTTGGTCAAAGGATACAACAGTACCAAGCATTCCACCATCGGGAGAGCCCCTCGGGACGTGACGCACCAAAACGTTTTGGACGTCTGGTTGTATGCCTATGCCTCTCAAAGAGTCCAGAAGAAGCAGAAACCTATATATAAGGCGGGTGATCGCGTCAGAATCAGCAAAGCCAAACACACTTTCGAGAAAGGATATCTCCCCAATTGGACGACGGAACTGTTTACCATTAAACGTCGAGTGGTGGGACGTGTACCTTACGCTTACGTGGTTCAGGACGATCACGGCGAAGAATTGGAAGGTACTTTTTACGAGTCGGAATTACAGAAAGTGATCAAACGAGACGACGTGTACGAAGTGGAAGACATTTTGAAAACCCGGAAACGGAAAGTGGGCAAGAAAACGATAGAGGAAGTGTTGGTACGGTGGAAAGGATATCCTCCTAGTTTTGATTCATGGATCCCCAAGAAGGACATGATACGGTAGACGTGGGATTGGAGAGTAGAGAACCCTCTACCACATCCGTACGTTGGAAATGCTGTGGTGAAGCTCTACCCAAAGGACAGATCGTCGTCTTTGCTAAAATGATTCTGGCCATGACGGTCATTATAGCCAGCATCGCTTGCTTAGCCCTGGACAAAGACAACAAAGAATTTTGGATGGTCATGTTGAGTGGTTGCATGGGTTATAGAATGCCCAGTCCCACCTTAAAGATGTCAGAATCTAAACTACCTGGAAGAGGGACACACCATTAAGGATCATCATGAGTGACTTTTACGTCACTTTACCCAGCGATGGATCGAGGCGGGATTTCCCGGACAATACCATTTCAACGTTTCGAACACTATTACCTCAAACTATGAAATTGGAGGAAAGAGACTGGGAAGTGGCCCTTTCGGAACTAGTGTATCCTACCGTTCTGAATAATGTGGATGACGGCTGTAATTACTTTGAAATTGTGGTGCCTTATTACTATCAAGCTGTTGGGAGTTTTAATTTGTTTGCTTCGGATACCAATCGATACCAGATTAGTATGAAGAGTAGAATACCCAGCACATTTAGTGAGATTCCAGGACTAGCACGACCTACAAATGATGAAGGTGTAGTTCAAAACCCTAGGGCCAATATCTTCAGGATAGCGATTAAACATGGTTTTTATCGATCGGCTCGGGAACTGGTGGATGAAATCAATTACGCCTTGGAACATGCCATTGATCCGGTGATGAAAGGCTCTGATGCGAACCCCCCAACCCCAACAAGATTCGATTGGCATACAGCACGTCCTACAATCGTGTGGCGTTGGAATTTACAGGAGCTACCATTAATCTGAAACATTTTTATTTCGTCCGATTCTGTTATCGGTTAGCCTTTCAACTAGGATTCCTCACCACGCAACACGGTAGTCATCCCACTCATTGGTTACGTTCCAACCAATTAGCCCCCGTACCACGGGACGTTTACATGGGTATGAGTGGCTTGTACTTGTACATTGATGTGGTGCAAACACAGATTGTGGGTTCACAGAATCTACAGTTGATGAGAATCATTCCTTTTGAGAACCAGAAAGAGAACAATACCAATGGCCATGCGCAATGGGAAGGAAGATTTCGGGAGTACCTTCCGATCAGCAAGCATTATTTCGACACGGTGGATATCCATATAAGGAACGAAATGGGAGAAAAAGTGCCATTCTTTTCTGGTTAAGCCATCGTGAAACTACATTTCCGGAGAAAGCAATTATGATCGTACATCGAGGAATTCCGCGACAGAGAGGAAGAGAGGGAGGGTATGTGGGACGCTGGATGAGTCCTTATCATCAGACGGGACGAGGATTCATGGATATAGCCAAAGCGGCCATTAAGCGAATTGGTCCCAGAGCTTTAAAGTCGGCTTTTCATGTGGGACTGGACCTGATGCACGGTAAACCTATCAAAGACTCGTTAATGACCCGGGGTAAACAATTTGCTTACGAGGTCGCCAAGACCGCCCCTACGTGATGAGAGACGCCCGTGCACCAAAGAGACAGGTACAGACCCATCAAAAGAATATGAGGCAAGCCGTGGTAGATCGCATGAGAAGAAAGAAGAGAAGAAGAGTACCACCACCACCACCAGTATCATCAGCCTCTAGACGTACCCATAAAAGTCGTGTCAAAAGGTCAAGGCCTCATTTGCAAAGAGGTCGTGGAAGGAGAAGGTCATCATCTCTCAAGAAGATTCTCAGAAAAGGATTGAGAAAATCCAGCAGGATTTCAAGAAACAAAGTCAAAAGAATCATTAAAAGAACAATAGACATTTTTGATTAGTGTCCAAGATGATGCACCGCGAATCATGCGAATGTTCGACGGAGGGATTAGAGATTGATTGGGTTCCTCAAACCATGAGCGTTTTAGAGAAAGCTCAATGGGAAAAATACTATCCTCTCAATGCCATAGACAACAGGATTGCCGGAGCACCAGTGGAATTCGCGATCAAAGGTCACGGTGAAGACTTTTTGGATTTGGCACAGACTTACGTGTACATCAAACTCAAGATTACCCAAACCAATGGCACCGATTTGGCCAACGATACCCAGACGACCCCCGTCAACAATTTCTTACACAGCATGTTTAACGAGATCGATCTGTCCTTGAATGGAAAAATCATTTCACCCAGTACCAACACGTATCCGTATCGAGCCTATTTGGAGACCTTGTTGTCTTACAGACCCGATACCTTGAAGAAATCTATCAAAGCCAGCAATTTATGGGTCAAAGATGAAGGGGGAAAGATGGATGCTGGGAATCCCCACCAAGACGACAAAACTGACGCCGCATACAATGAGTCTTTGAGAGCCAGACACAATTTGATAGCGGTAAGTAAGGAAGTGGAACTGTTTGATCGTCTCCACTTGGACATGTTTCAACAAAAGAATTACCTGGTCAAC
This sequence comes from Pinctada fucata, assembly GCA_028142955.1. Classification (NCBI taxonomy): domain Eukaryota; kingdom Metazoa; phylum Mollusca; class Bivalvia; order Pterioida; family Pteriidae; genus Pinctada; species Pinctada fucata. The sequence continues at coordinate 28,775,139 of AP027113.1, read as the reverse complement.
GGTGTCGATGTACGTCTGAGATTCAATCGTGCCAGCACCCCTTTCTGTTTGTTTGGCACTGCCGACGGAAAAATCAAGATTTCCAGCATGATGTTATTTGTACGCAAAGTGCGTCCGATGCCCGGTATCATCAATCGAGCCAACGCATTATTGAATAGCAGTACTGCCAAGTATCCCTTGAGACGGGTAGAAGTCAAGTCCTTCACCATTCCTGCCGGTACCCGCTCTAAAATCACGGACAACGTCTTTGCCGGACAATTACCCAAGAGAGTCTTCCTGGGCATGGTGTTAAATACAGCCTTTAACGGGAGTATCGGTACCAACCCCTTCAATTTTCAACATTTCAACTGTACCAAGGTGGAGATCAGCTTGAACGGAGAAACACAGAATACCCGCCCTTTTGAACCCGATTTTGCCGATAACTTTTACCTGCGCTCATACATGTCCCTGTATCAAGCTTTGGGACGTATCGGAGAAGACTGGGTACCCGCCATCGGCTAGAAAGAATACGGTGACGGATTTACCCTGTGGGGTTACGATTTCACTCCGGATCAAAATGCTCAGAGTTTCGAAAAATTTCACCTGATAAAAACCGGGAACATGAGAATAGAACTGCAGTTTTCAGCAGCCTTGGCACACACCATCAACTGTATCGTGTACGGAGAATTCGACAACGTGTTGGAGATCAACAAGCAGAGGGAAGTCAGTGTGGATTACTAACATTATGCAAGAACTAAACACCTATCAGATCTACGATATATTATCTCAAGATCCCGACGTGGGACCTCATTTTGGCGGGGTGTATGCTAGGGACCGTTTACCCTCGACGTCTATAGGTCAAACGTTCGTCTTGAATACGAACACGGCATCGGAACCAGGTGAACATTGGGTGTGTATCTACATCGATCCCCGTACCGGGATAGGAGAATACTTTGACAGTTACGGATTACCACCCCTCCGGGAATTTGAAAGGTTTATGGCATCGAGATGTCGACAAATGACGTACAATCCAGTATGTTATCAAAGCGACGAGACCAGCGTATGCGGACATTATTACATTTATTTCCTGAAGAAGAGAATTCAAGGACTTCGGAACCAATTCCAGATACTACCTCATCCCAAAACACCCGGGGGATGGAGAAACTTTGGAACGACCGTTACGTGTACCAATGGTTTCGGAGACGATATCGGATCCCCCCAGTCCCTCCCCAGAAATGCCAAAAGTGTCGACCACGTCGAAAAGACCGCCACAGGACTTGCTCGAAACTATGATGGCCTTTTTATTCTTTGAACATTTCATGTTGTATATATTTCTGTATTACACTATAAAATTGTAAGTGTCTGACAATGGGACGACCCTAATCCTTGTCGGACACGTTGTGTTAGACAAGGAGAACCATTAAACAGTTGAAATTGAATAACGTGACTTTTTGTCCTTCATATAAGAGAGCTGTTCTCTTCTCCACACCATCATTTGTTCACGATGGCTGGACAAGGAAGCACCTCTTCGATGGACGCTTGTGGTTTTGCCAAGCATTCTATAAAGGAGGCCTAGGATATCGAAACCGATTCGGTACCTCCTTACTATAGATTATGGGAAGAGAAATCTCCTCCTCCTCCTGCTACTCCTACTTATCGCCACAGTATAGAACAAGAAATAGTTCTAGCTCCCGAACCTCAGAAAGTATACAGTTTACAACCGCTTTATCCAGAATACGTGGGATATTCAACACGTCTAAAACGTTCAAGGACTCTTGGCCTAGATACTTGCGAGGTCCCAAGGTCGAGGACATGGCACGTTCTGGATTATTCTATTCCCAGATTGGAGACAAGGTCGTCTGCTTCCAATGTGGATTAGGACTCAAGTTCTGGGAACCTAACGACTGCGCTTACAAAGAACATGCTAGATTCAGCCCTCAGTGCAAATATGTCAAAATGGTGTGCGGTTAAAAGGTCAAGGACATTTCTGTATAAATATGTATATATAAAAGACTTTGTTGTTTGATTGTTGATATCATCAAAACCATGGATCCACTAGAGATTCAAGATGATTTTTATTACACGGTTTACAATACGGATGATTATGAAATCGATAGAAGAAAACCGTATGGACTTGTTTTAAAGGAACTTGAATTATTACCGTTTCCGAAGAACTATATGGGATGCAAGTTAATGAGACAAGTAAAAATGCAATCTCTACAAGACATCGCTGACCGAGCAGTGATCAGAGAATGTAAACATCCATTGAAGAGAGAACTACTCGTAGAACAGATACCTCATTTTCATCAACCAAGTACACGTAGACATGCTCGATTATTGGATAGAGTCGGTATCCAGAAGACTCAATGACAACAATGAACCAGAGAATTACAGACGAATTTCAAACGGCGATGAATTCCCAGGATATTACAGATACGTTGCAAACTACGACACCTTTGATCTGTTAAAAAGCTTTAGCGATGGTCATAGATTGTATGAATACCGAGAATTAAGACGAATGTGTAAAAGATACAATCACAAATGTGCTCGATTCAAAGATATTGGTTTTCCTGATCAACGTATCATGTACTGTCCTATTAATGGCGATTGCGTGTGCCCGTGTGAACACGAATACGATTGTAAATATTTGATTGACCAATGTGACTATTACACATGGAAAGAACGTCCTTGCAAACTGCAGTCGACTTGTACAGTGGAAGATATGAGACTTATTTACTGGGCCAATTTTTTATTACCCTTGACCTTGAGAAGACATGACCTTGAAGAAAAAATGAACAAACTGAACTATAAAGTACACTGGTGGGGTTGGATGTGGTGGTAGTAATTTCAAGGTTGTTTCAACATAATATAAGGAACTTTTGTTCAAGCGCTACCTCATTCTGACAAAAACTTCAGAATGGAACAGACGTGTGAACAGAACGCTGCTGCTCCTGCTGTCGATAAAACTCAAGACACTAAAAATGAAGACGACACGGAACAGAGATGTGAAAGACTGAGAAATGAAATTTTCGCATATCAAGAACAAAGACACAAGATGGTGATTGACTCATACGATGATTTTATGAGAATCATCACAAACGAGATGTCAAACAACTGATGAAATTTCAGGAACAAATGGATCAACACTTGGGTGGCCATTTCGAATTTGTAGCTAAACCGACTAAACATTTCAAGTTTGAGTTCATTCCAAATGGTGATGGTACTGTGAACTTTGAAGCGACCCAAATTATACAGAAAGCGTTGAAAGTTATCAAGAAGAAAAAGGAACCGAAACGTCTCACTCAGAAAAAAATTAAAAAGGATGCCAAAGAAGTTATTTGTGCCGCTCCCGAGTGCATAGAAGAAGACAATCACCAAAAGTAACCAATGTGTAGACAAAACAATGCAGAAATACAACAGTGACTTTTTTGTAAAAAAAATTTGTTCTTGAAAGTTTGTGTTTGACTTTGTTTGAATGGCATTAAAGTATTGAAAATTACATGATCTTTTTATTCTTTATAAAGAGTCAACAGTCATATTTAATTCTGAATACGCTACAGCCTGATTTTTGTAACCTTATAAGCCAATTACAAGAAATAAGAGAAAGAGAGAAGAAGAAGAAGGAAAAAAAACTCTGTCTGAATCCGAACTCGGGACTTACTGATTACGAAGCGAGAGTGTTACCTCTGAGCCACGAAGCTATTTATGAAATTAGAAAGTTAGTAGTTATTAAATACCACACCATACCATACCATAGGTTTAATCGTTTTTTTTTTTCACCCTACCACTATATTACCAAGTCACCGATGTTTATACATTTGAAATATTACTTTCAAAACAGACTAAAAGAAAGAGTATGCATTCCGTAGAATTACAAAGGGTCATGGATCACGAAAAATGAAATCAAGACTAAAGGAAAAAGTATGCATTCTGTAGAACTACAAAGGGTTATAGATCATGAAAATAAAATCGGGGATTATGAGTGGTGTTAAAATGAATGCATACCTTTTACAAAAAAGAAAAATAATATGGCTACTGCAAAGGAAAAGTGTCGTCTCCTAGGAGATTCGAACCCGGGACCTCTCGCATGCTAAGCTATTATGTTGTTGCTGAAGCTGAACGTTATTGAATAATTTAAACTGTGTAACACACAGTGATGATTCGAGTATCCTCTAGATTTATTACTTTCAACACATAATAAAAGAACAGCGATGCATTCCGTTAGGAATAGACAAAATATCATAACAACAACAAAAATTGCTTTACACAGTACTTAATATATCTACAGGTATTCATAACATTTGATATGATGCTATATTATATTCTGAAGACTCTGATGTATAATATTTTATTTTCAGTGTTATTTTTGAGGTTCTCATATTGCAATATACTTCTGTGTTTGTACTTGTAGGTTTGACAGATCTAATCGTGTGAAAATGTTTGTGTGAAAATGTTTAAGGACAGAAGTTTATTGATATAGCATATTACACTTAGGTTATAAGGTATCTGCTAAAAAAGAAAAAAAAGTATATTTGAAACAGTTACCATATTTTTAAACGGCCAAATATGGTGTCCCATACATACAATTGTACATTTAGGTTGAGTTATAACTAGTTAGATTACACATTATACTTTTAAAACAATATAAATAAATTGTTTATACACATATCTTTCAAAATTAAACTTACTTACACCTATACCCTTAATCATTGAAACGCTATAACTGAAAGTTCTATCCCCTACAAGCACAATTTACGATATTTTCTATGGCGTCAGCGTCTCTCTGACGTAACGTAGGGTGCTTTCCATGAGGACCGCAACATTTTACATAAATAGGAGGAGAGTCTTTTTACTGCTTCACACTCACTGTGAGTTCAATATGAGCAGCAGAATGGAGTTCCATGCTAAATTATCGGAGGATGAAGAGACTATATTGAACCTCGTGTTCACAATGGAGAGGGATGGTGTAGCAGTCCTATCGGCACCATCACCACCACCACCACCACCATATCCAGCGACACCCCAACCAGCGGCCCAGTCAGACCAACAAGACCTGACGAATGAAGAAATAATAGCCTGGGTGGAGGGACTGCTTGAGGAGAATAGGAGATTAAAGAAGGAGTTGAAGAAATTAGAAAGAAAAGTAAAGTTCAGGCTGGGGTTGATGAGGAGACGGACATCGGGGAGGATGAGAAGAACACCACGTCACTGTCCCTATTGCTAATAGGTGACAATCAGTTCAACTGCTCTTTTAACGGCCAACCATATTTTTAGAAAAGTAGCCATAAGTAAGTCCAAAAGAAAAAAAAAACAAAAACACACGAGTTCCACATATTTTATTTTTTCACACAACATCTATTCACATAACATTACAAATCAAATGTCACTTTTTCTTCTTCTTTTTGAATTCTTCCACCAAGTCCCGTTGACTTTCGAAACGATCCCAGGCCACGTATTTACACCATGCCACCACTCTGTCTTTGATTTCTTTTTCCAAGATTCTCGAATGGTGACTTCTACAACACTGACAGTAAGCAATGATAGTCATATTGGGGTCTTCGGGATGCACTAATTTCAATCCGTCCTCGGGGTCATTACATTCGTCGTTGAAACATGCCTCTCCCAATCTCACGTCTTCTTCCGTACAAGGTACCCAATTCCTTTCGTCGAAAAAAGTATTGACTTTTTGTTCTGCCCAAGTATTGAAATGGTCACCGTCGAAATTGTGGGGATAAGTACGATCTTTCATGATGTAACGTACTATGGATAAACTATACATCATTTTTAATTTTTTGCGTGTTTGTCTGTCTCGTTTCAATGCAACTTGTGAAATGAACTCTTAGTTGTAAGGGACTGGGGTTTTATATTGATAGCGTCTGAAACCATGGTTACTTTGGGTAGCCCTTAAAAGGGCTGTTTTGGTATGACTAAAAGTCATTTACTGCCGGTGAATGCATCTCTTGGATTTGCATGCAGGGCAGGAGGCCAACCACTGCTTTATTTTTGTTTTGGCCGGTACTGTCGGTACTTTGAAAACGGGCTCGGGGCTAATGCTAATCTCCCTCTCCCAGTCTTCTTCGTCTATGACCATTGCGGGTGAGGTTGGTGGCTCGACGATCGTGCTGGTACTGCTGCTGCTGCTGGGCTCAAACATCCTGTAGCTGTATCGTCTCTTCTTTACTTCTTTCCTTTTCTCCTCCTCTCTAATCTCTTCGTCCCAATCTTCTTTGTGGGCGGGATATGGATAATTTTCTCGGTATAACATCTTTTCTCCCATTGCCTGGAAGTATTTGGCTATGGCCAACAGCTTCTCTGCCTGGTCTGTCAATTTCTGTGAGGTCTCAAAGTATTCGTATGAATTCATTGTAATGATGCAAAGAGTGAAGCAAATCTACTCAATCATCTCCTTCATATATATGACGTTAGTGCGGACGTCAGAGAAAACACCCTTACGTAACGTCATAAAAGAGAAAAACTCAATGAAGGTTGTTCTAACATGTACTCACAAAATGACGGATTATAATCACATTGATAGATATACAAATCAAATTGTAACATGAAATGCATTAACATTATAAATGCAACCATACTCAATAAAAAATTGTGTAAACTTTGTATTAATATATTAGTTATTTCAATATCATGCTCTAACACACAGTATAAAATACCTATGGCAGGTAACAAAAAATCGCATGTTTATCCCAAATTAAGAAGTGTCCAGAAAAATTATAATGGTTATTTTATAATATCAATTTATGAATCTTTTGATATGATTTTTCATGTTTTAAACTTTTTTGTTGAGAAATAACTGATTGAAAACTATGTTCAAAGAAACACATTTCTTATACTAACATGCCAAAAAGCACCGCCATTACACCTTTAAGACGGCAATTCATTCTACAATCAGTTAGCAGGCATTTAAATATCCTGTGACAGACTTGTTTGTGTTGATGTACAACTTTGTACAACTTGTTACTCCTGTTTAAAAAAGTTAAATAGGCCAAAACCTGGGAAAATCCTGTTTCGAGAAACACAAGCCATGTCTCACAATCCATCGCTAGAAATGTTAATAAAATGGTATTTATTCACAGACATTGATGTTAATCAAATAAATATATAGCTTGTATGATAAAGTACTTTAAGAACTACATTTATGCAACTTATTTTATTTCATAAGTAATAAGACGAAGACGTTATTGTATGAAAACCGTCTCTCAAGAAACACAAATTGTACCAATGGCGCCAGACATGTTGGGTGCTTTCCGTGACATCGACGTTAACGTCATAAATATAGAGCGCGCTTCTCAGTTCTACACTCACTTGAGTAACAATGACAGCTATGGAAATTACAGAGAATGATTACTCTATTCTGATGTCATTACTGTCGGACCAGATGGAGATAGACAAACAGCAGCCAGGGCAATAAATACCACCAGTACAACAACAAATACCTGTACAACAACAGCAGCAAATGCAACCAGTACAACAGCAGCAAATGCAACCAGTACAGCAGCAGCAAATGCAACCAGTACAGCTACAATTGCAACCAGTACAGTTTATGGAACAGATTGGTCTATATCCTAATCTATAGACAATCAAACCAATGCCACCCAAAAGACCACCGCAACCCGATCCCAAGAAGGTCAAGCACATCGTAGAGGAAAGACGGAAGTGTTCAGAAGAACATGTACAATGCATCAAAATTCTCCAACAGAGTCAGGCTGTTATTATAGACGAACTCAAGAAGACGAGAAAAGTTCTGAAAACCATTTATGCCATTCTGCAAGGGTTACAAAATACCAGGGCAGTCCCTAGTGCCCCACCAGAAATCAAGCACGAAGACCACTGCTGTCTTTGACGCAGTAAAAATCATCTAACAACAAAACGGCCCTTTTAAGGGCCATCCACATTATCAGAAAAGTAGCTATGAACTTCATTTTTCTTTGTTAGAATTTATAAAATACTGAGGTCATTCCACGAAATAAAATTACAATTTAAATAAATCTTTGGTAAGCTGCCAAAGTCAAAGCTGCAGGTGTAGGAAGTTCTCTGGCAAGCTGCCAGCGCGTGCCGTTGACACGAAAGGTCGTTTCAAAGTCAAAGCTGCAGGTGCAGAATAAATGACGTCATAGTGAAGACGACGTCATTATACTGACGTCATAGTGAAGACAACGTCATAATACTGACGTCATGGAATACTTGACGTCATAATACTGACGTCATTGTATACCTGACGTCATAATACTGACGTCATCAAGACGTCATAATACTGACGTCGTCATGACGTCATAATACTGACGTCATAGCTGCACGTGCAGTTTCCCGACCTACACAGCCGGAGTTCTACTACTGACATTCATTCTTTCAATAATAACTAAAATTGCTATGCAAAAAAGTAGATATTTACTTGGAATCTATTGGCCATAATTCCAAATGCGTTTTCCGATGCCCTTCTTGCCCTGGACAACCTATAATTAAAAATTCCCTCTTCCCTTGTAAGTTCCCTATGCCCATAAGGTTTTTGCATGTGTTCATCAAGACTGAAGGCGTCGTCTCCCACCAAGAAAAAAGGCATGTCTACAGTATCACCGGGAAAAGGCTGTGGCTCTTGAAACCCAATGCAACCATCCTGAAGCATCTCGAGAAACTCTGACGCATTGTAGATCTTAAATTGGCATCCCCACTTGACCCATACCTTGAAAATGTCAGAATATGATGTTTAATTACACTTACACAATGAGTAACAATCAAATGAAAATTTAAAAAAATCAATAAAATTAATAAAAGTATACTTACCACCAAGGTCACACCACACAAACTTGTAATCAGAATCAACAATGGCTAGTAATATAATGCTGAAAAAGCCCTTATAATTATAATATAAGGAACCGGAGCTTGGAGGCTTTCTGATTGCTACATGTTTACCGTCAATGGCAGCAACATAGTTGGGAAAGTTCCATTTCGTAAGTAAACCATCAGCGAGTTGTTTCCATTCCTCTGGTGTGGATGGGGGTGTCATCACTTCGTCAACATATTCCTAACATATAGCATGACACACTGCCCTTACTAATAAACAAAGTGTATTCTGACCAACTCGCCAGGAATATTGCATGTCTGAGTACTTGGCACCTGATTCAAGATGGCGAATTGTAGCAGCCAGCTTGAGACCTGGATCTAATGGTTCCCTGAAGCGAGAATGTTTTAGAAGGCGGTGTCGCACCCTACCTAATATTTCATCAAACATACTGGTAGGCATACCAAGGAATTTCTTGAAGGTTCTAGGATTTTCTCTCCTGAGCTCAATCATGAGTTTATCATAAATTCCAAATTAGCGCCGCCTGTCGTGATGCAGCCATGGACTTCTCCAGATACGACGTCGACCTGCTCTGGCTTCTCTTCCCCGTCTGATACGGCTTCTGATAAACTGATAGATGTTGAGTTGTTGCCGTAGCACTTCCTGATGGGCTATTGCAGTCGTACACTGAAGAACCAGGCGTTATGTATCTAACATTTAGAACAAGTAATTTCCAGAATAATTCCCTTTTCACAATAAAAATAATAAATTTGTAAGATGTTTCAAAAAGCCATCGAAAGTAATCGTTGCTATTCGTATGCAGTGGTAACCCTTCGTAATGATCATTACTATAACGTTTGCTGTTCGTTTCGTATCGTCAACCTATCGATATAATTCGTTTTAATGCACCATTTAATTCCGATCGAATTATTTACGCATCGTCGCTATTCGTTACAGGTCGCAACAATAAGTAAAATATCGCAAAGGTGCGCTTTCGGTCGCCGGGAATGCAAATACGTTGTGTAGTATGAAAAACAGTAGGTCACATTCTAGTCCCTTGCGAACGCCGACGAACATATAACGAATGCATACCGAATGATTAACGCATTGTAACGCATTATAACGAATACTTACGAATGATGGACGAAAATTTTATTCCCTGAGAAATTTTGAACATGGTCAAAAATTTACGACGAACAGAACTACATGTAACCGGCACGAATCAAGACGCTCACAAACGAATCCACGCGAAGTCGACAACGAAGTATAACGTTGATATGCAAACGGAAACGAAGTTCGCAAAAACCTTATTCGCCAGTTCGCGCAAGTTGACGTCGGGAGGCTTTCGTCCATATGAAGGGGCCTTAAAGCAGTATATCGAAACATTCGCTGACAGGTTATTTTCGGTATAATGTCTATAAATAACTTTAGGATTTTCCAGAAAACAAGCCATCCTATGGGCATGCGACGTTGTTGCAGTGTTGAATTCTGGTTGGATGTTAGTCGTGACGTTGAACAGCCATATATCGACATATAGACGTTGTTAAGACGTTTCTTTCTATCGTTGATTTTATGTTGAACTATGGTCGGAATATTCATGACTATTATTCATGATTATATTAACGTTGAAATTTGAATTTTTCAACGTGTCTTATTTCTTTTTTCATGTTTTGAAATAGTCGAGAACTGCTTATAAACGTTACATATATATTGATGTCAAACATGAGAAGTCGTTATACATTTACGGACAATTCGTTTCTAAGGACGGATATTGAAAGAAGAATAACTGACATGTTCTTTGCTCATTTTTTAAATCAATCATATTCATTGTTGTAACACTTGCTTTAAAGTCTTTTTTCAACCAAACATCAACGTTATGCCGACGCCAAGTTTTAACGTTATCTCAACTTCGGCAATTCAACATCATTCAAATGACTTTCTAAGTTACGCACGTTGTATTTAACGTAATCATTTATAAAAAACGTCTTTAATTAAAATAATATTGATTAAAACTAACAGATATTATTTCTGTATATTCCCTTCTGAATTGAGAAATGATAAAAAAAAAACAACCCAGAATTAACTGAGAAAAAAGAGAGGACGATCGAAGTAGGGTTTTCGAAAAGTATAAAAAAAAATACATCTTTCATTTTATATTTAATGATTGTACACATAAATTCCAGAATTATTTTCTTGTTAAAGAGCATGTGCAAAATTAGATAAACTTATTATACACATTTGCGGAAAGGCCTTCGAGCTAATAATAATACGTTGAAGTTAAAAGTAGCGAGGTAAAATCTGGTAAATAATGTAGGTCGACCAGTTCTCGCCTGCTGAGAATCTGGCCAATTTCCATGCTTACCTTCCCATTTGAATTACATGTAATTACCATTTCCACGTCACTCTACGTTCAAAATCAGTACACAAGTACGCTGCTCCTAACGGAAACAAAGGAGGGGATCTCCAACAACACTAGGTTGCAGCACCCACAGCAAAATCCCTAAACATCCATGCAAAAAACACAGAACAGATACCCACAGAAAGAGATGCAAAAGGGACAAGGAACACCAACTCACAACATAGAAACATGAAACATAAAAGACTACACATAAACCAACGAGACCAATGGGCAACCGGTGCCGACTTATGACGGCCATCTGCCACGTAAATAGCAGACGGTGTGGTTATCCTGGATTACGTGCGCACAACCCTCCCACTATTCCGATTTCCCAGAGGTCTCGAAGAACGCACAATTATGGTGTAAAACAACCTCCTCACTGTTAGGTGACCACACACAAACAAGACCGTAAAACACAGGGATCCAAGCAACACAGATGAATATGTAAATGGATATAAAAAGAGGACGTGCGCAATACAGTCCGTGCTCTGCCGGCTGTAGCGAGCTCATATATGTTATCACCCGAGGAGTCCGACTGACATTCAGAGAGGACAAGTGGTCGGGGCCCTGTCTTCTCTGAAGAGGTTTGGACAGGGCCCGTCATGGAGTCCCGTCGTCACAGTCAGTCAGAGTGCAAGTCTTAAGAATGCGCTCGTACAAGACTGTATATTGGTCAAGTACCAAGCTTAGTGTCCGTCTGGTGACATTAGGATCATATCCACGGTATAAAAGGCGTTTGATGACTCTGACGCATTTTCGATACATATGCTGTCTACCTTTGATCCTTCTTATTTTGTTAATCATGTCACCATAAAATGCAGGTTGTGAAATACCCAAAGTAATATACTCCGTTGCTTGTATGGGTCCGAATTTCAAAAGAAGTTGATCATAATTTTTGTAAAATTTCCAGAAAGTCTTTACTAGTTTGTGAAAGCGAAAACCTTGACCTAAAAGTTTCTTTGTAATTTGTAGATTTCTATTATGGAAATCCAAAACATCAGTACATGCTCTAGCATACCGGATGAGCTGTGAAATGTAGATACCGTATGACGGTAATCTAGGGACATCACCGTCAAGCCAGGGAAAATTTACTATGTTGAATCCAAAATCATCTCGTTTGTCATATACACTTGTATGAATTTCTCCATTGACAATTTTGATATTTAGGTCCAAAAATGGTGTTTCAGTGTCTGTAAAGTTTGCCTTGTTTAGAGTCAATTCTTGTGGATAAATAACATCTTTATACTTTTCAAAAACAGGATTATCGATAGTAAGAATATCATCCAGGTACCTAGAAGTACCAGTGAAGCATTTCACATCATCATGTTTTCTTTGCTTTTGAAGATTTTGAATAAATTCTGAAGGCACATTCAAAATAACTTGATTCAAACAGAATTTACAACAGAACGTAAGTAAAAAGGTACTTATTTTCTTGAAATTTCATAAACCAGTTTGAAAAACTTTTAATCTGATGAGTTTTTGTTTTATTGATACGGATTTCATTTTCGATGTTTTCAGAAGCAGACAGGAACAAGGACGAAACTGGAATTAATACGGACAGCATTTATTCCGTTTTCTAGTGGGCTTTGATTCTTGTCTCTAAATGTGGAACTTTACTAAACGTGTTAGAATTAGGAATTAGGAATGTTAAATTGATTTACCGTATCGATCTATAAGAATTAAATTATGTGTTTATCTGTGCTCAGTTTCAACGTCACTTTCTGGAATGTTGATATTTCATTTTCACGCAATTTGTCTTAGCTTCCATACAATTTGCTGCAAGTCATGGCCGCTTACTTTAAATCAACGTTGCTGCGAAACGTTGTTTCAACATTCATACACGATCCATATTCAAATTTACTAAAACGTTATTTCAATGACACATTGTTGTATCAACGTCAACTGTTTAACGTTGATGTAACGTTGTACACTCAACGTTGTTTCAACTTTCAAATCCAATCAAAATGAGTTAAAGAAGATCCTGACGATAATCTCAACAGCACTCACAATAGAGCACAAAATTAAACATCGACGGACCCCTAGCAAGCTAGAGGTGGGACCAGGTGCCCGGGAGGAGTAATCATCCCCTGTTGGCTAGCCGCACCCGCCGTCGATGTTAATGAAGCATGGAAATGAAAAAATATATAATTCATGCACTGTCTGACGTTGTCTATATAGAAAGTGCCATGGCGACAATGTCAGGGAAGCATATTCAAAACACTTACAGTCAAACCCCTCGCGGGGAACTTTTTTACGAGCTCCACACGGCAAAGGGCATAAGTGTGACACAAATGAGTTAAAGAAGATCCTGACGATAATCTCAACAGCACTCACAATAGAGCACAAAATTAAACATCGACGGACCCCTAGCAAGCTAGAGGTGGGACCAGGTGCCCGGGAGGAGTAAGCATCCCCTGTTGGCTAGCCGCACCCGCCGTCGATGTTAATGAAGCATGGAAATGAAAATATATATAATTCATGCACTGTCTGACGTTGTCTATATAGAAAGTGCCATGGCGACAATGTCAGGGAAGCATATTCAAAACACTTACAGTCAAACCCCTCGCGGGGAACTTTTTTTACGAGCTCCACACGGCAAAGGGCATAAGTGTGACACAAATGAGTTAAAGAAGATCCTGACGATAATCTCAACAGCACTCACAATAGAGCACAAAATTAAACATCGTCGGACCCCTAGCAAGCTAGAGGTGGGACCAGGTGCCCGGGAGGAGTAAGCATCCCCTGTTGGCTAGCCGCACCCGCCGTCGATGTTAATGAAGCATGGAAATGAAAATATATATAATTCATGCACTGTCTGACGTTGTCTATATAGAAAGTGCCATGGCGACAATGTCAGGGAAGCATATTCAAAACTCGACGTCATTTTAACGTTTTGTACGTCAATCAATCCACTGATGGGATCTCTGTCCGGTACAGCCCTATCATATTAGTTACACGGTTAGTTAGTGACCTGATACGGAAAAATACATGGTGTGAAAAGAAAACCCGTATCGGGCGAGGCGAAAGCACGAAAGAACACTACAGGCAACATCCGGGATTGATAATCGATCATCAAACATCGCCCAAAAGCTTAAGGATGCTTACATGTCAAACGTCTTTAAATTCAATAGCATAATTTAAATCCTGATAAATTTACAGCATGGACCAGACATGCACGTTATGTTGTTTTACAAGCTACTGGCAATTGTAAACAGTTTTAAGGCTAGCGGGATATACCCAGTAAACAACAAGGCGATAAGTGACGATCAACTGAAGCCAGGCATAACTTACGTCAACGAATAAGAAAGTAACGAGAACATCACCATGTTAGAGCCAGAGCCATGCAAACAACCAGAGACTGTACTAGAGACAGGTAAAATCAAATTCAAGGAATTGTGGTCCCCCGCTTTTGGGTGTTTGTCTATAAAGAAATGCTTACAGGCACCCCTCCTCCCAATTCTAAATTTTTCATAATATCTCATATATGATTAAAATACTAAATATGAAAGATTAAACTCAAAGAAAAGGTCTAAGGGTCCAAAGTTTTGTTTTTTTCACCAAGGGACAGGGCTAATGAAAAATTATGCACATGTGAAATATAAAAGTCCTATCATTTAAATAACCATCCAAAACTTATGGTCAAGGTTTAAGTTTTAAAATGTGGGTCAACCTCCAAGGAAAAGGTCACAAGGTCAGAATATTATTACCAACAGAAAAGTATTGTCACATGTGAAATATGAAAGCCTTATCACTTTCCATTCAAAAGTTATGGTCAAGGTTAAAGTTTTTGAAAAGTAGGTCGAACTCCAAGATCAAGGTCACAAGGTCAAAAATTTTGGTATCCGTGGAAAGATCTTTTCACAAGGAATACACATGTGAAATATGACAGCCCTATCTGTTGCCATTAAAAAGTTATGGAAAAGATTAAAGTTTTTGAAAAGTAGGTCAAAGTCAAAGGTTAAGGTCACAAGGTAAAAACATTTCGTATCAATGGAAAGGTTTTGTCACAAGGTAAAAACATTTGGTATCCATGGAAAGGTTTTGTCACAAGGAATACACATGTGTAAAATGAAATCCCTGTCACTTGCCATTGAAAAGTTATGGTCAAGGTTACAGTTCTTAATAAGTAGGTCAAAGTCCAAGGTCAAGGTCACAAGGTCAAAATTTTGGTATCCATGGAAAGGGCTTGTCACAAGGAATAAAAGGTCTTGTCACAAGGAATACACATGTGAAATATGAAAGCCCTATAACTTGCCATTAAAAAGTTATGGACAAGATGAAAGTTTTCGAAAAGTAGGTCAAACTCCAAGGTCAAAGTCACAAGGTCAAAATTTTTGGTATCCATGGAAAGGTCTTGTCACAAGAAATAGGCATGAGAAATATCAAAGCCTTATCACTTGCCATTAAAAAGTTATGGACAAGGTTAAAGTTTCTGAAAAGTAGGTCAAACTCCAAGGTCACGGTTACAAGGTCAAAAATTTTGGTATCAATGGAAAGCTCTTGTCACAAGAAATACACGTATGAAATATGAACGCCATATCAGTTGCCATTAAGAAGTTATGGATAAGGGTGAAGTGTTGCTGACTGACAGACGGGACGGTTTTAATGTCCCCGCGCTTTCGCGAAAGCGGGGAACAATTAAGAATGCAAGGGGAGCACGTCAGTCCTCTAAAAAAGTGTTGACCACACCAGTTAAAGAATTTAAGAGATGTATGATGTGATCGGAATGTCACCGGCATACGATGCATCCAAGAAGCTGTATAAAAAGTGTGGTGTCCCGTTGGTGATGGAGATGCAACAAATGAAGAGAACGGCCTTGACTTACTAGCTGCCGCTGCTGCTTCTATTGAAGAGGTAACACCAACACATTCGGGGAGCTGCGCACCCTTAATTAAAAATGTCGTTTTCAAACAGCTATAACTACAAATCTATGTGTTAAATTCGCCTGAAAAATTTGAATTTATACGAATGAGAATGTAAACTTTCATATGAAAAGAAAAATTATGGATTATAAAATTAAGTAAGATTAATTAATTTTCAGGGACACCGTACCTTTAAGGCGCATGTTGTGATGAATTGGGTATCAATGTTAAGAAGTTTTATTTCTTTAAGTGCACAGGATGATGCGTCTTAATGAGTAGATCACAAATCTTCGTTCAAATGTAGATTATGACCTATATTTATTGCTTAAGAGAAAATTTTAGGAATATTTGGGTTTCAATGTTAAGAAGTTCTAGTCTATTTCTTTATTTTAAGGTGATATCACACGTTTCGTGTTATACAACATTTATTTTCAGAAAAAAAAGCGTAATTCTGATTTCCTAATTTAATTCAGATGTAAGGGATACTATTAGGAGGTCACCATCCAAAAGTCTGAGATTTTTAAATTGATCAGACTTTTAAGCCATCCATTGATTGTGATGGAAATGCTCATTTTTTGGCTATATTTTTTTTTCAGCCCAAGATTTTTAAATGAAACTTTACACATGATTCCCTCAACATATTGTGCAAATTCTTATAGAAAGAAATCATTCAATGACCACGTCATATGTTGCAAAATCTGACTGAGTGTGTAAATTATCATGTAAAAAATTAAAAGTGCAATTCGAGTTATCTTTCTTTACTATGTGACCAAAGACAAAAGCATCCGAATTAAAAAAATTTTTTATATAATCATCTTTTTGAAATATCACAGCAGTGTTCCTTCAATCACAAAGATGTCAATATGTAAATAAATAGAGCCGAATACAGATTTTGTGAGATAACACGACAGTATGTACACAAGCATGTGTAATGATATTACATGTACCATATGAGTAACTATATTATAAGTTTCTCTACATTCAAACACTTTACTGACTCCTGACTTATTTTTGAATAGATACGACATATGTATGTAGGTAAAAAGTCTTAAAAAAATTTTCAAATACATTAATTTTGTAAGTTCAATTTCAGCAAAAGATTGACTAATGTTGGTCACTCTAGGCTTACCATTACTTTGCAAAGAAAAAAAAACATTCGTATTTATATACGAGTAACAATCTATAAATTATTATCCCAGCGCTCAGGCTCGAACCGCAGTCTTCTCGCATGGTGGGCAAGAGCTCTACCTCTGAGCTATTGGGTCGACTTGTCGACTGAACGATTATATCAAAGCTAGAACATCAAGACATTTTAAGTTACGAAAATCGGAAATCTTCAGCTTGGAGATTTCTTTAAAATTCTCGTCTAAGGGAGGCTACTGAAACGCGTGTGATATCTCGTTAAATGCACAGATGATGCGTCTTTATGAATAGTTTACAAATCTACGTTCAAATATAGGTCAGGACCTATATTTTCCGCTTTATTGCACATGTTAGTAAGATTTGAGAATCAATGTTAAGAACTGTCATTTTTACAATAGCTTTGATTCGCAGTGAGTTTGTGCCTAGAAAAGTGGCAAAAATATTTACCAACATGCAAGGGTATGGTTATACATGTATTTTAATTACCCTGGATTAATACACATGTTTAACGTCTTCCAATTCATTAGCATCATTTTTGAGCAGCATGGACCAGACATGCATATTTCAGGTATTTAACCCTCGTCAGTGATCCTCAATCCAAACAATGTAATATGGCCAATATCTGTGAAAATTATTGTCTAAATATACCGAAAGACGTAGCAACATGGCAGGGATAGGATGCCACAGAACCCAGGTTCTCAAAATTTGAGACAATTTTGTAACCAGAAATTTTCAAATGCGTTTGAAGGAACGACCAACCGAAATTGATCGAAATTGGCTACATGTGCCCTCGGGGATTCCTGGTCGACTAGCAGTGACACTCAACAAGTGGTACCAATGTTAAACGTCTTCCAATTCATTAGCATCATTTTAGAGCATGACTTATAGGGACAATGATCATATCCCAATACACATTACAAAATCGACAATTCAGGAAATCACAAAACAAAGGCATAAAAAATCAGAATAAAATAAGAACCAAAGCAAACAAACAAAAACCTCAGCCACAAGAAAGGAAGCAAACTCTCAATTAGGAGTGAGACCAGGTGCCGAGGAAGTCAGCATCTCCTGCTTGCATGCAACACCTCTCGCTTCAATTCGGCAGAAATATCACATCCGGTTACTTCCATTACGGAAGATACAAGTATAGTCTGTGGTTGGAAGGTTCAGATGGTCTAAGAGAGAATATCATTCACCATTCTGGACCATTGGGCATCATAGTGTACGTCGAATTCCCCGTATCGACCGCAGACCTTCCTCAGTGACGATATATATGATTAAATTACATGACTTTTGATTGAACTTCACTACTTATTACTTATAGCAGAAAGAAAAACGGAAAATCAAAGACGGAAAGGAAAGAAAAGTTCTATCGATGAAACCATAGGTAGAAATACTCTTGTAATACTTTGTCAGTCTCTCTTATGTTCACCGTGAACTCGAATAGAAAAGAAAAAAATCTTGAATATCATTATATAACTTTTAAAGATACACTACATCAGCATTTAAGTTACCCATTTATATTTTGGTGGATACATTCATGAATGAATTATCAAAATGGAGGAAGGACAGGCTCAACTATTCTTTGATCAAGAGGCCAAACAAAGGATGGAAGAGAAAGAAGTGGAAGAACGACGAATTGAAAGTGAACGCAAGTTACAGTTACAGCTGATAGAGATGCAGTCAAAAGTACAAATGCAAATGATTTTTCTTGTTATGGGACTTCAACTTCTTCCCTGGGATTCAGCGGAGATCAGTCCAATTAGAAACACCGCCAATTCTCTTTCCTTTTGATTCTAAGTAATTCCATAGAATTCGAAAAGTCTAAGATATGGCACAATTTTATTAAAGATTACAGATCTCTTCTTTTATTCTTTTCCATGATTAACCTTGATTACCATGGCAACGGAACGTCATAGAAAAAAAAACGGAAGGTCATTTTGTTCTGAGGACATTATATACACCTTGTACACAACAACTATCCAAAATCTGAGACATGTCGTGGCCAAACATGTATGTTTTTTTTAGGTTTTCGTTAGAGAATCCATATGAAGTTTTGTTGCATTCTGATTCTTACAAATGAATGGGCATGTATGTATAATACTTCAAGAGACTGTGAAGACAGTTCTGATGTACTCTTGCGACAACACACTCATGCCTACCTCGTGACATCATTGTACTTTGGTACATCCTCAAATACAAACCCTTCAACTCTATGGTTAAAGATATGTTGTTTGGCTTTTGAATCTTCAATTTGGTCAAGACACATACACTTGTATCCAATTGTGCAAATGTTGCTTGTGATGCAACTTTTATAAATTGTATACCGTCTGCATCATCTGTGGCTTCAAAATTAGCGAACAATAGTTTGGCTTTAGCATCTATGGTAATTGTTGTAGCCATACTAGTAGAATATGCAGACGCACGGTGGGTAATCTCGCTACGCAGAACATTCAGTTTATCTAACATTTCGTGTAATACAAATTATTTTTTTCATAAAAAGGGAGAATGTGATGCAGTGTAAGGATGCCTTAGCTACGAGCTTTATCCAAGCAAGAGAGGTAATATCCTTTTATAAAGTCGAAAAACGATGGGCGTGAGTCATGCAGATGAAAGTTTAAGTAGAACGTCGATCGTGTTTGTGCGTTATAAAAAGCTAAGATCCACCTTATTTTGGATGCAACTCATAGTTAGGGCGTTATTACACTGCATCACATTTCCCTTTTTGTAATATATTATCTATTTTGCGCAAAAATATAGAAAAATAAACTTTTCTGCGTTGCGAGATTACCCAACGTGAGACGACAGGAAAAAAGAATAACACAGAAAAAAGGAAGTTCATTCATGTTGACTTCATTTAAGAAGTTGAACATGGATGAATATAAATGAATATAAAAAGAGCAAACTCATTCTCAAATAGAAACAGAAATTCTTATTTTCTGTTTTTGGATTTTTACATCATGTTTTGACAGAAATCTAGACAAAATGCAATATTTTAGTAAAAATACTTTATTTACTGAACACAGTATCAACAAAACAGCTCTTTTTCGAGTTTATACATGAATACAAGGGATTTCTCAGTAATTGTTTTCTTAGTAACAACTAGACTCAGTTGAATATTTCGGAGTAAATTTACTCAGAAATGTAGAATCTATTACACTGGCCCTTATCCAGGTTAAACAATATTCAGAGTAAATTTACTTTGAAATGTTCAAAATTGTAGTATTTCATTTCAATCTATTGCAACCTGAAAATTACATTGAATGGATCATAGAATGAATCTAGAAATCTTTTTTTTTCAATTCAAAGTTGTGCAAGAATATGAGTCTTAAATTTCTTTTTCCTGAAAAAAAAATTGGAATTTACTCCGAAGTTTAGAGTTTATAGCAATGGCCTTTATCCAGAATAAATCATTTCAGAGTAAATGTTCTTTGAAATTTTGAAATCATGAAGTATTGAAATCAGTGAATTCATATTTACCATACATATTACAGATAAGCTGTTCAGAGTAAATTTACTCCGAAATTTTGAGTTTTTTTTATACTGGCCTTTATCCAGAAGGAATCATTTCAGAGTAAATTTACTTTGATATTTTGAAATCATTGAATCCATATTTACCATTCATATTATAGATAAGCTGTTCAGAGTAAATTTACTCCGAATTACTGGCCTCTATCCAAAATGAATCTTTTCAGAGTAAAATTACTCTGTAATTTTCAAAATTGTAGTAGTTCATTTGAAAATGATTTGTAAATTACATTGGAACAAATGAAAAAGATGGCACAGCTTTAAAAATGAATTTTGAGGAAAAAATGAATTCAAGAGTAAATTTACTTTGAAGTTTTGAAATAATCGAATTCATTTTAACCATACATATTATGATTGAGTTGTTCAAAGTAAATTTACTCCGAAATTAACAGTCCATAACATTGGCCGTTATCCAGACTGAATCATTTCAGAGTAAATTTACTCTGTAATGTGCAAAATTACCGTAGTTCATATTAATATCAATTTGTTTCAATTCAAAAATGGTACAAGACTAAAATTCGAATTGATTTCTACAAAATGAAGTTGGTGTAAATTATTCCAAAATGTATAAAAAATATATTTAGGATTCAAGTATCCAACTTTAAGGTATATATAACAAAACATTTTATGATGGATGGTACTACTACTAGTACCAGTACAATCAGTAGATGCACAACTTTAAAAATATAGAGATTTTAAGATATGAACCAGAGGCAAATGCTATGTACATTACAAATGAACGAAAAGAATATTTTAGCTTGGAAAGTAACACCCTTTTCATCATTGAAGAAATGAGAATATTTTAGATTATTCTTTAGACAATTTTTAAATACAAATTGAAAATATTTAAAAGTCTAAAAATAATTCTGACATCCAATGCCTTTGATCCCTTCCTCTCAAATAAAATACCTAATTTTCTTCTAATACCCTATTGTTCTGCAAACCTAAAATAAATATTTTTCTCGATTGATACACACACTCGCAAATCTATATGAATTAAACAATATATCATTCTAAGTCATGCTAAATACAAAAATCTTATTTCATAATGAGCAATAGGCCAAAGATACAGTTTATAATCAACAAGATATGCCAAAGATACAGTTTATAATCAACAAGAAGGCAAATTTACAGTTTAACAAGAGTCGAAATCTATAGTTTATAATCAACAAGAGGCGAAGTTGAAAATTAATTATCAACAAGGGGCCAGACTTACAGTTTATCATCAACAAGAGGCCATGTTTGCAGTAGGCCAATTTACAGTCTAGTATCAACAAGAGGCAAGGTTTACGGTTATAATTACAAAAGGCTAAGTTTACAATGTTTGATTTACAGAAGGTTATGTTCACCATGTGCACAGTCTATAATCATCAAGAGACAAAGTTTACAGATATATGATCAACAAGAGGTCAAGTTTATAGCTTATAATCAACAAGAGGCCAAGTTTAAAGCTTATAATCAACAAGAGGCCATGTTTAGTTTTATGATCAACAAGAGGCCAAGTTTATAGCGTATAATCAACAAGAAGCCAAGTTTACAGCTTATCATCAACAAGAGGCCAATTTTACAGCTTATCATTGACAAGTGGCCAAATTTATAGCTCATCAATAAGAGGCCATGTTTACAATTTATGATCAACAAGAGGCGATGTTGATAGCTTATAATAAACAAGAGGCCATGTGTACAATTTATGATCGACAAGAGGCCAAGTTTACAGTTAATTAGTCCGACTTACAGACCTACGACGGTGTTATCTGTTTTTTCGTCTTCGAGAAAAAAAGATAACACCGTCGTAGGTCTGCAAGTCGGACTAACAGTTAATTATCAACAAGAGGCCATGTTTACAGCTTATAATCAACAAGAAGCCAAATAAATAATATATGATCAACAAGAGGCCAATTTATAGATTAAAATCACCAAGAGGCCATGTTTAAGTTTATGATCAACAAGAGGCCATGTTTACAGTTTATGATCGACAAGAGGTCAAGTTTATAGCATGTAATCAACAAGAGGTCAAGTTTATAGCTAATATCAACAAGAGGTCAAGTTTATAGCTTATAATCAACAAGAGGCAATGTAAACAGCTTATCATCAACAAGAGGCCATGTTTACAGTTTATGATCAACAAGAGGTTAAGTTTATAGCTTATAACTAAGAAGAGGTCAAGTTTACAGCATATAATTAACAAGAGGCCAAGTTAACAGCGTATGATAAACAAATGGCCAAGTTTATAGCTTATAATCAACAAGAGGTCATGTTAACAGCTTATGATCAACAAGAGACCAATTTATAGGTTATAATCAAAAAGAGGCCATGTTTACAGTTTATGATCAACAAGAGGTCAAGTTAACAGTACAAAGGTGGCTTAGAGCCAATATTGTATCACTAAGCGAAATGAAATTCATTTATCTTCTATTCCATTGCCATGTGTTTTCTTCTTACTGTGTTCCATTCCTCTGCCATTTATTTTGAAGACAAACGGAAATGTTTTTACTGCTGATCAACAGTTTTATTCCATTTTTCTCCAACACACCATTTTCTTAAGCACTGAAGATATAACAAACACAAATCCAATCAAGTTCTTCAAAACTGCCACTTTGCTTGAACTCCATAACCGCATTTTCTATCTTTTTGAACGGTTTGAGTAAATGCCTAATGATAATCTACTCCCATCCGAGATTCTCTCTCTTGGCATTATGTTTTCTAAAATAAAAACAAATCGGAACATTATATTGGTTGAATGTTTCATATGTTTAAACAAGAGTTATGATCATGATGATAAACCAAAATGCAACATATGTCAATTAATTAAATTTTTCCTTTATCAATTTCACTTGTATATGTATAAATTTTGTGCCAAGGACGAAATTTAACACTTGAAACTTCATTATTAAAATAGATATTTGCCATAAATATACCTCGTGCTGCCTCCATTTCATGTCATCGAATCACAGTTTGAAGATCAGTTTTTGAAGAAAAAAACATCTCCACAGTGTTAATTAAAAGGAAGACGGGAAGGGTTTTTGATGCAATCGCTTTCATCTCATCATTTCTCTTATCAGCACATTGTCGTATGTGTTTTAGTGGAATTAGCCTCTGAAGTTAGAAACAAAGGTTGTTTATTAATGCCATCCCTTACCAAAATGAATTCTTTGCCGCAAGCTTGCCGCAAGGTTGCGGCAAGCTTGCGGCAAACAAATCCATGCACCACAACTGTGCGCCAGAACTGTACAGCAAAAACCGCTAGCGGCGCAGTATAAACCAGTAGCGGCACACTGTGTGCCAATAGCGGCACATACATTTTTGAGTTGGGATTGTGTGCCAGAAATGTACCAGAAATATTACTTTCTCAGCATAGACTTAGATTGCTGATACTATGAGCCACAGGTGCACCAGAAAAGAGTCTTTTCATTTCACCAATTACTCTTATACATGTATATACCAGAAGTGTGCCAGAAGTGTTGTAAGTATGAAAGAGAAATAGGATGACTTGTCCACAGGTGATTAAATCAGCCAATCAGATTTCAGAAATTGCTCTGTGCGCCCATTTTGAAGAGAACAAAGAGATGCCCAGGATGAACAGTGCCATAAGTATAATGGTTTATAGGAGTGACATTAAGCAATTACAACTTATCCTATAAGATGCCAAAAGGTAAGAGACTTTCATTCTAACTCATTAAAAAGAAATAACCTATGAACCAAATGCAAATCAAACATTTTTTTTGTCTATCAGAGGAAATTTGAACTAAAACTTTTACTTAATAGTGCTGATAGAAGTTTGCTACGCAGAATTCCTAAATTTCCTATTCTGAAGAGCTGAATATTTACATTGTAGATCATATCACCTGGTAGGAGTTGCCATAAAAATTCTCTTTGGGAGGAAGAAGGAATTCAAGCTGCACAGCCACTAGCTCTGAGGAATTATAATATCTTTCAATTTGTGTAACTAGTGACATGCTGCAAGATGCTGTGGACTTGACGAGACAAGTTGAATTGGAGGCCCTGCTCTGCGTATTATGACTTATATAAACATATACACGTTTTCTTTGGAAAAGGCAACTTCATTGGGTTTTACAGTATAAAGCCTATAAAGAATTGGATTAATCCTCTGTGTATCGATAAGGTCAATATTCCTTATGCATGCAGATTTGTATACAGAAGGTTGGATAATGCACTCTGAGTCAGATGTTTGGAAGACAAAGAGAAGAGGACTTTTGTGGTTTAAAGTGCATTGTCATGTGTTGGATATTTTAGACAACAGTTTAATAATTAATTCTCAGATAATTACTGTGCTTAAAGTGGAATTAATGAATGAAAACCAACAACAGTTCATGAAGAAAATTGAAAAATACATTCAAATCTAAAATTGAAAATTGTAATGTAAATTTTGGTGTTTTGTTTGTATTATACAATGTATATAAATAAATTTAAAGTTTTATGATTTAATGGTATTTCAAGTTCAAGCAGAATACCAATAAATGATTACATTGATATGAATTGAGTTTGGAAATTTTGTACAATTATTTGTATGATGCTGAAAAATACCAATACCAGTACTTCAAAAATAATCTCTAAATCTTGACCTATATTATGCACCACATTAAATATGCAGGAATGTATGCGCCAGAAATGCACCAGAAATGTATGTGCCAGAACCTTGCCGCAACTGTGCCACAAGTGTGCCAGAAATACAAACAATTCCTATACCAATTTTGCATTGAAATATTGTATGCCAGAACTGTGCCAGAACTTTGCCGCAAGCTTGCCGCAAACTATGCGCCAGAAGCCTAATTTACATACGAAAAATCCATTTGCGGCAACTTTGCCGCAAGCATTTGCGGCAACCTTGCGGCAAGCATATGCCAGAGAGCTTTTATTTTGGTAAGGGATATCAATCAATCAGCTGTAAATAAAGCTATCCAGAATCCATTACCTACGTGTATATTGACTTGGCAGGTTATGTAAATTATGTAATAATCCGTCAAAATAAAATTGACCATGAAAAAGTCTTTTTACCTTGTTTACATAAAACAATCCTTATCTGGTTATAAACTATTGTTAAAGCAATATTAGCTGTCAGCAGTTGCATTTATATTTATTTGCTCATTTTCACGTATGTTATTACTCATAGAAAATGATGAGGGTTTGATAAATAGGTTGATTAAAAAAAAAACGTCGGATTAACGCCTTTCTGTGCAAGAATAGCAGTTTTTTTTTTAATTCTTACAGCCCCAACAAAAATTCAACGTAAAGCCCGCCCATATTCATGTGCCCTTACGTTGACCTTTCTCAGCTTGCTTTCTGCCCATGCGCAAGCTAAATTTGGTCAGTGAACATTACCGATTGAATAATTTGTAAAGGAAAGAAAGTATTCTTTTATTGATTAAGAGGTTAAGATGGCAAAATAAGGACGTTCTATAGTCCCATTACACAAGATTTTATATTGCAGATCATATAGAGCTCAATTTTCAAAGATAAAAGTCGTTAATAAGCTTTCATGTCTCCGCAGGATTTGACCTGATTTATCTCAAACATAGCACATGTGGTCACTCGGCGGAGATTATGACGCACTTAGTTGCCGAAGGCATCGTAGTACAGACAGCTCTGTAGACTGGTAGACGTATATGTTTTCATGCTGAGTTTCGTTGCGTAACACGTTTATTTTAACTCGGATGACTTGTGTATCATCTTTTAATAACAATTAGAAGGTATTAAGAGATTTTTTGCAAGAAAATAATTTTTAGCCTCTGACTGCTAATATTGCTTTAAATCATCCCGAACATTCACATCATTGTAGTGCGCATGCCTAATCTTACCGCGCGTATATAAACATATCTTTCAAATCTATTCACAATTTCAGTTTTCCGAACCGCTAAATTAGTCACAACATGTACTTTAATATTAAGCTAAGAAAGGTCTTTATTACAAATGAGACACAAGTACGAAAATATAGATATATATATATATACAAAGAAAGAAAAGTCTTACCGGTCCACAATTTGAATAACTATTGATTGTTAAGATCTCCTTTTGATCACCTCTTCGTATAATTCCTTGACGAATTCATACAAGCTCAAATATATAATCTCTGAGACACAAAATTTTATTTCTAACATGTTGTAATCTACAAGCGTGTGTTTTCGTATATATCCAAATCACTCTCCTGAGATAAACTTGGTCAGTCTGCATCGCGCCCACATCTGTTTATTATCAAGAAAGCCTGGGAACAATCGGGTTGGGGAACAACGGGGAATCTTTCAAGTTTCTCCCAAAATTAAATGTTACAAAGAAAAACCAAGTGTTTTAATTTATTTATTTTCATAGAAATTTTATCAATCGTGAAATGTTCCCTTCGACTACTCATCCCATCATTTGGGGATTCTTATACTTTTAATTTTGGGAGTAGTACACTTCTACCCCATGAGGTACCTTGTATTCCACGTTAAATCACCAGAGGAATAGCTACATCTGATTGTAGAATCCATGTACCCACAAAGTATTGAAATCGTTTCAAGCGCGGATTCAAAGGGAGGGGGGGTAAGGGGGGGGGGGGTCGGACTTCCCTGAATTTTCGAAGCATAGTTACTATTTCATAAATATACATAAGTCATAAGATTAAGTCCCGACTACCTTTTTGTTTTCATGATATTTGAAAAATAAAACATGAATTTGTATTGGAAATCTTTCATTATGAACTTCTCTGGCTCGTTTCCGCTTGCCAGAATTTTATCACATATATGTACGTTATTTTCAAATGATGCTGCGCCTCCCTATATACAACGTGTACACCTTGGTCAACGAACAGGTGCACTAAGAGTAATGAAAATGAAGTAATGAAAAGACGGAAATATTGCTATCGCTCGCCATTTATTTTATTTGCTTATTATAACTGACAATCAAAAATTAAGTACTACGATGTGAAAATTCAAGATTTTAAGCTTTTTGCTCGCTATGCGAGTCATCTGTTTTAATTAGAAACAAAACTGACAATCATTAATCAAGGACTATATTTCAAGCCGTGTTTTTTTTTTTTTTTTTTTTTTTTGCTCTTCAAATTTATTTTCATTGAATAACAAATATTGTTTACGGGAGAAAAGGGTCCCCCTTCCTTTTCATAAAGATATGTTTGCACCTAGCTTTCCGTAGAGAATGCATACTTGTCTATTTATTTGCAACATATATAATGTAAAATATGTTCCATGTTTGGAATTCGATCCTGCCACAGAAATCTTGTAGAAGTATAGCCCTGATATTATCATATTCAAATTTAAAGTAAAAGATCAGATATGATAAATAATTGAAGAGAACATTTCACCATGAATAAACATAGGTAATCACAGATTACAAAGCTCACCTCGTGACAGCAAAATTCAATTCAAACATATTTCTTAGTACATGTATATTGGCTTTTAAAGGCAAAACCACTCAAGCAGAAAACGTAGGTCAAGGTCATTTTATGAAAGTTTGATCAAAGATACATCCAATATGCAAGTTTGGTACATGTAGCAGTTATACTTTGCTCAATATTGGCTTTATAAAGAGCAAAATCAATCAAGCGGAAAAAGTAGGTCAAGATCATTTTATGAAAGATTGATCAAAGATACATCCAATATGCAAGTTTGGTACATGTATCACTTATACGTTGCTCAATATTGGCTTTTAAAGGCAAAATCACTCAAGCAGAAAAAGTAGGTCGAGGTCATTTTATGAAAGATTGATCAAAGATACATCCAATATGCAAGTTTGGTACATGTATCACTTATACTTTGCTCAATATTGGCTTTTAAAGGCAAAATCACTCAAGCAGAAAAAGTAGGTCGAGGTCATTTTATGAAAGATTGATCAAAGATACATCCAATATGCAAGTTTGGTACATGTATCACTTATACTTTGCTCAATATTGGCTTTTAAAGGCAAAATCACTCAAGCGGAAAAAGTAGGTCAAGGTCATTTTATGAAAGTTTGATCAAAGATACATCCAATATGCAAGTTTGGTACATGTATCACTTATACTTTGCTCAATATTGGCTTTTAAAGGCAAAATCACTCAAGCGGAAAAAGTAGGTCAAGGTCATTTTATGAAAGTTTGATCAAAGATACATCCAATATGCAAGTTTGGTACATGTAGCAGTTATACTTTGCTCAATATTGGCTTTATAAAGAGCAAAATCAATCAAGCGGAAAAAGTAGGTCAAGATCATTTTATGAAAGATTGATCAAAGATACATCCAATATGCAAGTTTGGTACATGTATCACTTATACGTTGCTCAATATTGGCTTTTAAAGGCAAAATCACTCAAGCGGAAAAAGTAGGTCAAGATCATTTTATGAAAGATTGATCAAAGATACATCCAATATGCAAGTTTGGTACATGTATCACTTATACGTTGCTCAATATTGGCTTTTAAAGGCAAAATCACTCAAGCAGAAAAAGTAGGTCGAGGTCATTTTATGAAAGATTGATCAAAGATACATCCAATATGCAAGTTTGGTACATGTATCACTTATACTTTGCTCAATATTGGCTTTTAAAGGCAAAATCACTCAAGCAGAAAAAGTAGGTCGAGGTCATTTTATGAAAGATTGATCAAAGATACATCCAATATGCAAGTTTGGTACATGTATCACTTATACTTTGCTCAATATTGGCTTTTAAAGGCAAAATCACTCAAGCGGAAAAAGTAGGTCAAGGTCATTTTATGAAAGTTTGATCAAAGATACATCCAATATGCAAGTTTGGTACATGTATCACTTATACTTTGCTCAATATTGGCTTTTAAAGGCAAAATCACTCAAGCGGAAAAAGTAGGTCAAGGTCATTTTATGAAAGTTTGATCAAAGATACATCCAATATGCAAGTTTGGTACATGTAGCAGTTATACTTTGCTCAATATTGGCTTTATAAAGAGCAAAATCAATCAAGCGGAAAAAGTAGGTCAAGATCATTTTATGAAAGATTGATCAAAGATACATCCAATATGCAAGTTTGGTACATGTATCACTTATACGTTGCTCAATATTGGCTTTTAAAGGCAAAATCACTCAAGCAGAAAAAGTAGGTCGAGGTCATTTTATGAAAGATTGATCAAAGATACATCCAATATGCAAGTTTGGTACATGTATCACTTATACTTTGCTCAATATTGGCTTTTAAAGGCAAAATCACTCAAGCGGAAAAAGTAGGTCAAGGTCATTTTATGAAAGTTTGATCAAAGATCCATCCAATATGCAAGTTTGGTACATGTATCACTTATACTTTGCTCAATATTGGCTTTTAAAGGCAAAATCACTCAAGCGGAAAAAGTAGGTCGAGGTCATTTTATGAAAGTTTGATCAAAGATACATCCAATATGCAAGTTTGGTACATGTAGCACTTATACTTTGCTCAATATTGGCTTTTAAAAAGCGAAATCACTCAAGTGGAAAAAGTAGGTCAGATGCTGCATCCGATGCATGGGTCCATCTCGGCATCCAAAGATGAATCACTTGTGCAAGTTTGGTTACTGTAGCATTAGTACTTTGTTAGATACTGAGCTACCCCAAACTTCTTATCCAAATCACTCAAGCGTAAAATGCAGGTCAGATGCTGCATCCGGTGCATGGGTTCACCTCAGCATCCAAAGATGAATCACTTATGCAAGTTTGGTTACTGTAGCATCAGTACTTTGTCAGATACTGAGCTACCCCAAACTTCTTAACCAAGTCACTCAAGCGGAAAATGTAGGTCAGATGCTGCATCCGATGCATGGGTTCACCTCAGCATCCAAAGATGAATCACTTGTGCAAGTTTGGTTACTGTAGCATCAGTTCTTTGTCAGATACTGAGCTACCCCAAACTTCTTAACCAAGTCACTCAAGCGGAAAATGTAGGTCAGATGCTGCATCCGATGCATGGGTTCACCTCAGCATCCAAAGATGGATCACTTGTGCCAGTTTGGTTACTGTAGCATTAGTACTTTGTCAGATACTGAGCTACCCCAAACTTCTTAACCAAGTCACTCAAGCGGAAAATGTAGGTCAGATGCTGCATACGATGCATGGGTTCACCTCAGCATCCAAAGATGAATCACTTGTGCCAGTTTGGTTACTGTAGCATTAGTACTTTGTCAGATACTGAGCTACCCCAAACTTCTTAACCGGACGCGGACACGGACGCAGACGCGGACGCGGACGAGGACGCGGACGAGGACGCGGACGCGGACGCGTGGGGTTATAGCATAAGCTCACTCAACTTCGTCGAGGTGAGCGAAAAATTCAATGAAAATAAACATAAACACTTGGTTTTCGTCGTCGCTTTAAAGTTTTGGAGAAATTGGATAGATTACCCGTAGCTCCCCAGGCCGGATGTTCCCCGGTGTGATTGATGATCAACAGATGTGAGCGCTAAGCAGACTGACCAAGTTTATCTTAGCTTTCCTTAGAGCATGCATACTTCTCTATTTATTTGCAACATATAAAATGTAAAATACGTTCCATGTTTTGAATGAAGTATTATCCTGACACAGATATTTTCTAAGCATTTATATCCAGCTACGATTCAGCCTGGAAGCAACACCCCCCATTTTCACTGACTGCAGGACTTTTGAAATTCTTTGATGGTGTGGGAAGGGGGTGCTTCGGTTTTTAGGGGGGGGGGGAAGGGGCCAGATTTTTTTATGCCCCGGTCCGGAGGAAAATTGATCTTGCAAAGTTGGAGCACAGGAGTATGGCAAGCAAATGTAGACAAAAATAGGAATTTTCTAATATTAGAAATTCCTTTTCTAATATTAGAAATTCATTTTCTAACATTAGAAATTCAATTTCTAATATTTGAAATTCATTTTCTTATATTTGAAATTCATTTTCTAATATTAGAAATTCATTTTCTAACATTAGAAATTCGTTTTCTAGCATTAGAAATTCATTTTCTAATATTAGAAATTCATTTTCTAATATTTGAAATTATTTTCTAATATAAGAAATTAATTTCTAATATTAGCAAAAATTCATTTTCTAATATTAGAAATTCATTTTCTAATATTTGAAATTCATTTTCTAATATTGGTAATTCGTTTTCTAATATTAGAAATTCATTTTCTAATATTTGAAATTATTTTCTAATATAAGAAATTAATTTCTAATATTATCAAAAATTCATTTTCTAATATTAGAAACTCATTTTCTTATATTAGAAATTCATTTTCTAATATTGGAAATTCGTTTTCTAATATTTGAAATTCATTTTCTAATATTTGAAATTCATTTTCTAATATTAGAAATTCTCATTTTCTAACATTAGAAATTCATTTTCTAACATTAGAAATTCAATTTCTAATATTAGAAATTCATTTTCTAATATTAGAAACTCATTTTCTAATATTAGAAATTCATTTTCTAATATAAGAAATTAATTTCTAATATTAGAAATTCATTTTCTAACATTAGAAATTCATTTTCTAATATTAGAAATTCATTTCTAATATTAGAAAATCATTTTCAAATATTAGAAATTCATTTTCAAATATTAGAAATTCATTTTGTTATATTGGGAAATCATTTTCAAATATTAGAAAATCATTTTCAAATATTAGAAAATATACTGAATTTCTTATATTGGAAAATGAATTTCTTACGTTAGAAAATGAATCTCTTATATAAGAAAATGATTTTCTAATATTAGAAAATGATTTTCTAATATTAGAAATGGTTTTCTAATATTAGAAAATGGTTTTCTAATATTAGAAAATCATTTTCTTATATAACATATTACCTTGATTTTCTACTTTTAGAAATTAATTTTCTAATAGTAGAAAATATACACCTTTTTCTAATATTAGAAATTCATTTTCTAATATTTGAAAATCATTTTCTAATATTAGGAAATAATTTTCTAATATTAGAAAATCAATATCTAATGTTAGAAAATCAGTTTCAAATATTAGAAAATGAATTTCAAATCTTAAAAAATGAATTTCTAGTATCAGAAAATGAATTTCTAATATTAGAAAATGATTTTCTTATATTAGAATTTACCTATGATTTTCTAATATTTGAAATTCATTTTTTGATATTAGAAAATGATTTTCTTATGTAAGAATTTTAATTTCAAATATTAGAATTTAATTTCTAATATTAGATATTCTTTTTCTTTTATTAAAAATTCATTTTCTAATATTTGAAATTCATTTTCTAATATTTGATAATAGAAGGATTTTTTAATATTAGAAAATGAATTTCAAATATTAGAAAATTAATTTCAAATATTAGAAAATGAATTTCAATTAGAAAATGAATTTCTTATAAAAGAATATGAATTTCTAATATTAGAAAATACCTATTTGTATCCACATTGTAGGAGTAATGGGAATTAGAACGTAAAATTAGAGAATATAGCGACAAAGACACAGACAAACAACGCAATGCATCTAGTTTTTTTTAATCCTCGAAATATTGCTTACATATTGTTCCATACAACGTAATTAGTAAAAAGAATTACCTATAAATTATTCATGAGAAATATTTACAATATTGATAGGAACCATCATGTTTTCTTGTTCAACTTTTCTAAGCAGCGGTATGACATTGAACACAATTAAGGCACCTCATGGGATAGAATGTGCTTTCTTCCGAAATTTAAAGTAAAAGAATCCCAACGTGACCGGATATGATAAATAGTTGAAGAGAACATTTCACAATGAATAAAATTCTAAAAAAAAAAAAAAAAAACACTTGGTTTTCGTGGTCGCTTTTAAGTTTTGGAGAAAATTGATAGATTCCCCGTTGCTCCCCAGGCCGGATGTTCCCCAGTGTGGTTGATGATAAACAGATGTGAGCGCTATGCAGACTGACCAAGTTTATCTTAGAAGAGTACGAAGACGCACGCTTGTAAATAACAACAGTGTAAAGTGTCTCAGAGATGATGTATACACGGGAATTGTTCAAACAAGATTGAGCTTGTGTCAATCTAAGGAATAACATATAAAGAGGTGAGTAGAAAGAGACATATAAACAATCAGCATGCAGATTTTTAGAAATTTTGGACCCGCAAGTATTTTGTTTTACATGTTTATCTGTATTTTCGTACATATATATTTGTCATTCGTACTTGTATCTTACATAAAATGAAGACTTTTTGGCTTCATTATGAGGTACATGTTGTGTAAGTTGACGGATTTAGCCATTTTTGGAACTACGGAAATCAATAAAATAAAACTGGAAATCGTAAAATAATTTGAAATAAATGTACTAGAGTAAAATGACGCATGCGCACGGCAATTTATATGACTGGACGGGATGATGGTAGTAATCCCTCGAGTTCTATGGAGAGGGGTTATCCCGATTTGGCCTCCATAACTCAGTAAACAAAGTTGATTTGAAAAATATGCTAATCTTCATGACAGAGGCTAATAAAGTATCTTACATTTGACCAAAACAAAATTTGGGGTTTATCGTTGCTTTTCTCCCTTCAACTTAATTCTCATTTAAAAAAAAAACAGGAGATGAAGTGAATAGTCAATCTAAAATAAATAACCCCCCCAATTGTGCACCCCTTAATATTTCTACCTAAATTGAATTTCATGAAAATGTTTAGACAAACGGGGGATATAACAAACGACCGAGTAGGAACAATTTGCCCAACATAAGACTAGATGGACTAAAAATGTTGTACATGCAATGAGAGTCTACAAGCAGTACTTTTCTTTAATATCTGTATTATTGAATATTATCCGATCACAGAAGCGCTATCTTTTACTCCTTGTCAAACTTTGATGGCCCCAGAAGGGAAGCGACTCGTTCGAAATAATAACTACCTGCATGTATATGATTTACAATGTCAGGTATTGTTTTGAATGATTATGACATAACCTGCCATGTCAATATACATGTAGCTAATGAAATTTGGATAACTGATTGATTGATTGATTGATTGATTGATTGATTGATTTATTGATTGATTGATATGACATTAATATACAAGGTTACATTTATCTCCTTGCTTCTAACTTCAGAGGCTGATTCCACTAAAACACATCGGACAGTGTGCAGATAAGAGGAATGATGAGATGAAAACGATTGTATAAAAAAGACTTTCCTGTGAAGACAATTTTTCTTCAAAAACTGATCTTCAAACGTGACCTCGATGACATGAAATGGAGGGTAGTACGAGGTATATTTATGACAAATATCTATCTTTAATATTGTAGTTTCAAGTGTTTGTCATTTGTACAAAATTTAAACATACAAAAGTAAAATTAATAAAGCAAAATTAATTTTTTTTTTTACATATATTGCATTATGGTTAATCATAACATTAAACAGGGTTCCTGTAAAGTGCGAAACGAAACAAAGATGAAACGAAACGAAACAGATCGAAACGAAACGAAACTGATTGAAACGAAACAAAACAAAACATAAATCTTAAAGAATGTGAGAAAAAACACGCATAAAGAGGAAAATCGCCGAGTATGCTATCACTCTGCTTATGAGTTTATACGCGAACGGCAGCTATGCCACTTATTCTTCAATGTTCGAAGTGCGAAGTACGAAGTTCGAAGCGCGAAGTTCGTCACGATGAAAAATGTCTATTAGAGAACATAAAACTTGGGGCACATTTCAGGAAAAAAATCTAATCCCTTTTCAAACGAAATGTGCCCCCCCTCCCTCTCAGTATTTGATCTGATAAAATTTTCAAACACACAGTTCCCTTTCCTCTGTACTAGACTCCTCCCTGTTAAATGATATTAATCCCTCCCACCCTCTTTCAATCCTCTAAAATGCAATTGTGCTATTTACCGTGGTTTAATTGTCAACTTTGACCCTAAAAAGTCCCTCCAGCCACAAGAACTTATGACTAAAGGCAATAATACATAAAAATATTGACCTTTCGTGCTATTTCTCTGTATTTACATCATTTCTTAAAGATTTATGTTTTGTTTCGTTTCGATCTGTTTCGTTTCTTTTCGATTTGTTTCGTTTTTGTTTCGTTGCGCACTTTTCAGGGACCCCATTAAACATTCAGCCAATCTTATATTCCGATTTGTTTTTCTTTTAGAAAACATAATACCAAGAGAGTGAATCTGGGATGGGAGTTAAGATAATCATTAGGCATTTACTCAAACCGTTCAAAAAGATAGACAATGCGGTTATGGAGTTCAAGCAAAGTTGAAGTTTTGAAGAAACAGTGACTGTTTTAAAAACTTGCTTCAATATTTGTGTGGCATATTGGCAATGCTTAAGAAAATGGTGTGTTTGAGAAAAATGGAATAAAACTGTTGATCAACAGTAAAGACATTTCCGATTGTCTTCAAAATAAATGGCAGAGGAATGGAAAGCAGTAAAAAGAAAACAAATGACAATGGAATAGAAGATAAATTTATTTCATTTCACTTAGTGATACCATATTGGCTCTCAGCCAATATTGCACTGTAAACTTGACCTCTTCTTGATAAATAACTGTGGAAATGGTGTCTTGTTGATTATAAGCTGTAAACATGGCCTCTTGTTGATTATAAGCTCTAAACTTGGCCTCTTGTTGATAATTCTTATTTGTAAATTTGGCCTCTCGTTCACTATAGACTTTAAATACGACTTCCTGTAATAAGAACCTGTTAACTTTACCTCTTGTCAATTATAACAGTAAAATTTGTTTCTTCTTGATTGTAATATGTAAATTTGCCCCCCTTGTTGATTATAAACAGTAAAATTGCCTTCTTGTAGATTTTAAACTGTAAATGATGCCCCTTATCGATTACAAACTGTACGCTTGGCCTCTTGTTTATCATATACTGTGAATTTGCCTTCAAAAACTGTAAAATTGGCCTCTTGTTGATTTTAAACTATTAACATGGCCTCTTGTTGATCAGAAACTGTAAACATGGCCTCTTGTTGATATGAAACTTTAAGCATGGCTTATTGTCAAGTATTACAGTAAACTTGGCACATTGGTAAACTTGGTTTCTTCTTGATTATAATCTGTAAAATTGTCCTTTTGTTGATTATAAACCATTATTTTGGCCTCTTATTGGTTATAGACTGTACACATGACCTACTGTAAATGATAAATTGAAAAGTTGGCCTCTAAAATGTCAATTATAAAAGTAAACTTGGCCTACTGTTGATCATAAACTGTAAGTCTACTCTCATGGTGATTATAAGCTGTAAACTTCCGTTTATCGTTTATTATAGACTGTGAACATGGTGAACATATAAACCCTCTGTAAATCATATATGAAAACTCATAACAGTAAACCTTGCCTCTTGTTGATATTAGACTGCAAATTTTGCTTCCTGTTGATCCGAAATTGTAAACATGGCCTCTTGTTGATTAGAAACTGTAAATTTGCCCCCTCCTTGAGCGTAAACTGTTAATTTGCCTTCTTGTTGATTATAAACTGTATCTTTGGCATATCTTGTTGATTATAAACTGTATATTTGACATCTTGTTCATTATGAAATAAGATTTTTGTATTTAGCATGACTTAGAATGATATATTGTTTAATTCAT
Source organism: Pinctada fucata (assembly GCA_028142955.1). Lineage (NCBI taxonomy): Eukaryota > Metazoa > Mollusca > Bivalvia > Pterioida > Pteriidae > Pinctada > Pinctada fucata. Next base: position 28,737,951 of record AP027113.1, on the reverse strand, counting down.
ATTGATTAACCTGTGTGTATATTGATGGAGAAATTTTTCATTTTTACATTTGGTTTGCAGAACAGTAGGGTATTGGTAGTAAAATTAGGTATTTTATTTGAGAGGAAGGGATCAAAGGCATTAGATGTCAGAATTATTTTTAGACTTTTAAATATTTTCAATTTGTATTTAAAAATTGTCTAAAGAATAATCTAAAATATTCTCATTTCTTCAATGATGAAAAGGGTGTTACTTTCCAAGCTAAAATATTCTTTTCGTTCATTTGTAATGTACATAGCATTTGCCTCTGGTTCATATCTTTAAATTGGTGCCTATATTTTTAAAGTTGTGCATCTACTGATTGTACTGGTACTAGTAGTAGTACCATCCATCATAAAATGTTTTGTTATATATACCTTAAAGTTGGATACTTGAATCCTAAATATATTTTTTATACATTTTGGAATAATTTACACCAACTTCATTTTGTAGAAATCAATTCGAATTTTAGTCTTGTACCATTTTTGAATTGAAACAAATTGATATTAATATGAACTACGACAATTTTGCACATTACAGAGTAAATTTACTCTGAAATGATTCAGTCTGGATAACGGCCAATGTTATGGACTGTTAATTTCGGAGTAAATTTACTTTGAACAACTCAATCATAATATGTATGGTTAAAATGAATTCGATTATTTCAAAACTTCAAAGTAAATTTACTCTTGAATTCATTTTTTCCTCAAAATTCATTTTTAAAGCTGTGCCATCTTTTTCATTTGTTCCAATGTAATTTACAAATCATTTTCAAATGAACTACTACAATTTTGAAAATTACAGAGTAATTTTACTCTGAAAAGATTCATTCTGGATAGAGGCCAGTAATTCGGAGTAAATTTACTCTGAACAGCTTATCTATAATATGAATGGTAAATATGGATTCAATGATTTCAAAATATCAAAGTAAATTTACTCTGAAATGATTCCTTCTGGATAAAGGCCAGTATAAAAAAAAACTCAAAATTTCGGAGTAAATTTACTCTGAACAGCTTATCTGTAATATGTATGGTAAATATGAATTCATTGATTGCAATACTTCATGATTTCAAAATTTCAAAGAACATTTACTCTGAAATGATTTATTCTGGATAAAGGCCAATGCTATAAACTCTAAACTTCGGAGTAAATTCCAATTTTTTTTTTCAGGAAAAAGAAATTAAAGACTCATATTCTTGCACAACTTTGAATTGAAAAAAAAAAGATTTCTAGATTCATTCTATGATCCATTCAATGTAATTTTCAGGTTGCAATAGATTGAAATGAAATACTACAATTTTGAACATTTCAAAGTAAATTTACTCTGAATATTGTTTAACCTGGATAAGGGCCAGTGTAATAGATTCTACATTTCTGAGTAAATTTACTCCGAAATATTCAACTGAGTCTAGTTGTTACTAAGAAAACAATTACTGAGAAATCCCTTGTATCTATGTATAAACTCGAAAAAGAGCTGCTTTGTTGATACTGTGTTCAGTAAATAAAGTATTTTTACTAAAATATTGCATTTTGTCTAGATTTCTGTCAAAACATGATGTAAAAATCCAAAAACAGAAAATAAGAATTTCTGTTTCTATTTGAGAATGAGTTAGCAGTAATTTATTATCAATATACACATTCATTGATAGGTAAACAGTGTAAAAACGGATACATAAATCACTGTTCCTTGTCGTATCTCTGTAACACGGGAAGCATTAGATGGCCTTCACCTTGTTAGGTAATATATACTTCAAAAACCGGATACGGTTATGGCATTAACGGAACGGAGAATAAATGAGTCGGACTGTTATATTTGGCTAGTACTTTAGCATAACACAATTTTTTTTTCCAATTATTGACGCCAATTTGTTGAGCGGCTAAATTTGAGCTAAACTTCCAGAAAGAGTTAGCCTCTCATTGAGCGGCTACGATCCTTAACACAGTCCAGTGTTAATTTTTGACATATTAACCATCTACAATACATTCCGTGTAGCATTTTTCCCTCAGTTGCTTATCGGCGTGGTTTCTACTGTTAATATTATTTATGTTTATATTCTTAAAATTTAGATCATCAACAACCAGCCTTAAATCTTTTTCAAAGGAGCAGGATCATGATAATATTGTCCTCAAAAATCAATATTCCATTACTTTATTTTTTTATGGTTTTGAAGAAAATTTCAATGCATATGTGACTTGATAGATGTGTATCATTAAGATGAAGTGGTTACATAATAATTATGTGTCATTCAAGATGTAGTCTTAACATGATATTTATCTTTATCTTATTTCAGTCACACTTATGCCCTTTTCGGTGTGGAACTCTTAAAAAATTTCCCGCGAGGGGTTTGACAGTAAGTGTTTTAAATATTTTCCTTGACCTGATCGCCGTAGATCTTTCTATATAGACGTAACCTCAGACAGTGCATGTTTTTGATATTGTTTTCATTTTTCGTGCATGAACATCGACGATGGGTGCGGCTTGCCAAAGAGGGGATGCTTACTCCCCCCGAGCACCTGATCCCACCTCCGGCTTGCTAGGGGTCCGTCGATGCTCCATTTATACTCTATTGTGAGTGCTGTTGAGATTGTCGTCACGATCTTCTTTATCATATTTCACACACTTATACCCTATGGAGCTCTTAAAAAAGTTCCCCGCGAGGGTTTATATATCGATAGACAGTGTTTTAAATATTTTCCCTGACCTGGTCGCCATATCACTTTCTACATAGAAGTTACCTCAGACAGTGCATATTTTAGATATTGTTTTTATTTTTCGTGCATGAATATCGACGACGGGTGCGGCTAGCCAAACAGGGGATGCTTACTCCTCCCAGGAACTGGTCCCACCTCTAGCTTGCAAGGGGTCCGTCGATGCTTCATATGGTGCTCTATTGTGAGTGCTGTTGAGATTGTGATCAGGATCTTTATTTCTTATCTGGCAATATGTTGTATTTACAGGATGTGTATAGAAATGACGTCATCAGGACTCGGTGGCCTTTTTACTGAGGTTACGTCATCGCTACAGGTAAGTACATGTATATATGAATAAAATAATGTCGAAGGGTTCCAACTCTCTACCTAAAGACCGTCTTACTTTTGGTGTGAATAATTCTGGTTGGACACGTGAAAATATCCCGAGAATCGCTTCGCGAATTATATGATAAATAATTTACTCCAATATTTGTCACTTTATGTAGCTTCCCTTGAAAATTCAGGTGCATAGACTTGACGTCGACCTGAGCTATGAGCTGTCCTTTCAATCCCAATGAAGTACCGTAGCTTTTTCACTTTAATTTAGCGGGAAATGGCAAAGATTCTTGGCTTTTTCATGACGTAACGTTAATGCTAACTTTCCTATACTCGAACGCGTTGAGTTTCATGACTCTGATTTCATTTTATATGACGTCATTGGACTCAGTGGCGTCATGGCTTTACTCTTTACTGGCGGTGCCTACAATAATGACTAGCTATAACACACTGAGACCAAAATGAGTTCCTGCTTGCAACTTATCTGTAACATTTTCAACAAAACGATGAGAAGTGGCAATCTGCAGAGGCACCGGACAACTTGTCAAGCAAAGAGACTACGACTGTCCAGTGAGCAGTCAAACAGTCCAGAGCAGGGGTTGGAGGAAGATGTACAGAGGCGATCAGAACAGTAAGAGCCCAAACAGGGGAGTGAAGAGGACATCCAACGACGACTGGACCAGTTAAAGCATGGGGGAACCCTTTCATTGGCTTGGTCTAGCCAACCTTCCGCCCCTAAACAGTCACTACTGGTTCCAATACACACAGAAGAAAAAATACAAAGGGAAAATTCTTCTTCCTAACTTTCAACTCCATGTGCAAGTATGAGATTCAGCGTTATTTCCAAACCAAGGGAGGAGAAAATTAGATACGAGCACTGGCGGCAGGGATAAGTGGGGATATGATTGCAACGACAAAGGACATACTGCGTTTTTGAGACAAATGGGGATATCTCCTTTAAGCAGTCCAAAACAAAATGGCACGGGCCTGAATTCAGGGAACTCACATTATTGGGGTCTTCAAGTGTACGTAATACCTTAATCCCCCTTGTCGGCAGGCACACATGTACACAAAACTGCGTATCGGAGAGTATATATAACAAATTCAGAGTTTATATTTTGTAACACTTTGTATACTGGCATTCAATTAAGAGTAAGATTATTCAAACACATTAAAATGAGTTAAAGAAGATCCTGACGATAATCTCAACAGCACTCACAATAGAGCACAAAATTAAGCATCGACGGACCCATAGCAAGCTAGAGGTGGGACCAGGCGCCCGGGAGGAGTAAGCATCCCCTGTTGACTAGCCGCACCCGCCGTCAATGTTTAAGCACAAAATTGAAAACAATATATAAAAAGCACCTTCGCTAGACTAAGTAATCTGATACGCATGCCATAGAATTTTTTACATCCATTTGCATAGAATATGTGTTACAATAAGCCGCTGCGTTTCACTATCTCGTTTGTGATGTCATCTTACACTGAGAAGTGCTATGTTTATATAACAACTGTGCGTCTAGGGAGATCTGTTTGAAGTGTTATGTTTATATAACAACTGTGCGTCTAGGGAGACCTGTTTGTATCCGGATATGTGGGAGGGTTGAACGCACGTAATCCGGATATGCGCACTATTTGCTAAAAGCAGATGACCATCCTAAGTCTGCGCCGGGTGCACATTGGTCACCTTCCTTTTGTGTTGACATTATTGTTTAATGATTCTGTACGTTTGTTTCGACTGCTTTGTTTGATATTCTAGTGTGTTTTTGAGGTTTGTACTTTTGTATGATGTCATTTATTTCTTATTCTCGTGCGTGAACATCGACGGCGATTGCGGCTAGCCAACAGGGGATGCATACTCCTCTCGGGAACATGGTCCCATCTCTAGCTTGCTCCGTCGATGCTCAAGTTGGTGCTGTGAGCAGTGAGCCGTAATAGTGCACACAATTGAGCATCAACAAGCTAGAGGTAAGACAAGGTGCCCGGGAGGAGTAAGCATCCCCTGTAGGTTAGCCGAACTTTATGAAAGAAGGGAGGGTATCTCCAACCAAATCCAGCACCAACAGCAAAACACCATTGTATGTAATTTGTCCTCCTTAGCAACATCATCCGTAAAGCAACAAGTCAGGCACCCTGAGAGGTATAAGAAGTTAAAATTCTCCACATGAATTTGAATAAGGATAAACGTACTGAGTTACATTGGTTCTGTTTGGTAAAAGTTCGATATACTGTTCGGGACGAACCCTGACTGTGTAACTGTGTTATAACCTTCACATTTCGTCATATTACATTGTTTGGATTGAGGATCACTGACGAAGGTTTAGTACCGAAACGTGCATGTCTGTTCCATGCTGCAAATTTATCTGTTCTTAAGGGGGTATGAGTGTGAACGGCATTTTCAGGGAATAATAGAAATTGAAAATAATTGTTTACATACAAAAGAATATCCCTTCCTTCATCGATTGCAATATTTCATGAAAAAAGAGTGTAGCCGTTTGTCCCCTATAGCCCGACAAAAAAGGGAGGTAACTCTGCACATTTTTTTTCTAAAACAATGTCCCAACTTTGGACTTTATTTTAAAAATCAGCATAATGCAATACGAAGTAAATTTTTATCCATTCACGTAGCAAATGAAGTAAAATTATCTTTTTCGAAAAAAATAATTTTGTTGCCATGGTAACCATGCTGGAGAAGGACATTTATTTCATCCCATTTTTGACAGTAAAAATTGTATGAAAAGTTTAAAAACATTCATTTTCGAAGTAGTTGGCATAATAGAATTTTGATAAAATGTTTCTTTTATCATCTAGTGATACATGCTAAAGATAAAGAAAATAATTTATAGAAAAATGAGTGTAGCCGTTTTAAAGAAATTTAGCTTTAATAGAATTCCTCTGACCAAGCCTCTGGGTATGATAAATCCGTTGTTTATGATTGAAAATGGGAAGTTGTTATATATCTATACATTTTATCTGAGATTTCTTATAATCTGGACTTCAGACTAAAAATTTCAGTCATATTCTGATCAATTTCTCATTCATTTTCCCAACACTTAGCGCTTTTAAGCACCGACAACGTAACCTGACGTAGAGCACATCGTGACGCTCACTTTAGGTAATGCTCGGCGATATTGTGTACTGTTAAGGTATCCGTTGTACAAATAAATATAAGGTATATTATATGGTTAGAATTACGGCATATCTTTAATTGGATATACCATAATTCAACATAAAATTTGGGTTCCAACACCAAAGGTCAACATGCCAACCCATATCTAAGCCACGGAAACTATCGAGACATTGCCGAATATTACCGAGATCATTTTAACACTGTTTAAATGGACGAGACCTCAGCGAGATCTCCATTTGTACATTGGATACGTTAATCCCAGTGAATGAGAAAAAATGGATGTTTTAGATTCTTATCTGTATGCTTCTTCTGTATATCATTTCTCTAAAAATTGATTTTGCGGCATCTACACGTATCTATTTATTCGTGTACATGTAGTTTTGACATTCGTACATTATGTACCAGATTAAAAAAAAATATAAAGCAACTTTAGTAGAACAACGATACGAAGGATCTCTTAATCTCTTGATAAGTTTGCTTTGAAATAATTTATCTAAAGTTAGCTAAGGCACATTTCTAGTTTCATTTTAATAAGTGCTGGGATAAGAAGGGGGGGGGGGGGGGGGTTGGTATGATAGGAAAGGTAGTAAACGCACACCCTGTCTTCCGCATTGATTTCCTGCACATGTTCTCTTCAATGAATGTCGTTATATCATATGCTTTAGTGAAATTGAAACAGAATAATTCCCTTTTCAATAGGGCGTACAATGGGAAGTGTGTTTACGGAGTCCTTCGGATCGATTTATTTTACAACGTACATGTACGTGATCTTTGGTCCTTTTGATGATTTGACAGTCGGTCGTCATGCTCACTTATTACAACTACTAATCAACAGGCCTCGTGATATTAATTCTAGCTAAATCATTATAATAAATACCTTTTGTAAATGAAAGAGAAGTACTTTCAAGATAAATTAGTTTTACATGTTTTCAATATTTGAGGTAAATTGCATGGTCAGTAACGCCGCATCGTCAACTTGAACTATAAAATATAATCATTCTTTTGAATTTATTTGTGTCTTTTTTTATGCAAGAATAAATTTGAAGGATTAACTTAGTACTCATTTCATTTGCAATCAAATTATTCCGCTCCGTAAATTTGTCATGGCGTGAAATAATATAAGACAAACTGAATTACCGGACTTCTAAAGAACAAGCACAAAACACTTTCATAATAATTCGCGGAAAAATATTACAACGTCATAATTCAGTATGACGTCAAATAAACTCCCGTTAATGACGTAAACTCTATGCCAAGGGTAAAACAATGTCGTGATAGAAGCGTATTTTAGATGTAAGCAAGGATATATATTGCTCGTCATTCGAAATGCATTGCTCTTTAATCTGGAGGTATATTCAACCTTTAGTTCAGTAAGTTTTCCGATTTTGTTTTCTTTACGACATCGATACGGTTTACGTTTGATTTGTTCACGCTCATACCCTCTTAAATGATGCTATTGAATATGAAGACGTATAACATTTGTATCACTCTGTGAGCATTCTCTTTTGCCTTTTTTTCTGTTAAAGATACTGTTGTCATCTGATACCTAGTCTATATAAATAAATTTGTCATAACAGATAATATACATTTCTTGATCTGGCTGAAAAAAGTCAACTTAAAAAAGTGAACTTAAAGGTTCAGATAGGCTTCATTGACAAACTTGTCATTGTGAAGATGCCAACCTAAATGTTGCAGCTGGCAATGCTGAAAATATGCATAGAAGCGCACTCTGAGGAAGTCAGACATAGCAGTAGCACCATTGACCAGCCATGTATTTAATGCATGACTGCAGAAGGTCGAAATGTCAGATCACTGGAAGACAAAGAGACAATCCTATGCTGAAGCATTCAAACCATATAATCTACATCATCAACGAATTGAGATTATCATCAAATGTCCCTGATGAAATTAAATTTTAAAATGTAATTTTAATTATCAAAGAACAATTTACATTCATGTTATTAAAGAAGTTTTTTCTCTGAAGTATTAGTGTCTCGTGAGGAAATTAGCATATTCATATAACAAATGATAACTTTGTCAGATACCTGCAATTCTTTTTATATGGTATCTCATATGTGAATTTTAAGAGATACATGTAGTAGTTGTATTATCATATATATCATTATGCAATTTCGTAAATTTGACAATTCATCCAAAAATAAGGATAATAGCATCTTATCACCATCCCTAAAATACCATTTTGAAAAGAGATTTTATTTGAACATGCTATTGAATCGACCCTACAGGAAATAGATGATAAAATGATAAGATGCACAAAATTAATTTAGATGAAATATATATATAACCTGAGGGCGCTACTGAAATGAATTTTGGCGGCTTATGAAAATCACTTTGTCAGAGAGCATCACTGATGAGGATTTAATATCCGAAACACGTGTCTGGTGAATAATAATTCTTTAATAAAGTATAACGCTGGGACACTTCCTTATTATTGTATGCGAATATATTTTAAAAGTACATACCTTATTTCATGGACAAATCATAAACATCATCAAATTCAATAGCATCATGTAAGAAGAGATAAATTTGCAGCATGGACCAGGCATGCACGTTTCGGGCACTTAACCCTCGTCTAAAGATATATTCAGATTTTATTTTTCAATGTTTAAGGTGTGAAATGTATCAAATCATACAATTCTACTTTTGTTTTCTTCTTTATTTAGCTAACCTTCAACACAGAAAAAAAAATATATTTCTCATCTAAACTGCAGAATAAGTCAAAATGAATACTTCATGCTATCCTCTAAAGGAAAAAAAAAAAATACCGCCATTGCCGCAACAGCGACTTGCACAGCTATTGCCGTGACCTGGATTCGAACCAGGGTTGTCGCGGCCACAACGCGAAGTACTAACCACTATACGATCACGGCTACACCTGGCGGATAACTATCGAAGTTTAAATCCTCAGGTAAATTTTATCCTGTTAAAATAGTATTAATAATCCTTCTGAGTTTAAAGGTAAACAACACATACATGTATTGATTATTCTTACACTCACGAATTCTTTAAACATGTGCGTTCAATATTAACAGCTTAATCGTCGGATAGATTCCTTAGAATCTGTGGTTATGGACGTTTTAAAATGCAAACCACTCATTTTATGTCAAAATATCGAATGACGAAATTGCCATAAAGGAGAAAAGGAAATGTACACATTATGTACAAGAGAAGTCCTTTATTATATAGTTCAAGGATACACATAGACTTGCTCAAGTCCTTATATCAAATGATTATAAAATTTAATACATGTTTCTTTACTGCAAAGCAAAAGTTGTAATCTCTGTAATGTGATATACGCGTTAATTTGTGATAAATGTGCGAAGACAACCAATTGCTCACTGCTTATAGTTTTAAAAGGGGCATTTTTTTCTACTTGAAAAAATTAATAATTGCAATCCTCTTCATATAACTTTACTTGATATAAGGAATTGAGAAAGTCTAGGATACACACTCCTTTTGGTCTCACTTATGTTGACTCTTTTGACTTCTTTATTTTTATCTTTAGGCTGGAATTTATATTACATTTACATTACATATAACCCGTAACGTGCATGTCTGGTCCATGCTGAAAATTTATCAGGTTTTAAATGATGCTATTGAATTTAAAGACGTTTAACATTACAACACATTAACAAGGAACAAGAAGTTCTTTTCCGACTTTGATTATAAGTGGAACAACATAACTTCTCCTTTGTAAACAAATAAAAACACAAACACTCAAATTTTCAGCCAAGTGTAAAAAACGACGATCTATAACAATTCTAAGTAAAATCCATCCTTGCTTCTCTGGCGTTCATTGCAAATGTTTATGATGGTCTATGTCATCATAGCATTCGCGGCACATGCATGCAGTTCGCGTTACCCGCGAAAAGTTACAAAGTCTTTGTAATAATGAACGGTCTGAGAGAAGATGGTTTTAAAGAACTAAATTATGATTTATAAATATATATTACATTGAATTTAAAATATCACACATGTATACATAACCTATTTAAACATAACCAACAATTTTGAGATACAAGCGCAAATGTGATGCCTGCAAGGTTTTATTTGAAAGTAAAGCAGACCGAAATGATAGCAGAAAAGAAGAAGGACACACATATACAAGACTAGTGATCCCTCATATTACGGACATGCTCAGTAAAGCCAATCAGATTTAGTTATATAATTAAAGAATTGTCATATTATTAAAAAAAAAATTACACGCACACAGTTGCACCTGCCTTTCCCTTTGTGTACACCTTTTATATAAAAAAAATTGTTTTGCATGTATGCAGATGTTCGTTTTAATATTACAACCATTTAGTGGTCTAGTTTCAAGATTTTATATCCAGTTTTCTTCAACAGTTAGTCTGTAATTTTTATCCTCATGCGTAGTCTTAGATATCACGACCACTCGTAGATCTTGCTCATCATGATCTTTGAAATGTTTCATTATCGGGTTATCTCGTTGGTACTTTATGTCACGCCTATGTTCCTCAGTCCTCTCCTTTAGTGTCCGTTCGGTTTTGCCTACATATACTGTCTTCGCACATTTATCACAAATTAACGCGTATATCAAATTTCTGTCGGTACATTTCGAATCCTTAACTACTTTGAACTTTCTAGATCCTTCAGTATCTTCAATTTTATCCGTTTTGATAATTTTACACACTGCGCAATTACATTTTTTTCTCACATGTTTTTAAAGCGTTCGATGTTTTCCTGTGTGTTTTTTTTAAATAATATGACAATCGTTCTTTTTTTTTTTTTAATTTAATAAGCATGTCCGTAGTATGAGGGATCACTAGTCTTGTACATTTGTATATGTTTGTCCCCCTTCTTTTCTGATATCATCTCGGCCTGTTTTACTTTCAAATAAACGGTTGTCTGTTTGTCTGTGACATGGTCTGTCTTGGTATCCTTGCAGACATCACATTTGCGCTTGTATCTCACAATTATTGGTTATGTTTAAATAGGTTATGTATATATGTGTAATATTTTAAATTCAATGTTATATATATGACAAATATGGATAATGACCATATCCCTGTTTACAGCACAAAATCGATAACCCAGAAAATCAGAAACCGAAGGCATACAAAATCAGGATAAAACAGGAACCAAAGCAAACAAACAAAAACCTCCACCATATAAAAAGAAGCGAACTCCCGATATGAGAGTGAGACCAGGTGCCCAGGAAGAGTAAGCATCTCCTGCTTGCATGCAACATCCGTCGCTTCAATTCGGTAGAACTGTCACATCCGGTTACTTCCATTTTGGAAGATATAGAGTACAATCTTTGGTTGGATGGTTCAAATGGTCTATGACAGAATATCATCCACCATTCTGGAAAGTGGGACATCATAGTGTATGATGAGTTCCCCATATCGACCGTAGAACTTCCTCAGTGACGATGTTAGTCGGTCACAAACATATCCCTGACTGAGAAGCTTATCTGAAAGACGCCTAGCTCTCAGAACAAAATCCGTATATTTGGCACTTGCTCTGGCATAGCGTATCAACTGAGATATGAACACGCCATAAGCAGACGATGAAGGGATGTTGCTACTCAGAAAAGGAAAGTTTGTAATGCTGAAATTAAAGTCGTCGCGTGTGTCATAGAGTGAGGTGTTCATGTGACCATCAGTGTCGTAGGACAACATTATGTCCAAATAGGATGCTGAACTATTTGTCTCTGTAGTTTCTTTGACTTCAAGATCCGAAGGATAGATACTGCTCAGGTAATCCGCGAATTTTGGATTATTGATGGACAACACATCGTCTATGTATCTGTAAGTGAAGTTGAAGTTAGAAGCTAAGTATCTTTCCCCTTCAGAGATCAACGATTGAATGAATTCAGCTTCGTACGAGTAAAGGAAAATGTCGGCAAGGAGTGGGGCACAATTGGTCCCCATTGGAATTCCGACAATTTGCTGGAAGACCTTTCCTCCAAACACCACAAAAATGTTGTCGATCAGAAAGCTTAACATCTGAATAATGTCTGTTTCAGTGTACTTATTTTCAGAATCAGACTTTTCTTTTACAAAGTAGGTTTTGTCATAGTTTACAACAATAAATTTGTATTTGCGATTACCGTTCTTACTTGTTAACGCATTTCTTATAATTTTTGTGAGTCTTTCTTTCAATTTAGAATGTGGAATTGTAGTGTAAAGTTTCGAAAAATCAAAGGCTTTGATCGAATGGACTCTACTAAAATGAGTGGATTTCAGATGTTCTAAAACTTCCTTCGAATTCTTTAAATATATATGTATAAATTATGATTAAGTTCTTTAAAACCATCTTCTCTGAGACCGTTCATTATTACAAAGACTAACTTTTCGCGGGTAACGCGAATGCTAGACTATCATAAACATTTGCAATGAACGCCAGAGAAGCAAGGATGGATTTTACTTAGAATTGTTATAGATCATCGTTTTTTTATACTTGATAAAGGCCAAGGGGCCGAAAATTTGTGTTTTTATTTGTTAAAATCACTTCCCTCTGGAAGAAATTTTTAAATCTTCTCTTTTGTAAACTTTTAACCTTAAATCTGAAGTAATGGAATTAAGGCGCATTCAGAAGTTTGATAATTTTGCTGAGAACTTTTAACTTTTTAAGGTATCCACCAGATCTAGCCGTGATCGTATAGTGGTTAGTACTTCGCGTTGTGGCCGCGACAACCCTAGTTCGAATCCAGGTCACGGCAATAGCTGTGCACGTCGCTGTTGCGGCAATGGTGGGGTTTTTTTTCATCATGAATTGGCCATATGTAAAAAAAAAAACCTTTGTTTATGAAACACGATTGTCCCCGTTGGTATTTTTGACAGATAAATAGCTGAAAAGTAGTTTCACATTTTGAGGTATGAAAGTCAAATTTGGTATCCATTGAAGTCATGCCACATGGAAAATGAAAACCCTATCACTTACCATTCACAAGTTATTAAAGGGACGGTGTCCATGAAAATTAATTTTACAAAATTTTTAAATGCAAAATCTTTCTTTTCATATGAAAGTATACATTCTCATTTGTAAAAATTCAAATTTTCAGGCGAATCTAACGCATACATACGCAGTTATAGACCTTTAAAAACGTAATTTTGAATTAGGGGCGCCACTTACAATGTATTGAGTTTTTACAATAGAGGTTTATGGAGATTTAATTATTAAAAAATCGACAATTTTAGTCGTTACTGCATATTTTCAAATAAAACTTTTTATGGCTCCTTTTTCCCTCTCTCTAGACCCTTTGGAATAAATTTTACGTTTTCAATAAAATCTGGTTTTCAGGGACACTGTATCTTTAAAGTTTAGATTTTCGAAATAAGGTCAAACTCAAAGGTCAAGAGGTATATAATTTTGGTATCCATGGAAAAGTCTTGCCACAAGAAATTCACATGTGAAATATGAAAGCCGTATCACTAACCATTCAAAAGTTATGGTCAAGGTTAAGTTTTTCATAAGTAGGTCAGACCACAAGGTCAAAATACCATTCAAAAGTTATGGCCAAGGTTGAAGTTTTTGCGGAGAAACAGACAGGCAGACGGACATACCAAAAACTATATGCCCCCGAATCTCCGATTCCGTAATCCGCATAAAAATTGAATGAAAGAGTGGACATTAAGGCACGGTCCATTTGATATTCTGGGGGGGGGGGGGGGGCTTGGGTTTTTTTTTTCGAAAAAAATAATTTTGCTCTGAATTTTGATGAAAAAAATAAATTTGCTTATGGTGTGACAGAAAAAAAATAATCTTGCTCTTACAAGTATAATCTGAATTTGAAGAGTAACCATAAAATTTGCTTCAATTCCTGAAAATTTTTTGGCTCGCTTCGCTCGCCGCAGTTTTCTTTTTATATTAAAAATTTTTAGCTCGCTTCGCTCGCTATACTTTTCTTCTTTAATGGCAAGTTCATATTTAAAAATATCAAAAGACTTTAAGTATACATGTGACTGAAAAAAGGGGCTTCCTTAAATACTTTATCAGTATCATTTTCATAGATACATGAATCACCATATAGAGTCTAAAATTACATGTGGTCTCACTCTCATATCGGGAGTTCGCTTCTTTTCATATGGTGGAGGGTTTTGTTTTTGTTTGCTTTGGTTCCTGTTATATCCTGATTTTGTATGCCTTCGGTTTCTGATTTTCTGAATTATCGATTTTGTACTGTAGACAGGGATATAGACATTATCCATATTTGTCATTTATATACAATCTTGGAAGGAGAATTTAATTAAGTTTTTCACTAGTTTACATTTCTAAATTTAAAAATTTGTCTAGAAGACCCTCACCTCAGGCCCTATTAGATGTTACATGACCTTACATACATTTTGTTTACTGAAAATTATATCATATTGTAAAAATCTTTTATCTCTCTTTGTTTAGAAGTGAATACAAGTTTTACATAAAAATTTAGTACGATTTCGAACAATTTAAGTAAAAATAAAGAAGCACGAACATTCTTAATATACACATCAATTGTTAGAAAAAAATTTCCTTGCTCCAACTTTGCAAGAGAAAAATAATTTTGCCCCGGTCCGGTGCGAAAAAAATAATCTTGCTCCGACAAAAAAAAACCCCAAGCCCCCCCCCCCCCCCAGAATATCAAATGGACCGTCCCTAAGTTGAATGTGAAAGGAAAATGTGCTGCTGCGTTTCTGCCAGCGAAAAATAGAGGTGAAAATAGGGGCCAATTTAGTATGTGTTTGACCATTTTCAATCTTAAAATCTTAATTATCACAAAATACACCGATAGGCGACTGTTGATTATCATAAAAAAGAAATATATGTTAATTGACAAACTGAACAAAAAAATCGGATCGGATAATTTAAGAGTTTTACCTAAATTCTGTCGTCAAAAACCGTTACCTTTTTGTTTGTTACATGACAAATATGGATAATGACCATATCCCAATACACAGTACAAAATCGATAATTAAAAAAAAATCATAGCCCGAAGGCATACAAAATCAGGATAAAACAAGCAACATATTATCTTTGATATTGATTTATTCCTTCTTAGAGTTTCACAAGATAAACAAAAATGTATGTATTGATACATATGACTTAACTCTTTCACATTTAAACAATTATACAGTCATTTCTACTTTGAGGCTCAAAGGATGCAAAAAAATATTGAATTTTTCAATTATTAGTTATCTATTTTAATGATTTCTTTTTTAATTGAATACAAGAAACAAAAATCTTACAATTCATTGAATTGTAGCAATTAAATAGGAAAATAGTTTCCTGTCAAATAACAAGAAAATACACATTTCGTTCCTTTTTTCATCAAAATATTCTCCAGAAATTGACATGTTGATTGTTGAACAACCAGAAAAAAAAACCCCATACATATTGAAAGATGTGAAGAAAAGGGAAGGATATTTAGCATGACCACCCCGCAATCACCCAGCCAACCCCCCCCCCCCAAAAAAAAAAACAAACCACGAGAAAGCGACACCCAAATGACATCAATATTCACTAGAAGATCATACAACACCATCGAAAATAACGCACAGAAATATCAAACATTATACAACAACACATAAAGAAAGGAAACCAATGTGCAACCGGCGCCAACTTTGAATTGCCATCTGCTATTAGCAAATGGTGTGGTTATCAGAATTACGTGCCCACAACCTTCCAACTTATCCGGATCCACTTAGGTCTTTGCAAAATTGTTGTACAAGCATAAAATTTCTCAATATAAAATGACATCACAAACAAGAGTAGACGTGGCCTCTTGTAAGACAGATTCTACGTAAATAGGTCTAAAAAATATCTGGTATCCGTATAATAGTCTGTGTTCTACTGGCTGAAGCAAGCTTAATTTATCCACAAGAATTAACACTTAACAAGACAAACGTTACAAATACAGAAACACCGTTTTTGGACATAAATATCAAAATTGTAAACGAAAAGATTCATACAAGTTATATGACAAAAGGGATGATTTTGGATTCAACATAGTACATTTCCCCTGGCTTGACGGTGATGTTCCAAGATTACCGTCATACGGCATTTACATATCACAGCTCATCCGGTACGCTAGAGCATGTACTGATATTTTGGATTTTCACAGTAGAAATTTACAAATTACCAAAAAACTTTTAGGTCAAGGTTTCCGCTTTCATAAACTAGTTAAGACTTTCTGGAAATTTTACAAAAATTACAATCAACTTCTTTTAAAATTCGGATCTATACACGCAACAGAGTACATTACGTTGGCATTACACAACCTGTCTTTTATGGTGATATGATAAACAAAATTAGAAGGATCAAAGGTAGGCAGCATAACCATCGAAAATACGTTAGAATCATCAAACGCCTTTTATACCGTGGATATGATCCTAATGTCACCAGACGGACACTAGGCTTGGTACTTGACCAATCTACAGTCTCGTACAAGCGCATCCTTGAGACTTGCACTCTCACTGACTGTGACGACAGGACTCAATGACGGGCCCTGTTCAAACCTCTTAAGAGAAGACAGGGCCCCGACCACCTGTCCTCTCTGAATGTCAGTCAGACTCCTCGGGTGATTACATACATGAGCTCGCTACAGCCGGCAGAGCAAGGACTGTATTACGCATGCCCTCTTTTTATATCCATTTACATATTCATCTGTGTTTCTGGGGCCTCTACGTTTCGCGGTCTTGTTTGTGTGAGGTCATCTTACAGTGAGGAGGTTGTTTTACACCACAATTGTACGTTCTTCGAGACCTCTGCGTAATTGGAGAAGTCAGAGGGTTGTGCGCACGTAATACAGGATAACCACACCATTTGCTACTTGCGTGACAAATGGCCGTCCAAAGTCGGCACCGATTGCCCATTGGTCTCGTCGGTTTATGTGTAGTCTTTTGTGTTTGATGTTTACATGTCGTGTGTCTCTTTTCCGTCTCGTGCTGTATTCGTCTTTTGTGTTTTTGCATCGGGTGTTTTGCTGTTGACACTGCAACGGGGTATTGTTGGAGATCTCTCTTCTTTAAGATCAATCACCCGAGTAGTCTGATTAACTTTCAGATAGGACAGAGAATCAGGACCCAGTCTTCTCTTATGAGATTTGAACATGGTCCGTCATGGAGTCCCGTCGTCATGATTGGCCAGTGTGTAACGTTTGCAAAAATATTGGTAAAAAACTCTAGATTGGTTCAGTTCTATGCCCAGTGTTTTTGTGATGACTGTAGAATTATATCCTCGGTAAAGCAGGCGAATGTATCAATAGTACTAAGACATTAGTGTTGGATCATTTTATGGCATATGACTGTTAGTTCAATATCTCAGGGTTTCTAAAACATTGGCACCTTCATTTTATGAAAAATCAGTATTTTTAATTCAAATCTGGTCTCTTGAAGTTTTATTTGCTTGGAAATGTAGTGGTAGACCTTGACATATTTTCAACTTACCATAAACGTCTGTTCCAATGTAATGTTCGCTTCTTCTCATGTGGTGGAGGTTTTTGTTTGTTTGCTTTGGTTCCTGTTTTATCCTGATTTTGTATGCCTTCGGTTTCTGAATTGTCGATTTTGTGCTTTATACAGGGATATGGTCATTATCGATATTTGTCATTGATAGTGATTGTGTTTAAATTCATATCGAAATCTTTTGAGTCGAATATTGATTTTTTTGGTATTGTCAATATTAAAATATATGTTCTATAGTACCAATTTTGTTGTACCAGACACGTATTTCTGATACTTTAATCCTCGTCAGTAGCACTTCAAACAGATAAATAAAGCCATAGTGAATTTTCCTGGCGCCATCTACATGTATAATACAGGCTTTAGTTTCCTTTAGTCTCAAATGAGCGGCTCCAAACTTTGTGAAGGGTTTATTTGGAAGCGTATTTAAGTGAAAAAATATGGCCAAAAATCGTTTAAGGGTAGGCACAAGGGGCTTATTTCTAAACATGACGGACAAAATTATGCCGAAACTCAGTTTAACCCAGTTAAGGACAGCTGATGAATAGTACAAAGATGATACTTATTGAGTATCTATAATTTGGGCTTCAAAAACTGGTGCTTTTATGAAATTTTCAACCTTGTAAAACAGTAAAACACGCAAAAAGTCTCTCTGTATCCAAAATAGCCTTTGAATACCCTGTTTTGGCCCAATTGTTCATCTTATATTGAGGATCACTGACGAGGGTTAAGTACCCAAAACGTGTACATGTCTGGTCCAGGCTGCAAATTCATCTGTTTTAAAATGATTTTATTGAATTTGAAGACATTTGTAGACATCCGAGATTAATGTAAAAAACATTACACATATGTATAGTAATAAGGATTTAAAGAAAATAAATTTGAAATAAAAAAGTACATATTCCCATGGTGAAGCCTATAAATATGCCTCGTCCTATAAGTTGTCCCGATGTTTGAAACTTCAGAAAAAAAACTGGGGTTGATTTACATAAAAGTACTTCATATTGAACTTCCATACCGAAAATCTCTAAAATTCAATTTCCAATGTTATTGAAATTCTTTGGTTCTTACAGAAAATTGCTTTTAAAATATCTAATTTGAAATCCGACAAGCGGGAGCAAGATATCTTGTCTCGAGAAATGGGTCTCAAAGAAATCATGTAAAATTGTACATGTGTTGCTAGCAAACAAGATGTTTGCAATTAGTTCGATTTCAAATTTAATGACTGGACTGAAAGGTAAATCAGTCAAAGTCAGTACTATCTATCTGTCAAACGAGCTCAGCTTTACTGTGGAGACGCGACGCACTGTTCAAGAGTTGCCTCGCTTGGCCTGTGCAACTTGAACTTTGCAACATTGATTACCGTCCGCCCCGCGTCTAAGCTACAATTATGTTTTACGAATAAAGGCATACACAAGAGCACCTTGGACGTCTAGGTCAGCAATTGTACCTTGTAAATGGCCGTCCTAAGTCCGCACCGATTGCCCATTGGTCTCGTTAGTTTATGTATAGTCATTTATGTTTGATGTTTCTATGAAATGTAGCGTTCATTGTACCATTTGCGTTTCATTCTATGTGTGTCTGCTTTGCTTTGTGTGTGTGTTTTCTTTTTGTTTTTGCAGTGGGTGTTTTGGAATTTATTATTACGTGCGCTTAGTATTTTCAAATGAAGCTGCGCATTCCTATATACAACCCATATACATTACATCTTAAAAAACAAGGGCACTAGGAGTAATGCAATGAAAAAAAGACACGAATTGAAGACTTTATTCCAGTTATCAGAAAAAAAATCGCTGGTTCGCCATTTGTTGTATTTACATATTAGAACTGACAATCATGAACCAAGTACTATAATGTAAAAATTCTCAAGATTTTAAGGTTTTTGCTCGCTTTTCCTCGCCAGCCATCTATTTTATTCATAATTAGAAACAGAACTGACAATCATTTATCAATGACTTTATTTTCTGGTGTGTGCTTTTTTTTCTTATGGATAGACAGGGGAAGATCCTGTGAATTGTGTTCCTGTTAGGGGGTGTATTGATACCCCTTATTTTCACCATGGTTTTAGAATGTTAATTTGTAGACATAACGTCAGACAGTGCATGAAGTTTTTATATTTTCATTTCCATGCTTCATAGACATCGACGGCGGGTGCGGCTAGCCAACAGGGGATGCTTACTCCTCCCGGGCACCTGGTCCCACCTCTAGCTTGCTAGGGGTCCGTCGATGTTTAATTTTGCGCTCTATTGTGACTGCTGTTGAGATTATCATCAGGATCTTCTTTGACTCATTTGTCTTTAAAATCCAATTTAGGCTTACGTTGGGGTATAAAACAAAGGCACCGTGTAAAATACTGGAGGGATTCCTGGTGATATTTTAGGATTGTGGACAGGATGACATATGAGAGTAGCCACTTAGGACACTGGATATAATTTAAATTGTTGACATTTAGATATGAATATTGAATTCATACGAGTCAAAAATAAGAAAATATTATTATTTTGCAGATGGAAGATTCCATAGCTGATGCGGAGGAAGTGTCTGCTATAGTGGGAGACGCCCTTGAGAACACTGAGTTCTTTTATGATCCGGGTCTAATGTCTTGTCCAAGTGACAGATGTAATTCGGAGTTAAGGTTTACAGTAAATCCAAGTGGCAGAGACATTGGAAGGAGAAGCGTGTACAAACAAGTATCAAATACATATGTTCTATCAGCTGGTGCAAGGCGTCTTGCAATAGGAGGGCCGACATGAGGGCATACATCAAAAGCTGCCATGAAAAGGAAGACGCAAAGGTAGATGAAGATATTCTCGCACATAACGAAAAGCAAATTATGAAGAAGATATTGTTTATAAACCCTGGCTTATTTGTTTACAAGTGGAGGACAAAGCGTAAACAACCTTCACCATAGATCAACAGGGAAAAGATGGATCTGTAAAGCAGGCGTTAACCATCGAAGAGTTAGGTGCTATCATACATGAGATTGACACGAGGAAATACGGTAGATACCGGCATCTGAAGATATTCCAGTGGAGACCGGAACTGGAGAATGTACGGAGACTTCAAGCCAGACTTGTTATAGTCTGGAGATTTATCAAAAGAGCCTAGAGATACCCCCACCAACAGAGGAGATAAAATCATGATTTGGCTCAGTTACATAACCAATTAGGCTGAAAGGACCCGTGAGCTAGCGAAACAGAAAATGAATGTAAGGAATTTACTGCAGACATACATAGGGGTACGCACGACCCTTGGGGAATGATCTGTAGCTGGATCAGAGGATCATGGCCAAGCTTAATATCTGGCTGCTGGTGAAAGGTCCTTTTTTATTATGAATCCAACTTTGTGTACTTTCTGTTATATAATATGACAAATATGGATAATGACCATATCCCTGTATACAGCACAAAATCGATAATTCAGAAAATCAGAAACCGAAGGCATACAAAATCAGGACAAAACAGGAACCAAAGCAAACAAACAAAAAACTCCACCACATGAAAAGAAGCGAACTCCCGATATGGGAGTGAGATCAGGTGCCCAGGAAGAGTAAGCATCTCCTGCTTGCATGCAACACCCGCCGCTTCAATTCGGTAGAACTGTCACATCCGGTAACTTGTTAATTTTTTTCTTGGCTACCAGACACCTACTAGATATAAAAAATATACAGCTTTGAACTAAAGAAAGAACGTTTCAGCTGTGATTGAGGGTTGAATGTCAGGCACTGTAAAAATGGAATATCTTCAGTGCGACGTCAGCATGGAGCACCTTAACGTAGCCGCGTAGCCATACTTTAATTTCACTTTCCAAAATTTCTTTAAATTGAAACTCCAGAGTATACACTATTGCCCTAATATGGTATTTACCAAGAATTTAATCTATTTATTATCCATCGATATCATGTCAGGCCACCACGTGTTCAGGTGTCAGAAATACCCAAGGCAGTACTACGCCCTTAAACAGAGACATTACAGTAAAGTCCAAGTGCATTTTGCCGCCGCTACAAGAGACAGAATCCCACCATGTTTGTTACAGAACGAAGTCGGACGAAACTGTTGTCCAACGATTTTTCCATGATGAAGGCGTGAAATATTAATATTCGTGTTGTCGGTACTAAAATTAACGTTTATTTAACTGCCTCAACTCTTTTACACGCTTTGCTGTTGTATTTCTACTCCTTACTGCTTCGACATATATCGAAATGAAAGTTGGAAAATAAACCAATCAGAACGAAGGCTACAGATGGTATATGGTGAGTCACGTGATACTTATTTTAGACTGAATAATAGAAAGAAGTACATCGAGCGCAATATCTATAAAACAAAAATGAAAACTTAGACGAAATTCAGAGGAAACATTCATTTGATTTTGATTTAAAAATTCAGCAATGCTCTGTTTTCGAAAATTTATTCGCATATCTCATTGTATGACAAATATGGATAATGACCATATCCCTGTTTACAACACAAAAATGATAATTCAGAAAATCAGAAACCGAAGGCATACAAAATCAGGATAAAACAGGAACCAAAGCAAACAAACAAAAACTTCCACCATATGAAAAGAAGCTGCAAACTGCATTTGGCAAAAGCTCACTTTATACATTATTTCCCCTTCTGAAGACGGAGGTATTCCCTTTTTCATATATTCATCACTACGTTTAGATGTTAATAAAAAGAGGATATATTCAAAGTATGTTTAACAATACATTCCTCTATATGAAGGTTTATGAAACACGTGTTAGAGGAGAAAAAAGGACGACGGGGTGTTAGGACTTGACAAAATTAATTTTCTAGCCCTCAATTTCTACTCAAACAAAATTGAATGAATATATTCAAATTATCTACACTCTAATCACCCTATATGCTTTTTTTTTTTTTTTAGATTCTAGTAGGAATATTAAACGTCTCTAAATTCAATAGCATCACTGATGAGAATTGAATATCCAAAACACGTGTCTGGTGCATGAACGTAGATTTGGAAATTTTCTTCAAGAAGATATAGAGTTGGAACACTTCCATATTATTACGTATATGCGTTGCCATAAATGCGAGCTTCGTTCGCAAAGGCCCGTAGTAGACGAAAGTTCCGAAACTGAAGTTGATATGTAATAATGATTATTGAGATGTTGGCTACTTTATCAGCTGGTGCACAGACACATT
Organism: Pinctada fucata; assembly: GCA_028142955.1. Lineage (NCBI taxonomy): Eukaryota > Metazoa > Mollusca > Bivalvia > Pterioida > Pteriidae > Pinctada > Pinctada fucata. Next base: position 28,715,188 of record AP027113.1, on the reverse strand, counting down.
TTTCATTGAAATTTTCTTGGATGCGATATATCTTTCAGATTTGGAACGTGGATTTTGAAAGAAATGAGGGTTTTAATGGAACACAGGAGGGGATATCCAACAACACTAGGTTGCCGACCCACAGCAAAACTTAAAAACACCCAGTGCAAAAACACAGAGTAGACACGCACAGAAAAAGACGCAAAAGAGACAAGGAACACCAACTCACAACATAGAAACATCAAACACATAAGACCACACATAAACGAGACCAATGGGCAACCGGTGCCGACCTAGGACGGCCATCTGCAAGCAAGGAGCAGGTGGTGTAGTTATCCGGATTACATGCGCACAACCCTCCCACTTTTCCGATTAAAAAATGTACCCAGAGGAAGTGATCTATTCTAATACCCTTAAGTTAACGTGAAGACCTTATTTTTATCAAAGTTTTTTTTAACATCTAAGTGAAACCATGTACATGAATGGATAGATAAAATAATTAGTGTACAATGAAGTTAACAAGACCATATATTTAGATACAATTAGCATTCTATATTTTACATACAATGTATAAAAGGAGAACCCAAATTTAAAGCTGAACTTCATTTTTTCCGAAAAATCCTCTGAAGTTTTAAATTTCTGGAAGTGTTCCAGCTCTATACCTTCTTGAAAAAAAAAATTCCAACCAATTTATCATGCACCAGTTTCGGAAATTAAATTCTTATCAGTGATGCTTCCAGTGAAAGTGCTTTTAATAAGCCGCAAAAATTCATTTCAGTGTTTGCATTATGAAATTATATGAAATGTTATAAATAAAGAAAGCAATTATTTTTTCATCATAGAATAAAATAGTGATACACACGATGATTTCAGTCCCTGTCCATCGAAATCAGAGAAACAGACAAAATTGTTATCTGAGTCAATTTGACCTGGCAAGAAGAGCGGTAATGGGTGATGGAAGTTGCCTTTTTCAAACAATAACTTATTGATTACTGCAACGTGAGGATGTTTATGGGAGCTTGAGACAGTCTGCAATTAATTTCGTGCAGACTAATTTTAACTATTTCCGAAGTATGTTTTGGGAACAAAGGATGGATTTTCAAGAAGAATTTAATACTTTGGCACAAGATTGGTTATGTGCAGGTCAAGAATGTATCATTGCATTAGCAAAGGTTCTTACAATGGATTAGTCCCCTTTTCAGCCTAAGTTGACTTTCAGAAGACAGAACACTCTAAATTATCATATTCAATTAATTTAAATGATATAGACCAAAACATCATCTCGGATTCAGTGAATGTACTTCTAGAGAACAAAACCAAAATAAAATCATCGACACAACCGTGATCTAGATTTCTTACAATGTGAATTTTGTAATAAGAAGTTTACTTCAAAAGGTGTTTTGGAACGACACTTGTTAATAAGCATAAAGATCAAGTAAACTTCGTTTCTAAGCCTCGCAATGAATATATAAACAAATGTTTATTGTTCCATCAGCGTTAAAACCATCAGGACAGTACACGATTCATTGTATCATTTAGAAAAAAGATCACGGTGCTCAGTTAGTAAGTTTGAAATTTCTAAAATGCGGGTCCTGTAGCATCATATCCCACCCATTCTGCTACGGCTTGGTACATTTTGGAAATAATAAATTTCACACCTTTTAACTATATTACTTTGTTTAGATTGAGGATCACTGACTATGGTCAAGTACCCGAAACGTGCAAATCTGGTCCATGCTGCACGTGTATCTTTTTTTAAATGATGCTATTGAATTTGAAGACGTTTAACATAGGACAGAGACCGAGCAGATAAATAACATTGTTTATTTTGCTAAAGTTAGAAAAGAATTTGCGGGTGCAAATGACAAAACATATATGCAATAAGATGGTCTAAAAGGAATACTGGAAAGTCAAACTCTAAATCTAGATGTATTATTAAGGGGGACTGTAGAACGAATAACCCATATCTATCTAGAATGTATGTAAAAATAAGAGAAGAGGTTGAATACATTCATACTCAAACTCTATTCAGTTTGACCAAGGTAAATACCTACGAATCCCAAATTCTATCAGGGAAGATGTTAGCCGAAAAATCTTCTTTAAATATTCCAGTTGATGACATTTTAAATGTAAAAACAAAAGGTAGCATAAGATTCTTTGAACTTGTAAACAGGAAACATCTTGTACATCTCAAACGTAGGTTAACTGAATTTAAGTTCAACATGTTCAAAAGAAGTAAGAAAAGTTCAAGAAGCATTTCGATGATTCAACTTCCATCCTATAACAGGATCGAATATCTCAGACATTTAGAAGACAAACTGGTACTTGCTTATAAATGTAAACAAGAAGGTGGGAACGACAAACCACTACAAATTGCCATGGAAGACTTTTTATTAGTCCTAATGAGTAAAGAGCAAAGGGAAATGTATAAATATTTCGGAAGTAGGATTTTATGAATTAGACTGGACACACAGCACAACAGCCTATGATCTAAAGGTACAAAAAATGTAAGAACATTACTTGTAGTCGATAATTGTTAAATGTATTCACATTTAATAGCATCAAGAACAGATAATTCTGCAGTGTGGACCAGACAAGGGCGTGAAATTTAATATGTCCAAAATCTAGCAGGATGGATGGGATATGATCCTACAGAACCCATGTTTTAAGAAATTTTAGAATGCGTTGAAGAAATGATCAACCGAACATGGTAACATGTACCCTCGGGAACTCCTTGTCCAACAGCAGTGTCATTCACCAAGTGGTACACATGTTAAACGTCTTCAAATTCAATGACATCATGTTTAACGTCTTCAAATTCACTGGCATCATTTAAAAGCAGATAAATTTACAGCATGGACCAGGCATTTACGTTTCGGGTATTTAACCCGCGTCAGTGATCCTCAATCTAAACAATGAAATATGGCCAATATTCGTGAAATTGTCAATATTGAAATATATGTTCTATAGTACCAAATTTGTTGTACTAGACACGTGTTTCGTGTATTGAATGTTCGTCAGTAGTACTTCATGTCAAGCAGTTTAAATAAAGCCAAAGTGACTTTTCCTGGCGCCATCTACAATATAGACTTTAAATTTCGTCTTGCCAAAATAAACGGCTCCAACTTTTGTGTAGGGTTTATTCAGAATCGTATTTAAGTGAACAATATGTCTAAAAATCGTTGGAAAGTAGGCACAAGGAGCTTAATTCTAAGCATGACCGAAAAACTTATGCCTTAACCCCAGCCAAGGACACAGCTATGCAATGAGGGAGATACCCCTTTGTTTTAGAAATTGAGGTCTAACTTGACGACAGGAAATTTATATTTCAATGCAGTGCTTAAACACTTAAACTAGGTGAGCGATATCCTCGGGGACTTTCAGTCCACAAGCAGCATGCTTACAAAATAATGTTCAAAATATACCGAAAGACATAGCAAGATGGCTGGGATATGATGCTACAAGACCCAGGTTTCAGAAATTTAAGAAACTTTTGTTCACTGAAATTTTCGAATGCGTTTGAAGGAACGACCAACCAAAATTGAGCGAACTAACAATTAAATTTGCTAGATGGGACAGACATGCACGTTTCGGGTACTGAACCCGCTAAGTGACCTCCGATGTAAACAAGGTAATATGGCCGAAAAGTGTGAAATTTATTATGTAAAAAATGTACAGAATAGATAGGTTGGATATGATGCAAGAGTACCCACGTTTTAGAAATTTCAAGAACATCAGTTTATCCTGTAGCTTTTTTGTATTTCCAGTAAACAAGACATCAATGTGCTTATCAAACTGCTTAAATCCGTAACAGAGAAATGTCCCTTAACATCAATTAAGAGAGTTACGACCGAAAACGACAGTACAGCTACAAATGCAGTAAAATGTGTCTATGTTAGTGATAAAAAGCACTATTTATGTATTTGGCATATCCATCAAGAATAGGAAACTCGCGTCCATCACTAACAAGCATCATAAAACTTGAAATGTATTCATTCTGATGCACTATGCTGGACACCAAAAGTCAGTCGCATTTCCGAACATTAAAAGATAACTTTATTTCTAAATACTCCATTTGAGAACCAGGCTCTGAAAAAAATGCTTTCTCTCTAGGTTATAAAATGTTAAATACTCAGGCACTGGACCAATTGTACCTTCTTGTCAACATAAAGCAGGGATCGTCATTATAGATAATAGTATCATAACTTAAACCATTAATTAATTTTCTGTAAATTCGTAAATTCCTGAACATCTCGTGACAAATCCTAACTAATAACTAGACATTTCAACAGTTGCTCTAATCAATCTTGCTTCAAAAATGTAATTCATTCCATAATGCGGAAGGAATCCAACTCTATACATTCTTTAAGAAAATTTCAAACCAATTTATTATGCACCAGACACTTGTTTCGGACATTAAATCCAGTGATGCTAACAGCCTAATAGGTTTACCATGTTTACATAGCTTACAACCTCTCTAGTCACCAGTATGCTTGTAACTGCCCAGATTCAAATACGTCATGTAAACACATCCACAAAATTCAATATGAAACTGCTGGTGGACCAGGAGTCCCAGAGGGCACATGTAGCCAAGTTCGATCAATTTCGGTTGATCGTTTCTTTAACGCACTCTAAAATTTCTGTTTTCAAAATTTCTTGAAATTTCTAAAACGTGGGTCCTGTAGCATCATATCCCACTCATCCTGCTACGTCTTTCGGTACGTTTTTGGACATAGTAACTTCACACTTTTTTGGCATATTACATTTAGGTTTGAGGACCACTGATGAGGGTTAAGTATCCAAAACGTGCATGTCTGGTCCATGTTGCCAATTTGTCTGTTCTTATATGATGCCATTCAATATGAAGACGTTTAACAATTATATCCCTCTTGAAGCCGATTGTGAAACTGAGATACAGTCAATTCATTCAGTGTTTATAACCAATTACAATGAAAACACAATTAGAAGTTTACTCCTAAGTACGGAAGCATATAAGGGACATGGTGTGATAAACAACTAGAGCAAGTGACCATATTTCGCCGCGTTTTTCGTATATTTCCAAGAAATGTCCATACTTGAAGGCGAATTCAGTGATTGGTATTTCTAAAATATAATTTAACTCCATTCTCGATCGAAATACTACAAAAATAATTTATTTTACCAAGTGAACTGTTTCCTAATAAAACGTCAAAATATTTCGTTTCCACGTTTTCGGGGGTGACCATATTTCGCCGTTTTTGTTAATAATTCTTTTTTGTTGATACTTCTTTATAAGTATCCTATTTGCACACAAAACGGACAAAATTATGATTTTGTTTTTTGGAAATCTTTTGTCACTAGTACTTCTATGAAATTAATTCCGATAAAATGTTTTCTTTGTTTTATTTTCGTATAAAATTCGGATGTTTACGTCTGAAATTTGGTGTTTTTATCAATTTTAACTCATTTTATGGTATTTTTCATCACAGTTGAGTGCAGGAGATGTCACAATATATCAAAACATGACAGTCATATTTGATAGGATGTAGAAAAATCAACTTTACAAACAATGCCGCTAACAAAGGAGAAGCAATTAACCATGAAACGGCGAAATATGGTCACCGGCGAAATATAGTTCCTTGCTCTACAATGATTGATTACGTCGTGCGAACTAGTTACAAAGCCGTTTCCACGAGTAACTAAGTCGTGCGCATGAGTTATAGAGTTGGAACCCTTCCGCATTTTTAATCGTGCGCACGAGATATTTTTTCTCACCATCTCCCTTCTATGGTTTCGTACATAAGATACATGAGACCTCTGGGTAATTGGAGAAGTGAGAGGGTTGTGCGCACGTAATCCAGGATAACCGCACCATTTGCTACTTGCGTGACAGATGGCCGTCCAAAGTCGGCACCGGTTACCCATTGGTCTCGTCGGTTTATGTGTAGTCTTTTGTGTTTGATGTTTACATGTCGTGTGTCTCTTTTCCGTTTCGTGCTGTACTCGTCTTTTGTGTTTTTGCATCGGGTGTTTTGGTGTTTTACTGTTGATGCTGCAACGGGGTCTTGTTGGAGATCTCCTCCCTTCTATGTATGAAAAGGCTGAAACTACTTTGGATCAGCGGATTAAAAGCTCTAACTTCAAGCCTTTGGCATTCGAAAATATTGTCCTTGAAATAGAAATACTTGTAAGCGTCAACGAACGCACAAACACCTAACTCAAATTCAGGCAAACTAAACAAGATTCAGGAAATCACAATTTGATTAAACAACCATCCTTTAAGAAAAGTGTCATATGAAATATAAAGAGCTCCTAATCAACGGAAATTGAAAAGTTACTTAATTAGTTGGAACCCTTCGACATTATTAATGAAAATTCTCAACAAATTGAAACGTCTCAAAATGCTGACGGTCTTTCAGTTGCCCAATACCAGCTTGAGCAAATGACATAAGAAAGCTTCCAATCTGTAATAAATAGAAATATTGCAAATAATGAAAATGAAATAGATCATTCATCTTTCCCAAGTCCTTCAGGTGCAATTTCTATCCTCTCATTTTTAAAAATCCCTCCATTAATAAATAAACGTGCTATAACGATTATTTTGCCCAATGGTGAAAGCATGAAATTAGTCGTTTAATTGTGTCTGTTGTTAAAATGTCTTGAAATGTCAAAACTGTTGGTTCTGTAGCATCATATCCCAACAATTCTTCTACGTCTTTCATTTTTTGACATAAAAATTTAAATTTCACAAAATTTGCAAATTTATCTGTTCTTTAATGATGTAATTGAATTTAAAGACGTTTAACATTCCAACCAGACAAAAACATATGAATGATAGCAAAGATGATTCATATATGTAGATTTCTTTACATCTAATTTGTCTATGCTGTAAATTTATCTGCACTTCAATAATGCTAATGGATTTGAAGACTTTCATCATTTGTACCATTTGGTGAGTGTCACAGCTGCTGGACCAGGAGTCCCCGAGGGAACATATAACCAAGTTCGACCAATTTGGTTGGTCGTTTCTTCAAACGCATTCGAAAATTTCTGTCTTCAACAAAATCTCCTCAAAATTCGTGAACTTCTTACAGCATCATATCCCAGCCATTTTGATACGTCTTTCGGTATTTTCTGAACATAATTTTCATAGAACTTGGCTATATTTCATTGTTTGGATTCAGGAGCACTGACGAGGGTAAAATTCCCGAAACATGCATGATTGACCCATGCTGTAAATTTATCTGCTTTCAAACAGTTTAAATAAAGCCAAAGTGAATTTTCTTGGCGCCTTCTACAATATAGACTTTTAATTTCCTCTTACCAACATGAGCGAATCATAGTTTGTGCCATTAATTGTTTGTCCTTTTAGGATTTACATGTAATCTATCGGCAGAATACCTTCTGCATCCAACAAGTCCAAGAAAACCCAGGTTCACAATTAACATATCAATAAGCCCTCGAAGGATGCGTGTACCAATTTCGGTTGGTCGTTTCTTCAAACGCATTCGAAAATTTCTGTTTACAAGATTTTCTCAAATTTCTGAAACTTTATCCTGTAGCATCATATCCCAACCATCTTGCTATGTCCATCGGTTTATTTTGGGTATAATTATCAAACATTTTGACCATATTTCATTGTTTGGATTGAGGATCACTGACGAGGGTTAAATGTTAAACGTCTTCAAATTCAATAGCATCATTTAAGAGTATGAATTTTCAGCATGGACCAGACATGCATGTTTTGGGTACTTAACCCTCGTCAGTGACCCTCAATCTTAATACCTGAAACGTCCATGTCTGGTCCACGCTGTTGATAAATCTGCTTTTAAATGATGCTAATGAATTTGAAGACGTTTAACATTTGTACTACTTAGCGAGTGTCACTGCTGGTGGATCAGGACATAAAAGAATGTGTAACATATTGCATTTTTTGCATTTTCGTTCAATATTCGACGTTTTCCGTCCCCGGAACCCCTACCTCTTCAACTCGTTGTCATAACACCTTTCACCAAAGGAGAAGGGCCACTAACCATCAGAATCGGACCTCTTGCCGTTTCTGAAGAAAGTTTACGTATACATAATACAACATTTCTCAGTTTCTAATAATGTAAGCTTCATGACAAAAGGTCAACATTTCATGACCCGGCGAAGGTGGCATTGTGAAACGTCAAAATGCACTTTCATTCGCCATGACGTAAAACGATAATTTACAACAATAGATTCCAACTTAAATCTCTACATTAAAAGTTTTAAGTCAATTGAAAGAAATTCAGAGGCATATATTTGGATTTCAGTGTTAGGCACGGTCCATTTGATAATCGGGGGGGGGGGGGCTTGGGTTATTTTTTTAAATAATTTTGCTCTCAATTTTGATGAAAAAAAATAAATTTACTTATGGTGTGACCAAAAAAAAAATCTTGCTCTTACAAATAATCTGAATTTGAAGAATTACCATAGAAGTTGGCTTCGCTCGCCTTAGTTTTCTATCAAAACATTATTTACTAATAGCAAAATTAATATATATTAAGATATCAAAAGTTATACATGTATGAGAATGAAAATTGGCTTCTTGTAAGCTTGGAAGGAGAACTTCAGTTATTTACCAATTTACAATTCTTAGTTAGATTTAAAAACTTGTCTAGGAGACCTTCTCCTCAGACCCCCTTATACATGTTATATACATGTACGTACCTTTAGTAAAATATTGAGAATTGTATTGTAAAAATCTTTAATCTTTCTGATTAAAAGTGAATTGAATACTTGCATAGAAATAAACTTATATATTAATATATAGAGTTTTGAGTGAAAATATAATTTCTATTGATAAAACACGAAACATTCTTAATATGCGCATCACTTTGTTAAAAAAAAATCCTTGCTCCAACTTTGCAAGTAAAAAGTAATTTTGCCACGGTCCGGGGCGAGAAAAAAATAATCTTGCTCCGACAAAAAACCCAAGCCCCCCTCCCCTGAATATAAAATGGATCATGCCTTAAATATCTCCGAGAAATATCAGAGGCATCAAATAAAAATATCCGATATGAACATTCTTTTTTAAATTCACGTACGTGTATATGCTGCCCTACATCCGTCGTCCCAATCGACCGTGCGCATGCGAATTTCTACACTTGAGAAAATTTTGAAACAATATTTAAAACGACAATTCTTGAGTGTTTTGTTTTTTTTGTTTTTTGGGGCTATATAATGTTACTTTTATCATTTATTACGTACGTACTTTATGTAGACCCCACATTTTTTTTTTGGGAGGGGGGTGGCGGGGTATCTTTTTCTCGCACATTGGATAGGCCGATTCCCCTTTTCAGCGGTGCTGGAGAATTCGATCCGGCACCCCTAATCCTGCACTGTTGATTGTTCCTTTATTACGTCACAGACAAACTGACGTACGTTATTTCACGTGCACATACATTTAGCATTGTGACGTTCAGTCATTCTGATCACAGGCACCAGATTCCTAGAGAGAAAACTATAACCCATCTAAAACGCCCTTTTTCTTCTCTTTATCCTTTTACAAGGCATGACAGCTCCCATGTTTTAAATCGAGTCGAAACCCGAAACGGACCGGGGAAAATAATTTTTTTTTTCTTGTAAAGTTTGAGCAAGGAATTTTTTTATAACAATTGATGTGAATATTAAGAATTTTTGTGTTTTTTTTCAATAGAAATTCTTTATTTTTACTCATAGTACTCCAAATATTATTTTTATGTAAAACTTGTATTCACTTCTATACTGAGAGATGAAAGATTTTTACAATATGTGATATATAATTTTAAGTAAACAAAATGTATATAAGGTCATGTAACATGTAAGAGGGCCTGATGCAAGTTTTTACATGAAGAAATGAAAACTAGTGAAAAACTTATTTCAATCCTCCTTCCAAGCTTGTATATAAAATTAGACTCTATGGCGATACATCATTGTATCAATCAATAGTAATAAATCATATTGATAATGTATTTAAGCATTTTAATTGTTTCAGTCACATGCATTCTTTTGATATTTGATGGTTATTCTTCAAATTCTGAATACTTGTAAGAGCAAGATTTTTTTTTTCTGTCACACCATAAGCAAATTTATTTTTTTCATCAAAATTCAGAGCAAAATTATTTTTTTCGAAAAAAACCCAAGCCCCCCCCCCCAGAATATCAAATAGACCGTGCCTAAAGCCTCGGTTGGGACTTGATAAATCCCCCCCTCGACTGATATTTTTCTATCCGGAACTCAACGTGGTACTAGATTCTATTAATCTGTTCTCCCTTCTTTTTTTGCGATAAAAAGTGGACGTATTTGCGTACAAATGTACACCTGGCTACGCCCTTCTTCACAAATCTGTAAAATTTATATTTTCTTTATATTGATTTAATCTATAACATGGGATGTTATTTCTTTTCTATCAATTATAGTGTCGGTATGAACAATTATAATATTTGTCAGTGACAAGCATATTTAGATCTAATGAATTTCGTCTTTTGGTTACTGAAGTAAGTTATTCAGCAATCGGAAAGTATAAGCATGATTGTATATATCCTTTATTTCTGTCCTCGCTTCTCATTATTAAATTCTGAATTTCATGTCTATTCTCTACGAAAGCAAACAGAAATCAAGTTTAAGGGGAGCTTGAATAAAATGTGCTGTAAACGGTAGATCTATTTGTTTAAGTTCGAAAATGGGGATTTAGCGCCGCACAAATTCATTTCCATAGCGCCACCTACAACGTATTCCCATTTCTTACTAGAATTAAAAATGCCTTTTTCCGCTAGAAAGATTTAGAGAAGCAGAGCAGTTTTGCCATCAAAATTTATCCATGAAGTAAATCTACAACATATATCCAGTAATGTTTTTCAATAAAGTAAATCAACAACATCAGTACAGAAAGAAAATGTCCAGTACAGTACTGTATCAACAAATTTATGCAGATGAAAAGGAGCACCTAATTGTAATTTCGGTGATATTTTCTATGAATGAATTGATAACGTGACTTCAATAAAAACTGAAATATTTTAAATAGATGTGATATATTCAGTAATAACTATCAAAATGAAATAAAACATCGAAATCCTAAAATGCATCTTGAGAGAAACAAAAATTGCTGCACGAAATGAGTTGTAGGTGGCGCTACAGGCGATAACTCGGATTTACTCGATTACTCGGGCTTACAAGATTTCAAAATGTAAAACCTTTCTTGTCAAATAAAAGTATACATTCTCATTTTTAAAAATTCAAATTTTCAGGCGAATATAATGCATACATTCGCAGTTATAGACGTTTTAAACGTCATTTTGAATTTTGGATGCGCAGCTCTTATTCATTCCACTAGCTGCTAGCGGTTTTCATAATACACAGAAGTCTGCGTATAACGTTTAACAAAAATTGGTGGCGGACGAGCCGGAACATTAGACAACGCAGGCAAAAGGTCTTAAATGCCAAAAGAAACAAAATATTGGGCAATCTATCGATGTCCACACCCATCATATAGTATATATTCTTAGTTGAATATGTGATGAATTTCAGAAATTACAAGGGGGAACCCTTATGTTTGAAGCCATATCTTGATCATTTATAAATTTGTATATATGTATGTGATTTTTTCACCATCTATATACATTATCTTATGAAATGATGCAATATGAAGAAATTCCATCCGTTCTTTTTTTTCAAAAAGTGGGATATACTATTTATCATCAAACATGTAATGAAATTATAAGGGGGTACACTTATGTTTGGACTTATATGTTGATCATTTATAAAATTGTATACCTGTATGTGGTTTTTACACCATCTATATACATTATCTTACATGATGCAATATGAAGAAATTCTATCTGTTCTTTATTGCAAAAATTTGGATATACTATCAATTATTTGTCAAAAATGTGATGAAATTATAAGGGGTTACCATTATGTTTGGAGCCATATCTTGGTCATTTATAAAACTGTGTACCTGTATGCTATTTTTTCTTCATCTACATACATAATATCATGGAATATTACAAAACGAAAAAAAATCATCTGTTTCTTTTTTTTAAAAGTATGATTTAGTATATTTTATTTGTAAAAAAATGTGATAAATTATAAGGGGGTACCCTTATGTTTGGAGACATATCATATATAGATTTATGTTAGAATATCATTTTATGTGTTATACTTCTTCTATATGACTTGTTATCATAAAATAAAACAAAATAAATAATTATACTCATTACTGAATTTGGAGGGTTCAAAGGCATATCTGTATATTTGATATTCATCTGTCTTATTGTGCAAGGGTACCTTTCTATAATGTACAGTATCTTTGAAGAAAAAAATTTACATATCTATGTCTGTGTTTTAATTCTCATTTGGACCATTATGATTAGGAAAAAAGCATTAAATACAAATTTCATCTGATAAATCTATGAGTAGGGACCCACCTTATTTTCAGGGACACTTAATCTTTTTAAACATTGCTGTGTTGTCAAATCAGTTAGTTTGTAAGGGCGACGGAATTTTAATCAGAATAACCTCAAGCGATTTATCTTTTTCTGGTGTTTTAGCGAAACATTGCTACTTTCTTTACTTTTTGTCAGTACTACTGTAACAAAAGCATACTGCAGTATTCTTTGGCCATATGACATTGTTTAGATTAAGGATCAATGACAAGGGATAAGTACCCGAAATGTGCATGTCTGATCTAAAGTGCATATTAATTTGTTCTTAAATGATGATTCTAATTTGAAGACATTTAACATTGAGTGTCACTGCTGGTGGACCAGAAGTCCCCGAGGGCACATGAAGCAAAGTTCGATCAGCTTCGGTCGATCGTTTTTAAAACGCATTCGAAAATTTCTCTTATCAAAATTTCTTGAAAATTCTAAAACGCGTGCCCTGTAGCATCACATCCCACTCGTCCTACTACGTCTTTAGGTACATTTTTGGACATAATAACTTTCACACCCTTTGGCCATATTACATTGTTTAGATTGAGGATCACTGACGAGGTCTAAGTACCCGAAACGTGGATTGTCTGGTCCATGCCGCAAATTTATCTGTTCTTAAATGATGCTGTTGAATTTGAAGACGTTTAACACTTCCAAAATATCGTCCGAATTCTAATGGGAACCAATTGTGAACCACTCCTTGCAGACATGCTTCTTTTCCCGTACGAAGCTGAGTTCATTTAATCTTTGGTCTCAGAAGGGGAACGAAACTCAGCTTCTGACTTTAACTAACAATTGTAAATATTTACACTTCAACCTGTTTCCTTCATTACAAGTAACCAGAGCTCTTGCTTTGATTTTCCAATGCAAAACATTGACGCACGTGCGTTTTGACACTCAAAGCCGCATCACATTTCAGTGGTCATTTGTACACATGTAACCGGGGATTCCCCTTTGTGCATATATGCAATCAAGTGTTTACATCGTTTCTTGACGGTGAAAAACGTATAAACAAGCAGAAATTGCAATTTTGACTTTTTCAAAGTATTTCGAGGTCTGTTATTGAATAGAAATAAAGTATTATTATTACTAGACATTGCATAGTTGCGGTTCAAACACTAAAATCAGGTAAATATTCTTCGAGTTATCTTTCTTTGTTATGCCCCCCTTCGAAGAAGAGGGGACATATAGGTTTGCCGCTGTCGGTCGGTCTGTCGGTCGGTCCGCGACATCAGTTTCCGTTCAATATCTCTGGAATGGATTCACATATTGAAATGAAATTTTGTATACAGACACATCAAACAAAAATCTAGGTCAAGTTAATATTTGGGTCCGATCAAAAAAAATTTGACAGAGTTATGCCCCTTGCATTTCGAAAAATACCAAAATTTCAGGGTTTCCGTTCAATATCTCTTGAGTGGATTCACATATTGAAATAAAATTTTGTATACAGACACATCAAATGAAAATCTAGGTCAAGTTCATATTTGGGTCCGATCAACAAAATTTTGACAGAGTTATGCCCCTTGCTTTTCGAAAAATACCAAAATTTCAGGGTTTCCGTTCAATATCTCTTGAATGGAGTTACATATTGAAATGAAATTTTGTATACAGACACATCAAATGAAAATCCAGGTCAAGTTCGTATTAAGGTCCGATCGAAAAAATTTTGACAGAGTTATGCCCCTTGCACTTCGAAAAATACCAAAATTTCAGGGTTTCCGTTCAATATCTCTTGAGCGGATTCACATATTGAAATGAAATTTTGTATACAGACACATCAAACAAAAAACTAGGTCAAGTTCATATTTGGGTCCGATCAAAAAAATTTTGACAGAGTTATGCCCCTTGCATTTCGAAAAATACCAAAATTTCAGGGTTTCTGTTCAATATCTCTTGAATGGAGTTACATATTGATATGACATTTTGTATACAGACACATCAAATGAAAATCTAGGTCAAGTTCGTATTAAGGTCTGATCGGAAAAAATTTGACAGAGTTATGCTCCTTGCACTTCGAAAAAAACCAAAATTTCAGGGTTTCCGTTCAATATCTCTTGAGTGGAGTTACATATTGAAATGAAATTTTGTATACGGATACATCAAATGACAATCTAGGTCAAGTTCTTATTTGGGTCCAATCAACAAAATTTTGACAGAGTTATGCCCCTTGCACTTCGAAAAAAACCAAAATTTCAGGGTTTCCGTTCAATATCTCTTGAGTGGAGTTACATATTGAAATTAAATTTTGTATATGGATACATCAAATGACAATCTAGGTCAAGTTCTTATTTGGGTCCAATCAACAAAATTTTGACAGAGTAATGCCCCTTGCACTCGAAAAATACCAAAATTTCAGGGTTTCTGTTCAATATCTCTTGAGTGGAGTTACATATAAAAATGAAATTTTGTATACAGACACATCAAATGAAAATCTAGGTCAAGTTCATATTTAGGTCCGATCAAAAAAATTTGGACAGAGTTATGCCCCTTGCACTTTGAAAAATACCAAAACTTCAGGGTTTCTGTTCAATATCTCTTGAGTGGAGTTACATATTGAAATGAAACTGTTATTTTATACCCCCATAGGTTGTATCAATGCAAGTATAAAGTTGTGACAGACTTTAATCACAGAAGGGGTAGGGGGGCATTAATGTTTTACAAACATGACTTTTAACTTGTTTACGTTGGATCAATACAATTTGCAGGCGTCCAGTTTCACAAATTATCATTGAAAACCGATTGTACTTACGATTGAATGTAATCCGGTATACTGACCAAAGTCGCGTAATCATTGATGAACAGTTGATTAAGCCTATCGGTGATAAATCTGAGTTTATAGTTCAAATCAATCAGCCGATAGGTTATTCAGTAGAAGATGATTCAAGATCGAGTGCAAATAACAAGGCTGCTCGTCAAAAGAACAGATTTTCCCTTAAACGGATCGAAGAGTAATAATTTGGCACAAACACTAAATAGCGCGCGCTTATCACATAATATCCTCCATAAAGATAGAAAATCTTTCTAAAATACACTTGTCAGATCTGCGTGTTACAGTACCGTCGGCGGCCGACATTCGGAGCCGCATCACTCAAGATGAAATTTAACGTTTCGCAACCATATTCAATTTTTGTAAAATCGACACCAAGATGAAACAAAGACGTGCCTGTTTTGATTATTTTCGAAAATAAGAGTATATTGCATGATCTAAGTAGTATAAGATGGACAATACGCGGGTGCAAATTTAGAACTACTTCTCAACTTACGGCTGCCGTAAGCTGTTCTGACATTGTTCTTCCGCCGCCCTCGAATGAAAGGAGAACGACCCAAACGAAAAAAAATTCTTAACAAACCACATGTAACTTATTGGTAACTCATACAAAACCATCAGATCCATGGGTTATTACAATGGTTTTTATATGTTCCATTTATCAACTCATATCCAGACCATTTGATTACATATAAGGTCATATG
The DNA here is from genome assembly GCA_028142955.1 of Pinctada fucata. Classification (NCBI taxonomy): domain Eukaryota; kingdom Metazoa; phylum Mollusca; class Bivalvia; order Pterioida; family Pteriidae; genus Pinctada; species Pinctada fucata. The sequence goes on along the minus strand of AP027113.1, from coordinate 28,699,319 downwards.
ATCCTGATGCGAGTTGTTTCTTAAATGTGAGTCGATTGAGAGTTTAGTATGAGTTGCTTGTGGTTTGTTATCTTCGTCAAATAGAAAGAATGAGTTATGTATGGTTCATTAACTTAGTTCTAATTGTTTGTATGAATTTTATGTGGTTTGTTGAATTTGTGGACCAAACGAAGTGAGTTATATACGATTTGCTATCTTAGCTCGAACTGCGTATATAAGTTTTGAGTGGTTTGTTAACTTTGTGGGCCTAACAGACTGAGTTTGGAGTGATTTGTTTACTTTGTCTTTTTGAGCAGTGCTACTTTATCATACTTAGGTTAAACCCTGATATGAATGAATAAATGAACGAACGAACGAACGAACGAATGAATGAATGAATGAATGAACGTTCCTTAATGATGGAGTGGAACGCCCCGACCACACCCCAATTAAAAAAAACTTCTTGAAATCTTTATCTTAAAATTGGATCGATTTAGATCCTCAATGCAATACCACTTAGTACAAAAACATAGTATTAATAAAGCTTTATTTCAAACGTTTATGATAACAGCATTTACCATATACATAATGTTTAAAAGTCTTGAATTGAGGGCCCCGAATTTTATGGAGCTTCAAAATGAAGAGCAAAAAAAAAAAGGGGAAAAAAGAAATAATTAAAAGTGCATAAACATCAAATATGTGAATGCAATATCTTAAGCATCTTATTCAGTCGTCGCTAAAAACAAAAAAAAAAAAAAATAATAATAATAAGGATAACAACAAAAAACTCTGCTTGAACTGTTCATAACATGCTGCGTCGGAGACTGAAAAGTACGAAACAGAAGGTGGACGAGTTGTTCGAGACGATTTATTTTTCTCGGCCGATGAAAATCTGTGAAATTTCGAATGAAAATCTCAGCCGCCCAGTTCGATCGGAACGAGAAGGAACAGATCTTTTAAACAGTAGGTGTACGTAAATCTGTTAGTCCAACTGGAACACGTATCAAACGTAGTTAAGGGCTATTGTCCTAAGATGGTTTCAGAATCACGTCGACGGAAAGGTATGTAAACAGTACGAGAACACTCAAGAGATAGAGGAAATTCAAGCTAATTTAAGAAATTCTCTTTACTAACAATTTATTGTGCACTTCAAATCTGTTTTGCATCGAGATGAATATACAAATTCATGATTGAAATTTCCATTTTGTAAGTGATGACATGCATTATAATGTCTAATATTTTATTTACAGGTATATAATCATTGGTCAGCCATATCTAGTGTCTGCATGGGAAGTCCAAATGTGTACGTAGAGCTTTAACGGCTTAGAATTGAGATGGATTTCTTTCCTTGAAGCAAGTTCAACCTGGCCCTGATGTTTAAATTTAGTTTGAGGTAATACTGCTACAAATTTAGAACAAATAACCTCACTTCAGAAATCAGAAAATAGTAGTTTTAACTCAATTCGATATGTCGTAATATTTTCTGATTACAATGTAGCCATTTTAGGGGAAAATTTGATAAAGGCCTTAACAGTGTAAGTTTTATGTCTGTGTCATGATTCTCTCTTTTTACATACCTGCAGAGATTCAGACTGGCGTCGGCCATCGGCCATTTGCCGATAAAAACTCTGAATGGCCGATTAATGTGTCCTGTATCTGCCGAAATGGCCTAGCTATTCCTTTCCCATTTTTCTGACATATTGGCTGATCATATTTTCACATTAGCAGACACAATTTAAGGTCGAGTTGACTTGGTACCTCGATAAACATGTAACAACAGTTTTCATTGGATGATTAAAAAGAGTCCGTCGTACAAGCGCTTTATGTAATGGTGACTCGGCGAATGCTTGTTAAAGCGTGTAAATAACCGAGTCAAATAAAAGCTGCGTCGGGGCGAGGGCCAGCAAACTTTGTTTAATTTGATCAAAGAATCTCCAAGCGGCGGTCCCCCGAGCGGCACTCCTGATACCCCCAAGTTCTGGCTGAACAACCTGAACGTACTGTTGATAGAAAATTTCAACATAAATGGGTAACCCTATACCCTTGGTTATGGTATGACGAAACTGCGGACGCCATGCTCTGTAAAATATGCCTTGATGCAAATAGAAACAATACCTTTACACAAGGTAATAGAAACTTTAAAATAAACTCCTTGAAAGACCCCATCAAGTCTAACGACCATCAAACAGCACTTATAGTCCCACTTGTACAGGAAAACAATAAGAAGGCCTCAGTTACACACCCATTATTTTCAAGTTTGTAGACTTCAATTTTCATCTCCAGATTGGCTCAGTTTGCACCATTTTGCTTTAAATTTTAAAAAATTTTCAGGGGGAGCATGCCCCCGGAACCCCTTAGCAAGCTCGCACCCTCGGCGATGGCCTATACTTTTTCCATGTTTAGGACAAAATGGCCTATAATTTTTTGATGCTCTAGGCCAAGAGTCCTATAGCTTCTGAAAACAGTCTGAATCACTGTACCTGTACAATGTAGTATGAGCCTATGACCATAATGACACTTTATTAAAAAAAATAATATGAAGTTTGATTTTAGTTTAACCTTGAATTTGTTACAGGAAATACATATAGTGAGTCTGTGATATTAACGAGGGATGAATCAGAATGTACAGTCACTTTGTGCTGAACGGGACTGATTATGTGGCCACGGATAAAGCTCGTTAGAGTATGCAGTTCTGCTATTTAAGAAGTTATGGAGTAACTACATATATAGATAAGGCCTTCTACCCATTTGTGGCAGTCGATGCACAAACCGTATATGTGTGTACATATTCGGACCAGATGTTACAACATGCAGAAAATTATGTTCCACTTTTTCAATGTTTTATTTGTTTACTTTATAATAATTTACAATTAAATGCATGTTCATGTAACTTGATGAATAGGGTTGAGTCAAGTAAACATTCACTATTCACCTGTACTATTATGTTAATGCAACTTCATCATGTACATGTAGCTTACAATGCCTTGAAAATCTTAAATTTATAAAAGATGTGATTTCAATGTTTTGAAAAGTTTCAAATATTTTGTATCAATAATCATTGTACATGTATTGGTACACTCTGAATACAATGTATATATACATAATAACTTTGCTTGAAAGTGTATGTAACATGTGATAATTGTTTTACTTGCTTTGAAACTTAAAATTTTATATCGCCTACAATTCGAGATCAACATACATGTAATAGGGATCTGTTTGTCCGTCCAACTGTCTGGTAATTGGTTTTTCACACAAAAATGGCTAAAACTTAATTGATATACATTATAATTCTACCATATAAAGCTTGCAATGATTGTAAAACACCTTATGAACTTTCAAAGTCACCTTCAAGGTCACATTGTTAAGCATACTACGGTACAGGTGACACACCTCTTTGTTTAATTTTCAATATGAATATGTATACGATATGCTCTTGAAACAATATAATACATTGTACATTGTATTATTAATATCGAAATACACGCATGTATGTTCTATTGTTAAAATTTTGACGCATCATCATGATCATGTTTGTAATTTATAATATAGATTTCCTTGATTATACATGTATTAGAAAATGATTTATTATTAATGTCAATTGGAAAAAAGGATTAAAATGCATTTATATGAAATGAAATAAAAGTTGATTTTGATTTCAATACGTAAATGTGTATATATACGGAAAAATGAATGTTGTTGCAAATTAATATCGTTTCGTATTATTTTCACTTAATATGTAACATGTGTACCGGTACATGCATGGGATGATGACCTAAAAATTCGTGACAATACATGTATGTATACAAGGTTTTTATGCAAGTTGTTATTAATATAGATACATGTAATAGATCATATCTGGATCATATGATTTTCATGCAGTTGTTAGGTGGTTTGGTTGTGAGTTGTTAGGTGGTTTGGTTGTGAGTTGTTTTGTGGTTTGGATGTGAGATGTTTCTAAATGGATCATACTTGGATTGTACATCTACATGTTCAAAAACTTGCAGTTTTCATACGATTTGTTGATATCCAAATATGTATGCGATCCGTTAACTCATTCGCATGTGAAATTTCAACCGGGAAACTCGCATCTAAACCATGGATCGTAGAAGAATCATATGAGCTGTATACGAGTTGTTTTCAATGGATCGTACTTGGATCATAACATATATTTATGGTATTCATGCGATCCACCAATATGCAATTTTAATGATGCGATCCGTTAGCTAATTTGCATGTGAAATTTCAACCGGGAAACTCGCATCAAAACCATGGTTTGTGTATGATCTGTTTATACGAGTTGTTAGGCTATTTTTTTCGTTTGGGGATGTATAATACAGAGAAGTCCGGTGGGATTCGTTTCATAAAATAAGTATGCGTATAAATATAACAATTGTTATTCATATTTTGCTTTTGCATTGGTGTCTGCAAAATATTTGTTCATGGTAAAAATTCAATGTGCAGCACGAAGCAGCACTTCGTGCTGCACATAATTTTTACCATGACCAAATGTTTTACACACACCATTGCAAACACAAAATATGAAAAGCAATTCTTAAATAGACGATGTGCTGTTCATCAACAATCCAAATTCGCGGATTACCGTAGCAGAATGTATCCGTCGGAACTTGAAGTCAAAGGAACTACAGAGACAAGTAATTCAGCATCCTATTTGGTAATAATGTTGTCCTACGACATTAACACCTCATTCTATGACAAATGGGACGACTTAAGTTTCAGCATCTCAAATTTTTTTTTCTGAGTAGCAACATCCCTTCATCGCCTCCTTATGGCGTGTTCATATATCAATTAATAGAGGACGCAGTCCGCGGACGTTGTCCTCATCAAAGGAGTTCCTGGCGATAATCCCAACAGCACTCAAAATAGAACACAAAAAAAATTAAGCATCGACGGACCCCTAACAAGCTAGAGGTGGGACTAGGTGTCCGGGAGGAGTAAGCATCCCCTGGTTGGCTAGCCACACCCGCCGTCGATGTTCACGCACGAAAGTGAAAACAACATCTAAAATACATGCACTTCGCTATGGCGAACATGTCGGGGGGAAATATTCAAATCACTTACTGTCAATTTCGATCAAGGTAACACGTGAATATAGGAAAAATCGTGTTTTTCAATTGAATTCTGCCCATTGCCACTTTGATCGGCGTGAAGCCCAAACTAGTTTTTTTTTGACAATGTCACTTGACGACAGAATGAAACCCATCGATGACCATTATTTATCAATCTCCTTTGAATATTTTCCGTTTGGTCTACTTCTCCAGTGTCTCAATGTATGTTCTGTACTCTACTTCGCTTAATATTGACATTGTACTATCATTTTCCACATATATCATTTTTAGTCCGAATATCCTCTTGGAAAATTACAACGTAACGTCAGCATAAAACTTTGTTTCGCGGACTTTCTTTCATCTTTAGCTCCCCCAGAAAACGCTTAGTAATCCATGGATAAACTCATAATGTTGGGATGAAAATACAAAAATATATATATATATATCAGCGCGATCAGCGACTTGCCGAACTTCAATCTGCTGCCGAAGTTGATTTACAGCTGATTGTTCATCCATATATAAGATGCGATTTCCCATGGAGACAAAATTTACAGGAATAAAACAAGTCCGAATTAGGGGGATAAAAATAAACAAGATCAAAATAGAGAAAAAAAATCATCCAATCTTTTAAAACCAGTAACAAGTAAATAAATACAGTTCAGTGTCACTATATTTTACTATATTGAATTTTTACTGTTTCATAATTTGAATAATCACATCTCGGCAGCGGGATCTTATACACCATCACAAGATTTGATGTGCGCACGTAATCCAGGTTACCACACAGTCTGTTACTGATTTATGTTTAATGTTTCTATGTGATTCGGCGTTCATTGTACCATTTCCGTCGCATTCTGTGCGTGCCTGCTTTGTGTTTTTTGCAGTGGGTGTTTTGCTGTTGGTGCTGAAACCGAGAGGTGTTAGAGATCTCCTTTCATCAGAACTGAATAAATACTAGAGCGATTAGGACGAATTTAATGCATGTACAGATCATCGTTCAAACACCAGCCAGTTATTACTAAAGTGCAATAGAACAGTACATTATGAAGTTTACAATGATGACAAAGAACCTCTAGGACTTTTCGAGGAGCAAAGTTTACAAAACATTTTACTGGCGCAAAATTGCTGTTGAGAAAAATATTTCTTCCAACAATTCCTTATGGACAAACGTACTGACAACAAATTGGACTTGAGCAACCCCCCTCCCCCTTCCCGAGGCGATGAGATGTATTACATATACAGTACATGTATATAATTTTACATTTAACACCATTACAATATGCAGGAATGAATTTTCAGCTCTTTAAAACAAACAATTTTATTGTAAGACATTGATATCGACTATACATGATAATTGATTAAGCCCAATAATTCATTGTAACAAAAAATGTTTTGACTTTTGATGTCAAAGAAAAAGGAGTCAAATTTCAACAATCGTTCTTAACTGAAAATTGACTCCTGCAACATGGAGCTCCTAGAGAACGCTCAGACATACCTCCTTTTTACTTACAATCGAGTATTACAAAATAGTATGTTCACAAAACATATATAGAGAGCGCTACTGAAAGTAAAACCCGGATATTGAAGAAAAGCACATTCTGTAGAATATGGAATATCGTCGAAGGGTTACAACTCTATACCTTCTTGAAGAAAATTCCAAACGAATTTCCATGCACCAGACACGTGTTTCGAATATTAAATTCTCATCTGACAGTGATGCTTCTAGCGTAGCCAACAAAACTCATTTCAGTAGCGTCCTCTTTAATTTTTTGAATTTAGATTTGTAAATTTACGTAACAGAGAGTGCGCGGCTCCAAATTTCCTGTAGGGTCGATTCAGTAGTATATCAAAATAAAATATATGTTCAAAATAGCATTGGAGGGATGGTGCTTAGATGTTAAACTCCTTTAATTTTGATGATAGTGAATTTTAGACTGAGGCACCGAATGTAACTTTTATTTGCTGCATTTGACATACTAAGCATTATAGATGACATACCTTAAAACAAGAACCGGAAATGGTAATCAATGAGTTAAAGACGATCCTGACGATAATCTCAACAGCACTCACAATAGAGCATCAAATTGAGCATCGACGGACCCCTAGCAAACTAGAGGTGGGACCAGGTGCCCGGGAGGAGTAAGAATACCCTGTTGGCTAGAGCCGGAAGTTGTTATCGTGAAGATTTAATATCTTATGATTGTTGAGTTTGAGTAAATAAATTAAATGTACTTACATCGACAGGTAAATAGAATTAATTAGATATAATGTGGGTTATAATTATTTTTTCAAGTCCCTAATATAACCACTTTGATACCGTTAAAGATTTTGTTTTTGTTTTCAATTTCATTTATTTTATACATGATTATGGTCCTTGATACATGTAATACATATATATAATAAAGTCAATAACAGCAAGTTCTCGGACCAAAAGTCCGTCAAAGTTATTACAAAGTCCATCGCAGTAATAAAAAAATCAATCGCGGTGATTTATTTTGATTTTTGAAGCCGGGGAATAGCTGATGTCATTGATGTGTCACTTTCTTGTGGATTTGTTTCGCTGGGTGAGTGCAGGATGGTCATGCAGGAGATCCTTCCCTTTTCTTGGTTGTATCCAACAAAGCAAAGAACCATAACACCTAAATGCAGACCAATGCAATGAGATAAAGAAGATCCTGACGACAATCTCAACGGCACTCACAATAGAGCACCAAATGATTCATCGACGGACCCCTAGCAAGCTAGAGGTGGGACCAAATGCATAAGGAGAAGTAATTATCCCCTGTTGGCTAGCCGCACCAGCCGTCGATGTGCATGCGCGAATAACGAAAATATCTAAAAACATGCACTGTCTGAGGCAATGTCTATAGAAAGTGCTATGGCGACCACGTCAGCAAAGCAGAGTGAACAGATCCAAGAAATACAATATTAAAGGGTCAAGGAAGACCTAACACCAAAGACAACGTTAAAAGATATAAAGAACATTCTGACGACAATCTCAACAACACTCGCAATAGAGCACAGAATTGACCGTCGACGGACCCCTTGTAATGTTTAACGTCTTCAAATTCATTAGCATCATTTTAGAGAAGATAAATCTACAGCATGGACCAGCACGTATTTAACCCTCGTCAGTGAGTTCAGGTGGGAACAGGTGCCCGAGAGGTGTAAGCATTCCTTGTTTGGCTAGCCATTCCCGCAGTCGACGTTCACGCACGAAAATGAAAACAATATCTACAAAACATGCACTGTCTGAGATTTTAAAAAGCAACGAGACCAATTGACAACCGATGCCGACATTAGACAATTGTGTTTTACACTGAAATAATTATTCATTGGGCTCAAAATTTGTGGCCACGATTACTTCAGTTCCTTCATGTACTTCTCTGCCGTCTCATTTGTCACGTAGCCTATAGAGATGATGCATTATCATGATTATTGTCTCCAAACATTAATCTTTCAGGTTATTTTTCCAAAACAGAATTATGTAATACATGCTCATCTTAACTTGATTAATATGGGATAGAAATATGAGAATTTGGTTTCATCTGACTTTTATCTTGTACAAATTACGTCCGAACCGTTATCATATTTCAGACTGAGGCAGATTCACTTTTAATCTTTTACCATCAAACTATTTTCAGTTTTTTTTTTACAATGTTAAGGCTTCAAATTGATAAGTCATACAAATTGACAGAAACCTTTGTCTACATGTAATAAGGGCTTTATTTTGGATTTTCTTTTTGTGCTTAACCTCCGGAAAATCTTTGAATTGATTATGGAGTTAGAAATTATCGATCCGCTATATTCGAACAGTAAGGAAAATTAATGTGAATTACAAATTCCAACACTAAGCCTTTGTACTAGAGACTTATTTCCTCAAAAGTACGTTGCAAATCGAAAATTTTTATTCTTATCCCAGAACTACTTAATGGCATTTCTCCGGAAGACTTAATGCCTACCTTTCTTGAAAGATTGGCACTCAAATGATAAATGGCAGTGACAATAACAAAATCAAGTTAATTTGCATAACACTCTCTTCTTGTAGTAGCTAATTAAGGACAATCTAATACATGTAGGCGGTGTTACATTCATTACAGTCAAGGTTTGTTCGATTGATCGTCTGTCTCTTTAACGCATTCGAAAATTTCTGTTATCAAAAAATCTTGAAATTTCTAAAACGTGGGTCCTGTAGCATCATATCCCGCCCATCCTGCTACGTTTTTGGTATTTTTTTTTTTTTTGACATAATATTCTTCACTCGTTTGTCATATTACATTGTTTAGATTGAGGATCGCTGACGAGAGTTAAGTACACGAAATGTGCATGTCTGGACCATGTTGAAATTTTATCTGTTCTTAAATGATGCTATTGAATTTGAAGACGTTTAACATTTGTATAATGTATGCGGGTGTTTTTTTTTTTCTCACGTTATTTTATCATATGAGTTTTATACGAATATCGTGCGGAATTCATGTAGGAAATTATATTGTAGATGGCTCCAGGAATTTTACCTTTGTTTTTTTTATTGAATTTGAAGATGTTTAACATTTGACATAGAGTACGTCTGACGAGGAATAAAATATTCGAAACACGTGTCTTGTACAACAAAATTGGTACAAATGTACTATAGAACACTATTGACAATATCAACAGGGGAAGTATCAACTATATCAAAACGGTCAATGACGCAATTCACTATGTAAGCTACCGCTTGATTCGGGGTTTTTATGCTCTACAAAAAAAAGTCGGGAAAGCATATAGTCGCCGTCGTGTCCGTCAGTATGTCCAAGCTAGTATCTTCTAAATCCTACTCTGGAATTCGATATTTCACACAAATGTTCATTAGGATATATCCTTTGGTACAAAAGTAACTGAAGGTCAGTCATCATTGATCAAGGTCATTTTCATGATACAAATAGCCTTTTCTGTAATAAATAATCTAAAATCTAATTAAAAATCAGTATGTTGTCCAAATGTTCTAAACTTTTGAATAATGATAGAAAAAGCATAATCTTACATGTTTTGAGATCTTAATTGCTTTGATGAGAATGTGTGTGCTAAAGGGGGTGTTACACGTAACTTTATGTGAATTATCTTTCCAAGTCGCAGTGATCGATTCGCTTCTTTACTCTCGTAACTTGATCTACTACTTTTACATCTCGTGGTCTTAGTCGTGATTGGCTCCTTATGTTTGCCATGGAACAAATCAGTGGCCATGTATCATTGACTGAGCCATAACAAGCTGACTATCTGTTATCGCCGTGTTGTGTACTTAAAAACCGAACAGGCTATGTTAGAGCTTATCTCATTGGTCAATCATTCAAGCTGAGAATGATCGATCTTCCGCTTGCTTGATAGCGATGCTGACCCGCGTATTTTAAAAGTAGAAGGTCAAGAAGAGTAGAGAAGCGAATCGATCACCACGACTTGGGAATATGTAGGTGAATGTACATCCATTGTACACTAGTATCACGGAAAACATTTTGAGATTACTTTGAAAATCTTTCGTTCAGGACAGTTTGGTGCTCTTTACTTATTTCTCTTGCTTTCCTTGTGTCTGTTTGGATGCCTTTCCAGGTTTTATCTCCAAAGCGTTTAAGGGGGCCTTGCTAGTTTTATTTACCATCTTCGGCTGAAATGGTAATGAAATTACATTATTTTTTTAAATAAAAAAAAAGATAGTTATTCACTATTGGTGATCAAAGACGATGAATAGTGCTTTTTGATAATAATGATGTATGAAAAATATAGAATGTTGCATCGTAGTTTTTACTTTTGTTAACAGAAACCCCTGTTTCAGTCCTCAATAATTATTCTGGTTTTAGGTTTTGGTGGAGAACCAGATATTACTTCAGCATATTCAGCGGGGTTTTCGTCTAGGGAAGGATAAAAAAGTACAATTGAAATAACAGGTGACATAATTTATCATAAAATAATATATTGCTTCTAATAACCAGTCCTCTATCTTTGCGGCTGACGACATGCACAGGGCAATCATTGCTTGTTATCAAATCTAATGTTGATTTTAAAAGAACATTTACATGCATAATTTTTATAGGTTATACCGACGGTGTAACGTATGAATAATAATTAATTCCCGTGATGGATGAATGATACTGCTTCTTACCAGATGTAAGGTAATTTCGTCATCAGGTTATCTAAAAAGACTGTCATGTGGAGATTGCCAGATAAATTTGTCCATAATTCATTAAAGGGCTTCTTCACTTTTATATCTGACCAATTGTTTTGAAAATGTATCTTTATTGTCTAGTACAGGAGCGGGCGTAGAAAAAAATAAGGTACCTGTACCCAAACCTTTTTAGAGGGAGGGGTTCCGTTCCAACCTCTTAAAAATATAAAGATTGAAAGTGTGGAAAACTGGCATTGACCCGTGCAAGCACGGGTAGCTTAAATTGAGTTGATTTGAAGGAATTGATTATCAATTGCTACCATACCAGTAGAGGTTGTTGTACACACGTACAACGTCTCTTTTGGACGCTAAAACTCCGTTGAACGAGGACACGTGCGCGTTTCTAACATTTAGCTGCTCTAAAATGAATTTGAAAACATTAATCATTTGTACCACTTGGTGAGTGTCACTGCTGGTAGACCAGGAGTCCGCGAGGGCACATGTAGCCAAGTTCGATCAATTTCAGTTGGTCGTTTCTTTAAACGCATTTCAAAATTTGTTCACAAATCTTTCTCAAATTTCTAAAACCTGGGTCCTGTAGCATCATATCCCAGTCATCATGCTACGTCGTTCGGTATATTTACTTATGTATTAACTTATGTTCATTTCTTCAGCCAATAATTATCGGATTATATAAAACTGCGGAATGTTGTTCATTCAGAGATTCGCAACCGTTCAAATGGGAATTCTCTTTATTTTGCCTTTGTTTCTCGATTTTGAGACTGAATAACTGGTAGGTACTTCTTTAATGTTTCTTAGAAAGATGTGTCTCGATCGGATATATGATCAAGTAGGCATTCATTTTGATTGACCTATTTTTGACAGAGTTATGGTAAAAATGAACCTATTCGTTTGCCATTTTTCGGCCGGCTAGACCATCTATCACTCGCGATGAAACACTTACCTTAATTGCTTAAATAATGCTTCAACTTAAAAAATCATGAGTATACTTTCAGCCAAAATTTATGTGATGTACATTCTGTACTTGGTAATGAATAGAATTACAATAAGAAATACATCGTATCCATGCATTACGCAAAAAATGATTGGTTTTTATAAAATATTTTAGGGCGACAATAACAACAACTACGAGGAGGGAATGAGTTGGATAAAATATTTTAAACAGACTTATGCAACCATATCGAGATAGAAATCATCATTTGGTTCGTCATAATTATTTCACCAGCCAAGAGCTTTGTGACAGATTACACGCCTCTGAAACTTACATTACTGGAACAGGAATAGTATATATCGGGAGTTCGCTTCTTTTCATATGGTGGAGGTTTTTGTTTGTTTGCTTTGTTCCTATTTTAACCTGATTTTATTTTATTCAGTTTACACGCCTCTGATACTTACATTACTGGAACAGGAATAGTATATATCGGAAGTTCGCTTCTTTTCATATGGTGGAGGTTTTTGTTTGTTTGCTTTGGTTCCTGTTTATCCTTATTTTGTATGCCTTCGGTTTCTGATTTTCTGAATTATCGATTCTGTGCTGTATACAGGAATATGGTCATTATCCATATTTGTCATACATTGCCGCGATCGACCCGGGGACTACGTCTGCGCAGAGGAGAGACAAAGTGGTCCATTGATAGCACTTGCTTACGGAGATCGGAAGACAGTTACTTTCCTGTCTACCATTGCATCACTCGCCTACGTATCTCATCCACGTACATGTATATCATAATTACACAGAAATATAAAATACTCAATAAAATTTTGATATCTAAAAACACTTTTTATTTTGAATTTATATTTCTATTCCAATCTCAAAAATTAACATTTTATTTTTGTTTGTTTTAAGAAATATAAAGGTTTTCTTATTATAATCCATGTATGTTTATTTGTGTAGCTATTCCTGTTACATGTATTTGAATAGAATAAACATGTTATTCACTGTGTAGCATCACGTGACTTTAGTTGGTGAAACCACGAATGAATAAAAAGCTCAGTTGGAGGAAAGAAAACAGGAACTGCAATATTTGCTTTGATTAAATTTTATCTTTTCATTGCCTATATCCTTGTCTAAAATGGTACTTTTACTATCCTTGAATCGTAAGTAAGTAAAACTCCGTTGTTTTTACAAACATAATGACAAAAGCTGTAGATATTTTCGTGGAAACCACCATAACATTGTGTTTAACATATTTCGACCACGACGTTCCTTTTGTCACAATGTTTGTAAAAACCACAATGGTTTCTTGATTGACAAACAAAGAATCATCAAAATATCATCTTTAACAAGGACATCGGCTATGAAAAGATAAAATTGAATCAACACAATCATCACAGTACCTGTTTTCTTTCCTTCAAACGAGCGGTATGTCTCCATTTTGTGTTCGTGGTTTCATCAACTTAAGTCACGTGATGCTACACAATGTTATTAACAGCATGATAAGGACTGAAAATTCATGCAGTTCCAGAATCACTTTGCTGTTTGTACACGACATATCTAACAGAAAGATGGGCGGTGGCGACCTCTCAGACATGACCCAGACACCCGCATTTGCAAATTGTGGAAGCAGATATTGATCAACTAATTGTTAAGAGAACTAATTGCTAAGAGACAACTATCTTATGTTATTATCTATTTCGTAAAAGTATAAAATTTTATAGGGTTTTAATTAAATTACAAGGGAATTCGAAAGATCTGTATCTGTTTGATGTCTATACGCATTATTTCAGACACATATAAAACCTTTTATTTCAAGTGCGTACATACATGTAATCTACAAACAGAACAGATCAGACCCGATTTGACTTTTATATGACAGTCTATCAAGGTTTGATATGCGAGTACAGGCAAGACGGACGGCGACCTTGACAGAAGAACAGTGCAGCTAGACTAACATAAAGAAATTTATAGATATGATAGATCGTATGTCGCGACAACAAAATTCTGTATAATACTAAAAAAGACATCGCATAATTCAAATCTTCATTCATGCAGATAGATAATATTCTCTATAATTTTTAAAGATACAGTGTCCCTGAAAATAAATTTTATTGAAAACGTAAAATTTATTCCAAAGGGTCTAGAAAGAGGAAAAACGGAGCCATAAAAAGTTTTATTTGAAGATATGCAGTAATGACCCTAACATTGCCGTTTTTTTTTATATTTAAATCTCCATATACCTCTATTGTAAAAACTCAATACATTGTAGGTGGCGCCAGTTAAATGAATTAGTGCGCACCCCAAATTTCAAAATAATTTACGATTTTAAAGGTCTATAACTGCGAATGTTTGCGTTGGATTCGCCTAAAATTTGAATTTATAGAAATGAGAATGTATACTTTCGTATGAATCGAAAGATGTTGCATTCCAAATTTTTGTAAAATTAATTAATTTTCGGGGACACCGTCCCTTTAAAGAATATCCTGACGATAATCTCAACAGCACTCCCAATAGAGCACCAACTTGAGCATCAATATAATTGACGGACCCCTAGCATTTGTTTAACGTCTTCAAGTTAATTAGCATCATTTTAGTAGATAAATTTACAGCATGGACCAGACATGCAGGTTTTGGTTAATAAACCCTCGTCAGTGATCCTCAATCTAATCAATGTAATATGACCAAAATCTGTGAAAATTATGTCTAAAATATACCGAATGACGTAGCAAAATGGCTGGGATAAGATGCTACAGATCCCAGGTTTTAGAAAGCTAGAGCAGGGACCAGGTGCCCTGGAGGAGATACATTCCCTGTCTGCTAGCCGCACCCGCCGTCGATGTTCACGCATGAACATGAAAACAATACATAAAATACATGCACTGCATGAGGTTATGTCTAAAATATAGAAAGTGCTATGGCGACAATGTCAGGGAAAACTATTCAAAACACTTACAAAGCCCTCGCGAGGAACTTTTTTACGAGCTCCTCAATTATCACTCTTTGCAATGTTGAGTGTTTGAGAAAATACCGCGTCATAATTATAAGCCCTTGTAACGTCATGCGCTTGATGTATGACATCAGGCTCCGACGTCATTTGCCCTGAATAACACTATACAAAGGATAATTGATCGTATTTTACACACAAATCTTCAAAATTCATATACGCTCCAGGCCTTGCCAATCATATTTTTCTTGAAAAAAAATTGAAAGGCCGATCGGAAATCCATCGATTGGCACAAAAATGTTAATGGGCAGGGCCTGGAGCGCTACTTGATTTCATGATTTTGTATAGCAATTTCGATCATTGATATTTTCAATGATTTCAACGTTTTTAGACGATTATTTATTTATTTTACAACGTTTAACACACAACTTATATTAATGTCTCACGTTGGCTCAGATGATGGCTTGAGGGGGCCCAAAGAGCAGGAGGAAACCGGAGTACCTGGAGAAAAAACCCCTGCAGAGGCCTGGGTGGGGGAACACCTTCCCTCCCACATAAGACCCTTCGCCGAATCTTGAATACGAACGCGCTACAACTGCGCTAACCCGACTTTTGTTATTCAGTATAGCACTGTGAAATCAACGGGCTTTCCTGATTTGGATTCACCATATATTTGACATTTTATAAACTAGAATATAATGGATATATGGACAACTTTGAAAATAGGGCCGAAATGGCAGGTTACCGCACCTACTCCTTTCGATTTTCAGTTCCTTATTATTACCCCCGCAACAAAGTTGAGGGATATACTGGATCCACCCTGTCAGTCCGTTCGTCTGTAGACGAAAGCTTCTCATCGCAACTCCTCAAAAACCAATTGATAGATTTAAATAAAACTCTTCAAAATTAAAATCATCCTGTGCTTTTGTCCGTGTAAATACTATAAAATTACTGAAAACTAAAGGGTCTATATCAGTTCTGCATATTTTTTTAATTTTTTTTTTCAATAGAAATAATCAACAACATCAAAAATGCGAACAACGAAATGCTTAAATACAAGCACAAAGATAAACTTTTAACAGTTACTAAATTAATATGTTTTAAGATTTTCATCTTTCCACATACGATGTTTCTGAATATATTCCCTCGATATGTTTGATAGGGTTCATCGAAGATGAAATCGGATTTCCCCTAAGGGAAGAAATCATAATCAGAAAATTAATCCAATATGGAAGAGAAAATGTGATTTCTTGATTGGATATTAACATACGCTCAGACTTCTTCTGGAAATGAGATTTTATTCTTCATGTATTGATTTGATTGTTGCTAACCTTATATTTTAAAGTGTCAAGTTCAAGGGTTTCTGCACATGAATCTTACGCTTAAAGACGCTGAATTCATCACTTACGAAGTGCCTAATTGATATTTAAAAATGGGGAGGGGGCTTGTGTTTTTGTCGGGACAAGAGTTCAGTGACTATAGGACGCAGCCTATCACATTGACGAGCAAATAACACGGGGGTATACCTAAACATGAGTCACGATTTACAGTATGTAAACTGAGTGAGACCAATGTACATTCTGACCCTTTTTGGTCGCAAATCTGCAATGCAAGAGAATGGTGTCATTATCCGGATTTTGCATTCAACCCCTCCCATTAATATGGATCTATAAATGTGATAAGAGATACACAACTGCTGTATAGTGTCCTCTAATTGCAAGAAAATCAAAGTTTCCAAATCTGCAGATGTAAATGACTTCGCGAAAAACAGTAAAACTCAGAGGGAATACAAAAAAACTGACCGTATTCTGCACATCCCATCCTGTCCCACCTCTACCTTTCTAAAACCTGGGTCCAGTAGCATCATATCCCAGCCATTTTTGCTACATGTACGTCTTTAGGTACATTTTGGACCTAATTTCACACTTTTGGCCGTATTGCATTGTTTAGATTAATGATCACTGACAAGGGTTAAGTACGCGAAATGTCATGTCTGGTTCATGCTGCAAATGTATCTGTTCTTAAATAATGCTATTGAATTTGAAGACGTTTAACATTTGTTTTATTTCTCAGTGAGGAGCTCGTAAAAATTCCCCGCGAGGGATTTGACAGTAAGCACTAGTGTTTTGAATATTTTTCCCTGACATGGTCGCCAAAGCACTTACTATATAGACGAAACCACAGACAATGCATGTATTCTTTATACGACAAATATGGATAATGTCAAGAAAAGACAATGGCACAAACTCAGGCACACAAAGATGTCCATATCCCTGTATACAGCACAAAATCGATAATTCAGAAACCAAAGGCATACAAAATCAGGATAAAACAGAAACCAAAGCAAACAAACAAAAACCTCCACCACATGAAAAGAAGCGACATCTCGATATGGGAGTGGGCCAGGTGCCGAGGAAGAGTAAGCATCTCCTGCTTGCATGCAACACCCGCCGCTTCAATTCGGTAGAACTGTCAAATCCGTTAACTTCCATTTCGGAAGACATAGAGTACAATCTTTGGTTGGATGGTTAAAATGGTATGTGACAGAATATCATTCACCATTCCCGAGAGCGGGACAATATAGTATATGACGAGTTCCTCGACCGTAGAACTTCCTCAGTGACGATGTTAGTCGGTCACAAACATATCCCTGACTGAGAAGCTTATCTGAAAGACGCCTAGCTCTCAGAACAAAATCCGTATATTTGGTACTTGCTCTGGCATAGCGTATCAACTTAGATATGAACACGCCATAAGCAGGCAGTGAAGGGATGTTGCTACTCAGAAAAGGAAAGTTTGTAATGCTGAAATTGCAGTCGTCACGTTTGTCATAGAGTGAGGTGCTCATGTGACCATCAGTGTCTTAGGACAACATTATGTACTCTTCTTTTCGTAGGACAACATTATGTATTCTTTATATTCTTATAATGTCGAAGGGTTCCAACTCTCTACCTTCTTGAAGAAAATTCCAAACCAATTTACATGCACCAGACACGTGTTTCGAATATTAAATTCTCATCAGTGATTCTTTCAGCGGAGCCACCAAAAATAATTTCAGTAGCGCCCTCTTTAATTGTTTGAAGTTAGATTTTTCATTTACATTACAGAGATATTCTTTATATACTGAACAAAAAAAGTTATGTCCTTCTTTTTTGTATTGAATTTACATGACTCATGACTCATGATTCAGAGGCGGTGTCCTCAAAAAATTTTTTTAAATGTTAAACGGCATATCCATTAATTGTCCGATTCTGACAAAGATCTTGATAAATTAATGTATATAGAAAAGAACTCTCACAAGCGCGGAAAAAAATTGTCAATTCAGAGGCGTATATTCCATATAGGCTAAAAGCCTCAAGCGTACACATACATTTTCCGGATAGATCGTAAACCTAAGCATCCGTAGTTTTAAAGAGGCGTATCCGACACCCTCCCGCCCCATTTAAAGTTTCAAAAGGTTGACAATTTTGCCTTAGAAATCATCTCCTTTAAACTATTTCAAACCTTGGAACCCCATAAAAATCGTCAAGATTTTGAGACAATTGTCAGTTTTTAACAGTGTATATACTTTGTATTGAAATATTCGTAACTCTTCTTACACTTGTAAGAAATCCAGAATCGAATAGATAAAATATCAAAAGTGAAACTTCTTAATCATAAAACACCATTAATTTATCGGGAAAAGTGTATTATGTAGATTTATATGCAATTTTTTACGTCAATCTTCAGAGCAAATAAGATTGTAAAATATAGTTTAAAAATGCAGCATTTCACAATTTCCAGGGAGGCCCCCTTCCCCCGGACCCCCACCTGCGGGAGGGGCTACACATTTTAAGTATACAAAAGTGAGAAAAAAAAAGATATTTGGAAATTAAGTTCAAAATCAAAAATGAGCCTTCCTAATCATAAAATACCATTTATTTTCGGGAAAAGTGTATAATGTAGATTTATATGCAACTTTTTACGTCAATCTTCATAGCAAATAAGATTGTACAATATATAAAAATGCAGAATTTCACGATTTTCCGGGGAAGCCCCTCCCCTGGACTCCCACCTGAGGGAGGGGCTACATATTTAAAGTATACAAAAGTGAAAAAAATATATTTGGAAATTGTCCGCATCCAAGTCTGACACTGAGTCAATGGAAAACGTCATGGGAAAAATAGCATGCGATTGCTAATTTAGAATGCATTGAGTATTAAAAAAATAGAGCCAGAAAACAGACTGGAGCAAGATGATATAATACAAAAATTTATTGTCAGAATGTCCGCCCTCGACGGGATTCGAACCTAGTCTTTTTGTATTGGAAGTCTGGATAGATGTCCGCCACATTACCAACTGAGCTATGAAACCTTTTTCTCGAGCGTTCTGTTGTAAGATTGTAGGTCGCAAATTTCAGAAAACGAATATGGAGTTTTTAATTAAATCATCCTCCTACTAACATCAGAAATGTCTTGCAAGAATCACCTTGCAAAATTTATGATACTTTAAATGTCGGGGATTAGAAAGGGAGAATAACTCAGAGGAAAATATGAAATTAATGATTAGTGTCCGTCGTCGGTTTTGACTTTTAGATTTTTCTCAGATTTGATTTAGGAAAACGGTGAGACATAATTAATGATTACACGATTTCTACAATTATCAATTACACATTGTCATATCATATGCTATATCTTCATATCACACCATTTAACTCTTTCCTCTTCGTTTCGACGGAGAATCTGCTTATTCGTCCCTTTAGTGGTATAGATGAAGGGAGATCTCCAACAAGACCCCGTTGCAGCATCAACAGCAAAACACCCGATGCAAAAACACAAAAGACGAGTACAGCACGAGGCGGAAAAGAGACACACGACATGTAAACATCAAACACAAAAGACTACACATAAAGCGACGAGACCAATGGGCAACCGGTGCCGACTTTGGACGGCCATTTGTCACACAAGTAACAAATGGTGTGGTTATCCTGGATTACGTGCGCACAACCCTCTATAGATGTGTTGTCATCATCGGGGTTTAAATCAAAGGGGTTTCACCTGTTTGATCCTCTCTAGTAAGGGCGTTTCTGAACGCAACAGAATTTTACAGAACAAATCCGTATATGCACACCCTTAGATACACTTTCAATGTGCTTTTGGTATTTGACATGGCGCATGGCTGACTTTGGACTGCCGGTGACATTATAGCTAAATTTTCTTGAATTACCAGCTATTTGACTGAGTCATGGATAATCGATGTCAACATTCTATTCCGTTTTTCAATGGAGAAATCTCCTGTGCTTATTTATACATTTTTCTTTCGAAAGTAGTCAACCAGAACAGTTTGGTGCTCTATTGTGTTTATTTTAACTCATTGGTGAGTATCGCGGCTGTTGGATCAGGATTCCCCGAGGGCACATGTAGCAAAGTACGATCAACGTCGTTTGATTGTCTCTTCGATGCATTCGATAATTTCTGTTATCAAATTTCTAAAACGTGGGTCCTGTAGCATTATATCCCGTCCACCCTGCTACGACTTTTGGGTACATTTTTGGACATATTGTTTTCACACTTTTTGACCGTATTATATCGTTCAGAATAAGGATAAAATCATTACTGACGAGGGTTAAGTTACCCGAAATGTGCATGATAAGTCCATGCTGCAAACTTATCTGTTCTTACATGATGCTATTGAATTTGAAGACGTCTCACATCTGAATCAATTAAATTGAAGAAAATTTTCAATGCAAATAAACCGGATCCGTATTTCAATAGATAATGTCTTTATGAATCGATGTAGCAGTGGTTAGCTGTGAATGATGCAATCGAGTTCTCTACCCTCCTTTCGTCAATACGTTACATGAATCTACAGTGGTATAGAAGGAAAAAGATGTAGCGCTTCACCACGCTTTTCAGTATTTAATTGCTGTTGGTTATACAATCGGATATATCTTGTTAAACATACCTTTAATACACTTCTTTTTGTAATCATGGTAACATTGATGTATGATATGCTTCTTTTATTGTTTACGCCTTCCGGTATATGAATGAGGGAGGAGATCTCCAACAAGAGTAAGCTATCCGGTCCTCATGTCCATTTATGTCAGTTTGCATTCACGTATGATTGATCTTCAAAATGAAGTACAGAAATTGTCAGAATGTGGCTATTTTAGCGAAGTCCGCCAAATACGTAGTTTCACTAAATCGTCTTTATACTTATGAATACCATGATATTCGTTTTTGTTGATGATAATCAATCAGCATGGCTATTACATTATTCATCGTATTGATATAATGAAAGGAAGGAATTCAGGAAGCAACAAGATGAATCTAGCTGTAAAATATAATTGAAAATCGGCTTTTGCAGATGCATCGTATATTGTTGAAAACAAATACTACTGAAATGAATTTCGACGGCTTATGAGAAGCACTTTGGCTGGAAGAATCACTGATGAGAATTAAATATTCGAAACAAGTGTCTGATGCAGAATAAACTGGCTTGAAATTTTCTTCAAGAAGGTATAGAGTTGGAACACTTCCGTATTAATAATAAAGACACTTATATCCTGTTGCAGTGTGGTGCAGTTAAAATTGTCTGTGTGACTTGGTGTCCGTTGATGCTCAATTTGGTACTCTATTGTGAGTGCTGTTGAGATTATCGTCAGGATCTTCTTTAACTCATTTTTGTCACACTTATGCCCTTTGCCGTGTGGAGCTCGTAACAAAGTTCCCCGCGAGGGGTTTGACAGTAAGTGTTTTGAATATTTTTCCCTGACATTGTCGCCATAGCACTTTCTATATAGACGTGACCTCAGACAGTGCATGTATTTTATATATTCTTTTCATTTTCATACGTGAACATCGACGGCGGGTGCGGATAGCCAACAGGGGATGCTTACTCCTCCCGGGCACCTGGTCCCACCTCTAGCTTGCTAGGGGTCCGTTGATGCTCAATTTGGTACTCTATTGTGAGTGCTGTTGAGATTATCGTCAGGATCTTCTTTAACTCATTGGTGTTTGTCAAGTGTATTTATTACTGTTTTCTATCTTTTTCGCCTGAAAGAAGCTTTGTTTTGCACTTTGTCAATTTGACATCGCAAATGTTATATAGCTATTTCAGGAACTTGCCATTTCATTCGAAAATAGAGGAGGTTAAAGTCTTAGCACCATATCTCCTATGTTATTTTGAACATAGATTTTATTTGGATATACTACTGAATCGACCCTACAGGAAATTTGGAGCCGCGCACTCTCTGTAAAGTAAATGCACAAATTTGAATTAAACAAAAAATAAAACCAGAGGGTGCCACTGAAATTGATTTTAGTGGCTTATGAACGACTAATATGGAGAAAACCATATCCCTTTTAATATCAATTCTCTATTAAGGACCAAAATATTTCGGAAATAGCATATCATGGATTTTTATGATTATCTATATAAATGCTTTGTATAATGCCCTGAATAAAAAAAAAAAAACCACTTTTTTGAAAATAAATATTCCGGTTGCAATGGAAACGAGATCTGTCTATTCATAGTACTAAAAAATTTTCAAATAAGTCGTCTTTGGTTATCATGTTGCCATGGAAACCATTGTTAGAGCTTATTTGTATTAACAACTTATAATGATCTTAAAATTAGAAAAATTAACAATTTTTAATTATTTCTTTCAATTAGCCGAATCCTATCAAATCAAAATCAGTCAAAAATTGCCATATAAAATATCAAACGTCTTCAAATTCAATAGCATAATTTATAAATGGATAAATTTGCAGCATGGACCAGACATGTTTCGGGTACTCAACCCTCGTCAGTGATCCTCAATATGAACAATGTAATATGGCCAAAGAGGGTGGAAATTATGTCAAATAACGTACCGAAAGATGTAGCAAGATGGGTGGAATATGATGCTACCGGACCCACGTTTTAGAAATTTCAAGACTTTTAGTACCAGAAAATTTTGAATGCTTTGCAGAGACAGACGATCAACCGAAATTGATTGATGTAAACGTCTTCAAAATGAATAGCATCATTTAAGAACAGATAAATTGTAGCTTGAACTTGGCTACATGTGCCCTCGGGGACTCCTGGTCCACCAACATTGACACTCACCAAGTACATGTAGTTCAAATGTTAAACGTCTTCAAATTTAAATGCATCATTTATAAATGGATAAATTTGCAGCATGGACCAGACATGCACGTTTCAGGTACTCATTATCGTCAGTGATCCTCAATCTAAACAATGTAATATAGCCAAAGAGGGTGAAAATTATAATGTCAAAAATTGTACCGAAAGATGTAGCAGGATGGGTGGGATATGATGACAAATATGGATAATGACCATATCCCTGTATACAGCACAAAATCGAACATTCAGAAAATCAGAAACCGAAGGCATACAAAATCAGGATAAAACGGAAACCAAAGCAAACAAACGAAAACCTCCACCACATGAAAAGAAGCGAACTCCCGATATGGGAGTGAGACCAGGTGCCCTGGAAGAGTAAGCATCTCCTGCTTGCATGCAGCACCCGCCGCTTCAATTCGGTAGAACTGTCACATCCGGTTACTTCCATTTTGGAAGACATAGAGTACAATCTTTGGTTGGATGGTTCAAATGACAAATATGGATAATGACCATGTCCCTGTCTACAGTACACAATCGATAATTCAGAAAATCAGAAACAGTATATGACAGAATATCATCCACCATTCTGGAGAGTGGGACATCATAGTGTATGACGAGTTCCCCATATCGACCGTAGAACTTCCTCAGTGACGATGTTAGTCGGTTACAAACATACCCCTGACTGAGAAGCTTATCTGAAAGACGCCTAGCTCTCAGAACAAAATCCGTATATTTGGTACTTGCTCGGGCATAGAGTATCAACTGATATATGAACACACCATAAGCTGGCGATGAAGGGATGTTGCTACTCAGAAAAGGAAAGTTTGTAATGCTGATATTAAAGTCGTCACGTTTGTCATAGAGTGAGGTGTTCATGTGACCATCACATTATATCCAAATAGGATGCTGAATTATTTGTCTCTGTAGTTTATTTGACTTCAAGCTCCGAAGGATAGATACTGCTCAGGTAATCCGCGAATTTAGGATTATTGATGGACAACACATCGTCTATGTATCTGTTAGTGAAGTTGAAGTCAGAAGCTAAGTATCTTTTCCCTAGAAAGACCAAAGATCGAATGAAATAAGCTTCGTATGAGAAAAGGAAAATGTCGGCAAGGAGTTGGGCACAATTGGTGCCCATTGGAATTCCGACAATTTGCTGGAAGACCTTTCCTCCAAACACCACAAAAATGTTGTCGATCAGAAAGTTTAACATCTGAATAATATCTGTTTCAGTGTACTTATTTTTAGAATCGGTTTTGTCATAGTTAACAACAATAAATTTGTATTTGCGATTACCGTTCTTACTTGTAAATGACAAATGCATTACTTATAATTTTTGCGAGTCTTTCTTTCAATTTAGAATGTGGAATGGTAGTGTAAAGTGTCGAAAAATCAAAGGCTTTGATCGAATGGACTCTACTAAAATGAGTGGATTTCATATGCTCTAAAAGTTCCTTCGAATTGCTACGGGAACCACGTTTTAGAAATTTCAAGAATTTTAGTACCAGAAAATTCTGAGTGCGTTGAACAGACAGACGATCAACCGAAGATGATCGAACTTGGCTACATGTGCCCTCGGGGACTTCCGGTCCACCAGCAGTGATACTCACCAAGAAGTTCAAAAGTTAAACGTCTTCAAATTCAATAGCATCATTTATAAATGGATAAATTTGCAGCATGGACCAGACATGCACGTTTCGGGTACTTAACCCTTGTCAGGGATCCCCAATCTAAACAATTTAATATGGCCAAATTAAGGTCTATTTTTGTCCAATTTTGACCATTTTTAAGCAAACATAACAAATAATCAGGCTGATAACACCATCACTGTTGTGGGAACAAAATAGATTTTAATGTGACAAATATAATCAATGAAAAAAAGTGGGACCTTGTTTTGTTATCCTACATTTTGAGGTCAAAACTGGTTGTCATGGCAACTTTTCATTTTACACATGATGACTTTATTTTTTCAAATTGACTTTTAGCATGGTTTAAATAAATTATATTGCTTAAGCTTAATGTTGGGACAACAGAAGAAATTATCCTTTCTTTGATCACTTCCAAAATTTGTCAAGCTCATTTGACTCTAAGTCCAAGAAAGGAGGGGATCTCCAACAACACTAGGTTGCAGCACCCACAGCAAAATCCCAAAACACCCATGCAAAAAACACAGAACAGATACCCACAGAAAGAGACGCAAAAGGGACAAGGAACACCAACTCACAACATAGAAACATGAAACACAAAAGACTACACATAAACCAACGAGACCAATGGGCAACCGGTGCCGACTTAGGACGGCCATCTGCCACGTAAATAGCAGACGGTGTGGTTATCCTGGATTACGTGCGCACAACCCTCCCACTATTCCGATTTCCCAGAGGTCTCGAAGAACGCACAATTATGGTGTAAAACAACCTCCTCACTGTTAGGTGACCACACACAAACAAGACCGTAAAACACAGGGATCCAAGCAACACAGATGAATATGTAAATGGATACAAAAAGAGGACGTGCGTAATACAGTCCGTGCTCTGCCGGCTGTAGCGAGCTCATATATGTTATCACCCGAGGAGTCCGACTGACATTCAGAGAGAACAGGTGGTCGGGGCCCTGTCTTCTCTAAAGAGGTTTGGACAGGGCCCGTCATGGAGTCCCGTCGTCACAGTCAGTCAGAGTGCAAGTCTTAAGAATGCGCTCGTACAAGACTGTATATTGGTCAAGTACCAAGCTTAGTGTCCGTCTGGTGACATTAGGATCATATCCACGGTATAAAAGGCGTTTGATGACTCTGACGCATTTTCGATACATATGCTGTCTACCTTTGATCCTTCTTATTATGTTAATTATGTCACCATAAAATGCAGGTTGTGAAATACCCAAAGTAATATACTCCGTTGCTTGTATGGGTCCGAATTTCAAAAGAAGTTGATCATAATTTTTTTAAAATTTCCAGAAAGTCTTTACTAGTTTATGAAAGCGAAAACCTTGACCTAAAAGTTTCTTTGTAATTTGTAGATTTCTATTATGAAAATCCAAAACATCAGTACATGCTCTAGCATACCGGATGAGCTGTGAAATGTAGATACCGTATGACGGTAATCTAGGGACATCACCGTCAAGCCAGGGAAAATTTACTATGTTGAATCCAAAATCATCTCGTTTGTCATATACACTTGTATGAATTTCTCCATTGACAATTTTGATATTTAGGTCCAAAAATGGTGTTTCAGTGTCTTTAAAGTTTGCCTTGTTTAGAGTCAATTCTTGTGGATAAATAACATCTTTATACTTTTCAAAAACAGGATTATCGATAGTAAGAATATCATCCAGGTACCTAGAAGTACCAGTGAAGCATTTCACATCATCATGTTTTCTTTGCTTTTGAAGATTTTGAATAAATTCCTTTTCATATGTGTATAAAAATAAACCTGCAACAAGAGGCGCACAATTTGTACCCAAGGTCAATTTAAAATATGGAATCCAATTTCAATAAAATTTGCATTTTTGTTATATATTGTTTTGTAATTTAAGGTT
The DNA here is from genome assembly GCA_028142955.1 of Pinctada fucata. Lineage (NCBI taxonomy): Eukaryota > Metazoa > Mollusca > Bivalvia > Pterioida > Pteriidae > Pinctada > Pinctada fucata. The sequence goes on along the minus strand of AP027113.1, from coordinate 28,672,593 downwards.
TGAATGTCATAGATTTGTTGAATAAAATGAAACTAATGATGAGTTATAATTTCTAAACTCTAATAATAAAACAAGACAAAACTAATTTGGAAATAAATATTGAGCCTAAAAAAATGCTATCAAGAAATAATATTGCTCTCAATTTCATATATTTATAAACTAAACAGTATATCTATATAAATTTAAAGAAAAATAAACCCTATCACTCCTCTCCCTCACTCAAACTCAGGTGGAGGTTGAGGTCCTCTCCTTCGCTCTCCACCTCTCTCACACGCTCTCGCCTCTCGTCCCTCCTCTTCGCTCTCTCCCTATCCTCATCTGCCTCCCTTCTCAGTCTGTCTTAGACTTGGTCAAATTGTTCGAGTTGGATGTTGGCAGCTTCGAACTGTGAATGAAAAAAAAAAAGATTCCTCTTGTTTTCTTATCCTGTTTATGTAATGATTTGAACATAAGCTAAAGAGAAAAAAATCCAATTTTCACGAAATCTAATATTATAATTATTATTCAGGGTAGTAGAGGTACAAAAGCGAATGTTTACTTACATCAATTATTGGTTTCACAGAAACCTTTCTGTTTGTGGTGTCCAGTGCAGTGTTTACTGGGATAACCCTCGTAGAGGGTTCTGGATGATACAATTGATGTAGTACTACCTATTTAGGAAAATGCAACCATTTATAAAATGTTCCACTATAATGGAATAATATTTCATCAGAACTATTCACACACGTTATGTAAAGTATTAAGTTTCAATTGGAAACAAAATAAAGGAAATGTTTTCTTGCAGAAGATTTTTTTCTTAAAATATATATACCCTTTGGAATTTCCGATATGTGAAACTCCCCTCGTTGTGTTTCTCCTTTTTGTGCCGTGTTCTGCTGTAAAGAAGTAATTGGAAATGCAGGATGTGAAAGTTTACAGAGTGAAATTTAATATACAACAGAATGATACGTCATGCACTATGATGTCCCACTCTCCAGAATGGAGGATGATATTCTGTTATTGACCATTTGAACCATCCAACCAAAGATTGTACTCTATGTCTTTTGAAACGGAAGTAACCGGATGTGACAGTTCTACCGAATTGAAGCGGCGGGTATTGTATGCAAGCAGGAGATGCTTAACCTTCCTGGGCACCTGGTCTCGCTCTTATGTCGAGAGTTCGTTTCTTTTCATGTGGTGGAAGTTTTTGTTTTTTTGCTTTGGTTCCGGTTATTTTCCTGATTTTGTATGCCTTCGGCTTCTGATTTTCTGAATTATCGATTTTGTGCTATATACAGGTATATGGTCATTATCCATATTTGTCATTCTCTTTCATTCTAAAAAAATAGGTTTGGTACCATGACTCCTGTCTTGTAAAAGCTTATGAAATACAATAATTAACAACATTTGCAATCTAGATGTTTGGTTGTTGTGTGCATGGTTTTCCGGATTACGTGTGCACAACCTAATACATAATTTTATTTAATATATCTGACATCATTTTATAACTCTGGGGTATTATCTATCATATCTCACAATGCAACTTAGATGTTTCAGCTTAGTTACAAACATTGGATATGGGGGATCTGTCTAAGAGGGTTAGAAATGAGGGCGTGATATATTCGATGTTAAACGTCTTCAAATTCAATAGCATCATTTAAGAACAGATGAATTTTCAGCATGGACCAGACATGCACGTTTCGGGTACTTAACCCTCGTCAGCGATCCTTTATCTAAACAGTATCAAGATAAAATATTGAAGGAATGCTAATATCTAGCGAAATGTATAAACAGTTTGATGAAATATCCTATATCATAGGGTAAAGTTGTAGCAATTCTAGTGGCACGATTCAAAACTTAGCGGCGAAGAATGGCTGAAGGAGGCTTTATATTCAGGGCTCCAAGGAAAAACCGATCATCAGCCGGATCCAATTTTTGTCTTCAGCATAGGTAATACTGTTTCTGTATTCACTTACCATTGGGTTCTTCCTCGAATAACTTAATTCTTTAGTTGTGAATTTGCCGTTCTTGAACTCAGTTAATGCAATCACCCCTAGTCCTTATTATTTTTTTTTATTACGGTTTCGAATACTTCATAGAATTATGGTTGTTCAAAAATATTTGCATTAATTTGTTCATCTTTTTTCTATTCCTATGAAATAAATGGTACCTGTGCTGAAATCTTCAGAATGTTTTCAGCCTTCCTTGGACGGAGTAACATTGGTGCCTGTGAATTGTCTTCGCCAGATATTCCGATGAAGACTGTGATGGCCGCACAATCCTCTGTATTTGGATTTTCTCTATGACAAGACCTCTTCTGTTATTCTGTATTTCCTTTCTTGAAAAAGTAATATCTCCTCTTTTTCTTGATCTTCTTTGGTATTTTTGCACTGTCATTATTTATTCAATTTCTAAAAAGAGGGTCCTGCAGCATCATATCCCACCCATCCTGCTACGTTTTTCGGTAAATGTTTGGATTTAATAAATTTCACACCCTTTGGCAATATTACATTGATTAGAATGAGGATCACTGACGAGGGTTAAGTACCCGAGACGGGCATGTCTGGTCCATGCTGAAAATTCATATGTTTTTAAATGATACTATTAAATTTGAAGACGTTAAACATACCCCCCCCCCCCCCCCCCCCAAAGTCCTCGACAACAATTGTATACCAGAATTTGTATTTTAAAGATTTATAACTTTATGTGACCTCTCTAAAGATGTTTATGCTTTCCAGTCATAAAAACAAAGAGTAGAAACCTTATGACATCGCAATATAGAACATGTGATTTTGGATTAGTTTATTTTTTTTACAGTCATCTTCCTTGACATGATGGAATGTTCATTTTTTGATTGAATTTTGTAGCCGCATCCGCCGTCGATGGTCATGCATGAAAATGAAAACAATATATAAAATTCTGTGAGATTATGTCTTTATAGAAAGTGCTATGGCGACAATGTCAGTGAAAAATATTTAAACCCCTACTTTCAAACCCCTCGCGGGGAACTTTTTAGGGAGTTCTACACGGCGAAGGGCATAAGTGTGACACAAATGAGTTAAAGAAAATCCTTACGTTAATCTCAACAGCACTCACAGTAGAGCACCAACTTTAGCGTTGACGGACCCCTAGCAAGCTAAAGGTGTGGGACCAGTTGCCCGGGGGAGAAATATCCCCTCTTTGCGAGCCGCATCCGCCGTCGATGTTCACGCACGAAAATGAAAACAATATATGAAATACACTGTATGAGGTTATGTCTGTATAGAAAACTCTATGACGACAATGGTAGGGGAAAATATTCAAAACACTGTCAAACTCCTCGCGGGGAACGTTTTCTACGAGTCCCACAATTATCACTCTTTGCAATGTTGAATGTTTGAAAAAATACCGCGTCATAATTTTGAGCCCTCGTAACGTCATGCGCATGATGAATGATGTCATGTTCTGATGTCATTTGCCCAGAATGACACTAAACAATGTAAATGCATCGTATTTTCGCACAAATTTTCAAAATTCATCTACGCTCAAGGCCATATTTTACATGAACTTTATTGGGCCACGTGCACATCCATCTATTGGTACAAAAAATTAATGGGCAAGACCTGGAGCGTTACTTGATTTCATGATTTTGTATCAAAATTTCGCTCATTTATTGATGTTTTCAATTATTTCAACGTTTTTTTTCAGTATAAGATTCAGTGATTATTCAGTATAAAAATTTAAACGTTTAACCAACAAGTTACACAACTTATATTAATGCCTCACGTTGGCTCAGATGTTGGCTTTAGGGGGCCAAAGAGCAAGAGGAAGCCGGATTACCTGGAGAGGCCTGGATGGGGGAACACCTACCCTCCCACATAAGACCCTTCGTCGAATCTAGGATTTGAACCCGGGACCTTAGGGTAAGAAGCGATCGCGCTACCACTCCGCTAACCCGACCTGTAATTTTTCAGTATAATACTGTGAAATCAAAACAGGCTTTTCTGATTTGGATTCACCATACATTTGACATTTTATAAACTAGAATATAATGCATATATGGACAATTTTGAAAATAGAGTGGAAATGGCAGGTTACCGCACCTACTCTTTTCGATTTTCAGTAAAATGACTTATTATTACCCCCGCAACAAAGTTGAGGGGGTATATTGGATTCACCCTGTCCGTCTGTCCATCTGTAGACGAAAGCTTGTCATCGAAACTCTTCCCAAACCAATGGATGGATATCAATGAAACTCTTCAGAATTAACATTTTTCATGTGCTTTTGTCCGTGCAAATACTTTAAAATCATTGAACATTAAAAGGTCTATATCTGCATATTTTTGTCCCCCGCTTTCGCGAAAGCGCGGAGACATTAAAACCGGTTCGTCCGTCTGTCCGTCAGTCACAAAAACTTTAACCTTGTGCATAACTTTTGAATGGAAAGTGATAGGGCTTTGATATTTCACATGTTTATTCCTTGTGACAAGACCTTTCCATGGATATCAAAATTTTTGACCTTGTGACCTTGACCTTGGACTTTGACCTACTTATTTAAAACTTTTTGAATGGAAAGTGATAGGGCTTTGATATTTCACATGTTTATTCCTTGTGACAAGACCTTTCCATGGATATCAAAATTTTTGACCTTGTGACCTTGACCTTGGACTTTGACCTACTTATTTAAAACTTTAACCTTGACCATAACTTTTGAATGGAAAGTGATAGGGCTTTGATATTTCACATGTGTATTCCTTGTGACAAGACCTTTCCATGGATACCAAAATTTTTGACCTTGTGACATTGACCTTGGACTTTGACCTACTTATTAAAAACTTTAACATTGACCATTACTTTTGAATGGTAAGTGATAGGGCTTTGATATTACATATGTGTATTCCTTGTGACAAGACCTTTCCATGGATAACAAAATTTTTGACCTTGTGACCTTGACCTTTGAGTTCGACCTACTTATTAAAAACTTTAACCTTGACCATAACTTTTGAATGGAAAGTGATAGGGCTTTGATATTTCACATGTTTATTCCTTGTGACAAGACCTTTCCATGGATATCAAAATTTTTGACCTTGTGACCTTGACCTTATTTAAAACTTTAACCTTGACCATAACTTTTGAATGGAAAGTGATAGGGCTTTGATATTTCACATGTGTATTCCTTGTGACAAGACCTTTCCATGGATACCAAAATTTTTGACCTTGTGACATTGACCTTGGACTTTGACCTACTTATTAAAAACTTTAACATTGACCATTACTTTTGAATGGTAAGTGATAGGGCTTTGATATTTCATATGTGTATTCCTTGTGACAAGACCTTTCCATGGATACCAAAATTTTTGACCATGTGACCTTGACCTTTGAGTTCGACCTACTTATTAAAAGCTTTAACCTTGACCATAACATTTGAATGGAAAGTGATAGGGCTTTGATATTTCACATGTGTATTCCTTGTGACAAGACCTTTGCATGGATACAAAAATTTTTGACCTTGACCTTTGAGTTCGACCTACTTTTCAAAAAACTTTAACCTTGTCCAACTTTTTAATGGAAAATGATAGGGCTTTCACATTTCACATGTGTATTCCTTGTGATGAGACCTTTCTGTTGGTAATAACATTCTGACCTTGTGACCTTGTCCATGGAGGTTGACCCACATTTAAAAACTTCAACCTCGACCATAAGTTTTTGATGGTAATTTAAATCATAGGTCTTAAATATTTCACATGTGCATACCTTTTCATAAGCCCTGTCCCTTGGAAACAAAACACAAGTTTGGACCTTTTGACCTTTTCTTGGAGTTAATCTTTCATATTTAGAATGTTGATAATATATGAGATATATTATTAAAACTTAAGAATGGGGGGATGTCTGTAAGCATTTCTTTAAAGACAAACACCCAAAAGCGGGGGACCACAATTCCTTGAATTTGATTGTTTCAATAGAGTTAACAAACGACATCAGATATGCAAACTACGAAATGCTTAGATAGATACATGAACAAAGATAAACTTTTAACAGTTACTAAATTAATTTAAGATTTTCATCTTTCCACATACGATGTTTCTAAATGAATTCCCTCGATACGTTTAATGGGATTCAACGAAGACGAAATCGGATTCCCCCAAAGGAAAGAAATCACAATCAGAAAATTCATCCAATATGGAAGAGAAAATGTGATTTCTTGATGGGATATTAACATACGGTATCTTATTTTTCCTGTATTGATTGGATCGTTGCTAACCTTATATTAGTGTCAAGTTTAAGGATTTCTGCACATGGACCTGACGCTTTAAGACGAGTACATCACTTACACTGTGCCTAATTGATATATAAAAATGGGGAGGAGGCTTGTGTTTTTGTCGGGACAAGAGTTCAATGACTATAGGACACACAGCCTATCACATTGACGAACAAATAACACAGTGGGTTATACATAAACACGAGTTTACAGTGTGTAAACTGAGTAAAACCGATGTACATTCTGACCCTCTTTGGACGCAAATCTGCAATGCAAGTGAATGGTGTCATTATCCGGATTTTGTATGCATACCCTCCCATTTATCCCATTAATCCTATGGAGGGTTAAGTACCCGAAACGTGCATGTCTGGTCCATGCTGCAAATGTATCTGTTCTTAAAGGGACAGTGTCCCTGAAAATTAATCAGTTTTACAAAATTTTATAATGCAAAATCTTTCTTTTCATATGAAAGTATACATTCTCATTTTTTCAGGCGAACCTAACGCATACATTCGCAATTATAGACCTTTTAAAACGTAATTTTGAATTTAGGGGGCGCAGCTCTCATTGATTTCACTGGCGCCACTTACAATGTATTGAGTTTTTACAATAGATTGAGGTACATGTATATTGAAATTTAATTATTAGAAAATTGACATATTTTCAGATAAAACTTTTTATGTCTCTTTTTTCATCTTTCTAGACCCTTTGGAATAAGTTTTACGTTTTCAATAAAATTTATTTTTAGGGACACTGTATCTTTATATGATGTTATTGAATTTGAAGCCGTTTAACAATTGTACCACTTGGTGTCATCGCTAGTGGACCAGGATTCCCCGAGGGCACATGTAGCCAAGTTCGATCAACTTCGGTTGATCGTCTCTTCAACACATTCGAAAACTTATGTTATCAAATTTCTTGAAATTTCTAAAACGTGGGTCCTGTAGCACCATATTCCATCCATCCGGCTACGTCGTTCGGTACATATTTGGACAACATAAGTTCACACTTTTTGGCCGTATAACATTGTTTAGATTAATGATCACTGACGAGAATTAAGTACCCGTAACGTGCATATTAGGTCCATGCTGCAAATTTATCTATTATTTTCTTTTAATGATGCTATTGGATTTGAAGACGTCTCACATCTGCATCAATTACATTAAAGAAAAGTTTTCAATATAAGTAAACCGGATGGGTATTTCACTAAATAAGTCTTTTCCCTTTCCAGAATGATCAGTGACATTCTACATTGTGATTGAATGGCTGAAGTCATCACCAAACAAGACATACTTACCTGATCTGTACATCAAAATGAATATCGGGACAATCACTGAATTTGACAGGTTTCCATGGAGCTGTTGCGACGGGTGTTGTGTGGAACTCGTAACAAAGTTCCCCGCGAGGGGTTTGACAGTAAGTGTTTTGAATATTTTTACCTGACATGGTCGCAATAGCACTTTCGATATAAACAAAACCACAGACAGTGCATTAAATGTATTCTTTATATATTGTTTTCATTTTCGTTGGTCTCTGTCGTTTCTTTAACTTCAACGGGTTAGATTGCAAGGTAATTTGCAAATTGTGGATTATTTTGACGGACAATAGATCAACAATGTATCTGTTAATAGTTGGAAACTTGATTTTTTCTTTATCTTATAGACTTATGCCGTATTTCAATGTAGAGATTAAGTTTCGTCCACACTTATTCCGAATTTCAGTGCGTAGATTGGGTTTCGTACTACCAAAATCCCAGAACAAGGGAGAAGCTTTTCTTTTGCGATATATCAATTCAATGATTTATAAATTTATTAAAATATATTTTTAGCTCACCTCTGCAAACGGGTATGGTTGCCGAGGACTCTGGTTGGCTGAAACAGTTTCAACATCTCTGCAACCGATGCACAGAATTTCACGAAGCCTTAAAAAAAGCTAGTACTCAAAGTCCTCTACTTAGTTTGTGTTTTATGTGCCGGTCGGTCGTGAAATATTGCCGCACAGGGCTCTGATTGGCCGACACATTTTCAACATCTCTGCAACTGCTGCACATAATTTCACGAAACCTTACAGGAAGAAGCAAGTACTCAAGTTCCTCTACCAAGTTTGTGCTTTTTATGCCGATCGGTCAACAAATATGGTCGCCGAGGGCTCTGATTGGCTGACGCATATTTGACTTCTCCTCTGCAACCGTTGCACATAATTTTACATAACCTTATAGGAAAAAAGTAATTTTGTGTGTGTGGTTTTTTTGTGACAATAGGTCATCATATATAGCCACCGAGGGCTCTTATTGGCTGCCACAATTTCGAATTCTCTGGGACCGCTTCACAGAATTTCATGAAACCTTACAGGAAGCAAGTACTCAAGGTCCTCTACCAACTTTGTGTTTTTGTGCCGATCGGTCAAAAATGTGCCTACAAAAGACTCTGATTGGCTGACACATTTTCTGCAATTGCTGCATAGAATTTCACGAAACCTGTCCAATGTGATATTTTTGTATGCAACTTTCAAGAAAACCACAAAATGACACTATTTGCGATTAGCCAACAGGGGAAGCTTACTCCTCCCGGGCACCTGGTCCAACCTCTGGCTTGCTGGGGTGCTCTGTTGTGAGTGCTATTGGGATTGTCGTCAGGATCTTCTTTAACACATTGTGAGCATTTGTTTTTATTTCTTATTTGAGCACGGACATAATAATTTTCTTCAATATTTTGAGTTACTAGACATTTTTCACCGTGACGAACTTCGTACTTCGCACTTTGATTATGATAGAAAGTTTTACAAGTGGGTTGCCAGTAGTACAGATAGTCCGATATACCAATTCCATTGAGTGAAGTAATCATTATGAGTTTAAAGAGCAACCATTTGATTTTTAGGGGGGGGGGAAGACTTTGCAAAAAAATATTCCGGATAGAAATTTTAGGGGCCGGCCAAAAAAATTTTCCGGATCATGAAATTGCCCCTCCCCCTTCTCTTCCGACTTTTCCAATTGCCCGGTAAACACTTTTTTGTGTGTGTGTAAAATGGAACAAACTTTATGCAAGTTGGAGTAAATTTATCAATTCAAGTCTCTAGCACCATATAGCCTGTCTCAGTTGAGTATCGTTTAAGTGAATAGATTATAGGTATCATATGCCATTCAAGAAATTAAAATAAAGTGATCTTAAAATGGCCGAAAAAAAATTCCGGCTGCCTGCCCCTCCCCCCCCCCCCCTTATAAAAATCAAATGGTTGCTCCCTTATACTTAAACGGCAGCTTCGCAACTGATTCTTCAATGTTCGAAGTCCGTCACTGTGAAAAAGTCTAATAGATTAATAGTCTTCCTTTGGAGCATATGTTACTGTGTGTTTAAAAAATCGTTAAAGGGATGATGTCCCTCAAAAGTAATTAATTTTACAAAATTTTGGAATGCAAAATCTTTCTTTTCATATAAAAGTATACATTCTAATTTGTATAAATAAAATTTTTTAGGCAAATCTATCGCATAAATTCGCAGTTGTAGACGTGTAAACACGTCTTTTTGAATTTGGGGTGCGCAGCTCTAATTTATTCCATTAGCGTCACCCGCAATATATTGAGTTTTTACAAAAGAGATATATGGAGATTTAATTATTAAAGAATCGACAATATTAGGGTCGTTACTGCATATGTTCAAATAAAAATTTTCATGGCTCAATTTTTCCTCTAGACCCTTTGGAATAAATTTTACGTTTTCAATAAAATTTATTTTCATGGACACTGTATCTTTAATATTCAGTATCTGTTAAAATTGACCTTAACTTGGATGATTTTCATTATTTTGGTGTAAAATCGAGAAATTGAAATGATCAGTGAAGTTGGTACATTTGTACCTATGGTAAAACTGTATACAAAGTTTCTAACTCGTTTTATTTTATGTTAACAAAGAAAACTAAAAATTAATTTAAAATGAGGGCATTTAAACACTGTTTGTATTTTCTTTACAAATGTGCGATTTTTAGCACATGTTTCCGGCATTTTATCCAGTTAATTCTTGATTTTCATGTAAAAGGTAAGGACACCACTGGTTTTGGTCACGTTTTGAGAAGAACTGATGCAATAAATTAAAAAGTCATGGAAATGCGAAAATATTGTTATCATTACGCTCCTTAGTGTCTTCTTTTCTGTCTTAGCTAGTCATTAAAATCTGAAGATAAAGTCATGTGAAGCATTATTATAATCTTTTCGTTGAGGACATTAGCAGAGGAGATGCATACAGTTGATTACAACTGATCAAAAGACTGGGCGGATTAAATTGCTTTTATCAGGGGAATTGAGTGTAGAAATAAAACTCACAATTTTTTTTTCGTTCACTAGCTTCGATGATAGAAAAAGAATGAATTTAAAGTAGAGCCTTAAAACCCCAAAGTGCTCTTACATACTTTTAATTCAATCCATTTCAAAACGATTGCTAATTAAGATGGGAAGGTTTCAATGCAAAACATTTCATGTTTATTGCGAGCAGGGATGACACAATATTGAATTAATGACATATGCAAAATAAATGAAACTTGCTTACATGTAAAACTAATTGAATTTGAATATTTTACCAGGAAAAAAGGGAAATGAAATTCTGCCAAGTTTTTGCTGTACATAAGAATCGTGATACATAAATCAAGATGGTCATTTTATTTTCAGCTAAAAGTAACTTATACTTTATTATAGCCCCTACAAAAAAGTTTTTGGGTATATATAGGGACCGAACTTTCAGTTTTTATGGACTCTTATTACTTACAACTGTATCCATTTCAATAATATTTCACAAAATTGTTACAAATACACAAAATCATCTCATGAGCGTAAACCGGGATCAAAGAATAGAACTCACTTAATATGTAAAAGATTGTTTGTACAATTTTACAGCTCAAAAATGAGCATTTCTGACAAAGTCCAAAAAGAAGTAAAAAAAAAAACGCGTCCTATTTCACAAGTGTTATACAAAGAACACTATTTTAAGTCATGACACCAAGCAAAGATGACCTCAAAATACAAGATCTAAATGCACTTTCAACGTAACCATGGCTTAAACTTATCTTTTCATTGCCTATATGGAATTGCTAATTTATGCAGAACGTCTATTGTGACATCAGCCATTTAATCGAGATCATGATCATGGACAACACTTTTGCATCTGATCAGGGAATGAAATGACAAACATGGATAATAACCATATCCCAATACATAGTACAAACTCGATAATTCAGAAAATAAACCGAAGCAAATACACATTAAGGTATTCAGCCCGTAATGCATTTTAAATAATTAATAATCAAATGTGATAATATTTACTTTTATTGATGAAATTACTATAAATACTTAATGTGTAAACTCATTTATCCTTATGTTTTATCCATTTCACAAATTTATAAGCTTATCTATAACATCACTCGACACAGTGATTCTGATCAATATAATATACTTTTATGTACCAACCAAACAACTTAAATTGCCTTTCTTCTAACAAAAACTGGTCTTTTTTAAAACTTTTTGAGCAAGAGTGCATAATTAAGCAGAAACTGTTTAGAGAAACTTCACAAAAAGTGTGCAATTCATCAAATGAGCAGATTTCTTTGCTCAATCGGATTCTTCGTGTAATATTAAGCAGCTCTTAAAAGAGGCACCTAAGTGAAATTAAGTTATTTCCATTGACAAAATCTATATAGGTATTTTCTTTGATATATACTCCATTAGTTTAAAGGGGTTTTAGAACCTTTTACCACAACATAATTGATATTTACAAGTTTTCATAACCCTACCCCCTTATTTTTCATCGACTTCCGACAATATATGACAATGAAAATGCTATACATGATATCCAGCTAGCCCCTAGATAATGTACATAAGTTTTTGTTAAGTTTGACAGTAAGTGTTTAGAATAATTTCCCTGACATTGTCGCCATAGCACTTTCTATATAGACTTAACCTCAGACAGTGCATGCATTTTATATATTGTTTTCATTTTTGTGCGTGAACATCGACGGCGGGTGCGGCTGGCCAACAGGGGATGCTTACTCCTCCCGGGCACCTGATCCCACCTCTGGCTTGCTAGGGGTCCGTCGATACTCAATTTGGTACTCTATTGTGAGTGCTGTTGAGATTATCGTCAGGATCTTCTTTAACTCATTTGTGTCACACTTATGCCCTTTGCCGTGTGGAGCTCGTAAAAAGGTTCCCCGCGAGGGGTTTGACAGTAAGTGTTTAGAATAATTTCCCTGACATTGTCGCCATAGCACTTTCTATATAGACTTAACCTCAGACAGTGCATGCATTTTATATATTGTTTTCATTTTTGTGCGTGAACATCGACGGCGGGTGCGGCTGGCCAACAGGGGATGCTTACTCCTCCCGGGCACCTGATCCCACCTCTGGCTTGCTAGGGGTCCGTCGATACTCAATTTGGTACTCTATTGTGAGTGCTGTTGAGATTATCGTCAGGATCTTCTTTAACTCATTTGTGTCACACTTATGCCCTTTGCCGTGTGGAGCTCGTAAAAAGGTTCCCCGCGAGGGGTTTGACAGTAAGTGTTTAGAATAATTTCCCTGACATTGTCGCCATAGCACTTTCTATATAGACTTAACCTCAGACAGTGCATGCATTTTATATATTGTTTTCATTTTTGTGCGTGAACATCGACGGCGGGTGCGGCTGGCCAACAGGGGATGCTTACTCCTCCCGGGCACCTGATCCCACCTCTGGCTTGCTAGGGGTCCGTCGATACTCAATTTGGTACTCTATTGTGAGTGCTGTTGAGATTATCGTCAGGATCTTCTTTAACTCATTTGTGTCACACTTATGCCCTTTGCCGTGTGGAGCTCGTAAAAAGGTTCCCCGCGAGGGGTTTGACAGTAAGTTTTTAGAATAATTTCCCTGACATTGTCGCCATAGCACTTTCTATATAGACTTAACCTCAGACAGTGCATGCATTTTATATATTGTTTTCATTTTTGTGCGTGAACATCGACGGCGGGTGCGGCTGGCCAACAGGGGATGCTTACTCCTCCCGGGCACCTGATCCCACCTCTGGCTTGCTAGGGGTCCGTCGATACTCAATTTGGTACTCTATTGTGAGTGCTGTTGAGATTATCGTCAGGATCTTCTTTAACTCATGTATATCCAAAATAGACAGATAATCAAAATGACACCTGTTCAGATAGCTGACAATGACCTTGACACTGACCTTGACATTGGCCATTTTCTGTGACTTTCAGTACAAGTATGACCGAAAAACCTTCATTCACGTTTGATATACATGAATTTGAATTATATTGCCATCATATTGATGTACTATTAATTCAAGACAGAACATATATACTAAAATATATTGGTATTTGATAAATGTCAGCCTGATTTAGTGCAAGAAGAGTTTACATTGTCCTTGACCGTATTTTATTTCTGTGTTATTGTACTAAAAAGAATTACAGTTGGAGAGAATAAAAAAAAGTGTAATGATAGAGTTCTTTATACATTTTATCTTCTGGCTATAATATAATCATTTGACAGTCAACATTCTTTAAGATGCTCAAAGAAATCAACAAGCTTTGGAATCACAGAGTCTAAGACTCTTTTTGTAGATGAAATCCGTGGCTGTCCTTCCTGATTTTTCTGCATAAAAATGGCTCTCAGTCCATCTTCACCATCCCTCTTGAAAATTTTATGTAAATGCCAGAAGTGAAGGCCAGATCCAGCAATGTTCTCAGCACAGCCATGTTTCACTATGCCCTTTGCAATCAGGCAATGCAATGACGACATATTCTTTGCCTTTTCAGAACCAAACTGAAGCATATGATGAACTGCCGTAGGGGGGAAACTGAAGGGCAACATTTCTTTATTTGACAGTTTGGCTTCTTTCACCAATAATGCTAATGCTTTCACGTCCTCCATGGCATTATGTGCTCCATACGGTGTTCCTAATAATGACTGCATTAGTGTTTCTTGTTTGTAATCTGTCTGACCCGGAAATACCTTCTTGAAAATGTTGAGGGTGTCAATGAATCCAATCACTGTCGAGACCAATACATCCGTTTGTTTCAAGGACTGCATGGTATTCATAAGCACCGGGAAATCAAATCTACGACCATTATGGGCAACTAAAATAACATTGTTGTAGATCTGCAGCCATTCTAAGAATTTATTTAGTCCGGCAGTGATATGCTCACTATGAACATCTTTTCCATGAACGGTCATTTTCCCAGAATTAGATACAATACCAGTCACTTTCATAGCAGCCTCTGTGATGGGCAATTTTGGAACAGTGTAGGTATTGAACAAAGTCCCTGTTTCAAACTCCACTGCAGCGATCTGAGTGATGTGTGGCATATGTCTTCCACGGACTGAAATTTGTTATAGACAACATGTAAAAATCACAAGAAATGATGTTTCATAACTTCTAGGCATACATAAATTATAGACCATTTTATTTTGTCAATAAAAGTACATGTAGTATGAGGAAATATAGAACTAAACAATGTTTACTTTTTTGTTAAAATAAATTCAAAGACCATTTACACATACTCAGATCTGTTGTCTCCAAGTCAAAAATCACTAGTGTTGGGGATCCAGCTGACACGGTGACAGGCTTGAAGTTTCCACGGGGTACAGGGTCTGGTATTTTCTCAATATCCACATCATCTCGCAATCCTATCTCTAAAATGATGTGATAGACTTATACAATGTATAGCAATAGATGTACTCAAAATATGACACTAAAGGTATTTCTAATGGATAATGACAAATATGGATAATGACCATATCCCTGTATACAGCACAAAATCGATAATTCATAATTTATGTACCAGAAATCAAAATAACATTATTATGTCAAAATGTATACATGTACCCTCTATCATATATCCATCATAAGCAAATTATTTTCCCTCAACTTATTTTGATTTCCTATAACTATAGCTATAAATTACAAGAAATTAGAACAAATACCTGATTCATATGTGTCACCCTCACTTGTTTGTAAAGCACACTGGGTCATGTTTCTTTCTTGTTTCAGCTGCATTCTCCTCCTTTTTGTGCTTGGAAGTTTTGATTTCTCCTCTACCTTCAATCGCCGTTTGTATTGTTTGTCTGCATGACTCTCAGTAAATTTTCCAGGTGAAATTCCAGCCATTTTGTTAACCTACATAAGAGTATATAGAAATACAAGGAAATGCATTTATGAAATTTTTCATTGGTCATCATGATAAAATGTATCTTCATATTCATATGTAGAGCTGGCCAGATTACTTTTCAATTTGTTCAATTTATTTCAAAATTTCTACATAAATTTAAAACTTCTTAACAGTAAGTTTTCAAATCATATTCTTTTTTTTAATTTTAGTAAGGATGCTAGTAAATTCAAATCTAATAAGAATGGAAACTTACATATCCAAGGGAACATAGTCGTGGCAACACTTTTTGATACATGTATCAACTTCATGCTAAAACACAAACAAAGAAAAAACATAAACAAACTTATAAAACTCATGAGAACTCTCAACTTTAAAATAAATGCAAGAAGAATGCAAGAAACAATAAATAAACAATAAGTAAAACACACCTTAGAAATGTAGCTTCTACCTTCAGTTATGAAAGCTGCAGAAGCATTAACCCTAAAGTCCAGAGATTCAGAGTTGCCATAATGATGTGATTTTGGTACTCTTAAGGTAACCTCTCTGTTAGCATGTTCGCATTGCTGACTGGATCCAAGATCAACATATTGCTCAGCTCTCGCTGTTGCCTGGTCAAATATAGGCTGCAAATGAGAACGAAGATTATCATCTTTCAGGGCAGCTTTGTACGGTAGGCTTCTGTGTACATAGTTTTCCTTAGGATTTCTCTTGAAGCCACAAAATCTGTCCTTGCATAAAGAATGATCTCCAAACTGATGTGGTAAAAGAGCTTTTAAATTTTCCTCCATGTCATGTTTGTTGTGATTTTTGGCCAGTGCATACTTGAAACACTTCTGTAAATGTATGACAACATTTTTGCTTAGTTTGACACCTTTGGTTCCATGTAGAGTATACAGCTGTTTACCAAAGTTTTTCACTACATGGTTTCTATCAAGACGTTTCTTCATTGTTAAACCAAGATCTGTTTTAATTCTCGATATCATGGTATTGTCCCCATCACCCTCTAAAATTTCAACTGGTGTACCGAATTCTCCTAATTCCTTGATACCCCGTACCCCACTAACACTTTCCATGAGACGTGCACTTCCTGTGTGATTGTGCACACATCTATGGTCCCTGATCTTCTGACCTGGCCTATTGCGTTGCCACCATTTGCAAGTTCCACATGTTCTGTGACCAACAACTGTCTTTAATACCTTTTTTCCGTACTTGGCCTTACTCATGAAGAATGTATGAGCTGAAGAAAAAGAAATTATTGCATGTACATTTATGAAAAAATAATAAAATAATCAGAAATAGAAATTTTAGAAACATCCTGTCAAGATTAGTATTCTAATGTCATAAATATTTGTCTAATATTTTTGTCCACACAAAATAGTTAAAAATGTCACATAAGCAAATCATGTGACACAAACCACAATAAATGAATAATACTAATACTATAGCAATAGATACAAAAGTGTAGCAGACACACAGATGAAAAAATGAAGATGAAGTACAAATACAAACCTGATTTTGTTCCATTTGTGCATAAAATTTGACTGGTACATGTATATGAAAATCTTACAAACATTTTATTCTATTTCAAATAATAGAAAAATATTTGCTTTTACAAAGTTTTCTTTACATCTAGAACTGATTAAAACTTACAAGTAAGGCTGTCGAAACCACGTTTGTGCCATGCAGTATCTACTGCACATGACATTCCATGTCTCGTTTTTGTAGGAAATTTGGTTAGAAGCTTCTTTTTACACTTCACAGCTGAATAGCAACGGGATATCCTTTTCTGTCTCCTTGACTGATGTTTATCTGAGGTGATGCTAAAATCATAACATGAATAATGATAAAAAAAAAGTCCAGACATTTTTCATATATTACATGCATTATGAAATAAGACTTTCAACATGTATGTATATTTTATTCATTATTTTCAAGTACAACATGAATTCAACAGAAAGGTTAACCTAAACATGTAAATACATTATTTACACACTTTCAAAGATAAAGTTTTAATTGAAACTTGAATGAAAGATGAACAGTATGGTAGGAGTTCAAGCTTCACACATCAATTTAGGCAGAAAGATAAATAATACAGGCATGTAACATGTATATCCATATGAGATATGACATATATTTTTACCTATGACCTTGAAAATCTGTAGGCTTGATAAATTAAGATTTGATGATTCTGTACGGTATTGGTTCGATTCATTTTATTTCTATCATGCATTTCAATTCATACACATAAACATTGTGCAGTACATGCATTTTGTCTTAAACTTGGTTTCAAAATGTCCAGTTATGTTCTTTATAACATATATACGTGTAAAGAATGAACATATCAAGAATATACTTTACCGTAGTGGGGTGTCTCCATCTCGAGTGTTTTGATCTTGCTGATATCTGTCAGATTCTGGTGATTCCAATATACAATGGGTTTCTCGAAGTACGAACTTTCTAAAATAACCAAAAGAATAGTTAGATATTATTATAAACTCTGCATCAAGAAATTTTTCGGTTTCAGAAACTATATGATTGAAAATAATTCGAAAAATAGTTTATTATAATTAAGCCTGAATGGTCATTCTACCAAAAAAAACCCCCATTTAAATATTAAAACAAATATAGAGGCCAAACAAATTTGTGTTTAGGTTGACAGACACTGCCAACATTTCATAAGCCATCTTTTATCGTATTGTTTCTTACCCATAATTTTTGTACTGTGTCAGTATCAAAACAGTTCATGGCCGTCGATTTCAAATTTAACTAGGGAAGAAAATGCATGCATCAAATTCTGTATATATGAAAAAAAAAAGCTATATGCTTCCTTATTTTTCAAAAATTGTCTGACAACCTAAACATTCATTGTTTTTGCCTACAACATTAAAACCTACTTCACCGATGGAGAAAAAAGAAGGGAGGAGAAGTATCATCGAAAAGACTGACTCCCAATCCACCAATTTCCTCTCCCACTGACTTCTGTGCTTCAATGGACTCCTCATTACCAATGTCTCTGTTGATTTATTAAAAAAATTATTTAGTGATGTAGGATTGCTTTTAGTAATGTTACAATTTCATTGTTTATTTCCTGAAATGAAAACGTTGTTGTGTATTTTAAAATACTGGTACCTGTATTCCACTAATGAAACCCTTTCAATTTTGGGATTATTTTAGTGATAAGTGAACTACTTTGAGTTTATGCAAATATTTTGTGATTACTCCATTTCACGTTGGAATGAATCTGTAGCCGCAGTTTCCATGGATGATTTTGCCACAGACTCAACAAAGTACCCTGCTCTCCTCTCTATTGCTTTTAAATTCTTTTGGCTGATGGGTTTAAGATTTAAAACTGACAGGAAGTTGTTCACTCTATCTGCACCACCCAAACTATCGATCATTGCTGGAATGAGAATTTTATTTTTACATTTTAACAATACACATCAGAAAACTATTGCAAAAATTCATATACATGTATGCTTGTTTATTTAAAAATAGTTTCAGAATTCAAAGGAATGCATGTGTCGTGTGGGAAACAAAGCAACACTTATGAATTACTTTAATATACATGCAAGGTGTGACACCCTACAAAATGTATGTATAACGGACAGACAGACGGACAATGTGACTCCTAAGTGTCGCTATGCTTCGCAAGCGACACAAAATGATTCCCAAAGGGGGGATTCAGTTACTGATGAAACTGGGGTATGTAAATTCAATACCTGTTTGCAACCTTATTAGAAAGTCGGTTAAACGTAATTGTGACATCAAGTGAATTTTTTGTTGTATAAATGGCACATAACCATGATAACGGTCATGCACGATTTTCAGTCAAATTGTCACATACACACTGACCAGGGCTCTTATGGTACATGTTGATTTCCATTTTAAAAGTTTTTTTTTAAGATTTATGTCGTTCCCTTTTACCATTTTACATGAGACGTACATATACATGTATGTGTTGACATATGTTGTTGCGCGAACTTTACTTTCATTTCATTCAAATTAATTCATTGTCAACCTATTTATTTTTTAATAGTCGAAGTAATAATAATATTGTATATATGTGTGTAAGGGGGTGGGGTGGGGAGGGAGGAGACATGCATGTACAAGTAACGATTATATTCTTTGGTAATGGTATACTCATGATACTATAAGTATAACTTTTTCTCTTTTTTTCTTTAACATACATATATCATTCCTTCAATACCTGTTCCGAGCTTCGTGTTGATTGTGAAACAGGGCATCCCCTTTTCCTTCACCCGATGTGTACTGCCATATGGTACTCTGTTTATGTGTTCACAGTCTGGGTTCTCACATCGAACATACAGATAACCCCCTAGGCCTTTCTGCAACTCTCCAACAATGGTGTTCAATGTCAAAGGCACAGGTCCAAGACTACACGATTTACAAAATTTTAGGTTAGATAGCAAAACGTCGAATTCAATGATCCGCCTCCCAACGTTCCAGTCAGAGTTACCTCGGTATGATAGTTGTTCTTCCGCTTTATTATTGTTGACTTCTCCTTTGAGAAAGTATGTATGGTCTTTTCGGATATGTTTGGGAACAGAAACAACCTTTTTCTTCATAAATCGTCCTCTCGTATTTCGAGGTCGATTCACGGAGGCCGCCATTACGAGGACATGAACGATAACTCTGCACAACGAAGGACAACTGTGTAAGTTCCGAAGATTGACGATTGAAAATTTCCGGCATTTGTCGGAAATTCGAGAAAAAGTCAAAAGTTAGTACCGGAAGTTCCGCTATTAGGGTGCGGGATCCTTAAGGAAGTTATTCAGTCTTAAAATCGAGAAGGCAGGGCAAACTCATTAGAATTTCCATAGGAACGGTTGCAAATCTCAGAATGAATAACATTCTGAGCAAAGACCAGGTGCCCGGGAAGAGTCAGCGTCTCCTGATTGCATGCAACACCCGTCGCAACAGCTCCATGGAAACTTGTCAATGTCTTGATGTACATACTAATGTACAGATCAGGTAAGTATTTCTTGTTTGGTATGATGCCAGCCATCCAATCACAATCCACATATCCCCGTAGCGACCGAAGGACTTTCTCTAAGATGATTTCAGCCGTTGTGCAATATAACCCTGAACAAGTAGCTTACTTGCAAGTCGTCTGGCTGTAACAATGAAATCTTCATATTTGGAACATGCCCTGGCGTACCGTATGAGCTGAAAACCAAAAAAAAAAGGCAGAAGACGGAATATTGCTACTCATGAAAGGGAACTTACTTATAGACATAACGTCAGACAGTGCATTCATTTTATATACTGTGTTCTTTATCGTGCAATAAGATCGACGGCGGGTGCGGCTAGCCAACAGGGGATGCTTACTCCTCCCGGGCACCTGATCCCACCTCTAGCTTGCTAGGGGTCCGTCGATGCTCAACATAGTGCTCTATTGTGAGTGCTGTTGAGATTATCGTCAGGATCTTCTTTAACTTATGTGAAAGCTGAATTCATCCTGCTGCTTGTCGTACAGTGAGGTGTTCAAATGGCCTTTTGCGTCAAAAGATAGAAGTATATCCAAGTACGAAGCTGATTTGTCGCTCTTGGTTGTTTCCTTGATCTATATGTCATGAGGATAGACTTCATCATGTGAGATTTATGTTACAAAAGAAGGAAGGAGATCTCCAATAAGACCTCGTTGCAGCATCAACACGAAAACACCCGATGCAAAAACACAAAAGACGAGTAAAGCACGAGACGGAAAAGAGACACACGACATGTAAACATCAAACACAAAAGACTACACATAAACCAACGAGACCAATGGGTAAACGGTGCCGACTTAGGACGACCATCTGCCACGTCAGTAGCAGACGGTGTGGTTATCCTGGATAACGTGCGCACAACCCTCTCACTTCTCCAATTACCCAGAGGTCTCGAAGAACATACAATTGTGGTGTAAAACAACCTCCTCAATGTAAGATGACCTCACTCAAACAAGACCGCGAAACGCAGAGGCCCCAGAAACACAGATGATTATGTAAATGGATATAAAAAGAGGGCATGCGTAGTACAGTCCGTGCTCTGCCGGCTGTAGCGAGCTCATGTATGTAATCACCCGAGGAGTCCGACTGACATTCAGAGAGGACAAGTTTCACATGAAATTCATGTAAATTAGATTTCCCATCTGTGACAACTTCAGGGTCTTTAAATATAGACTCGAATCTGGTGTTCACAGTTGATTGTAAGTGGTTAGTTCTAGATAAAAGTAACCCTCTGATTGGTTATTCTACGTTAATGTGTAAGGGTTCTAAGAAACGTCAACTGACGTGATGTGATATTTTTTTATTCACCATGTGATGTGATATTTTGTTCCTGGAGAAAGCTCTTTTATCTCATCCTGAGTGTTTGAATGTAGACTGGAATGTGGTGTCCAAATTGAATCGTTGTAATATTTTTATTCTTATAATGCTATTGACTTTTATTCATTCAAAAATCTATACAACATATTTCTTTGGCTTTCATTTATTCAGAAATCTGTACAACATATTTCATTGGCTTTTATTTATAATTTCAGAAATCTGTACAACATATTCTTTATCTTAGATCTTTGAAATGATTCAGTGGTACTTCTATGTACCCACATTTTATTCTGACTATTGACAATCCTGTTTTTGAAATATATCAGGATAATACATTGTTTAGATTTGAGGATCACTGACGAGGGTTAAGTACCCGAAACGTGCATGTCTGGTCCATGTTGCCAATTTATCTGTTCTTAAATGATGCTATTCAATTTGAAGACGTTTACATTTATACCACTTGGTGAGGGTCACTGCTGGTGGACCAGGAGTCCCCGAGGGCACATGTAGCCAAGTTCGATCAATTTCGGTTGATCGTTTCTTCAACGCATTCTAACATTTCTGTCATCAAAATTTCTTGAAATTTCTAAAATGTGGGACCTGTAGCATCATATCCCATCCATCCTGCTACGTCTTGCGGTACGCTTTTTCGACATAGTAACTTTCATACTGTTTTGGCATAATACATTGTTTAGATTTGAGGATCACCGACGAGGGTTAAGTACCCGAAACGTATATGTCTGGTCCATGTTGCCAATTTATCTGTTCTTAAATGATGCTATTCAATTTGAAGACGTTTACATGATATTTATCCACAAACATTCGCACCAAACAAGGCAAGCATTACAAAGACAGAAACACTTTTCTGGACCTAAATTTCAAAACTGTAAACAGAGAGATTCATACAAGTGTGTATGAAAAAAGTGATGCTTTTGGAATCAACAAAGTAATCAAAGGAGGGGATGTGCAAAAACACTAGGTTGCAGTACCCACAGAAAAATACCCAATGCTTTCATCTCTATAGTAAATTTCCACTGACTTGATAGTGATGTATTTAGACTACCGTCAAACGGAATTTACATATCATAGTTCTTTCGGTACGCTATAGCATGTACAAAATGTTTTGGATTTTCAAAGTACAAATTACAAAGAAACTTCAATTTGGTGCACTAGTGTGAGTGTTGTTGAAATTATCATCAGGATCCTCTTTAACTCATAAAAGAACATGGTACTTTTTACTTTTAGGTCAAGGTTTCCGCTTTCATAAACTAGTTAAGACTTTCTGGAAATTTTACAAAAATTACAGTCAACTTCTTTTAAAATTCGGATCTATACATGCAACAGAGTACATTACTTTGGGTATTACACAACCTGTCTTTTATGGTGATATGAAAAACAAAATTAGAAGGTTCAAAGACAGGCAGCATAACCATCGAAAATGCGTCAGAGTCATCAAACGCCTTTTGTACCGTAGATATGATCTTAATGTCACCAGACGGACACTAGGCTTGGTACTTGACCAATCTACAGTCTTGAACCAGCGCATCCTTGAGACTTGCACTCTGACTGACTGACGACGGGACATCATGACGGGCCCTGTCCAAACATCTTTAAAGAAGACAGGGCCCTGACCACCTGTCCTCTCTGAATGTCAGTCGGACTCCTCGGGTGATTACAGAGTACGGACTGTATTACGCACGCCCTCTTTTTATATTTATTTAAATATTCATCTGTCTTGTTGGGGCCTCTGCGTTTTGCGGTCTTGTTTGTGTGATGTCATCTTACAGTGAGGAGGTTGTTTTACACCACAATTTTACGTTCTTATAGACCTCTGGGTAGTTGGAGAAGTTAGAGGGTTGTGCGCACGTAATCCAGGATAACCACACCATGTGCTACTTGCGTGGCAAATGTCCGTCCAAAGTCGGCACCGGTTGCCCATTGGTCTCGACAGTTTATGTGTAGTCTTTTGTGTTTGATGTCTGTGTTTGATGTTTGCATGTCGTATGTCTCTTTTTCGTCTCATACTATGCTCGTTTTTTGTGTTTTTCTGTTGATGCTGCAACAGGGTCTTGTTGGAGATCCCCTCCCTTCTTTTACACTAAAACTGTGTGTTTTTCGAGTTTTTTGGGTGACCTGAAAAGTGGGAGAGTTGTGAGCACGTAATCCGGATACCGACACAATTTGCCACTTACATAGCAGATGACTGATTGCGCATTGGTCTTATTGCTTTATGTGAGGTATTTTGTGTTATTTCCATGTCGTGTTTGCTGTTCCTTGTCACTTTTGTGTCTCTTACTGTGTATGTCATCTATGTGTTTTCACTTTGGATGTTTTGCTGTTGGTGCTGCAATCGGATCTTGTTTGAGGTCCCCTCCTTTCTTTTACATCTCTCTAGCATGATTTTATAATAATCAGTAGGTGTTAGCTATATTACTCAACGAACAAAGGGCAATTTTGGTGTGTATAATATCTGTCATAGAATGATTTTCAGGCTTTTTCTAGGGAACGTTCCTGTTCCCATGGAATTCTCACGATTTGGCCATGCCTTCTCGACTTTGAAACTGAATAACTGTTAGGTACTTCTTTGGTGTTTATTACATAAAGGTAATGGGTTTGTGCAGTATACATGGATATGGTCATTATCCATATGTAAACGTCTTTAAATTGAATAACATCATTTAAGAACAGATACATTGGCAACGAGGACCAGACATGCACGTTTTGGGTACTTAACCCTCATCAGTGATCCTTAATCTAAACAATGTAATATGCCAAAAAAGTATGAAAGTTACTGTGTCCAAAAAGTGTACCGAAATACGTAGCAGGATGGGTGGGATATGATGCTACAAGACCCACTTTTCAGAAATTTCAAGAAATTTTGATAACAGAAATTTAGAATGCGTTGAAGAAACGATCAACCGAAATTGAACGAACTTGGCTAAATGTGCCTTCGGGGACTCCTGGTCCTCTAGCATTGACACTCACCAAGTGGTATAAATGTAAACGTCTTTAAATTGAATAGCTTCATTTAAGAACAGATAAATTGGCAACGTGGACCAGACATGCACGTTTCGGGTACTTAACCCTCATCAGTGATCCTAAATCCAAACCATGTAATATGTGTCATCACTTCATCAAATAACTTATAGTTTTGTCTTTCAGGCCTCTTTGATCAATGCAAATCAATGATTATTCTAAGGTTTTTTTGAATAACCTGTTACACGTATACTGATTTCTGCTGATGTTATCAATTTAATCACGAGGCGCAGCAGCGTTCATATTTTTGACCCAGTGTCCATCAATTAACCGACCGAAGCTAAAGTACAAATCAGAGGGAATTAGAATCACTATGTTATAACTTTTACTCATTTTCATGGATTGTATACAGACGTTTAATTTCCGGATGCACAGCGTGATAAAGGATTATAAAAAAAATTCCCTCTATCTTCCATAATATTCAAATTAGAGACAACCTGATTCAAAGCAGCTATTATCTAATTTAAAGTCGAAATAATTTTTGTCAATATAATTCTTATATAACATTGACTTCTAAGTTATCTGTAGAAAAGGGCTACAAAACAAGGAAACAATACAACGTTAGTCTCCCGTAATGCAAATTTTGAATTTAAAACAGCCTAAAAACAAAGAAGGCAATATCCTAAGTAGCTATTTAGCTAGCAAGGAATATTAATTTTTTCAGACTGTACATGAAATTGACTTTTTATATACCCACTGATTGAAATTTTTGTTTTGGATAATTGTCTGGATTTTGACTTCCACTCACTCATGTTTATTTATACGAACACTTTTCCATACATGCATACGATCCCATAAAAACGAGAAAACTATGTTAATTTAAGTAAACTATTACATCCGCGTTTGACAGAAAGAGGAGATCCTCGACCTAGTTAAATTGGAATGATCATAGCGGGACACACACTTATTATAAGCGAAAACAGACGGAGAAAAACAAGTTAGATATCGGATAATGATACGGAAATAGTTACCTGATGTACATCGAGACAATAACCGGATTTGACAAGTTAGCGTGGAGCTGTTCCGACGGGTGTTGCATGCAATCAAAAGATATTGCCTTCTCAACTTTGAGACTGCAAAACTGATAGATACTTCTTTGATATTAGTTTATACAAAAACTTGCGGCTAGCCAAACAGGGGATACTTACTCCTCCCGGGCATCTGGTCCCACCTCTAGCTTGGTAGGGGTTAGTCGATGCTCAAATTGGTGCTGTTGAGATTGTCGTCAGGATCTTCTTTATCTCACAAATACAACACCGCACAGTCAATTAACAAGTAATTTCAGTCGACAAGTACATGTATTTCACATGAGAAACAACATCCCTTGCTTGGAGTCCAACTTTTGCATGTAGTTCAATGATATATATTTTGTTACTACATATAGAGCATACATTTCAGTACTTATAGTTCAACCATGAGGTTTGTATATCTGACATGAATATCGTTTATCTAGTTTAACCGTGTTTGAGCACTAGAATTGAAATATTCTTGTAAGTTACCTGTCACCAAATGTGATAATGTAATCTTTAAACTAAGGGATATCTTCTTGAAGGCTCTGTTCTTTTTCACAAATTTCTGTCAAGTTTATAATTAAGCTCTTCATGTAGTCACTATTGGGATTTTATTCTGTTTCGGTTGCGAGCATAACTGATGAGACATTACCTTTTGAAATGCGTATTAAAACATAAATTCTCGTTGACCTTAGAGTTGAAATCCAAATTGTTTTGTTTTTTGAATGTCGGGAAACTAAAAAGGAAAATTATATATCTTACATTGTCAAACTTGACTTTTCCATGAAGATGGAAATGCTTAACTAAGGAAATAACTCAAATTCCCGTTTTAGATACGACACCAATTTTATTTTAATCAAATTTAAAGAGGCATTACTCAATATGTAAACGTCTTCATATTGAATAGTATCATTTAAGAACAGATAAATGGTGATTTGTGATTGACATGAGTCATATTCGAACTGATCTGTATTACTTGGACAATTTCCTATTCCATTCGAAAAAAAAAAATTAAATCGTCAAAAGTATCATCGGATCGAAACATTATTATGGTTGAATAAAATTACAATTTATAACAAACATTTACCCTGATGAGATGAAACTGCCAATCAACACGACTCAGTATAGAAATTAAACGTCGTCAAATTCAATAACATCATTTAAGAAGAGATAAATTTGCAGAATTGAACAGAGCTCTAATTTACATATTTGCACTTCTGAAAGATTCTAAACAAAACCGATTATGTTTGAGAAGTCCTATGTTTGTTCATAAGAGGATTTGGATTGGGTTTATCAGGTTTACATTTTGTAAGGCTAAACAACCAACAGTGAATATATATTTCTATCGTAAAATTAACGCAAAAAGACTGTCTGGATTCGGTCATTAGCTCACCTCGACGAAGTTGAGATGAGCTTATGCTATAACCCCGGTGTCCGCGTCCCCGTCCGCGTCCACGTCCGGTTAAAGTTTTTGGGGTAACTCAGTATCTGACAAAGTACTGATTCTACAGTAACCAAACTTGCACAAGTGATTCATCTTTGGATGCTGAGGTGAACCCATGCATCGGATGCTGCATCTGACCTAAATTTTCCGGTTGAATGACTTTGTCAATGTCAGGTTTAAGTTTTTGGGGTAGCTCAGTATCTGACAAAGTACTGATGCTACAGTATCCAAACTTGCACAAGTGATTCATCTTTGGATGCTGAGGTGAACCCATGCATCGGATGCTGCATCTGACCAACATTTTCCGGTTGAATGACTTTGTCAATGCCTGGTTAAAGTTTTGGGGTAGCTCAGTATCTGACAAAGAACTGATGCTACAGTAACCAAATTGTACAAGTGATTCATCTTTGGATGCTGAGGGGAACATATGCATCGGATGCTGCATCTGACCTAAATTTTCCGGTTGAATGACTTTGTCATTGTCTGGTTAAAGTTTTTGGGGTAGCGCAGTATCTGACAAAGTACTGATGCTACAGTAACCAAACTTGTACCAATGATTCATCTTTGGATGCTGAAGTGAACCCACACATCGGATGCAGCATCTGACCTACTTTTTTCGCCTGAGTGCTTTTGCCTTTAAAGGCCAATATTGAGCAAAGTATAAGTGCTACATGTACCAAACTTGCATATTGGATGTATCTTTGATCAAACTTTCATAAAATGACCTTGACCTACTTTTCCGCTCGAGCTTAAATTGTGATGAGGTGGCGGCGAATGAATCCCCCGAGTTTTTTCTGTTGACATTTTGCGGGGTCGCCGAGGGAAAACTGGTCGTATCTTATGGTTTGTGGTTATTTTCTTACCAAATTTGGCTTGAATACTCTAAATGGATAGTTTCTTCTGTACAAGAACCGCACGTGAGAAAATATCGCGAATTGCACGCGAAACCATGGTTTTGGCGAGAATTGGTACCTGGCGAGAATTGGTCGCCAGCCAGTACTGTTATGTGTATTTGTGTTACATAATTCAAACGATGCCACTTACTGAATTTATTTTCAATCTAAGAAATTTTAGCATGTTAAGCAAGTCACATATTTAATTGAAAGTATTTTTTTCTCTCAGAAACAGAATTCATATATGTGTATCCTAGATGGAGGGGGGGGGGGGGCATCGGTGCAATGATACAACTGCCAGTGATTTAAATTTGCCCTGCGTTTTGTGTAATGTGAATCAAGGCAAAGCCTTATGTGCGAGCAGAGAAAAAAGACACCATAAATTTTAATAAACCTTAATCTCAAAATCAAAAACTTTTCAAAATCATAACCTCGGGATTCCAGGAACCTCACCCCGCCGATGGTTACCTGATCCGAGGATCACCTCTCAATCCTGGCTTACCTGAGCCCTACGTGTGCAAGTGGCCATTTTTGTATTTATGTCTGGCTCACAATATTTACAACGTAAATGGAAAACCCAGAAGCTACGCATGCGCATTACCATGATTACAAAATCAAAATAATAACGAAATATATTATTCAACTTGATATAGGGTAATAAGGGTAGATTTTCACAGATTATTTAGTAGGTGGTTAACAAACTTTCAATCCTTCCCAGATTGAATATTAGAAGCTTCGAGAGATTAAGCTCACTTTTTACGACATGGGTTTATTTATAAGTATTGTGTTTGTAAACTTTGTAAATTTGATGGCTAACACACATGAATAAAAAACGCTATGATATATATCCGTACATCATGTTTCGTAGGTTTCTTTACCAAATAAAACCAAAATGATAAAATTAGATAATATACTCATTTTCTAGAAGATACAGGGTATACATCTTTAAAACCATCTTACGATAAAAGGTAGATATCTATAGTTTAATCCCTGTGCGAGACCACGTGAAACTTTATAATCTGTGCAGTTTAATTACTAAGATGCTCCTAACTTGTGCATTGTATTAAACTTTCACCCTCTAATCTTGATCGTGATATCAATATTTCAACATTGCATGGCAAGCTTGCCTTTTTCAATTTACAAACAGAATGTTTGTCTACGCAATTAAAGGCTTGAATTGCATTTGAATTTTTTACATATGATCTTAAAATGGTCATGCTGTACCTAAAATTTTGGTAACGTCTATAATTTCCACATCAATTTTGTCGTCACTCCTCTTAACATATGTATCCAGATTCTCATCAATTCAAAATGGTTTGATAAAATTCAACTAGAATTCTTTATCGCTTTTCGCTTTTGGAACCCCTTTGTTCATATTATAGAACAGATTCAAATAGGAACAAAGAAACAAAGAGAAAACCGAAATAAAAAAGAATAGAAATACGTATGGCGGTTGCCCCCTGTAACGTCTATGAGATAAGAGCACAGCAGACTGCTACAAACTATAATTTTCTTTTCTGTTATTTACAGGATAAGACTCTTATCTAGAGGGTGAACCCGCCAGTCATTAAGGAACTCAGCATTTGATGGACAACATAAAATAAATAATTTGTCATTGCAGTTCACAAAGCAGTCGCTTCTATCCGTTTTATGTGGCAATTTATACAGACTTGACATCTTGAGACATATAAAGAGTACTATAAGCAGATGATATTATCACTCTTCCTAATTCTGACCAGGCGAAGCAATAACATCAAAGGACACCATTACATTTTGCCGACGTCTCTTTCTTATGAGATCTTGACAAATTATATGTCATTTAGTAATGTATGTATGTAGAAGTATGTACATTCGTTTTTTGTTCATACTCGTTACTTTGAACAGTTTCTCTTAAACAATGAGGACATCTGTGAATCTAAATTTATGCTTGATGAAGACTAGATTTTGTTTTCGGTAAAAAATGCATTTTAAAATTTATGTTTTCATTTGATTAAGCGTAAACAATCACTTGACAGCATTTATTTGCCTTTTTTTGTTGGCGTCTTATTGATTGCTCTTGTTGTCCGTGGCTGTTTGTTGACATTGCAATTTTATTTGTCCGTACGTCATATGTATTTGTGTCGGCTGTGACGTAGTACTTTTGGGATATTTTTGTTCATTTGTATTGTCTCACCTGAGTCATACTGCTTCATCCAGGGTCCATCCGTCTGTAAACTTTTCACAAATGAGTTAAAGAACATCCTGACGATAATCTCAACAGCACTCACAATAGAGTACAAAATTAAGCATCGACGGACCCCTAGCAAGCTAGAGGTGGGACCAGGTGCCCGGGAGGAGTTAGCATCCCCTGTTGGCTAGCTTTTCACAAGTTCCACTTTCCGCTATTGCTGCATAGATTTCAAGAAACTTTACAGGTATCGAGTACTCAAGGTCCTTACCAACTTAATGTTTTTCGAACCAATCCAACGATATTGTGTTTTTGAGCTGATTGGTCATGAAACAAGGTCGTCAAGAGGTCTAAATGGTTGAGACAATTTCGACTTGGAACTCTGCAAGAGCTGCCAAGAATTTCACGAATCTGTACATGAAGCCTCTACTGAGTCATTGTTTTTCGAGCCGATGGGTCAACAAATATGGCTGTTAAGGACTCTGAATGGCCGAGTCACTTTCGCCTTCTCTGCAACCGCTGCATAGAACTTCACGGAATCAATTGGATGACAAATATGGATAATGACAATATCCCTGTTTACAGCACAAAATCGATAACCCAGAAAATCAGAAACCGAAGGCATACACAATCAGGATAAAACAGGAACCAAAGCAAACAAACAAAAACCTCCACCATATGAAAAGAAGCGAACTCCCGATATGAGAGTGAGACCAGGTGCCCAGGAAGAGTAAGCATCTCCTGCTTGCATGCAACACCCGCCGCTTCAAGTCGGTAGAACTGTCACATCCGGTAACTTCGATTTCGAAAGACATAGAGTACAATCTTTGGTTGGATGGTTCAAATGGTCTATGACAGAATATCATCCACCATTCTGGAAAGTGGGACATCATAGTGTATGACGAGTTCCCCATATCGACCGTAGAACTTCCTCAGTGACGATGTTAGTCGGTCACAAATATATCCCTGACTGAGAAGCTTATCTGAAAGACGCCTAGCTCTCAGAACAAAATCCGTATATTTGGTACTTGCTCTGGCATAGCGTATCAAATGAGATATGAACACGCCATAAGCAGGCGATGAAGGGATGTTGCTACTCAGAAAAGGAAGTTTGTAATGCTGAAATTGAAGTCGTCACGTTTGTCATAGAGTGAGGTGTTCATGTGACCATCAGTGTCGTAGGAAAACATTATTTCCAAATAGGATGCTGAATTATTTGTCTCTGTAGTTTCTTTGACTTCAAGCTCCGAAGGATAGATACTGCTCAGGTAATCCGCGAATTTTGGATTATTCATGGACAACACATCGTCTATGTATCTGTAAGTAAAGTTGAAGTCAGAAGCTAAGTAACTTTTCCCTTCAGAGACCAAAGATTGAATGAATTCAGCTTCGTACGAGTAAAGGAAAATGTCGGCAAGGAGTGGGGCACAATTTGTCCCCATTGGAATTCCGACAATTTGCTGGAAGACCTTTCCTCCAAACACCACAAAAATGTTGTCGATCAAAAAGTTTAACATCTGAATAATGTCTGTTTCAGTGTACTTATTTTCAGAATCGGACTTTTCTTTTACAAAGTAGGTTTTGTCATAGTTTACAACAATAAATTTGTATTTGCGATTACCGTTCTTACTTGTAAACACATTACTTATAATTTTTGCGAGTCTTTCTTTCAATTTAGAATGTGGAATTGTAGTGTAAAGTGTCGAAAAATCAAAGGCTTTGATCGAATGGACTCTACTAAAATGAGTGCATTTCAGATGTTCTTAAAGTTCCTTCGAATTTTTTAAAATCCACATCTGCTTGATAGCACTGCGAGAATATACTTATTAATAATGTCACCATAAAATGCATGACACAACCTTAGGCATTAGGGAACAACTCTGTGAAATATGACACAACCCATTGTTGTGTCATGGATGACCCATTTCAGACTCTTCAGTCCGCTTGTCGAGAGCATAACTCCTCCCATGTGGATGGATTTCAATAATATTTTACAGAAATGTTCCTTAGGACCTGAGGGTGTGTCGTGACCTTGAACAAAGGTCAAGGTCACAAAAGACTTCATTAGTAAAACATTGTCCAGAGTATAACTCGATCCCTTGTGGATGGATTTCAATAATATTTCACAGAGTTGTTCCCTAATGCCTAAGGTTGTGTCATGTATTTTATGGTGACATTATTAATAAGGTAAGAAGGATCAAAGATAGACAACATCACTATCGAAAATGCGTTAGAATCATCAAACGCCTTTTATACCATGGATATGATCCTAATGTCACCAGACGGACACTAAGCTTGCATTCTTAAAACTTGCACTCAGACTGACTGTGACGACGGGACTCCACG
This sequence comes from Pinctada fucata, assembly GCA_028142955.1. Classification (NCBI taxonomy): domain Eukaryota; kingdom Metazoa; phylum Mollusca; class Bivalvia; order Pterioida; family Pteriidae; genus Pinctada; species Pinctada fucata. The sequence goes on along the minus strand of AP027113.1, from coordinate 28,640,015 downwards.
ACGAGCCCTGTTCAAACCTCTTTAGAGAAGGCAGGGCCCCGAGCACCTGTCCTCTCTGAATGCCAGTCGGACTCCTCGGGTGATAACATACATGAGCTCGCAGCGGCAGAGCACGGATTGTATTACATACGCCCTCTTTCTTTATCCATTTACATATTCATCTGTGTTGCTTGGACCCCTGCGTTTTGCGGTCTTGTTTGTGTGTGGTCATCTGACAGTGAGGAGGTTGTTTTACACCACAATTGTACGTTCCTCGAGACCTCTGGGTAATCGGAAAAGTGGGAGGGTTGTGCGCACGTAATCTAGGATAACCACACCGTCTGCTATTTCCGTGGCAGATGGCAGTCCAAAGTCAGCACCGGTTGCCCATTGGTCTCGTTGGTTTATGTGTAGTCCTTTGTGTTTGATGTTTCTTTGTTGTGCGTTGACGCTCCTTGTCCCATATGCGTCTCTTTCTGTGCTTGTCTGCTTTGTGTTTTTGCATTGGGTGTTTTGCTGTGGGTGCTGCAACCTGGTGTTGTTGGAGATCCCCTCCTTTGTTGTATGATACTGAACCAAGGTCATAGATCAAAGGTTAAGGTTACCAAAGACGCTAGACCTTTTGATCCCATGCGTATACTTGCACCCTGATGCACGAGATATGAATTGAGGTTCGTACAAATTAATTTAACGTTAACTATTCACAGATCTACTATAACTTCCTATGCCACCATAGATAAATGGATGTAAGTTTCTAGATACATATTTCCTCGAACCACTTTTAATAAACTAGGTGCTGCAACTAGGTGTTATTGGAGATCCCTCCTTTCTTTTACATGTATAAACATTAAATTGATATATTTGACTATATATTTGTATCATCAAATGAATTTTGGTCTAATTTCCTATTAGCATATATGTAAAAAAAAGGGGGATGATCTTCAGCATGACCACCCTGCACTCGCCCAGCGAAACAAACCCCAAGAAAGTGATTAAACAAAATTACAAATCGCAAAAAGACACAATATTCACTAGCACATCATAGAACAAACAATAAAAATATACGTACAGGAACATCAAACATAAATGACAACACGTAAAAGGAAGGAGACAGATGTGCAACCGGCGCCGATTTTGGACGGCCATCTGCTAAGTTCACATCAAATACGATTTTCATGTTCATATAGTCAGAACATTGTTTTTAATTTTATTTTGCCAGTACTATCTCAGCAGGAACGACCCAACATCAAAAGTAACACATGAAAAACAAAACTATACTATATGAAAGCCTTGATTTAATTAACTTCTTTTACTTTCTATATAGGAATATATTAACATTAAAAAGTAAAACATCAAAGGGTAATCATTTTTTCAGGGGAATTTCTTTAATTCTCACAATTGTCAAGGAAAGTTGAATTTCCAAAGACAATTTTTTGTTACTCGTTATATCCAATGGGGAATATATTTGATATTAACGATTTGCACAATATTCTACTAGAGTGCAGTAATTTTGCAGAATGAATTTCAGGTTAGATATGGACAAACCAAACGCTTATTCGACACAGCTCAACCAGACTGAGTACTATTATCTGTTATAGTTGTTTTTACCTGTGTTGTATTTGATTCAGCAATGCTAAAAAGGGGATGGGATCTCCAACCAGACCCGGTTGCAGTACCAACACCAAAACACCCGATGCGAAAACACAAAGATGAGCAAAGAAAGAGACATACGGCATAGAAACATCAAACACAAAAGACTATACAATGGGTTACCGGTGCCGACTGAGGACGGCCATTCGCTACGCAATTAGAAAACGGTTTGGTTATCCGGTTTACGTGCTCACAACCCTAAAATTTTTCGTTTATATAAAGGTATGGAAGAGCGCACAATTGTAGTGTAAAACAACCTCCTCACTGTTAGATGACAACATAAACAAGACAGTAAATCGCAGGGACTATTGCAACACAGATAAATATGTAAATGGATATAAAAAAAGGAAAGCGTACATGATACAGTCCGTGCTCTGTCGGTTGTGGCGAGCTCATGCATGATGAGTCCGACTGACATTCAGAGAGGACAGGTGGTTGGGGCCCTGTCTCCTCTAAAGAGGTTTTGACAGGACCTGTCATGGAGTCTCGTCGTAACTCAGTCAGAGTGTAAGTATTGCGAATGCGCTGGTACAAGCCTGTAGATAGGTCAAGTCTAGTGTCAGTCCGGGTTGATTAGGATCATATCCACGGTATAAAAGGCTTTCGATGATTCTGACGCATTTCTGATGGTTATGCTGTCTATCTTTGGCCCTTCTATTTTTGTATATATTTGTATACCAGGTTGTGTAATAATATGTTGCTTGTATAGATCCGAATTTTAAAAGAAGTTTATTGTAATAATTGTAACATTTACAGAAAATCTTAACAAGTTTATGAAAGCGGAATCCTTTACCTACATGTTTTACTGGTCATTTTTAAATTTCTACCGTGAAAATCTATTATATAAGTATATGCTCTTGTGTACCGAAAGAGCCGTGATATGTAAATACCGTATGACGGTAGTCTTGGAACCTGGTCGTCAAGACAGGGGAAGTTTACAATAATTAATTCAGAATCATCGCTATAATCATATACACTCTTTTACATTTTTTAAAGAATTCAAAGGCAGGATTGTCAATAGGCAGGATGTCATCCAGGTACCTGGAAGTATAATTGAAACATTTTTCAATTATCAAATTTTCATCGCCTTCGAAGAGTTCGGTTAAATTCATTTTCGTAAGTGTACAAAATAAATCTGCAACACGAGGCGTACAATTAGTATCCATAGAAATGCTTACAACCTTATGTCATACATTCTCACTTAAGCTAACAAAGCTAAAGCTATTCTCGCAGTGGTATCAACCGGATGTGGATTTTAAAGAATTCGAAGGAACCTTTAGAACATCTGAAATCCACTCATTTAAGTAGAGTCCATTCGATCAAAGCCTTTGATTTTTTGACACTTTACACTACAATTCCACATTCTAAATTGAAAGAAAGACTCGCAAAAACTATAAGTAATGCGTTTACAAGTAAGAACGGTAATCGCAAATACAAATTTATTGTTGTAAACTATGACAAAACCTACTTTGTAAAAGAAAAGTCCGATTCTGAAAAAAAGTACACTGAAACAGACATTATTCAGATGTTAAACTTTCTGATCGACAACATTTTTGTGGTGTTTGGAGGAAAGGTCTTCCAGCAAATTGTCGGAATTCCAATGGGGACCAATTGTACATGTGCCCCACTCCTTGCCTACATTTTCCTTTACTCGTACGAAGCTGAATTCATTCAATCTTTGGTCTCTGAAGGGAAAAGATATTTCTGACTTCAACTTCACTTACAGATACATAGACGATGTGTTGTCCATCAATAATCCAAAATTCGCAGATTACCTGAGCAGTATCTATCCTTCGGAGCTTGAAGTCAAAGAAACTACAGAGACAAATAATTCAACATCCTATTTTGACATACTGTTGTCCTACATGTACGACACTGATGGTCACATGAACACCTCACTCTATGACAAACGTGACGACTTCAATTTCAGCATTACAAACTTTCCTTTTCTGAGTAGCAACATCCCTTCATCGCCTGCTTATGGCGTGTTCATATCTCAGTTGATACGCTATGCCAGAGCAAGTACCAAATATACGGATTTTGTTCTGAGAGCTAGGCGTCTTTCAGATAAGCTTCTCAGTCAGGGATATGTTTGTGACCGACTAACATCGTCACTGAGGAAGTTCTACGGTGGATATGGGGAACTCGTCATACACTATGATGTCCCACTCTCCAGAATGGTGGATGATATTCTGTCATAGACCATTTGAACCATCCAACCAAATATTGTACTCTATATCTTCCAAAATGGAAGTAACCGGATGTGACAGTTCTACCGAATTGAAGCGACGGGTGTTGCATGCAAGCAGGAGATGCTCACTCTTCCTGGGCACCTGGTCTCACTCTCATATCGGGAGTTCGCTTCTTTTCATATGGTGGAAGTTTTTGTTTGTTTGCTTTGGTTCCTGTTTTATCCTGATTTTGTATGCCTTCGGTTTCTGATTTTCTGGGTTATCGATTTTGTGCTGTAAACAGGGATATGGTCATTATCCATATTTGTCATAGATGTTGTCCAAGAGGAAGGACAGGGCATTACACAGGTCACTACATCCCATGATTTTAGTCTGTCGAGGAAAAGAAATCATTTGATTCTGATGTACAAATGTAAGTTCTCTGCTCTCGATCAAAACACCATTTAATGAGTTTAGATAATCTATGATCATTAATTTTGTCGGGAGCAAGCGTGGTGTACATATTATAGAAGGCGCATGAAGAAATCGTATTGGCATGGGAATTTCTAGATTTCATTTTGTCAATCACGTCCCCTGAATCTAAAATAGACCAAAAGAAATTTACATCGTTCCTAAACAATTTCACAACATTTAGTAACATTTTCTTTAACAGCCGTACGTGTTGACGTCAGATTTCTAGCCAAATTTGTAGTGCGGCAGTTGCTGGAATCAGGAGACATGTGCAGTTCTGGTATGCAATATAGTGTCGGGAGATCTAATATAGAAATAGAGATGTTGAATGAAGACAGTTCACTGTTATGTGTATTCAAAATGTTAGGGAAACTTTCGTTCCTTTTTATATATGAAGTATTTGTAGACGAAGGTTTCGAAACTAAAGTTGGTAAAGTTTTCTTTCTTTTAAACGTATCTATTTTGCAGGTCCTTGTTGCATGCTTGCATGTGTGAGTGTAATCCTCAGGTTCGGAGTTGTGATACTGACTGATGTGGCGATAGGACTCGATGCCCAAACCCCGTTAGAGAAGACAGGGCCAATGGGCTACAATGTAGCTACAGCCGGCAGAGCACGATCTTTTTCTCGCATGCCTTCGAGTTTTATATTCATTAACATTGAGCTCCTGTATCATGCTGTGTTGTTTGTATGGTCATTGCACTGTGAGCAGAGCATACATCTCTTTTTTGCTTTCTTCGAGACCTATGAGAATCCCAAAAGTAGAGGAGTTGTGCTCACGTAATCCAGATCACTACGCCATTTGCTGCTGGCATTGCAGATTGCCCATTAGTCTCTTTAATTTGTGTGTAGTCTTTTGTGTTGGATGTTTTTTTCTATGTAAGTTGTGTTTTCATGTTCCTTGTCCCTTTTTGTCTTTTCCTGAGCATGTCTGCTCTGTACTTTTGTATGCGGTGTTTTGTCGTAAGTGTTGCAACCGAGTATTGTTTTAGATCCCCATCTTGCTTTAATGGAAAACATTCGGCCGGTTTGGTTTCTCAATTTACACAAATAGGCTATCGGTGGTTACCTGTGCGTTTGAGACGCTTGAATCTATGGTAAACAAAGCGCACGTGAGTGAATCGAGGTATTTTTATCGTGCCATGGCGTTGTTCTAAGCCTCATTTAAACAATAATAGTTGAAAGCAGTTCCAGAGATACCGACAGAAGTACCTTGAATGTTTTGTTACAATCAATAGTAAGAATTCGACAAGAAAAATGATGTGGAAGCCCGAGTAGATTACATGTACCAACACCTGAGTACAGGTGTACAGCCATCCTGTGCTAACCACGATGGTCAGGTAAGGAGGTACAATATTATGAACAAAATCGACGTATCCATATCACACTATCTTCTTCTTTCCTTTAATTCTAATTTATTTCTGATTTTCAAATTTTATATCATGTATATTAGAATCTATATATTCCCAGGGCCCAACTTGCTGACTTGTACTTGTGCATTATTTGTGGAACATCCGAGTCTGATGGGATGCTGGGGGCATACACCACTTTAATCAAAAGATTAAGGGATGAATTTTGAAACTGATCAAATTGTCCTGCACACACTAATCAAGTGTGTGTGTAGGGAGGGGGGATTGGAGGGAGAGGGGGTATTAGGATCCTGCTTTGAAATTCCTAATCTTCAATTGTATGCTAACCTGTACATTGTAACCCTTCCCTTGACCTGCCTATCCAGTGGCGTTGCTAGACCCAAAAAGATGTGTATGCTTGATTTTACAGTGCGAGCGCCGAAGGCGCGAGCGCACTAGGGCGGTCCGGGAGCATTCCCCCCCCCCCGGTAAAGTTTTGAAGATAAGAACACAGCAGAGGCCATTTCCCTGCTTTTAGACCACGAAATTATAGATCAGATTATCCTTAAATTTTTACCTAATATAGTAAAAATAGCGACCTTTTGATAGTAATTATGATTTTTTTTTCGGTACAAAACCGTGATGATGTTTGATTTTAATGGAAGCCCAGACAAGTATTAAAATTAACATTAATAACCACAGGGGAGAGGTATCATCGCTTGGTCACAAACCCTTTCCTCAATACAAACCCTTTCTTCTATATGCCCGTTAGACCTTGCAAGTTGTTTGGGATGAGAAATTGAGCTAGGAATCTGCCTTCGTTTTCGAGTAGCCTAGCTGGTCTCCAATTCACTTGTCAAATGATCAATAAATGGATAATAGAGGGCAAATTTCCAGTAATTCTTGAGGTCATCTGTCTGATAGTTTGCCCTGTGGATTTCAAAACATGCCTCATTGCAAATTTCTATCATTTTTATTTTTCTATAAGCATGATTTTGAGAACCTTCTAACGAAAATGAAGTGATAAATTAGTGAAAATTTATTGTATTTCAAAGAATTTTTTTTTGTGAAAATGATGTGTATGCTTGAGCATACAAGCATATACGGTAGCTACGCCACTGCTATCACTGCTTTAAAATAACTCAGTCTATTATAACAAGGAACATCCATTTCCCAATGCAATTTAAATTTTAAATGGATTGTGTCCTCCCTGCCCCTATCCCTTCTCATTTCGATAAACATTTATAATCCCCTATGAATCTAATGATATAAATTGGTCAATAAAATGAATACAATAATTAGTAACATATCAAATGATAAAATCTAAGTGTATACATGCATGATTCCGCAAAGGCATTGAATAATTTTTTTAATCCAATATTATGCATAATTTTTTCACGTTGCTTTGTGTATGTGTTTTTTTTTATTTCAGAGTAAAGATTATAGATTTCTTGAAATTTCTAAAAAGTGGGTCCTGTAGCATCATATCCCACCCATCCTGCTACGTCTTTCGGTACCCTTTTTCGACATAGTAACTTTCATACTTTTTTGGCATATTACATTGTTTAGATTTAGGATTTAGGATCACTGATGAGGGTTAAGTACCCAAAACGTGCATGTCTGGTCCACGTTGCCAATTTATTTGTTCTTAAATGATGCTATTCAATTTGAAGACGTTTACAATTATAGTACAGTTCCACAGGGAAGTTTATTAAGATTATAGTACAGTTCTACAGACAAGTTTATATTTTGATAAATTTCTGAAGAAATATATTCATATTACTTAGGAATACAAACTTTTGTTGTTATTATGAGTTTAAAGCAATTAAGTACATGTATAAGGAATCAGTTTAAAACCATCAATTTCTTTTTTCAAAGAAGCAATTTCTTAATCAGACAGTCAGATTGATAATAAAAGTAAAAAAGTCCATAGTATTCTAAATAGACCTTATTGTTATTATACACCTTTGACTCGATCTGCACAATTTATTTATGATAAAGTTACATGTAAAAGGAGGAATGGACTATCAAAAAGATATCAAATTATACAGATGAAAATGTATATATTACAGGTGTGCAACCATAAATAGCTAAATATATATGCATACAGTACAGACAGGACCAAACACAAACAGATATCCAGGATCTGGAGCAGATGTGTTCAAAAATCGATCATTCACTATGAAGTGTTCAATTTTATAGACGTCACTTAATATGTTATATTGTATTAGACAGATATCTGGAGTAATGAAACTGCATACACTTATGTGCATTTATATTGATTTTTCAAGATAAGAGGAATTTGATGATTAAAAACAGTCTCTGAACCATAAAGGAGTTTGCATTCATTAAATTATCAGAAAAATTTTAGACTGAATGATTCACCATGAGTAAGGAATAATGCCCAACTATATTGATTTTGGGATGAAAAGGAGTCAAATGTCAATTAATTTAGAACAATATTATATTAATGTTGAAATAAACCAATTATTTTACAGCTTTGCTAATTGCATCTGTGATTTTTGAAAGAACTTTCAGAATTTCCACAACAAAAATAATCCTTGACCTTCAGTGATGAAACTCAAACATTGCTTATGATACAAGAGAAACCCAATACTAATATGCTTAAGATATTTGGGTTAAAAGGTGAAAGGTAAAGGTACCATAAAATGTAACCGGCGTATATACCACATGCCGATAAGAATTTAACAACTGTGAAAAATAGTGTTTACACCAGAACTCAATTAATTCTTGACCTGAGTAATGAAACTTGATGCGTAGAATTTGTACATATATAAAGAAAGAAGGATCGCTCTTGTTATTGGGGTCCAAAGGTCAAGGTCAAAGTTGAGGTATATGAAACACAGCATTCAACAGCATTTCCTCACCATAACTATAGTAATTCTTGACCTTCAGTAATGAAACGTGAAAACATAGCTTGTGGCCCAAGTGGGAACCCTATTGATTGTCAATAGGTTAAATTTAGCATATATGAAAAACAGAGATTGTCTTCATGTAGTGATTCCATTGAAACCTGAGAACATATACATTCTTCATCAGGACAAGAGGTGCTTGATTTTGCGGTTAGAAGGTTAAAGGTCAAGGGAAATCCATACTTGCATGGATTAAACAGTGCTACAAGATGTGACACAATTCCTGACCTACAGTAATGGTTACACACAGAATGACTGAGACCTTTTGAGTCAACTAACAAATGCCAAATCTACATTTTGCTTGATGGAATCAGGGTTTCTGGAAATTGGGAGGGGAGGGGGAGACAGGTAGAGTTGTAGATTTAGTCAGGTCTCTTGTTTGTATTTATAAAAAAAAAACAAAAAAAAAAATCCTAAAGACAGTATGGCCAGATTGCAAATTAAGTTTTTTTCAGTAAAAAGGTGGGACCTATGCTACTTATAAATTTATAATCAAGGTACTATGTCCCTTTGTGAGAGATCCTTGGTAAATCGTATATTATATGACTACATTTATGTTGGTTTTAGTGGATTTATAACCAAGGTACTCTGTCCCTTTGTATATTGTATATTATGTTGGTTTTAGTGGATTTATAACCAAGGTACTATGTCCCTTTGTATATTGTATATTATATGACTACATTTATGTTGGTTTGTGTGGATTTGGGTATATAAAACAGATGGGAAACAAACATAAATTGTCTAAGGTCATTAGGTCAAGGTCACTTTGTCAAAAATCATAGCATCAAGAGAAAGCTTATATCACAAGTAATTTAATACATGTATTATTTACATGCGAAATAAAAAGGCCCTATCTCTTGTAGATATAAGATATAGCCAAAGTTAATTCTTTAAAAAAGTAGCTCAACATTTAAGGCCTAGGTCACTACTTCAGAGGTCAAGAAATCAATTGAAAACTTGTCTCACATGGGATCTACAAACACAATACATGTATCACAGTGTCATATCCTTTAGTTGAAGAGACAGAGCCCAAAGGTTAGTTTTTTAAGTAGGTCAAAGGTCAAGTTCAATTTTACAGCATAAATCAAAAGGATTTTTATCATTGGCAACCTTTACATGTATGATATTAACCACAACCTTTAATTCGGTCAGATGTCAAGGTCACTTGGTCAAATGTTAAAACGTCTTGTCATGGGCAACCTACATGAATAATATTATATTATGTTTCTACTGCATATAGTTCTTTAGGATTTGCTTCAAACAGATACTTTGACAAATAATTTATGACAGAAGGACATACAGATCGATATTGTCAATCCATAGACCGGACTTGCTTTGTAATCCGGCTGTTAAATTTCATGAAAAGCCAGGTTATATACATTTAGTCTTAAATCTACATTTAGATAACAGATAAATAAAGTGTGGAGGACTTGATAATAAAAAAGGATCAGGCAAGTTTATGAAAAAGGAATGAATGTTGATTATTTAAAATAATGACAGTACATACATGTATACTGCCTGTGGAATACTGAAAATCTAAAGTATAAGACAGATAAGGAATTCATGTGAAATTTATTCATATCTATAGAGTTAGGTTCAGGGTCAGGCGCTTGACAAAAAGATATAAGAATACGCCCATCAAAATATTACATGCGGCTCAAACAATACATATTAATATAGTACATGTACATGTATGCATGAAGCTATAGCCCCCCCCCCCCCATCCCCCCGGGACGGCCCCTTTCCCGACAATGTTAATTATTCTCTTTCTTATTCTGTATACAAACATGTTACGTTTAGCCATCTAATCAAGATCACTTGATGAAGTTGTCAATTCCAAAGTCGGCAAACGAGCATAAAGTCATGTCTAGAGACTAGAATGGCCTACGAGGCTACGTACATGCACCTGTTCAAGCATACTCACCCTGACATTTCAGTTGTTTTGTCAATGAATGTTTTCGCATGAACAGCAGATTTAAACGGCTAAATATACCATCTAACGAGATAAATCTTCTGTCCTTGCGTTGTAATACTCCAACAAGCAAGTTTCTTTGTCAACTGTAAGACCGACAGCACGACGTCGCAGTTCGCCATGTTGTTTACATTAGATTCAAGCGTTCAGGTAACCACCGATAAAAACCAAGCGTCTTAGTGTGAATCAATTCCATGAAGCATGATTGACGTCAGCTCCTTCCTTGCATCTACTGAAATAAATAATACCCTTAAAATGTTCTTTTGGTACTTTTTATTCTTGGTTACTGGCCTTTTGCATGTTCTTCCACTAAGTACATCTCATATTCTTTAAAGTGCATTATCGTCTTTTATCGTGAGTTTACTGTTGTATTCCTTATAATCCATCCGCTTCTTACATTTCAGTTTCATTTGAACAAATGAAGAAAGGAACCTCGCTTGGATCTCTGCTTCAACGATGTCTTATTCAACCTTTTCATTGAAGGTTTAAATGCAAACGGAAAAGATGGATGTTTTGGCACACTATAGTTTTGATGTTACTTGGTTCCTGCCTTAAGAGGACATGATAAAATCGTAGCAGCCCTGTATGTTCAAACCTTTTTCATTTCTGTCGGAACATGAGAATCTGATCAATCTCCTGCAACATCAAACCTCTAAGATGAATAAACAAAAGACATAAATATGTAATGTTCTTGAATGATAACCAAGCGTGACTCAAGATTCCTTTCCATTCAATATGATAAATGTCGAAATTTCAGGACATCTGCAGTCAATCTAAGGAGTTTAATAAAAAATATACTTCAAATGTATAGAAACATAATGATGCAAGATAACAAATCCTTATTCTTCCTATAAATCGACCATGGAAGCTTTGTATTGATAAAAATCGGTATTTGACTGGAAATATTTGACGCAAACTCATAAATCAAATAAGGTGTTAATCCTACTAGCAAAAGCCATGGCTGCACAGAGCTTTATGAGCTATGCTGTATAAAAATATACAAAAAATACGATGTTCCATTTTCTTTAGGTTCAATTTATCTAAATACGAAGCTGTAATCACAGATACAATAAATGCAACACTTTCGATTTTGCAGACGATTATGATTCTTGACATGATTTTCGTCGCCTTCATTGTAACGATATGAAAATAGCTCTCAAGCATCCGTCTGTCTGGCTGTCACACTTTCATCAAATTAGGATAAAGGTCACCCTTCAGAGACTAATATGTTACAGACGACATGTTCTTGAATTTTTCTTATTTTAGAAATTTATGTAACCTGCATAAACTGATTTGTATAATTTACTGAAAACACATGAAATAAAAAAAAAGACAAATATAACGAGCGTAGTCAAAATGAGATCAACAAAAGATAATTTATATTTTATTTTTAAACATCATGGATATGATACAAATAGTAGCCACGTATATCCCTATCAGAAATAATTGAAGCCAAAATCATTCAGAGAAGCCAAAATAAAACAACGACTACTTGGTTACAACGTCGGCTAAAAGACAAAACGGAGGGTAAAAAGTACATCTATATAATGTATTATTTCCTTTGAATTGCTATAATAAGAAAATGCGCAGGGCAAAAATATAATCAAACAGTTCAATCTCAGATTGTTCAATATTTTATTATCATTTCGTTTCTTGGTTTTTTTTCTTGGTTGAAAATTAACAGACCTAAACTTTTCCTACAACGCTTATTTGGTATTTCAACGTATCTACGGAACTTAAGTTCACACCCTAAAAACGTCGATCACGCGGTATCCGAATCTTAAAAATATCTCTTCTAGGCTAAAGGGGTAGGGCCACGAAGCCCCTTAATCGGTCCCGTTTCTTAATTTTAATAAATTGAATATCTTGTGTGATTTGATACTTTGTAAAGTTCTTCACTAAATTATGTGCCGTGATCTTGTAAATAATTTATAAATAGCTTTATGCCCTTTGTAACCCCCCAAATCGGCAATTTTCCTTGAAATAGCTGTTAAACCTATATGTTTCTTTGAAATTAGCATTGGCCAAATACATCGAGAAATATGAAAAATTTATAAATAAATGATAATCATAATATCTTCTTGTCATTAAAGTTTCATGTTTCACGGCGCATGTGGCCACATCGAAATTCTCCAGTTAAGACACATTTTCGAGCTTTTCTTTTTACCATGTTTTGTCAGAATGACGTACCTTGATGACGTCAGAATACTTTCTATGGTGCTTAGGTTGGTGGTATGCTCCTTTCAGTAAAAGCGGGAAATTTTCATTATATTTTATGTAATATATCAAGTATTTCTAAGTAAGTTTAATTTTCAGGAAAATTGTATGGCCGTTTAAGGGCTTCGTGGCCCTACCCTTTTAAAGTGTATTAACTATGGTCGCGTCACACCTTACCGGACGTGTAACGGATGAAATATACGCCAACACCCTTAGTCCGTTGGTCGTACGTTTGTAAAATGTCAACACTGCCACTGCTCGCGGCTCTTGCGACTAGTTTTGAACGGACACGTACCTTACGAGTACCGGATATCTATCGGAAAAGTAACGGACGTGTAACGGACTTCACCATACGAGTAACGGGAAAGCAACGGATAAAACGGATATGTTACGCATAAGAACCAGACAGAACGGACATACGTTACTCGTCCGTTGGCCTCTGCTAGCTGTCCCTTTCATCTCTGTTTTATCCGTTTCACATCTGGTAGATGTCCGTTCGTGACTCGAGTCTAACGAACACCTATCGGAGATGTAACGGACGAGTAACGGACAAAACGAAAAAAAATTTCAGTGCACAATTTATATTTCTGCGCATATCAGCATGTGATGTCATGGAAGAAAGGGGGGATCTCCAACTGCACTCCCAAGATCCCCAAAATAACCAATGCACAACACAGACCATACATCAAAAGAAAGAGGCGTAAAAGGGACAAGAAACACAAACTCATACCATAGAAACACTAGTATGAAACATAAAAGACCACACATAAACCAGCGAGGCCAATACGCAACTGTTGCCGACTTAGGACGGCGATCTGCCACGCAAGTACATGTAGCAGACGATGTGGTTATCCGGATTATGTGCGCACAACCCCTCCACTGTTCCAATTTCCCAGAGTTCTCAGAGAACGCACAATTGTGGTCTAAAATAACATCCTCACTGTAAGATGAACATATAAATAGACAGCATGACGCAAGGGCTAGGAAACACACAGATGGACATGTAAATTGATATAAAAAACAAAAGGCATACGAAATACAGACCAGACTGTGCTCAGCCGGCTGTAGCGAGCCCATGAATGTGATCATCCGAGGAGTCCGACTGACATTCAGAGAGGACAGGTGGTTGGGCCATGTCTTTTCTAAAGAGATTGATGCTCAAGGCTATAAAAAGAGGAAATCCAAATAAAATGAAATCATGAAAAGCTAATTTTAATGTCTAGATTTGAAGTAAAAAATCTGCCTAAAGGATTCATACATTCTATTACATCCTCTCAGATTTGAATACGACTACTTTCATTAAGATTGAAGATTCTTTTGCCTTAGACTCTTTTGATTCAATTAATGCGTCATTTCTTAAGGCATCTTTAATTAAGGACCACATAAACCAATCTATTACAATCATCTTTTCATTTTTTGACGGACAAAAGATAATGGATTCTATACACGCGATCGATCCTCTTTTGACAAAGTGTTGGAACAGTGTTTTCTTTACAAGTATACCTTGCAAATTCAGCCTCTAGCTAAATCATTTACTGACTAGACATAAAATATACCCAATATCCCAACAAAACAACTTGATTTTGATACTGAACGTATTTATAATAACAATTTCCAAAGACGAATAAAATAGATAATATAGTCATTACACATGAAAATATAGGGATAGAGGGTCATCAAAAACATCTGCCACTCAAATGTAAAAACTGTGTTACAGCTGTCTCAGTACAACGGACACAATAGTGATAAGAAAGATTACACCGTAAGCCTACAAAATAAAAACCGCAAATATCAGAATTATTTACTGAATTATTTAGCCTACAAAATAATATCCGCAAATATCAGAATAGGACAAATATGATAAAAAGACTTAAACGTTTATTTCTTGATTCCCGCTAAGCGATATGACACAAAACGAATATCTTCTAGGATAAGGGGATCCCCAAAATGACACCCTTGCAGATATTAAAACTTGATACACAAGAAAAAATATTTATCTTATATTATTTATTTTATTGGATTAGCAGGAGACGCTGACTCTCCCCGGGTACCTAGTCTCACTTCAAAACGTTGTTGAAAACGGGGTTCGCAACTGTTCCAATGGAAATTCTAATGATTTTGCATCGAAAATTTCTGTTATCAAAATTTCATGAAATTTCTAAAACGTAGGTCCTGTAGCATCATATAATCATACAATTATGCCCTTTCACCTTGACCTTTACCCTTGGTCAAAATTCCATTCCTAAGGTCACGATAAAAATTTGCCTTAAGAACGAAGACTATTTGACCTACAGAGTTCAAACGTTACACAAATGGTCCTTGCATCAAGCTCTTTCACCTTGACTTTGACATAAGGTCATTGAGATGGTTTCAAAGTCACATCAGAATTTTGTCGTTTAAACATTAAGCCTTCATCAGATTATGATGACGAATCTCAGATTATCAATGTCTAATCGTGACCTTGGTGCAAAGTCAAGATTTCATTTTCATGGTCATTCAATTTCAGCAATTGATAACTTTCTTTTCTAAAAAGAAAGGTACTTCTATTTTTTTTATCATCTTCCTTTTTTTCGGATTTAAACATTTCAGTTTCCAAGATCTAATTTAGGAGGAATCCGTCTGTTGCTTGCAACAGTAGCCATCCAGTTATTATTCTTTCCCCTGTTCATTCAAATGAGTTAAAGAAGATCCTGACGATAATCTCAACAGCACTCACAATAAAGCAACACATTGAGCATCGACGGACCCCCAGCAAGCTAGAGGTGGGACCAGGTGCCCGGGAGGAGTAAGCATCCCCTGTTGGCTAGCCGCACCCATAGTCGATATTCACGCACGAAAATGAAAAGAATATATGAAATACATGCACTGTCTGAGGCCACGTCTATATAGAAAGTGCTATGGCGACAATGTCAGGGAAAAATATTCAAAACACTTACTGTCAAACCCCTCGCGGGGAACTTTTTTACGAGCTCCACACGGCAAAGGGTATAAGTATGACATAAATGAGTTAAAGAAGATCCTGACGATAATCTCAACAGCACTCACAATAGAGCTAGAGGTGGGACCAGGTGCCCGGGAGGAGTAAGCATCCCCTGTTGGCTAGCCGCACCCGCCGTCAATATTCACGCACGAAAATACACTTTATTCATTCAGGTCGTTTAACACAGAGCAATAATGATGGTGCCATCTGAAAGAGCACACAAAGATCTTGTTAAAGTAAGTTTCGTTTGTCCATAGGTTCAGCCATGCCCCCGCTAGATGTCATCAAATGTCAACTCTTTAGACTCCTATGACTTCTAAATTAACAGTACGATTTGAAGGAAATTTGTTTTATATTGTTCTTTAGAAAATTTGCAAAGTTTTATACGCTTACATGCTTCATAAAATATTTACGGTTTTTGCGCTATTTCGTGTTGAATATGGAACTTTAAATTAGCATTGGGCCAATTTCTACAGTATTTGAGTTGAAAATTCAATGATAGGTTTCATATAGGTAGTCATTCAATGTTGACCTAGTTTCAAGGTAAAATTTGGACTCTTAAGGTCACAACTTACTTTTGCATAGAACAAAGACTACTTGAGCTTCAGGATTCAACGCTTGTACATATGATCGTTGAGACAAGCCCTTTCACCCTTACCCAAGGTCAACTTATCAAGGTCACAACGACTTTTAGCCTGTAAAACAAAGACTGTTTGACCTTGAGAGTTCAATATTTACACAAATATTCCTAGCATCAATGACAAATATGGATAATGACCATATCCCTGTATACAGCACAAAATCGATAATTCAGAAAATCAGAAACCGAAGGCATACAAAATCAGGATAAAACAGGAACCAAAGCAAACAAACAAAAACCTCCACCACATGAAAAGAAGCGAACTCCCGATATGGGAGTGAGACCAGGTGCCCAGGAAGAGTAAGCATCTCCTGCTTGCATGCAACACCCGTCGCTTCAATTCGGTAGAACTGTCACATCCGGTTACTTCCATTTTGGAAGACATAGAGTACAATCTTTGGTTGGATGGTTCAAATGGTCTATGACAGAATATCATCCAGCATTCTGGAGAGTGGGACATCATAGTGTATGATTAGTTCCCCATATCGACCGTAGAACTTCCTCAGTGACAATGTTAGTCGGTCACAAACATATCCCTGACTGAGGTTCTTATCTGAAAGACGCCTAGCTCTCAGAAGAAAATCCGTATATTTGGTACATGCTCTGGCATAGCGTGTCAACTGAGATATGAACACGCCATAAGCAGGCGATGAAGAGATGTTGCTAATCAGAAAAGGAAAGTTTGTAATGCTGAAATTGAAGTCGTTACGTTTGTCATAGAGTGAGGTGTTCATGTGACCATCAGTGTCGTAGGACAACATTATGTCCAAATAGGATGCTGAATTAATTTGTCTCTGTCAGGTAATCCGCGAATTTTGGATTGTTAATGGACAACACATCTTTTATGTATCTGTAAGTGAAGTTGAAGTCAGAAGCTAAGTATCTTTTCCCTTCAGAGACCAAAGATATAATGAATTCAGCTTCGTACGAGTAAAGGAAAATGTCGGCAAGGAGTGAGGCACAATTGGTACCCATTGGAATTCCGACAATTTGCTGGAAGACCTTTCCTCCAAACACCACAAAAATGTTGTCGATCAGAAAGTTTAGACCAAGATTATGTAACCCCTAACCGCAGTGACCACTGAAGCGTAGAGGTGAGGTAAAAGTAGTGGTAAAGTAAACTAAATGCAACTGCTCTAATAACTTGTCTGTACTTTTATGCTGTTGTCATTTTCTATTAATAGAAATTTTCTCATTGCAAAAGCATTGTGCAATTTCTTTTTTGAGATAGTAATTTTAAAGGAATTAAAATTGATTTATCATGGATTTTAAAGCTTTCGTAAACATGAAAGGTATTTATTTTTATTTTTCTTCTATTTTGTTTTTAAATAAATAAGAGTCCCAAGTAAGACATAAGCTCTTTAGAGTCATGTGCTGAAGTGAATGAGGTACTTAAGCAACTATTCTTTTTTCCATCTTCTTACAGTTCCAAGGAAATTCAATTTTGTTATATATATTCTTGACAAAATGCATCTTAACTTTTCATTTGTCATGGTCTGAAATGGTTATAAACAGCATATACACTATTTTATGGTGTCTTTCAAGATTTCTATCATTAAATTGAGATAAATTCTGTATTCTACTTTTACTTCTTCAGTGGTCGCCTTCAATGAGTTGAATGCGATCACTGAAATAGAAGTAGAATGCAGAATTTATATCGGAACTTTGCCTTATTGGGTGGAAAATTTCCTGGAAAATTGTTGTTTAGATATTGGTTTAATTTTCTTGCTTAGACATCGACGGCGGGTGCGGCTGGCCAACAGGGGATGCTTACTCCTCCCGGGCACCTGGTCCCACCTCTAGCTTGCTAGGGGTCCGTCGATGCTTAATTTTGTGCTCTATTGTGAGTGCTGTTGAGATTATCGTCAGGATCTTCTTTAACTCATTTGTGTCACACTTATGCCCCTTGCCGTGTGGAGCTCGTAAAAAAGTTCCCCGCGAGGGGTCTGACAGTAAGTGTTTTGAATATGTTTCCCTGACATTCTCGCCATAGCACTTTCTATATAGACATAACGTCAGAGAGTGCATGAATTTTAGATATTGGTTTCATTTTCTTGCTTAGACATCGACGGCGGGTGCGGCTGGCCAACAGGGGATGCTTACTCCTCCCGGGCACCTGGTCCCACCTCTAGCTTGCTAGGGGTCCGTCGATGCTTAATTTTGTGCTCTATTGTGAGTGCTGTTGAGATTATCGTCAGGATCTTCTTTAACTCATTTGATTCTCATACAGTTTACATGAACCCTGTGCAACGGAGAAGACACAAAAAATCACCTCTCCGTTGCAGCTGAAACTACATGACATGATACTCCTTACAGCCCTCTGCACTATGGCGATTCAATCAACAAACTTTAACAGAATTGTTATACCAGAATACCATGTTCTATTTAAGCAATGAACGGAATGTGAGATTACTCATGCAGTTTTTAACAATTGCTTCAGTTAAATGTCAGGGGTGATTGCTTGATTTCATATCCGTGACATTACAAACGGTGATCATCGTTACTACAATTCATTTATTACAGCGCTTGCTTTGGATTCGTCCAGAGCAAAGGAATGTAAATATCAATTTATGTTCATTTAAATTAAAAAAAAAACGACACTTAGTATACCTATTAAAAATATATAAACGTATAAAAATAAAGGAGAGGCCCAAGTTTGTCCATACCACCAATTAAATGTCCTGTCACCCCATAAATTTTAAATGATTTCTGACTTACATGCACCAAAAAAAGAAAAAAAAATTAACATTACTTTAGAATTTTTTTCTGGTATTGTGATCTTAACAGCAATATTGCTTTATACAGGTGGTAGATCGATGGGATTGGTAAATGATATTATAAATCACTAGTACTAGCTTCCTACGAGATTTCCATAATTCAATGAAGTGTAGGAGGGCAATAAAGTATCATGCTAGTGCAACAAGTGTTTCATGACATTCCTCTAGACGCGTGATGGCAAAATCTTCCAATATTTAGGGGTCCCCCAGTTAGACAGGGTTTCTGTCGGCGGCCTTATTATGACGTCACATCATTGTAGTCAAAATGACGTTGCAAAACAACAGATGCGATTATTTTTAATTTTTGTAGCTGTAATTAAGAGCAGTTTTTACAACTTTGATCCTATCTAAAATTTTATTGAATTAATTTCCGTTTGAAATAATTTGAGAAATAGATGGGACCTAAGGGGTGAAGGCAGGGTCATATTAAGAGTGGAAGGTAGTGGAGGGAACCTATGACGTTGCGATGGAAGACGAATAAAGTTTATCAGTACATTTGGCTCCATGTTTTGATGCATGAAAAATATGGATAATGACCATATCCCTGTTTACAGTACAAAATCGATAATTCAGAAAATCAGAAACCGAAGGCATACAAAATCAGGATAAAACAGGAACCAAAGCAAACAAACAAAAACCTCCACCACATGAAAAGAAGCGACCTCCCGATATGGGAGTGAGACCAGGTGCCCAGGAAGAGTAAGCATCTCCTGCTTGCATGCAACACCCGTCGCTTTAATTCGGTAGAACTGTCACATCCGGTTACTTCCATTTTGGAAGACATAGAGTACAATCTTTGGTTGGATGGTTCAAATGGTCTATGACAGAATATCATCCAGCATTCTGGAGAGTGGGACATCATAGTGTATGATTAGTTCCCCATATCGACCGTAGAACTTCCTCAGTGACAATGTTAGTCGGTCACAAACATATCCCTGACTGAGGTTCGTATCTGAAAGACGCCTAGCTCTCAGAAGAAAATCCGTATATTTGGTACATGCTCTGGCATAGCGTGTCAACTGAGATATGAACACGCCATAAGCAGGCGATGAAGAGATGTTGCTAATCAGAAAAGGAAAGTTTGTTATGCTGAAATTGAAGTCGTTACGTTTGTCATAGAGTGAGGTGTTCATGTGACCATCAGTGTCGTAGGACAACATTATGTCCAAATAGGATGCTGAATTAATTTGTCTCTGTCAGGTAATCCGCGAATTTTGGATTGTTAATGGACAACACATCTTTTATGTATCTGTAAGTGAAGTTGAAGTCAGAAGCTAAGTATCTTTTCCCTTCAGAGACCAAAGATATAATGAATTCAGCTTCGTACGAGTAAAGGAAAATGTCGGCAAGGAGTGAGACACAATTGGTCCCCATTGGAATTCCGACAATTTGCTGGAAGACCTTTCCTCCAAACACCACAAAAATGTTGTCGATCAGAAAGTTTAACATCTGAATAATGTCTGTTTCAGTGTACTTATTTTCAGAAACGGACTTTTCTTTTACAAAGTAGGTTTTGTCATAGTCAACAACAATAAATTTGTATTTGCGATTACTGTTCTTACTTGTAAACGCATTACTTATAATTTTTGCGAGTCTTTCTTTCAATTTAGAATGTGGAATTGTAGTGTAAAGTGTCGAAAAATCAAAGGCTTTGATCGAATGGACTCTACTAAAATGAGTGGATTTCAGATGTTCTAAAAGTTCCTTCGAATTCTTTAAAATCCACATCTGGTTGATACCACTGCGAGAATATACTGTCGAACAATATTTTTGAAGCCCAGATTTGATTTCAGATAAAACTTTGGTGAGTAATAATTCTTGTAAAAGCACAGACACTTCTTGTATTTTCCCCTGACATTGTCGACATAGCACCATCTATATAGGCATAACCTCAGACAAAGCATGTATTTTAGATATTGTTTTTATGTTCGTGCGTTAACATCTACGATGGATGCGGATAGCCAACATTGATGCTTACTCCTCCCGGGCACCTGGTCTCACCTATAGTCCGCTAGGGGTCCGTCGATGCTCAATTCGGTGCTCTATTGTGAGTTAAAGAAAATGTGAGTGCTGTTTAGTTATCGTCAGGATCTTTTTTTAACACATTTGTATAAAATATTGAAATATATCAAGCAGTTGTGAATGAAATACACACACACAAAAAAAATCAAAGATATTCCTTACATCAGATTTGATCAAAAACTTTATATCAATAAAGAGATAAATCTTCGTTGATTCCGAATTAATAAATATACTGAGTCTAGTAAATATGATACTTCGATCGCAGAATGAGGTCACGGTGCGATACCGATAAGAGAACTAGACGACTTTGTGTAATCACGGATTTGAACGAAACACAGGTACGAGAACAATATAATTAATGGTTGCGACTCAACTGGAGTATACAGACGTATAGTTCCGTCACATGTATTCAAACTTTTTTAAATTCATATAATCCTCGATCTTTTTCTTCGAAAAAAAAAGACTCGGACGTCAGTAGGCGCCATTTTAAAAATAGTTCCCAGTTGATCTATTAAATTTATTATAATCTATGGTGGAATACAAGTTCCAACACTGGATCGTAACTGACAATTATGTTACTCACAACATTACTCACTCAATGTGGAGAATTTTGAATGTTGAAAAGGTGCCTTTTTACTTTTACATCGATTTGATGTAAATCTTCCACCATTGGCATCCGAGTCTTTTATGCCGTTACTAATAAAGGGCAAGGGAATCCAAATGACCCTTTTCAAGAATATCAACATTCATACGCATAACATTATATACTCGGAGTTCTATACATGCCTGTATTTGGAATTCTCATTCAGAAAAGTGAGAATCGTTCGGGGGGAGGGGGGTCAATGCCGATCGTAATAATAGGATACATATTGACTTGTAGCGAATTCCAGGAAGTTATTCCTTTCTGAAGAAACATTTGATCCGCACATACTTTATGTCAGCGTCTGTGAAGGAGGTGAATGCGATTAAGCTTTTAAGCCCATCAAGACAACAGATGGTCAGATACCATGGAAATGCCGAGGAGATCGAACAAGAAAATAAATCTGATTTCTTCCTTTTTATTGATTTTCTTTACAATATCTGATGAGATATTATTCAAAATAACAAGCAGATGACGTATCTTGATTTTGATTACACGTAAACGATAGAAACAATTATTGTGAATTAATAGAACCTAACCAGGCCTCAAATTAGACGATAAAAATGGTTTTGAATTAACGATTAACAAATTTAGGTATCTTCAAAAAAAATTTCAAAGCAGTACATTGATTTGTAATTTGTAATCATTAGACTAAGAATCGATATGTTAAACGTCTTCGAATTGAAAAGCATCATTTTTTGCGACATGACAACCAGCCATGCACGTTTTGGATTCTTAACCCTCGTCAGTTGTCCAAGTTAAATGTAAATAATTATAAGTCCTAAAATCCAATAAGCCGTTTAATGAAAAAATATATAGAGTAGATCAACAATATCGAAGATAAAAATTGACAGACTTATGTGACAAAGGAAAGTAAGCGTCATTTAATAAAAGTTACTGTACAAAGTTCAATACATATCCGTATAATATCTGTCTTTGCCCCACACTATTAGTTATTAGGTTTGTTACTGACCTTACACGGAAATCTGTCGGGTTGATAAAGCCCATAGAAGGCGAGGCGCTTGCGCCGAGCCTTCTATGGGCTTTATCAACCCGACAGATTTCCGTGTAAGGTCAGTAACAAACCTAATAACTGATTTGTTTTGTCGAGGACCATTTTGACATGGTGATTCCTACTGTCCTCCTGCTTTACCAAGCAATAGTGCTGTAAAGTTTTACCCAGTTTTGCTAATTGTCGGCCATTGCCTTACAAATTTTTGAAACTGACTTTCCACAAGAATTTGTCGGGCAGTCACATGACCAAATTCAAGCATTCCCATTGGGTCAAACTAGTCCGAGGCAAAACAAAAGGACATATTAGGCCATGGAAACGGTTCAATTAATGTCACTAGTCACTAGTCAAGCATACCACTGTATTGCCATTTTATTATTCAAATTTGACAGGATAACAGTATTGCTTTCATCTAGTATCAATGTAAAATGATTGTAAAACATAACTAATGTATTATTATCGATGTTTGAAATTGTCTGTTAACATTTATAGTAAAATATATTATGTTGCCTGAGGTTTTCTTCATTGAAACTTTGAACCTTTCAGTCACTTACTTTGAATTCAGGCCATCAAGAAAGCATTTATCATGTCAGACATAAAAATTATATATGCATAACGAAACTATTATCACATAATTGCTTACAATTATCATTTACTTCTGAATTTTAGTGTACGACATGTAAATAAAGTACTTTTTACGACTATATGATTTTTGAGCATGAAATATCACAAATTGGTACTTTTCTGGAATCCACGAGGGTGCTGATATATGATAATATTGTTAATACTCCGCCGGGAACTGTATTGACTCATTCTTGTCATAAGCATACTATTCGGGGTATGTTCCGATGTTGACCGGCGTAGTTTCTTCAATTGACATATTAATTTTTCCATACTCCTTCGAAATTTCTTTCCGGTGGCACAGTATAGAAAGAAATTAATAGCATGATTGGTGTACATGAGCAATTCCGTTAGTGTTCGAATAAGGGCAAATTTCGAAAGTGAATGAAATATATTGGTACTTTCACTGAAGTCCCATAGTAGATAAATGATAATTGAAATATTGTTCGGTAAGGTGGTGAGCATGAAGGTAAAAGACACAACTAAGAGCATGAACGTTAGCTTTATACTCCCTTCAGTAGGCAACTTCTTCTGAAGTAGATTGTTCCTTCCAGATTTACAATTTTGCAGACTTGTTCGACATTTTCTGGCGGCAATAATTTGTCTTATGATAAGAACGTTCAAAACTCCAAGTACGAGGCATGGCACAAACGAATATATGGCACAATCTAACCAAGGCCATACGATTGTCATGAATTCTTCATACCTTGGTTTTGGTTCGCATGTATAAGCATTCGAAGCATTTAAACTGATGTGTGTTACATCTACCGTCCAGAAAATATGAGCATTAAAGCCACAGACTAGAAGAAAAACTAGAGCACCGACATACCTTGCTCGTTGGATACTACAAAGTACCGTCGCTTGAAGAGGGTTACAAACGGCAATATAACGCTCTGCCGTAACAGCGACTATTATCCAGACGGAAAAATCACTCAAAATGTAGTTTAAGAAAACAATAGATTTACACGCCCATGGATTTGCATTACGAACGTCATATCCTGTAATCTCTCCGGTCCAAGATCTTAGCAATCCAAGTTGAAGAACAAGTAAGTCGGCAATGGCGAGTGTTGCTAAATAAAAATAAGTCGAAATTCTGACCATTGATTTCCTTAGAATGACAAAAGACACAATATTTCCAACTGTTCCAATAAATAATATGACGGGAGGCACGTACATGGATATGATTTTATGTACTCGGTACTCACTATAGTCCATAAGGAAAACTTCATAACTATGAACAACCATATTTCTCCGTGTTAAGAAACCATCTATCCTAAGTGTACCGGAGATTGAAAAAGGACGTTGTCTTCTATCAGTGATATCTGAGAAACCAATATTAGTTATCCTGTTTGCGACATCGTCATGCGGTCTATGTATGTATCAGAGAAATCGTGTATACATCATATGATGAATTTATTACCAGCGACTGGAGCTCTACCGTTAAGTAATCCCTTTTACTTTCATAAAGTTTATTGAATATCGTGTATCTACTGAAGATAAGATAAACAAAGAATATTTCATAATTATGCTAAAAGAAGTTTTTTTTTATTCTGCGAAACTTTTGATTTTCTCATCTTTTGATTAGGCAATATAAATTAATTTTTTTTTGTTTTACGTCCGCGGGCAGGTATCTTTTAGGAGAATTCCTCATAAAAATACATACAAACATGCATTTTCAGGTAAAAGATAAAAGTAAATGATCTTGAATACCATTAATTGTCTATTCCCTCATTTATATAAGGAGATAAAAGTAGTTTTTTCTTTAAAAAATTAATAAGTCAGAATTATCTACTTTACTAGAAAAAGATATTCTTCTTTTATGTTTTCAGTCTTCCTTTCAAAAGTCCTTCATATTGATCTGGAGTTTGTGTGTTTTCGTGCATTGCGGCCTGGCACATGTACCTTTTAGAAAAGGTTTGGGACGTAAAACAAAATATTAAATTACTACGACCTTACCGTTTTTATGTTAATTACATAAACATCGACAAAGGATGAAAATACAATGCATAAAAAATCCAACAGGGCGACCGGATAGTTACATTGCATAGCACAGCAACAACAAAAAGCCAGTTCTTGTTTACGACATATGGAACTTTTTACGTAAATATCCGTGATATGCTTCATTCGTTAGTGCTTTATCAGTACATGCATACGGATTTCAAACTCTAAGTTTAATTTTGATCCAAATGTATAAAATATTATTGTACATGTAGATGCCGATTCAAATTATCCTGGTCAAATCTTAAAAATTATCTAATTCATGTATTTGATTTTGAATCACATTAAAACGCATACATCCATTTTATTTTTGTATAAACAATGAACGAATATCTTTATTGAAGAGTGACCTTGAATTATAAAGGAAATTGATAGCAAATGATTTAAATATAGATTTTTTTTACATTTTGGCATATTTTCACATTACATGTATGGAATCATAATTTTGCTCTAAAAGGTAGAGTTTTAGAGTAATCACATGAATTACGGGTATTTGCTTTTTTGTTTACAAGAAGCAAGCTGAATGAGAAAATATGATTTTTTTTCAAAAATCTTTATTGGGACCAGAATTGTCACCTTTACCCCAGGAGCGAGGGATCATATTTTGCCAGTGACCACATTTCGCCGTTTCATAGTCCATTGGTTATCGGAAATATTTGTCTAGTTCTTTAGTTCGTTTTTCTATATCCTATCAAATATGATCGTAGCAGTCATCTTTTGATATATTGAAACATCTCCTACACTACATTTTGACCAAAAAATATCACTAAATGGGGAAAATTAAATGAAAACACCAAATTTTAGACGTTAACATCCGAAATTTTGATAAAAACCAAATAAGTACTATTTCATTTGGCATCATTTCCTAGATGTAGTAGTGATGAAAATTTTTCTGAATAGAAAACCACAATTTTGTCCGTGTTGTGTGCAACTAGGATAAAGTAATCAAAAACCATGAAAACGGCGAAATACATGTATGGTTACCCTCGAAAACATGGAAACGAAATATTTTAAACTTCTATAATGAAACAATGAACTGTTTAAATTAATTTTTTTGTAGTGTTTCAATCGCGAAAGGAGTTAAATTTAATTTCAGCCAAAGCAATAATTGAATTGGCCTCAAAGTATTTAAATTTCCTAAGAAATGTACGAAAAAAATTGGTCACTTCCTCTACTCCTTTTCCGTAAGTATTTTTGCGAAACAGGCTGCAGGACTGAAGAAAACGTTTGTCAAATGAGAGTATCCGTTGTGATCAACTTTTGCCCATGGTGGCGCCAGGTTTTTACTGCACCATATGAGCATTTCAACAATATGTCTCATCAGTGATGCTCGGGGGCAGAAAAGATAAAAATCCAAATAATACCGTAGTAAAGAATAAAGGCTAAACGTAACCAACAAATTCTACCTAATACCCTACTAGGGACAAGGATATGCCATGAGGGAGATGTCCCTTAATTTTAGAAGTTTTTCGTAAAATTACTGACGTGAAATATTTTATTAATTGATATTCGGATAAAATCCAAGCAGAGAAAGATAGAAAAAAGAGCTTGATGGTAAGACAAATATTATTTTTTAAATAATAAAAAAAACCAACTTTGTGTACTAGTTGATGCTCATAAATAATAAATAAAACATTATATTCTTCCTATACGTAATATACCTTTAGTTAATCCTTACTATAAGCACACCACGGTTCCAAAAAGATTTCTGTCCTTATTGGATATAATATCATATATATATTATATAGATATAGTTTCATCTATTTGTACCCAGGTTTCGTCCATCTTGAAATTTGACCTAGAAATATAAGATTATTGATCATTGACCTGAATATTTGACCTACTTGTTAAAAATACTTCACACCAATATTCTGTAAGCACCAATAGAGATTTCATAAAATTTGATATATGGGTAGGAATAAAAGCAAGGCATCAGAAAAATCATCAACATATGTTTGCCAAGTGACTTGGTTGCCATGGTAACCAGCTCATAAGATACCAAAACATGAAAATTAAACAATTTCAAAGCCTTACTGAAAGAAAACTTGAAGCCGCGCACTCTCTGTAAAGTAAATGCACAAATTTAAATCCAAAAAAATAAATAAATAAAACCAAAGGGAGCTCCAGAAATGAATTATGGCGGCTTATGAAAAACACTTTGGCTGGGAGCATCACCGATGATCATTTAATATCCGAAACACGTTTCTGGTGCATAAAAATTGGTTTGAAATTTTCTCCAAGAAGGTTAACAGTTGGAACAATTTCGTTACATTATTAAAAACACTCATTTCTTCAAAATTCAATTGCAAACGTTGTTATGATAATTATTTTTTCCTTCCATAAGAATTTACTCCATTAATAGAATTTTTTTTTATAAAAACAAGAGAAACTTTTGTATGGTTACCATGGAAACAAGAAACATTTACAACACATTTCTTCATGTTTCGAACTTTTTTAAGCATTTGAAATTAAATATAAAGTTAAGAAGGAGTCTTAAAGGTTTTTCATTCAATTATTTCAATTTGAAATACCCGTTTCCAAGGAGACAATCAAGCATATTTCACGTTTGAAGCCAAAATACTATACATGTTTCCTTAGCAATTTCCTTTAGTGTATCAAAATTTAAGATTACCATCAAAGCTTATAATTAAATGGACAGCGCCCGGTATGGAGTCCCGTCGTGATAGTCAGTCAGAGTACAAGTCTTAAGAATGCGTTGGTACATGTACAAGACTGTAGATTGGTCAAGAACCAAGCCTAGTGTCCGTCCGTTTAGGAGATGTCTTATTAAGATCCTACGGTGCTAAATAAAAGCTAAAATTGCACTTTTTTAGTGCTTGCAACCCCTTTCCATGGCAACCAGAATAAATAGGAGTAATTTGTTATCAATTTCGTTTCCTTTTCGTGGCCTTTCATTTGAGTAGACAAAGTTCTGTGACTGATCGTATCCAGACCTCTATACAAATTGCTGGTGCTAACAGAGAATTGGTGCTTTAAAGTATTTACCATGACTAAGTCCATAAAATTCCATATGTGTATTTCTTGGGACCAGGCAATTCCTCCATTATATGGTGATTATCGCCAAACTTATCACCGGAAGTGACACACGTATTCTTTACACTAATTTAGTAAAAATAAACAAGTATGTTATAATTCAATGGCATTTATATTCACGTTTTTATAAAAAAAAAACCCCAGTTTTTAAAGTTACAAATGGTTTCGCATGGATTTATCTGTCGATAACGAATTTTTACCCTAAATGGGTTTTATATACTTCCATTTCAACATTTATTTAATACTTGCATAAATTACTTTTCAAATTATTGTTATATAGACGTTTTTATTTTCGGGTACACACGATCTCAATCGCCAATTGCATATACAGTATGTAGAAATATGTCCCCTATTCAGGTCAGTGTGAGCAGGCTACAGCGATCAGGTAATCGCTTGAATGAACTCTACATCTTTGGAAAACTACCAAACATGTAGTAAATGAGTTTAAGAAGATCCTGACGATAATCTCAACAGCACTCACAATAGAGCACAAAATTGAGCATCGATGGACCCCCAGCAAGCCGGAGCCGGGACCAGGTACCCGGGAGGAGTAAGCATCCCCTAATTGGCTAGCCGCACCCGTCGTAGATGTTCATTCACGAAAATGAAATATCTAAGATACATGCACGTACTGTCTGACGTTATGTCTATATAGAAAGTGTTATGGCGACCATGTCAGGTAAACCACGTAAACTATGTACTTTCATTTATTCAGTCTTTTTCAAATTCCCACAAAAGAAAAAATAACAAGATTACTTACTTCAGGTCATACTGATAATTTATTAATTTGTAAATGCGATGTTGATTTCGTATGATGCAGATATTATATTTCGTTACAATAACTATGTTAAACGTGGAAAATAAAACAATTTCAAATGACTGATAACTGGTATGACGCTTATTGGATAGAAATGAAGTGTAGTCTGCTACACATGTGCGTTTGTTTACCAAATCCTGAGTGAAGATTTGCCTTTATTTTAGTATTAGGAATCGGATGTAGTAATCAAACTCGATTAATCGGAAAAGCCTGGCCAACCTTGACGACGGGACTCCATGACGGGCCTTGTCCAAAGCTCGTCAGAGAAGACTGGGTCCTGATTCTCTGTCCCATTTGAAAGCTGGTCAGACTTCTCGGGTGATTGATCTTGAGCTCACTTCAGCCAGAAGAGCATGGACGGTTACACGCATACCATAGAATTTTTTAGATCCATTTACATAAAATGCTGTGTTACAAGAGTCCGCTACGTTTAACTATCTCATTTGTGATGTCACCTTACAGTGAGAATTATATGTTAATACAACAATTGTGCGTCTATGGAGATCTCTGCGTTTCCGGATAAGTAAGAGGGTTGTACGCACGTAATCACACCATTTTCTAATAGCAGATGGCCGTCCAAAGTCGGCGCCGGGTGCACATTGGTCTCCTTCCTTTTATGTGTTGTCATTAATGACAAATATGGACAATGACCATATCCCAATACACAGTACAAAATCGATAATTCAGGAAACCACAAATCAAAGGCAAGCAAAATCAGGATAAAACAGGAACCAAAGCAAATAAACAAAAACCTCCGCAACATGTTTGATGTTTCTGTGCGTCTGTTCCGATTGTTTTGTATGCTGTTTTAGTGAATGTTGTTGAGTCTTGCGGTCTAAAGTTTTGTAAAAATGATGATTGTTCCCAATCCCATTTCTATTATTTGGAAATAAAATATGTTTAAACTAAACTAAAGTTTTGTATGATGTCATTTATGTGTCACTTTCTTGTAGGTTTCTTTCTCTTGGTGAGTGCAGGTTGGTCATGCTGGACATCTTATAAATATAACAAAGGAAATAAATGTACAATATAAATCCTTTCTTGGCTAATTCCTCGTCCGATTTCAGTTTCAATGCACGGTCGTTCTCTAAAGTATCCATCTATCCGATGCGCTGCTAATACTACTTCTTTTCTTTTTATTGTTTATTACATTTCTCTATATCTTAAAATACCGATTTTCGATTCCTTTTCGTTCCCCGTCCTATCCGCCCGACATGTTTTGTTTTGCAACAGTACTAGTCTTATGCAAATAAGTGCTTACACGTGTTCCATTTGTCCTTCGGAGAAAACTAGGTTATATTAGGGTACCCATTCTATAAACAATAATTCAGCATATTTCGGTATCGAGGGCAAAAGTGATTGATGTAACCATCTAGTTTCTAATATTAGATATGCTTAATCGCTTGCATAAAAAAATTGAGGAAACGCTTTACTCTTGATTTGATCTTTACGAGACTATTTGTAACTTTAAGCCCTACGACAAAAGATGTAATATTTTCTATACAGATAAATCCACACGATATCGGTGATCAGGTTTAGAATCTAAGCCAACACCAAGCACTACAATAATGCGTCTGAACTATTAAAAGGGTTTATATTTGGCAAAATTAGAATTGCTTTGATAACGTTCAAGCTGTAACTCTGGTGATGAATATTATGGAAAAATACAAAATATTACCATAATTGTTTGCAGATAGAGGTTAAATCCTACGCCTTTTGTTAAAGGTTTTATTGAACTGCCCTTCCTGTAGAGCTTCAAAGTAAAAACGATCTATCATTTAAACACGATTATGCAAGGGGTGAAATTAAATCTAATTTCTGAGTATTTTAATGGTATTTACGCAGTTAATCCAATTTTATTACATGTACTTACTGATACAAGCCGTAGGCGGGTTTTTCAGTGGCCGATATTCTGTCCTTGAATTAAAATCATCGCTTTATTAAATGGATCAAATGCCGGTTTTGCTGTACTTCCGACGAAAAGGCATGCCTTGTATACCGTTTAATCGGTAATTTGGAATCAGTATCATAGAAAATACAGGCTGTTCCATAATTATTGACACCGTTTGAAATTGATGTATCTGACGAATAGTAACATTAATAAGGAGTAAAGTTTTACGTACAAAATTGATCGATTTTGTTAAATCAATGACACCATAAAGACATGACGTCAGAAAGAAAATCATAGTGATACATTCTCTGTATTTTGTCTTAAAAAAACTGGGACTTTCGAAAAAGAACAGGAGAATATGTTGTTTGTTGAAATTATATTGTTTTCTTGGGTGTGTTCCGCTGTGGCTCTTACAAGTAAGCCTTGCTTGAGATTTCTTCCAAACCCATTACATTTATGTCTTGTATACAAATTAAGGTTAGGCCATAGTAAGTAAATATTTTGCTTTACATCCGCTGGAGGATACTTTTTTGGGGAATGTTGCAGGAAAAAACCCCACACGCAAACATCCATTTTGATATCCAGGGAAAAAAATCAAAACTTCATTTCAAATCAAACCAAATCCTTTTAGAGAATCTTTAAGACTGGAATTTTCTAATTCCATCTCTATTATTCAAATGAATACATATTTACTAGTGAAGCCAATTTTAGCATTGTCCAGCTCACTTTATTTTCTTTAATTTTGTTCTCCTTTTTGTCTCTATCCTATTTGATAATGCATTTGTGTGTGTGTTTTTTCTTGCCCGATGGGAGGGAACCTTGCAGAAAATCGTCGGGGCGTAAATCAAAATATTGAATAACTATGGCCTTATATATGTCATTAGCCAGGTAAGAACATTTGAATATACTGCAGACGTAATATTAATTGATTTATATCAACTATTTTGGGAATCAGACTGTCAATCGAAAGCATTTATAACTGTTATGTTACAAAAAAGACTATCAAAAAATATTTAATACATAAACATATGAAAATAAACGATGTACAATATGCAAATAAAATGTTACAAATATGATATCATTATTTTATCCAAAGCAAGTCCGACACGTATGGTTTAGAATTCTAACTTTTAATTTCTGGACCATAAATTGATTCTTTGTGTACAAAATATATGAATATTTACACCATTGAGCGAATTCTAAGTTCGTTATCATTTACAACAGAATATAGTATAGTATAGAATAAATACTGGAACACCCTTTACGTTCCTAAATGACTTAAGAATTAGCAAAGTAAAATGTTCCTTCTAAGCTATATGGAGTACAGCCTTTAATGAACCAATTTCCCCGCGTCAGTACGTATTCATTACATCTACGACGTAAAGTACACCAATCCTCTATGCATGATACATCTAAGAGGATAAAGGTCATATGGGTCCAATTGAGAATTTATTATTATTATTATATGTAATGTATTCTAAAGTATATTTTATTTTCATAGTTTTGTTGACACCAATATCATATCGTAATTATTCTTTCTCAAAGAACTGACAAATAAGTTTGAGAAAAGATTCGAGGCTCCAATTTTAGAAACCAAACATTTTGTTGAAGAGATTCCCAACCCCCGCTTTTCTTTTTTTCCATATCTGTGGCAATTGAGTCTGAACAGAAAAAAACGCTTCATGCGTGTCTTGAGTTATATAGAGTCGCTCGTCTGTGTCCTTATGAAAACTATGTAGTCTATGGTACCATGCAGGGACAGTTCTCGTGCAAGATGCCGTGCACATTACACACCCTCTTCTTCCACAAGTATATTCCATTTCTGTTGTTGAAACAACCGACAACCCCGCACGACTCGCCGCCACCACGTGCATACTTTTTCTCCGCTTCCATCTCAATCGTGATATTCACGGTTGTAATGGCGGCGCGATCACGTTATCATAATGGTCGCGCCCGTCAGTTATAACGCAATTATGAAAAAAAAAATGTTCCAATGAGGTAATGGATATATTGCCTTGTAAGTCCATGTACTGAAGATTGAGGTAATGAGTATAGTGGATAAACGTACCATGTTTAATGGTTCCAACAGGTATATGTTGCACCAGTATTATTGTTGATATATTAATCACAACGCAAGCAACTGTCCAAACTTTACTGAAGGAAAATGCAAACATATGAAGAACAGCGAAAACCCATAACGGATAAATGCTACATCCGGAATCATATACAGATATACTGTTGGAAGCGCAGTATAACGTATGTTTCCAACAGTATATGCAACATATAACTGTGGGAATCACAAAACACAGTACGTTTATCCCTATTCTAATTCATATGACATATTTTAGCCTTTTATACCCCGAAGAGGGTCTCACGTATTGCTTTAGAGGTGTCGTTGATACGGAGGACTAACAACGACCAACAGAAATACGACCAACAGAAATTATTGCACTGCAAAATATGAAATACAACTGCTTCGTATTTATTACAAAATTAGATATAAAAATCAAAGTGTAATCAATAATAAACTTACATGCTCTATTGTTTACATGTGGAGAACGCCATTTACAAGCTCATATCTCGTAGTTTGACGTCACAGTATGACGTCACAGGAGCGAAGAACAAAGGGAAGCACGACGTTATACGCAAAACGAGCGCTAAAGCTTGTAACGTGCAAATTTACGTAGGAATACATTTTACAGTATGTCAAGTGAGTCGGTTTGCGGCATGTATATCGTCGTTATACATGCTGGTAGAAATTCTCTGAACCAATCAGAATGCGTGGAGGAAACAGAATGAATATATTGTCTTGTAAGCCCCGTAGTGATGATTGAGGTTATGAATATATTGTCTTGTAAACCGTCGTATTGAAGATTGAGGTAATGAATATATTGTCTTGTAAGCCCCCGTATTGAAGATTGAGGTAATAAATATATTGTCTTGTAAGCCCCCGTATTGGAGATTGAGGTAATGAATATACAGTATTGTCTTGTATTGTATTGTCTGTATTGAAAGTTGAGTTAATGAATATATTTGAAAGTCCCTGTATTGAAGATTGAGGTAATGAATATATTGTCCTGTAAGCCCCCGTATTAAAGAATAAGGTAATGAATATATTGTCTTGTAACCTCCCGTTTTGAAGATTAAGGTAATTAATATATTGTCTTGTATGCCCCCGTTGAAGATTGAGGTAATGAATATACAATATTGTCTTGTAAGCCCCCGTATTGAAGATTTAGGTAATGAATATATTGTCTTGTTACCTCCCGTATTGAAGATTAAGGTAATGAATATATTGT
Organism: Pinctada fucata; assembly: GCA_028142955.1. Classification (NCBI taxonomy): domain Eukaryota; kingdom Metazoa; phylum Mollusca; class Bivalvia; order Pterioida; family Pteriidae; genus Pinctada; species Pinctada fucata. Next base: position 28,605,524 of record AP027113.1, on the reverse strand, counting down.
CTTGTAAGCCCCGTGTTGAAGATTGAGGTAATGAATATATTGTCTTGTAAGTCCATGTATTGAAGATTGAGGCAATGAATATATTGTCTCGTATTTCCATGTATTGAATATGAAGACTGAGGCAATGAATATATTGTCTTGTATCCATGACGGGCCCTGTCCAAACCTCTTTAGAGAAGACAGGGCCCCGACCACCAGTCCTCTCTGAATGTCAGTCGGACTCCTCGGGTGATAACATACATGAGCTCGCGGCGGCAGAGCACGGATTGCATTACGCATACCCTCTTTTTATATCCATTTACATATTCATCTGTGTTGTTTGGGCCCCTGCGTTTTGCGGTCTTGTTTGTGTGTGGTCATCTGACAGTGAGGAGGTTGTTTTACACCACAATTGTACGTTCTTCGAGACCACTAGGTAATCGGAAAAGTGGGAGGGTTGTGCGCACGTAATCCAGGATAACTATACCTTCTGCTATTTCCGTGGCAGATGGCCGTCCTAAGTAGGCACCGGTTGCCCATCGGTCTCGTTGGTTTATGTGTAGTCCTTTGTGTTTGATGTTTCTGTGTTGTGCGTTGACGTTCCTTGTCCCTTACACGTCTCTTTCTGTGCTTGTCTGCTTTGTGTTTTTGCATTGGGTGTTTTGGGGTTTTGCTGTGGGTGCTACAACCTGGTGTTGTTGGAGATCCCCTCCTTTGTTTTAAGCCCATGTATAGAAAATCATGGCATTGTATTTTTATTCTGCCTATTTCTATCATTGGTCTGTCCGAAACGTTTATCTTGGATGTGGGATAAAGCTTCGTTATTTATATAATTTTCTTACAGAATCTTTTTTAGACAACTTTATCTCATACCTTGACCTTGATCTACTTGTAGGAAATTATACTTTCGATATGGTGAACTCGTCATACATTATTATGTCCCACTCTCCAGAATGGTGGATTATATTCTGTCTTAGACGATTTGAACCATCCAACCACCGAATATACTTGTATATTCCGAAACGGAAGTAACCGGATATGACAATTCTACCGACTTGATGTGACGGGTGTTGCATGCAAGCAGGAGATGCTTACTTTTCCTAGGTACCTGGTCTCACTCCCATTTTGGGAGTTCGCTTCTTTTACATATGATGGAGGGTTTTTTTTTGTTTGCTTTGGTTCTTGTTTTATCCTGATTTTGTATGCCTTTGGTTTATGATTTTCCGAATCATCGATTTTGTACTACGTATTGGGATATGGTCATTATCCATATCTGTCATTTCAGCAAAACTATCATTGTTTAAATAAATGGTAACTCATATAACATAAAATATCTTCCATATACAAATAGGTCTCTATTTTAAATATTCTTTCTTATCCCATAAACTATTAGGGTAACAGTTCGATTTTAATTTTTTTCCACGGAAAATTCTCAAATTCCCCATGCGCAATTCAAATTTCTCACTGAAGGTTTATTAAATTAATGAAACAAAATCAACAGAGCATACTCTGTGGGACAGACAAGGGAACGTTTCGCTTTATATGTTGAAATTGCCGTAACTAACGAGAAAACGGATTGACAGTGGAATGTGGAAATATACCGACACTAGTCTTTTAATCAAGTTCAAAATGTACCTGAGAAATTCATCAGTGAAGAATTATCCGTTGAAATGTGCATATGGTTCACTAAGATATTACGATCGTACATATATATCAAAATTGACTGTTAGTCCATGGGGACATTATTGTTCGCCTACTTTTACTGTGCTCTTGCACATACTTGAATTATATTTGTAAATTTTCCTATACTAAATTTGATATATTAGTCTAAAATTGATAATTTAAGTACCGTATATCGGGAATTGTTCGCGTGTGTCTTATTTTCGCTATGTTCGCGTGCATCATCAAATCGCGAAAAATTGACATAGCGAAAAAAAGACACAGATCTTAACCCTCGATTTTGTTATTAGACTCGGTGAAAAAAAGACACATTTTAGAGTCATTTTCGCGAAATTTACCCCACGCGAAAAATACCCGATATACGGTATATCTCCTTGATAGCTTAGATCTGTCTTTAGCTTGATAGATGGCATATATTTAACGAGATATCACACGCGTTTCAGTAGCCTCCCTTAGACGAGAATTTTTAAGAAATCTCCACGCTAAAGATTTCCGATTTTCGTAACTTAAAATGTCTTGATGTTCTGGCTTTGTTAAAATCGCTCGATCGGCAAGTCGATCTAATAGCTCAGAGGTAGAACTCTTGCCCACCATACGGGAAGACCGCGGTTCGAGCCTGAGCGTAGTGGTAATACATATATTGTTATTCGTATCTAAATACAAATGTTTTTTTCTTTGCAAAGTAACGGTACACAATGTAATCCCAGAGTGACCAACAACAGTCAAATTTTTGCTGAAATTGAACTTACAAATGTTTTTGAAAATTTTGTTACGATTTTTTACCTGCATACATATGTCGTATCTATTCAGAAATAAGTCAGGTGTCAGTAAATTGTTTGAATGTAGAGAAACGTATGATATAGTTACCCATATGGTACATGTAATATCATTACACATGTTCACATACTGTCGTGTTATCACACAAAAACTGTATTCGGCTTTATTTATTTACATATTGACATCTTTGTGAGTGAAGGAACACTGCTGTGATATTTCAAAAAGATGATTATATAAATTTGGATGCCTTTGTCTTGGGTCACATAGTAAAGAAAGATAACTCGAATTGCACTTTTAATTTTTTACATGATTATTTACACATTCAGTCAGATTTTGCAATATATAATGTGGTTATTGAATGATTTCTTTCTATAAGAATTTTCACAATATGTTGAGGGAATCATATGTGAAGTTTCATTTGAAAATCTTGGGCTGAAAAAATAATATAGCCAAAAAATGAGCATTTCCATTACAATCAATGGATGGCTAAAATGTCTGATCAATTTCAAAATCTCAAAATTTTGGATGGTGACCTCCTAATATTGTCCCTTACATCTGAATTAAAATAGGAAATAAGTGTTGTATACCACGAAACGTGTGATATCACCTTAAGGTTATGTTTAGAGTAATTTCGCTTTAATTTCATAAATTATATTTGGATTTTCTCTCTTTCAATCTCAGTCATTAAAATTGAGCCCTTGTTTGTTGAAATGCGCATATGTTGCGTTCAATTATAACGACGAATTAACATATGCAGCCGCTTTATAAGAAAGGTCTGCCTAGCAACATGAGAACTTTGAATTTAAATGCGCATTGCCTTCAATAGAAACGAAATATTATAATGATAATATCAGAAATGAAAAGAATATTCAGAGGTTGCGATGATTCTATCAAATCCAGATAGAAATTTAATTCCCATCACGAAAACAATCTAATAAATATCACACCGAAAGTATATTTGATGAACATTCGCGGACTGCTTATCAGTCTTCAAATTGAATAGCATCATTTAACAACAGAGAAATTGGCAGCATGGAACATACATGCACGTTTCGGGTACTTAACCCTCGTCAGTGATCCTCAATTCTAAACAATGTAATATGCCAAAAAATATGAAAGTTACTATGTCGAAAAAGCGTACCGAAAGACGTAGCAGGATGGGTGGGATTTGATGCTGCAGGATCCACTTTTTAGAAATTTCAAGAAATTTTGATAACAGAAATTTTAGAATGCGTTGAAGAAACGATCAACCGAAATTGGTCGAACTTGGCTACATGTGCCCTCGGGGACTCCTGGTCCACCAGCAGTGACACTCACCAAATGTATAAATGTTAAACGTCTTCAAATTGAATAGCATCATTTAAGAACAGAGAAATTGGCAGCATGTACCAGACATGCACGTTTCGGGTACTTAACGATATTGAGTAATTCACTGTAATTTCCTAGATACCATACTACGAACGGTAGTATTTATTAGTTAACAAATAGTTGTTTTCATTTTTGTGCGTGAACATCGACGGCGGGTTCGGCTAGCAAAACAGGGGATGCTTACTCCTCCAGACTCTAGCTTGCTAGGGGTCCGTCGATGCTCAGTTTGGTGCTCTATTATGAGTGCTGTTGAGAGTGTCGTCGGGGTCTTCTTCATCTTAATATTTGAAAAAAAAATTGAGTTTGTGCAAATGCACCTAATGATGAATCATGCGCTCGCATCTTCACTTCGTGGGTATAACATAAACGGTGTTGTCCTTCAGTTTTCGGTTGTTTCATTCTATTGTTTGCGTCTATTTGTCCCTTTTTTGTCGGATTGCAAAGCAATTCCGGTCTATGGATTGACGATGTCCGCCCGCCTTTCCGTCCGTCTGTCTTACGTCATAATTTTCGTTAAACTCTCTGGTTGAGGCTGAATCTAGAGTATTTTATGCTGTAGAAACATTATATTTTACATGTAGGTTGCCCATGACAAGATCTTTTAAATTATTCTGTTAAACTGTACCTAGTGACATTGACCTTGGAATTTGACTAAGTTAACTACTTTGGTAAAAGTTTCTGGTAAACTTTGAAATATACACGTAAATACCACAATGTTTCTTTATACACATCAAGTAAACTTGTTTTAAAATTTGTTGTTGTTTTTTTTTTCTGGTTGACGCATTTATTGACTGAAACTTATCATCTTACATAGCTTTAGATGCAAAAGCGATGTATTATATCATCGCTTTAGTGCAAACGGTAATGTTCACGGGAAGGTTAGCGCAGAAGTGTATGTGCGCAAAAATATTTGTAATATGAAAAAAAAATTGCTATATAAAAACTTCAATACATCTCATTTGTTTCAAGACGACTCCCTAAATGCACCTAGCATAATCTAGGCATGGATAATTTTACTTAAGGTCTAAAAACATGAACATTAAATCACATTTAATTTAGTCCCGGTTCTAAACAGAAATGTTTGTTTAAGAATGGAACTAAATCGAATATGCATGAATGTACAAGTTTTAAGACCTTGAAAGATAAAATTATCCATGCCTTGGGTATGCTAAGTTCATAAGGAGTAGTCTTGAAACAAATGATATGTATTAATTTTTTTCATAAAGCAAATATTTTTGCGCACATACACTTCTGCGCTAACCTTCCCGTGAACATTACCATTGCACTAAAGCGATGATATAATACATCGCTTTTGCATCTAAAGCTACATCTTACAGTGAGGAGGTTGTTTTACACAACAATTGTACGTTTTTCGAGACCTCTGGGTAATTGGAGAAGTGAGAGGGTTGTGCGCACGTAATCCAGGATAACCCCATCATTTGCTACTTGCGTGACAAATGGCCGTCCAAAGTCGGCACCGGTTGCCCATTGGTCTCGTCGGTTTATGTGTAGTCGTTTGATGTTTACATGTCGTGTGTCTCTTTTCCGTCTCGTGCTGTTTTGGTGCTTTGCTGTTGATGCTGTAACGGGGTCTTATTGGAGATCTCCTCCCTTCTTTTATAATAGTCATAAGCTGTCTCTCCACGTAGAAAGTTCCATTTGATTTTCTATAGCTACATTTTAGTGCAATATACTTCCTGTTCTCATTCATTTATAAATGTCTATGATTCAATTTTCTCATTGTTCGATCACGTTTACTTGTTTACGGATTGAAAGTGATTCAGTGTGACATCGCATGACTTGTGCGTCTGCGTTGCAGAATTGAATAGAACGTATGGCTTCACGCAGAATACTACTTTGATAACCAAGGTGCCAAATCAAATGGTATCTATCCTAATGATAATTCAACTGTCGGACGGCCTCGCGATATGTTGTGGGATTAATAGATTTTTGTAATTCTATTCTAGGAAAGAAGGATTTTTCAATAATACATATCCTTTTAACATTAAACACATTTTATAATAATCTTAAACAAGAAATTCGAAGCTGCTACATGTAATATATTTACACTATTACCTATCGCAAATGAGTTAAAGAAGATACTGACGACAATCTCAACAACACTCACAAAAGAGCACCAAATTAAGCATCGACGGATCCCTAGCAAGCTAGAAATGGGACCAGGAAACCGGGAGGAGTAAGCATCCTCTATTGGCTAGCCGCATCCGCCGTCGAAGTTCATGCACAAAAATTAAAACAATATATATAAAATATATACAATGCACTATATGAGGTTATGTCTTTGTAGAAAGTGCTATGGTGATCATGTCAGGGGAAAATATTCAAAACTCTTACTGTCAAACCCCTCGCGGGTTTGACAGTAATTCTTTTGAAAATATACTTTTCGGTTTTGAAAAAAAAAAAACCGAAAATAAATACATCTAATGCTACTTAACGCACCAGAGAGTTAATTCAATATTAACATAATTTTTTTAAAGTAAGGACCACTCTAGTCCCATAATTGAAAAAATCGACTGCATCTAGCTGCCCCTCTTATTTCCGTTGAGTGATTTCAAAAATACGTATGTCAATTGTTGCATCCGGATCGGCTTACCTAAATTACCTGTTCTATCCTTGTAATATGTTAAACATTAAAAAATGTTGCATACATATTTCTGTTTACACGGTGCCATATTGCAAACTTTAAGGCTTTTATAAGAGCTAAACACCTGATTCTTATCCTAGACTCGCTTGATGACAACAAGTCATATATCATCCGCCAGACAGAAGATTACTCAACAACAACAGTTGGGCGGCTAAGGTATATCAGATACTGATTTGTAAAGATGGAGAGGACTGTATTAATAAGTACATAAATCTTGATATTGCACTCTGTTGCATTGGATGGGCATGGTATCTTGAGTCGACAATTTATTTCCGTGACAAGCTTTAATGTCTTCTCTTTCTTTTCTTTTTTTTTTTTTCGTTTTTAATGTGTTGTTTGGGCCCTTGCTTTTTGCGGTCTTGTTTGTAGTCATTTAACATTGAGGAGATTTAAACCATAATTATACGTTTTATGAGACCGCAGGATAATCGGAAAAATGGGAGGGTTGTGCGCACGTAATCAATGATAACCACACCGTCTGCTACTTGTGTGGCAAATTGCCTACCTTAAACGGCACCGGTTGTCCATTGGTCTCGTTAGTTTATTTGTGGTCTTTTCTGTTTCATGTTTCTATGGTATGAATTTTTGTTCCTTGTCCCTTTTGCGTGTCTGTGGATGTCTGCTCTTCTCAGCACTTTCTATATAGAAATGGCCTCAGAAAGTGCAGTTCATGTTTTTCGTATGTTTTCATTTTCGTGCATGAAGCTCCACGGCGGGTACGGCTAGCCAACAGGGGATGCTTACTCCTCCCGGGAACCTGGTCCCACTTCTAGCTTGCTAGGGGTCCGTCGATGCTCAGTTTGGAGCTCTATTGTGAGTGTTGTTGAAATTATCGTCAGGATCTTCTTTAACTCATATGTGTCACACTTATGCCTTTGCCGTGTGGAGCTTGTAAAAAAGTTCCCCACGAGGGGTTTTGTAGTAAATGTTTTCTCACTCCCATATCGGGAGTTCGCTTCTTTTCATGTGCTGGAAGTTTTTGTTTGTTTGCTTTGGTTCCTGTTTTGTCCTGATTTTGTATGCCTTCGGTTTCTGATTTTCTGAATTATCGATTTTGTGCTGTATACAGGGATAGGGTCATTATCCATATTTGTCATTGAATACTTTCCCTGACATGGTCGCCACAGTACTTTCTACATAGAAATAGCCTCAGACAGTGCATTTCATGTTTTTCGTATGTTTTCAATTTTGTGAATGAAGCTCGACGGCGGGTGCGGCTAGCCAACAGGGGATGCTTACTCCTCCCGGGCACCTGGTCCCACCTCTAGGGGTCCGTCGATGCTCAATTTAGTGCTCAATTGTGAGTGCTGTTGTGATTATCGTCAGGATCTTCTTTAACTCGTTTGCATTGGGTGCATTTTGCACCTCTAGCTTGCTATGGCTCCACCGATGCGTAATTTGGTGTTCTATTGTGAGTTCAAGAAGATCCTGACAAAAATCTCAACAGCACTCACAATAGAGTACCATATTGAGCATCGACGGACCCCTAGCTAGCTAGAGGTTGGACCAGGTGCCCTGGAGGAGTAAGCATCCCCTGTTGGCTAGCCGCACCCGCCGTCGATGTTCATGCATGTTCATGCACGAAATGAAAACAAAATATATAAAATACATTCACTGTCTGATGTTCTGTCTATGTAGAAAGTGCTATGGCGACCATGTCAGAGAAAATCTTCAAAACACTTACTGTCAAACCCCTCGCGGGGAACGTTTTTACGAGCTCCACACGGCAAAGGGCATATCTGTGACACAAATGATTAAAGAAGATCCTGACGAAAATCTCAACAGCATTCACAATAGAGCTCCACATTGAGCATCGACGGACCCCTAGCTAGCTTGAGGTGGGACCAGGTGCCCGGGAGGAGTAAGCATCGCCTGTTGGCTAGCCGCACCCGCCGTCGATATTCTTTCACGAAAACGAAAACAATACATGAAATACATGTACTGTCTGAGGTTCTGTCTATATAGAAAGTGCTATGGCGACCATGTCAGGGAAATATTCAAAACACTTACTGTGAATGTTGTTGAGATTATCGTCAGGATCTTCTTTAACTCATTAGTTTTGCTGTAGGTGCTGTTACCTGACAGTGTTTGAGATCCCCTCCTTTCTTTCGGTATAGAATGAAAAAATGGCAGGTATTAATATTTTCTAGGTCAACATCAAACTTTAAGGTCCAAATTAAAACTATAATTTATATGCCAAAATGTGATATTTCATCAAACAGTTTAATTTTTCTCTGAACTTTCAAAGTCAAACCTTTGGGTCAATAATATATAAGCAAACCGTGTTGAATCTTGACTTCAAATATATTTGTAAATTCTACGTCTAAGAATTTCATGAAAATGTTATAAAACTAGAGTATATTTCTGATGGAAAAGCGCTGTCCCTTGCAGGTTCTGTAGCAAATTTTTTGGGCGAAGTTTAAACTTTTGCTCTGCATAATTTCATATTGTTTTTATTTCCTATATTTCATTCACCTTGAGAAATTTTGATGCGGTATTTTGATAAGTATTTGTAGAATATAAGTACTTATCTTTATACCTTTTTGGGTATGAGGGGTTTGACAGTAAGTGTTTTGAATATACTTCCCTGACATTGTCGCCATAGCACTTTCCATATCGACATAACGTCAGACAGTGCGTGAAGTTTTTATATTTTCATTTACATGCTTCATAAACATCGACGGCGGGTGCGGCTAGCCAACAGGGGATGCTTACTCCTCCCGGGCACCTGGTCCCACCTCTAGCTTGCTAGGGGTCCGTCTATGTTTAATTTTGCGCTCTATTGTGAGTGCTGTTGAGATTATCGTTAGGATCTTCTTTAACTAAATACAAAATACTAAATCAATTTAGCTTAAGAATTTATCTTTATACAATGTAAAATTACTAAAGGACCTGTAACGATAAGGCGTAAAATATGCCCAAAAAGAATGAAATTTTAAAGTACCTCATATCTTAAATCAAGTTGGTAAAATACTTTAAAAGATAAAACCCCTTCAAAATCTGAAGAAATTTTTTTCATAAAATTGCTATAATAGAGAGATATTTGAGTATAAATGTGCTTATTTTGTATAGAAATAAATGAAAATCGGAAAAGTTTTCATGAAATATCGTTCCCCCCCTTGGAACACAACACTACTTCTACCTAAGGTGTATTTTCATAATACAAATTTTCTGTAAAAGTGGAGTTGTGTTCCAAAGGGGGGAACAATAGTCAATTTACGAAAATGCGATTGGGCGGGTAGGGGTGAAGGAAAGATGTGAAATTAACAGAAAATTAGTAATTGGCATTTGATTCGCTTCTGGCAAATAATTAACTTCTTTATTAATAGCTTCGAATTAATCAATTTTCAACGAAAAATATTCGTTGTTATTTACTTTTTCACTAACGAACCCCTTTAGTTTAATTTTGGGCATTGATAATTCAACAGCCCCTCGCAATAGAAGTTAACAATTAGCGTTGACGACTGATGTACCAGTCAATCTTGGGGAAATGCTCAAAAAATCCTCGGTAACATTCACAAAGTATTTATAAAATTTAATTATGGTAAATTTATAAAAGATATGACTTTATGTACTGAAAAAAAAACCTTATTCAAACTATTTTTGTAACGGCGGCGTTGTTAATTATACAATATAAGTGAGAGTGAGTGTTCGATTATATATCTCTGGCCACGTGTTTACGGTCTGATTAATATGCTGGAATATAATATTCAGAAAAAATCATGTTTTAGCTCGGTATTTCTTATTGAATCTTCTCATTTTAGTTCATTTTGACATTTTGATCAACAAAAGCGACCGATTGTTAGAAAATTTTTACATTTCACTCGCATTAATTATATCATAAAAAAGACCCCCACCCTCACTTCTACGTAAAAATATAGGTTATTTATCATAATTATGTCAATAAAACTACTATATTTCATTAAAGATATTTGAAATGAAATAATTTCACGTACAGGACACATTTTAAATTCTGGTTGAGCTGGTATTGCAAGTAAAATTTGGGCAGATTACGGCTCTTAACGTTACAGGTCCTTTCTGACAACCCTGACTTATCAAAAGGGAGAGTCATCGATCGCTTAATATTAGATTTTGTAATAATTATTGTGCTTCGCCATAGTTATTCATTTGAGTCTCGCCTTCTTCAACGAATTACAAATTAGTTTTTTAAGATTGATTATGTCAGTGTTTAGCAATATGTCGTTTATAATTGAAAATCTAGTCTTGAAATATATACTATTCTATTAACATTGTTCAAAATGTTATGTAGGACTTAATTTTACCGAGCCCTTACGGAAAGTTATGCTTTCAAATCTCAGATTCATATTGAACTACTGTAACAATAGTCCCTCGGAAGAATTAATATTTGCTTGCGAGAAAAGGTTACGAATTAAAGTCTTATACATCTGCCAAAATTAGCAAAATAAACTTTTCACACGGTCATCCGATTGAAACTTAATTTCTTCGAGATGCAAAGAAACGTGACAGCTTCATCCTTTATTTTCATGATCAAGAACAATTAGTGTTTGATCATCCGTACAGTTTGTATCAATTATGTTCGTTAAATCTGACGGCTGCTTGTTTTTGCCCAGTGATGATATGGCACGGAGCGACGTTTGCTCTGCTGCACGATAAAACGATCGAAGATGTTCTGTATAGCAAACCTCGACAACCAGTAAATTATACCATTCCCCAAGTGCTTCGTTGTGAAAAGGGTGAGACTCAGACAATTGAACTTTTCGATTCGAGTAAAAAACCGATATGTTCAAAGAAGTTATTGGAATTTCCAATATATATTAAGAAACCTGAGTGGTGTTTTAAGTACAGGTCTGCGTAAAAATCAAGCAGGTGAAATACCTACTATTTGGAAAATCTTTTCTCTTTCGAAATTTGCTCAGTTCAACCCCAAATTATATGATGCGAAGGAATTTTCCATATACCTGGACGGTGAAAAAACTTATAAGGGCACTAAATTTGGTTCAATTATATAGAGTTAAAGATCTTGACGATAATCTCAACAGCATTCACAATAGAGCACCAAATTGAGCATCGACGAACCCCTAGCAAGTTAGAGATGGGGCCAGGTGCGCGGGAGAAGTAGGCATGACAAATATGGATAATGACCATATCCCTGTATACAGCACAAAATCGATAATTAAGAAAATCAGAAACCGAAGGTATACAAAATCAGGATAAAACAGGAACCAAAGCAAACAGACAAGAACCTCCACCACATGAAAAGAAGCGAACTCCCGATATGGGAGTGAGACCAGGTGCCCAGGAAGAGTTACATGTAGCATCTCCTGCTTGCATGCATTACCCGCCTTTTCAATTCAGTAGAACTGTCACATCCGGTTACTTCCATTTCGGAAGACATAGAGTACATCTCTGGTTGAATGGTTCAAATGGTCTCTGACAGAATATCATCCCCCATTCTGGAGAGTGGGACATCATAGTGTATGACGAGTTCCCCGTATCGACCGTAGAACTTCCTCAGTCACGATGTTAGTCGGTCACAAACATATCCAGGACTGAGAAGCTTATCTGAAAGACGCCTGGCTCTCAGAACAAAATCCTTATATTTGGTACTTGCTCTGGCATAGCGTATCAACTGAGATATGACGATGAAGGTATGTTGCTACTCAGAAAAGGAAAGTTTGTAATGCTGAAATTGAAGTCGTCATGTTTGTCATAGAGTGAGGTGTTCATGTGACCATCAGTGTCGTAGGACAACATTATGTCCAAATAGGATGCTGAATTATTTGTCTCTGTAGTCTTTTTGACTTCAAGCTCTGAAGGATAGATACTGCTCAGGTTATCCGCGAATTTTGGATTATTGAAGGACAACACATCCTCTGTTGGCTAGCCGCACCTCCCGTCGATGTTCACGCACGAAAATGAAAATATATTAAATACATGCACTGTCTGTGGTTCTGTCTATAAAGAAAGACATTCCCGACTTTTTTCCCTTTCATAGTCCTTTATAAATTATGAGATGAATTTATCGCTTCACTGTCGCTACCATGACAAATGAATTTTAATATGTTGATTTGTACCACATATATGTCTCAAATACATGTAAAAAGGTTTGCAAAACATTTTGATGTATCACCACTGCCTGCTTCTTACGTTGACCTTCACTTAATTTGCATTTTTCACTTCAAAGAATCTGATGATATCCTTCTTTTCATCTGTTTCGAGTGAACATTTCCTTCTGGTTGGTTATGGAACCTAACACCAGCACATCAGTTACATTTTTGATCCGGTTTCTTGAGCTGTTGGGTATCGAAATTATTCTACAAAAAATGTATTTGTTTTTTTTTTAGTTCTCGCGCGGTAAGGATTGGAGACCAAACAACTAAACACGTACATAGTTCTTTTTGAGTCATCACCAGTTAAGGGACAGTCAAACACAAGTAACAAACAACAGGCATACGAATCCTTTTAAATAACCTTACAATACATGACGTAATGAGGAGATCCCTATAACGAACACTTTAATACAAAAGTCTTTGTTGATTTATCTTATTGCTATTCCTTCCATTGGGCTTTGAACGTCAATGCATGTACTTTTGTCTTTAATATGTTTTAAGTATTCGAATTACATGTTGAACAAAATGTAACTCGAGTACTCAAAACATATCAAAGACAAGTGTATTTAATATTGAACCGTTACACTTGTGCACATAATACTGTACATTTAAATGGCTGTAATCATCATCAAACAAGAGATATTTACTTGATTTGTACATCAATATGTAAATCAAGACAGTCACAGAATTTGACAACTTTTTGGGGGGCTGTTGCGACAGGTGTTGCATGCAATCAAGAGACGCTGACTCTCCCAGGGCACCTGATCTTACTTCAGAGTGTTATTCATTCCGAGGCTCGCCACCGGTCCAATGGAAATGTATCTGTTGTTAAATGATGCTATTGAATTTGAAGACGTTTAACATTCTAATGATTTTGTCTTGCCTTGTCGACTTTGAGACTGAATAACTAATACTATTAGGTATTCTTTGATGTTTATTTGTAAGCAAACATGTTTACCGAATAGACTATTTGTGGGCTTATAAAATTGTAGCGTAATAAAACAAAGGTTGAAGCTTTTTAGCCGATCTCCTGTGCGAACGTCATTTGCCATATGTTTTCGGATGATTATAGGACGTATTAGTGCCTTACTAATAGGGGTCTCCTTTGATCATAAAAGAATAAAAATTGAAACCACTCGTTTTGACCTAAGATTAATTTTAGTAGTCTAATCTGTATGTACTTATTCGGTGATATCCACAATTATTCTACTTTTGGGCAACAATTATTCTACTTCCAATTTCTTGGAAATGAACACATCATTCTATAATTGTTACAGTTCGTTATTTGATCTGATCATTATTATCTAAAATAACATATTTAAATAAATACGTCTTGTTTCAAACATTGACCGAGATAAAGATCCGTTTCTATAGACTTTAAAATATTTATTTTCGTTTAAAAAGATGAATACGAAAAGTCTTTGTGCGGTAAAGAAAGGAGGGAATTTCCAACAACACTCGGTTGCAGCAACACAGCAAAACCCCAAAACACCCGATTCAAATGAGTTAAAGAAGATCCTGACGATAATCTCAACAGCACTCACAATAGAGCACCAAATTGAACATCGACGGACCCCTAGCAAGCTAGAGGTGGGACCAGGTGCCCGGGAGGAGTAAGCATCTCCTGTTGGCTAGCCGCATCCGTCGTCGATGATCATGCACGAAAATGAAAACATATGAAACACATGAACTGCACTGTCTGATGTCATTTCTATATAGAAAGTGCACAGATCAGACACCCACAGAAAGAGACGCAAAAGGGACAAGGAAAACTAACTCACACCATAGAAATATGAACAAAAATACCACACATAAACTAACGATACAAACTCACACCATAGGGACATGAACTACAAAATACCTCACATAAACCAACGAGACCAGTGGGCAACCGGTGCCGAGTAAAGACGGCCATGTACCACGCAAGTACCAGATGGTGTAGTTATCTGAATTACGTACGCACAGCCCTCCTACTTTTCCGATTACTCAGAGGTCTCAAAGAATGCACATTTGTGGTGTTAAATAACCTCCTCCGTATAAGATGAACATAAAAACAGACAGCATGACGCAGGGGCCCAAGAAACACATAGATGGATATGTAAATGGATATAACAACAGAAAAGGCATACAAAATAGTCCTTGCTCTGCCGGCTATAGCGAGCTCATGCATATAAACACCCGAAAAGTCCGACTGAGATTAAGAGAGGACAGGTGTTTTGGGCTGTCTTCTCTTAAGAGGTTTGGACAGGGCCCCTTATGGAATCCTATCGCCACATTCATTCAGAGAGCAATTCTTAAGAATGCGCTGATACAAGACTGTAGATTGGTCCAGTAATAAGGCATGTGTCCGTCTGGTGACAGAAAAATCATATCCACGGTATAAAAGGCGTTTGATGATTTAATACAATTTCGATGGTAATTTTGTCTACCTTGACCCTTCTTATTTTGTTAATTATGTCACAATAAAATACAGGTTGTGAAATACTCCAAGTAATATACTCTGTTGCTTGTATGGATCCTAATTTCAAAAGAAGTTGACAATATTTTTGTAAAAATTCCATTAGGTCTTGACTAGTTCATGAAAGCAAAAACCTTGACATAAAAGTTTCTTGGTAATTTGTAATTTCTACAATGGAAATTCAAAATTTCAGTACATGTACACGCTCTAGCATACCGGATAAGTTGCGAAATTTAGATACGGTACGACAGTAATCTAGTAAAGGCTTTGAATACGATCTCAATTAATTATCTGAATTATTCATAACTGATATGTATTTAACAAGCCTTTGAATTGGCAATTTTTGTTCCACAAATTATATAGGTTTTCTTAAGATAAATTAGTGTTATCCTTGTAACTGTATAAGTATGTTTTAACTTTATTATCGGAAGGGAGCATGATGTGCATGTGCTATTGAGAGTTGTATTCCTTTGCATAGAAATAAATCCATATTCAGAAATTCTGCAGTGATATGAAGTGGGTAAGGTAGTAAAATATTAAATGCCAGGAAAATTCACTTTGGCTTCATTTAAACCGTTTGCATGAAGTACTACCTTAGAGGATTAAAATATCTGAAACACGTGTCTAGTACAACAAAATTGGTACTATAGAAAATACATGTATATTTCAATGTTGACAATTGAAACATTTTTGGAGAAGTTGGATTGGGAGAAAATTTAGAATTTAGAAAAACCCCAATATTTTTGGCTAAAATTTTAAGGAAGAATAGTCAACCGAAATAATCTTTGTTGACAAATTTTGAAATATAGCATACATCTAAAGGAGCAGGTTGGTAACATGAAAAATCGGCCCTAATTTTAGACCATTTTGGATTTCGATTGTATTTCATATCAAGGAAGTTAAATGTGTAGTTGTTTGAAATACCAAACAAATATTTTAATTTACATGCAATACACCGAAAGGTATGGCTTCAAAAGCGGCTTTAAGTCGTACAATGCTGAAAAAAGAAATGGGCATAAATCTGGTCAAAATTTACGAAAATATGTAGAATGCCAGCCCTCACCCAAAATGATTTTCACATAAAAAGTTAAATTTGCAATTCATCTTTCGATGTACATAAAATTTGTGTTGGGTGAGGGTTGGCGCCTTTACTAATTTTATGCAGAAAATATGGCGATTTTCCTTCGTTTTCCGTCATGCAGAGCAAATGACGTCACAATGTGACGTCATTACTAACGCATGTGACGTTTTGACAATGAAAAATATTTACTTTCTATTTCGAAACATATAACACATTATGTAAAATGATGAATATTTCTTGGTCTTTTGTTCATTTATTCGACGTTTACCGATATCAGTTCCCCACTCCTTCAAACCGTAATTATAAAATGTTATCACAAATCTTTCTTAATAAAACTTATTATACACGTACATCTATTTTTTTATCCTAATCTCGTCTACGTTCAAAAGAACATCGCACGAGAAACAAAAGAATGAAATTAGGGCTAAATGTAACCCTTATTCTTACAGATTGTTTAAATCTTAATGGTCTCTTAAAAAATTTAAAGAGCGTCATATACAATGAACATAACAATTGAAAAAAAGGAGATCTATATTGTTTATACGGCAGTTTCTAGGGGTCCGTCGATGTTCAATTTAGTGCTCTATTGTGAGTTAAAGAAAAATCCTGACGATAATCTTAACAGCACTCACAATAGATCACAAAATTAAACATCGACGGAGCCCTAACAAGCTAGAGGTGGGACAAGGTGCCCGGGAGGAGTAAGCATCCCCTGTTGGCTAGCCGCACCCGCCGTCGATGTTCAAGCATGGAAATGAAAATATATAAAATTCATGCACTGTCTGACGTTATGTCTATATAGAAAGTGCTGTGGCGACAATGTCAGGTAAATATATTCAAAACACTTACTGTCAAACCCCTCGCGGGGAACTTTTTTACGAACTCCACACGGCAAAGGGCATAAGTGTGAGTGATGATGACATTATTGTCAGGATCTTCTTTAACTCATTTGTGTCACACTTATGCCATTTGCCGTGTGGGGCTCGTAAAAAAGTTCCCCGCGAGGGGTTTGACAGTAAGTGTTTTGAATATTTCTCTGACATGGTTGCCATAGCACTTTCTATATAGATATAACCTCAGACAGTGCAATTCATGTATTTGATATATTGTTTTTATTTTCGTGCATGAACATCGATGGCGGATGCGGCTAGCCAACAGGGGATGCTTACTCCTCCCGGGCACCTGGTCCCACCTCTAGCTTGCTAGGGGTCCGTCGATGTATAATTTGGTGCTCTATTGTGAGTGCTGTTGAGATTATTGTCAGGATCTTCTTTAACTCATTTATCACGTATTCATGTTTTTCTAAAAGTCAAATTTCACACGACCAGTATAAGTAATTATCAAACCTCGAAGTTTAGAAAGTACTTTATTATTGTGTACATTTCAGGGTCTGTTTGTTCGCTTGTTTTCTCTGAAAGAAATTTTGTTTTATGATAGTTTTCAAGAATTTGTTAGCCCACTGATTGTAAGTTTTGGATTCTGATTGGGTGTTTGTTTAATATTTACATTACTAGTAGATTCTCCATGTTAAACGCCCATTAGGCAACTAGAATTATATTCCAATAACTTGGGTTGCTATTGTGACGTCACGTTCAAGTTTTGCATGTAGGAAGAATTTACCAAAGTTATGATCCATTTGCCAATGGTACAGGCAAAATGTGCAATAAAAAAATGACCGATAATTAGAATAAATGTAAATATTAGTAGTAATGACTGTCATACTTTTGGTGTTCATGGGTGTATAACGTGCAAATTTTCCGATAATCGCTTCGCAATTCACGGAATTTGCATGGGATCAACAAGAATTATACACCCATGAACCCCAAAAGAAAGACAGTCAATTCTTAGATAAGGTTGGGGTGGCTCAGGTCCGTAGGTACATCGCTCACTGTTGACTCCTTGGCTACATGTATGATACATGACATAGCTTAGGTTCGAATACCATTAAATTCGTTAGAGGTAGGGAGGATTATAGCTATCTGAAATTTTTTTTACATCTTTATTACCAAAAGATTAATATTTATCAAAACAGAGCCATACTATTTGTAGCGTTTTTTTGTCTCTACTTCGTAATATTGCCGCTATTACATGTGGGGGATAACATGTACGTGTTAAGATCGCTGCATATTTAAAGCACATATCTCTGTTTTGTCGAAAATAAATACTTTGTGTTCCTTCTTTTTAATAAATTTCATTTGGATTCGATCATCAAATTCAATGAGTTTTCGAAAAAATAACACGTTTTTGCAGATATTGTATATTTAGACAGTCATATAAGTTATGCACGTTCAAGGAATTAATCTCGGATTTTAAAAACTTACTTTACTTACTTTAAAAACTTACTTTAAGAACCTATAATATATCAATTTTGAAACATGATGCAAAGGAAGGTCGGCCACCGACAAAATATAAGCTTGTTCATATTTTGTAATGAAAACAAATTTAATAAGCAGACAGAGTCAGTGACGTTTTCATCACATTACAGAGGAGTACTAAATATATGAAAGAGAGGCTCTCTGCGTTTTATTCTTTTAATTCACGAAATGTATGACGTCATGATATGATTTGACATATTGTTGGAGATATATTTACTCATCATAATATCAAGAGTGTGAATAAATTCTTCGCCACCCCCTCCCCCCCCCCCCCCAAAAAAAACCCAGAAACGCTGAAAAATTCCTAAATCTAAGGGGTATCTCCCTGATGACAAGGCTCTGTCCTTAGCAGGTTCTTTGGTAGAAAGTTAAGATCACATACTGTACATGTATATACTTTTGCTCCTTATTATTCCATTTTATTTAGATTTCCTCTTTTCGGCCTATAACATCAGTAGTGAGACATAATTTGTTGAAAAAGGGAAGGAAATTGTTGAAATGAGCATTTGGTGCACTGACATTTTACAATATAAGATATATTTTGATATTAATATTAAAAATTTTATACCTGAAAACATTACCATTAGACTGCGAAGTCTAATTCATAACAATCCTATAATTAGTTATTAGCTAGTTTGGTTTGTAGTTGACGCCCCGTTGTAAAACTCAATTTCTGACAGAGCCTACCTTTTTCTTGAAATTTCTAAAAAGTGGGTCCTGTAGCATCATATCCCACTCATTCTGCTACGTCTTTTGGTACATTTTTGGACATAATTTTCATACTATTTTGGCCATTTTACATTGTTTAGACTGAGGATCACTGACGAGGGTTTAGTACCCGAAACATGCATGTCTGGTCCATGCTGTAAATTTATCAGGTCTTAAATGATGATATTGAATTTGAAGACGTTTTACAACTGTTAATTTTTGTAAACCATACGCATGGTAACCACTTCGTTTATCAATGAGGAATGAATCATGTTGGTTGTATTCTTTTGGATAAAGAAAGTCAGATATATGATTCTTATTTTATAATATTAATGTATGTAAATGAGCCTTCTCTTATTCATGTACATGGCTTATACGATCTTACATGTCGTCTCATTTTGTAAATGGTGGTCATTTTGTGTTTCTTGCTTCAAATAAGGCCGCCATTGCATCTTATCAGAATGAGGGGACATGCTATTGCGTCATAGGAGGAAATTACATGATGTACCTTAAGCCCCTGTTACACCTTTACGTTCTGGTATGGCGTTCGCACTATGACCGCCAAAATTGTACGAAACGCATTGAGGTCGTAGTACGGACGGCAAAAACGTTTACATATAATCATATGGAGATTGCCACGTCTCTGCCGTCCTTACCACGTTCTTGGTTTTTAAGGTCGAAAAAATCAAAATAGACCTCGTATTGATCAATTGAACAATTGATCCTGTGAACATGTCATGATCGTAACATGAACGCAGTAAGGACTTCTAGAACGGTAAGCACGCCGTACTATCGTAACACAGACGCCTTCGTCGTAGTGTGAACTTGGGCCGATCGTAGTGCGAAGTTGACTTAACGTATTAAAGATGGGAAGGACGCACTACTAACGTGTTATGGACGCTAAAGGTCGTGTTGCGCACGTATTGGAGTCGTCAATTATTGTTTCGGAGAGTCCTTCCGGGTGAAAAATACCAAGTTCTCACTACGTTCATAAAAAATTTCAAGGACGTAGTAAGAACGTCCTGAGAGAACGTGTAGGTGTGACAGGGGCTTTACGCAATCCAATTGACAGAAACTAGTCCGAGGTGCAATATGGTACAAACACCAAAGAAGTACCCATCAGTTATTAAGTCTCAACAAACTTACAACTTAACAAATGTTAAACGTCTTCAAATTCAATAGCATCATTTAAGAACAGATCAATTTGCAGCATTGACCAGACATGCACGTTTCGGATACTTAACCCTCGTCAGTGATTATCTATCTAAACAATGCAATATGGCCAAAGAGTGTGAAAATTATTATATCCACAAATGTACCGAAAGATGTAGCTGGACGGATGGGATATGATGCTACATGACCAACTTTTTAGAAATTTCAAGATTTTTTGACACTATAAGATTTCAAGACAGAAATTTCGACTGCGTTGAAGAGACAGACGATGATATGTATGATGATATGCATCGAAGAAGTATCCATAAGTTATTCACTCTCAAAGTCAAATAGGCAAGGCAAAATCATAAGACATTTCAATGGAACGGTTGCGAACCTTTGAATGAATAACATTTTGAAATGAGACCAGGTGCCCGGGTAGAGTTAGTGTCCCCCGATCGCACGCACCACCCGCCGCAACAGCGCTCAAAAATAGATCACTATGTACATATGTAGTCACACTTATGCCCTTTGCCGTGTAGAGCTCGTACAACGTTCTCCGCGAGAGGTTTGACAGTGTTTTTAATGTTTGCCCCGACATGGTCGCCATAACACTTTCTACAAAGACACTACCTCATAAAGTGCATTTTTTGTAGATACTGTTTTCATTTTCGAGCATGAACATCGACGGCCGGTGCGGCTTGCCAAACAAGGGATGCTTACTCCTCCTGGGCACCTGGTCCCATGTCTAGCTTGCTACTGTCCTGTTCACTAAATCCAGAGCATCCTATTATGGCGATTTGTTCTGTCGTCTGAAGAGTTTTCCTATTAATGACTGTTTCCGGGGATTGACCTCGTTTAGTCGTAACTGGCAATTAACTTCAACGTACCCTATCAGCTGCCTTAAAACCGCAACATGAACAATAAAATTTCTATGGGAAATGTTCACATTAATTTCAAGCCGCCGCCATATTGATCTCCGTGTCAACAATAGTAAACAGTGACGTCAAAGCGTCCGACTTCACACATTTTTAGTGATTTTACTATAAAAAATCCCCGTAGACTTTTTATTTTCCGTCTAATTCTAACTCCAATTGACGTGCAGCCAAAATAATGGTATTTTCTGTTACGACTGAAGGAGTACTATAAAACTGATATCTTTTTTGGAGGATGACAATATCATATTTTAGAGAAAACAGGGAGCTCTTGATTTAGTTTAAAGGACAGAAGGGGTCCGCCGATGGACAATCGGTGCTCTGTTATGAATGCTGTTAAGATTATCGTCATGTTCTTTATTGTTGTCATTCATGTTTAAAGTCTATTATGCCTTATGTGTTGGTTTTCGTCTCCTGTGTCTAGATCAGTTTGCTCACGTGGTAGTTTTTTTCTACAAAATTCTCTCCTTTATCCTCTCGTACGTGTTTGTCTGCTATAACCACTGTATCGTCGTCATAGTTGGGTATTTCTCTTCGACCGTTTCATTGCGATGAATGTCTTCATACTTGATTGAATTAAAATCTAAAACTGTTTTTTCTTGATGACAAATTACACTTAATAAGACTCTGTCGTTCGTTTCGGTACAAAGAACCAAATTATGTTAAAGTTTTTGAAGCTCTGGATAAAGGAAGGATTAAATCAACGATGCAGACTTGATGAGATTACATCGGAGAAATACTTTGGATGATTATCAATGAATAGTAGGTGCAGCAGCCGCTTGCAAATAAGATTTCATCGATATGAGTACTGGTTCAACTTGTAATCGATGTGAAGAAGGACACTTATTAAATATAAAAGTTTTGAACTTCACATATTTGGAAAGAAAACTGTTAAATTACCTGTTTGTCATTGAAAATATATATACAACGTTTACGCTCGGGGGAGTAAGCATCCCCTGTTGGCTAGCCGCACCCGCCGTCGATGTTCATGCACGACAATGATCACAATATATAAAATACATGCACTGTCTGATGTTATATCTATATAGAAAGTGCTATGGCGACCATGTCAGGGAAAAATATTCAAAACTTTTAAACCCCTCGCGGGGAACTGTTTTTCAAGAGCTCCACACGGCAAAGGGCATACGTGTGACACAAATGAGTTAAAGAAGATCCTGACTATAATCTCAACAGCACTAACAATAGAGCACTAAACTGAGCATCGACAGACCCCTAGCAAGCTAGAGGTGGGACCAGGTACTCGGGAGGAGTAAGCATCCCTTTTCGGCTAGCCGCACCCGCTGTCGATTGTCATGCGAGAAAATGATTACAATATATGAAATAAATGCACTGTCTGAGTCTATGTCTGTATAAAAGTGCTTTGGCGACCATGTCAGGGAAAATATTCAAAATAGTTACTGTCAAACCCCTCGCGAAATTTTTAGATACAAGAAAGAATAAAACCCAACATGGTTTCAACAACTTTAATTCATAATGTAAAACAAAACATATTTATATACGAGGGTAGTCCGATGTCTGTTCATAAAATAAATCTTGACGTCTAGTGCTTGGGCGGGGCAACGCGCTGTAATAAAATTTTGTGATAATTTTGAAAAAAATAAATGCCAATAGAGACGAAAAAGATGCTCGAACATTGCAAGAATTTTCCAACTGTATCAAGGACAATTATTTCTAAGCGGCAGAGACGATTCTCTCAAAGTTTTGAGGACGAAAATAGAAGGGAAAGACCAGTTATTCGTGACGAAAAATTTAAGGCGCGCATCCACGCCATTATACTTTTAGAGATGAGGCGCAGTGTGAGGCGTCTATGTACAATATTCCAAAACTACTGCATGATATATACTAGATGTAGTGAGTATGTTCACTTTGGGTGTCGTGATTCCTGACAGATGGCTAAAAATAAGGAGACTGCGGGCATGTAGGGCATTTCTAAGAAATAGCAGAGCTGGCGGGGAAAGATCGTTGAACTCAATAACGACGGACGAGATCTGGTTGCACTATTTTGACCCCAAAATTAAACAGGAGTGTAGTGTATGTAGTTGTGCATACGTAATCCAGGATAACAACACCAACTGTAACTAACGTGGCTGATGGCCGTCCTAAGTCGGCACCCATTGTCCATGGGTCTCGTTGGTTTATGTGTTGTTTCTTATGTCCGATGTCTCGTTTGCTGTTCCCTGTCTCCCTGCTGTGTGTTCCTTCTCTGTATTTTCATTTGGGGTGTTGATGCTGCAACCGAGTCTTGTTGGAGATCCCCTCCTTTCTTTCAAATATACTGAACAAAAAAGTTATGTCCTTCTGTTTGTACTGGTTTTACATGACTCGTGAAAATAAATTTTATTCAAAGGCGGTATCCGCGAAAAATAATTTTTAGAATTAAATGTTAACGATCTTGATAAATTGATGTAAATGTGACGTCATTATCAAGGTTTTAACCAAAAGGATTTCACCTGTTTGGTCCTCTCTGGTAAGGGCGTTTCTGAATCCAAAAGAATTTTACTTACGAAAGCGGTATATGCACACCCGTAGATAACTTTAAAATTAATGTGCTTTTGGTTTTTGACGTGGCGCATGGCCGACTGTGGACTTCAATTGTCATTTGAGCTAAATTTTCTTGAATTACAAGCTATTTGACTGAGTTATGGATAATCGATATCAAAATTTATTCCGGTTTTTAATGGAGAAATCTCCTATGCTTATTTATGCACTTTTTTCTTTCGAAAGCAGTCAACCAGAACAAACAAACAGAAAAAATTCCTTTTAAGGAGGGATTCAACACCAAGATGGCGGCGACATTATTTGTTTTCTCACTTCCCTGGAAAAGTACAGTCCTTACTTCCTTAAAACATTTGATACACTGATTGATATACCAATTTGTGTATCCTGATGAAGTTTGAATAATTTCCGACGTTATTTGAAGAAATTATAGCGATTTTCAAAATTGTGGATTTTGGGAGTTTTATGCATGAGCCAACCACGACGTCGTTTCGACGTTATCGGAGGAAAATGGCGTCATAAACTATCGCATTTAAAATGCAATTAAAACATTAATACAAAACGTATCGCGTTCAAAATTAACATGTATAAAATAGAAAATTCAATTTTTATCTTAGTGTATTCGTTGACAAATTTACATAACAAGGAAGCGGATGTCACTTCATTGAAGATGGACGAATTTGGGAGAAAAAATTGGAAAATAAAAAGCTTTATAGAATTTTTATCCCAAATTTAATTTTTCTCATTTAATCATGAAATCATCTCTGGACATTGTTGATCATTCTTTTAGTTTTTGACAAGGATTGATCCACAGGATTTCTAATTATTACCTATCAACTAAAGTCAATTGGCTCGAAATTGCAATTTTTTGAGCGACTGTGTCATCTTTTATTCCAGTATCCTGCCTTTGTTAATGACACAATTCATCTAATCTTTTCCTTATGTGAGAGCAATACATTTATGAATATTTTGGAAGTTAAATCAAAATTAATTTCCAATAGCTTTAAGAGAACCGCGATGACACTTTTAATATTATGACGTCATCAAGAAATTCACGGATACGTTAAAAAATGCATATTTCAAAGTCTCATAGAAATTTTTCCTGTGGATAGAATCAAATTGAAGTGTGTATGATGAAGGACAGACAAGAAATGAATAATTTCAGAAATTTTGAGAAAAATTGAATTTGGCGTCAAAGTGTTAAATACCTCCTTAAGGTGAAAACGCTGTAGTTCGTCACAGTTCATTGCGTTCAATGGCTGAGTGATGAAACGATGATTTTGGTGTTTTTATTGAGTAAATTTTACTACTTCGAGGGTATTAACTTTTCATCTGCACAAAAGATGTCCTTTTAGATTTAGGAACATAACTTTTTTTAAGTAGAGTTTTTTTTTTGGGGGGGGGTTGTTTTTATACAGAAATTATTTATATCTTGAATAAACAGGAGATGCTAACTCTTCCTTGGTACCTGGTCTCACTCTCATATTGGGAGTTCAACTCTTTTCATGAGGTGGATGTTTTTGTTCGATTGCTTTGATTTCTGTCTTAGCCTGATTCTGTATGCCTAGGTTAATGATTATCTGAATTATCGATTTTGTACTGTGTATTAGGATATGGTCATTGTCCATATTTGTCATACCTTCCAATAAAAGAAATGTGAGGATCTCCAACCAAACTCGGTTCGACAGCAAATCATAAAAACACAAAAACCGTACAAAGGTACATCTCCAAAATAATTTGAACAAAAATGTTTTATTGACTCTACGTTGTTCAAAGAGACCACATTCAAGCCCAAACAAATTTTCGACCATTTCAAAGGATCATGAGAATGTCATTCGATCAACGCCAGGACAATACGCCTGTTAACACAGCAAGCTTTACACTTTTAGAAATCGATGTTTTAGGATTTGAATTCATGGATCATCCTGTCCATAAAATCGATGTTACGCGTACGAGGAAGACAATTTGAAAACATTAAAGAATTGAAATACGCGACCCGTGCCATTGTCTCCAGAATTGATTCTTACTGAAATTTTCTAGTACATATGGGTTACAATTTAAGAGATTTAATGATGCGTGCGCCATGGTTGTGATTATGTTGAGAAAAACTTCGCATTATATGCAGTGCGATAATGTAACATTATAATTTCATTTGGAAATACTACGGAAGCCCGTATGTGACAGGTATGGATCATAATTTAACTGGCGACCCCCAGATAATTATGTGGCTGCTGCCAGATAATTAAGTGGTGGCCGCCACATAATTATATGGTGGCCGCCACTTAATTTATCTTGCAGCCGCCACATAATTATCTGGCGGTCGCCACTTACATATCTGGCGGCCGCCAGATAAATCTTTTGTAACATTTCATCTGGTTATTTTGTACGGAAGCCCGTAGGTGACAGGTATGAATTATAATTTATCTGGCGGCCGCCACATAATTATCTGGCGGCCGCTACTTAATTATGTGGCGGCCGCCAGATTATTAAGTGGCGGCCGCCAAATTAATCAAATGGCGACCGCAAGATAAATTAAGTGGCGGCCGCCAGAAAATTATCGGGCGGCCGCCACTTAAATATCTGGCGGCCGCCACATAATTATCTGACGACCGCCAGATTAATCTTTTGTTACATTTCATCTGGTTTTTTTGCATCTGTCATACCAAAACGATTAAAAGAGAGGATGAACTTAGCACCCTAGAGCAGAAAGAACACGTTATGCATTGATTTTGTTTCGATTTATTGTAAATTATGTGGCGGCCGCCAGATAATAATCTGGCGGCCGCCATATAATTTAAGTGACGGCCGCCAGATAAATTATAATTCATACCTGTCACCTACGTGCTTCCGTAATTTTGCATCTGTTATAAAAATAAGGCCGGATGAATTAAGCACCCTAGAACAGAAAGAACATGTTATGCATTGATTTTGTTTTGATTTATTGAAAATTATGTAGCGGCCGCCACTTAAATTATGTGGCCGCTGCCAGATAATTATCTGGCGGCCGCCAGATACAGTATAATTCATACATGTCACCTACGGGCTTCCGTACATTACAAATCTTTGTTTTATCTAATTTCATTAATACATTCCTTGTTCCGATGTGAATAAAAAGACATGTCCGCGAATTTTTCGGACAACCAAAGTAAAATAATATATAATAATATCGAAGTGTTCCAACTCTATATCTTCTTGAAAAAAAAATTTAAACTAACTTGGTACCTGGTCTCAACCCATATTGGGAGATCGCCTCTTTTCCTATGGTGGAGGTTTATGATTTTCTGAATTATCGATTTTGTACTGTTTGTTAGGATATGGTCACTGTCCAAATTTGTCATTTCATGCACCAGACACGTGTTTCCAATATTAAATTCTCATCATCGATGTTTCCAGCCAAAGTGCTTTTCATAAGTAACCTAAATTCATTTCACTAGTGCCCTCTGGTTTTATTTTTAGAATTTAAATTTCTGCATTTTCTTTACAGAGAGTGCGCAGCTCCAAATTCCCTGTAGGGTCGATTCAGTAGCAAAGCCAAATAAATCTATGTTCAAAACAGCAGTAGAGAATTTAAGGTTCATAGTTACACCTTTTCCAAAACACCCCAAAACAGTGTTAAACATCACAGGTTAAGTTTTATTGATTTTACTGGTAGAGAACAATGTAATGTATTGTATTTCAATGAGAAAAGTATATGTCAACGAGCTTCCAATGGATTTATGACCTTCCAAAGAAGTACATGATTGTCCATTTTCTCTTGAATTTTCCCCAAATTTGCATCATATAATCAATATACCCCTGTTATTTTAAACCTGATGCATGAATGTATATGGTCATTCTTTTAATAACGAAAGAATGTCTAAAACAAATAAAAAATAGAAAATACATCAATGCTGGTACGTCAAATTCTATGAAATAGTAAATATCATACCATTTTAGGCTCTATTCTTGACGTCATTATTTTTAGAGTCCAACAAGTAAATGACGGGTCTAGGTACTTTGTTAACATGCCAATGAGCGGAAAAATTGCTATCTTAATCTAAGTTAACATATCTTTCAAAAATAAAAATAAATGCAGCGATCATCGCACAAAATTTTAAGTTTGATACAAAATTATGACCTTACCCCCCTCCAGATTTTGTTACAAAATGCTGGCAAGAGATCCCCTCCGTGCTCTATTTAGATTTTTATCTCCTGAACCGTTCATCTAAATTACTATATTTTTCATCCATATATAGATTTGAAATAGAACTGATCAAAAAGTGAATTATGTAAGTTAACCCATTTTATAATATTTACCCATTATATCACTAATATTAACGCCTGCAACAGTGTTAAGCAAATGACGTCACGGGATACATTTGACCATTTTTAAAAACGTCAAAACAAGTTGACAAAGAAAAAAAAAGGTTCCGAATGAAATGGGACGATGAATACAAGATGTTTATCTTATGAACAGAATTATAAATGAATAGAATGTATTCAGACAAATGGATACGCAAAGAAAATTAATGATACTTGAGTGTAAGTTCAATCACGACGTTATGTATAATACACAGGCTTAGTACATGTACGTTGCTATCCATTGGTTTTGGATGAGGAGAAAAGCCGGGAAGGGCTTAAATCGGCCTTGTGACAGAATATCTTCTTGAAATGATATTTTTTAAATTCCTATATTTATGAAAAATCAGATTTATTTCCGCATGACATCTGTTTTTTCTAAGAAAGGGTAAACAATATAGCACGAACAACGTCGTTTTGAACCAGGACGTCGCCTTATAATTTCTTGGCGTTTTGAAACCTATTTTTCATTATTATATAGAATATGGGTTTCAAAACAGAAAACATTTAAAAGGATTTTGTTAGAAATATTTTTAACAAACAAAAAAAGAAAAAGAAACCAAACGTATAATCCATATAGACAATGTAAAATGCAATTAATCGATTCATATCAGTAAAACAATGCTGCAACTGAGTTCTATCTTCGATTAATTTTATAAACTGTCCATACCCCCCCCCCTTTTTTTTTTACTGGTCCACTTGCACATATTTCATTATAGATGACAAATTCTTTCCTGACTGCAAATAATTTTAGTGTACAATGTAAGACGATAAAAACAGTATTCCTAGCATTTACGGATTTATTGGAGATCATATATTTGCAGGTAAGTCGGCATACGTCTTTTTTCATCAAATATGCTTGGATATTCAGCATTATGGCACCCAACGTGGGTCAAGGTCCTCCTCAAGGTCCGAGTGACTTGTTCAGGATCAGATATCCTTTAGGCAATTTTAAAATATGTATGTACTTTCCATCCCTATATTAACCGTATACCGGTAATAATAATTCACCGCCGGGGAGAGGGTTTAGGCAATAATCCTGAAATCATTGATTTATGACAGGTCTATGAATGTTCGCATTGTAAGAAAAGGAGAAAAACAAATAATGTAAAAAGGGAAACTTTTTCAAAAGGAGGATTCACTTTTACAGTACTATGTCATTTCTCATGAAAATTCTTCTGTTCGATATGTTCAAAATAAAATTATTACGGATCGCTTATAATAAATGGCGAATCGTACACATAGCGGAGAGAAATTGCGACGTAACAGCAATACCCCCCCCCCCCCCAATCGCCCTTATCGTGCTGTTTGCTGTTCTAAATATCACTACTCATAGATATATAGAACTTGTGCGAGAAATGTCCATACGTATGTTTTACCCAAATCCCGCATGTAAACTAAGGAATTGGTTCCTTATTATAAAATGTACAATTTTGTGAGATGTAGCTCATGTAAACCACGCGTGTGAAAAAGCATCACGCACATTTTGATTAGATTTGGCTTATTTTAACAAACGGTTGTTTACAAATAGAACAAGCATCGTGATTTTCTCGTAGAGATGACGGCGAGCAGCAGAATGTGCTGTCAGCCATTTCTCTGAATGAACATACCCACCAAAGAATTTTTTACGTCAATTTTTAATCAAGATTCAAAGGAAAACGATAGAAGTCGCAATCTTATCAAAATACAGCAGTTTTATTTAGCACAATTCCTAAAATACTAGTTCATGTTTCAGGACGTAGGTAAGTCAGCGTCAAATAATAAGTGCGCCGATGCAATTTTGGCACGTTTTTCGTGACGTCATAGATAACGTGACGTCGATTTTGGCGACGAGAGAGACTCCGAAGTGATATGTTGTTCGGATGGTGTATCCTTGAACCTTAAGTCACACACAAAACCATAAATCAGAATCCAAAAATCACTATCAAAGGGACGCCGACTCCCGAAAAATACTTATTCGCTATTTTCGAAAACCAGAGTTGCTTTCCATTTGTGACGCCATCAAATTCTATGGAAACAGTCCTAAAAATCTGGGAAATGACGGTATAAAATCGACGTTACAATACTGTTTTCATGACGTCATAATGGTTTTACGTCAGATATCGTTTGTAAGGGGAAAAAAGCAAAATAGAAAGAAGATTTCTAGCAGTGAAATCAGCGGAACATACTCTCACGAAACAAAAAAAAAAAAAAAACGTACAGCGAGATGGAGAGAAAACCATTGCAAAAAAAGGGGGGGGGGGCTCCAACAACACTAGGTTGCAGCACCCACAGCAACACTCCAAAACACCCAATGCAAAAATACAGCAGACACACAGAAAGAGACACAAAAGGGACACGGAACACCAACGCACAACATAGAATCATCAAACACAAAGGACCACACATAAACCAATAGGACCAATGGGCAACCGGTACCGAGTTTGGACGGCTGATGAGCGGTTTCAAAGCCGGTATTTGTTTCCTCGTTGGTTTTTGTGTAGTCATTTGTGTGTGATGTTTCTTTGTGATTTGGTGGTCCTTTTACCTTTTGCGCCTCTTCTTGTACGTGTCTGCTCTGTGTTTTGTATTGGGTGTTTTGGTGTTTCAACCGAGTGTTGTTGGAGATCCCATCCTTTCTTGCATTTGGTGTGTTGTGGTTACAACCGAGTATTGTTAGAGTTCCCTTTTTTCTTCCATGAAGTTTCGTGAATGTTCGTTAAGCGGTTGCTTATGAATCTAAAATAGAGATTCTTTTGTAGTTGAACTTTTTAGTTGAAAATGGAAATTATCTAGGGCACTTTATAAACTTACCCTCTGCTACGGTTTCATGAAATTCGGAAATGAAATATTCTTTTCATGTGGTGGAGGTCTTTGTTTGTTTGCTTTGGTTCCTGTTTTATCCTGATTTTATATGCCTTCGGTTTATAATTTTCTGAATTATAGATTTTATGCTGTATATAGGGATATGGTCATTATCCATATTTGTCATAAATAACTTTTCAGTTTAATTCAATTTCAGTTTAATAGGGTCAGTAACTTGAGCTTTTCAGTTAAATTTGTTTGTACATCAAAGGTTTGGCGCTAATTGCCATATGCCTCTATGCCATTTGCACATAATGAAAGCGTTATGTTGAGGAAATTGAGATAGGTATTGACGAACACCTTTACGGACGTAATTTCGTAGAAGATTCCGTACAAAATACACCAATTTGTGAGATCCATTATTGATAAGTTTAGTAATCTTATATAAGCGCAAAAAAGAGAAATTTCAATATAGGGCATCTTACGTACCCGAAACGTGCATGTCATGTCTGGTTCATGCTGTAAATTTATCTGGTCTTAAATGATGCTATTGAATTTCAAGACTTTTAAAATTTGATACACTACTGAATTGTATGCTTAGAGTTAAGATACATATATTAACAAATCATTTTTGTTTTATTTAAGAAATGACTGTAATATTTTTTCTGTCTATCAATGTATAGACAAAAACCGATGCACAAACTATATATTCCGCGAAGCATCAGATTTTGTCTATACATCGATAGACAGAAAAATTATTACAGTCATTTCTTATTATTTAATCAAATTTCTATCTATTCATGTTCTTTATTTTGCAATCGACGTTATTTTAACATTGTTGATGTTCAAGTTCAAAACTGGCGACGTAATATGTAAACAGGCCAAACGTAGCGGTTCTCAAAATTAATGACGTCAAAATAGGCGACCTTGTCTATACAGCTATAGATAAGATTTCGCTCCGTACGTTTGTGTAGGCGTTATACAGACACCACGGAAATAATTAAATGACTCAAAAATGCAAAAGGTACTTATATCTATTCCAAAATATTAAATCTACATGTACTCAGTAGTTAAACAGTGCATACCTAGGTACATAATGTTACTGTATTACAAGGGAAGCATCAATAGGTAAGGAACAAAAGAAACATGACATAAGGAATCCGTTGTTACAGTAGAATTAAATATCAAGTGTATTATATAGTTAGAATTACGGCATATCTTTACCTTAATTAGGGGGTAACATGTACAATGCGTGTGTTTTACAAAAACTGACAGGGTATCGGCGAATCCCCTGTCAGAAATTGAGTTTTACGGCGAGGCGTCAGTCAATATGCCAATATGTAGACAGGAATATGGTCATTATCCATATTTGTCATGGTAACCTATTCTAATGCTTTGGTCAGTAATCAGCCAGAACACGCCTGCTTTTAACGACTTCGTCATAGGAACGCATGACATCATAGCAAAAACTGCAGTGAAACGTGAATCCCTTGCAGTTTTTTAATCGCTCAACCAATCAGAATGCACGTTACAAACTGAGTGCATTATGATATGCCATAATGCAACATCGCACCAAAATTACCCGATATACGGCATGAAGAGCAAAAGTCTAAAGTTCACTTTTAATATATGCAAAAGATCCTGCTAAAACGGAGCTATACAATCAGGAGAACGCCTTTAGTTTTAGGACATTTTCATAAAATTTTTGTGGCGGAAAATTTATTTACATATTTCAAGTCTAGTGCCGAAATACTGTTTAACTAGGCGAACGATATCATCGGGGATTAAACAAACCACGAGCAGAGATACCAAGTTGTCAATATCGAAATATATGTTCTGTTGTAAAATTCCAGTGCACCATATGCGCATTTAAACAAGGTATACCTAATCAGTGGTGCTTAATTCCTTTAGAGGTTTTATGAAATGACGACAAAATGCATTGATTTGTAAGTCTTAGACCAATTGCTGACAGTCTTCTTAACTTTGCGAAAAAATAAATTATAGAGAGGTAATCATCAAATAATCTATATGCCTAAAAGCCATATTTCTTTAAACATGGAAAAATCAATAAGTTAATACATATTCCAAAATTCAACCCTGTAAGATCAATACGTCGACAAAAGTATCAAAAGCCAGTGTATACTTGTACAGAGTGTTTTATTGCCTCGCAATGTTACAGTATCACAAAAAAAAATCAAAGATAACAAAGAAACAATTCAACTAAACTTAATCATGTAAATTGATAAGAAGCAATCATAAAGCTTATCGCTGATTACATGTAAGAAAACGAAGTGCAATGATTTTTTTCTTCACTAAAGTTAATTGAACTACTGATAACGTACCTCGCTAACAAATAAAGAAGACCAGGGATACGTGTAGAGTAAAAGAAAAAAAAGTGGGAGAGGATTGCTTATTGTACTATCCGTCTGGTCGAGCTCTTGTCATTATTTTCTTGTTTGTGCATACTGTAAGGTATATGTTGTTAGGATTCATTCGACATTTTCTTCATGAACGCATCTTTTCCCTGTTATTCAATTACAAGTCTAGGATAGCTATGTTTATTGCTTTTCAGTGAAATCACGCTTTGGATTTCACGTCATGGGAACGATGCCATGTTCAATCTGTGCAAAAAAGATCTTTCAACGTTAGGTATCGTGTACATCACTTCAGATTTTCTTAGCTAAAACCATGAAGTAGCTGGATCAAGTACACCAAAACGGATATGTGCACTGTCTATTCTAATTGGTTATTATCATTTTGCATGTTACGTTTTCTACACCGAAATCTAATTGTAGTACTAAATTAGGAACTGCATCATGGATATAGTCTGAGCTTAATTGAACAAATCTCAATATAAACTCCAAATACAATCTGAACTCCACCACTGAACTCTATAAATTTGATTAAGGCTAGGCAATAAAGGCGGTTGGCAATAGAGGCAGTAAGTTTACCTAATTTATAACCAAATTGATACCTTAAATGAACTTCTGAAGCGGGATGGGCCTTTATTTCACGTGTGATATTAAGCCATTTAGATGAAATGGTAATATGAGCACATCTCTTTACCTCTGAAAAAGAAGGGAGAGGATATTAATCAATGTGGATCTTTTTCAATTTTTTTTTACATAACTGTAACTTGCATCCAAAGAAAATTATGTTCAATGTTGACATCTTTAATTCAGTGCTTGTTCTATATGTACCACTGCACATCCCTCTTTTTATAAATTAGATGAAACAATAGAAGAGTGGATAAAACAATGCAAGAGTACATAAAAATTAGCTGAAATAAAAAACAAAGAAAGAAGGCGACTAGAAATTTCAAAACTTGACCATTTAAAGAATCCACGGTTAATATCTAATACACCAGATATAACATAAAAAACGTGAAGAAAATAAATCCAAATCACTGCAAAATGAAACAAAAAGAAGACGATAAACAAACAACACAGACAACAGAAAAACGAATCACTATGGACATATTTCTTTACACTTTCGGAACTGACTTACAAAGACCAATTGTCTTATCAAGGCAAGGGATGTCTAAATGAGCTAAAAGCGCATAAAGTTTTGTAAAGATTAAGTCATATGAGTGTCAAAATGTAAACGTCTTCAATTTGAATAGCATCATTTAAGAACAGGTAAATTGGCAACATGGACCAGACGTGCAAAAGTTACCCCAAAATTGTGCTCTATGCAACTGCGTCTCATTCAGCTCTGTGTTTTTCCATTGGGTGGTTTGAGGTTTTGCTGTCGGTGCTGCAACCAAGTGTTGTTGGATATCTTCTTGTTTGATTTAGAAACAACTAGGTAATCTGCCCTTTTTCTACAGTTCTATAATGCTCAATTTCTTCAAACATGAACTATTGACATAATATTCCACTGGTACCACAGAGTTCTTCATCAATGAAGCATGCATATAAATACTCTAATAATGATGATGTCGTGTATTTCAGAGAGGACGATTCTTAATCAGACAATCGAATTGTAAAATAATTATTTCGTAACGTAAATTCAAAGAAAACGGGTTAATTAATGTTCACTGAAGATTTTTTCAGATCAAGCGTGATAACAATGAAACGAAGCATGTGAAAAAAGGTCTGCTTATTCGTAATTTACTTTCCACAAATGATTTCCTATCGTGAAAAATATCAGAAATCAGTTCGATAAGCCAGCAGATGATGTAGCTATTGATGAAATCTGTCTTTGAAAAAGTAGTTCATTAGACATGAAGGCGTCCAACTGAAAGACTTAGCTCAGCCATGCCACACTTAGCCTTACAATTGTAACGGGATAAAAGATTAGAATTATAAAAACACTTAAGTAAACTATGTTGATTCTTTGATAAATCGTATTCCCAATTTCTTTACCGTGTGGTCATACTGTGGTGTTAATAAGTTCTAACCGAAACATTCGTTGAGATTTTCCTTCGTTGTTAGTTGTCTGGGCTGATTTTATAATCAGTGCCGACTTAGGACGGCCATCTGCCACGTTAGTAGTCATATATACCGTGCGCACAACCATCCCATTTTTCCGTTTGCCCAGTGCTCTCCAATAACGCACAAATGTTCTATAATCTGCTCACTTTAAAAAAATAACCCAACAAACAATGAATATGTAAATAGATGTAAGGAAATTTTATACGTCTTCAAATTCACACTATCATTTAAGAACAGATAAATTTTCAGCATGGACCAGACTTTCACGTTTCGGGTACTGGACTCACAGGGCATATGAAAAACAATCTGTGCCCTCTCTACCGACTGATGCGAAGTGTCCGGACGACATTCGGAGAGAACAGGTGATGTTTTAAACATGAGGAACCTTCGACAGTGGAACATTATGATGGACAAGCCTACGAACAAGATAATATATACATGAACACCCTTGGTAGTTGGGCCACAGTATAATTATTTCCAGAAAATCTTAATATTTGTTATCCCTCCTTTTAAAACAAAGAATATGCCAATCTGTAGCTTCATGTTAATGTATTTCTTCAGAGTTGAATCTTTGTGGGTCACTAATGGAAAGTCTTAATCTCCTACTAATTTATTGAATAATTGCGTGGCCCTCCTAAATACTTCAAATCCATTACTTCTTTACTTTGAGCTAGTTTCTGCCTCCTGAATGAGTTCTAAGTACTAACACAGCAGGACAATTCCAGGAAGTGTTTTATCATATGCAAAATTGGAAAGAATTATCTAAAATTGATTTTAATCTGCAATATTCACCAAAACACGGAAAACTATGACATCTAAATTTCTGTTATCAAAATTTCTTGAAATTTCTAAAAAGTGGGTCCTGTAGCATCATATCCCATCCATCCTGCTACGTCTTTCGGTACCCTTTTTCGACATAGTAACTTTCATACTTTTTGGCATATTACATTGTTTAGATTTAGGATTTAGGATCACTGATGAGGGTTAAGTACCCGAAACGTGCATGTCTGGTCCACGTTGCCAATTTATTTGTTCTTAAATGATGCTATTCAATTTGAAGACGTTTACATGATAGTTACTGCTGTCTATCGTTACTGGCAAATTTGATTATCAGGACATTTTGATAATGCAGTGTTTATCTATTGTCGAAAGATGAGCAAGAAAGGAGGGACTCTACAGCACCCGCTTGCAGCACCCACAGCGAAACCCTAAAGCATCCAATGCAAATGAGTTAAAGAAGATCCTGACGATAATCTCAACAGCACTCACAATAGAGCGCAAAATTAAACATCGACGGACCCCTAGCAAGCTAGAGGTGGGACCAGGTACCCGGGAGGAGTAAGCATCCCCTGTTGGCTAGCCGCAGAGCAGGCACGCACGGAATAAGACGCAAAAGGTACAAGGGACACCTAAACACAAATGACTACACATAAACCAACGAGACCAATGGGCCGATTTAGACGGCCATCTGCCACGCCAGTAGCAGACGGTGAAGTTATCCGGATTACGTGCGCACAACTCTCCAACATTTCCGATTACCGATAGGTATCGAAGAACGCATAATAGTGGTGTAAAATAGCCCGTAAGATGACCATACAAACAGTATGACGCTGAGGCACAAGAAACACACATATGGCTATCTAAATGGATATAAAAACAGCAGGCGTAACAAATACAGTCCGTGTTCTGTCGGTCGTAGCTAGCTTTTACATGTCATAACCAAAGGAGTCCGAATGAAATTAAGAGAGGACAGGTGGTCGGGGCCCTGTCTTCTCTAAAAAGGTTTTCGCGGAGCCCGTCATGGAGTCGTGACAGAGTGCAATTCTTAAAAATACGCTTTTACAAGGCTGTAGCTTGGTCCAGTACCAAGCCAAGCGTCTGTCTGGTAAAAGAAGGATTATATCCAAGGTATAAAAGGGGTTCGATAGTAATTCAGCTGACCAAACAGGGATGCATACTCCTCCCGGGTACCTGATCCCATTTCTAGCTTGCTAGGGGTCCGTCGTTCACTTTGGTGCTCGATTGTGAGTGCTTTTGAGATTGTCGTCAGAATCTTCTTTAACTCATTTCTGTCTACATTACCATAAAATGCAGTTTGTGAAATACCTAAAGTAATATACTTTGTTGCTTGGATGGGTCCGAATCTCAAAAGAAGTTGACCAGAAACAAAAATTAAATTTCCAAAAAGTCTTTACTAGTTTATCAAGGCGAAAACACTGGCTTGGAATTTTTTTCGTAATTAGTAAAGTTCTACTATGAAAATCCAAAACATTAGTACATGCATGCTGAAAGTCATACTTCACAATTTTTATATGCATTTGTAAAATCTGATCAAGATAAAGTAAAGCTTCTCTCCATGTCTGTCATCTTAGCCTCTGAATGAATCACCTAAAGTTACTTTGACTCAAAGCATAAGTTTCTTTCGGAGTCGCCGTCTTAATCAGTTAACAATGAAGAATATGGATACTGACAATATCCCTGTATACAGCACAAAATCGATAATTCAGAAAATCAGAAACAGAAGGCATACAAAATCAGGATAAAACAGAAACCAAAGCAAACAAACAAAAACCTCCACCACATGAATCATATCTCGGTACAATATATATCGCTATCTATCAAAAACTGTAATCGAGGTGAGATTCCGAAAAAAACACACACAAAACGTTTTGACGTTTTTTGCTGACTGTCAAAAAGTCGTATTAGTGCTATTTCCTTTCCAAAATTATTTCTTTTTCAAGTAGTTGTTATACATTGTTACTTTTTCTTCACGACTAGAATGACGGATATTGCTATCAAGAAGGAGATGATCCAAGTGTACGTTATACCTCACTCCCCCATGTCGGATATCATACACAAAACTGCGTCTCCGGTGATATGAGTGACGTAGCAGAGACTTATCAGGGCCAGTTTGGTATAACCTACTAGCAACTTTTTAAAAGTGCTTGTCAAAGAGTATAAATAAGTTTACTCCCAAAATGGCTTGTGTATGAAAGTATCTTATGATATGGACTCTTCGCTACGACATTAATCGGAGACGCAGATTTGCGTATGAAAGAAAGGAAGGAGGGGACATCCTACAAGGGGGAGTAAGGTATTATGGACACTTGTCTAGAGAAGATAGAGATGCACACTCTTTTCGGGCACCTAATGCCTTCATTATCGAAAATTATCTTAGACTATTGGTTTCTATCCGGAATGTTTTTGAGTTTGTCTTTTTCGTGATTTTAAGCCCATTTGAAATTATTTTTGGTTCAAATTATGGATTTGTCTTTCATTCCTTTTATAATACTATATTTGATTTTAGAATATATCGATGTTATGATTCTCAAAATGTTTGAAGAAGCCAATTCGAATTTCATTAAGGGAAGTAGGAAGAGATAAAAGTATCTTAAGATATGCACTTAGGGATGTAATATTAATCTCTGTGCAGGCGATAATAATTGAAATGTTGTCAATGCAAGGGAAATCTGAAAGGTTGTCTGAAATTCTGTCTGGCAATATACAAGGCTGAAAATCACTTTTAAATTTAGTATCACTGGTGAGGATTTATTAACCGAAACACGAGTCTTGTGCAATTATATTAGTTTGGAATTTTATTCAAGAAGGTAAAGAGTAGGAACCCTTCCATCTTATGTTGAAATCTTTTCTTGTCCCTGGCTGCTGTCGTTGCAGTGACTATTATAACAATATACCGGGAAACAGAGATGTTGCTTGTAGCATATGATTCTGAATCTTAAAGCGCTCATTTCAGAACCATTATGGCGGCACTGGTGTTCTAATTACTTGACTGCCGTTTCCTATCTTTTTGATATGAAACCAAATAATTTTGTTATCTCGCATGACATAAACAGAGCCTCGTTAATTGGATAGGCAAATTGAGGGATCAAGTAATTTTGAAAGAATGATTTCCCTGTCGAGTACAAACTTACGAATTCTTTGTAACATCGATGGTAGCAAAATATAACATAGTTACGTATGGGCATTCAAGCTAATTATAATTTAATGTGGATTTTCCCCCCATTTTGTTAATTCGAAAAGAGAAAAGTTTTTGTTTAATTCGAAAAGAAAAAAAGTTTTCGTCTCTGGAAATAATCATTTTTATAAATGCAAGTTATAATTCGCATATGCAATGTCCGGTATAAATTGATTTTTCATATTGGTTTTCGTATCGAGAAACATTTTACTTTGTGAAACAATTCTGTCCAGAATACATATCAACAAATTCTGACGAACATTTCTCTAG
Organism: Pinctada fucata; assembly: GCA_028142955.1. Taxonomy (NCBI): domain Eukaryota; kingdom Metazoa; phylum Mollusca; class Bivalvia; order Pterioida; family Pteriidae; genus Pinctada; species Pinctada fucata. Next base: position 28,565,933 of record AP027113.1, on the reverse strand, counting down.
TGTACAAAACAATTATCTTATACATCAATTCTATTGTATGTCCTACTGGTTGATGATGCATCTTTTCCCCCCAGAAATGAAATATTCAATATGTCAAAAATTATTAATATTAATAATACATGTAACCTTTCACGCATTATTTGACTTAACGAGGCCCTGGACAAAACGAGTGCGCATCGTTTCGCGCATTCCCGTAACCGGTTCAATCTTTTATCTCTGCATCGCACCTAATGCACTGTCATACTATGACGTCACAATCAAATGACGCGACAAAGCATTTAACGCCGCGCTAAAAATCAATAGGCTAGTAATCTGTGTATGTTCGTAATAAACGAAGATTAATGCAAAGCATGGTTAGATGATGAGATAGTCAGACTAGGATGGACTCAAGGTTTTTGATATTATCATTATTTGGTGCACCTCCTCTCACTAAATAGTTATTCTATTCTATAACGGGGGCCTTTAGAAAAAATGAGAAACAAATAGAAAAATAAATAAAACTTCATCGATCAAAACAATTTTTAATTCATTAATTTTTTAAAAAACAAAAAAAAAAACAAAAACAAAACAAAAAAAAAAAAAAAAAAACAACCAACAACAACAACAACAACAACATGTACTTTCCTGACACTATGTACACATATTTTTTTTTGCATCATAAATCATCGTATCATAATCCCAATGCTTTGGGGGAGGGGGGGGGGGTTGCTAGCTAGTCATATGCACGGCACGGAAGCACATGTTTTCTCATCATTATTTTTTTTTGTTCAGAAATGGCTTGATCTTCCTTTTCGTCTCATCGGGAGAGTTATCAGCCAAATTGCAGCAAGTAAATCGTCTCACCTTGCTCGCAAATTTCATAATCAACAACGCTGACGATTCTTCATTATACTTTAATTTCTTTTTTTTTTTCCCTTTTTATTTTTATTTTTATTTCATTTTTTTTTTTGCTCTCATGAGGTCGGATGGCATTGTTAAACTAGAAAATTTTGCGAGGGACCTGCATACCTCTTATGATCGAGTAGAACATATTCAATTATTAAAGTTTTATATTGAATTATTTAAAGTATATCTTAAATATATCCTCGTAATACGTATGAAGGTAAGCAAATGTATTTAACATAGATTTATGTCATTTTCTTTTTTTTTAGGGGAAAAAAGGGGGAAGTACTCAGATTAAAGTCGCTACATGATTTTTTTTTCTCAAGGTTTCACGAGCAATTTATAAATATAACATATCAAATAAAGTACATTAATTCATTGAAACGAGGCGCTCCGGTCCTGCAATCAGAAAAAGTATCTGTATAAATATATAGTATGCATTTTATTTTCAGGGTTTCATTCTCTGAAATTGAGCCGGAGCGAAAATTCACATTTACTTATAAGTTTAAGAAGTTTCCGAGATATATTCATTTTCCGATTCTTCATTTTTGGGGGTTAATTTCAGTATAGATACATGAGCAAATTTTGAAGGGGCGCAAAGGGCGCACCCCCCCCCCTCTGAAATCGTCGAAGTAAGGTATTTTGGGGGCTTAACCTTTTTGTGTATACTCATTTTCAGGCTGTTTTGAGTCGAATGTCGGAAAATTTTCGCTGGTTCGCTGCCGCTCGCCACCTAACTCAATTTAGATTAACTTCACACCATTTGCTAAGCATGACCATTTCATGCTAAAATAGCCAGAATTATAAAGTGATACTACGCCCTCCATACCTTTACTTTACTGTGACTATTTGGACGGTCTTTTTCTGACATATGTACTAAGATATTAGTCAACAAACATGTACTCTTGCAGCAAAGGGGATGCCATTCGGGTTGTGTACCCCAACCCTCTCTAAAACAATTTTAGAAAGTTCGCTGGTTCGCTTCGCTCGCCAGATATATTCAGTAATACATAGTTTCAACGTTTTTGTATGAATTATACATTTTCCATTCTGGTGGTCAAAGGAACCCAAAACATGACTTCGTCCTGGACCCACTGGGGGAGGGAGGAAGCGGTCCCCAGACCCCTTGCCTTTTTTATATTCATGACGCCCCCCTAAACCCAAATCTTGTATCCGCCCCTGAGATAACTCTTACCAATATATAGTGCGGTTCAACCAGAGAATACTTTGTCCTACAGCATACTCCATTCCATAAATGATTATTACAACGATGATGGACGTATCATTGTCTTCAACGTACATTTTAGCTCAGCGGTCGGATAAAATCGCATGGAATAGAAATATATCAGAGAGGGGGAGAGGTGGTCCAGCTCGGTCATTTCAACTCATTTGGTCCATTTTATGAATTTAAAAATATTATGCGCAATAATCGGGAAAAGGGGAAATAGGAGTCGCTCATAAACAACTCGACCCAATCTATTCCCGCGCATGGGGGGTAGCCCCTTTCCACTTTCCTTATTCTTTTGAATTTTACTTTACATTTGGTACATGTATCCATCCATGATCTTTTATCGTATTCGAATTATTTTTGCAATTTCGCGTGAGCATGCAATACTATACTTAATCTTGACAGTGGCGTAGCTAGGGTGATTTCTTTGTGGACGTCTAGAGAAGGATGAATTAAGTACATCAACTCCTCCCTCGGAAGGGGGAGGGTCACTGATACTAGGGAGGGGGGTCGTTTACGGGAGAGTATGGTTTTGGGTTCGGCCGCCTTTATAGTATAGTTAAAACGCCTATAGAAACGCTTATATAGATCCGAGACCTGTCGAGTACGCGACTCTGCAAGGGGAGTATGCAAAGTTTAAAGATTAATGTGTGATATGTGAGTAATCCATGTAACTTTTCAGACGTTTCCCCCAAAATACGATGTATTAAAGTTTTAGAATAGTGATATAGATAGCGATATTGCTGAATCAAATTGGACAAAAGATAAGGCAATATGAGAAAAACGCTTTGCTCATTTTATCTTCGAGACTTGCAAGTACAAGTTATATGTTTTAAAATTACACAAATTTGATTTGAGATTGTCCCTTACATACATTTTGTAAATTCTGGCGATAGCATTTGGCTGTCTTTCCCGAGAGGGATATGATACGTCGTATTATCACGCCTCAAACTAATTTCAGCCAATGACGTCGCAGTATTATGGTCACATTGTGTCCTACCTTGACGCCGAGTTAGGTCACTAAATTTTCAAACGTTAGAATTACACAGAGTATGTTACGAAATGGTTCTCGGTATGATAAATTCGTTATAGGGTTTGTTCCTGTCACACTTCCTACTCAAAGTACCTTGAGTAGGAAGTATGACAGGAACAAACCCTATAACTATATGAGCACATTCGTTCTTTATTCAAAATTAAGGGAAGATATGTTAAAAAAAAATGATTTTGAGATGTTCCCCGAAGCTTACACAAAACGGCTGGATATCAAACTTGAAAAAACTTGATATATTCTGTCTTATGTTTCTCAGTCTTTATAATATATAAGAATATGCCATCAAATTCTCTGTTTCAGCTTTTTTTTTTTAAATTTCACTTTATATCTGCGAGTACAAGTTATGTGTAAAATTGCAAAACATGCTTTTAAATGGTCCCTTACATATTTGGCAATATCATATGGCTGTCTTTTTCTGGATAGATATATGCTTACGAATATGATATGCCATAAACAAAATATACGAGCACGTTCATACTTTATGAGGCCTTCTTTCATAATAAAGGGCAAATATGCTAAAAATATGATTTTGAGATGTTCCCTGAAGCTCAACCAAGCGGTCAAAGTTGCACAGTACTTGATATATTCTGGCTTATGTTTCACTTTTCAATGTATGAACATGTCATCATATTCTCTATTTCAGTTTTTTTTATAATTTCAATTGTACTGATAAAGACAGAGTACAAGTTATGTGTAAAATTGCAAAATATGCTTTGAGATCACCCCTGATATATTTTCAGGATTGAATTTTGTTGTCTTTTTCTAGAGAAATATATACTAACAAACATTATATGCCGTAAACAAGAACTATAAGGACATATTCATCCTTTATGATGTCTTTATTAAAAAAAAAAGGGCAAATATGCTAAAAATATGATTTTGAGATGTTCCCTGAAGCTCAACCAAACGGTCAAAGTTGCACAGAACTTGATATATTCTGGCTTATGTTTCACTTTTCAATGTATGAACATGTCATCAAATTCTCTATTTCAGTTTTTTTATAATTTCAATTGTACTGATAAAGACAGAGTACAAGTTATGTGAAAAATTGCAAAATATGCTTTGAGATCACCCCTGATATATTTTCAGGATTGAATTTTGTTGTCTTTTTCTTGAGAAATATATACTAACAAATATTATATGCCGTAAACAAGAACTTTAAGGACATATTCATCCTTTATGATGTCTTTATTTCAAAATATATGGCAAATATGTAAAAATATGATTTTGAGATGTTCCCTGAAGCTCACACAGGCGGTCAAACTTCCACAGAACCTGATATATTTTGTCTTATGTTTCTCTTTTCAACATATGATAATCCTATCAAATTCTCTATTTCAGTTTTTTTATAAATTGCAATTATAATGCAAAAAATCTTGTTTTTCTATGAAATCATATGGAGAAAACAAGGAAATTTTTGAGATGGTCCCCCCGAAAAACTAAGCGGTGAAATTGATTCATTTTTCACCAAACTCTTGTATATAAGTAAATGACATTATGATATGAATTTAATCAAAATCTCTATTTCTGTTTTTGAGTTATCTTATTGTCCAGGGCCTCGTTAATAACTACAAAAGCATTTTCTCCATGTTGTAATTTTGCAATTGTGAGAATAAAGAAATTTAAGGTATTCAACCCCTAATGCATTTTCAATAATAAATACCAGAATGAAGAATTTTCAATCCCTTCAAAAAGATTGCTATACATAATCTTCTAGCTAAAATTAGGGATAACACTTCTCATAAAATAATCTACTCTGTCACCCCGAAAGATTCCCGATTATGTATTCATCGGCATTTGTCGGAAAATCACGTAAATGTGTATAAATTTTAACCGGAAGTTCTCTATTAGAGTTGCGGGATCCTTAAATTTAAAATCCAGCATAAACCCAAACTCAGAATCCAGTATTCTCAATAAATAAGCATGCGCATGAAAATCTATATATTACTTTCGTCAAATTTCCCAATGGCATATGCCTTATTCTCTTGCAGATAACTTAAACGTTGAAATTCTATAGCATTAAAAATAACAAATCCATCCCATAATATCGAACGTTCTGTACCTAATTGACTTGATAAACCCATTAAGGACTAAAAACACTAGGTTTCTTAGTTTAAAAGCTGTAGCGTTCGCAACATAATTGTACAATAAGCATAATTTGCATTCTTTATAGAAATGGAGAGAAGATTGAATCTATTTTCAGATGTGAAATAAAAAGATTATTTAAATTCCAATTTTGCTTTGTCTTTTAATTGAATTGTTTTGAAAATGTACGTTGATAATGATTTATTAATCAAGCAAATTATATAAAACATAGTTTGAAATAAAGCCTAAAACGTTATTATATATAGTACATGTATAGCCGAATAGTCAAGGTCTGTGTGTTACAAATTAGTTTAATTATAATTTGTATTTCTCCTTTGATGGAAATCGACTTAACAAACATTTATTATGGCCTTTTATATCTATTAGTTTACCTTTCTTAGTTCCCATTTCAATGAGGATCCGGTGAAAAAATTCCATCACGTGATGTTTGATGTGTTTCATTCCAATTGCACGTGATGGGTACTTAACCCCCGTCACTGATCCTCAATCTTAACAATGAAATATGGCTAAAATCTGTAAAAATGATGTCCAAAATATACCAGAAGACGTAGCATGAATTTCAAGGCGGCTGTGATGTGATGCCACAGGTCTGACCTAGTTTTCAGCAATTTGAGAAAATATTGTACCGAAATTGATCGAACTTGGCTACATGTACCGTCGGGGACTCTTGGTCCACCAGCAGTAACGCTCACAAAATTGTACAAATGTTAAAGGTCTTCGAATTAATTTGATTCTTTGATTGCTTTTTTCAATATCCATTTCGACAATGAGCAATGTGGACCATAAATCTCCAGATTTCTTTTTATTGAAATTGAAGAGATTCAATGATTTATAGGTATGATATATACTAGCGGACAAAAGAAAGGATACAGATAGAAATGATTTATTATTTCATTAGTTCATCATGATGATATTATAATATTTATCATACTAAAAGATCAGTATATCAATGAAAATTTCATATTGAAGCATAGAGTTTGTGCGCAAAAACAATCGAGCTAAGTTTTATGGAAAGCAGTATCCGTCAAAACAAAAATATCATTTTTCCCCACAATCCAGAGAATAATCAATAACGAGTTTGTCCTCCTCTTGAATTAACAACCGCTTGGAGTCTATGTCTCATAGAGAATACTATCCTAGCTACAACACATTGTGGCAGACGGTGCCATTCGTCAAGCAAGGCAATTCTAAGTGCAAGGTTGCTGCGGTCTGGATCGCACTCTACGGTCCAGTTTGTCCCAAATGTGCTCAATTGGGTTGAGATCCGGCGATTTGAAGGGTAATGGTAGGACATCAATATTGTTCTGCTGAAGAAAAGCCAGTGTAGTACGAGCAGTATGAGGTCTTGGCATTGTCTTGTGTACTCCCAAGGGAGTTGAATATTCACTAGATTGTACATATACAGGTCTCGCCAGGGAAGTGATTGTAAAAGTCGCGTGAGGCTCAGTCGAACGAGACTATAAACCATACCTTTACCTTTGTTATTGGAGAGTGATCCCAGGGCCATTCTGGTTGATAAACTGGCGAACTTCTGTGGCAAGTATATCCTGTTGGTACCTAGCAGCATTCAATGTACCATCAACGATAGTAAAATTGGTGCAGTTACGACGAGTTATACAACCCAAAACCATCACACTTTGTCCAACACATCTGTCATATTGCTGCACACAGCAGTCAGCATATCTCTCACCTGTTCGACGATATACCCTTGCCCGGCCAAAGGAATGCTACAAAGTATACCGTCATTCATCGGACATTACAGGATTTTGCTCCATTCGACATTCAAACTCCACCGCAATTAATCTAGCTTGACACCACCGAAGCCTATCCTGACGATGACTTTGGGTAAAAAAAAGGCCCCGACATGGATGCCTAGGTCTCAAATTGGCGTCCGGTAATCCTCGACGTGTTGTCCTTTCACTCACTCTACGTCATTGAGGCAAATTGGTCGATGCTGTAGCGGGAAGGAAGCGATAACGGAGATGCAACAAGCGTATTGCTCGATCATCGGCAGAAGTAATAGTTCTTGGTCGCCCTCACTGATGTTTGTCTATGGTGTATCCAGTTTGATGAAAACGTGTTCTCAACCGGTATATATATATATAGATACACGAACACACCCAACCCTCCGAGCAATTTCCGACACTGCCACATTCGCTCCTAACATTCCAATGGCTCTCTCCCGCTATTCTGGAGTCACACGAGGCATAATTAATGTTGTTTTCAGAAATTTCTTAAATCATACGCCTTCTTGTTCAAATGACACGTGTTACCTTTAAAAAACTTACCTGTGACGATTTGCATGAGACAATGGGTAAAACGCCTCATTGAACACCACGAGTAATGCATGACGGGTTTGGGCACTGAATTGTGTATAATGGTGAGTGATAATCGTAAGGGATATATACTGCACTGACTTGGAGAATTTGAAAATGTACGTTTATATTTGTACAGTATAAAAACACGTATCTCTTCTTTAATCCACTAGAGAATAATGGCGCGATATGGTATGGATTAATTAAATATCAAAATATATCGATATACGAGGGTTGTCCCAGAAAATTGTAGACATCGATCATAGATTCTCTTTCGGCTGTCATATCAAGAGTTGGTCTAGGGAATAATTTTTCTACTATTTCTGAAGCAATTAAAGGCAGTTTTATTGAAATATTCCCTACAACTCAGAAATGTACTCGATAAATAGAAGGGCGGTTGCACCGTAGCGGTGCACGGTGAAATATTTGTGTAACAAACAATACATATTCATCTGTGTTGCTTGGGCCCCTGCGTTTTGCGGTCTTGTTTGTGTGTGATCATCTGACAGTGAGGAGGTTGTTTTACACCACAATTGTACGTTCTTCGAGACCTCTGAGTAATCGGAAAAGTGGGAGTGCTGTGCGCACGTAATCCAGGATAACCACACCTTGTGCTATTTCCGTGGCAGATGGCCGCCCAAAGTCGGTACCGGTTGCCCATTGGTCTCGTTGGTTTATGTGTAGTCCTTTGTGTTTGATGTTTCTCTGGTGTGCGTTGACGTTCCTTGTCCCATATGCGTCTCTCTCTGTGCTTGTCTGCTTTGTGTTTTTGCATTGGGTGTTTTGGGGTTTTGCTGTGGGTGCTTCAACCTGGTGTTGTTGGAGATCCCCTCCTTTGTTATATGTAATTTTGGTTAAATATATCAAAAATTAAAACGTAGATAGTATTAAAAATCTTATTCCCGTGTTCTTTAGAATTTTCCGCGAAAGTACGTATAAATTGATTGAAATAACGCAAGATAATTGAATTATGACGTAATTTACAACGCACTTTATACAACGATCGTTCAAAAATGGCGACATCATGTAAAGATGCGGAGCATTAAACCATTATATGAAATTGCGTAGATCGTGGATTGACACCGATACAAACCAAGAATGAGATCGAACCATCGGGAATGTATAGAATAATTAGCAAGGCGTTAGTATACAAGTGGCACACGAGATTTACAGACGGATGGACGGACAATGTTACACAGGGGTGCAAAAATCTTATAACTATTAACTTTGTGAAAAAGGTCATCGATGAAGACCGAGGTAAAACGGTGCGAGAAGTAGCGGAGAGGACTGGGATTAATAGGATCTAGCACCACTTTGAGTACCGGGTAGAAAAATAGTCGAGGGTGGGATTGATCAAGTCCCAACCGAGGCGTTAGCCAAGGTTGGGACGTTGATCATCCCATCCGAGACTAATATTTTTTTTCATCCGGAACTCAAATGTGGTGCTTGATTATTTTTCTCGCACTTGAAACCTTCAAAGTCCTCTTGTTAACGCATAAGAATTACTGAACGTTACGCTTAATGTATTTGCACGTGAAATAACGTACACCAGTTTGTCTGTGACGTCATAAAGGAACGATCAACAGTGCCGGATCAAGGGTGCCGGATCGAATTCTCAAGCACCGCTGAAAAGGGGAATCAGCCTATCATTTAATTTCCATTGTCATTTTCAAGAAACGAAGATTCTGATTGGCTTAGAAATTTTGTTGATACATCGATCAACAGAATTTTTCACGGAAGTCTATTTATAGCACTATTTTTAGAACTGGGGGTTCCCTCAAACACGAATGAACTCGTTGCTGAAAATACAATTTGTTGATGTTTGCTTATGACTTCAAGGGTACCATTTCTTTTCTACTTACTCAAAAGTTAACAGTGCATGTAGAATTTGCTCAAACTGGTCCTTATTCCAAAGATATAGGGGGACGATCGTTCGCTGTTTGAATCATGGCGGCTGCCATAACTTGTTTTGGCAGACGTATCACTGCAAAACCTTCCGACTTACGAAATATAGTGCGGTGATTGATTGTTTATAGATCCAAGAAAACAGTCTGTTTTCCAAAATTAAATGATAAGAAATGAATTATATATTTTTTCTGTTGATGCAGGTATCACCCGAAAAATTGAACAGAAATTATTTGCATCAACGCGCTACGCGCATTGATGCAGTTTTCTGTCCAATTTTTCGGGTGATACCTGCATCAACAGAAAAAATATAAGATTCATTTCTTAAATCCGATGTGCGAGAAAAGTAAATCAAGAATACAAAGGATTCTTTCAAACGATTAAAAATGACTCGTGTATCCGCTAGATGGGTGCCGAGACTTTTCTCTGAAGATAAAATGAACACCCGAGTTGCCGCTTCAAAACAATTTCTTGCTCGCATTCATCGGGATCCTGATTTTCTGAAGCAATATTATCACTATGGAAGAAACATGGATTTATTACTATGAGCAAGAATCAAAACGACAGTCAAGTGTTTGGAATACGCCAGGTACTCCTCCCAAAAAAGCAAAAGCAATCAAGTCAATAGACAAAGTTATGAACATGATCTGCTCTTAAAGATACAGTGTCCCTGAAAGTAAATTTTATTGAAAACGTAAAACTTATTCCAAAGGGTCTAGAAAGATGAAAAAAGAGACATAAAAAGTTTTATTTGAAAATATGCAGAAAAAACCCTAATATTGTCGATTTTTTAAAATAATTAAATTTCCATATACTTCTATTGTAAAAACTCAATACATTGTAGGTGGCGCTAGTGAAATCATTTAGTCTAAGAGCTGCGCATCCCAAATTCAAAATTACGATCTTAAAGGTCTGTTATTGCGAATGTGTGCGTTCGATTCGCCTGAGAATGTGAATTTATACAAATGAGAATGTATACTTTCATATGAAAAGAAAGATTTTGCAATTCAAAATTTTGTAAAATTAATTCATTTTCAGGGACACCGTCCCGTTAAATGATGCTATTGAATTTGAATACGTTTAACATTTTAATGGATAGACAAGGGGTTTTACTTAGCCATGCAGCAAAACATTGACACAGCGTTAATGCAGCGTATTATTCCAAGGTACGTTTAAATTTGTAGTAAGCGATGTGATAATTAAAAGAAAACTTTAGAAAAAAAAAAGAAAAAAAAAAAAAAAAAGAAATAAAAGGAACAATTTAAGCTTATTGTCGCCTTTTCAATATTCTATTAATTATATTGATATCTTGGCGAACTCCTTTCGATTTTTGCAATCGTATCTTGTAGGTTATAAGACATGATTTAATAATGCGATACGCAAGAAGCGACCGGCGAAGAAAGATGAATTAGAGAACATTATTTATCACCATAACAATGCCCCGGACTTCACTGTAGGCGAAACCAACCTAGAATTGGACGCCCATTGAGTTCAGAGGCTTCAGCACCCTCCATATTCTCCAGATTTATCGCCATTGGATTTTGCATATTTTCCGATGCTGAAAGATCATATTCGTGGAAGAAAGTTTCACAAGTGAAGAGGAAATTCGATACTTTGTTCATACTTTCAATTTCAAGTAACAACTGGTTTAGCAGTGTTTGACAAGTTGATGAAGCGTATCGCAAAAGAAGGACACTACTTTGAGAAGGAATGAGGTAACGTTCGCTAGACATTTTGTGACGTTATGAGTCTTGTGCAAGTGGCTATCAACCAATGTCTTTATTTTTACATATAAAATTAGTTATTGAAGATAATTAAATACTTTTTGCACGGCAAATTCATTTTTGCATGTGCATTTCGCCTACGTATATTTTATAAAGATGTATAACTCCATTATTCTGTTTTAGTCTTTCTCTACGATTTTCTGGGACAACCCTCGTATAGTTACACCAATATTGTGCATGATACTGTCTATAAGTTCGTTCCCATCACGTTACTAGCATTATACACTATATCATCCTAGCAGCATGATTTCATTTACCTCTTTGATGTTTATCTATGGAGGGTACTGGCTGAGAAAATATTGCCCCAGTTTCTCTCCTATTGGAAAGTTGGTACAACCTTTTTGAAATGACAAATATGGATAATGGCCTATCCCAATACACAGTACAAAATCGATAACTCAGAAAATCATAAACCCAAGGCATGCAAAATCAGGATACACCAGTAACCAAAGCAAACAAACAAAATCCTCCACCACATGGAAAGAAGCGAACTCAATATGGGAATGAGGCGTGGTGCCCAGGTAGAGTCAGTATCTCCTGCTTGCATTCAACACCCGATCGCTTCAATTCAATGTCACAACCGGCTACTTCCATTTCGGAACATAAGTATATTATGTGGTTGGATGGTTCAAATGGTCTAAGACAGAATATCTTCTACCATTCTTGACAATGGGACATCATACTAAACCTGGGATTTTTAACACTTATAAATTCATTTTGTTTCTTTTCATGCAACAATTTGTAATGTAGGTCTCTGTCTATGTTTATCCTTATAAGTTGTAGGTTTGTAAAATTCAAATAAGACCGCTGAGCATACCATTGGAATTGGATGCAGAAAATGGACGTCTGAGGAGAAAATTAATGTGGATTCACATATGTCTTGGTTTATACATGTTGTGTGTATGTACGAGTCGTTCTTTTGTTATATTTTGTCTTCTTGGTGTGAGGGTTCCTTTTTGTAGTTTCAAGCTGTAGTCTCAACAATTATAATGTTAAGTAATTCGTTTACAATCAAGAACGACAATTGCAAATATAGATAGAATCTGCTAAATTCATTGTTGTTAACTATGACAAAACTTACTTTGTGAAAGAAAAGTCAGATTCTGATAATAATAATACGAAAGTACACTGAAACAGATATTTCATAGATATTCAGATGTTTAACTTCCTGATCGACAACATTTTTGTGGTGTTTGGAAGGTCTTCAAATGTCGGAATTCCAATGGAAAGCAAGTGTGCCCCACTCCTTGTCGATGTTTTTTCTGTACTCGTACGAAGCTGAATTCATTCAATCAATCTTTGGTCTCTGAAGGGAAAAGATACCATGCTTCTGATTTTAACTTCACTCACATATATATAGACGATGTGCTGTCCATTATCAATCCTAAAGTCCCGGATTACCTTAGCAGATTCTATCCGTCGGAGCTTGAAGTCAAAGAAACAACAGAGACAAATAATTCATCATCCTAGTTGGACATAATGCTGTCCAATGACACTGATGGTCACAGGAATACATCACTCTATGACAATCGTGACGACTTCAGTTTCAGCAACACAAACTTTCCTTTTCTGAGTAGCAACATCCCTTCGTCACCTGCTAATCAAAATGCCTATGGCGTGTTCATATCTCAATTGATACTTTATGCCAGAGCAAGTACCAAATATACAGATTTTGTTTTGAGAGATAAGCGTCCTTCAGATAAGCTTCTCAGTCAAGAATATGTTTGTGATCGACTAACATCGTCACTGAGGAAATTCTAAGGTCGATACGGGGACCTCGTGATACACTTTGATGTCCAATTATACAGAATGGTCGATGATATTTTGTCTTAGACAGAATATACCTTTATGTTCCGAAATGGACGTTACCGGATGTGCTATTTCTGCCGTGGTGAAGCGACGGGTGTTGTTAGAAGTGTATCTTTCTAGCTCTGTTGCCCAGAAGAAGCCTTGATTTGGCCCTTTATCGATTTGAAATCATAAGTATTATTTTGCTATTTCGAAAACTTGTCATTCCATTCAAAACTATCATCGAAATTAAAAAAGTTTAACATCTTAGCACCATCCCTCCAATGCTATTTTGAACATATATTTTATGGATATGCTATTGGAAATTTGGAGACGCGCTCTCTCTGTAAAGTAAATGTAAAAATCTAAATTCAAGAAATAAAATCAAATTCAAGGAATTGTGTATTATCAAATTCTAAATATGAAACATTAGACTCCAAGAAAAGGTCAAAGGGTCCAAACTTTTGTTTTGTTACCAAGGGACAGGGCTTAGAAAAGGTATGCACATATACTTAAGTCCTATCATTTGAATTACCATCCAAAACTTATGGTCGGGGTTGAAGTTTTTAAATGTTGGTCATCCTACAAGGACGAGGTCTCAAGGTCAGAATGTCTCAGAACGTCAAACTCATAGGTCAAAGTCATAAGGTCAAAAATTTTGGTATCCATGGAAAGATCTTTTCACAAGGAATGCACAAGTGAAATATCAAAGCCCTATCACTCTCCATTAAAAAGTTAAAGTTTTTTGAAAAGTAGGTCGAACTCAAAGGTCAAGGTCACAAGGTAAAAATGTTGGTATCCATGGAAAGTACCAAATATACGGATTTTGTTCTGAGAGCTAGGCGTCTTTCAGATAAACTTCTCAGTCAGGGATATGTTTGTGACCGACTAACATCGTCACTGAGGAAGTTCTACGGTCGATACGGGGAACTCGTCATTCACTATGAAGTCCCACTCTCCAGAATGGTGGGTGATATTCTGTCATAGACAATTTGAACCATCCAACAGAAGATTGTACTCTATGTCTTCCGAAATGGAAGTTACCGGATGTGACATTTCTACCGAATTGGAGCGGCGGGTGTTGCATGCAAGCAGGAGATGCTTACTCTTCCTGGGCACCTAGTCTCACTCCCATATCGGGAGTTCGCTTCTTTTCATATGGTGGAGGTTTTTGTTTGTTTGCTTTGGTTCCTGTTTTGTCCTGATTTTGTATGCCTTCGGTTTCTGATTTTTGAATTATCGATTTTGTGATATATACAGGGATATGGTCATTATCCATATTTGTCATCCTTGTCACAAAGAATACATGTGTAATATGAAAGCCCTACCACTTTTCATCTAAAAGTTATGGTCAAAATGAGAAATTTTGACAAGTAGGTCAAAGGTCAAGGTCACAAGGTCGAAATTTTTTTGTATCCATGAAAGATCTTGTTACACGGAATACACATCTGAATATGGAAGCTCTATCACTTTCCATTAAAAAGTTTTGGTCAAGGTTAAAGTTTTTAATAAGTAGGTCAAAGTCCAAGGTCAAAACTTTTGGTACCCATGGAAAGGTCTTGTCACAAGGAATGCACATGTGTAATATGAAAGCCCTATCACTTTCCATTCAAACATTATTGTAACGGTTAAAGTTTTTAATAAGTAGGTCAAAGTCCACGGTCAAGGAATACAAATGTGAAATACCAAAGCCCTATCACTTACCATTTAAAAGTTATGCACAAGGTTAAAATTTTTGTGACTGACGGACGGACGGACAGACGAACCAGTTTTAATGTCCCCGCGCTACACATGTGTAATATGAAAGCCCTACCACTTTTCATTTAAAAGTTATGGTCAAAATGAGAAATTTTGACAAGTAGGTCAAAGTCCAAGGTCAAGGTCACAAGGTCAAAATTTTTGGTATCCATAGAAAGGTCTTGTCATAAGGAATACACATGTGTAATATGGAAGCCCTATCTCTTTCCATTCAAAAGTTATGGTCAAGGTTAAAGTTTTTAATAAGTAGGTCAAAGATCAAGGTCAAAAGGTCAAAACTTTTGGTACCCATGGAAAGGTCTTGTCACAAGGAATGCACATGTGTAATATGAAAGCCCTATCACTTTCCATTCAAACATTATGGTCAAAGTTAAAGTTTTTAATCAGTAGGTCAAAGTCCAAGGTCAAGGTCACAAGGTCAAAAATTTTGTATCCATGGAAAGGTCTTGTCACAAAAAATACACATGTGAAATATCAAAGCCCTATCTTTTACCATTCAAAAGTTATGCAAGGGTTAAAGTTTTTGTGACTGACGGACAGACGGACGGACGGACAGACGAATGCGGGGGAGAAGAAGAGGGCGCTACTGAATTGAATTTTGGTGGCGTCACTGGAAGCATCACTGATGAGAATTTAATATTCGAAACGCGTGTATTGTGCAGGAAAAATTGGTTTGAAATTTTCTTCTTGAAGGTATAGAGTTGGAACACTTCCGTATTATTGTATTCTAGATGAAGATGCTGACTCTTCCTGGGCACATGGTCTCATCCTATATTGGGTGATCGCTTCTTTTCATGTAGTGGAGGTTTTTGTTTGTTTGGTTTGGTTCCTGTTTTATCCTGATTTTGTTCTAATGTTTGCGTTCCACAGACTCTGAGTGGTCTTTTTTTTCTTACACACTTGTGCTGGAGAATTTATGAATTCTCAATTATATGATAATGTTTGCTTTCAACATTGATGAGCTGTTTATTACAGATCACATAACAGTACCACTGATGAGGATTCATTATCAGAAACATGTATGTCTGTCCAGAGGTTTTCTCTCTAGGAGCTGAGTTGGACTCTTTTCCTTAATACGTCATAAATACTCTTGCATTTGCTTCATTGGTAATAAACATTAAAGAAGTACCGATCAGTTATTCAATCTTAAAGTCGAGAAGGCAAGGCAAAATAATTAGATTTTCGATTAGATTTTCGATAGGAATGGTTACGAACCTCGGAATGAATAAAATTCCGAAGTGAGACCAGGCGTCCGGGGAGAGTCAGCATCTTATATATTTTTTGACCTTAAAACTCCACCTTTTTTTTTCTTATTCTAAAATTCAAATTCATCGGTATTCAATCATATTAAAACTGAAATGGGAATACGATAATATTGTTTCATGTATTATATGTACCATTGATAAACCTTTTTTTTGAATATCTGAAACATGCTACATCGTGGTGTACTGTATCTGAAGAATGACCCTGGATGTACGTGTAGTGCTTTGTCATTTTGCTTTGTAAAAATCAATTTATACAAAATGATAAGGAAATAAACAAAGGAATGGATGAATCATCTAGAAAGAAATTAAATCTATTTCATAAACAAAGCTTATATTTCCCCTTTTTTCGAAAAGAAGAAAATGCTTCAGGCAATCTTTATTACTTTTAAATCCATGCTGGTAATTAAGCTGATGCTTAAAATTAACGCTCTCTAAAAAAAGTGCAGTTTTAAACCATCAGTAAGTTAACGTCATTTACAAAGAAAAAAAATCAAAATTGATATTCTGACATGAAAAACCGTGAAAATTAAAAAAAACACCCAAAAAATACAAAGATAAAAAGACGATCCACAACAGTGATAACAACGGAACACACTCTCATGTTTAACGTCACATGATACGTCATATAACGTCACATGTAACGTCACATGTAACGTCACATGATACGTCATATAACGCCACATGTAACGTCACATGATACGTCATATAACGTCACATGATACGTCATATAACGTCACATGTAACGTCACATGATACGTCATATAACGTCACATGAAACGTCATATAACGCCACATGTAACGTCACATGATACGTCATATAACGTCACATGATACGTCATATAACGTCAAATGTAACGTCACATGTAACGTCGCATGTAACGTCACATGATACGTCACATGTAACGTCACATGATACGAGAAAGAGAGGTAGCAAATAGAAGTCCTAAACACCACACAGTCGAAACACGAATGACACATGTCGTAACATGTTAGATTCTTAGAAATTTTGTGCTTCCGAAGTATTAAACATCCTCACTATAATGATTGCAAAGAGCAATGTTCTTTTTGATTAATTATTTCTTATTTGAAATGAATGAAATATCCAAAATAATTTTTTTTCTTTCAATTTCCCTTTTTGATTCTTTGATACCATGAGCTAATATATCAACAAATTTTATAAAACGCATCCCGATACGTTAATTAGGACGAAAATACCACAATTTACCGGTGATTCAAACAACACTAAAAGTCACTGCCCATAATTTCCTGCTTATACAAGGAAATTGAAGTCGAATGAAGTTAATGAGGGATTATTTAATTTTGTATCACGTTGAAATAAGCCTCTGACGTACATAATGTCTTCCTTTGTTAAAGATAATAGACACATAACCTACCTCATTAAAAAGACATCTTCACAAATACTCTTTTGTTATTAAACCCGCATCCATTCACATTATTGGACAAAATACAGAAGTCGGTAGTGGGCGATCATTAACTTTGTAGGCTCTTTTAGATACAATAAAGTGTATTAATAGTGAACATCTTTCGCGAAAGTATTTTTTTCCCTAGATGCAACATGAAAAAGGAGGGGATCCCAGCAAAACTCGATTTCAGCACCCACAGCAAATTCCCGAAACATCCAATGTGAAAAACAGAGCAGACAAACAATAAGAGATGCAAAAAAAATTCTACAAATAAGCCAACGAGACCAATAGACATCGGTGCCGACCTAGGACTGACATCTGACACTTAGTAGAAAATATTTACGTTTACAACCTCAGCGTTAGAATTGAGGAAAAATGCATTTAATATAAAGAGAAAATTGAAGCGTTCAACCTCGTTTCCTTCTTGAATAAAATTTCAAACAATTTCTAATGAGATAAAGAAGATCCTGACAACGATCTCAACAGCACTCACAATAGAGTACTAAATGGAGCATCGACGGACCCTTGCAAGGTACAGGTAGGACCAGGTGCCCCCGAGCAGTAAGCATCCCCTGTTTGGCTAGCCGAACCCGCCGTCGATGTACCAGACACTTGTATCGGATAGTAAATCCTATTTGGCGGTACTTTAAAGCCAAAGCGATTTCAGATAAAGCTAAATGTATTTTAAACACGCTGTCTAGTTTTATTTATGATTTCAAATTTGTGCATTAACTTTGCAAAGAGTGCGTACGTTCCAATTCTATGTAGGTTCGATTCAGTAACATAATTAAATACAAAGGGATATTTCATCTTTTTAATCTTCGTTGTTTACATTATTGGGACTTCAAAATCTATTAACATGAGGACGCTAAACAGATAATAAGCGCACCAAGGAATCACATCGCTCACCTGAGTTGCAGACGAAGGCCTAATAGTAGTTTTGAGTACTTGCTCCCTGTACGGTATCGTTATACTCTGTGCAGCAGTTACGGTAATGTCCATAATGTGACAGCTGATCATTACCTTCAGTGGCCATATTTGTTGGTCAAATGACTTGAAAAAAAACCTTGGTAGATGACCTTGAGTGGAAACAATAGATAACACGATTTAAATGTTATATTGTACATGTATATCGATGCAAGCTGGCACATGTACAAAAGAACAAATTGTAAAGGTGAGCTCTCAAAAATAGGATAATCTAATCAGGCAGCAAATTTGGGTCTAATGTAGAAATGTTGTTAAAATATGTTTCAACTTCATATAGGCAGAACTCAGTGGAATAAAATGAGTTAAAGAAGATCCTGACAATAATCTCAACAGCACTCACAATAGAGCACTAAATTGAGCATCGACGGACCCCTAGCAAGCTAGAGGTGGGACCAGGTGAAAGTAAAACATAAAATGAGGAAAGCTTTTTTTAAGGAGGTCCATGACAGCCAGACTAAAATAAAGATCATATCATTTAATTTTCCTTAAAATTATAAATGTTCATAATTGAAACATAATTTTTCTACATGTAAAGTTTCATCATTTTTTACCGTTAGTTATGAAGCTACGAACGTACACAAATACCCATTGAAAGCCCCAAAATGGGCCGTTAATTTGACGTTAAAATTAACACACTTTAGGAACTGAAAAACAGAACATCTTTGAGGTTTTAATTTTTATGCCCCCGGAATCAAAGATTCGGGGGCATATAGTTTTTGGCCTGTCCGTCTGTCTGTTTGTCCGAAAAACGTTAACATTGGACACAACTTTTGAATGGGAAGTGATACTGCATTCATATTTCACATGTGTATTCCTTGTTACAAGACCTTTCTATTGATACCAAAATGTCTGACCTCATGATCTTGACCTTTAACCTACTTTTCAAAAACTTTAACATTCAGCATAACTTTTGAATGGTTAGTGATAGGGCTTTCGTAATTCACATGTGTATTCCTTGTGACAAGACCTTTCCACTGATGCCATATTTTTTTTACCTCGTGACCTTGACCTTTGACCTACTTTTCAAAAACTCTAACATTGGGCATAACTTTTGAATGGTAAGTGATAGGACTTTCGTATTTCTCATGTGTATTCCTTGTGACAAGACCCTCCCATTGATACCAAAATTTTTGACTTCGTGACCTTTACCTTGACCTTTGACCTACTTTTCAAAATCTTTAACATTGGGCATGACTTTTGAATGGTAATTGATAGGGCATTCATATTTCATACTTCTATAGTGAGTGCTGTTGAGATTGTCGTCAGGATCTTCTTTAACTCATTTGTGACAAGACCTTTCGATTGATACCAAAATTTTGACCTCGTGAGCATCTCTCGACCTTTGACCTACTTCTCATAAACATTAACATTGGGCATAACTTTTGAATGGTAAGTTATAGGGCTTTGATATCTTACATGTGTATTTGATATGTCAAAACCTTTTTATTGATACCAAACATTTTTATCTTGGCTTTGACCTACTTTACAAAAACTTTAACATTTGGAATATCTTTTGAATGGTAAGAGAAATGGCTTTGAATTTTCACATGTATCTTTTTTGTCACAAGATTTATCAATAGATGCCAAAATTTTTTAACCCAGTGACCCTGACCTTAACCTTTCACATACATGCACTTTACAGAAAATTGTGTTAATACTAACAAAGATGCCACCGGAGGCATTCGTGTTTCACAAACACAGGCTTTATTAATAATAGAGTCTGTTTATCTGAAACCCTATCATTTATTTTCAGTAAAAACTTTTGAAATACCGAGTTCTTATGGAAATTTGACCGTCAGTTTTTAAGTTATAGTGATTTTGTTACCCCCTCCCCCTTAGTTTTACGTTACCTTATGCTTATGTTCTTGCAAAAAACGCGCCAATGTCGCCGTTTCTATTACGACGTCATAACTGATCTAGAGCTTTCCGATGGGGTTCTTACGGATATTGTTCTGGATCCCCTTAAATACCATAATTGAAAGGCTTACGAATTAAAAAAAAAACAAAAACAGAGCTTCCCCATGCAACAGAAAAAAAGACAAATAGACGGAGACAACGACACAAGCACCACAGAAACACAAAGGTCAACTTATCTAATGGACCATCTCCTGTGCAATTGCGCAAGGCATTGTAATGAGTTAAAGTAAGTGGCCCTGTTAAAACGCGTCGTGTTAGGTATTTCCATATATCAAATGAATCATCTGGTCCACGTTGCCAATTTATTTGTTCTTAAATGATGCTATTCAATTTGAAGACGTTTACATTTATACCACTTGGTGAGTGTCACTGCTGGTGGACCAGGAGTCCCCGAGGGCACATGTAGCCAAGTTCGATAAATTTCGGTTGATCGTTTCTTCAACGCAATCTAAATTTCTGTTATCAAAATTTCTTCAAATTTCTAAAAAGTGGGTCCTGTAGCATCATATCCCACCAATCCTGCTACGTCTTTCGGTACCCTTTTTCGACATAGTAACTTTCATACTTTTTGGCATATTACATTGTTTAGATTTAGGATTTAGGATCACTGATGAGGGTTAAGTACCCGAAACGTACATGTCTGGTCCACGTTGCCAATTTATTTGTTCTTAAATTATGCTATTCAATTTGAAGACGTTTACATTTTACATATTTAATGGTAATATAGTATCCAAACAGGAAGGACCACAAAGGAAGCCCAAAGCCCATCCCAATTTCTGTCCTAGTGTGATGAATGAATAACCAAAATTATCAGGAAGTAGGGCCACCTTGGATAAAATCGATGAAGAGACAGATAATGGATGTGTTTATTGGTTCTTATTATTTACTGAATCTATTATATTTTTTCTTACAGTCAATCACACATGATCATAAACCAGAAACTAAAGGAACCTTTTGTTATGGCACCCAGGCGCCCAACTATACAGAATTTCATAAATCATTGTAGTAAGTACATATTTGTAATTCAGGTCATTCCGTCAAATGTTATGTGAGCGACAAGGCCCTCTTAGTTCGCTTGTTGATGTTTTCATATTTACTGCATATACTAGCTTGCTAGGGGTCCATCGATGTTTAATTTCGTGCTCTATTGTGAGTGCTGTTGAGATTATCGTCAGGATCTTCTTTAACTCATTAAAAGCAGAAAGTGTAAATGTAAAAATTTCCCATAGAATGATTGTCTAATGATATTATGTTGTTGAAATAAGAAAAACAGCACACCGCTTTCAATAACATCAAGGACCAAAACATTTTATATTGATTCATTAACCAGGTCATTTCCATTAACATTAAACCTTTTCACAAGGAAGATGTTTGCTCATTAAAGGAAACGAGGCGAATCAAAACATTTATAATCGGCCATTGAGAAAATATTGAATGAGAACAGTTTTAATTATTTGTTCTTCGTAAGCCATCGCTCATATTTAAACGTTTTCGTTAGCGATCGCTCATATTTAGATACTCCTGTTCTGATAGATAAAGTTACTGGTCGGTCAACTTGGCTACTCTGTTAAAAGATTGTCAGTCCTTAATTATTAACTAAAGTAGATAATCCCGAAATATCAAATTTTGGTATGACAAACTCGCTGTAAGTACTTTAGCCGGGAATGGGAGCAAATGTTTCAACTGTTAGAAGATCTGCCACAGCGAAGATGACCTACTCTTATCAATCGTAATTAAACGGAGTTATCACAACGAAACGTGACAGAACGCAACAGGACAGAGAAACAGTGTTAACCGGCAATCTACAACTTTTTGAAGTTGTGTTACGATCAATCCCGTTTCGATCCCCGTTCAACTGCAGCTTCTTAAATGTTAAACGTTTTCAAATTAAAAAGAATAATTTACATGTAAGAACAGATGAATTTGCAGCATGGACAAGACATACACGTTTCGGGTACTAAATCCTCGTCAAAGTAATATGACCAAAGAGTTTGTAAGTATTATGTAAAAAAAATGTATCGAAAGACGTATATAGCAGGATGTGTGGGATATGGTGCTACAGGATCCTACGGGGATATAAAAAAGAAAATCAGATCACTCTTTCCAGAATGACCAGTGACATTCTTGATTGCGAATGACTGTCATCATCACCAAACAAGACATATTTACCTGATATGTACATCAATATGTAGATCGAGACAATCACCGAATTTGAAGTTTTCATGGAGCTCCTGTGACGAGTGTTCCATGCAATCAGGAGACACTTACTCTCCCCGGGCACATGGTGCCTGTTTTACAAAATTTTAGAATTTTAGAACTCTTGATCGCCTAGTACTTCTTATAAATGAAAAATCGCAATGTTTTGTTTATCATTAAATTTCCATTGTCTTTTTCAAGAAACGAATATTTTGATTGGCTGAGAAATTTTGTTGATACATCGATCAACACAATTTTTCACGGAAGTCTATTATAGTACCGTTTTTAGAACCGGGGGTCCCTCAAACGCGAATGAACTCGTTGCTGAAAATGCAATTTGTTAATGTTTGCTTATCTTTTCAAGGGTACCATTTCTTTTCTACTTACTCAAAAATTAACAGTGCATGTAGAATTTGCTCAAACTGGTCTTTATTCCAAAGATAGAGGGAGACGATCGTTCGCTGTTTGAATCATGGTGGCTGCCATAACTTGTTTTGGCAGACGTATCACTGCGAAACCCTCCGACTTACGAAATAAAGTGCGGTGATTGATTGTTTTTAGATCCAAGAAAACAGTATGTTTTCCATAAATAGAGGATAATAAAATGATAAGCGCATTGATGCAGTTTTCTGTTAAATTTTTTGGGTGATAATTGCATCAACAGAAAAAAAATATAAGATTCATTTCTTAACTGAATTTGAATAAGTATGTAGAAATGCTATTAATTAAAAAGTACATGATGATCATAATCTAAATGGAAACAGATTTTAAGCTTTTATTTGATGATGAAAGTTACAAAAATTCCTTAATTTGATCTTAATGTATTTTAGTAAAACAGGCGCCTCGTCTCACTTCGGAATGTTATTCATTCCGGGGTTCCCAAACGTTCCAATGAAAATTCTAATGACTATGCCTTGCCTTCTTGACTATGAGACTGAATAACTGATAAGTACTTCTTTTTTATGTTTATTACATTCCGTATGATAAGGACATCTTTTTATTTATTCCATTTACATGTACATCTGCGTGTTTCTTTGGTCCCTACGTCATGCTGTCTATTTGTATGTTAAACGTCTTCAAATTCAATAGCATCATTTAAGGTCAGGGTGGCGACTTTCAACAGAAATGAGGTATAAGAAAGATGGATAGATTCATATGTAGAGGAACATCTCCTCGAACTATTAAGACCAAAAATTCAAAATTTGCCTGTCTCGTATTTTGGATGTAAACGTCCATTTTTTGCCTATTTTAACATTTTTGTAATTTTAGAGAATATCACATCATAACTTTACATACTTCTGAAATGCATGAATTTTCTAAAATTCATATATATCCCTATTTTTAAGATTCTTATACATGTAGCTTGTTGATGAATTAAATAATCAGTTCTAAGGAGAGTATTTTCTTATAAAAACTATGTTGCTGGTTGCCATGGCAACAACTTGTTATTTTTATTAATAGCTAGGTCACCAGCTTCACAATTTTTTCTACATATGTATCTATGGTATTGCATTATCCTAAAGCGGTCAAATCAATATGTACCCGAATTAGTTTTTGAGCAAAATAACTGTTTCTATAAATAGCACAATAATGTATGCAAAAAAAATCAATATTTTGACCCAAAAACAAAGAGTTTAACTTGAAGCTCAAAATTCTAATTATCTCACTTTTAAAGAGTATAATGGAAAGTAAATATTCTGATGTTTGAATCTTTGGTAGCAGAACTCGTGCGAAATGACAAGTTTTTTCCTATTTTCGGCGATTTTTCATTGAAAAATATGCATTTTTCCCAAAAATATCCATTCAGCAATGAAAGTTTCAAGGAGTATTATAATGTAACAATCTGAGCTTATACCATATATCGTTTATGTCGGTTTCAGATATTATGTGATATGAAAAGAGAGTTATCTCCCTTTAGTCGCAACCCTTGAAGAGACGATAAACCGAAGTTGATCGAACTTGGCTATATGTGCCCTTGAGGACTCCAGGTGCAACAGCAGTGACACTCACCAAGTGGTACAAATGTTAATCGTCTTCAAATACAAAAACATCATTTAAGTCGTGTCATCAGCCGAGTCAGCGAAATCCCCTCCTTTCTTAAGAACACATAAATTTTCAGCATGGACCAGACATTCACGTTTCGGGTACTTGACCCTCGTCAGTGATCCTCAATCTAAACAATGTTATATGCCCATCTATTTGCACGTTCATTTTACGCTACAATTGTTTGCTCGAGATTTCTGTGTGGCAGGGTTGTGCGCAAGAATCTGGATAACCACACCATCTGCAACTTGCATGACAGATAACCATCGTATAATGTGAGTTGGTGTTCCTTGTCACTTTTACGTCTCTTTCTGTGAGTGTCTGCTCTGTGCTTTTTGCAATTGGTGTTTTGATGTGGGTGCTGCAACCGAGTGTTGTTGGAGATCCTCTCCTTTCTTATGAAAACGAACTGATCCAAACTTTTACTCCAAGACCTATTGTTTGTTTTATATGGTTTTTTTTCAATGCTTGCGATACTTATTGATATAAAACCAGACGTCTGAAAAATTAAGATGTAACAAAAAATAGATTACTGTAGATGAGAAATAGACTTTGCCGTTAATGTCATTTATTATAAAAATATTCTACAATATTGACTACATTTAGCAAAAAAAATCTGAGCATTTATTCAATATACATACTTGTGCGAATTCAAAAAAAGCAAAATCTCTTTACACAAATTTGAAGTGATGAGTGACTGTATTTGGTTCCCTAAATGTTGTTAGGAGCATTTGGTTCGATGCATTTCTTAGAACAGAATTGTACAAATTTCGTTGTGGTCTGCGACATTGCATTACATGGTAAAGTTGCTTTCTGAATTTCTTTCCGGCGGCACAGTACAGAATGAAATTAATTGAATGGTTAATGTACATCAGCATTTCTGTAATGCTTTCAATAAGTGCATACTTAGCTATAGAAGCTTCATCATTGCTCTGGTTCGGTAAAACGGCAAACACGATAAGAGTAATATTCCTAGGTAACGTCGTTATCAAAAAGCAAAACGATACAGTGAGCAACATAATTGTTAATTTTCTACTTGCCTCGATCACACGTTGACTTCTGAGCTCTGTGTTGTGTGAGGACTCTCCTTGGAGCAAGCAATTCCGTTTTTTAGTGGCAATAAGAACTCGTTTTATGATCAAAATGTTCAGAGTGAGGATGATAAACATCGGTATTATGGAATATATGACGGCATCCACCCATGGCCAAGCATCGTTCACTATCTCTTCATGCTCAAAAACTGCGGCACACATGGTGGTATTTTGAAAAGTGACTAATTCGATGGTCCAAAAGAAATGTAGATTAACAAAACAAATGATCAGAATCGGTATCCAGACCATAAGACGAGTGATTTTGAAGCTACAAATCCAGCTTGCTCGAAGAGGAAATCGTACAGCTACAAATCTCTCTGTTGTCACTGCAACAATAAGCCAAACTGAAGAATCGCTGCATACATACCCCATAAAAACGACGAATTTACAGAAAAAGTCCGAATGAAGTTTTACGTCCATGTCCGTGATTTCATATATCCATTGTCGGAGTAGACCGATGTATAGAAACAAAAGATCCATCACTGCCAATGCAGAAAGAAACACATACGTTGATATTTTGGATGAAAAACGTCTCAAAACGATGAAGGAAATAATATTTCCAATTGTACCTATTATAAGAATTACGGGCGGTGCGTACATTCGAAGCTGCTTGTGTGCAAAATAAACATTATTTTTCATAAGTTCCTTTTCATAGTCCCGTATAATCATTTTTTTTTATAATTCTTTCTATAAAACCAAACGAAATTGTGCGAAATTCATTTATCTCCCTTGCCATCCATAATGAAAGTTATCATTTTCCCGTCCTCGCTGGCTATGACAGAGTATATTATCACCTTAATCAATAAATGCTAATACGTTCAATCCCTCTACCATACGCAGTGTCATAGGTTAATAAAAAGTCTTGTCCATTCCAACGTGTCTTGTGTGTAAAATTATACAAACAAGATAAAGTAATTCCACCACAAACAAAAGATCGAAGTGATCGAATTGATGCCCGGTTGAAAATGTGTAAGACTATTGATGTAGAAGCATAGTCTTAATCGTATTACTATAGAGGATTATAACGGAGAGAAATCATTCGAAGCATAACAATTCCATTGAATACCTTTACCATGTAAGCTTATACATCATTACTTCTGATTAGGCGAAGCATCCTGTAAAAATAATGTCGAAGGGTTCCAACTCTCTACCTTCTTGAAGAAAATTCCAAATCAATTTACATGCACCAGACACGTGTTTCGAATATTAAATTCTCATCAGTGATGCTTTCAGCGGCGCCACCAAAAATAATTTCAGTAGCGCCCTCTTTAATTCTTTGAAGTTAGATTTTTACATTTACATTACAGAGAGCGCGCGGCTCCAAATTTCCTGTAGGGTCGATTCAGTAAACATTCATAAATCGAAAATATTTGGTTTTGACTCGTGCCTTAAGGATTCATTTTGCATGAACAGGTCAAAATCAAATTCTAAGCGTTTTGTTTTCACCATGTCACTAAGCTACATGTACGTGACAAGACAGTCACCATATATTTTCATATCTTCGAACATTTCAGTTCTTTTGATGAAATAAAGACGTGTAATTCTATTTTCTATCTCTTCGTTCGTATCACCGAAAATCAGAAACAGCTAGATATTTTTGAAATTCTTTAAAGCTGTTTGATGTTCGATATGCTCATACAGTCACTTCGAAGCACCACGAAAGATGATTTAATATCAAAAACACGTGTCTGGTTTATAATTATTGCATGATTAATTGGTTTGAATTTTTCTTCAAGAAAGTATAGAGTTAGAACACTTCCCGTATTATTCTATAGTTGAAAAAACCACGACGTTCAGGTAGGCTACTCCTTAGTTTGTACAAATTGCCTATTAGTCACGTTGGTTTATGTTTAGTTTTTTTTAAGTTTAAATGTTGTCTTTTGTGCTTGGTCTTTCTTGTAGCCTTTGAGTCTTTTCTTGTGTTTGTCTATAGTGTTTTCATATTTGGATTTGTTTGTGTTTTGCTGTCGGTGCTACACAAAAAACGTTTTGAAGATGTTCTCCTTGATTTATAAGTATAGAATCACACTAGTATTTCTCGTATACTTTCAACCAATAGATTTAACAAAATAATTTCAGATTGCATGGGAACAAATAGAAACATCACCTCATTATCATAACAGAGTAAAAATAGTTCTAACATATATTAATAATATTTAAAGATGATTACGAATAAACTTGTATGTTACAATGAATTTTCTTTTACAAATTGTCCTCAAATCCAGCTGGTTGAATCATGTCATTGTGTATTTCACAAACGTTTCCGAAAAATTATTAAAAAAGAAGAAACGCTTAATTTCACATCTTTTATTCACGATTTATGCAATATAAATGATTATATCAATTATTTGACATCATATGAACAAATTAAATGCTATTTTATAATGTTTGGCTGCTGATCTTGTCAATATATATATAGTAGTATCAAAGTTGACAAATTTGACCTTTTAAGAGAATTCTTGAAAAATGGATTGTCAAAGTTTTTATTATTATTTTTTCTTTTGGTCAAATTTAAATTCCTTATATTCCAAAAGAAAGTTGACCGATTTGCTTTTAATTTTGCATGATAGTCATTTGTAGATAAAGCTTTACGCATATTACATTTCATAGTTCTGCCTGGTTATTATATTTAAAAAAAAGAATATTGTTTGATTTTCATATTTAAGACATAAGGTACTGACAAAAAGTTCTCCATGTTAGAGGACTTTTGTGAATATCTTGCAGTTAGGATAAATTAAGAATCTTTTTAAAAATCTAACATGAACATGTATAGTCTTGAAATTAAAAACGTCCTCCTCAAAAAAAGTTTTCAAATAAAATTCCATGACTTAGTCCATTTTCCCGCTTAAAAAAACATCATTCATATTTAATTTCAAGATTAACCTTAAATGTATCACTTCTTTTATAATATTCAAATGGTAGACTAAACATAGTTGAAAAGGGACTTTGTCATTTTTCTCACTTCAATAATACGGAAGAGTTCCAACTCTATATAAACGTGCATGTCTAGTCCATGCTGAAAATGTATCTGTTCTTAAATGATGCTATTGAATTTGAATACATTTAACATTTGGACTACTTGGTGAGTGTCACTGCTGGTGGACCAGAAGTCCTCGAGGGCTCATGTAGCAAAGTTCGATCAATTTCGGTTGATCGTTACTTCAACGATTGAGTGTTGTGGGGTTTTGCTGTGGGTGCTACAACCTGGTGTTGTTGGAGATCCCCTCCTTTGTTCAACGCATTCGAAAATTTCTGTTATCAAAATGTCTTGAAATCACGGACGAGGGTGTTATCAAAATGTCTTGAAATCACTGACGAGGGTTGAGTACCCGAAACGTGCATGTTTGGTCCATGCTGAAAATGTATCTATTCTTAAATAATAAGACGTTTAACTTTTGTACCACTTGGTGAGTCACTGCTGATGGACCAGGAATCCCCGAGGGCACATATAACTTCGGTTGATCGTCTGTCTCCAACGCATTCGAACATTTCTGTTATCAAAATTTCTTGAAATTTCTAAAACATGGGTCCTGCAGCATCATATCCCATCAATACTGATACGTCTTTCGGTACGTTTTAGATATAATACAATGTAACTTTCACACTCTTTGGCGATATTACATTGTTTAGATTAAGGATCACTGACGAGGGTTAAGTAATGTCTGAAAATGTAGCTATTCTTAAATGATGCTATTGAATTTGAGGACGTTTATCATCCAAACCAATTTATGCACCAGACACGTGTTTCGGATATTAAATCCTTATCAGTGATGCTTCCAGCTAAAGTGATAATTAGACACAGCCAAAATTCATTTTAGTAGCGCCCTCTGATTATATTTTTTAAAAATCAAATGTGTGCATTTACTATGCAGAGAGTGCGCGGCTCCAAACCCGTAGGGTCGATTCAGTAGCATATCCAAATAAAGTATATGCTCAAAATAGCATTGGAGGGATGGTGTTAAGATGTTAACCTCTTCTAATTTCGATGATATTTTTATATGAAATGACAGAGGCGACAAAGCTGGAAACAAATGATAGATAAATAAATACACTTGAAACATCCAAGTCACGGGACACGAGTGTGACTGCTCCACACTACAATTTGAATTATGTGTTTTTAATAATTTTCTAATCAAAATGTCATTCTGACTTAATTTCATACTTCATTTAAATAATGCTCCATTTCTGTAATAATTTTCAAATGGTATACTAAGCATAATTATAAAATCAAATGATAAATCAATTCTCACGCAATTCATCTATGAGAATATTTATTCCAATTGACAACATATTTATACTCATTTAACGATTTCATAAATTCTGAGATATAAAACTCCGGCATCAAAGACATTATTTCACTTATTTTGAAGAAATATGAAAATATGTTGTATAAATGCAAATTTAATAGATTATAGAGTTTAACTTTATGACAAACGTTACGACTTCAGTTTCAACATCACAAACTTTCCTTTTCTAAGTACAAATGTAGCATCATCCCTTCATCGCCTGCTTATAACGTGTTCACATCTCAGTTATAACGCTATGCCAGAGCAAGTGTCAAATATACATATTTTATTCTGAATGCTAGGCGTCTTTCAGATGAGCTTCTTAGTAAGGGATACGTTTTTGACCAACTAACATCGTCACCGAGGAAGTTCTACGGTCGATATGGGGAACTTGTCATACACTATGATGTCCCACTTTCCAAAATGGTGGATGCTATTCTGTCATAGACCATTGGTACCATCCAACCAAAGATTATACATGTACTCTATATCTTCCGAAATGGAAGTAAGCGGATGTATCAATTCTACCGAATTGAAGCGGCGGGTGTTGCATGTAAGCAGGAGATACTACCTCTTCCTGGGCAACTGGTCTCACATTCGGAGTTCGCTTCTTTTTATGTGGTGGAGGTTTTTGATTGTCCCTGTTTAATTATGATTTTGTATGCATTCGATTTATGATTTTCTGAATTATTGATTTTGTGGTGTATAAAGGGATATAGTCATTATACATATTTGTCATTTGTCTATTTTGATTCTTAATAAAGGTCACAATCTCGTACTAGAGGTTGCTTTGCAAAATGAAAATTGTCATTATAACCAGTTTTGATTTGTCAATTTTCTTTTATTTTTCTTACGTATACAAGCTTGAATATTATTAAACGTCTTATATATGTACTAAAGATGGCATACAGTATTGTAAAAACAATTTGAGGCTAAAACGGAATTTTTTTCTTGATTATCTGATTAAATGAGATGCCACCATTTTGCTAGAATGAAGGGGGTCAAATATTTATCGTATAGTGGTTATGTCGTTGTGTTTCCCTGTTCATTTTACTCTGTATGATTCCGTTCTGGTACATTTATTTAACGTTTCACAAGGATGCTAGGCATCTGCTATACTGGCATGCAGCAACACCCGTTGGACATGGTCCGCCAAAGGGAGGAGACACGCAATGTCAAGTGTCTACGAATGTCTGAATTGTATTTTTTACCAGTGTTACTTGCTGGGGGTCCGTCGATGCTAAATTTTCTGCTCTATTGTGAGTGCTGTTGAGATTATTGTCAGGATATTCTTTAACTCATTTATACAAGAGAACACAAATTTACTTCCCATACCCCAGTTATGAACGGACGGAATGGTTATAAACTGTAGATATGACAAAATGTATGCAACACATGTCCGTACTCGGACCTATCCCCATACTAATGTTTTATTCTTTTCCCATCTATGTAACAGTCCATATCTAGGTAATTATCATGTTTCCTTCTCGCAGCGAAATATCACACCAAACATATTATGTAACACAAACAAGTGCAACCAAAGAAGGGAGGATATCTCCAACAAGACCCCGTTGCAGCATCAACAGCAAAACATCCGATGCAAAAACACAAAAGACGAGTACAGCACGAGACGGAAAAGAGACACACGACATGTAAACATCAAACACAAAAGACTACACATAAACCGACGAGACCAATGGGTAACCGGTGCCGACTTTGGACGGCCATTTGTCACGCATGTAGCAAATGGTGTGGTTATCCTGGATTACGTGCGCACAACCCTCTCACTTCTCCAATTACCCAGAGGTCTCGAAGAACGTACAATTATGATGTAAAACAACCTCCTCACTGTAAGATGACCACACACAAAAAAGAATGCGAAACGTAGAGGCCACAGAAACAGATGAATATGTAAATGGATATAAAAATAGGGCGTGCTCTGCCGACTGTAGCGAGCTCATGTATGTAATCACCCGAGGAGTCCGACTGACATTCAGAGAGGACAGGTGGTCGGGGCCCTGTCTTCTCTAAAGAGGTTTGGATAGGACCCGTCATGCAGTCCCGTCGTCACAGTCAGTCAGAGTGCAAGTCTCAAGGATGCGCTTGTACAAGACTGTAGATTTGTCAAGTACCAATCCTAGTGTCCGTCTGGTGACATTAGGATCATATCCACGGTATAAAAGGCGTTCAACCTATTCAAATTTACATTCTCCATTAATATCCATTATCAATTCTAATCAAATTAAGATATATTTTTACTAATATTAAAAGTCTCTCGTTAAAAAAATCAATAATTTATAAAGTCTTCTTTGATATAATGCAAATCACTTTTGGCACAAACGTGGCGGATCCCGGATGAAATAATGAGGGTCAATATATCACATACTGCACTTACCACGAGAACTTTAAACATGTGTTTTGTATCTGTGTTTAGACATCAAATCAAGTCGAGAAAAATCTGTTGCAATTTTCTTCTTTTGAGTACCTTTTTACTACATGCATGACTAAACTAAAGGAAGGCAAGACTTAAAAATAAATGAGTTAAAGAAGATCCTGACGATATTCTCATTAGCACTCACAATAGAACACCAAATTTAGCATCTGCGGACCCCGGACCCCTAGCAAGCTAGAGGTGGGATCAGGTGCCCGGGAGGAGTAAGCATCTCCTGTTGGCTAGGCGCACCCGCCGTCGGTGTTACAAAAGATGTTCACAGACGACACCAATGGACAACTGATTCCGACCCAGGACAGCCAACCGCAACGCATGGTGTGGTACCAATGAAGTTTCATGTTCCTGATATCGGGATCTCCTTGTCATTTTGATCAGTCGTCAAAAAGAATTTAATTTAACTCAAAATGAGTGCAAATTGGTATGAGGTTATGTTTAAACAATTGAAAGGATTTGAATAAAAAAATTCATGTTATTTAATGAGATGGGATCCAGGTGTAAAACATACAAAAGCGGAATAACAAAAATAACTTCAGTGTTTTATATTGTCTTGTTCTGAGAAATAAAATTGTATTTGATGATAACGGACAAACATGTTAAAACCAGACTGACTATGCACGTTGATGAGGACTCAAAACAAAAATATTTTGAAAGCATGTTACTCAACGCATCACATAGCAAAAAGCCCAAGGAATAAAGATAGTTAGAGGAAGCATGGTTAGAATCAATTTTTTCAAATCAAAAAAATTGTTAGGCTTCTTACATT
Organism: Pinctada fucata; assembly: GCA_028142955.1. Taxonomy (NCBI): domain Eukaryota; kingdom Metazoa; phylum Mollusca; class Bivalvia; order Pterioida; family Pteriidae; genus Pinctada; species Pinctada fucata. Next base: position 28,532,692 of record AP027113.1, on the reverse strand, counting down.
TAATGATCAAAATGGTCGACTTTAATGGACAAGGAAGCACGTTAACTATTCTTTTATTGTATCAGAAAAAATCCCTGACATTTGAATAAGATGCTTATCTTATAAGACCCTTCGATTATTTCTTGGAAGTACACAAAAAGTGCTGGAGAGATACTTTAAGAGGTTTTACATTTGAGATAAACATCAAAGAAGTACCTAACAGCTATTCAGTCTCAAAGTCGAGAAGGCAAGATCAAATAGTGAGAATTCCCATCAGAACGGTTGCGAACCTCGGAATGAACAACATTTACGTCTTGAATTCACGAGATAACTCAAAATTATTGTACATTTGTAACGTATTGGTTTTCTACCTTCGATTGCAAAGCATGTATTTATGAGTCAGCTATAAAAAAATTAACATGTTCAGTTTTAATTTAGAAACCAAAATGACATACAATTGTACTTATAATGACAGGGATTAAATAGTAAATGCATTCGTGTAATACATTTTCTTCTTCCTTGTTCAAACAGTGACTTGATTGACCTGCATTTACCTTTTTTCTGAATATTCATTTGATTTTACAATTTTGTCTATTTCATTTAATATAATAGATTTTTGGACATAATACTTTTCACACTTTTTGGCCATTTTACATTGTTTCGATTGAGGATCACTGACGAGGGTTAAGTACCTGAAACGTACATGTCTAGTCCATGCTGCAAATTTATGTTCTTAAATGATGCTACTGAATTTGAAGACGTTTATCATTTGGACTACTTGGTGAGTGTCACTGCTGATGGACCAGAGTCCCCGAGGGCAAACATAGCCAAGTTCGATCAACTTCGGTTGTTCGTCTGTCTGTTCAACAAAGGAGGGGGCAATTGAAAATTTATGTTACCAAATTTCTTGAAATTTCTAAAATGTGGGTCCTGAAGCATCATTTCCTACCCATCCTGCTACACTTTTTGGTACATTTTTTCACATAATAATTCTCACTCTTTTTTGCCATATTACATTGTTTAGATTGAGGATCACTGACGAGGGTTAAGTTCCCGAAACGCGCAGGTCTGGTCCAAGCTGTAAATGCTCTCTGCTCTAAAATGATGCAAATGAATTTGAATACGTTAAACATTGTACACAAAACAATCTATACAGGCAATTCACCATGCACACATTATTTTGAGGCACTAAGTCTTGTGCCTGATCTTGGCGCAACAACATGCACAGATAGTCTTAAAATGCGGATAAGTACACAAAATGTCATAACATACACATGATCAAGTTCTGTATGTCAGCGAAGAATGGTCCTTCCAGGGCTGTGCTTAACAGAGCGTAAAACATGGGGTACTACTACAACGATTTTGTATATACCAAGATGATAGGCGGAGTATATTCGTTGAAACTTACATAAAATACTTATATTTGAGGAAAGTAAGCTATTTTATTTTCTATTTTCAAGATATTTAAATTTGTGTATCGCGGATGACAGCCATGACATCAAATTAGCTCATGAATGGTTTAGTGAAAGAGGAGCAAGCTAAAGGTGGGACCAGGTGCCCGGGAGGAGTGAGCATCCCCTGTTTGCTAGCCACACCCGCCGTCGATGTTCATGCACGAAAATGAAAATTCATGTACATTGTATATAAAATGCATGCACTGTCTGAGGTAATGTCTATAAAGAAATTGTTGTGGCGACCACGTCAGGGAAAATATTCAAAAGTACGAAGCGGATCTGTCACTCTCTCTTGTTTCCTTGATCTCTAATTCACCCCTCCATTTTGCAAAAGAAAATAATTTATTAAGATTCAAAATGAATAAAATTCTAAGCTTTAAGTTAATGATATATATACAGAAAATCAGTTAATAAAATCATATATTATACAATTATTGACTGGGAATGAGGGCAATATATGATTTGTTGGACCTGAACATAAAATATTGCCCGAGGCCGAAGGCTTTATTTTGTCTAAATGTTTTGTTATACCTTACATCAATACTGCAGCAATGAGCCGATTAACCCAGCATGTTTACGATGGTCTATAAGAGAAAGATCGCAGAAGAATAAATAGAGCTAATAACGTCATCAATGACGTGACGTCACAAAGAATTTACCGTTTATCGGTCAATAATTTTATAAGTATTTTCCGACGGCCAATATTGATGTAAATATTGACTGCTTGGTCAAATATTCGAATTTATAGTCATTTTTCCTATGAAGAATTTATATTGAGATAGTGATAAGGGTATAACCATTAATATTATTTATTGAGTTGTTGAAAGATCTAGTGCAACAGTGAGTATTTCTTAATAGTCAAAATGCGAAGAATTGAAAAAAAATGAAGTAATCATTCGAAGAATAGAAGTAATGATGCGAAAAAATGAAGTCTTCACGCTCTTCACACCAAAAGCTCAAAAACAGATTTGCCATTAATAACACATTCGCAACACCTTTATTTCAAAACATTGTGACTGAAGTTACAAATGCCTTGTCATGAGGCGAGATGATACTTATTATGTCATTAATCCAAACTCTCAGGATCACCTAGTACATGACTTTTTGGTATATTACATTGTTTAGATTTAGGATCACTGATGAGGGTTAAGTACCCGAAACGTGCATGTCTGGTCCACGTTGCCAATTTATTTGTTCTTAAATGATGCTATTCAATTTGAAGACGTTTACATTTATACCACTTGGTGAGTGTCACTGCTGGTGGACCAGGAGTCCCCGAGGGCACATGTAGCCAAGTTCGATCAATTTCGGTTGATCGTTTCTTCAACGCAATCTAAATTTCTGTTATCAAAATTTCTTGAAATTTCTAAAAAGTGGGTCCTTTGGCATCATATCCCACCCATCCTGCTACGTCTTTCGGTACCCTTTTTCGACATAGTAACTTTCATACTTTTTGGCATATTACATTGTTTAGATTTAGGATCACTGATGAGGGTTAAGTACCCGAAACGTGCATGTCTGGTCCACGTTGCCAATTTATTTGTTCTTAAATGATGCTATTCAATTTGAAGACGTTTACATTTATACCACTTGGTGAGTGTCACTGCTGGTGGACCAGGAGTCCCCGAGGGCACATGTAGCCAAGTTCGATCAATTTCGGTTGATCGTTTCTTCAACGCAATCTAAATTTCTGTTATCAAAATTTCTTGAAATTTCTAAAAAGTGGGTCCTTTGGCATCATATCCCACCCATCCTGCTACGTCTTTCGGTACCCTTTTTCGACATAGTAACTTTCATACTTTTTGGCATATTACATTGTTTAGATTTAGGATCACTGATGAGGGTAAAGTACCCGAAACGTGCATGTCTGGTCCACGTTGCCAATTTATTTGTTCTTAAATGATGCTATTCAATTTGAAGACGTTTACATTTATACCACTTGGTGAGTGTCACTGCTGGTGGACCAGGAGTCCCCGAGGGCACATGTAGCCAAGTTCGATCAATTTCGGTTGATCGTTTCTTCAACGCAATCTAAATTTTTGTTATTGAAATTTCTAAAAAGTGGGTCCTTTGGCATCATATCCCACCCATCCTGCTACGTCTATCGGTAACCCTTTTTCGACATAGTAACTTTCATACTTTTTGGTATATTACATTGTTTAGATTTAGGATCACTGATGAGGGTTAAGTACCCGAAACGTGCATGCCTGGTCCACGTTGCCAATTTATTTGTTCTTAAATGATGCTATTCAATTTGAAGACGTTTACATTTATACCACTTGGTGAGTGTCACTGCTGGTGGACCAGGAGTCCCCGAGGGCACATGTAGCCAAGTTCGATCAATTTCGGTTGATCGTTTCTTCAACGCAATCTAAATTTCTGTTATCAAAATTTCTTGAAATTTCTAAAAAGTGGGTCCTTTGGCATCATATCCCTCCCATCCTGCGACGTCTTTCGGTACCCTTTTTCGACATAGTAACTTTCATACTTTTTGGCATATTACATTGTTTAGATTTAGGATCACTGATGAGGGTTAAGTACCCGAAACGTGCATGTCTGGTCCACGTTGCCAATTTATTTGTTCTTAAATGATGCTATTCAATTTGAAGACGTTTACATTTATACCACTTGGTGAGTGTCACTGCTGGTGGACCAGGAGTCCCCGAGGGCACATGTAGCCAAGTTCGATCAATTTCGGTTGATCGTTTCTTCAACGCAATCTAAATTTCTGTTATCAAAATTTCTTGAAATTTCTAAAAAGTGGGTCCTTTGGCATCATATCCCACCCATCCTGCTACGTCTTTCGGTACCCTTTTTCGACATAGTAACTTTCATACTTTTTGGCATATTACATTGTTTAGATTGAGGATCACTGATGAGGGTTAAGTACCCGAAACGTGCATGTCTGGTCCACGTTGCCAATTTATTTGTTCTTAAATGATGCTATTCAATTTGAAGACGTTTACATTTATACCACTTGGTGAGTGTCACTGCTGCTATTTCATCGTAAGAGCCTGACGTTTTGCAAGTATGCTATTCGTTCATGGTTATAATACATAACGGCTGAAATCGTCGTTGAGTAATGTATTCGGTCGCTTCGGGGATCTTAGACTCCCCTCATTCCATAATGATCAGTGACATTCTGGATTGCAATTGAATGGCTTTCAACATCACCAAAGAAGTCATTTTTACCTGATATGTACATCATTTCTCAACCGTGAGACTAAAAAAAAAAACCAATGGGCACCTCTACGATGTTTTTTTTTAGATACAGTAAGATCCAAAAATTTTATTGAGATTTATGGTTCATTTTGCCATTTAATAGTAAATTTCTGTAAGCATTTGCACTTTTATGAAGGACGCGTGGCACGGCATGCCTCAGATTTTGATAAAATTTATACATAAGGTTCGGTCTGACCTAAAAGAAAAAAAATTAATTGCTAAAGATTTTCTTAATATAACATCCGGTTGCCATGGAAACGGACTTTGAAAATTTAAAACTTTTTAAGATGCATTTTTAAAATCACAAACATCATTAATGCAGCATGAACTAAAAGAAGCACTGATGAAATATCAGTACTCTATCATTGCTCTTTCAAGTTAAGTAATAATAATGTTAGGTATACGGTCTTATTTATATGTTTAATGTTGGGTTTACGGTCTTATCTATATGTTTCCATAGCAAAAATACAGGTATCCTATGAAGATAGTGTTTTTGGTATTTTTTTTCAAATTTCAATGATAAATTGCTTATATTTTTAATTGTTTATGCAAATACAACATTAGCATTCACATTGGAACAAAGTTTGTCTTCATAACTATGGCAACATGAACTCAAATCGCAAGAAGGAGAGCAATTTTTGACAATATTTAGAGTCTTTTTTTTTTTACTAGATCATTGGATTTTAATTCAAAGTGATGATAATTAAGACCAATTCTCTGTTACCACCAAAATTCTGGCGCCACGCCATGTCATGGATTTTCATGATTTTCTGCATATTGGGTATATATCATGTTTTAATTGCAAAAATTTAGGTTTTATGCTACATGTACTTTAAAGACTGTGAAGTAACCTACTTTTAGATACTTCGTTGCCATGGATACCTTTGTAGAAGATATTTCATTTTCGTACTTTTTGGGCATCGTTACCTCCTTTCTTGCAAAATGCATTTAGTTTTATGATAGATATTACAGGACGCTTACTGTGCCAAGCCAAAATAAGTAAAATTCAAGTCAAAAATGAGGGTATACTTAGGGGTCATTTTTATATGATTTTTACCGTTTTGAAAGTAAATTATCACTAAAAGCAGACCTCTTCGAGACCTATGATGGGTTATAATGAAAAGTAATATTCCTCAAAAATATAATGAAAGAAAATCGAATTTGGGATCTTTGAGCTCTTTATCTCAATTTTGACATCAAAGACCGTTGCTTTGGCAACTTTAAGCATTAAGGCTTGAATATAGTACCTTTTAAAATTAATTTAACTCCTAATTAATACTACTTATGACCGTGAAAATATAAAAATGAACTGATAAGACTTTTTCATTTGATTTTATATCATTGAAAATTTCCAAGGTCATTTACTTGAAATTCAAGGTCATTTCTGAACTTAGACTAAAAAAATCGATATTTATACGATTTTTCAAATTTTTGTCATAAATTTGTAGCATTTTCTTTTTGAATTTTCCAACTCATATATATTTTGAAAAATGATGGAATTAAAAAGAAATTCACCAATTTTGTTGACTTTTTGTATTCAAGTATAACATTTTTGTAAAGGTGAAAAAACTAAGAATTTAAAATTTCATGCTCTCTATTTTTGATATCCACCTCAATTTCAGAAGGTCAAAGAGATGATTGAACTCTTAAATGAGTTAAAGAAGGTCCTGACGATAATCTCAACAGCACTCACAATAGAGCGCAAAATTAAAACATCGACGGACCCCCAGCAAACTAGAGGTGGGACCAGGTGCCCGGGAGGAGTAAGCATCCCCTGTTGGCTAGCCCCACCCGCCGTCGATGTTTACGAAGCATGGAAATGAAAATATATAAAATGCATCCCAAGAAATACCCATAATGTTGTTGCATATAGCCGTTTAACAAAGGAGGGGATCTCAAACAACACCAGGTTGTAGCTTCCACAGCAAAACACCAAAACACCCAATGCAAAAACACAAAGCAGAAAAGCACAGAAAGAGACGCGTAAGGGACAAGGAACGTCAACGCACAACACAGAAACATCAAACACAAAGGACTACACATAAACCAACGAGACCAATGGGCAACCGATGCCGACTTAGGACGGCCATCTGCCATGGAAATAGCAGAAGGTATGGTTATCCTGGATTACGTGCGCACTACCCTCCCACTTTTCCGATTACCCAGAGGTCTCGAAGAACGTACAATTTTGGTGTAAAACAACCTCACCACTGTCAGATGACCACACACAAACAATTTGTCTCCAAGGCTTATTCTAATTTTGATCCTTTTTTTCTACGAAAAATTACAATTTTGGTAAAATCTGCTCAATTACAATTCAGTGACCTTGAAAAAACAACGCATTACCTTGAACAAGTATCAAGGTCATCTCTACATTGATTCGTCTCCAGTAGATATATGAACGAGATTTTGTTTTCATATCATAAATGGACAGTTCAAAATAGACTCATAACACACACAATATAGTAAAACGTTGTCCTAAATGTTGCCATGGTTACCATATTAAATGCACTTTCCAACAAAAAAGGTACAAGATCCCAGCCAACTTTTTACATTTTCTTGTAATTCAGGTACTTTGCATATTGAATATATAAAAGAAAATTCCAACAGCTTCTGCTTTTACGAGATTTTACACCGTAAAAATACACAAAATGAAGAATTTAAAATAATATATATGCACTTTTTTGACTCCTTATACAAGAGTCATAGCGATAAAGTGTGAAAAACATTTCATATATTCATAACAAAGAGGATTCAAAGAACACAAATTGTGGTTATTGCAATTCATAAATGTATCCGTTTCCATGGCAACAAATGTCATAAACACGCTAAGTCTTATGAACTTTCCTAATGTTTCAAACTTAAGAGATGGTTACCATGGCAACGACATCCTTTTTGTACATATGAAAAATAATTTTCATCTTAGCACTCCATATTAAACTTCCAAACCAAAAATCGCTGGAATCTATGGCATGCAGTGCCAACGTGTCATTGAATTTTTTGGTTCTTACAGAGAATTGCTCTTAAAGAATTTATTCAATTAGATCTTTCATGACATTGAAAAAAATATTCAGCTGGAAATAGCCCGTTGCTATGGGAACGATTGTGTAAAATTGCACAAAGGCCCACTTTGAGTCCTTGGATACGGGCATCCAAAGTTAAGTAATGTGAAAAGTTCTTCATCTTAAACAAAGTTAAGACTTTGCTTTATCATATATGTAAAAAAAATGTGTAAGCCTCTTTCGTTTTTTGATGTTTGTTGTTGGAGATCCCTTCCTTTCTTTTACAGAAAAAGGCTTTGAAAAACAGCAAAAAAATGCTAATTTTTAGAATGTATGGCCAAATTACTATAGCAACCAATAATTATTTGAAAGTTTTTTTCTTGCATTTTGATAGAGGCTTATTTGAACTTCCTGGGATTTAAAATTACTGTTTTATAAAAATAATAAACAATGATTGTCATAGATACATATGTCCCCAATAACTTTTTCACGGTTTTTGAAAGAGCTCTTTGCGCTGCATGAATTCCAACATTTTTTATCTGTTCATCGTGATGCATAAATTCTAAAAATAACTCTGAAGTTGCAAAATTAATAATATCATAGACCGTAGCTTCCGTTGCCAAGGTAACTTATGTACATAATAATAAGCTGGTTTATCTTGAATATGCTCATTTTATAAAATGAATTCTATTTCCTTATTATATGTAGCCAAGTTCGATCAATTTCGGTTGATTGTTTCTTCAACGCAATCTAAATTTCTGTTATCAAAATTTCTTGAAATTTCTAAAAAGTGGGTCCTGTAGCATCATATCCCACCTATTCTGCTACGTCTTTCGGTACCCTTTTTCGACATAGTAACTTTCATACTTTTTGGCATATTACATTGTTTAGATTTAGGATTTAGGATCACTGATGAGGGTTAAGTACCCGAAACGTGCATGTCTGATCCACGTTGCCAATTAATTTGTTCTTAAATGATGCAATTCAATTTGAAGACGTTTACATATATACCCATTTAAGTGCGAAGAAAAATTGGAAAATACAAACAGCATTTTAAAATCAATATATTAAAATTAGCTAATTATGTTATCATGGTAATCAGCCTTTTTGACAATATCAGCGTATCTAAAATTTAAGGTCCTAACTTTTCGGATGCATTAGAATCTTCCATTAATATCATATACACATGAAAAGACCAAATTATAGAGCTTCAAAGCAGCTCTATTTTGCCAATTTCTCAACTTTATATAGGCCGTAACCATGGTATCCAGATGACCTAGAAATATTTTTGTGGTCAAATTTACCTTTTTTCATTGGTCCCCACTTATGTGTGAAATTTCATGAACATATGAGACCATGCGTGCCGAAATTGTTAAAATGGTTACAGAGAATTGCTATTAATCTGTAAACAATGCGGACGTCTCAGAAATTATGTTGTAAATTGCTTTTTTGTATATCTGTAACCTGGGTAAGGAATTCGACAATCTTAATTTGACTGTGTGACACATATGCACAGATAATTGACATCAGTTGTTTTTTTTAATTTTGCGGAGCTTTATAACTTATGTATAAATTTGCCTTTACGTTTTCTTCGTTTCTAAGAAAGCGTATCTACGCAACCGGAATGAGTTGGCCTGGTAAACAGTAAGAGTAAATTGAAAAAAAAGATAGAGGAGCGTTCAACATCTGGTGGCAATGACACAAAGATAAATTAGGAGTGATGCGAATCGCATGATCTCATCATCCCGTTGAAATTAACGGAGCAGATGTCTGAAAAGATACGTATATTTATCAAGCAAAGGCCATCACGTTGAAATGTTTGTCTTCTTATTACAATAACAAAAATTGAAAACTTTTTCATACTTTATAGTATAATTATACTGAATTGTTCCGACTATTTACCTTGCCAAAGAAAATTTCAAACTAACCAGACACGTGTTTCGGATATTTTTAAAAATCCTCATCAGTGATGCTTCCAGCGAAATTGCTTTTCACAAGCCGCCAAAATGCATTTCAGTAGCAATCCCTGGTTTTATAAGTAACGTCCATCCTTTCATTGCTTCCTTTTTCCATTGATGATTTTACTCTTAATGTGAACTTTTTAAGTTTATTACTAAAACACACGATGATTCTATTTCATTACAATGTGCTTACTATGATGTAGTGCTTTTAGGAAAGGGTTTCGTACAAGTAGAAGAAAAAGGTACTTCAACCATGTCTCTCGTCCTTTTTTCCCTCATTTCGGTTGAACCGTATCATTCGCTTTTTGAAGAAGGGAGGGGACCTCTAATCAGACTCTGTTGCAGTACCAGCACCAAAACACCCGATGTGAAAACACAAAGACATACGACATAGAAACTTCAAACACAAAAGACTACACATAAACCATCGAGACCAATGGGTAACCGGTGCCGACTTAGGACGGCCATTTGCTACGCAAGTAAATGTATCAGCCATTGTAATTTATTCCGCTATAAAAACACAAAATTTGACACTTATACTATATATATATATATGCGATGTCAAAGCCAAAAATAGAATAAAGGAAGAGCCCGATTCTATTTATATTGCGAATCCATTCACCGATATGGAAGGAGGCTAATTTTAGAAAGGAACAGCTGGAGTGTCCCATGACAATGTCATCCTTACTCATAATGACTTAAATGTCAAATAAATGCGTTATAATAGATCGAGTTTTATAAATTAGAACTTTAACAATGAGATAATGACAAAATGTGACAAAATCAGTCTCTTTAGATATTGACATTTCGGAACTGATTTTGTTTGCGAAATGTATTCCCATGCTGTTATCCAGTTAGTCAGTATTGCAGCGCGGTGAAAGCATGAAATGTTGAAAACGTTATATCTAGTTAACGGATTTTTCTGTACTGTTTCTGTTTGGTTTATTTTGGAATTTGGAAGTAAGCCCGAATGTGACAAGAAATCTTCATTGGGAATATATCGTTCAAAAATCTGACACCAAACGAAAGTGAGCTATTGTAGCTGCACATGCCTCTGTCGTATGTTGTTTATGTCGTATTCTGTAATCGTCAAGACATAATCAATGAAAGAGGTAAGGAATTAATGGGGGGGGGGGGTTAGTGATTTATAAAAATTCGTCTTCCTATATTAATGACTGATGCTGTTTCTACATTCAATACTGTATCGGAAAGTTTAATCTTGTTTAATTCATCCACGATGTTCGGCGTCATGATGTCATATTGTACGGCAATCAATAACGATCGTCCTGGAATCGTCAATATTGAAATATATGTTCTATAGCAACAATATTATTGTACTTGACACGGCTTTTGGATACTGAATCCTCTTCAGTAGCAATTTAAATAAAGCCAAAGTGAATTTTCCGCCATCTGCAATAAATGGAAGCTTTATCTCGGTTAATTACAGAGGTTGTGCAAAAGTCAGCACCGATTGCCCATGGGTCTCGTTGGTTTATGTGTAGTCATTTGAGTTTGATGTCGTGTTTGCTGTTCCTTGTCACTTTTGTGTCTCTTCCTAAGTGTGTCTTCTCTGTGTTTTACTTGGTGTGTTTCTGTTGGTCTGCAACCGAGTCTTGTCATATGTCTTCTCCCTTTCTTATATATGTATTTCTGAAAACGAATGTTACTATCTCCTTTACCAAAATACTGTATGAAATACCAAATGCCAAATACTTGTAGGATACACATGGAAAATTAAAAAAAGTAATGAAAATCATACTTCAAACATAATGGCATAATAGATGAAATATTATATTGTTGTATAAAGGAATAAAGCTTTGTATAAATATTCTTGCAAGTTTCATAACAAGGTATTCTATTCAAATATTTGGGCATTATTATATTTTATTGAAGAAATTAAGATTAAGATACATGTAAGGGATAACGATCTATTTAGAGTATAAATGAATTTAACACATTTTTTTTTCATCTGCTTCTTTACTATTAATAAGGCTTTTTAATCTGATGAGCCTTCAAGCCAGCTTGCTCTGAGCAAGATTTTTAATGGAAAATCAATATTCGAAATGAGTGGAAAAATAGAAAAAAAAAAACAACAAAGAAACGATACATAATAAGGCTTACAGAAACTTTAAGCAAGGAAGTTTAATCGTGGACGCCGCCATTTTTATATACCGGGATGATTTTTGACGATTTTTACGACAATTATCAATTTGAAAGTAGATTCTTTTACGTCTAAGTTTATGAATCTTAGACAACCATATTGAACTGTAATGTAGTGATCAATTCTATGCCTATTTATATACAGTTAACAATGGTTAATGCAAACGTAAATGTCGTACGAATTTCTGCTGAGTGTTCGGGTCAACGTCGTGACGTCTCGACTCTACACTTAACTTTTTGTGTACAATACCGTGAGGTAACGTGGCTAAAAAAAATGCAAGTGTGGGACAGTGCTTTTCTGTACAGAACAAAACTAAACCTCGATATATAACAACGTCTGCGTTATTCTGCAAAAGTTTACTAAATACAAGCGCAAAGATTGAACAAACACAAGAGTTATCCTTGCTTATTTCAATTTTCTGTACCATGTTTATTTCGTGACAAAATGCTGTTCATTTCCCTTTCTTTACGATGTATATTTCGCTTTCTGTTCGTTTCAATAAATGTCAAGTGTAACAGCTTGTTAGTATACAGTTAAAGTACATAATGCAATTTAGGGAGTTAGCACGATTCTAGTTCCCTAAGACTACACCTAAAAGGCCTGGTCGATCGAAACCGGACTCGTGCTTACTCCCTAATGGTATACGAAGGTCTCGTACTTTTAACTGTTTTATTATACCGTCATTGTGACGTCCCTAATGTCACGCAAAAAAAGATCCGCCCAATTTCAAAACTAATTACCGAGGGAAATAGTCTTCCTAACTAACGCACATTTTTAAGGGATATAGTATTCTCAGGAGAATTACAGGGGATTTAGCTAAATTGAATGAGTATCTTATTATAAAGGAAAAATCAGAAGAGGTATAATAATAAACGTTCTGATTACTAAATACAAAATGTAAAACTAAGAACATTAAATATCTCAGATCGGAATTTACTAAATTTTAAAAATTGAGATTTCTCGTATGCAATCTAGACAAATGTTGAACGTCTTAAAATTTCATAGCATCATTTTAAAAGAGATAAATTTTCAGCATGGAAACGCACTTTTCGGGTACTTAACCCTCGTCAGTGATCCTCAATCTAAACAATGTAATATGACCAAAGAGTGTGAAAATTATTAAAGATATTCATTTACTTATTGGTTCATGATTTTTTTTAGAACAACTCGGAAATGCCATGCATAGACACATACGCTTATTACGTTAGTTAAAACTATGTATTGAAAATCACAGTCACTTCGCTTCGCTTCTACAACTTTATTAGGTCTTCCGACTTCCGTCGGAAGACCTATTGTTTTCGTAACCGTGGAAAATTGGATCAGCGATTTCTCAAGAACCCTGTAAGCTAGGACAATGAAAGTTCTCCAACGTTACGTTTGGAGTAAAAGCTAGATTGGTCTTTTTTTATTTTTGGTCTCTGTTATTTTTTTTTTCATGTTTTTTAGTAGATTCAAATATTTGACGGGATCGTCGAATTACTCAAAAGGACCGAAAATTTCATGTTTTGCTATTTGTAAGCTTAAATATCTCGTATTTTGCTATCTACAATTTCCATTCTTTTTGAAAGTCGACAGCCATGCAAGATATGAAATGCTAGATGCACACTGTAACGATTTATTACTATGACGTCCTTCACCGTCCTTCATATTTCCAAATTCAGAAGTTCATAGGAGGAAGACACTTTTTTGCTAATAATAGTAAACAAAAATTAAGCTTATGAAGTTTCCTAAAAATTTCAATATTATTATTTTTTATCCATATATCTGTCTTATTTAGTCTTTCTGATTTTTCCTATCTCTTACTGTTGAAAAGATATGAGCATCGAAATTTTGAGTTGGGTATTTCGATACACCTTCACACCAACAGATCGGGCGCACACTAAAATTGGTAGTCCGAGTCCGACTCGAGAAAAGCAGTGTTGAGATTTTCAAATTCCGATTTCACGGCAATGATGAATATGCATTTCATAAATACATTTCGATATACACAATTTGATTTTAAAACAGTTGATTAATTTAGAAGAGATCAGCTACAAACCAAAATTTACACACAAAAAGTGGTAGTTTGATTCCGATTTCTAACCTACAAACCTGTTTCTAAACTTCAATAACTATATTTTGAACATCAAGTTTAATTTCTAATTCTAGCAAACGTTCGAACATAATATTCGGTTGGTTTATTTACAAATTGATGAACAATTTCTCAAACATTTTTCCCTCCCCTCGTTTTTCGAAAACAGTTCTGTTTATATTGAACGATGTCGCCATGATGGAAATTCAAAATAAACTTTGAAAAAAGGGAAGGGGGGGGGTCCAAATTTGAACCTGCACAGCGAGAACCTCATGGTATTTATATATATATATTGAACGTAACTTGTTATTACCATTTCTCTTCTCAAGTAAATTGGTTCTACAGCTACGAGCTCGCCTTTTTTTATGGGGGAAGGGGGCAGGAAGAATTTGCAAAAAAAAAAAAAAATCCCGGCTCTGAAAAATGCTGAAAAAAATATTACGGCCCAAAGCGGCCGGCAATTTTTTTTCCCGGACCATGCAAAAGTAAGGATACATTGCATGATATGGAAATTTTTGCTGGCCCTTTGTGCCAGACAATTTAAAGTCAAAAAATTAATTAATATAAATACAAACTGTTCACATAGCTGTATCTACCAGAGACCTAATACGCATAGGCACAAAAATCTAGAAAAGGTTCTATTTAAACATCATACAATCTGTCTGAAATTCGCTAATTGCAAAGAGACATCTGAAGGAACGGTTATTAACTCATACTCTGTAACAGCGGGGAGTTTAACTTACACAGACATTCACAACATTTGACAATTTGTTTAAATCCGGCCCGAAGAACCGGCGAAAATTTTTCTCCGACTCTGGTAATGGCTGAAAAAAATGGCCTGCTCAGAAAATTGCTGAAAAAATTTTACCGGCTGGCAATAGAATTCCTGCCCCCCCCCCCCCCCCCCCCAAATCAAATGGTTGCTCATGAAACAATTATCGGTTTGAAAATTTAATGTTACTGCTATTTGAAAACTTAAATATATAATATAAATACATGTTATGTGACGTCCTTCATATTTCCAAACCAAAAATTGTATAGGAGGAAGACACTCTTGTTGCAACCGCAACAAGAAACCATTCTAGTTATAACTGATATTATAAACGTTATTATTTTGTTCATTTATTCATTCTACACTAGAGATTATAAATTCAGATAATGCCGTCCTTCATGTTTCTATGGTTGGATATGATAGGCTCTTTCTTTTTGGTCCCTTTTTTGTCTCGTGAGAATGTCCTCCGCTATTGTCACCGTGTGGGAGGTCTCCTCTTTATTTTCAATAATTTGTGCGGGTATTAATGATGAATTTTGGATTCTTATTTTCCTGATCGGCTACATATATCATTTATTTAACTTGTACTTTTAAAATGACCTTACTTAAAATTAGGTTCCACGCCCTCCTGAAAGTAATATGATATTTGAGCAGAGTTTGAACTTTTCATTTTTTCATTAAAATTGGATAATGAAAAAGTGGGATGTCATTGAATTACTAAGGTTTTCTCTGAATATTGTTTTGAACTTGTTCTTACGTTATTTCGTCCGTCCTCATCGCAACTTACCTGAAACTAATTGAAGTTAGAATTCATTTGTTTGACTCTAAAATTCTAAAAACAGAAACTTGTTTGACAAAAGGGAGGATATTAGAAACGAGTTTACTTTGTAGAATTTATGGCTATGTGCCAATTTTCTTATATCAAAAGATGCAAAAAAGAACAATTGGTTAAAAACAGGGGATCGACTTTCATGAATTTTGTTTGGCTTTTTTTGTACAAATTAATGTTATACGTCCTCAAATTCAATTAAATCTAAGATCCTTGACTGCAAATAAATGGAGAAATCAATGATGAAATTTCTTGATAATGCTAAATTTGCAATAAGACTCAATTATCAGCAAAGACATGTTTGGCAAACCAAAGCGAAAGTAAATTTATTGAAATGTACATTGAAAAGATATCAAAAGAAAAGTTGACATCCGAGTATTGCAAGAGACATCCATGATTGAACATATACATCAGTTGCCCAGATAGTGACGACGATGATTTTTGCTTTAACTGGGTTTTCCCTTTTTTTCATTTGAAGGTTATTTTTTTCACGTTTTTATTGTAAAAGTTGGAGTTGAGGCTTCTTTGGAAACCCCTTCCTTCACTCTGTTATTGAATACTTGACCATACAATATATAGAAAGATATGGAGTCCTGTTGCTTTATTGTTTTTTGAAAAGATGCGTAAAATTAGAATATATCAGAATACCACTGACAATTCGAATTTTTCTCGAGACGACAAAGGGAAGTGGTCCTCATTAGCACAGGTCAGCGCTTTGTATGAGAGAATTTCTGTGTAATAAATGTAGTTGTCAGAATTTAAGAAAATTCCTAAAATTAAGAATCATACTTCGTCTCATTCACAGGAAGTCGATGTGAGCGTCATTAATCCAAAGGAATTAGGTACTCATACCGTATAAACAAGTAAACATCAAGGTAATACCTAACGGTTATTCAGTCTCAAAGTCGTGAGAATTCCCATTGGAACGGTTGCGTTGCGAACCCCGGAATGAACAACATTCCGAAGTGAGACAAGGTGACAGGGGGAGAGTCAGCGTCTCCTGATTGCATGCAACACCCGTCGCAACAGCTCCATGGAAAACTGTCAAATTCGGTGATTGTCTCGATTGTTATGTACTACATATCAGGTAAGTAAAGACGTTTACCAATTGAAAGTAAAATAATAAGGGCATTTCTTTGAAAAAAAATCGTCAGCTAACCGCGTATCTCATAACAGCTCAAAAGCAACGTGAAGCTAAAACGATTTTGATTTTGTATCCTGTCGTGCCTCTATATCTCATATATTATAACTTCTAAATATCAAAGAAAGTTTTCTTCAGAATCACAATCAGATACATGAATCGTCATCTCCGAGAATGGGATTAAAGCTCCACGCTGTGGACAAAGATTTGCTGATTACTTGTGTTCTATAACAAATTTTATAAAAAAAAATCTGTCTGGGTTACATTACAAGAAAACCGCTACAAGTGCATTATATGTAATCAATATATGATAACAAATGACATTTACAGAGTTCTAAGTCTTTGAAAAATAATGTTTTTCTTCGCTAACTTAAAATATGAGAATTAAGTACTAGATATTATACATGATAAGAATGATGAAATTTCTTTTAATTGTTTTACGGTGACTTGTTACAATAAAAAATGTTTTATAATAAATAAAATGATAGCTTTGCGACTTCGACCACAGGTTCCAAGCAGAACTTTGTATTCAGGGTTGCATCACGGGTTGGCAGCACCCCCCCCCCTTGATTCTCCAAAACCGGCCTAACTTTGTAGCATTATTTGTGCGCTTTCAGATAAAAAAATTGTCTCATGGAATTTTCCATTGCAAAAGTGGTGTTGGGGAAGGGGGGGACAAGTTTTTTTTTAGTTAAAAATCACTAAAAATAGGGTGAAAAATTGTATGGTTGCTGATTTAAAAAATTGAAAAGTTTGAATACATACATGTAGTATTTTTATTGCTCTTTCATATAAAGTAAGTTGTAAGTTCAAGTTCCTACTTTTACTGTGTGTTTTGGGGTAAAAAGGTTTGCAAAATGTCACAGAAATTTGTGGAAATTTCAATTTATTCCTGTTTCTCAGTTCCTCAATATTGCCTGTGATCGTTCCATAATGATTTTAAAAAAAATCTCAGAGTCTTTAAAGTCACCTCTTTCAAATGACATATATTTTTTATTCTCACTTTTTTGCAAAATCCTCGAAATAGATGTTTTTATACAAAAAAACCCAGTTACTGTATTTTCAATTAGAAATTTCCGATTTCTGTAAATCAATTTAAAGAATCCTTATCAATTATGAAAGCAATGATTGAAAGCTATTTTCAGATGTAACTTTTCACACTTTCCGGATTATATATGCATTTTTACTGACATTTCATTCCAAATTAAAGTATTTTGGGAAAAAAAACGTATTTTTCATTAAAAATCGCCGATTTCTGGAGGATATTTATTGAATCTTTAAAATTTCTCGAAATAATAGCAGCTAGGAATGTATTTTCAACAGTAATTATTTAGGTTCATTCATGAATTACATGTTTGAATCATAAAATGTATTTTTTCTACCTAATATTGGGGTGAAATGCCCTGGTCTAACAATAAGAGATTTCTGGGGAAATTCTTTTAATTCATTATCAAAACATCCTTTTAAATAGGTTAGATCCCTAATTGCATTTATATTTGTGCTGTTGAATAGAATCTAACAATGTTGCGAAGCACTTTGATGATTTGAATGAAGAAAATGAAATACGAGGTAGCACTGAAACACTTTGGCTTCAATAATAAGTTTTTACTTGTGTTACACAGTTTGCCCGACCCCATTTCACCTACATACGTGAATTTATTCATATTTAGAATCCCATTCTTTTACCTTATATTCTTAAAACAGAAAACACCGGATATTAATCGGTTTTTTGTAATGTTAATTTCCCATGACGATATTATGACGACGTGACAATTTCCTTTTTCAAAACTGAAGACAAAAAAGAATATTAAGGAGTAAAAGAATTGCTGTATAACAGATGACTCTTTTTTTTCAAAATAAATCAGATATACATACGCTCTGAGCCGGTACAGAACCGAATAATTATTTCTTACAGGTAATCAGTATCGGCCCTTTGACACTCATGCTGTACACATGTACACTTATTGGGGAGTTAATTAACGAAAAACAAAGAGTTCATCCCTGCTACCAGAGAGCATCCTTAAAAACAAAACTATCTAAATGCGCCGCACCAGACATGTACGTTTCAGATAATTAATCCCTAACAGGGGGGGGAGGGGATGCCTCTCCCCCTTTAACTCCTCCTTCCCCTTCCCCTCTCCTCCCTTCCCTTTCTCTCCCTTCCCTCCTCCCTCCCTCTCCTCTCGCCCCCTCCCACCCCTCCCTTTCACCCTGTCCAGCCTTCTACAATGCACTGAAGCTAGACGCCAACGGCTGTAAACGGAATCCACCTCTTCTCTACATTTCTGGTTTCTTTGCTTCGTTTGAGGAGTTTCACCTTCCCTTTTAAAAATCCATCACTCCCGGTTGAACAGCTTAATTCTAAGAATCAAACTATTTTATAAAAGTTTAAAAAAATTGCGCCCTCTCTGTCAATTTCTAAATTTCAGAAAATCTAAATTGTTAGTTAAAGGCATTAAAAAACTCACCATAGAAAAAAACAAAAATGACTATTCAAAAATAGCAATGGATAGGCATATGATACCAGAAATGATGCAAAAGAAAACGTTTATAACAAAACATGGTGCAAAGAAGCAAGAGTGAATTCTAAATGGAGATGAGATCAGGTGCAGTCAGAAAATGTCTTTATACACAATGCTTTCCTTTGCTTAGTGACATGCGAAAGTTTATTTCAGTGAGTAGGCGCGTATTTACCTTCTTATATTTCATTATAACTCTGTATTTTACGCCAAATCAGCATGAAGCGAAAATTGGTGTTTTCAAAACCATCGCGTCCCTTACTCTTCTAAAATTTCAAATCAAGATTTCTATAATGATCACAGTCGGAAATCAGTAGCTAACACATGAAAAGTACTAATCGCCTAGAATAATAATAATTTGCTCCACACTATAACATTAATATGAATCAAGGCAAAGCCTTTTTGTGCGAGCGGAGAGAAAATAGATATGATTATATAAAATAAAGAAAGATCTTCCTTTTTTATTTTGACTATGATGGTTTATCTTATCTTACAAAACTTTCTGTTTAATGATTGCCAAAAAAGGTAGTATAAGGCGAGTGGAAACACGGAAGCATTTGTAAAATTGATCTAGACCAGCAGATGAACATTTTAAGGGGGGGGGGGGGGGGGGGGCTTAAAATATGGTTCTTTGAAACTATGGTTCATTATAATTCACTTTTATTTTGTAAGAATAATGTTTAGGCTAGCTGAAAATAAATTACTTAAGAACAAAAGAAAAAACAAACATATCCCGACCTCTGAAAGTAAGAAACCACCCGAGACGAGAAAAGCAATCAGAGCGAAACGTCACGTTTAAGACCGGAAATGTCGGATTTCCCGTGGTTACGCCGTCTTGTCGATGCTTTATCGTTACCTGATTTACGAAAAATGTTTTCAATGAATTTAACTTATAAACAAAAATTGAGTATAACATATACGTCTACTTGGAGTCGAAAAAAATTTAAATGGCAATATCCAGCATCTCCGCAGCAACTCTGTCTGCGAGGGGACGAAAGTTTTTGAAAGCATAGTAGTACATTCTCATTCTTTGATTCAGCATATTTTCTCAATAAGATATGTGTATACGCGTTACCATAAGGGCGAGCTTCGCTCGCTATTAATACGTAATCTGGGACGTAAAATTGTTTATTTCAGATGACATAAAAATTTGCGCTAAAGTTCTACTATATAAAATAAGTTAAAAAAAAGGAATGCAAATGATATTACCAACATGACACGATAAGATGGAATTTTCAATTTACTTTCTTATTAAGAATTCTAAAACTAAAATTTCTTGAAACAAAGCAAACGTTGAATCCGTGAAAGCAATCTACAGCTCGACTTTTGTCAAAGAAATAAAACTGTACGTTTCCATAAGAGGAAGGAAATGATTTGAAAAATCGTGACTTTTGCAAATTTAGAATAAAATTTGTGAATATAAGTCAAACACAAAACCCGAAATCAGAATCCAAAAGTAACATTCAAAAGGCTTACAAATTCTGGAAAATATAAAACAGAATGTTCTCTCGAAAAAGAAAACAAAAGTTGGACATAAAGACGGAGGCAATAACACAGCACCACAGAAATGCAAAAGACACCTCTTTATCTAATGCACAATCCTCAAAGTCCAGCGCATGCAAGAAATGTATTTGAGATGGCGCTGTTACAAACGCGCCGTGATAATTAGTAAGTAAAATTTAAACATAGTTACCAATATATCTCATGAACCATGGTATATATAATGTAAGGTATAAAAGGACAAAAAGGGAAGCTTGAATCTTGCTTAAAGGACTATAATATGAATTATGGCAAAGCCCTTGAAGCGAAGCGAAGACGGTACATGAAATTGCATGGTCCGACGTAAGTTGCAGTGTTTATATAGGATACGAAACTAAGGATTAAAAAAGACCCATATAGCATACGAAACTAAGGATTCAAAAATTTTCTTACAGGATACGAAACTAAGGATTCAAAAATTTTCAGTCTCCTGTTGCAGACATCATAAGCTAACAACACTTGGACATTTAACTTCGGAATGGACATTTTTCCGAACTTGAGGTCCTAAAAATACTATTTCTAGGAAAATTTCGAGTTGTTCTATGTGAAGTACTGATCAAAATAAGGTGTTTCATCAACTTTTGATTTACCTAGGTCAACAGGTATGAGAGCTAGAGCCACTTGAAAAAAAAAATCCCACGGGCCTGCCCGTGGGATTTTTTATCCTGTCAAAATCCCGTCAAAAATCCCGTGGGATTTTTGTGAATCCCGTGGGATTTTTTATCCTGACTTTGGATTGACAGGATTTTTTATCCCGTCCCAATTGAAGACGGGAGAAAAAATCCCGTCAATTTAAAGACAGGATAAATAATTCTGTAAAAGGTATTGACAGGATAAATTATCCTGTCAACTGTCATTACGGGAGAAAAAATCCTGTAAGTTGTAAGTCAGGATAAAATATCCTGTCAATAGTTACGGGAGAAAAAAACCTGTCAATTTTTTCATAACATCAATTAACTTTTTAAACTTAGATCAATAACCAAATACCTTGTATGTTATTTAATGCCAGTATTACATGTACATGATGTAAAATGAATGAAATTCATGCTTTTCTTAAGCGGTTGTCTCATGAATTTAAAATTGTAAATTTTACGCCATAGACATAAGTCTAATGCACGGGATGTATTTTGTACATTATGACATGTGAATGTTGTGACATGGTCACCGTACATAGTGCACAATTAAGTGATGAAAATGAGGAAACTCGAGCTCAAAGTAACACGGTAAAGATAAATACGAAGGAACAACCCAGCAACCATATTATCTAATGCAACTGAAAAATATGATTGCGAGTAAACATTATTATTGCAGTAATAACACTGTCTTTCTTTCCAGCTTTTTCTCACTCAGCTCAGCTCCGTCGACCGCCTTCTTCTGTAAACAGAGGTTTCAGACAACTCGATTGTTTGTATGGTTCGCTCTGCCTGTATTCACTCGAGCACAGAGCAGGGACGTATATATAGACGTCCCTGAAGAGAGCTCGTACAAAAACCATCCAGACAAACAGACAAACAAAACAAAATCTAAAAAAAAAAATTCCCCTTAAAAACCGGAATTAAGAAAGTCTTTCCACGCTATCGATTTATTCGACGGAAGACCCTCCTTTTTCTCTAGACTCCATGAAGGAAGGTGAAATGCCACACGGCCAAAATGTTAGAAGAACGTTTTTTTTTTAATTGCCTCTATTTCAGTAGAAAATGACGTCTCTCCCTCCCCTCAGCCCCCCTCCCCTTTCCTCCTATCCAATAACCACTGACTAACTCCATTCACTTTACATGTGTCGAAGGACCTTTTTTTTTTTAAATAATGAATCGGAACCGTTAAAGATGACTGATTGGAGGGATGGGGGTAGGTTTTTTTATATTATTTATTTCATTTGATTATTTTTTATTTATTTATTTATTTGTTTATATTTTTTGGTTGAAAATTAGAAGATATGTAGGCTTTGTAGCTCCAGATTTTTCTTCGATTTATTTCAAAATTTTCCTGGGGTGGGGGGGAACAGGAGGGAACGACCTCCTCCCGTGCTATCCTCGACTCGGCGCCACGATCCTTGAATCGGCGCTTTAGGCAAATACAAATCACCACTTCCCCGCATCGCACTTTCAAATCGTCCCTGTAAGATTTATACTCTCTCTGAATTTTTTTCTGAGTTTTATTTTTTAGCCTAAGATTTAGCTATTCAAAATTACTCAGGTCAAACTAAAAAAAAAAAAAAAAAAAAAAAGAATTACATACTCTATAGTTGGGTGTGGGATCGGATTTATTTTCAGTTTGAATTTGTTATATTTCATGATACATGTACATATTTCGAGTAATTTATTAATCACCTTTGAATAAATTTGTAGTGACGAATTTAGGAGGAAGGGGGGGGGGTTATGAAAACCCTCCCGGTCTGGACGTTCAAAACTGCAATTTTTATGTCGCCTGCAATACAAGAGCTACATAATAATCCTATTTGAAATTTCATTCCATTGTTATACGTACATGTATATGAAAAATAGCTCGATCTGGAGGGGATCGAGTACGGGTAGTGGATGCACCCCTTATCCAATATTTTTTCTGGTGTACCATTCTTTTCTTTATGTATATATAAAATAAACATAATATGGTATTGTTATTTATAGACTGTTTTAGCTGTACGAATTATTTTACACAAACCTCAAAAAAAAAAAAATCATGATGATGATTACGACGACGACGATGATGATGATGATGATGATGATGATGATGATGGTGATGACGATGACGATGATGATGATGATTACGATGATGGTGATGAGGAGGAGGAGGAGGAGGAGGACGACGATGATGATGACGATGACGACGATGACGACGACGACGACGACGATGATGATGATGATGATGATGTATTGAAGTTTTCTCTGTTTCATACACTTTTAAAAAAGTTAATCCGTATGCTGTCGTGGTCAATGGTGAATATAACACATATGATGTCTGGAAACTTGTTTTATAGGCTCTCTCTCTCTCTCTCTCTCTCTCTCTCTCTCTCTCTCTCTCTCGAGTATGTGTATGCCTCTTATGACGAAATTGTATGATATGTATATTAAAGAGAGGGCGTTTATAATGTTGTATAACTTTTGTTCATGTTTCGGAAAAATGAAATAAGTTTAAACTACTTGTTTTAATTTCCATGCATTCAAAAGACAACAAGTGTGAACGTCAGTAGTTGGTAAGTTGGTTTCTGCGATTGGTGCTTTCCATTACGACATTTTAAAAAGATTCATCGACAACTGAAAGCAATTCATCGACAATCGACATTCATATTTGTTTTCTTTTGACTACAAAAGAAGCTTTATTTAAAAAAAAATAAAGTAAATCAGAATTAATTAACTAGTAAGGCAATGCTAATTCATTATTCCGTTTTACGTCCTAAACTTTTACTGTGAGGTACCCTAGCTCCCGTCAGGCATTCAGACAATTAAATGCACATTCAAACACATGATCAAAATGGCTGAATTGGGAAAGAAAGACTGAAAACAAAAAGAGCTAATAAAAATATCTCTTAAATGAATAGTTCAAGTGCTACAAAAAATGAGAACAAGTTGTTTTATTTGCTACATGGATGACGAGAGAAAAATTTACTAAGGCGTTTCAACCCCCCCCCCCCCCCTAAAAACATTATGAAATATATTACAAAATATTAAAATCAATCAATAACTTTCAGCATTGTGATCATTTTGTAAATTAAACTGCAGTACACGGTTTTTAGCTCACCTGAGCGAAGCTCAAGTGAGCTATTGTCATAGTGCGCCGTCCGACGTCCGTCCGTCCGTCCGGCGTAAACTTTTTTACATTTTCGACATCTCCTCTGCAACCACAGCTAGCACATAATTTCACGAAACTTTACAGGAAGCAAGTACTCAAGGTCCTTTACCAAGTTTGTATTTTTTTGTGCCGATCGGTCAACAAATATGGCTAACGATGACTCTGATAGGCTGACGCATTTTCGACATCCTTTCTACAACAACTACACAGAATTTCACTAAACCTTACAGGAAGCAAGAACTAAAAGTCCTATATCAAGTTTGTGTTTTTTGTGCCAATCGGTCTACAAATATGGCCACCGAAGGCTCTGATTGGCTGACGCATATATTCGACATCTCCCTACCACCACTGCACAGAATTTCACGAAACCTTACAGTAAGCAAATTTCAAGGTCCTCCAATATTAATTTTTATCTGCAGCTCAGGTGAGCGATGGGGCCCCCCTTGGGCCTCTTGTTTTTTTTTTTGGGGGGGGGGGGGGGGGGGGGCACGTATTTATTTTTGTCGCGGTGAATTGAGTTAATATATAACAATGTAAGAAATTAGTTAAAATGTTCGGCAGATTAAAATATCTCTTCCAAAGGGAAGGGATGATATAAATAAAAGCACAAACACTCGTTTACACAAATTTTCTGCCCCTTGGCTTCAGTGCAGTGGCGGATTCAGGGGTTGCGGAAGGGGCGTCCGCCCCCTAACCCCTCCCCTCCCCGGCACTGACCCAAAACATGCCAAAAACAGGTATATTATGGCCAATTTTAAATGAAAATTAGCATAATTCGCCCTGTGACCTCCCGGTCAAGGGTGCGCTGGATCCGCCACTGGGCCTTTATCAAGTGTAAAAACGACAAAGTATACAAAAAGTGACATCCATCCTTGCTCCTAAAAAGACTAAGTGCATCCATCCTTGCTTGTGTAAACGAGGGTCTTTGTTTTCAGATAAGTGATGTGGGAAATAAACCTGCATATGAACATTCTCAAGAGGAATAAGTAACAATAAAGAAGGCGTGGATACCCCAGGGGCGGATCCAGGAACCCTACTGCCCGGGAGGGGGGGCACATACAATTTTTGATGGGAATCAGTTGCGAGCCACGAAGGGCCGAGGGGGAGGGAATTTAGGAGGGATTAGACGCGCATGATTCAGTCAGTGTCAGTAACGATAATTAGTATATTTTTTAAAAATCGACATTTTCTGATGCTATATTGTTTTTGCACGGCATGCAGAAGTCAACATGTTCAGGATTTTCTAAGGAAATTGGCGGATCATGAAAAGTTTTGAAAGGGCTGGGAGGTCAGTCCGTGGGCGGGGGAGGGGGGTGTTCCAGCCGTAAATTCACGTAAAACTAGGATAAAATCAGCATTTCCTGCATATACCTGACGGGACCTTACCCACCCCCCCCCCCCCAACGACACAACATCCTCGATAAACAAGGTATAATTATTCATTGGCAATTCGATTTTAAAATAAAGAAAAACATGCATTTTTGACTATTTGCAAAATTCTTGGAGGTAGCCGGTCCAAATCTGGCCTTATTTTAATAATGAACTCAAATTTGAAAATATGTTAAAAAAGTAAAAAAAAAAAAAATAAATAAATAAATAAACAGAAAGGATTCCGACTTCAATTTTATAGAAGATTACATCAAATATTTGGTTAAGAAATGTGTGTTTTATGACTTGCATACATGTAGGACTGTTAAGTTATTCCCGATTCATGCCTCAGGCTCAGATGAAGAAAATCCTATATGAACATCATTCAATGCAGGTTGTTTCCGAAACGTGTACGTCCACGTACATACGATGGACATGGCAGCAATGCATCCTTCCCGACTTTGTAATCTATCTCCGAAAAAATTTTAGAAAATATATTCAAATCGGTAAATTCTGGTGTGTTTTGGGGCTATTTCTGACCAATTTCATAGATTTTGTAGGAAACAGTAGTTCAATGCTTCAAAAAGCATGTCATACATGTAAGTGCCCCCTCGTTGGGCACTGCCGGGGGGGGGAGGGGCATATGCCCCGTGCCCCCCCTCCCCGGCTGAATCCGCCACTGATACCTACACTCATATAACACGTTTGACAAACAAAATAAAAAATATACATCGAGTTTTCTCCTCGTAACAAATAACAACACAGATATTTTTTTTTTTTTTTTTTTGCTTGTCAAAAATTCCAGATTTGAGCCTTTTCCCATCACCTTTTCTCATCCGAGCTGGAAAATGAAATGCAAGATGGACGACAGGCAGTTCAGATACATGCACACAAAAAGCCAACCATCGTTCTCTCAATCTCAGACTGTGCCTGCACCATAATGCCGATGGGGATCGTCGCTGAACTTCAACGAAAGCCGTTTGGAGAGGTAGAGATTGACCAATTCCGAGACGACGGAGTTAAAAAAAAACTGCGGCAAAACGGAGCCACACACATTTAATTATCTCTATAATAGCTTTTCGTTTAATCACAATATTTAATATCCCTGCTAAATCGTAATTTTCATATCTTTAATCATGATTAATTAATATTCTGGTAAAAACCAATACTGGGTAAATTATACCAAAAATATTTTACAAGTACGTCCCTGATGATTAGCTTTATACGTTGTTTAAGGAATCCCCCTGCGCCTCCTTTTTTTTTTTTGTTTTTTGTTTTTTTCTTTTAGAAATAATAAACCTGAGCTGAATCTCGGATACTTACCGAAGTGAATATATAAACACATCGCGGTAAATTCAGGGGAGGGGGAGGGTAGGCAGGAAGACTTTCAGGTCGAATTATTCTTTTGGATGCTTTTCAGTGCAAGAATTTTGTTCACGGCCCACCGGGCGGGATTAGTAATTTCTTATCATTATCCTGGACGTATATTAAATTTAATTATAATGTGTTTTTAATCTATTTATTATCCGTATTTTTTTGTAATAATTAAAGGTTAGGGGTAAAATATTTTGTTCAAATTCTTTAACCCCCCCTTGAAAATATGATTGGTGACCAGTGTCGGGTAAAATACCCTTCGCCGTCCCGATTTGTCAATGGTTGCATCTGTGCTGGTAATAGCCCCGGGCTGATCCGTAACCATAGTGACGACGGCAGTGAACCGTGAAGGTGTTGGTCACCAGCGCGCAACGATACTTGGACTCTGCGGGATGTATATTCCAAGTTTCGACGTGACAGCTCGAGGGTAAAACACTGATTGAGCCAGGATATTCGAGGGGCGATTTTGTTGAAATTACATATTATAACTAGCAATCATTTCCTGGGCAATGGGGGGGGGGGGGGGGGGGGGGGGGGGGTAGGAGGGATGATTTCCAGTCTTTCAAGATGGTGAGGGGGGGGGGTGTTTTAATAAGCATTTTAATTTTACACATCAAATCAAGTACAATAAGATTTTTTTGGCAGAAAACAATGGAGGGGGGTTTAATCCCCATCCACTATAGCAAATAATCAAATTAAATATATATATATGGCATAAGAGAGAGTTCAATCTCTTTATTCCTGATGTATATATAAGATAAAATAATCGTAAATTAAAATAAAATCAAATTATATAGTTAAAATGCAACCCCACCCCTTCTCCATGAAAACATTTACACATTCCACACTTTGACAAGACAGCTAACTAGAGAGGGGACATTTTTGTCACATCAAAACTGTAAAGATTCTAAAAAGATTTGCTTGAGTTGGCGTCAATTTTTCACCAAGTAAATATTGAAAAGTATAGGCGGTTAAAATAATACGTGTTTTAATTAAAATCAGAAAAAAAAATCTTCAAAAGTAGAAATCTTTGAAACCACTATAGCCTCCCCTCCCCTTCTTTCTCTCTCTCTCTCCGAATTGTTTACATCTATAATCTAGACTTCGGTACGATAGCAAGTCCCTAACCCGTAACCATAGTGATGGGAGCAGCGAACCGTGAAAGTGTTGGTTTTGCACCCGCGATAGGTACCTATAGACCATGCGGGTTGCATATTCAAAGTCTCGAAGGGAAGGGAGTACAAATTTTGTTGGAAGGACATAACCTGTGCGGAATCAAGAAATTTGTTGTTATTCACGGGGAGGTCGACCGTCCACATCGTCGGGGTATCTCTATGAAATTGAAAACAAATTTACGTAAAACGGGAAAAATGATATTTTTGGGAAAAAATGCAGGGATTTTGACTCCCCTTACGTACCCCACCTAAACCCCTCTATATCCACGCTTATTTTAAGTCCTCGGATAAGGGAATTTTCGTATACATGTAACTCTATAAATTTTTAATTTCAGTTCAAAACGAAAAACATAAATCTGCTATCAGAGCGTCCCTTTCCCCAATCCTCAAGAGTTTTTTTTTTTTTTTTATTTGGGAGAATTATTTGATGTGAATTTTCCCATAAAAGACATTGCATATCTTCCTTATGTCCGTAATCGAGGGCGAATTTCGTAAATCTTAAACTCGGTACACCCCAACCCAACCCCGACTTTTTTCTTGATAGCGATAATTTGGTCCCGCGATGGAAGGGTAAAGAGAAGACACCTCTCTTTTGTGCGATTTTGGGCGATTTTAACTTTTTGTCAAAGCAGTATTATATTAATTAATTTGAACAACAGAAATGTTAAACTGTAAGTTTGATTATTTCATTTCAAAAATATATATTTATAGGAAAAGATTCAAATTAAATTAACTTGATATGCAAGATATGATTTATTATAATGAATTAGAAAAATACAAACACATTAACATCTTGGAAATAATTTTTTCTCGATTTAATTAAACTGAGCTCCATTGATTGCGCCTTTTGAAAGATGGTTTTGAAATTTTGAAGTAAAAATTGGGGCCATGGAGCTTATTAGAACTGAATTTAGAAGAGATCAGGCGCATGGTACAATTTGAATTTCTTTCCTCCGAGAAATCTTTGAAAAGTTTATCAAAATCTATCGGCTTGTTTTTGACTATAATGGCACTTAATTTGACGTAAACGGTATCTTAATTACTTAAAATAATTTCATAAGCAGTGTTGGTTTCAGGAGGGGGGGGGGGGGTAGATGCGCGGCGGACCGGGCACTGACCCAAAATTAAAAAAACCCCTATATTTTGGCCCATTTTCAGTTAAAATCGGCAAAATTCGCCCCTTGATCCCCCGGCAAAGGGGGTGCTGCAATTTCATTAAAACTCGTTCAATCACACTCCTCGTTGTCTACAAAACTAAAAATATAGGAGTGTGATTGAACGAGTTTTAATGAGATTGGGGGGCGCTGGATCCGCCACTGATAAGTTTTGTCTTCCTTGGTCACTACCGAAAGGGGAGGGAGGTGTCTAACTCCCCCCTTCCCTGTATCAGACACTGTCAAAATATGGTGTTTCATTTCAGGATGGAGATATAGGCTAGAGTCGAGGAGGTGTGAGGACGCTTTTTGATCTTTTTGTGTCTTTCAAAAAAATTAAAGATTTATAGACCAATGAAAAATGAAAGCATGCACTGACCCAGTAAGCTTTTCATGTGGGATGCTGATAATTGCCTACAGTCATTATTTTTTGCAGATTTTCAGCAGTTTTGTATAAACAAACTTTATTTTGTAGTACAGTACGGATGATAACTATATGTATATATGTCTTTTTCCAACTTTCAATTCTGAATCATTTAAAGTGAGCACTTTTTACTTTTCACCGCAAAAACGACTTGGAAGCACCTCCATACCCCAAGTGTATACGCCTGACCAGAGTTCTCCATATATCAATATATATTTCTTGTCTTCAATTGTCTATCAGTGGCGAATTCAAGGGGGAGGGGTGTAGGAGGCCTATGCCCCCCTTTAATTTGCAAATCATAGGTAAAACGTTAACGATCATTTTTCATCTGAAAATGAGAAAATACTAGTAAATATCTTTTAGTTAATATAATTGTGAAATGTATAATTTCTATTCTTTAATCAATTACAGTCACGAAAATGGATCCTGAAAGGCTATTTGCATGAACTATCGGGGAGCTTCCCCACATAGCTCCACCCCACCCCCCCCCCCCCCCCACCCTGCACCCGCTGGGGACCTAGGCGGTCCCCAGACCCCTTGCCAATTTTTACGCCCCCTTTAATGGATTAACATAGGTCCGTAGCTTTTTTTCTATACCCTTGATAATTGTGTATCACGGTACACAATAACTATTGCTCATATATTGAATAAATAAATCTTTAACTAATATCATGGTTTCATTTTTGATCCATCTATAGGGGCTTAACCAAAAATGTTATCATGATACATGTACCAATATATATTACCTCTTTACTTTTGGAAAAAAAAAAATCTTCATTAGATGCCAATATTTTCCATTACCTTTCTTTGCTATCATGTTTTCATGGATCCATATATAAATTCAAAATAAGTCTTGAACAATTACTAAATGCTTCATTATTATTCATTGGCCGATCTATGCATGGCCAGGTCAGACGTAGTGGGGTTGCAATGCCTTAAACCTTCCTTCCATCCCCCCTTTTGGTCAAAAAAAAAAAAAAAAAAAAAAAAAAAAAAAAAAAAAAAAAAAAAAAACATGCAAAGAGAGAGAGAGAGAGAGATCGCGTATTCATGAGACAAAATAATTATTTATTCCCAAAATTTTCGCTATTATGTCTTACATGCAGTAACACACAACTCCCCCCCCCTTCTTTAATTAAACTTATTTGACTTAATATTTGCAATTTCGTCTTTTTTTATGATTGTCAGCTGGACTTCGGAGCCCCCCCCCCCCCCCCTTTTCTGAAATCCTAGATCCGCCACTGTTATAGATATGCATGTACCACTTTTCCATTATGTAGGGATTTAAACAAGCCCCAGTATGAATCAGATGCTCATGCATGTATGTAAAACCCCCTTTTTCAAAAGGAAATGCGTTCTTTTTCGTCATCTCAGCTCACAGAAATGGCTTTAGTGGTCGTCTGCAGAAGAAATATTGGCCATAAAGCTACTACTCTATCATTTTCTTATTTTTTTTTTCTTCTGCTTAACATGCTAAATAAAAATAAATTCGATCCAAAAAAACTAGCTTGGTATCTTATACGCCGCTTTACGCTGACAATATACAGTGTGTCATTGGAATAAACAGCGGCGAAACTGACGTCACAGACTTGCATACGCTCCGCGCCAAGAGCAGTATATTCCAAGGCTTTATCAGTTTCGCATAGATGATATAAAATTTATGAATAAAGGTTTAAACCATTGGCGATTTGCATACCTGTTTTAAATACTTTATCTTATCACATTCAAGAAACAAGAAAATATACGATCAAAGTCTGGCAAAATGCACGTACGTGCACCACACCTCAAAATCGATCCCAGCTCTTGTCTCGTATAGTTAGCAATTTTTCTACATCCTTATGGCTCAAGGTCACAAGGCGGGTATGATCTTCTTCAAAGACAGAGAGTGTGAGTTACAAATGTATTTACTTACATTTACCCTTTACAAAGACTATGGGTTAATCGTTTTTCATATTTTCTTGATATTGCACCATTCATTCAGTCAGTGGCTGATTCAGGGGGTGTGGAGGGGGCGTCCCCCCTGCACTGTCCCAGAATTTCCCCAAAACCCTATATTTTGGCCCATTTTCAGTAAAAATCGGCAAAATTCGTCCCTTGACCCCCCGGCAAAGGGGGCGCTGGATCCGCCACTGTCAGTAGGCCGAAAAAGGGGGTGGGGTGTCTGGAATCACCCTGAGGACGGCGATTGGAAGAAAGATAAGCAACCACTCTGACAAATTGATTTATTCTTATATTTATTAGTTTAAGTTTTATTTTACCTTGTATTTTGTTGTATTTTGATGTATGCCAACATGTTTGGTGATATTTGAATTGTAATAGGAAGACCTCTACATTTATGGTTAAAATATTTCACGCAACATAAGACACCATATTGCACTCCGTATTTTAGCCGAAATCTTTCCGGGGAATGCCCCGATCTCCGGCTTGCTCCCGTATCCTTCCCAGCTCAGCACGGGATGTTTCTGAACATTTGGAATGTCCCTCTACTATTCCCTCCCTGGATCCGCGTCTGTGTCACAAGGATGAAATTATGAATAAATTAACTGTTAACATTTGTGCTGTTATAACATGCCCGATCTAAATAAATATTATTTGATTTGAAGAAATATGTGTGCTTGTTTTATCAAACGACTTCTTGGGTCCTGACCTACATGTAGTAGGTGCTCCTCATATCAGGTACAAACTTCGAATCAAGAACGGAGCGAATCAGGTATTCGTTCGAGATGACAAATGACTTTGTTTACCTTACCGAAGAAGATCGAAGAGCCGAAAGAAGTTCCAGAATATTAGAAGAAAGAACCTTTGAAAAGTTTGCATTAGCCTGTGTACTCGCAATCATATTTTCACTAAAACATTGGAGAATATGGTTGCTGGGTGATCACTCCGTAATTATCCGTGGTATCTTGGTTTAGGTCGAGTTTCCTCATTCCTGCATGCTACTATATGCATATGTACATCACATTACACATGTCATGTGTACAATTAAGCACTGTCATTAATAAGATGCAGTATAAGACTGATAAGACAACAACTTAGCAATAGCATGAATAATTTCTTTCACATTTCATCCATCAAAATTATTTGCATAAAATTTGTAAATAGTGACAAATAATTATGTATCAGCATATTTGACAGCTTACAAAGTTTCGAGTTTTAACTTAAGATGCTTTGGGTTGTTGTACTTTGCTGTATATAGAAACACTTAAAAGCCTAAAATTTACAAGGGTCACTTCTTTAAATGATTAAATATTATATAGCAAACTGTAACACATCAAATTTGATTCTTCTATACATGCAGTAGTACACAATATTTTGATATTGGTCCATGCTTTGATTCTTTTA
This sequence comes from Pinctada fucata, assembly GCA_028142955.1. Lineage (NCBI taxonomy): Eukaryota > Metazoa > Mollusca > Bivalvia > Pterioida > Pteriidae > Pinctada > Pinctada fucata. The sequence goes on along the minus strand of AP027113.1, from coordinate 28,499,416 downwards.
TTGGTCGAATAAAAAAATTGACAGGTTTTTTTCTCCCATAATCATTGACAGGATATTTTGTCCTGACTTACAACTTACAGGATTTTTTCTCCCGTAATGACAATTGACAGGATAATTTATCCTGTAAATACCTTTTACAGGATAATTTATCCTGTCTTTAAATTGACGGGATTTTTTTTCCCATGTTTGATTGGGACGGGATAAAAAATCCTGTCAATCCAAAGTCAGGATAAAAAATCCCACGGGATTCACAAAAATCCCACGGGATTTTTGACGGGATTTTGACAGGATAAAAAATCCCACGGGCAGGCCCGTGGGATTTTTTTTTCAAGTGGCTCTAGCTCTCATACCTGTTGACCTAGGTAAATCAAAAGTTGATGAAACACCTTATTTTGATCAGTACTTCACATAGAACAACTCAAAATTTTCCTAGAAATAGTATTTTTAGGACCTCAAGTTCGGAAAAATGTCCATTCCGAAGTTAAATGTCCAAGTGTTTAACACTTTTCAACTATTTCCCTACTTTCCATCCTAGCTTTCTATTACACACTGTAAAAAACAAATCTACACCATATAGCTACAAAAATAGAGATTCATCTAGAAATATTTTCGTATAAAAACTGACTAAAATGGCGGCGCCCATTTTGCAAATTCTTGGTTGAAGAAAAATAAATTGGTCAGTATGTATCTTTTCTTCCTTATTTTCGTTCATTTTTCCACTTGTTTCATATATATGTGTTACCATTAAAGCTTGCTCAGAGCAAGCGGACCCTTCGGGCCCGCTTGCTCGCTTCGCTTCGCTACTAGTATATGGTTTATATAGGAAAGTGGCCCCCTTTCAGGGCAAAATCTTAAATTTTCACAAAGAAATGCATTTATACCAATATTTATCCTACAATGTAGGCTACTTGTTAAATGATACATGATTTTAAATTTTCTTTCTCAGTTTCGTAGAATTTGGACTTCAAAAATGGTATATTTTGCCAAATTTCTGTAAAAACGTCATTTTGGGGCTCATTTTCAACAGACTTCCTATTATTTAGTATCGAGCGGGCTTCTGAACAACTTTTATATTTTGATATGTTGTTACTTTTGTACGTCTCTAAATGCATGCAAAAGGAAAAAGTTGTTCACGATCCCGCTCGATGTTATCTCAATGAAAATAACCAAGAATTATGCAATTTTTTGTGAAAAATTGACAAAATCACCGGTTGTCATGATATTTATGCAAAATTTACAATGTCTTAGAAAGCGAGGAGTAGTTTCTTAACAAGGTTTATCAAAATATAGATATTTAACATTCTTAAAATGACAACAAAACTTAATTTTGTAGAAGTCGATTTTAGATGGCCACTTTACTATATAAAACCTATATACGAGGGCTGTTCGATAAATTCGTAGACAAGTTTAATAAAACTTATTTCGTTATCGTCAAACATTTTGTTCATATACTAATTTATTCCTTAAGATTGGATATTCTTATTGTGCAAATTTTAAAGCAATAAATCAATTATGAAAGAAATGCGGTGTTTTTCTTTAGGAGTGACTTCGGTAAGCAGCGCAGTAAATGTCGTCCAAAGCAACGCTACGCAAATTACGGAGTACTTATCATATTTCACATTTTGTTGTGTCTCTAAATTTGAAATCATATTGGCGCATAAGTCATTTATTGTATGCCAATCGGCTCAAAATTCATAATACAGAACAAACTAGGCAATCATGCGCTCAAATTATTCCCTTGTCCTATTCTGTCTGTTCAAAGAAGACGCATTAAGAATTTCATTTAAGAACGTATGGATCATTCGGTTTTGCTTTCTCCGGTAGTCCAAACCATCCTCTTTGAATGATTTTTATCAAATTATCATCTCGATTGCAAATTGAAGGCATACGTGTGCTCGAAACATTTTCTTGCGTTCCATAGCCATTTTTCTCATATATAATGTCTTTTGTGGAGTTTGTATCAGCTTGAATAACAGATCAATGATTTCACATTCTTTAACAAAATGCAGGCATACGCCATTATTTCCATGCATACGTATTGATGGCGCTTCTTGTAACAGTGATATATCTATATAAAATACCAATGCATCGTAAAAAGTTCAAATTTCAATATAATAACCTTCAATTACTGTCGAATAATAAGTATATACAATGACTTTCTCGGCGTCGGCGTACGCATTAAGAAATAATAAAGGAATTATGTGTGTGTACACAATTTTCGATATCTCAGTTTTCATATTACGCCGCTAAACGTCACAACACATAATTCAAGATAATTATTAACATGACATATTTTTTCAGTCACCTTGATAATGTATTAATTGATTATGATAAACCTCATGAATATATTGTGAGAAAATTGTACTCTTACTGTCACGCATTTCTTAAATATTGCGATTGTCTACGAACTTTTTGAACAACCCTCGTACTCCTTTCCCTCACTGTATTTTAAAAAAAAACAAGAGATTGGTTTCGCACATTGACCTCGTTATCAGAATTACGAATAAGAGTATTCACAAGTCATCTTAGGAGGCGCAAACTTGATAAAATTCAAGGAGAGATTAGATGTACACTTAAATTTAAAAATGCAAATACATTGATCCAAAAGTCTGCCAAACATAATTATTACTTGTGGAATCTATTATTACCAAATAGAAAAACATTCGGCACCGACAAAGAGTAAGGAACATAGATAATACTCCAACGAAAAAGATTTAAATTGACGAAAACATTCTCACCGCATGGGATCGAAACGTATGGTGTTGTGGTTCCATAGACAGCTTTTTTTTTGTTTTTTTTTTTCATTTTCTTAGTTAAACTTTACGAAACTGATGAGCCGTTGCAGTAATAAATCAATCCATATCGTGTAGGTATATGAAAAGGTAATGGTTTTTGCAAACACGTCAATGGTTTGTTGACGACAGAAACGTACTTGACCTAGCAGAACTCTTGTGGTGTTTGCAAAACTATTAACTTTTCTGATCTATGTTTTTCGATATGGACCAACTTATTAGGTATTGCCCTACTGTAACATCTCATCAGTTTTGTACAGTATCACTTAAATGATGAGAAAACAACCAAAAACCTCCGTAAGGAATCACGTACAACCTCCTAAGATTCGATCCGACGCGATGACTGTGCAAGGAAGCAAACGTGAATCCACAATGGAGATGAGATCCGGTGATTGGGTAGAGAAAGCATCAGATTCTCATTTTTCCTAGTAACTACTGTCACCTAGGCCGTGTAGGAAAAAAAGTCATATCCGATAAAGGACCAGAGCCACGAACGGCAAAATCGGCCTAATTTGCCACAACGTTCATCTTTTATATTTTGATAATACCATATTTCAGCACTTCAGAACTGGCCAACTTTGTGATTTTAGGCCTTGCTGAAGCAAAATATTTTAATGTGAATTGAGGGTATGGTATATCGTTTGCGACGTCATTTGACGTCATTTTCACATATGACGTCGCATAATATCAGGACCAGTACCATGCATTACTAAGTATTAGAAATGATAAGAGATATTTCTACATTGAGAAAATGTGTGAAATATTAATTTAAAGAAAACATATTTTAAAAATTTCTTATAAATAAAATATGTGTACAATCTATTATGTACAATCCGTGTTTGTTTTGCCTTTGCTCGAAATCACAGGCTGAAAATGTTCGTCCTGGAACCACAGTATGCATGTCTTCAATGTAATAATTTTAATTTTTGTATTCGTTTAAATCGCGTAAGATGTAAGCTGCATCGATCCACAAGAAATTGATGTCATTATTTATGATTATATGAAAATAAAAATCAAAGAAAGACTTCATGTTTACCATCTTCATGAATCACGGATCCGATACGTTCAAACTGTCCTAGAAGAGTGTTCGGCTGTATAAGATCAGACAAAGGAATACCATGTATGCTTCTTCATTTTTTCCGAAAATTTCTGAAATACCGTTAAATTCAAAGATTTTCTCTTAATAAAGTTGTCAGAACATCTCCAGTCAAAAGTGAATACCCCTGTACAATATCAAAACACGGTTCTACATCTGCTGCAGATCTAGATAATTAAAGCATCCACTTAATTTTGCCGTAGATACTCCACTGTCAGCGATGTATGAAGATGAACATTGATGTGACTCAATTTGACATATATAAGTACTTCAAATTTGTTCCTATAAACTAGTAAGCTCAAATTACATGCGTCAGTTTTTAATCCAATTTCGCGGTCAGTTGCTGGGTGACCAGTTGCTGGACTAAACAAGAGATAATGAAAACCCCTTCCGTACACTTCGGTGCATATGAGTCAATGACTCAATATGAATAAGTACAGATAAAACTCGAGCTGAAAAATGAGAAAAATAATGTCTTAATTCATTGCATGATTTTCCTTCTAAAATCAGTGTGTAATACCGATTTGCAGAGGCTGAGGCGGATACAGGAATAAGGGGGCGGGATATTTCTAACATAAAAGCGAAGGATCCCATTCGGGTCAATGGTAGCGGACTTTGAACACAGAGAAAAAACGATGGTTGCATTTTGAATATTTCGTATTTTAAATTACTTTTCATGCTCCCGTTCTTATCATGACATATATAATTATTGATTAGAGAAATACTGTGACTCTACTCACATGTATGTGCTAGTACTAGTATAAGTGTTGGGCAATTGGAAGTTAAATCATAATCGATAAGCGGAAATAATCGGATGGGCATAACCCATTATTATTATAATCGGAAAATTTAAAACATTTTTTTTCTTCATTTTGCAACCAACAATGAATTGAAATAAACACCAAATCATTATTTCTTTGAATAAAATTGCTTTAGGCACGGTCCATTTGATATTCTGGGGGGGGGGGGGGGGGGGGCTTGGGTTTTTTGTCGGAGCAAGATTATTTTTTTCGCACCGGACCGGGGCAAAATTATTTTTTTCTTGCAAAGCAGGAGCAAGGAAATTTTTTTTATAACAATTGATGTGAATATTAAGAATGTTTGTGTTTTTTCAGCAGAAATTCTTTATTTTTACTTAAACTTGACTCCAAACATAATTTTCATGTAAAACTTGTAGTCACTTCTAAACTGAGAGAGATGAAAGATTTTACAATATGCGATATACAATTTTTAGTAAACAAAATGTATATGGCCTGGTGCAAGTATTTACATGTAGAAATGAAAACTAGTTAAAAACTTATTCAAATTCTCCTTCCAAGCTTGTATATAAAATTAGACACTATGGTGATACATGTATCTATTAATAGTAATAAGTTATAGATCTATTGGTAGTGTATTTAAGCATTTGAATTGTTTCAGTCACATGCATTCTTTTTGATATTTTCAAATATGATCTTGCCATTACAGGAGAAAACTGCAGCGAGCGAAGCGAGCCAAAAATTTTTATAGGAAGTAAGAACTGCAACGAGCGAAGCGAGCCGAAAATTTTTCAGGAATTTTAAGCGAATTTTATGATTATTCTTCAAATTCAGATTACTTGTAAGAGCAAGATTATTTTTTTCCGTCACGCCATAAGAAAATTTATTTTTTTCATCAAAATTCAGAGCAAAATTATTTTTTTCGAAAAAAATCCAAGCCCCCCCCCCAGAATATCAAATGGACCGTGCCTTATTGAGTAAAGCACTTTCGATCACAACTACTATGAATACCCTATCAATTCGTTCAAGCTTCTTTTTCTTGAATACCATGCAACAGAAAATGTCATACACTAGTATGTACTTTGAAGTACAAGGGAAAAAATAATAGTATAAAAGGGAAATACACGAATTTATCAAAACCAAGATACTAAATCGGACAATCCGGTAATCAGCGATGTCGGCGACAATCGCGTTTGATTTTCAACATCGATTAGAAATGTTCATCGCTGGCCATTCAACGACCGAAAATCGATCGTCAGCGATAATCATTCCATAACTACACTAGAATCCATTGCCATGACTCCCATTCTGATACATTTTTAGTGTCATTTTGTGTGAAGAGAGAACATTTTTTAAAGAGGTGTAGATCTATTTACTCCGATTAATCGATTCTCAGAGATAGAATCGATAGTCGGCGAGTTGGATATTTTAGAGACGATAGCGACGATGGCTGCGACTATCGTTACAATAATACAGCGTGTATTAATGTGAACAAGATGGATATCGAAGTATGGAATACGAATACATGTACGTAATGATTCGCGCTTAGAGGAATGAAAACTTACGTACGTTACACGAATAAGAAAACCACTGATCCAAATCTGCCAGAACAGTACCATGAATGTGACAAAACGATCTCATAGATGCACAACATTATTAATTTCTGGATCGATGGACTGTAGCAAAGATGATTAATGTTCGAATGTTATGAATTGCAGCGTTCGCGTACTTTTTAAGAATCAAAATTTTTTTCTCACATTTTTGCAATATCGGATGATTGGCGAATATAAAGGGAGGGATGAGGCCTGGGCGAGAAGGGGCGCATGTTCTAGACTCTCCCCTTTTTGCGGTCAACATTTTTTAAAGATGTGATTTTTGTTTTCAGAACTTGATGATAAAGCTTTTATAACAGCACGGTGTCCTTGAAAATTATTTAATTTTACAAAATTTTTAAATGCAAACTCTTTCTTTTCATATGAAAGTTTACGTTCTCATTTGTATAAATTTAATTTTTCAGGCGAATCTAACGCATACATTCGCTGCTATAACTGTTTGAAAACGTCATTTTTAATTTGGAGTGCGCAGCTCTAATTCATTTCGCTGTCGCCACCTACAATATATTGTGTTTTTTTATATGGAGATTTAATTTTACAAATTCGACAATATTATGGTCGTTACTGCATATTTTCAAATAAAACTTTTTATGTCTCTTTTTTTTCCTCAACCCAGACCCGTCTGAATAAATTTTACGTTTTCAATAAAATTTATTTTCAGGAAAATGGTTTCTTTGAATAAATTATTATATCACGGTCTTCTATCCCCTGTTATCCATATATCGGGCACTGGACTTTATATTACATCAAAATAAACGGACAGAGAATTGATCCAGCATAGTCTGAACTTCAATCAAAATTCGCTGGTTCGATATCGCTCGCCAATCATCTATTTCAAATTAATAATTTGATTAATTTTCAAGTTTTCTATCTTTTTTATTTATTTTTTTGTCTTCAAATATCCCCACCTCCTCTTTAAAAGAATTAGATCATAAATGTTTCTTCCTGGGTGTCGATCTATTTTGCTTCTTTATGCTGCATTCATATAACGTCTTTCTTTTATGTTTCGAATTCTCATTATTTCGTTTTCTAGCCCTTATCTTCCAATTTCTCTTACTATCGTATAGGATAATTGTAGAAAGCCGATGCATTTTTTTGTTTACATATTTTCCCGTTTTAGGAACATTTTAGGAAATAACATACATATATATAACAAACAAATGAACCGAAACCCCCAAAAACCAACAAACATTATATATGCCTTCTTTAAAAGATTTTTGAATTATTCTCTTATTTTTTCCTTGTAGCATCACGTGTATACATGCCGATATATACAGGGAAGACAAAAAGTGGTTCAAAAAATTTAAGTATAACGAAAATATGTATCGTAACTACTCGAGTGCACAACTTGACATTTTAGGAAATTCATAAACGTCAATTTTGATGACGTCATTGGTATAAATGACGTCACAAATATTATCTTCTATGGAGCAGTTTTCTGAAGGATTGGAATAATTTGAAATACGTGTAAAAGTAATGAACCGCCAAATTTATAAAATTTTACATAGTTTTAAAAGCTTTCAGATTATCTACTACCTATCTTGAAATACAACTTCTCATTTTCATCGTCTGGGAAGTCTTTTTCATGACGTTCTAACCATCTTTGATGAACAGTTTGCCAAGAAATGTGCCAACAGAGAACTCATAAAAGTTTAATTTTCGACTACGACCGGACCTTCTACCAAAAAAATCTTTATCGAAATAATCACAGGTATAATCAAAGAATATTTCAATACAATTATTTTTTTGGTAGAATGTCCGGCCCTATGCGAAATTATCGATCAAATTTCATGATATCTCACAAAAATACCGGAAATGCAAATCCTGGCTTGGTTTTGGGCTCTATATCTTCTTAAGACATGTCCGGAATCTCACAACTTCGCACGTTTTCGAAAGGCAAAATGTTCTCCTTTCCTTTTATTGATAATTTAGAAACATTGTCTGCGTTTGAAAATATACGAAAACTTTAGGCCGATATCGCCGTTCGTGGCTCTGGTCCTTTGTTCTATTTGGAGGTTTGGATGGTTCCAACTTAAAATATTTTCCAACATGTAGGACAATGAAATGTTAGAATGTTTAAGTCAATCGCTCTTAAATGTATCCTTGGTTAAGTAGTTTTCTGGTTAGTCTATTTGCCCTCCGGACGAATTTGTTGCAGTTTGAACTTGCTGTGTAATAATCAATTGCGATATGAATACACCGTAGGGAGAAGGCAAAGAAATGTTACTACTTAGGAAATGGACATAGTTTGTAAACTGGAAGTCGTCATGATTGTCATATTTTGAAGTATTCGCGTACTAACCATTTTCGTGAAAAATGACATGAGATCTAAATCATCGTCGGAACCCAAGGTCGGTCACGCTAAACGCACCTCTAGAGGTGAGTTTAGCGTTACCGACCTGCGTTCCGACGATAGATCTAAATATGAAGCAGAGTCAATGCTTTCAGTGGTTATTGTATGAATAGAAACATTCGCTGGTACCTTCTTTTGAGGTTTTATGAAAGTGAGCATTTTTGCATTGAACTTTCACAATGATGTACGGATTCTTTGTCGATGCCATGGCATTATGTATTTGGTTTTTCGGTTCGTGGAGAAAAGCTTTGCCTAAAGGCGAAAATAACGAATGTCTTCATAGTTTTTTAATGAATCTTCAAAGCGATCGCAACATTTATCAAAACAGGTCAAATTTACATAATGGACAAGACATGCACGTTTGGGTTATAGAACTCTCGTCAGTGATCCTAAAGACAAAACTATAAGTATCCAATCAGTATACATATAGAGAATAAGTGTCTTAATTTGTGTTTTGTTACGGGTATTCAACACACAGCAAGTGCATTTATCGTACGTGTAATGCGCGTTAGCGCATTTCATGCGATAAATGCATTTGATGTGTGTTGCATACCCGTAACAAAACACAAATTATGACATTTATTCTATATATATGCACCATAGTTGTCTGTTTCATTCTTGTTTTCTGAAATTGATTTTTCTAGGTTGACGTCAAAATTCATCTCGCCGCGGGTTCAGTTTGCAGGTTAGAACAGCCGTCGCGGCATGTTTCTTTAGATCTTATGCATTGTGACGTCACGAGTGTTAATACACTATTTGCAGCACGTTCCTTTCAATAGTAACATCCCAGGGACTTACATTGGCTGTTCAAAAGAGTGGAAGAAAAGATATGATATAATGCGGAAAGACCCACTTTATAAAATTTCATGTAATTCAATGATCAGTGATAATTGAATGCGTGTGATAGACACGATCTACGGAAGACCGTAGGTGACATGTATGAATTTTAATTTATGTAAAAAGTGAAAATAACGAGGTGGTGCAAATGTAGTAAGTCTTCAAAGTGATTACATTATTTATCAAAACAGGTCAAATTCAGAGAATTGACCAGGTAAATGTATAGCCAATGAGTTTACGTATCATAGTGCACATTTGTGGTTTTATTAATCATTACTATTTCGTCATGATGGCCTTTCAGTTTGGAATAACGAATTATAGCATTGAGTATCCTGAATTGAATTTTCAGTAAATGTTCTGAGGTTTATCAGAATGCATCAAGATTCACTTCGTACTTCGTATTGATGCCGTGTCTGTACTAGATTGTTTACAAGTACCTAGGCTTGATTTCAGATACATTTCTTGTGTCTAAGATCGATGAAGATTGGTGGAGGACTTGCAAATGCGGCTTAAAACGCTCTTAGTTTGCTCTTTAAAATGAAATTTTTCATGCTGTAACCACAGAAAAAAATTCCTGGTTTTAGAGAAAATCGACATTTTTGTCAATTTACCCAATAAATTTTCGGGATCGACTGTATTTTTCGTGGGTCTCAGTAAATGACGTCAGAAGTTGTACTCGACAAAGTGATTGCCTGTACACGCACATGTGTATACGCATGTGGTTACCATTTCAAGAATAAAACAATCAATATCCAAAACATAGTTTTTTTTATTTGTTGAGCAATTAAATAAATAAATGAAATAAATAAATAAAGAGCGCACCATTTCTAAACATGTTCATGGCTGGCGATCACCTGTAGATTCAGGACAGAAGTTTGACATAATTTTTGTTCTGATTAAGAAAAATAATCGTGCAGGCCAATATTTTTGATAGATTCTGTATCTACATATGGAATTATGGATCTAGCACTTGCCGAATATTAGATCGTGGTTTGCGGGGGTAACCCCCCCCCCCCCCCCCACACGCACATTTGTCCGTTTTGAGTCGTTGAGAGAGAGAGAGAGAGAGATCATCCAATATTTTCTATCATCAATTGCCTCTCATGAAAACGTATTTCAAAAATGTATTCAGATCAGTATAAATTTATTGCTTCGTTCTTTTATTATTATGTTATTCCATAAAAACCGCTAGCTGTGACCATAACTTAATGATTTAGAAAAAAAAAGAAAAATGTCGAATCGTTGTTAATCCCTAAAATTGTGATCATATATATTGATAGAATAAAATTTGTTCCTTATTCTAATGAAAATAAATTCCGTGACATCGACTTGGAGCCTCAGAATAATATTTAAATTTATTGAGTGTTTTACCCACTTGGGAGTTCTTGAAATAAGGTCTACCCTATATCCCTTGCACCAATGCAGGTGAATTTTGAAATAATTATTCATAAAGATGAATTCAAAAAAAATATATGTAAAAATAAATTAATAACGTTTTGTTTTATTCATTATACCCCTCATCCCCTTCCTACGCTTCTACGAAAGATTGTTTACAATGTTCACTGCGATCCGCCCTCCCTATTGTAGATTCCTGAATCCGTCTATGTCAAAGATATCTCCATCTAGATCTGTCATTTGTCATTAAAGTGAATGTATATTGCAATATAAATATAGGTAATACTATGTTGTACACTAAGCTCAATAAAAGGATGGGCAGGGACCTACCGGTCTGAAACTCCAGTCGCAGGCATTCCAAGTTGCCCTCCCCCCCCCCCCCCCCTTCTGCGTTTGAAACAGGTCGGGCTGAATATTCAACCATAGTTTCAAATCGTGCGCGTTTAGAACAAATAGTAAAATAGGACAGACAGAAAATATGATGTGACATCATGTGTGAAATCGTCCATCCCAAGACCCTTTCCCCCTCCCCCCTTTTTTTCTCACGGACAGATTCTTGGTCGCATGAAAATTACTAACATTAAACATTTACATATTTTATACTCGACATGATCAAGAAATTATCAAAAGATGTGAAACTGAGCAAATTAAATGCGAACTCAGCTTCAATACCTCAACGGTACATTTCATTGTTTACACTACTTTCGTCTTTCATGTACAACTTTCTACGTCATAAGTCTCTCCATCATATTTCCCGGAAGTGATCATTTATAGAATCAGGGTTTCTGTAAATGGTTAAAAAAAAAAACAACTTCAAAACTGATTTACGCATGTGTGCGGTAAGAGCTGAAAACTATTTTTGGCGTATTATGGTTTATTTTTAGGGAAAGATTTAGGTAAAAGTATTATCTCATATGTTCTAGTATCACTTTAACATTTTAATTCATTGATTTTTTTTGTAATTTGATACTTTGTAAAGTTTATTTTACTAAATTATGTGTTGGCATTTTGTGAATAATGTATTTATAAGTAACATTTAAGTCCTTTATAAACCGCAAAATCGGCAATTTTCCTTGAAATTGCTGCAAAACCTACACGTTTCTTTAAAATTAGCAGTGGCAACATGCATTGAGAAACATGTAAAAATTACAAATGAAAAATCCCTATATATTCTTGTTATTAAAGTTTTATGTTTCTTGTCGCATATGACCACATCGCTGTTCTCATTTAAATGAGTTAAAGAAGATCCTCATGTATGTTATCATCCGAGGAGTATACCCTCGGAACAGAATAACATGGTTAATGTCAAACGTCTTCAAATTCAATAGCATCATAGCTGGTCCACCAGCAGTCCTGTAGCATCATACCCCAGCCATCCTGCTACGTTTTTCGGTACATTTTTTTCATAATGACTCTCACACTCTTTGGCCGTATAACATTGTCTGGATTGAGGATCACTGACGAGGGTTTAGTACCAGAAACGTGCATGTCTATTCCATGCTGAAAATTTACCTGTTCTAATATGATGCTATATTGATTTTGAAGACGTTTAGCATTTGTACCATTTGGTGAGTGTAACTGCTAAAATATCAGTATATTTCTACAATATTTTCAGCTCAGAATATTTTTTTCAGAAATTAAACAAATAGAATTAAGAAGCAAGTATTGAACGATGAATATAACTCTACAAACAGGTGTTTTCCGACTTCAAATTGCATCCAACGTTAAAAATCGTGTTACAATTACCGCAAAAGATAATCAATTATGATCGACTTAAATATATGGTTGGAAAATGATTCCAAAACTTGGTTATGAATTCTTAATATATTAGCATTTGCTTTACTTTACGTCTGCATTGTCTTTACTCATTGGAAAAATGTTATATATTATGGTCTCTTGAAATGGCGATAGAACGTAAACACCATAAAAAAATTAAAAAAATTTTCTGCCTCTTCTTGTTATGAAATTACTAATTGGGCGGTCATTCATCAACTTTGGATAAGCAGCCGAAAGTAATTATTTTCGTCCATAAAATTCTCACAAAAACAGCAATGATAAAAAAAATATCATTTGCCCAAAACCAGACCACGACTGTACTTCAAAATGGATTATTTCTCTTCTCTATATTTTTTATATTATGAAAATGACATAGTAAGGATTCTGTCTTCACAGCTAGAGAACTGACGATAAGTTACAGAAAAAAATCGCTATGTTAGCTGGAGTTCTTATGCTCTCAGTCATTTTCTTATCGCGGTGGCTGGAAACTGAAAAACTAGATCTGGAGGCTAGACTGTTGTAATTGTGAAAATAGGCCACTTTCTTGTGAATTAGGTTATTTCTTTATAGAGATAAATGATAAAATTCGATTTTTGCCCAAAGAAAAAGGTGAAGTACATATAGTGACAGTGAATATTCTCAACAGAATCAAATCAAAGGATATTCATTTTTCAGGGATAAATTTATATCAAAGAATATTTCATATTGTGAAGTTACTGAAAGAATTCAAAAGAAAGTAGAATACAAATGTACAAAAAATGAGCTACCAAAAAAAAAAAAGAAGACATATACATTAATTTTTCTAGGCATGCTTGTATCGTCTATTTCGAAATTTGCCTTTCAAGAATGAATAAGGACATTATTGAGTACAGCCTTTACAATTGACCGTCTTATACCTATTTAGAGATCACCGGATTTGGTATGTTTCTATTTGACATTCGCGGCTGATGTTACATGCACTAAGAGGACGCTTACTCCTCCTGGACACCTGGTACCACCTCCATTTATTGGGGGGGGGGGGGGTTGCAACTATCTCGTTAATGGAAACATACACATTTGTGCCATATACCCCTGGATCTTCGATTCCTAAAACCTACGATTGTTACTTCTTCGTTGGTATAATTAAATCTAATCAATGATACGTCATGCCAAAATGATACAAATACGAGCGAATGATACTGTTATACAAATGTACCCCCAGAATCGAGTTGTCTTTATTGGCGTTTGTTCCCCTTATTTTATTTTCATCACAAAACGAAACTAAAAGTCTAAGCAATTAACCCTGTTTAAACATGAATGCCCACGTCCGCATCCTTGTCAACATCAACACCATTTTCTGTTACGAGGTCAAAAATATTTGTTGAAATTTTTTGTGTTGCATGCAATCAGGAGACACTGACTCTCCCCGGGCACCTGGTCTCACTTCGGAATGTTGTTCATTCCGGGGTTAGCAAGCGTTTCGATGGAAGTTCCCACGATTTTGCTTTGCCATCTCGAATTTGAGACTAAAGAACGGTTAGGCATCTCTTTGATGTTTATTTCAATTGAAAGGTCTTGTCACTATGGTCGAGAGTTACTATAAGGTTTGGCCAGAAGAAGGTCAAAGGTCAATTTTACGAGGTAAAAATAGTTTAAATGAAAAGTTCTTGTCACTAGAAATACACATGTGAAAGATGAATGTCCGATCACTTACCATTTAAAAGTTATGCCTTTTTTATAAAGGGGTCAAAATGATATCAAGAAGATCCTCATGACAATCTCAATAGCACTCACAAATAGAGCATGGACGGCCCCTAGCCAGCTTGAGGGGGGACCACGTGCCCAGGAGGAGTAAGAATTCCGTTTGGCTAGCCGCAACCATCGTCGATGTTCACGCACGAAACTGAAAGCAATATCTTCAAAACATACACTGTCTGAGGTAATGTCTATATAGAAAGTGCTATGACGACCATGTCAGGGAAAGACATTTAAAATATTTGCTGTCAAACACCTCGTGGGGAACTTTTTTACGAGCTCCACGCTGTGAAGGGAATAAGTGTGAAATAAATGAGAGAAAGAAGATCCTGACGACAATTTCAACATCACTCACAACAGAGCACCAAAGAGAGCGTCGATGGATCCCTAGGACGTTAGACGTGGGATCGGGTGCCCGGGAGGATTAAACATCCCCTTCTTGGCTAGCCGCTTCCACCGTCGATGTTCAAGCACGAAACTGAAAACAATATCTCCAAAGCAAAAAAGGTTAAGGTTACGAGATAAGGAAAAATTGTTGCGCCAATTGTTAAAGATAACGCCACATACAAACAAACAGACTGACAGGTCAAAACTACATTGTATATTCCTCCGAATCTAGGATTCATCGGGCATAAATCTCGGTCAAACACTTTATGAAATATGTGAGTATTTGCAATATAGAGTAAGCAGTACCCGCTGTCAACTTTTGTTTTATTAAAATATAGATATATATATATACACAACCAATGTAGTTTTCCGAGATGAAACTATTGAAAGGGAAAAGTTGCATTTCTTCATGAAAACACTCGTGATGTAACAATACTATTACTCTATCTACAGAAACATGTCATGACAACAAACTGAACCCTCGGTGACCTAAATTTCATTTCAGAAAAAAAGAATGAACCTGGCAATTATTGTGCATATATATTGAATAAAAGTCATAAATTGTGTGTTGTCACAATTATTTTGGAATGACTTTCTATTCTTCGTCAGTAAAAATAAGAACAATAAAACGAACATTTAAAATATCCTCCACGAGCATTCAAAATGAATTTTCTGTTGATGGCAATAAGGAATCAAACCTTAAAATAATGTTTTATATGTATTTTTCCTTTATTTAAAGGGCTTGTCATTGAATCTATCATATTGAATTTGAAGACGTTTAACAATTATACATCTTCTAAAGTTGAAGCGACTATTGCGTATCTAAGTAAGTTAAACTTGTGTTGTAATTTTACGTTGTTTGTCCGTGAATAAGTTCTTATCACTATTCCTGAAAAACAAAGACATCACGTCTTGGAGACATACCGTTTCCTTTGCGTGTAACGTTCTAATAAATGAGCAAAAGTTCAAACAAGACGGTTCTCTCATAATGGAAAAACAAGGAAGACTGTCAAAAAACCAGCACGAGAGAGACAAAAACTAATATGACTGCCTCCCCCATACATCAATTAACTATATGTCCTAACGAGTCTTGTTTTTGTTGTTTGTTTTATTTTTGTCAGCTTCTGTTTGTGGAGGGTAACTAGTAAGGATTTATTTTAGGCTAGATACTGTATATTTGTCATGCGAATAAGTTACCCTGATAATCTTTCTTCTGTTTGAAATGAAAATTAAAAATAAAATAAAGCTTTGATTCCGACACTTCAAGATCAAGTATTGACTTGATGACCGTCCAAAGTCGATGCCGGTTGCCCATTGGTCTCTTTGGTTCATGTGTGGTCGTGTGTGTTTGATGTTTCTATGTTGTGCGTTGGTGTTCCTTGTCCCTTTTGCGTCTTTTTATGTGTGTGTCTGCTCTGTGTTTTTGCATTGGGTGTTTAGGAGTTTTGCTGTTGGTGCTGCAACCGAGTGTTGTTGGGGATCCCCTCCTTTGTTTTCTACCTATATGCGTTCTTGATTCTCCTTCCTTGCATTTGAAAATCTACTTTATACGTTCTTTTAGCTCATTTCTGATGACTACAATACGAAAGCATTTTAATTGGTATTTATTAAATTATATTTTGAATATTTGCGGCGCTATCTGTATTGATTTTTGTTTCTACTTTTTGTCGCTGAATATATTACTTTTATGAATAGTGTTGTTCTTTGTGTTTCAATTATCTAATGTGATTGTTTTCTTTGTTTCCGTCTGTTTGTTACCTTTTCTCGTGTGTTCCGCTGTGACAGCTGTAACGTGGTCTAGTTTGGGGATCTCCTCAATATCTTTTGTACATTTTGTAATTAAGAGTTGAATGTTAACACAAAAACCAAAATCAGATGTCAGATATCATAATCAAAAGGCTTACAAATTCTAGACAAAAATATGAAACAGAACTTTTTCAAAAGAAAAGAAGAAGGACAAACAGATGAAGACAATAACACAGCTTCATATGTCTTTGTCTGTGACAATTACAAGATTCTGAATGGTCAAGTTCGAGCTTTTTTGTCTGAAATCAATTTCCCGGGCTTTCATCTGCCGTAAGTTGATTTTAAAACAGTTTCCAGCTTGACGGGTTTCCCTAAATATTCATATTCAATTTAACCTTTCAACTACGGTCGATCGTCTGTCTTTTCAAGGCATAAAAAAATTCTGTTTTCAAAACATCTTGAAATTTCTAAAACGTGGGTTCTGTAGCATCATATCCCACCCATCTTGCTACGTTTTTCAGTACATTTTTGGACGTAATATTTTTTCAGTCTTGGCCATATTACATTGTTTGGATAAAGAATCACTGACGAGGGTTCAGTAACCGAAACGTGCATGTCTGGTCCATGTTGTAAATTTATCTGCTCTTAAATGAGTCTATCGAATTTGAAGATGTTTAACATTTGAACCACTTGGTGAGTGTCACTGCTGGTGGACTAGGAGTCCCTGAGGGCACATGTAGCCAAGTTCGATCAACTTCGGCTGATCGTCTGTCTCTTCAAGGCATAAAACATTTCTGTTTTAAAAAAATCTTGAAATTTCTAAAACGTGGGTCCTCTAGCATCATATCCCACCCATCTTGCTACGTTTTTCGGTACATTTTTGGACGTAATATTTTTCAGTCTTTGGCCATATTACATTTACATTGTTTAGATAAAGAATCATTGACGAGGGTTTAGTATCAGAAACGTGCATGTCTGGTCCATGCTGTAAATTTATCTGCTCTTAAATAATGCTATCGAATTTGAAGACCTTTAACATTGTATAAAATATATTGATATCATTTGAGTGGTACACGTTACATACATGTAGTCTACATTCACGGTTAATATGCCATAAAAAAACAATCAGACGCAGACATCAAATGGATATGTGACTCCCAGGAAATCCAAATCGCCAATGTTTGTACTTTAGAAAATCCTTATTCATCATATGGTAATTTACTTGCACCGCTCATGTCTCTTCAAAAGCTTTTTACAATTTATGGATTAATGATATTAGGGCTGCAATGGACAAGTCATAAATGGAGAAAGAGTTCTAAAGTACATCTTTTTGTTGCACATTACAGAAATCAACATCTTAAAACGACAAATGAAGCAGCAAAATTTATGTAAAGTACCATTGTACCCAATGGATTAAAAAAAAACAGTTTCATTGCTACATGACAGTATACAGTAATATGTTATTAGAATTTTCCCTTTTTATTGCTAAAAAGAGAATTAAAATATCCTTTGTAAATGGTGAAAAAATATTTATAAGAAATATGAAAAGAATTTTATGCAAGACTACTCTTTGTTGACCGCAGCGGAACAAACCGAGGGATGAACAAGTAATGACAAACAACCTTTAAAGTTGGCAAAATATCATTTAACAAATTCTAAATGGGGGATTTTTTTTATTTAACGTACAAGTGTGTTACAGGACTGCACGTGCCATTGGCAGGGGACAAGTACTTTTCTATGCACATGATCTTACTACGTAGAATCTTATAGAATTCCTTATTGTTTGTTTCCCCTTTTTTAACTGTTTTATGTAATTTGTCGCAAGTTTGACCCTTAACATAATACGGAAGCGTTCCAACTCTTTACCTTCGTGAAGAAAATTTCAAACCAATTTAAATGCACCAGACACGTAAAAGTAAATCCTCATCAATGATACTATCTGCCAAAGTGATTTTCAGACACAGCCAAAATTCAGCAGCACCCTCAGCTTTTATTTTTCGAATTTAAATTTGTGTCATTACTTTGCAGAGAGCGCGCGGCCAAACATTTCCTATAGGGTCGATTCAGTAGCAGAGTCTGATAAAATTGATTACCACAATAGCATTGGAGGGATAGTGCTCAGATGTTAACCTACTTTAATTGACCGGATTCCGGCCTATAGATTGACGATGTCCGTCAGTCCGTCTGTCTGTCCGTCCGTCCGTCTGTCGTCAACATTTTGGTTAAAGTTTCTGGTTGAGGCAAAATCTAAGGAACTATATCCAGTAGAAACTTTATATTATACATGAAGCTTGCCCATGACAAGACATTTCAATTTATGCCGTAACATTTGACCTAGTGACCTTGACCTTGGACTTTGACCTAGTTAAAGATTTTGGTTAAAGTTTCTGGTTGAGGCAAAATCTAAGTAACTATATGCAGTAGAAACTTTATATTATACATAAAGCTTGCCCATGACAGGACCTTTCAATTTATGCCGTAACATTTGACCTAGTGACCTTGGACTTTGACCTACTCAAAGATTTTGGTTAAAGTTCCTGGTTTAAGCAAAATCTATTGTACTGTATGCAGTAGAAACTTTATATTATTAATGAAGCTCGCCCATGACAAGACCTTTCAATTTATGCCGTAACATTTGACTTAGTGACCTTGACCTTATACTTTGACCTAGTTAAGGATTTTGGCTAAAGTTCCTGGTTTAAGCAAAATCTATGGAACTGTATGCAGTAGAAACTTTATTTTATACATGTAGGTTGCCTCTGACAAAACCTTTCAATTTATGCTGTATTATTTGACCTATTGACCTTGACCCAGTAAGTGACAAAACTTACTTTGCAATCCGGCCATACCGTCTTTAGCGGTTTTTCATTTCGATGTTATTTTCAAATGAAATGACTAGTTTCCCTTACATGTAACATTGACCTTCATAGGATGATGCGTCTTACATGTATCATGTTTGACTCCACCTGTCACCTGTATTACATGTACTTATTATGTAATAGTTGTGTCCATGGACTGTTTTATTCTATTTTGTATGATGTTCTAGTGCATGTTGTTTGTCCTTATTTAGATTGTGGTTTTGCCTGACGTCATTTATGTGTCGCTTTCTTTTGGGTTTGTTCCGCTGGGTCAGTGCAGGGTGGTCATGCTTTTCTTTATTGCATGTCTTCAAATTCAATAGCATCATTTAAGAACAGATAAAATTTCAGCATGGACCAGACATACACTTTTCGGGTACTTAACCCTCGTCAGTGATCCTCAATTTTGATGACGGAAATTTTCAAATGCGTCAAAGAGACGATCAACCGAAGTTGATCGAACTTGGCTACATGTACCCTCGGGGACTCCTGGTCCATATGCATTGACACTCACCAAGTGATTCAAATTTTAAACGTCTTCAAATTCAATAGCATCATTTTAGAACAGACAAATTTTCAGCATGGACCAGACTTGCACGTTTTTTGGTACTTAACCCTCGTCAGTGATCCTCAATCTAAACAAAGTTATATTGCCAAAGAGGATGAAAATTATAATGTCCAAAAATTTACCGAAAGACGTAGCAGAATGGATGGAATATGATGCTACATGACCCATGTATATTGTACGTATATCAAGTACGTAAAGTTATAGTCCTTTATATAATATTGTGACTACCAGACAGTCGGATAGACAGGAAATTCTCATACCGATTCAGTGACCTCTATATGTCCATCATGCCTTGTTGGAGACATACAGATGAAACTTACTTTCTTTCAAGTCTTTAAACTGATATCGGACAGCAAAATAAATCAAACCATTAGAAGTCAGCATATTGCGGCCATAGCGTCAGAACATTATTACAGATGTCGGACACCTAATATGTTCAAGTAATTGACTGAATTAAACGGACATTTCTCTTCCCTGGTATGGATACGGTATTACCAGTAAGGTTTTATCTGTATTACTTATTTTCAATCTTTCCTGGAAACAATTTACAGAGGTCACACCAAGAAGCTCTTATATCTATAAGAAGACAACCCTTGTTTATCATCTCTTACTGGTCATCAAATCCTGACCATCCTATTATGTTCAATTGTGTTAGGTTTCAGTGCCTTGTTTCCAGGAAATTCTTCATCGATTTTCCTTCTTCCAAAAGGATTGCATCAAGAATGCTTGAGTGAACTGTCTTTGAACTGAAGATATATCAGATAAGTTACAGATCCATCCATGCTAATGAATTTGAAGACATTAAATATCTTTGAAAGGGATTCTTTTGCATTATCATTAAAACGAATTCAAAAGCAGAAAATCGGATTCGTTTTTCAATGATATAGGTATGGAAATTAAAGAAATAAAGTCGCTCATAAACCATGCCTTCGACATGATTTTCATGTAGAGTTTCTTTGGTTTACCGGTACATAATGAATGACTGTCATTGGGTTATATTCCGCATTACCAAAAGAATGGTTTTTCTGGGCTGCAGGCCTATGCGGCCTCGTTTTCCTTATTCTAATTTTTACAATAACATGCATAATATTAATGTTAATGTTACTAGGAAAAAACAATAGAAAAAAAAGACTGAAAAGAAAGCAACTCAATATCATGTATTGACCAATCGTTAACACAAGCAACATCCGTGGTACAAATGTTCAACGTCTTCAAATTCAATAGCATCATTTAAGAACAGATCAATTTGAAGCATGGACCAGATATGCACGTTTCGGGTACTTATCCCTCGTCAGTAATGCTCAATCTAAACAATGTAATAGTGCCAAAGAGTGTGAAAATTATAATGTCCAAAAATGTACCGAGAAACGTAGCAGGACGGGTGGGATATTGATGCCACAGGACCCACGTTTTAGAAATTTCAAATTTTTTTGATAACAGAAATTTGGATCTCTCTACACGTTTTTATTTATTTTTCTCCACTGATCTTTGCTATCTTCCCTTTGGTATACATTTTATACGTAAAATATACATCACCATTGCAATTTGATTTTCAATGTCAAGTGTCAAAACAGGATATTAAATGTCTTACCGATATTCAACCCTACGGTAGATCTAGATGTTTCCTTGTTACACGCCTATATGAATTTCATGTTCATTTTGTTATATTTCTGAAGTACATGTAAGGACTTTTACAGATATGTCACAAAAAAGATGGAGACGGGATTCAGACATTATACTCGAGAGGAATTTTTCTACGATGGGAACGTTTTATGGTGTAAATAACCTTGTTCAAATATCATTTTCCATGACCAAAGTTAAAATATAATTCTCAGAATGGTAATATAAGAAATGAAGTTTCTTTGTGTATAAGAAATGAACAAAACTAAACTATAATAAAAAAGATTCATTATGAACTTTTTGTAAATATGTTAATTAACTCCTCCCGGGCACCTGGTCCCACCTCTAGCTTGCTAGGGGTCCGTCGATGCTCAATTTGGTGCTCTATTGTGAGTGCTGTTGAGATTATCGTCAGGATCTTCTTTAACTCTTATATATATATATGTATCCTTTAGTCCAAGGATAAGGAGGTGGTCTTAAGATGATGATGTTAAACGTCTTGAAATTCAGTTAGCAAATCGGAACACACACGTAGGCAACAAACAACAGGAGGTAAAGAAGAGGGAATTATCTCCAGCATGACCACACCACCCTGCATTCACCCAGCGAAACAAACCCACAAGAAAGTGACACATATATGACATCATACAAACTCAAATCGCAAAAAGACACAACATTATTCACTAGAACATCATACAAAACAATCGTAACAGACGTACAGAAACATTAAACATTGATGGCAACACATAAAAGGAAGGAGACCGATGTGTACCCGGCGCGGTCTTTGGACGGCAATCTGCTTTAAGCAAATGGTGTAATTATCCTGATTACGTGCGCACAACCCTCCCACTTATACGGATACACATAGGTCTCCATAGACACACAGTTGTTGTATAAACATAAAACTTCTCACTGTAAGGTGACATCACAAACAAGATACACGCAGTGGCCTCTTGTGCAAAATGGCAATGACATCCAAGAAGCTAGAAATAGTGTCTCCTCATAGATGTTTTCTTCTTTTTCAAAATTAAAATACACGATACACGATAGTAATTACAAAATATTTATAGTTGCACATTTGTTTACCTTTTTTAATGCTTCAATGGCTTCTTTCTACAGGAATTTGGAGCCGCGAAATCTCTGTATAGTAAATGTACAAAATTTAAATTCTTAAAATAAAACCAGAAGGCGCTAGTGAAATTAGTTTGGGCGGCGTATGAAAAGCACTTTGGCCGGAAGCATCACTGATGAAAGTTTTATAAAATTCGAAACACGTGTCTTGTGCATGAAAATTGGTTTAAAATTTTCCTCAAGAAGACATATATAGAGTTGGAACCCTTCCGTATTATTTCTTTGTTGGTTTGTCCATCTTGTCCTAGTGTTCTCTTTCGTCGCCGTCTGTTTAACGTGCTGTAAGTTGTTTATTTTTACAAATTTGGAACCAAATCCTCATACATTTTTATAAATCATGCATTCCTTTTTCAGCTAAAATAGGATACATGTAGTTTGACATTTGCGGTATGATGTAAACGACTCGATTGCGCTATTCAGATACACGTATCGACCAAAGTATAGATATACTAGAAAGGTTTCTTGTTGCGGTTGCAACAAGAGTGTCTTCCTCCTATACAATTTTTGGTTTGGAAATATGAAGGACGTCACATTACATGTATTTATATTATATATTTAAGTTTTCAAATAGCAGTAACATTAAATTTTCAAACCGATAATTGTTGGTGAGCAACCATTTGATTTTGGGGGGGGGGGGGGGGGGGGGGGGGGGCGCAGGAATTCTATTGCCAGCCGGTAAAATTTTTTCAGCAATTTTCTGAGCAGGCCATTTTTTTCAGCCATTACCAGAGTCGGAGAAAAATTTTCGCCGGTTCTTCGGGCCGGATTTAAACAAATTGTCAAATGTTGTGAATGTCTGTGTAAGTTAAACTCCCCGCTGTTACAGAGTATGAGTTAATAACCGTTCCTTCAGATGTCTCTTTGCAATTAGCGAATTTCAGACCGATTGTATGATGTTTAAATAGAACCTTTTCTAGATTTTTGTGCCTATGCGTATTAGGTCTCTGGTAGATACAGCTATGTGAACAGTTTGTATTTATATTAAATAATTTTTTGACTTTAAATTGTCTGGCACAAAGGGCCAGCAAAAATTTCCATATCATGCAATGTATCCTTACTTTTGCATGGTCCGGGAAAAAAAAATTGCCGGCCCTTTGGGCCGGAATATTTTTTCAGCATTTTTCAGAGCCGGGATTTTTTTTGTTGCAAATTCTTCCTGCCCCCTTCCCCCCTAAAAAAGGCGAGCTCGTAGCTGTAGAACCAATTTTCTTGAGAAGAGAAATGGTAATAACAAGTTACGTTCAATATATATATATATATAAATATCATGAGGTTCTCGCTGTGCAGCTTCAAATTTGGACCCCCCTTCCCTTTTTTCAAAGTTTATTTTGAATTTCCATCATGGCGACATCGTTCAATATAAACAGAACTGTTTTCGAAAAACGAGGGGAGGGAAGAATGTTGGAGAAATTGTTCATCAATTTGTAAATAAACCAACCGAAAATTATGTTCGAACGTTTGCTAGAATTAGAAATTAAACTTGATGTTCAAAATATAGTTATTGAAGTTTAGAAACAGGTTTGTAGGTTAGAAATCGGAATCAAACTACCACTTTTTGTGTGTAAATTCTGGTTTGTAGCTGATCTCTTCTAAATTAATCAACTGTTTTAAAATCAAATTGTGTATATCGAAATGTATTTATGAAATGCATATTCATCATTGCCGTGAAATCGGAATTTGAAAATCTCAACACTGCTTTTCTCGAGTCGGACTCGGACTACCAATTTTAGTGTGCGCCCGATCTGTTGGCGTGAAGGTGTATCGAAATACCCAACTCAAAATTTCGATGCTCATATCTTTTCAACAGTAAGAGATAGGAAAAATCAGAAAGACTAAATAAGACAGATATATGGATAAAAAATAATAATATTGAAATTTTTAGGAAACTTCATAAGCTTAATTTTTGTTTACTATTATAAGCAAAAAAGTGTCGTCCTCCTATGAACTTCTGAATTTGGAAATATGAAGGATGGTGAAGGACGTCATCGTAATAAATCGTTACAGTGTGCATCTAGCATTTCATATCTTGCATGGCTGTCGACTTTCAAAAAGAATGGAAATTGTAGATAGCAAAATACGAGATATTTAAGCTTACAAATAGCAAAACATGAAATTTTCGGTCCTTTTGAGTAATTCGACGCTCTCGTCAAATATTTGAATCTACTAAAAAACATGATAAAAAAATAACAGAGACCAAAAATAAAAAAGACCAATCTAGCTTTTACTCCAAACGTAACGTTGGAGAACTTTCATTGTCCTAGCTTACAGGGTTCTTGAGAAATCGCTGATCCAATTTTCCACGGTTACGAAAACAATAGGTCTTCCGACGGAAGTCGGAAGACCTAATAAACGTTTTATTTTATTTACATACGTACAGATCATAATTAGGAATTTTTATCAGTATTCCTTTATGTCGCTAAATATTTTCTTTCTGTGATGAAAACATGAAATAATTTCACACTAGATATGACGTGAAAAACACAAGAAATTCTTGATTAGACCGCTTCTCATTGTTGTCTCTATTGTAAACAAGTCCAAAATAATAATGTATTATTCCATTTAATAAGAGCTCACAATGGAAGTCCGTGAACTGATTTAGGCTTCATAATGAAGCAAATACGCCAGAATTAAGAAGACAGTGTAAGGTTATGCCCCTGTTATTTACTATAGCTAATTGATTAGGTAAAAGATGGAAGTAATTTGCACCGAATCCCTTTATCTATCGTGATGTTTATCGGACTTGCTGAACCGGTATCTTCAATACATTCATTCCTAGTGAAAACTCTAGTTAGATTATAATTTACGAAATCCTGGTACATACAGAGTTCATGCATGTTTTGTTAATAATCCATTTAAGGTGGGTCCCTACCTGGTCGTTAAAAATTTTTCATTTCTCAGTTGTTATAGTATTTTACAAAAAACATTCACTACTGACCAATATGTGTTATTTTACCTGACAATTTTCTCTATCGAAGAATATTATTATGATATTACAATTTTACTTAATGTCTTTTTTTCATAAAACTGTATATCAAACATCTTTGGAGTTATAGGGGGTGTCCTTATGTGATACCCAAAATATTTTTCATAAGGAAGGTGTTGTACTAATGTTTGGTCTTTTTCTATATGTAACACTTTTACCCAGTGAAAGGGTTCAAAAGCAATAATTTTGAAATGTTTATTTTTGTTAGATGTTTGTCTTTGTAGTTATTGAAATAGTATGTCCAAACCGACAAATTATGGGTGTACCCTTATCTTCCAAACCATAACTTTGCCCTTAACAAAACAATAATACCTATTTGTGTTTTTCCCCTATACATTATTTTATGAAATAATCCAAAACGAAGACATCATCTCTGTTATTTTTGCATAACGTTGCAAATAGGCTATTTAAGTAGTCGAAAATGCAAGGAAATTATAAGGGGGTACCCTTACATCATTCTTATTTACATCTTAGAATATCGTTTTATTTGCTAAATTCCTTCTCTTTTAATTATTTAAGGAGGGTTCGAACACCAAGCTGGCGGCGGCATTTTCTGTTTTTTCACTTCCTAGGAAAAGTACAGTCTTTACTGCCTTAAAAAATTTGATACGCTGATTGATATTCACATTTGAGTATCCTGATGAAGTTTGACTAATTTCCGGCGTCATTTGAAGAAATTATGGCGATAGTCGAAATTGTGGACTTTGGAGTTTTGTCCATGAGCAAACAACGACGTCATTTCGACGTTATCGGGGAAAATGGCGTCAAAAACCTTCGCATTCAAAATGCAATAAAAACATTAATACCAAGCGTATGGCATTGAAACTTTGCATGTTTAAAATAGAAAATTCAATCTTTATCACAGTGAATTCGCTGACAAATTAACATTACCAGAAAGCAGATGTCACTTCATTGAAAATGGACGATTTTCGAAAGAAAAATTGGAAAGTATTAAGCTTTGTAATATTTCAATCCAAAATTCAATTTTTCTCATTTAATCATGAAATCATCTTTTGACATTCTTGATCATTTTGTTAGTTTTTGACAAAGATTTATCCACAGAATTCCTAAAAATTAATCAACAACTACAGTCAATTGGCTCGGAATTGCAACTTTTTGAGTGACACTGTCATATTTGAATCCAGTATCCTGCCTTTGTTTAAAACACAATTCATCTCATCTTTTCCATGTGTAAGTGCAATACATTTATAGAAAATTTGGAAGTTAAATCAAAATTAATTTCCCATAACTTTACCAAAACTGGAATGACATTTTCAATATTATGACGTCATCAAGAAATTCAAGAAAACGTCGATTAATGCATATTTCTAAGTCTCGTAGATAATTTTCCTGTGGATAGAATCAAATGTAAGTTTGTATAATCATGGACAGACAAGAAATATATAATTTCAGAAATTTTCAGAAAAATTGAATTTGGCGTCCAAATGTTCAATACCTCCTTAAATAGATCAAAACAATTAAACATGAGTTACTTATTAATGAACTTGAAAATTTGAAAGCATATACTGGATATTTAATATTCCCAAATCTTTACTGTATCCTTAATGAAAACACAAGTACCAATATATATCTGTGTTCATTGTGTCATTTTTACCATAATATATAGAAAATACCCTGAAAATACGAGGTTTATATCTGTTTAAAAAACCCACGAGTAGGGACCCTCCTTAAACAGATTCTCAACTGCCGTCCAAACCTAGGCAACAAGTTATAAAAATAACAATCAATGGGCATAACATACCTTGACAAATATAAAACATAGACAAGACGGAGATTTCCAACACTTGAAAAAAAAGTTTGAAACAACGTTTTATACAAAAAATTTGATACAACGTTTGAATACAACATTGAATACAAAAAGTTTTATGCCACATTTTCATTACAAAAGCCTGAAAGTTTCTTATCAGAGGGCGCTTCTGCTATGAATTTTGGGAATGTATGAAAATCCCTTTGACTGGAATTATTACGGATGGGGATTTATTATCCGAACGACGTGTCTGATGCATTAAAATTGGTTTAAAATTTTCTTCAAGAAGGTAAAGAGTTGGAACACTTCCTTATTATTATCATCAGGAAAGCAGTTTATCACCACAGGTCTGTATACACCCATCCTGCTACGTCTTTCGGTACATTTTTTGACATAACAACTTAAAAACAGTACCATCTACGATCATTACATTTGCCCCCTTTAAATGTCCAAGTTCAAACGGACATTAGAAAATAAAGAAAAAATCAACAATGACGTCATCAGTTTTTGAGCACCTGTTACAAGGGACGAGATCAGACGATGAATAACAACGTGGTCTTAAAACAAGAAAAACAATTTAACAACAATATAACATGGTAAGTTAACTATCTTAACAATCTTCAAAATCAATAACTATCTTTTGTGTTCAGTATTTCTCAACATATACAGAAATTTTCAATAATAGATTTTCAATTTCTGTATACATGTGATGAACACCTCTGCACTTATGCGTCAGGTCAAACATGTGACACCGCGAGGTTGTTTCCATAAGAACGTCCATACATATGGGTCGAGGGTGTGACGTGTTTGACCTGACGCATGAGTGTAAACTTACAACATGGCGCTTGAATTCGAAGAGACGAAGCGCAGGCAAGTAGAATCCCGGCCGTATCATTGACACTAAAGCTTAACAAGGAAAAGTATGATTGCCGATCATTTAGTTTTATTTTATTCGAGTGAGACACAGTCAATAATCCCCTGGAAAATTTGCCGATTTGTGCCGGCTATATCCTGAATTTGGGTCCCGGATTTGTTCAATGTAGATTCCCGCGGCCAACACACTATCCAAGTGCCGTTGGCCGTTTCCACAGCTACATATCATATACATCAGATATACCATGTGTACAAGTAAATAAAGAATTAATATTTCTGTTACACATACATTTTGCACCTCACAAATGCAAAGTCAAACATACTCTGGTCTCTATTATTATCATATCACATGCCTATATGTATATGTAAAGCATATACACCAATACATGCAAATACGATACATTATATATATATAAGCAACTCTACGTCTGTGCATGTAATTATACTGGTACAATATGATTTAAATAAATAAAGTTTGGATCCCATCAATATGCAAATATACTTGTACATGGACTCGTAAATGACAGATCCTCAAAATTGCAACTTCATACATACATGTATATCATAGAGGTATAAAATACTGAAATACAGGTCAAACATAGTCATATCAAGGGACACAATTCTACTCAACTGTATACATGTACACTCCTAATATCAACATATCACCACAATACAACAATACAAGAGACTCCATCTTTTTCATCATTACAATTTAAATAACAAGGAATGGGACCGCATTATAAAATAGAAAATTAATACTTATATAAATTAGCCAAATTTAAGAAATTATTAAGACTCTTTATCTGCATTAAAATATTTAAACTATCCTCTATGCTTTCAAAATTTGATTCAATAATGAATGCAAAAATATTTTAAAAAATTGCAACAGAAATTTAGAGAATTAGTTCGCATCCCGAGACCATACATGCATGAAACCACGCACCCATACTAAAGATAATGTAACCATAACATAACACACAATTGGTGTCCACAATAGTACCAAATATATACACAATAGCTGATGCAGTGTAAATAACAAATCAATAGAAATGGCCACACCCAAATGTCCAGTCACAATATCTCCTTGTTTCACTATATTTGTTGTGCAAAATGTTATTATATATCTTTATAAACTATAAAATAGTCTAGTTATCTATATAATTAACAATACATTATTTATTCCAAAAATGAAAAGTGATTTATAATATAATAAGTTCATTTATTTTACATGTATTTTACAACTTATACTTTATTTTCAGAGAAGAATGGAAATGGGAAGACTTTTTAACAAGAATTCAAAGAAAAAAAATGTACTTTACTAGACTGTAAGTATACCAATTGAGAGTAAGTAAAAAAAAAACATTAAAAATTTTAGCAAAAATTTACGGAGTAACTCAATTTACTGCAGACCCAACAAATTCATTACATTCTTATTAAACTTTCAAGAAATACTGAATCCCAAAAATAACCAACCTCTGACAATTTTTAACACTTCTTTGATATATTTATCCTTTAAATCATATAACACGCACTTAATTAAATTTACTTCATTCTATTTCCTCCTAGGTGACCGACTTCGTCGCCGGGAAGAGGGCTTCCGTCTCGGGGGTGTACGCTCCCTCCTTCTGTTATTCTGTTACGACTGGGATGAACAAGTCATCTAGCGGGGACCTATGACCAGTGTTGGTATTGGCAGTCCCTGGCTTTTGATTTCTACGCACAACGGTGACTACCGACTGCAGGGTCCTTGCTTGGTGGGGGAGATTCTGGAGCAGGTTTCCGGTAACGCACATCAGGCTCTTCTCCGCTTCCTTGCCCATTTTGAGATAAGGTACCGCCAACGGTGGCCATGATGTTCAAGACTCTGTCCTGCAGATACTTCCTAGGAAGGTACTTACCTTGGCCATGGTGTTTGCCTCCAGGGCTCTGGTCTGTCGTTCCACGATGTCTCTGAGGCGATAGATATCGCGTTCCTCTTTTCTTGGGGTGGTGATTGATGCATCCTTGGTCTTTGTAACTTCGTTATCATGTATGAAAAAATCTTTCATGAGATCCAGCTCCTCATGATCTAGTACTCCTGGTATTACTGGAACTGACGGCCTAACCATCGCACCTTCCTTGGGCTCCTCACTCTCCAACTCTGGTGTTAGAGGCACTACTGCAGGGTCCATGACTACAGTGCAGGGCTGATGGCATTGCGTAGGCCAAGCCTCTACAAAGGGTCCGGCTTGAGGTTTGTCGTTTGTTATCGTGGCTGGCCTGCTCCTCCTCCTGTTGGCCCAATGCGTCAATGAATCCTCTATGGAGAGCTGTTCCAGCAGCTCTGCTACCTGAGGTGGATCCTGTCTTACCTCGGTCATCTGGTTGAGGGGACAGGGGTCCTGCTTTGCAGTCTGATGTAACAAATACCACCTAGGGTGTCTATCAAATACTGTCTTCAGGAAATGGGCGAACCTACAAAGCCCGCATACAAGGATGTACACATTGATTGATAGGTGGCACTCAAACATGTGCTTCCTCACCTGCATCTTCTCGCTCGTGAAGCCGCACTGTCTACACTTCCAGGCCCTTCCTCTTTTGCCTGCTGAAATAACCATCTAGAAAATTAAAATTTCCATCTGGAATTAAAATTGAATTACTTAATTCATTGGCTGTCTTATATTTATTACATCATATTGGCCTAATGGAATACTAACAGCTATTTTCCACACTGCACTCCATAATTTTCTTTTGTCTGGACAGTAGGGAATGGGGGACATCATGGGCTCCTATTCATAGATTGTTAATATCATATTTTCTTTTTAAAACAGTTTATTGGCTCCACAAAACAGCTTTGAAAACTTCATATTTTATTTTTAAAACAGTTTATTGACTCCACAAAACATCATTCAATACATCAAGAAACACTTCACTGTCTTCTGGGCTTTGCCTAAAAAATTGCGGAAATACACAAAATCCACTTTGATGGTAAAATACCGCGGTAGGGTAATAAATTGTCATGATTAACAAATTTCGTGGAACCATCTGCTGATACTTGAACTTTAACATCGACGGCGGGTGCGGCTAGCCAACAGGGGATGCTTACTCCTCCCGGGCACCTGGTCCCACCTCTAGCTTGCTAGAGGTCCGTCGATGCTCATTTTGGTGCTCTATTGTGAGTGCTGTTGAGATTATCGTCAGGATCTTCTTTAACTCATTTGTATCCACCATTTGATATAAAAAGTTTGAAAAAATGTTGGAATACAACATTTGATACAAACATTTGACAAAATGTTGGAATACAACATTTGATACAAAAAGTTTGATACAATGTTTGAATACAACTGTTATATTGGATACAAAAAGTTTTATGCCACATTTTCATTACAAAAGCCTGAAAGTTTCTTATCAGAGGGCGCTTCTATAATGAAATTTGGTAATGTATGAAAATACCTTTGGCTGGAAGTATTACGGATGAGGATTTATTATCCGAACCATGTGTCTGATGCATTAAAATTGAATTAAAATTTTCTTCAAGAAGGTAAATAGTTGGAATGCTTCCTTATTATTATCACCAGTAAAGCAGTTTATCACCACAAGTCTGTATACACCCATCCTGCTACGTACATTTTTGACATAATAACTTAAAAACTCTTTAGCCATAGTACATTGTTTAGACTGAGGATCACTGACGAGGGTTAATAACCCGGAACGTGCACATATGGTCCATGCTGCAAATGTTTCTGTTCCTAAATGATGCTATTGAATTTGTAGACGTTTAACATATGTACCACTTGGTGAGTGTCACTGCTGGTGGACCAGGAGTCGTCATCGAGGGCACATGAAACCATGTTCGATCAGCTTTGATTGATCGTTTCTTCAACGCATTTGAAAATTTTTGTCATCCAAATTTCTTGAAATTTCTAAAATGTGGGTCCTGTAGCATCATATTTCATCCACCCTTCTACGTCTTTTGGTACATTTTTGGACATAACAAATTAAACACTCTTTGGTCATATTACATTGTTTAGATTGAGGATCACTGACCCGAAATGTGCACGTTTGGTCCATACTGCAAATTTATCTGTTCTTAAATGATGCTATTGAATTTGAAGACGTTTAACAATTACTAACGTTTTAGATGTATGACTGTCATGTTGTATAACCATAAAGATGTTCTGATGTCTGCCACCCAGAGAAAATAAGTCATTCTCTTTAAACCTTACTTAATATTCCTCTTGGCCTCAGCATACAAATGTACCTTTCAAGAAGGAAAAATAAAAGAATAAATAAACAATAAAGAAGTACCTATGAGTTGTAAAATCTCAAAGTCGAGAAGGCAAGGCAAAATCATTAGAATTTCCATAGGAACGGTTGTGAACATCGGAATGAATAACATTCCGAAGTGAGGACAGGTGTCCGGGGAGAGTCAGCGTCTCCTGATTGCATGCAACACCCGTCTCACCGTCGCGACAGCTCCATGGCAATTTGTCAAATTCGGTGATTGTCTCGATGTACATATTGATGTACTCATCAGGTAAGTATTTCTTGTTTGGTGATAATGACAGCCATTCAATCACAATCCAGAATGTCACTGATCACTGTCACTGAAAGGGGGATCTGATATGCTTGTATTATATCTCCGTAGCAACCAAAGAACTCCCTCAAAGATGATTACAGCCATTGTGCAATATAACGCTGAACAACTAGCTTACTTGCAAGCCGTCTGGCTCTAAAGATGAATTCTTCATATTTGAAAAATGACCTGTCGTACCGTATGAGCTGGGAAACAAAAACGCCATAAGCAGGAGAAGACGGAATGTTGCTACTCATGAAAGGGGAGTTAGTTATGTGGAAGCTGGAATCATCACGCTTGTCATACAGTGAGGTGTTCAAATGGCCAAAAGATAGATGTCTATCCAAGAAGGGAGGGGATCTCCAACAAGACCCTGTTGCAGCACCAACAGCAAAACATCAGATGAGAAAACACAAAGACGAGCACACTAAGAGATGAAAAAGAGACATACGACATATAAGCACCAAACTCTAAAGACTACACAAAAACAAACGAGACCAATTGGTAAGAGATGCCGACTTTGGACGGTCATTTGCCACACAAGTAGCAAATAATGTGGTTATCCTCGATTACGTGCACACATCCCTATCATTTTTCCAGTTACCCAGAGGTATCGAAGAACGTTCACCACACAAACAACCTCCTCCCTGTTAGATGACCTCATACAAACACGACCGCGAAATGCAGGGACCCAAGCAACACAGATGAATATGTAAATGGATATAAAAAGAGGGCGTACGTAATACAATCTGTGCTCTGCCGACGCGAGATCATGTATGTAATCACCCGAGGATTCCGACTGACATAAAGACAGGACACGTGGTCGGGACCCTGTCTTCTCGTCAGGATCTTCTTTAACTCTAAAGAGCTTTCGACAAGGCCCGTCATGGAGTCCCGTCGTCACAGTCAGTCAGAGTGCAAGTCTCAAGAATGCGCTGGTACAAGACTGTAGATTGGTCAAGTACCAAGCCTAGTGTCCGTCTGGTGACATTAGGATCATAGGGTATAAAACGCGTTTGATGAATCTGACGCATTTTCGATGTCCAAGTACGAAGCGAATCTGTCGCTCTCGATTATTTCCTTGATCTCTAGTTTATGAGGGTATTTTTCATGTAGATGATCCTTAAAGTTTGGACTATTGAGGGACAACACGTCATCTATGTATCTGAAGGTAAAATTGAACTGGGAGTAGAGCTCCTTTTGCCCAGTCGAGAGCAAGGTCTTGATGAAGTCAGCTTCGTATGAATATAAAAATAAGTGTGCAAATAGTGGGGTGCAATAAGTACCCATGGTGATGCAAACTATTTGCTGGAATACAGTTCCTCGAAACACCACAAAAATATTGTCAATCAAAGACTCAAGCATCCGGATGATATCGTCTTCGGTATATTTTTTGTTTGAATCAGAGTGTTCCTTCACGAAATAAGTATAGATAGAAACGATAGTTTTTTAAATGTTTTTTTTTTTTTCATTGTCATATTTCCGAGTCCACGACAATACTGATACTCTTCGTACTGTCTCTGTTTTGTATCTTGCTGTGTTTTCCATTAACAATGAGTCTGAATTCATTCTTTTTTAAATTTTCAATTTCAAATTATTTTGGGTGATTTAATTGTTTTATGTGAAATTTATTTTGAAATTTTGATGTTCATACGGCGCCACATTCTTTTCAGTTGCGGTACGTATGAAAATTAGTCCACTACCGGCTCGCCGGAGGGGACTTGTAGTTTCCACCCCTTTTGTATGTCCGACCGTCTGTCTGTCCGTCCGTCCGTCCGCCTGTCTGTCTGTCCGTCACACTTTAGTTTCCAGACTTTTTTTTTCGCTATCAATGCTTATATTTAACTCAGTTTGGTTTATGCGTATATCTCAATGTCATACAGATCAAGTTTGAGTTTGGTCCCGATTGACCTATTTTTGCAAGAGTTATGGCCCTTGGACTTATCAAATTTCATGAAATTCTCAGTTTTCGGACTTTTCTTTCATATTTAAGCATATATTGAAATGATTTTTTTTATATGTGAATACATCTTAGTGTGATACAGATCAAGTTTGAGTTCTGTTTTGATTGACCTATTTTTACAGCAGTTATGGCCCCTGGACTTAGCAAATTTCATGAAATTCTTAGTTTTCCGGACTTTCCTCGGCTGTTGTTGTAGATATTGAAAAAAATTTTGACAGTTGATTACATCTTGGTGTTACACAGATCAAGTTTGCGTTTGATTTTGATTGACTTATTTTTACCAGAGTTATGGCCCCTGGACATAGCAAATTTCATGAAATTCTCAGTTTTTCGGACTTTTCTTCCATGGTATTGCAGATTTTGAAAATATTTTTTATATGCGAATATATCTCAATGTAATAAAGATTAAGTTCGTGTTTCAATTACATTGACTCATTTTTACAGGAGTTATGGCCCTTGGACTTAACAAATTGTATGAAATTCTCAGTTTTCCGTTTCTTCCCCATGTTTTCGCAGATACTGAAAAAAACGAAATTATATGTCAATACATCTTGGTGTTATACAGATCAAGTTTGAGTTTGTTTTCTGTTGACCCATTTTTACAGGAGTTATAGCCCTTGGACTTAGCAAATTTCATGAAATTCTCAGTTTCTGGACTTCTCTTGGCTGTAACGTGTAGACATTGAGCTGATTTTTGGTATGTAAGATACATTATGATAAAGATTAAGTTAAAGTTGGGTTTGATTGACCTTTTCTTTCCAAAGATTTGGCCTCTTAGCAAATTTGATGAAATGTTTGTTTTTCAGACCTTTTCTAATGCACATATTGAACTTATTTTGATGTGGGATTCATCTTTTGGTGTAAGTACAGGTCAAGGCAAAGTTGCAGGACATGGATTAATGCCGGTAGGGGAGTTGTATCGCTTGCGATTGATAATTTTTTTTACTGTGGAGACTGTTTAAATTGACAATGTTGTACCGTTTCTATGGTGAGATGCTGTCGTTTCCTCCTATCGTCTCTTGAGGGTTGTGTGTATGTAATCCAGGATAATCTGCTATTGACGTGACAGATTTTACTCGGTGACGATTGGCCATTGGTCCCGCTGGTTTATTTGTAGTCATTTGTGTTTGATGTTTCTCTGTGATTTGGAGTTCCTTGTACCATTTGTGTCTCTTTCTGTGCGAGACTTCTTTGTAATTTTACAGTGTGTGTCTTTGGTTTTGCTGTTGGTGCTGCAACTAGGTGTTGTTGGAGATCCCTTCCTTTCTTGAGAGCATATTCGAATTGACTGTGAAATACATGTACCGGATTTGACATATACTTGTTTTGGCAGACTGAATTGAAATCATCCATCGAGAAGAGTGACGGATGTTGCTTGTAAGCATGCAAGTGTTTACGTTTGGTCAATACATAGATGATATTGAGTTGCTTTTTTTCAGTCTTTTTTTCTATTGTTGATGTGATGTATAAACAACAAAATTTCAACCCTTTGCATTGTAAATAAGGAACTTTGTGCTTCTTTTTAGATTTGAAGATGTGAGTGTTTAGGAGAACTGTCTTACCATTTTCACTGTTTTTATTGTGATGGGTCTGTCGATGCTCAGTTGTGTGCTCTATTGTGAGTGCTGTAGAGATTATCGTCAGGATCTTCTTTAACTCATTGACAGAAAAACATATGCTTTTTAAGATTTTGGTAATCTTTTGTAAAATTTTGAATAAGATATGTGGGGGATTAGATAATGAGTCAACTTATCAGATCAATACTCACTGATCTTGTCCGACGGGTCGGGTAAAAAAGCACAAGCATTTCCTTCATGCAGTTATTATCTTTTTCTAAACTTCCAGTTGTGTAATCCTTTACTTTCACAGTGTTTCGACACTAGACTTGAAATATATATTTGTAAATTCTCTCATAAAATTTGATCAATTATACAAAACATGAGGGGTATCTCCTTGAAGGCAAAAATCTGTAATTAGCGGGTTCGTTTGGATAACTTTTCGGTCTTCTTGGCTCATTATTTGGATTTCCTATAATTCGGTCTCGAATATTACTAATAAGACACATCTTGGTGAAATGTGCATAAGGTGCACTAAATTTTTTTACAATGGAATATATATTTCACTATTCACAATTGTTAAACATATCATTTAGGTTATTTAACACTCCAATTAATAATATGCGTTCTAATAGACCTCTGGGTAACCTGATAAGTGGGAGGGATGTTCGCTCGTAATCCGGATAACGACGCCATTTGCTACTGGCCTTGGAGATGTCCGTCCTTAGTCGGTATCGATTTCCCATTGGTTTACTTTGTTTATGTGTATTATTTTGTGTTAAATGTTTCTATGTTGTATTTGGTGTTTCTTGTCACTTTTGTACCTTGACAGTTAGTGTTTTGAATATGTTTCCCTGACATTGTAGCCATAGCACTTTCCATACAGACAAAACATCAGACAGTGCATGAACGTTATATATTGTTTTCATTTGGCGACTAGCCAACAGGGGATGCTTACTCCTCCCGGGCACCTTATCCCACCTCTAGCTTGCTAGGGGTCCGTCGATGCTTAATTTTGTGCTCTATTGTGAGTGCTGTTGAGATTACCGTCAGGATCTTCTTTAACTCATTGCTGTGATTGTCTACTCTATTTGCGTAAGGTTTTTTGTGATATTTTGTCATGTTTGCTGCAACTGAGTATTGTTAGAGATTCGAGCAACTCTTTTGTAATGAACGCAACATCTTACATAATATCTGCTTCCTGTCAAGTCGAACTCTACACAGTGGCTGCAGTAAAAACAAGGAAAAGATGACAGATAGACCCGACAAATAACACCAACACACAAGCTGTCTTAGACTACCACACAGAAGCACAATATATGTTAGACAAGACCTGCTAAACAACAACATAAAAAGAGCGGATCTCTGACAAGACTCGGTTGTAAGTAGACAAGAACACAAAAGAAAGGAGGGGGTCTCCAACAACACTAGGTTGAACCACCCACAGCAAAACCCCAAACCAAAAAAACACAGAACAGACGCCCACAGAATGAGACGCAAAAGGGACAAGGAACACTAATTTACAACATAGAAACATTAAACATAAAAGACCACACATAAACCAACGAGATTAATGGGCAACCGGTGCCGACTTAAGACGGCCATCTGTCACGTAAGTAGCACACGGTGTGGTTATCCTGGATTACGTGTGCACGACAAAGAGATGCTTAACGAAACAAACCAGATCAATAGGCAGTCGAAGTCTACAACGGATGGCCAACACCACGGTAGTAGCAAAAGATGCGGTTATTCGGATTGTGTGCACAAAACCCTCTCATTTCCCTGGTAGCATAGTGAAGAACAAACATCTGTTGTGTATAAAGCCGTCTCACTGTATCATTACTACGCAAACAGGACAGCAAAACGCAGGGACACACGTAACACTAAGATGAATGTGTAATTGAATACTAAAAAATAAGCAGCCGGTTGGTGCAGGATAATAAACACAAGATAAAGTGTTACAACTTTATGATTGTCTATTCCAAATTTATGTGTAATGTATACATCTTGGTGAAGTTTTTTTTAAGATAATCCACGAACTCAATAAAACTCATACCTGAAGATATTTAGGGAAAAAAAAACACTCAAAAAGAACTGAAGAACCAGAGTAGTCGAGTATTACATTAAATTCTTTGCCGAGTGTACATTGATCTTCAGAATCTTTATTTATGGAGTATCACTCTTGTTTCATGGTTGCTGTGACTGCTAGATTGTTTGTGTGACCTTTTGGTATAGGTGTTTATATATGTCTCTCTGTTTCTTGTTCTTTGTTGAAGTTGTTTTATCTTATGTTCTTTGTTCATTCTTCCTGTTGTGTGTTCCGCCGTAGTCAGTACATGATAGTCTTGGTCGTAGTCTTTTCTATACCGATGTATTGGAACAGGCGTTTACACACAAGATAAAGTGTTACAACATTGTCACCATAGCACTTTCTATATAGACATATCGTCAGACAGTGCATGTATTTTATATATTTTCATTTCCATGCTTCATTAACATCGACGGCGGGTGCGGCTAGCCAACAGGGGATGCTTACATTTACTCCTCCCGGGCACCTTGTCCCACCTCTAGCTTGCTAGGGGTCCGTCGATGTTTAATTTTGTGGTCTATTGTGAGTGCTGTTGAGATTATCGTCAGGATCTTCTTTAACTCATTTAAATGGGAGGAGAATGGTATAAAGCTATTTATTACTTTGGGTTTATATTTAAAACAATTTACCAATATCGTCAATTATTCGAAATAAGATAATTATCTTATAATTCTCATACCTTTTAAATGCCCTTAAGGAGAGCTAGGAATTGGGATAGCAAGTCTCAGAAACATAATTGTGAAACTTCTTCTAAGGGGAAGGTTAAATTTTTTGTCTACGTAATGAGGAGAAAATATGTTGTTTTTGATATTATCATCAGTCGTCTCCTGACCTACTTCCTTTCAAGATTGGGTAATCTCCATAACAATAGGTCTATCTGACCTATGCTATAATTGAATTTGACGTAATCACTCAAATTTTCAATCCCAATTACCAAAGTCGTGGCTGATTAATTTGCAGCGCAGGATATGCATGCTAAGCCGGAAAGTGTTTCCTGCAAATTTAAATCTGTAGAAGCGAGTGATGAGGAATTTGATAGGTTTTTTAGCTGTAAAATGCACATATTTACATAGAGCCCGAAATCTGTATAGCAAAAAAATATCTTTAAAATTTGTTTTCTATTTCGATAATTTGCATGAACTGCGATAAGCAAATATTCAGGCTCAAAACAAGAAGAATATGGAAGCCCATTGACTTCACAGGGACAAATAAATCTATTGTTTAAATCCGTTATATTGTTTCGTATTCTGGCATTGCTTTTGTGTAATTTCGTGGTACTATTTGGTATATATTCAATAACTTTGGCTATTGCAAGTATTCAAAATTTTATCACCGTCAAGGGATTGGGTTTCCCTAAGAACGGCTGAATGAATAATGCGATCAATATTTGTAAAACGTGTTAACGGTATTCAACTAACAACATTGCTCTAGCCAGAGACGTCGTAAATACCCCAAAACTTTACTTTGAGCTGTCAATGCTATCAATTTGAAGACGTAACATAACCTAAATGAGCGAAAAGTAAAAATTCAATGGAGATGAGGTCAGGTGCCCGAGGAAAGTAAGTATCTCCTGCTTACTGGAAACCTTCTACCATCTATACTTGCAGAAAAACCTAAGACGATGAATTGAATCGAATTCCGATCGGTGTTTTTGTTGGTGTCATGTATGACATTTTTCAACTGGGCAACGAGGTAATGAAGTGTTTCATCATACAATACTTTTTTCTTGCCGTGACTTTTTGAGTCGCCCGCAAGATTGTTTTCTCGGTTAGCCGCCTTTTCCTCAAAATGAAGTCATTATAGTTCAAGTATGTTTTCGAATAGCGTATCAGTTGCGATATGTAGAGAGCGCAATAGGAAAAATTTACCACACCAATTTTCTAAGAACCTGGGGATCAGGGGCTCAAACAAAATATCAGGTGCACAACTAGACTACAGATCAATCATATTGCAAAAAGAATAAAGTCTCCATCATTTATAGTGTCAGAGAAGTTGCGAGCACAAGATTACATAGAGTTATATAGGAGATAATGACCACACCCATTTTCTAAGACCCTGGGGTCAGGGGCTCAAACAAAATATCAGGTGCACAACTAGACCATAGACCCATCATATTGCAAAATAATAGTGTCAGAGGAGTAGTGAGCACAAGATTACATAGAATTTCATAACCACGCCCATTTTCTAAGACCCTGAGGGTCAAGAGCTGAAACCAAATGTCAGGTGCACAACTAGACCACATACCAAGTAGGATGCAAAAAGAATTAACTTTCTATCACCAACGGTTTCAGAGGAGTTGCGAGCACAAGAATTGTTTACGGACGGACGGACGGACAGACGGACGGACGGACAGACGGACGGACGCCGGACGACAGGGTATCGCATAAGCTCGACTGAGACCAGTAGAGCTAATAATACGGACGTGTTCAAGCTCTTTACCTACCTTCCTGAAGAAAACTCCATACCAATTTATCTGCACCAGGCACGTGTTTTGAATATTAAATTCCCATCATGCATCAGTGATACTTCCAGCGGAGCCACCAAAATTCATTTCAGTAGCGCCCTCTTTAATGTTTCTACGTTTACTTTACAGAGAGTGCGCGACTTCAAATTTCCTGTAGGGTCGATTCAGTAGCATATCCAAATAAAATATATGTTAAAAATAGCATAGGAGACCAGACTGAGTATGAAGGTCAATAAAACAAATCTATGTGAATTATTCCCATTTACCGGTAAAAAGAATTTGATATCCCCTTCCTTCATGTTCATCTTAATACTTAGATATTTTGATTGCAACAAGTTTCATTGAAATAGAATAGACGCAAAGAAAATATTTTGGGATGAAGCGATCACCATGGCACTTTGGTACAATTGCTGTATTGAGTTACGTAGTCCAATCAAGATTCCATGCATACAATTTTACCGAGTACATGTATTACAGTCAAATCTATCTGTGCAACCGAATTGTCCGCTTAAGAGTTTTCTAACATATCATTTTCCTATCAATCTTAAACTAACATAAACAGCCTTAAAAGCATATCTGATTCTATACGTATACATTTTTTCTCTTTCAGTAATAGGATTTTATATTATGAACATGTACATGTAAAATATCTATCATATCGCAATTTCACAATTTTTATATGATTTTTGGCCGTCAGGAAATAAGTGTAAAAATGCTCAAATATTTTAGGAATTACATGTAATCCCTAAAATTTTGGGGATTTCATGTAATCCCTAAAATGACCAGGAATTACACGTAATCACTGAACCTTTCAGGAATTACATGAAATCCCTGATTACACTTATTCCCTGTAACATATACACCAAAGGCAAGGTATGTTACTACTGAGGAAAAGGCTTATTCGTAATTTTGAAGATAAAGCCATCATGTCTGTCATGTATTGAACTATTTAAGTGACCACTGTCATCTAGATATAACACAAAAACGACATTTGATTAACAATGATTTTTTTCAGCGGATTCGTTCGTCTCTAGTTCACATGGATATATTGTGATAATGTAATCCGCAAATTGTAGATTATTAATTGAGAGCACTTTATCTTTGTATCTGTACAATTGAATTGCTTCATGTAATAATACGGAAGTGTTCCATCTCTTTTACCTTCTTGAAGAAAATATCAAACCAATTTTAATGCACCAGACACGTGTTTCAGATAATAAATCTATCCTCATCAGTGATGCTTCCAGCCAAAGCGATATTTCGATACAGCAAAATTCATTTTAGTAGCGCTCTCTGGTAGTATTTTTTCGAATTTAGATATGTGCAATAACTTTGCAGAAAGTGTGCGGCTCCAAATTTCCTATAGGGTCCTCTTTTAGTAAGTTTCTGTAAGTAAACATCAAAGAAGTACCTAACAGTTATTCAGTCTCAAATGCGAGAAGGCAAGACAAAATCGTGAGAATTCCCATCGAAACGGTTGCGAACCCCGGAATGAACAACATTCCGAAGTGCTTCTTTCCGTAAGGGAGCAGGGATGAACATATTTGACTGCATATGAGAAAGACAAAAATTCCAGCAACAAGTGAAGTGACACACAGTTTGTTCTCATAGGAATTCCAACAATTTCTTGAAAAAT
Source organism: Pinctada fucata (assembly GCA_028142955.1). Lineage (NCBI taxonomy): Eukaryota > Metazoa > Mollusca > Bivalvia > Pterioida > Pteriidae > Pinctada > Pinctada fucata. Next base: position 28,456,865 of record AP027113.1, on the reverse strand, counting down.
CATTACTCCATAACACCATAAATATGTAAGTGATCAGTTCAACATTGAACATACGATTTTTCTCTGTACATCTAGAATCACAAAAACGTATTGTAATTTTAACTCTATTTGAGTATAAAATACTGGAAGTGATTCTGATATTTTCAAATCAGATACATTTATTATACATACTTCGCATTCTCTGTATGATTCCTATGCCTTCATACACTTGAGTGATTTAGCCATTATGTGTCACTTATATTCATCATCTGTCTGAAGTTGGAATTTGGTTGAAAGTAAATAATATGATAATCGTTAACCATCCTTTCATTTCTTCGAAAATTCAATATTAATTTAATCATGGAAATATCTTTTAACAACATCGAAACAGGAAATTAGTTACTCTTTGTAAGACATTAATGGGTTAATGCAGTCAACTTCATGCAGAATATGTTGCATCGTCCATTATTGTTAAACTGGGTCCTTGTTGATTAAGCAAACTTAAGGCATCTCAAATTCAAATTGCGTTCCTTACATTTTCCCATATGATTGTTTAGAAAATCAATATAATGACAAAACAGTTTACTTTTTTAAGTCTAGAACTTGCTTGAGCTTTTGTTTACAGAAGCTTTCATTGGATAACTATTGACATATTAAGGAGGGAATTGAACTCATTGACACCAAATTCATTTTTCTCAGATTTTCTTTAATTCCTCTTTCACTCTACGTATAAAAGTTACATTTTTTTTTCTGTCTAAAAGGAATTTTTTAAACCTATGCACTGATTTAATAAAGAGGCGACGTTATTGAAATTTTCTAGCAAAGTTATAGGAAAATGGTATTTTCTTAATTTCGAAATCTTTTATAGATGCATTGGACGTACACATATTGAAAATATAAGAGAAATTGTGTTACAGATAACAGAAATATACTAAAATGAAAGATAACTTTATACGTGAAAATCGGTCAAGAGAATAAAGTCATAATTTCATTAATTTGCATCCCGATAAAATCCTGAATATCTTAATGTTAGATAAGTACCATTTGATTGTGAAAAATGTGGTCTTATAGTTAGATCTATAATGTGAAAACATCAATCAACACATTAGTTGCTTTTCGAATATTCTAGCTAAAAGTTCATGTGACTCGTTTTAAACGATGTATTGATTTTCATCTGAATTGTTAGCATGTTAAAATTATCGTTGACATTGCGACAATTTTAACGCAGACCTAACTTGAATTTCGGACTTAAATTTAGCTCCATGTCAGTAAATATGATTTCAATTCTATTCCGAGCATACTTATCCTTTTTTCCTTGATGTAGTACAGAAAAGCTAAAAGAAGTCGACTATGGTCATAAATTGGTCTATTTGGATGGATATCAAGTACAGTTACTTTAATTGAATTGTAAGTCTCGTTTGCGGCAACATAAGAGGAAACCGAAAAATGTCAAAGGCATCAGTAGTAAATCTTACCACCATTCAGACGAGGAACATAGCTGGAGCAGTCAAATGGTTCAGCCAATCAAATAATGTCTTTCACAACCATGCTTCCGAGCATCCAGCGTGTTCGTTCGACACCTACATCGTACTACATTTATAAAGAATGTTAGTGATTCGCATTTTCTGATTTGGTAATATTTCTTGTTTTATTTGGAATTTTTTTTCACAGCTCTGAACGATTATTACAGCTTGCTCTATGCTCAAATTAGTTAAGCTGTTTAACATTTTTTTTAATTAATCATGAGCCTTATTCAGCCAGCAGATCACATACCATTGCTTTCGATATTGATGTAGATAGGTTTTGTGTTTCTTTTTGTTTGTGATGTCACTTTTTGCGTTCACGTCTCGGATGACTTCTTAATATCCGATAAGTTGAAGAATTGTGTGAAAATAATCCGGGTAACCACACCATTTTCTATGAAATAGCGGATGGCTGCCCTAAGAAGGCGCCGGTTGCACATTCATATCTTCATCAATTGATGGATTTTCATTCGTGTTTGGTGCATCTGCTTTGTTTTTAGACCTACCGATGTGGGTGTTGTATGATGTACATATCGTTGAGCTCTTTTGTTTGTTGAAGTTGTTTTATCTGATGTTCATTACCTCCTGCGAATGTGTTCTGCTGTAGCTTCTTTTTTTTACTGTTTAAAATAGCTGACCTCAATTTTGCAGATTTTGATTTTCTCATTTTCTTAGCGTTTGCAAAATTTACCGGACCTCATAAGGGTATATGAAGAAAATATTAACGTCTCCCTGAAGGTTACCTTCCCCCCCCCCTCCCCTAAAAAAGGGTATAGGAAGAAAACATTAACGTCTCCTGAAGGGTACCCCCCAAAAAAGGTTATAGGAAGAAAACATTAACGTCTCCTGAAGGGTATCCCCCCAAAAAAAGGGTATAGGATGAAAACATTAACGTCTCCTGAAGGGTATCCCCCCAAAAAAAGGGTATAGGATGAAAACATTAACGTCTCCTGAAGGGTACTCCTCCCCCCCCCCAAAATTAAAAACGCAAACTTTCATTTTATTATAAAGAAAAGCAAAAAAAAAAGTATCATTTCAGTCAAACCAAATTCGATGAGAGTATCTGAAAAATTTTACCTGAATTCTTTTTTAATTCCTAAATATATCAATTCATATTACTTATGAGAGAATTTCTAACAAAATCTAGTTCACTTGGAAAAATTTCCTTCTTTTTCTCTCCTGTTTTTAAATATCTAATGATGATGAATGTGTGTATGTGTGTGTTTTCCTTGATTGATGGGAGGATACCTTGCAGAGAATGACTGATACGTAAAACAAAATAGTTAATAACTATGACCTAATTGCGAATAAAATGTACAAATCACATTGGTGAAGATGGTTAACAGATATCTACTGAAGGATACAAGAAACGTTACATGTAACAAAATAATATTTATTTCATTCAAAAATTATTTTCGGTTAAGTACCGAAACATGCATGTCTGGTCCATGCTGAAAATTTATCTGTTCTTCAATGATGCTATTGAATCTGAAGACGTTTAACATTTTCTAACAGCTTTGAAAAGGGACAATGTTTTTTCGAACATGCATTTGTAGAGAAGTAAATACGCACCTGAATGAACACCACGCACGTTTATCAGCGAAGTATTGTGGCAAATAAAGTACGCATATTGATTATCGAACAGCGACGGCCTAAAGAGTGGTCGATTGGAAATCTTAGCACCCAAAAATGATTAAAGGTAGCGGTGATGACCTGACCTTTGACCTTTGAACAGTCACCACTGTTGATTTATGAATTTTATACTGGTAATTGTGTGTAAAACTGAACAGATATAATGAAATTCTATGTGTCTTGATGAATGTTTACTGGTTTAGTAGGATTTAAAGATGCTAAAACGTTATTGTAAGTTAACATGTATGTGCATATAAACCCCCCCCCCCCCCATTACACATAATTTCTGGATAATGTGACAAAAAATTTAAGAATCCGTTATATATGTGAAAGAACATCCTTTCTACTTGAAGTATACAAAATTTCAAAACATTTTGACCAGAAATAGATTTTTGAAGAATTATTTTAGTATATTTTTACATTGTATCTAAAATATCTAAGTCCCATAACTCCGAAACGACAAATCCGATGAACCTGAATATCGAAAGGCGGCTTCTTCTTCAAAGTCTGATCACAATGTAGAAATATCATGTAAATCCGTTGACACATATTCAAGTTATTGCGTTCCATGCGCCTATATTTTGCCCTTAGCTTAACATGTTTGTGCATATAACACCCCCCTCCCATTACAAATATCTCAATTATGCGACCAAAAAATTAAAAACCCGTTACATATGTCAAAGAGCATCCTTTCTACCTTAAGTATACAAAATTTCAAAACATTTCGATCAAAAATAGATTTTTAAATAATTTTTAACTATTTTAGTATATTTTCACTGTATTTTAAAATATCTAAGTCCCATTACTCTGTAACGACATATCGAATGAACCTGAAAATCGAAAGGCGGCTTCCTCTTCACAATCCAAACATAATGTATGAATATCATGAAAATCTGTCGACGCATATTCAAGTTATTGCGTTCCATGCGCCTATATTTTGCCCTTAGCTTAACATGTATGTGCATATCACCCACTCCCCTTCCCATTACAAATATCTCGGTTTTGCGAAAAAAAAAAATAAATAAAAACCCGTTACATATATCAAAGAACATCCTTTCTACTTGGAGTATACAAAATTTCAAAACATTTCGATCAAAAATAGATTTTTAAATAATTTTTAACTATTTTAGTATATTTTCACTGTATTTTAATATATCTAAGTCCCATAACTCTGTAACGGCAAATCGAATGAACCTGAAAATCGAAAGGCGGCTTTCTCTCCACAGTCCAAACATGATGTATGAATATCATGAAAATCTGTTGACGCATATTCAAGTTATTGCGTTCCATGCGCCTATATTTTGCCCTTAGCTTAACATGTATGTGCATATAACCCACCCACCTCCCCCTTCCCATTACACAAAATATCACGATTATGCGACAAAAAAATTAAAAACCCGTTACCTATGTCAAAGAACATCCTTTCTACTTGAAGTATACAAAATTTCAAAACATTTCGACCAGAAATAGATTTTAAATAATTTTTAACTATTTCAGTATATTTTCACTGTATTTTAAAAATCTAAGTCACATAACTCTGTATCGACAAATCGGATGAATCTGAAAATGGAAAGGCGGCTTCCTCTCCACAGTCCAATCATAATATATGAATTTCGTGAAAATCCGTTGACGCATAATCAAGTTATTGCGTTCCATAGGCGGACGGACAGACGGAAGGACTTCGCCATACCATAATACGACCCGTCAAATGACGTGCGTATAAAAATTCATGAACATTTTATGCTTTAAATGAAAAGAACAAATAATCCAATGACGTACATGTACCATAGGTATAATGAGCCTTATGACGTCACCAATGATGTTAGAGGCTCTCAACAAAGGTTTGCAAAATTTGCTTGATAACTTTGTCTATATTTATCAAGAATTTGATGTGGAAGTCAGATCATATTTAAATGACAAGATGTTATGATAATCTTTCACACTTATTTTTTTCATAAATGATACATGCGGTCATGCCTAATTTGTCATTTGGAGAAGTATGTAGATATTGCATCAATTTGACGGAATATTAGTGACATTGCCTTAAAGCTATCGAAAAACGTATTTGTTACTAAATCTAGATTCATGGTTTAACCGATTACTATACAGAATTCCAAATCAAAAGCAAATATTAAATGAAGCACAATCTTCAACAACATGCTAGGCTTCGTATCTCTCACCCTCTAAAAGTAACATAATCGAATAATGTGTGTAGATTAACCTCCAATATCACAATCAACCTTATATGATTTCAAAGAAATTTTAATTCTGCAAACGCCATTTCATTTAAGTATAAATACTTTGATCTTTATTTCTATCGACGTAAAACTCGGTGTAAGAGATAAAATATTGTACTTTCTAACAAGGAAGAAATAAATGAAAGTGAAATAAAAGATGCAATTTTGCGCGTTTAGTCCGTATTTTTGCTTCCGTGCTTTATCCAAATTGATAACATTATTAGACGGTTTGGTTCCCGAGGGACAGATTTTACTCCACAAATCGGTTTATAACGAGATATGTATTGTAAATTGATAGTTCCTTGTAAATTGAACGTTCAATAACTAATTAGGATTGCGCCGGACTTCGTAAGCCATGCCACAGCAATTCATCACATGCCCACACAAATTAAATGGACAATATGCGGGGTTACTAGTATTGGAACTCTGATGAATCTATCCATTTACACACAAAGAATCCTTATCCTAACGTTCTGGGAAGAACGACGGAAAGCTAAGGAGGTGGGTGGGTAAAATTACTCTACAAACATTCAGTATAATGACCATTCCATACAGTCATCTCGGTAAAGCCGGGCTTCCACTGTCGCGAATGTAGAGGAGAATGAGCTACGATCAGAGGCGAATGAACAATCGTGTCACATTCTTGTCTGTTCTCATGAAGTATTTCTTGGCGCGATAGGCACACGATAGCGCCGCGAATGCTACAAGAATATGCTGCGCGTCCGCTACGATAGTGAGGCGATTGTGATAAGAATAGATCTAGAGAAGAATGCGACACGAATGCGCCACGATAAAAAGCCACCGAGGCAAATGAGAGGCGAATGCAGGAGATTGAGACACGACTTTAACCCGACAGCGCTGCGATGCAGGAGATTGAGACACGACTTTAACCCGATCATGACAAGAATGTGACATGAGCAAAATCAAAATCATTTGACATATCCAGAAGCATCAATGCCCTTTGTTGACTTTGACCTCTTTCCAGGTTGTTTTCTCTTGATAGGCATTTTCAAAATATTGATCCGCACACTTTTATATCAACCCTGAGATAATTATTATTGTCACTGTCGTGTGTGTATGTAGTACTATCGTGGCAATATCGTGTCACTATCGTGTCAAGATCGTGGCTGATTCGCGTTTTTTTTCATTCGCGTCACTTTCTCGGCGCATTCGCATCACATTCGTGTCAGATTCTTTCTTGTCGGGGCTCTATCTTGGCTCATTCTCCTCCACCTTGGGAACAAGAATGTACGCGAATGTGAGGAGAACGCGCTGCGAATGGAGGAGAATGCAAGGCGAATGTGAGGCGAATAAGAATTCAGACGCGAATGTTTTAAACAGTTTGAAGCATTCGCGTCGATGCCGCGAATAGAGGAGAACGCAGAAGAACATGACACGATAGTGACACGATGAGACGAGAATGCCTGCGATTGAGAGGAGAATGCGCTACGATTTAACAAAATCACCTGATCGTAGCTCTATCGCCTCTGCATTCGCGACAGTAGAAGCCCGGCTTTATGTATTGACACTTATTAGATATTATTGTTTAACGTCTTCAAATTCATTAGCATCATTTTAGAGCAGATAAATTTACAGCATGGACCAGACATGCACGTTTCGGATATGTAACCCTCGTCAGTGAGGTTTTAGGTTCCGGTCATTTTCTGAAAGTTACCCTCCCTCTTTTGTGTGCTTGGGAAATTCTCCTAAAAGTTTCCAACCAGGATATGTAAAATACAGTATTTCCTTACTACGTCCTTATGAGACGCGTAACTGCAAATGGAGGTAAGAAGAGAATCAAACTAAGCACAGTTGATGTAAGCTGTTTAAAACAATAATAAAGAAGAAACTACAGCGGAACACATCTGCAAGATATATCAGATAAAACAACTGCAACGAACAAAAGAGCACAGCAAGTCATACAGTACCCACATAACACCGATAGGAGTCCAAACAAAACATGAATTACGAATGACAAATTGAATGCTTAAATTGAGGAAGATCAATGTGCAACTGGTGCCTTCTTAGAATGGTCATCCGCTATATTATAAAAATGGTGTCATTATCCGGATTATTTCCACACAACACTCAAATTTATCGGACACTCAGAATTCACCCGAGACGTAAACGCGGAAAGCCTTCTCACTGTAAAGTGACATCAAAACAAGAAAGTGACATACAAACTATGTAATTATACATCAAACGCAATCTGCATACAACGACATGAAAAATGTCCGTGCTCTTCTGGACCTCAGAGATTCTAGTAGGTTTAAAAAGTAACAAACGTACTAACCCGTTCAGAACTACAAGAAAACAATTTTTATATTGAATTAGGATCAGCCAATCAAAAGCACAAAATCCTTCATACGTATCTTATTTTCTAAAACTAATCGATATCTTTATAATAGCTCTGTCCTAAGGAAGTTTTTTGCAGATATTCTAGATCAATTTATAATCAGACAAATGCTCTTCATAATTTCACACTATTTGGATTTCCTCTTTTTAGGCCTCAAAAATCACTGATGAGACATAATTTGTTGAAATTTACATATTGTGCTCAAAAATTTTATAATAGAACATATATTTCAATGTTTTATAATTATGATATACGTATCGAACTCGCTGGATTCTATGAGCCAAGATTGTGAAAAACGTAGTTTGATTGGCTAAATCATTAGACTGCTCTGACTCTTCCTCATCTGAATGGCGGTCAGATGTACTACTGATGCCTTTGGTGTTTTTTTTCTGGTTTCCTCTCATGTTACCGCAAACGATACTTACCATTTTGTTTGTATATCAGGTTTAACATGAGTATGAATATATGGAAATGACAAGATTGTAAAAGTTGTTGTCTGGGAAATATGGTCATCTCAGACCTGAGGGATGCTCTACCTTAAAGGGAATTAAAACTCATATATAGGAGACATTATCCCATTTTTTATTATTTTTTTTTTTTGCTTCCTATGATTAGTACAGTAGGGCCTAAATTATTTCATACAATAAATGTTTATAAAATGGACTGCACTGATGAAGTTCGAAAACAATTCGATTTCATTTGATGAAATTATTATACTTAATATTTAGACATTGACGTTTTTCAGGATGCAACCCCTGACCTCTTTATATCGAAAAATTTATCTTTCAATTTAGTATCTTGTCATTATTTAAAACATAATACGTCTAACCTTTTTCTTTATTTGTGTGTCTTTGTATTAAATCAGTGCATACGTTTGAAAGTCTCTCTAAAAATTTCGTTGCGGACAGAAAAATGTTACATTGTAGAATCAAAGACAGACAAAGAATAACTAATTGAAGAAAATTTGAGAAAAATTAAATTTGGCGTTTTTGGACTGTTAGCATCCTGAGGGTCAGATTTTACTCAAACAAGAAGGGGATCTCCAACAACACTCGGCTGTAGCACCTACAGCAAAAATTCAAAACACCAAATTCAATAACACAGAGCAGACACCAAAAGAAAGAGACGCAAAAGGGACAAGGAACACCATCTAACACTATAGAAACATGAAACACAAAAGACAACAAACAAACCAACGAGACCAACTCACACCATAGAAACATAAAACACAAAAGACCACACATAAACCAACGAGACCGCAAGTAGCAGACGGTGTGGTCAACAAATCATTCATTACGAGATGTGTATTGTAAATGGATGGTTCCTTGTAAATTAAAAGTTCAATAATCAATTAAGCTTGCGTCGGACTTCATATGCGATGCCACAACAATTCATCACATCATTATGCCCACAGAAAGTGAATATACATTTTGCGAGGTTACTAGTATTGAAAATTTCATGAATGAATCCATTTACACACAGACGAACCTTATCCTAACGTTCTGGAAACAACGACGGGAAGCTAAGAGGGAGATCTAGATGCATTGTGAAAAGTCTTCTTCTACAAACATTCAGCATTATGACCAATCTATACTGAAGGACAAACGAAACGATACAAAGTAATAATATCAATTTTTGAAAGTCTCAAGATAAAAAATATGATTGTTTCATCCTAAATCATATTATGGCAATTTTGATGGCGGTGAAGACCACAATGTAAATATACTGGCGTACAACAGGGATTTGTAAACATTTTCTAATTTTGTTGCCATTGCAACCATTTCTAAAACAAAACTTTCCTATCAAAATACAATACTGACCTTAAACATGTTTAAGATAAAAATGATATATAATACATCATATCGATTTCAGGAATGGAAGGCAATGTGAATTCAAGATATGCCCGAATATGGGTAATTTATAGCAAAAATCAAGCAAAAATTGCCATATTTTCACTCAAAATAGAGAGTTAAAAAAATTCGGTGACATATTGCAATACATCATCTGCAAGAAAAAATCTTTATCTTCCCATTGATACCAAATTTATATGGTGTTCATCGGTTTGTTTTCTCACAATTAAGCTTCAAACATGCAAGACTGACAAAAACATACACCACTTCTTACCGCGAAATCAGCACGTGTGAGAGACTCCCAAACAGAAAGTTACCTGTGCCTCGGAGCTAACTGATAGTTTCGTAATTATAAACAATATTGTTAAGCTTAGGGCAAAATATAGGTGCATGGAACGCAATAACTTGAATATGCGTCAACAGATTTTCATGATATTTGTACATTGTGATCAGACTTTGAATAGGAAGCCTTCTTTCGATTTTCAGGTTCATCCGATTTGTCCTTATGGAGTTATGGGACTTAGATATTTTGGTGTTGTGAAAAAATCCCAACGGGTGTATCTTGCTACGTGAGCGTAGGCTTTATTAGAATTGTATCCATTTTTTCACTAACATTAATCTAAAAGAAATCGTAGGGTCAAATTAAGGGTTTCATGGCGCCAACCCTTTTTAAGCAAAATAACTTCTAAGAATCTGCCAGAGTGTACTTAGTTGCCCTCTGTGCATTAAACATTCTATACAGTGCACAAGACTTTAATTTTTAGATGATTGCATTGCGGCTCTGAAAATGAGGAATAAATTCTAAAATACCTGTTTGGTGCACTGTATTTTATCATTCCTTCAAACTCATTCCGTTTGGCAGCAAAATTGGCTCGGCCACGTTAGTACATGTACGCAATGGTATAGAATTAGAATGTATCAAGGTATATAATAAACACATGAAAAAATGGTCATTTGTCTGATGCACGTATTCGTCTTTCGATTGGTGATTCCACCTCTTGGAGGAAATATACAGATTCAATAAAACAAACCATACCACTCAGACAAATGTTTTTGTCCCTTTATCACATGAAAATGTTACTGCAAATTTGTATTGATGATTCAGTGAAAATTAAGCACTATAAAAATCTTCTTCAAGAATGTAACAAAAATCGTGTATACAATAAAAATACTCGTATACATTCTGCTGAATTCCAACTATGGAAAGACAAAGTACATGTACATATATAATGAATTTATGAAAAACTTGAAAAGACTAAATGCTATTAGAGAAAGACAATGTCAGACATGAATAAAGAATTATGAGAAACATCTGTTTGACATTATTTGAGCAGTTCCATCCTCGTCTATGATACATGTTGTGTGTACAATTTCCTGTCGTTGTACCAAGAACGACATAGTAACTTCTTCCCCTGGCTTTCCTCTGACTTTAACATTAAGGTCAATTTCTGCATGCACAATATCTGTTATACGCTTAGGGGAAAACGGTATAAGCTTATCAAGCTCTCCGAGTAGAGCTATCTGAGTACCATTCCTGAAAAAAAAAAAGAATAATACGTGTACACATTCAATGACTTTCTTTGTTTTGCTGTCACGTTTTTGTGGTCATCGTACATTTAGTAGGTCATTATACTCAACAACTGTGCGTTCTTCCAGACCCCTTGGTAATCGGAAGGTTGTCCGTACGAATCCCGGATAACCAAATCATTTGCTAAACACCTGGCAGATGGCCGTCATAAGTTGGCACCGATTGCCAATTGCTCTCATTGGTTAATGAGTAGTGTTTCGTGTTAAGAGTTTTGACATGGTATAATCCCGCCAATCCTGCTACACTTGTCGGTACATTTTGGACATAATGATTTTTACACTCTTTGGCCATAATACATTGTTTAGATTGAGGATCACTGAAGGAGATTAAGTACCCGAAACGTGCATGTCTGGTCCATACTGCAAATTGATCTGTTCTTAAATGATGCTATTGAATTTAAAGACGTAAAACATAAGTTGCCCCTTGTCCCTTTTGCATTTGTTGCTGTGTATGTATAATTTTTGTTTTCGTTTTGGGGGGTTTTGCTGTGGATGCTGTAGCCGAGTTTTGTTGGAGATCACTTCCTTCTCCTCCACTGAATACTACCATATATTCATCATTTTCTTATCATTTAATTTCCATTGTCATTTTCAAGAAACGAAGATTCTGATTGGCTGAGAAATTTTGTTGATACATCGATCAACACAATTTTTCACGGAAGTCTATTTATAGCACTATTTTAAGAACAAACACGAATGAACTCGTTGCTGAAAATACAATTTGTAGATGTTTGCTTATCATTTCAATGGTACCATTTCTTTTCTACTTACTCAAAAATTAACAGTGCATGTAGAATTTGCTCAAACTAGTCCTTATTCCAAAGATATAGAGAGACGATCTTTCGCTGTTTGAATCATGGCGGCTGCCATAACTTGTTTTGGCAGACGTATCACTGCGAAACCTTCCGACTTACGAAATATAGTGCGGTGATTGATTGTTCTTAGATCCAAGAAAACATTCTGTTTTTCATAATTAAATGATACGAAATAAATCTTATATTTTTTCTGTTGATGCAGGTATCACCCGAAAAATTGGACAGAAAACTTTTGCATAAACGCGCTACGCGCATTGATGCAGTTTTCTGTCCAATTTTTCGGGTGATACCTGCATCAACAGAAAAAATATAAGATTCATTTCTTAAATCAAGAAGATAATCTACGAAGAATACAAATTATCTTCCTTCGAAATGAAGATGGAATCCTTAGGAAACATATGAGTCTGCGATGTCATATGCTGAAATCATCAAATTATATAGTAATCTTTGAAACATATATTCATTTACATAGTATTAGATTAAAAGGATTCGACCAAATATATACATTAAAATGGTGAAAGGCAGCTAGGGGCATAATTAAGACAGATTTTAGCGACAAGAATTCCATCAACCGAATAATAAGATTAAGTTTCTGGAAAGATATATTGTCAGGAGTCGGTCCGACTAGTGATTTGTCATGGACCTCGGATAAAACCTGACACAGATGTCCAATTTACTTGATTTCCGTACAACCTTTCATAGATCAAATAACATAGTTGTAGACTAATTGGTAAAACACCGGGTTTTGTGACTTAAAATGAATTAATTATTCAATATGATTTTATCAGAATTGGATTAGATCTTTGTTCGATTTAATTTCGATTTTTCTTTCGATAAAATTTCTTTGGATAAGAAATATTGTTGACCGACGATGTTGGAAATGGATTATATTAAAAGTGCGTTAAAAAGATGAATCAAACTTACATTCCGGGCTCTTCTGATACTAAGTAATAAATGCAAAAATCTGTTTTCGAGCAGTTACTCAGAGTAAAAGAACCGTTGAACGGCTGCCATAAATCTGGTCTGTCCAATGGAAAAATGATGGAGTCTCTCAACTGTAATAATCAAAAAATGAAACGCTTTTGATTCTTCGAAAAGTAGAACATCACTATTTCAGAAAATCTTCAAATGTCAAAATTTATTTAAAAGTGATGCAATGTAAAACACAAAAAAGAAATAAGAAATACAGTCTACCAAGAGATCAGAATTTAAAGGGATCTATAGAGATTGCTCATATACTACATTGTTGTCCTTCACATTTCTATTATCCTTATTCCCATGTTCTCGACTCATGCGCGTGTAATCCAGACCTGTCTACCTGTTTCTTACCATCATAAATAAACACCAAAGCCGTACTATCAGTCATTCAGTCTCAACGTCGAGAATGCAAGGCAAACTCATTAGAATTTCCATTGGAACGGTTGCGAATCTTGAAATGAATACCATTCCGAAGTTAGACCAGGTACCCAAGGAGAGTCAGCGTCTCTCGACATTGCAACAGTTCTATGAAAACTTGTTAAATTCGTTGATTGTCTCAATGTACATATTGATATATATATCAGGTAAATATTTCTTGTTCGGCGATTGTCACAGCCATTCAATCGCAATCAAGAAGTCACTGATCATTTTGGAAAAGTAAGTGTAATATTTTGTCCATGAAAGTGTAATTTGGGGACTACGGCGTAATATCAACCACTAATGTAATTTTGAGAAAAAGAAGCGTCTATTGGCCGTTTCAACCATTGTTACTACGTATTTATGCGCTTGTCTATACGATATGTAAGACATTCGTTTAACCAAGCGCTCAATTGAGTTAAAGAAGATCCTGACGATAATCTCAACAGCACTCACAATAGAGCACCAAATTAAGCATCGACGGACCCCTACCAAGCTAGGGGGGGGGGGGGGCCAGGTGCCCGGGAGGAGTTAGCATCCCCTGTTAGCTAGCCGCACCCGCCGTCGATGTTCATGCTTGAAAATACAAACAATATATAAAATACATGCATTGCACTGTCTGAGGTTATATCTATATAGAAAGGACTATGGCGATCATGTCAGGGAAAATATTCAAAACACTTACTGTCAAAGAATCGAAAGCGTCAATTTGCTTTTAAGTACGTTTTAGGCGTTAAATGGAATAGGCAAACGAAGGGCACAATTCAAGGTCGAAGATCGTTAAAATTACGCGAAAATCATCAAAGTGTAAAAGTATGTAGGTCTGGTGATCCGCTTTGATAATTGTGTAACGTCTTCATTTTGGATATAACCTTAACCATAAAAATATGGGCATAAAAACACGTTTCATTAAAAAGGCAACATTTTATTTCAACAAAGTTGTCCATTCCATGTAAAGTACAGTAATATTTACTATATTCATCACCGGAAAATCAATGCATTTCAAACATATATCATACACTTTATATTAACAAATCAGCTTGCGGATAAGTGAGCGTTATATATCATTGAAAATTTCGGATTGACTGACTGACTGCACGAAATGTAACTTAAAAAACTAATTACAAATAAAAGAGTTAATTAAAGAAGATCCTGACAACAATCTCAACAGCACACACAATAGAGTACCAAATGGAGCATCGACGGACCCCTAGCAAACTAGAGGTGGGATGATGTGTCCGGAAGGAGTAAGTATCCACTGTTTGGGAGAGAGAGAGAGTCATCAGGATAGGCATATACACAGACTTAAAACAAAAATAGCAATCCAAGGAATGCTTGTGTCGCCTGCGAAGCAGCCTAGTTTTAAAAGTTGATCAAATATGTAGGTCAAGGTCACTTGGTTTAATATTTGTAAATGTATCAGTGGGAAAGTCTTGTCAAATGAACTCACAGTCACATGAAATATTAATCCTCTTACTTACCAGTTAAAAGATATGATCAATCTAAGAAAAGGTCAATCATCAAGGTGAAGGTCATAAGGTACAAATGTTTGGGAATAAAAGAAAGGACGTGTCATAAGAAATACATGCTTAAAATATTAAAGCCATACCACTTATCAAGCAAATGATATAGCCACTCTAAATTATTTTGAAATGTAGGTCAAATACCTAGGTCAAGGTCACTAGGTAAAAAAAATATGGTATGTGTAGAAAGATCTCATGACAAGGAATACACATGTGAAATATAAAATCCCTATCACTTACCGATCCAAAGATATACCCTACCTTAATTTTTTTGGAAAAGTAGGTCAAATATCTAGGTCAAGGTCACTAGGTCAAAATTTATGGTATGTGTAGTAAGGTTATGTCACAAGAAATACACATGTGAAAAATCAAAGCCATATCACTTACCAATGAAAAGATATGGCGATTCTTAATCATTTTAACAAGTAGGTCAAATATCTAGGTCAAAGTAACTAGGTGAAAAATTATGGCATGTATAGTATGGATTTATCACAAGGAATACACATGTGAAATATCAAAGCCTTATCACTTACCAATCAAAAGATATAGTCAATCTTAGTTTTTTTAAAGAAGGTCAAATATTTTGGACACTAGGTCAAGGTCAAAACTTATGTCATGTATAATAAGGTATTATCACAAGAAATACACATGTGAAATATCAAAGCCCTATCACTTACTAATCAAAAGATACAGTCAATCTTAGTTTTTCTTTAAGTAGGTCAAATATCTAGGTCAAGGTCACCAGGTCAAAAATTGTGGCATATATAGTAAGGTTTTATCACAAGGAATACACATGTGAAATATCAAAGCCCTATCACTTACCAATCAAAAGATATAGCCAATCTTAATTTTTTTGAAAAGTAGGAGGTCAAAAATTATGGTATGTGTAAAAAGGTCTCATCACAAGGAATACACATGTGAAATATCAAAGCCCTATCACTTACCAATGAAAAGTTATGGGGTGTGACACTTGAAGTGTGACAGACATACGGACAACGGACAAAGTGATCCTTTAGTGTCGCTATGCTTCGCAGGCGACACAAAAAGGGACTCGACAATAGCTGAATAGATATATTTAAGAGCAAGAAATGCAATTGTTTGCCTTCGTAGGCTTTATTTGTTAAGTTTGATAAGTTCGTAAAGATCGGAGCGTCACGAAAATTTCACGACAAATTGCCATCATTTCTATTATTATTTTGAGTACAAAAGCTTTTTCAATCCCAAGCTGTGTCGCCCATGTCATAGAATCAGAATTCAAAGGAATCTATAGCAAAGCGGATATATGAAGGAGAGAACGTCTGCTTTCTCCATATGATCACAACGAACGTCAAAGGATGGTGGATTTATGAGATAAAAATGTACTGGCGTGAGCGCGAAATTGTTTTCATTCCTTATTTCACAGCGGTTGACGGAAGAAAGGAATGGTAAATATCCATTTTTCATATCCTCTAACAGATATTCTTCAGAAAACTCTACGATCGACATACAATGTAGTCTACGTGATGGAAACGTGAAGTTTATATACTCAAGAATCCTCTTAAACGTTTAGTTAACTTTATGCAAAGCATTTTCATACATATCTTTCCTTGTGCAAAATGTCAAGGCATTAGTCTAATCATCACTTGTTATTATAACCTTTTATGAAACACATTTTCTCATATTATACATGTATATGGTCTTACAAAATGTAATGACAACGCTGGTTTGTTTTTATCTGTGGCAGGCAGGTAGGTTAATCTGCATCCTTTCGACGGGGCCATTCGTGTTTCACAAGCAGTTTTTATTGTAATTATTTTTGTGTGGGGATTACTGTTTATTGTTAATGATTTCCTTTTAATTATATTCGTTATCACTTTAGTTGTGTTTAAAAGCAAAACTTTCCCTTGTTAATATTATTCATCAGTTCTGCCTATCAATCCGTTTTCTGTCCTTCTCTTAGTTTTGATAGATAAGATATTACATACAACATTAAAATGTTTACAAAATTAAACTAACATTGTTCCTTAATTTATAATGCACAGGTATGTATTTTGTTCTTTTTCCATTCTCAATAAAGTACGAGGAATATGAAAAAAATAATTCTCACACAATTCTAAAAATAAATACACTGAAGCAGATATTATTCAGATGTTAAATTGCCTGATCGATAATATGTCTGTGGTGTTTGGAGGAAAGGTCTTCCAGCAAATTGTCGGAATACCAAAGGGAAGCAATTGTGCCCCACTCCTTGTCGACATTTTTCTTTACTAGTGCGAAGCTACATTTATTCAATCTTTGGTCTCTGGAGGGAACAGATACTTAGCATCTTACTTTCACTTCACTTACAGATACATAGACGATGTGCTGTCCATCAATAATTCGCGGATTACCTCAGCAGAATCTATCCTTCGGAGCTTGAGGCCAAAGAAACCACAGAGACAAATAATCCAGCATTCTATCTGGACATAATGTTGGCCTACGACACTGATAGTCACTTAAATACCTCACTCTATGACAAACGTGACGACTTCAATTTCAACATCACAAACTTTCCTGAGTAGCAGCATCCCTTCATCGCCTGCTTATGGCGTGTTCATATCTCAGTTGATACGCTATGCCAGAGCAAGTACCAAATAAACAGATTTGTTCTGAGAGCTAGGCGTCTTTCAAAGAAGCTTCTCGTTCAGGGATACGTTTGTGGCCGACTAACCTCGTCATTGAGGAAGTCGATATGGGGAACTCGTCATAAATTATGATGCTCCACTTTCCAGAATGGTGGACAATATTCTGTCTTAGACCATTTGAACCATCCAACCGAATATACTTGCATCTTCCGAAATGGAAGTAACCGGATTGAAGTGAAGGGTGTTGCATGCAAGCAGGAAATGCTGACTCTTCCTGGGTACCTGGTCTCACTCCCAGATTGGGAGTTCGCTCCTTTCATATGGTGGAGGTCTTTCTTTGTTTGTTTCGGTTCTTGTTTTATTCTGGTTATGTATGCCTTCGGCTTATGATTTTCTGAATTATTGATTTTTAACTAAGTATTGGGATATTGTCATTATCCATATTTGTCATTTCACGAAAATCTGTCTTTATTTCTATTATCATTCGGAATAAAAAAAAGCATACTTCAATCCCCAAATGTGTCGCCGCTGTCATAGAATCAGAATTCATATGAATGTTAAGCAAACCAGAGGTCTAAGGATATATGGTCTGTTTTCCCATACAATTACAACAAACGTCTAGGGATGTTGGATTTAAGAGATAAAAATGTCAAGCGCGAAATTGTATTCATTCCTTATTTCACAGAGGCTGACGGAAGAAGCGGATAGTACATGTAAATATCCATTTTGCATAAATTATCCCTTTGATAAAAGTGATGCAAACGTGAAATTCACAGAATCGTCTAATTAAAGAGAAGACATCCTTTGTTAAGCCTACATTTTCATGATAAATATTATACAAGTTTTTCCTGTTCTTAATTTAATGCATAGCATTACAGAGTTTTCTTCCAAGAGGAAAATGTCAAGGTTCTGCGATAATTGTAGCCATTGCAATTATTTCAATTACCCGAGTCATTGAACTTTCCGTTGCAATATTTTTGTAATAAATTAATGGAATTAATTTGTTATATTTTTAATTGTCAATTAATTATCATGAGAAAACAGGCTTATTGTGATCCTTGATCGTTTCCCCTTGGCAAAACAAGAAATGACCCTAATTACAAAGACAAAATCACGGAAACCATGCATACAAGAAAAGTATCAAAAAGTTCATTTCAAATATTTCTGCATTTCAGTAAATTATCTTGAGTACCCCCAAAATGCCTATACCAGAATCAAATCCAGGAGGTAATAGTAATTTTTGAACAAAGAAAGCCCAAGAATAATCCTTATGACTTGCAGAAATATTTTTCTTCTTTGTTTATTCCTTTCTTAATTTCGTCATATTGATATGTTTGACGTGTTTTCATGCCAGGTAAGAGGGTACCTTTTAGAAAAAAAGGTTCCGGACATAAAACAACATAATTATCTAATTCCTTTAGCATTGAAATTGGGCCTAATGGGCTTAAACAAAACGGAGGTATCGAAAAATTAGTCATGTCAAACACAAAAAACAAGTGGGCGATGAGGAAAAACGAAGCAAAATGCAGTAAAAAATGAAGATAAAAAAAACAGTCCGGGGGTAAGCCCATCAGGTTGTTTCGACCTTTGATTAATCAAATCTACGTAAAAAGTGTAAAATCAGTATTTTAGGAAATTTACAGGGAGTCCTGACCCGTTTACCTCGTCCAGATCCGCGCTTGACGAAGGAGAAGGGGACAGAGACGTGCATCCTTCCCACTTCGAATATCAAAATCTTATTATTGCAAGGAAGTGAATATTCTACCTCCTGTTTTATGGGGGTAAGCCAATGTACATTTATCAACATAGTTTTTTTTCTTTTTTGCTTGTTTATAATGTTTGCAGTTGTTTCTTCAGTTTTAAATACGTTTTCAATTGAAGAAGACATTAAAATTGTCTGGACTCTATATGAACTCGGAAGCAAGATGAGAAATATATTTGATTTACTGTTGATTATATTGATTTGATATGAAGATCAGTGCTTCAACTAGATTAAGTTTTGTAGGTATTCATTTTAAAGATTATTTATTGTAACTTTAATTTCTGAATAATAACATATGGTTTCTTCGAAATAAAATCTTAATATCTAGAATCATATAGGTTTCAATTCTCACGATGTGGCCTTGCCTTCTCGTCACGGGGCTGAGTGGCTGTAAGGTGCATCTTTTAATGCTGAGTGGCTGTAAGGTGCATCTAATAATGTTTTAAATGATGCTATTGAATTTTAAGACGTTTAACATTTAATGTTAATTTGGTAGACAAAAATAAAATAATTAATAGTAAGCCGGTTTAGAAAAAGTGAAATTTCATTAAGGCTTCTTGGAGTATAAATTGTGAATTTTTAACATTTTTTAACAAAAATGTCATACAATTATAGCACTTTGATGAGGCCGATACCAGGAATTATAGACCTGAAAAACACCAAGTCCGAGGTTAATACAATTATTTCAGGTCTATAATTCCAGGTATTGTCCGAATCAAGGTGCTACAATTGTTTTATTTTCTAGTTTTCAAAATCAGCGTGCAAGTGCTTTGTACGGCAAACATTCTCTATTATGACGCCACATTTTCTAAAAAAGGAGACAGCGATGATATATGAAGTCCTTTAATTCTTTGTTACTATACAGTAACTTCAATCTATATGAGTTTTACAGAATATCACGTTACGCGCTTTTAGCTTATAGAAATGAACAAATGATGATAGAAAAATACACAATATTATCATGAACAAATCATGACACCCATGATGCTGGATATTTTGTACTATTTCAACAGTATGCAAATGATTTCTAGTTCAAAGGAAATGGAATTAATCGCTTCTAAATGAATTAAAGCGACTCAAAATGTAATAATGTGTCTGAATTAGCTACAGTCGTGCTGATCTGTGCCTTGTGATTTGTTCAAAGACTATGTTAATTTCATTTCCTTTCATCCCATTCATTTTCATTTTGTCTTTGAAGCAGTATATTAAAGACAATCTCTTGTATTTTGAAACCGAATTTTCACGACTTTTTAACAACGGCTCAGAGCACATAGCGATTCGTGTACTTATACAGTACAAAATGAATCTTTTAAATTAACATTATTTTCTGATTTAAAAGAGTGACATGATTTCTTCTTTTGTTTTCTGTTCATGTTCTTTTTGTAATTATGATTGCTATTATTTTTGTTGTGCTTAGATGCTTTGAGGGTTGTGCGCACGTAATCCAGGATAACCACACCGTCTGCTTTTTACGTGGCAGATGGCCGTCCTAAGTCGGCAGCGGTTGCCCATTGGTCTCGTTGGTTTATGTGTAGTATTTTATGTTTCATGTTTCTATG
Source organism: Pinctada fucata (assembly GCA_028142955.1). Taxonomy (NCBI): domain Eukaryota; kingdom Metazoa; phylum Mollusca; class Bivalvia; order Pterioida; family Pteriidae; genus Pinctada; species Pinctada fucata. The sequence continues at coordinate 28,436,044 of AP027113.1, read as the reverse complement.
TTGTGAGTTGCTGTTCCTTGTCCCTTTTGCGTATCTTTCTGTGGGTGTCTGTTCTGTGTTTTTTTTCTGCATGGGTGTTTTTGGATTTTGCTGTGGGTGCTGCAACCTAGTGTTGTTGGAGATCCCCTCCTTTCTTGTTTTCTTTTCATGATTCGATAAATAAGCCTCAAATTTTACATGTAATTTTTGAACCCAGACTGGATCTAGGTTGGTTTATGATGGTTCTCGGAGTTCATCGCCGGTTATTTGACAAAAATGCAGACAGATTTTTTTTCTATCTTAACAATTATTTCAGAAGTACATGTGTATAGGCTGGATGGGACTGGATCCCCATTTCAAACGAGCTGGACCCCTTGAAAATATTCTAATTCCACACAGTGCAGTTTGTAAGTACTAAATCCTTGTACATACCGAATCAGGGAATTCCATGTCCTCCCATTTGATAGTGAAAGGTTCTTGGAGGTCCGCTGCAAACAAAATCCCAACACTACGATTAACAAAGGTAGAGCGAGACTGGACATCTATGACTGTAGTCCATACCTCACCTTTTGGACCATCTGCACTTGGAATGGCCATCTAGAGAGGGAAATCAACAAATTTGAAATTAATTCGTAAGAGATATTTTAACATTGTTTGACTTTTTGGTTTTGTCATTGAATAAGACATTAGACTAGAAAAATACAGACAAAGACAAAAAATGCATCTGCGAAATTCAATTCAACAGTTTTTGTAGAGACGAAAAAGAGAAAAAATTACCAAATCTCGAGTCCTTTTTTACCAGGAAAGATGATAGCAGCTTATTTTTCTTAAAAAAAAGATGAATATGCGAATTTTCTCAAAAAAGGAATACAAATCCCGGGATATCTTCTTGTAACCACCAAAAACGTGTTCCCATATTCAGCCAAGTAGTATATGATCATACGTTTGTTATTACTCAATTGACTGACTTTATACTGACTTTGATTATCTGACGATCTATTGCAGTGGCAGGACTGGTCCCTTTTAGGATAGTACCATCTGTATCACAGCATCTAGAACATATATCAATATGACCAAAGACTGTGAAAAATGCCGAAAGACGTAGCAGGATGGGTTGGATATGATGCTACAAGTCCCACTTTTCAGAAAATTTAATGAAAAGAACTTTTCGAAAAAACAAGTTATAAGAATTGAACACACATATTATTTTTTTCCGAAAATATTGCTTTTTAGCTATAGATTTTAATCTTAGAATACATAGTTCTAGCTACCAAATATTTTCGGCCAAATTACACATTGAAGAGATCTGTTAATTCAATTTGCTGCATCACAGATATATAGGTTTTAAGAAGCATTCAAATATTGGATTAGATACCTCTTCAAGAATTCCACATCAGTATGGTTGACTTTATCCCCCGGCCCTATAGGACCTGCACTAAGGGTTGCAACGGCTATCTCTAGTCTGTGGTTAGGCTCGTCAGACGCTGAATGACAAATTAAAATGAGATTGTTATAATACTGCTACGTTTTTCGGTAAATTATGGACATAATAATTTTCACACTCTATGGTCATATATATTACATTATTCATATAAAGGATCACTGACGAGGATGAAGTACACGAAACGTGTATGTCTGGTCCATGCTGCAAATTTATCTGTTCCAGAATAATGCTATTGAATTTGCAGACGTTTAACATGATAACACACTGCTAAAAAAGGGAACAACGTTAACTTTCTACTTTCATATCATACACGTTTGCAGCTGCTTATTCTATATGATGAATATAAATGTATTAAGACATATTTCATAGTCATTTCTTTATTACCAATGTCTGTTTTGAACAGATTAACCATGTATACATGATAAAACTTGATGATGTAGCCTTGCTTATCCCAAAAGATATTACAAGCGATGTACCATTATATTACAATGGGAAAATCGCTCCTTTAATTTTTTCAGCAGTGTATATTTCTACTGAATATATAAATCAGTATAGTTGACTTTGTCCCAGGACCTATAGGTCTCCAACTGAGAGCAGTCATTTCTATCTCCAGTCTGGAACTCTGTGGCTAGATTCGTCCGACGCTGATGGCCAAAATGATAATGCTCTAAAAGAAAGTATATGGTTGATTTTGTCAGGAGACGCTGACTCTCCCCGGGCACCTGGTCTCACTTCGAAATTTTGTTCATTCCGAGGTTCGCAACCGTACCTGTGAAAAATCTAATGATTTTGCCTTGCCTTCTCGACTATGAGACTGAATAACTGATGGGTACTTCTGTAATGTTAAGTTTATCCCATGACCTTTTGGCCCCCCAGTAAGGGTGGACACGTCTATCTCAGTATGAGGCTAGATTTGTCTGACACTTAACGATATACATGTACAAGACAGATCACATAATGATCACATCAACGATAACCTCATCGTTATGATTCATTCTACAGACTGACATTTTTAAATAACATCAACAACCACAACAACAAAAATGACAAACAAACAAACAAACAAAACAATCACAAAGATAAAAAACAAAGAATGAAAAAACTGAATAAATCAAAAAGTCAAACATACAACAATATTAAATAAACGAAGCAGTTGAATTAAATCAAAGATACATAATCATGTATTGTTCACTTAAAGTATTATATGGATGAAAGTTATTTAGAAGAATGTTACATGCATAGCTGTCACAGAGAAACGTTTGATTAAGGAAGATACTTGAAACAAGTTTAAGCGATTGAAATACACTAAGCACCTAAAGAATTCTCCAGAGTATAGAAACGATAAATTGAATTGTCTTTTATAATCCAGTAACTGTCCTTTCAAGATAACTAGATCGGACGTACTTTGTATTATTACGAAGCTAAAGCTAGTCTACATTTACTCCAAATCCGGCAAAATAACGGCGCACTAAACAATATATTTATCTCCCTTCTTTCTTGGAAAACATAAAAAAGGTTGGATGTCTGCGCGGATTAAGTAGGTCCTTGACACCAATAGAAGTCCCTGAATGAAGGGATAGGTCTTTTCGGTGAGCATTTATACTTCTTCTGTCGACATTGTATGAATGTTAAGCCATAGACGGATCTAGATTTTGTCCAACATGTGGAAGGTGTCTAACCTATTAATTTAAAAAAAAAATGTTAAAACCGAATAAATTGGAATTTTCGGCACATTTGGGGGGAGGGGGGGTCTGAGCAGCTGCTTAGGTAAACCCTTGTTGAAGATTACATCGTATCCACAGTGACTCTTCAGGGGATGCTTACTCCTCCCGGGCACCTGGTCCAACCTCTAGCTTGCTAGGGATCCGTCGATGCTCAATTGTGTGCTCTATTGTGAGTGTTGTTGAGATTATAGTCAGGATCTTCTTTAATTCATTCAGATCAATCTCTAAGAGAGTGATGTCTCAACAACTACCAATGGAGAAATAGTATTCATGTAACTGCGATTGTGAGAGAGTTCGGGTGGAAAAATAGAGATTTCTCCGGAAGCAAAATTGCGCATGCTCGAAATAAGATTTAATCGAACGCAACCTAACACCAGTCACCGCTGTTCAAAAACTTTGCTCACACGCATTTTTTCGATCAATAATGACTTCCCTTGATAATTGAAATACTTTATTTCCAATATTCTCAAAAGCCTTAGTCACAACTGACCGTGCGTGTTTTGTAATCGTACGTGTGCTACGATTTTTTTCAATCGTAATGATCGTAGCTGATCGTAGGGCTCGCCAGTTAACAAAATGTTGTTGTAAGTGCGTCGTACGATACAAGTACGTCTACGTACAATGCGCACAGTCAGTCCGAACAATGTTTCTAAAATCAGTGTCCCTCTTCAATCGTACGATGCATGTAGACAACGTACTTTCTCCTTGCGGTTGTCGTGATACCCGTAGCAGTCTACTTGTGGTTGCCGTGCAACTCGCAGGAGTCATCCGCACAATTATTTGAGTTGTGTACGCATCGCACGGCACTCACAAGGACATCGTACAGGCACCGTACGTTTATCACTACAGTCGATAGAGTTTTTTATATCGTCTTTCTCATATTCGCAGGAACACGTAATTATTCGATTTCTATCTTTCAAAAGTCTTAAATGACAATATCGTTTGATGTCCTTTTTCAACTTTAATTACAGTGAAGATTTCGACAAATAGTTCGATCAACTTCGGTTGATCGTCCGTCTCTTCAACGCATTCAAAATTTTCCGGTACTAAAATTCTTGAAATTTCTTAAACGTGGGTCCTGTAGCAACATATTCCACCCATCCTGCTACATCTTTCGGTACATTTTTGACATAATAATTTTCACCTTCTTTGACCATATTTCATTGTTTAGATTGAGAATCACTGACGAGGGTTGAGTACCCGAAACGTGCATGTCTGATCCATGCTGCAAATTTATCCGTTTATAAATGATGCTATTGAATTTGAAGACGTTTAACATTAATATCTTTTATACAAATTTCCTGTGACAAATTACCTTTTATTTCATTTATCTACCTAATTTTATCATTATTTTATTCATCTTCGTTTGTGATATAAAGAAAAGTATTTCCCCGATAAAATCCATACTCCTAGTTTGGTTTTACTATTTTTACTCGCAGAAGGAAGGATAGCAGACAGACAGAAAGACAAACGATGTCGTTTGCATAAATATCAGAATGTTAAGGATAACGGAAAAGCAAATTATTTTTTTTTTCCATTCATGATCATAAGTGACGTACTCCTAAAATTACCTACTGACACAAGAAGAATTAGTGAGATGAGAAGATGTGCGTGTGTTACTTTTCTACTCTGTGACCTTGTTGCCACAGAAAGAATGACGCTTGACTCTTTGTCCTTAACATTTTGGAATGTAGAAAATTATCTTCTCAAGGCGGATTCTCAAAATAGAGTACGATATGAGTTTTTATACTCCCGCGAAAAAAGTTTGAGTGTACATAGGAATCACCCCGTCTGTCTGTCCATCAAACCTTGTCCAGAGCATAACTCCTCCCCATGAGAACGGATTTCACAGAAATGTTTCTTATGACCTAAGAATGTGTCATGAACTTGAACCATGGTCATTGGTCACATTACACATCAGTAGTAAAATCTTGTCCAGAGCGTAACTCCTTCCTCTGTGGATGGATTTCAATGATATTTCACAGAAATGTTCCTTAGGACCTCAGGGTGTGTCATGATCTTGAACCAAGGTCATAGGTCAAAGTCACAATAGACGATTGACCTTGATCCCAAGATAACTTTCCAAACTATATTGCTGCAGGGGGTATTTTCGTCCCGTTAGGGGCAAATTTCACCGATATTTATTCGAATAGGTTGGGGTGTTGAATCAGGGAAGTTTTTCATATCCCTCTTTAAACACCTTTGCAGTGATAATAGTTTGAAATGCAATCTAAGTATTTTCGAAGGCCTAATCTCTCTCTCTCTCTCTCTCTCTCTCTCTCTCTCTCTCTCTCTCTCTCTCTCTCTCTCTCTCTCTTAACTCAAATCTTTAATCTTTAAAAAGAAAAGGGGACTCGGGGATCCCATGGTCTCCTGTAGAGTGCTTTAAGACTTACAATGAATCAATACTGACATCTACAATGCAATTTACAACAGTTTTCAATATTGTTGTAGTAATTTAACATAAATGAGATAAAGGAGATCTCAACATCACTCACAACAGAGCACAGAATCAAGCATCGACGTACCCCTAGCAAGCTAGAGGTGGTATCAGGTGCCCGGGAGGAGTAAGCATCCCCTGTTTGGGGATAATAAAGTAATATTATCATAAGGTACGTGCCCTTGATTTTATCTTAGAGGACCTGAATTATGGTTAGAAATTATTTAAGATAGAGTTTGGAAAAAAGAATTGTTGGAATAGAGTTGTAGAGGAGATACTCTTGACATTTCAAGGAACACAATTTTATAGGGGACGCCCCTCCCCCGTCCCTCCCACTTTGAATATACCACTGAAGATGATCACGTACTTTATAAGGCATGTCGGGCCTCTCCTTCTTTATGAATTAAGGTAAATTAAATAATTTTTACGGATAGTTTACAAAAGGCCGAGTTTTTCCTCTCCTCTCCATTTAAAATCATGATGTACATGTATCTGTTGATTGTAAATGTTATAGTCAGTGTCAGCTGTGTTGAATTGATTGTTCTAACATTAATTACATTATGTTCCAAGCTCACTTGCTATTGTATCCAACAGTTATTGCATTATAATATTGAAGAGAAGCCTTGTTGGAGAAAAAAATATATACGCCTTGGGGCACTTTTCAATAGCGGACGAAATATCAACCAGGTCCTTTTGGGAATTATCTGTCTTTTTTCAGTTTCTGTGTCTCCTCGTCCTTCAGTTCACACGTACGATTAATTAAGATGGCAATATTTCTGACACGAGCATCTAAGATCGTGCGGTTACCGAACTTATACCGTAAGTGAACCGCACATCCACCGTACCATTTCAGGTTGATAAGTGAATCGTGGCGATTGTTGAGCATGTCAAACAGCCACCGTAAGTGTCTATGTGCAGTCTACGGTCTCCCAAAATCGTACGTTCGTCGTGCGTGTCTCGCATAATTTTCACCAAATTCTGCACGCAGATCGCCCGTAGAAGCGCGTACGTGCAGGTGTGATTAAGGTTTAAGATAAATTCATATAATCACGATTTTCTCCTTATCTAATGGAAATTGGTGAATTAGAGCGTTCCTACGACCGATACTTTTGTATCCGCCATCTTTAACTACACATCTAGCACTCACTCCTCATATTTACATTTGTAATAATGATTCAACTTAAGTCTAATTCCGGTATACTCTTCTATGTTCGACAGAACTACAGGTATAGATCGAAAAATGGAATTGTAGCTGGCGCATGTGCGAACTTAAAAAGAGTTACTTTCGTTTCAGGCAGACTGTAATGTGATTTACGAAAATTGCCATAGGAACGATTTCTCATCCTTTCAGATAAGTTAAGCTTTGTCTAAAGTCGGTCAGCCACATGCAAAAAATAACACAAGCTCAAGAGAGATTTTCGGGTATGATGAAATATTCTGACATAAAAAGTGTAAGTTGCAAATGAAGTTCATACAAAGACATTCATCATGTGTTACAATCATATGCAGTCTAGTACAAGCAACGTTTCCTACATTGCACATTTCAAATAATACGGACGCGGTCCAACTGTATACCTTCTTGAAGAAAATTACTGACCAATTTCCATGCACCAGACATGTGTTTCGAATATTAAATTCTCATCAGCGACGGGTACTATTCGAATCTATCGAGACTTATGAACCTAAAAATATTATCGAACTTCTCGTGTGACTTTACTTAATGAATTCTGAAACATTCATCAGAGCACAGACCCTTAGTCCTATGCCTTATGTTTTTGTTATGGTTCCCGCACCCTAATAGAGTTACTTCCGGTTAAAATTTTTACACTATTCCTACATTTCCGACAAATACCGATGATTTTATTATCGGAAATGTTCGGAGGTAATTGCACGGGTCATTGGTTGACAAGTGGCATTATTTATATGACGAAAATTATAGTGTATAAAGTATTCTATATGATGAAATAGAAAATATGTATCTTTGATAATTCTCATTGAAAATGTATTAAGGGCTGAATACCTTAAACACCATACCCCTATACGTCTTATTTTCTGTTACAAAATTTCTTGAAATTTCTAAAACGTGGGTCATGTAACATCATATCCCACCCATTCTGCTACGTCTTTGGTACATTTTTGGACATAATTTTCATACTTTTTGGCCATATTACATTGTTTAGATTGAGGATCACTGACGAGGGTGTAGTACCCGAAACGTGCATGTCTGGTCCATGCTGTAAATTTATAAGGTTTAAAATGATGCTATTGAATTTAAAGACGTTTAACATTTGAACTACTTGGTGAGTGTCAATGCTGGTGGACCAGGTCCCCAAGGGCACATGTAGCCAAGTTCGATCAATCACGGTTGATCGTCTGTCTCTTCAACGCATTTGAAATTTTCTGTTACAAAATTTCTTGAAATTTCTAAAACGTGGGTCCTGTAGCATCATATCCCACCCATTCTGCTACGTCTTTGGTACATTTTTGGACATAATTTTCATACTTTTAGGCCATATTACATTGTTTAGACTAAGGATCACTGACGAGGGTTTAGTACCCGAAACGTGCATGTCTGGTCCATGCTGAAAATTTATAAGGTTTCAAATGATGCTATTGAATTTAAAGACGTTTAACATAGTACTCTTCTGACGGAGAAGTTTTAATAAGGAAATTTGCGTCGTATGAACACTCATTGTATCCGAATAAATGAGGAGGTTGTGCACACTGCAGAATTGTCGTGATCGAGATTATTTAGAAGCAGGTGCATATGTAGGCCTAGATCAATATGAAAGGCGTGTAAGTGTCGCGTCTACCTCCTGGTAACTTCTTTTTTCATCCATAGAAGACGTTCTCGTTGAGAATTCAATTTGGAATCCGGACAAAAACGGAAAAACGCCATAGGATCCACCCATGAAGATTGTTATTGGAGTTATAATCTGAATTATAAGGACCGGAGTAAGTCTCTCAAGTACAGATACAATAGGGAGAATTTAATCTCTGTCTTTGTCGCTTAAAAAGCTTATGTCAATAAAGATAGAAGAAGAGGCTTACATAAGGCTATTAAGCATTATAAGTACCTTAAACCTTGGTTATTATCTAAACAAAGTTCATTTTGTACGGCCTTTTATTTTTTCCTCTTTTTTCTTTTAATTTCCTTTAATTTCCTTGAACAGAATTATCTTCACTCTGATTGCTTCATTCTAAATTCTAGAATTTTTTTTTTCGGTTTTAAGGTCAGGGTTGCGACTACAGGGAGATTACTCTTTTTCATATCACGTGATATTTGAAACCGACAGAAACGATAAATGGTATGACGTCAGTTTGTTACATTATTAAAGACAAAAGTAATACTTCTTGGGATTTTCATTGCTTATGCTTTGTGTATTTTTGGGAAAAATATATTTTTTAAATAAAAAATCGACGAAAATAGGAAAAAAAACCCATTTATTCGTGAGTTATGCTACCATATAAACAGAATAAATATAAACACTTATTTCCTGTTGCAGTGTGGAGCAGTTAAAATCGTTGACTTGATGTTTTGAAGTGTATTTATCACTTCTTTCCATCTCTGTCGCCTGAAAGAAGCATTGTTTTTTGGCCCTTTATCAATTTGACATCACAAATATTTTCTCACTATTTCGGAAAATTGTCATTTCATCCAAAAACATCATCGAAATCAAAGGAGGTAAACATCTTAGCACCAACCCTCAAACGTTATTATTAACATAGATTTTATGGATATGCTTCTGAATCGAAATTACTGGAAATTCGGAGCCACACTCTCTGTAAAATAATTACACAAATTTAAATTCAAAAAATTAAACCAGAGGGCGCTACTGAAATGAATTTTGTGCGGGTCGTGAAAATCACTTTGACTGGAAGCATCACTTGGGCGGATTTGATATCCGAAACACGTGTCTGGTGCATATGCATATTAATAATTTAATAAATTATTGGTTTGAAATTTTCTTCAAGAAGGTATAGAGTTGGATCACTTCCGTATTACCAAAGATTTAAATATCAGAGTATATACTATTCATTAAAATCTTTAAAAATGAGATAATTGGAGATTCGAACTTCGAGTTAAACTCTATGTTTTGGGGCCAAAATGATATTTTTGCATTAATTATTGTGCTATTTATAGAAACAGTCATTTTTCTCGAAAACTTATTCGGGTACATATTGGTTTGAATGCTTTAGAATAAAGCAATACCATAACTCTATACGTAGAAAAATGTATTTGTAGACATTCTAGCTATTATTGAAAAATAAAAGTTGTTGCCATGGCAACCAGCAAAAAAGTATTCATAAGAAAATACTGCCCTTAGAACTGTTAATTTTCTCAAAATTTCTCGAAATATTCTTTAATTCATACAAAAGCTATAAAAATATCGAAAAATAAGGGTATAGATATATGAATATTGATATCTTGTGCATTGTAGAGGTATGTAAAGTTGTAATGTGGAGTATAAAAATATAGGAACGTGTTGATTGCCGTTTCAGCATGTAGGCTAATACGAACATTTTCATCTTTTATTTGTAGGCGTTTAGGTCAGGGTTGCGACATTTAATAGAAATGAGATAGATGAAAATGGATATGTCCACATGTAAACGAACATTTCCTCGAACGATTCTGACTCAAAAAAAAAAAAAATCGCCCATCTCGTTTTTTGGCTATAAACGTACATTTTTGGCCTAATTCAAAATTTTCGTCTTTTTCCTTTTTTTTTAGAATACCACATTATAACTTTACATACCTCTGCAATGCATGAGATATCAATAATTCATATATCTATATGTTTACAATTTTCCGGACTTTTTTCGCAGCCTTTGCAGCTATTGAATTGAAATTTGATATGTGCCTTTGTAATAAATAATTACATATCTAGTTCGAGATTCGGAAAATTGACCCACTTTTAGCCGAGTTATGGCCCTTGAACATAGAAATTTTCAACAATTTTACAGTTTTCCATATTTTTTTCGCATCCTTTGCAGCTATTGAATTGAAATATGATGTACACCTTCATGATCAAGAATTACAGATCTAGTTTTAGCTTGTGTTCAATTGACTTTGTTTTGCAGAGTTATGGATCTTGAACTTAGAATGGCTCTCAGTGCCAGAACTTTAAAAAATTTACCACGTGGATTGGCTTTCGCAAGTCAAAGAGCCTAATGTTTTTATAAGTGTTAAACGTCTTCAAATTCAATAGCATCATTTAGTAAATATACTAAAAACAATAACTTTAAGAATTGATTAACATCGAACAATATATAATAAAATTATGATCGCTGAGCGATATAGTCCCCTACCGGTGGCATATATCTATGTCCTGCAACTCTACCAATGAATTACTCTTCAATTAAACATATATGAGTTTTATTTGTTGCAGAAAAAAGTCAGGAAAACTGACAAAAACTGAATGGTGCAAGTCATCACGGGGTATAACTTCTGGAAAAATATGTCAATCGTGACAAATGTCAGACTTGCTCTGTAACTATCCAAGTCTAAGCTGAGTATCAAATTTTACTTGCATATCTCTATTTGTTGCAGTAAAAAGTCTGGAAAACTGACAAAAACTAAATTTTGCAAATCATTAAGGGGCATAACTCCTCGAAAAATGGGTCAAGCGTGACGAAAGTCACACCTGCTCTGCAACTATCCAAGACCAAGCTGGGTATCAAATTTCACGTGAATATCTCTATTTGTTACAGAAGAAAGTCCAGAAAACCGACCAAAACTGAATTTTCCAAGTCATCAAGGGGCATAACTCCTTGAAAAATAGGTCAAGCGTGACGAAAGTTAAACTTGCTCTGTAACTATTCAAGACCAAGCTGTGTATCAAATTTCGTCTTAATATCTCCATCCGTTGCAGAAAAAAGTCCGGAAAACTGACAAAAACTGAATTTTCCAAGTCATCAAGGGGCATAACTCCTCGAAAAATAGGTCAAGCATGACGAAAGTTAAACTTGCTCTGTAACTATCCAAGACCAAGCTGTGTATCAAATTTCATCTGAATATCTTCATCCGTTGCAGAAAAAAGTCCGGAAAACTGACAAAAACTGAATTTTCCAAGTCATCAAGGGGCATAACTCCTCGAAAAATAGGTCAAGCGTGACGAAAGTTAAACTTGCTCTGTAACTATCCAAGACCAAGCTGTGTATCAAATTTCATCTTAATATCTCCATCCGTTGCAGAAAAAAGTCCGGAAAACTGATATTCGGACAGACGGACAGACGGACAGACGGACAGACTGACAGACAGACCGAGAGGAAACTAAGAGTCCCCTTCGGCGTTGCCGGTAGGGGACTAAAAATAGATAAAAAAGATAATTTCATTTAGATTATAAGAAATATTTTGAAAAGAATTGAAGATTTTATGCAAACTTAATTATTTTGTTTCTTGATACAGAAAGTATCAGATTTGTTTATACTTTTGCATTGCGGTACTAACCAATGAAACTTTTCATTACTTGGCTGGCTTTTTAAAGGGAAAAGGGTATAGCTTAAGGCCAAAAGAGCATTCCAGACTCATCAGCTGATGACATCAGATTCATCAATCGAACACAGGGGAATTTGGATGACAGCTTAGTCTTTAAAATACGATGATCTGTTAGACACTGGTGGCATAACCCCAGTAATGATTGAAATGTTTGTCGTCAGAGAACCAGATGGGGTCATTTTGAACTGTATCTGACCGATCATTCGACGTGGTCATCGTACACATAATAATATGGAAATGTTCCAACTCTATACCTTTATGAAGAGAATTTCAAATCAATTTTTCTTCACCAGACACATTTTTCGAATATTAAATTCTCATCAGTTATGCTTACTGCGGAGCCGCAAAAATTCATCTCAGTAGCGCCCTCTTGTTTTATTTTTAGAATTTAAATTTGTAATTTTACTTTACAGAGAGAGCACAGCTCCGAATTTCCTGTATGGTCGATTCAGTGGCATATCAAAATAAAATCATTGTTCAAAAACGCATTGGAGGGATGGTCTTAAGATGTTGACCTCCTTTAATTTCGATGAAATTTAGTATGGAATGACAAGTTTCCGAAATATCAAAATCAAACATATGATGATAAGGCACGGTCCATTTGATATTCTGGGGGGGGGGGGGGGGGGGGGGGCTTGGGTTTTTTGTCTGAGCAAAATTATTTTTTTCGCCCCGGACCGGAGCAAAACTATTTTTTTCTAGCAAAGTTGGAGCAAGAATTTTTTTTCTAACATTAGTGATGTGCGATAGATTAAGAATGTTTATGTTTTATCAATAGAAAGTCTTTTATTTTGACTAAAAACTCTAAAATATGACTTCATTTTTATGCACAAATTTAATTCACATCTAACAGAGAGATAAAAGAATTTTACAATATAATCCTCAGTAAATAAAATTTAATTAAGCTAGTAGATTAAGTAAGCATGGGTCTGAGTAAGAATTTCTTCCCGACAAATTTTCAAATTTAGAATTGTAAATTGGTGAAAAACTGAAGTTCTCTTTCCAAATTTGCATATAAAATTAGACTATATTATGATACATGCATCTATTAATAGTGAATACATTATATTGATAATATATTTAAGCCTTTAAGGAAGCCCCTTTTTTATTCAACATGCATTCTATTGATATTTTCAAATAGGAACTTCATGTTTTGATAGAAAACTATGGCGAGCGAAGCGAGCCAAAATTTTTGTAGTATGAATTGAAAACTGCGGCGAGCGAAGCGAGCCGGAAAATTTTCAAGATTTCTAGGCGAAATGTTATGGTAATTCTTCAAATTCAGATTACTTGTGAGAGCAAGATTATTTTTTTCTGTCACACCATAAGCAAATTTATTTTATTCATCAAAATTCAGAGCAAAATTATTTTTTTCGAAAAAAACCCAAGCCCCCCCCCCCCCAGAATATCAAATGGACCGTGCCTAAATCGATTAAAAGGGCCAAAACCAAGCTTCTTTTAGGCGACAGAGCTGGAAAGAAGTAATTAATACACTTCTAAACATCAAGTCGCGGAGAACGATTTTAACTGCTCCACACTGCAACAAGAAACAAATGTTTATAATAATAATACGGAAGGTTAACAAAACTTGTTGGTTAACCTTCATTAAATTATGGCTGACCTTTCGGCTCTTCTTTAACTAAGCAAATTCCCTAAAAACAGAGTATGCTCTCATTCTTTTTTTTTTCCGGGGAGCAAGGGTGAGAAATTAGACATATTTATGTACATTTGTGGCTCTATATAAGGGACGTGATCCTTCAGAACCGTAGACATTCCATCGGGTCTGCTCCCTTGCAAACAGCGCCAGCCAAGTAAGCAGTCGTTACTATTTCGTTTGTAACCTTGAATAAAGTATTTGAAACTTTTTGGTTGTCATTTCTTGGTCTCGAGAACCAGGGTTGATTTCGTGAGCTGCCCTACATATTACCCCGGATCTTATGGTCATGTTTGTGTTTGTGACGTCACCTGATTGTGAGAAGGATTTTAGATTCAATAACTGTGTGTCTTGGGAGAGACATCAGTTGGAAGTTTGTGCACACAGCAAGGTTGTCATGTTCGTCATCATTTAGTTCTTATTAAGAAGCAGATGTACATGTAGGCCTATATCAATAGCAAAGGTGTTTAAGTGTCACTTCTCCAACCTGGTAATTTCTGTTTTCGTGAATCAATTTTAAAGCATTATTGAATCCGGAGAAAAACGGAAACGCCATAGTATCCTCCTGTAAAATTTTCATTGGATTTATGATGTGAATAATATAGACCGGAGACTCTCGAAAACAGGCACAATTGGAGAGTTTAACCCCTGTCATTATAGCTTAAAAAGCTTATGCCATTAGAGATAGAACAAGAGGTTACCTGAGGCTATTTAGCTCTCTAAGTGCCTTAAACCTTGGTAATGAATTAATTGAACAAGTTACATTTTGTGCGACCTTGCATTTTGTCCCTTTTCCTTTCCTATAACAAAAATTATTTCATTCAGACTGCTTAATCATAGATTCTAGAACAGAAAATTTCATTTTATTCTTGACTCTGACGTCTTTAAAAAATGGAAATGTTTATGTAAGCCTATCCGTAAAAACAACGCATTGCTATTCGGATGATTATCGTGTGTAGCATGTAGCAGTACCTCCTAGTTCGAACTTCTAAATGCAGAAATTTCTTCAAATCTAATAGCACCATTTAAGAACCGATAAATTTGAAGCATGGACCAGACATGCACATTTCAGTGATCCTCAGTCTAAAAACAATGTACTATGGCCAAAGAATGTGAAAGTTATTATGTCTAAATGTGTACTGAAAGACGTAGCAAGATGGGTGGGATATGATGCTACATGACCCAAGTTTTAAAAATGTCAAGAAATTCTGTTCACAAAAATTTTTGAACGTGTTGAAGAAACCATCAAACTTGGCTACATGTGTTCCACATAAATGCAGACAATGTATGTTTCAGATAATAATTCATAAGTAGTACTTCAAGAAGCAAAAGTCATTTTGTGGCGCGCCTTATCATTTCAACCATTTAAATTCCATTTTCTTCAAAAGCCTGCGACTCTAAATTTTGTGCACGGTCTTTTCAGATGGGGCTTTGCTGTTCGAGGCAAGTGTCTGATACATAAATCTGTCTGATGCATTAATCTGTCTTATGCATTAATCTGTCTTATGCATTAATCTGTCTGATGCATTAATCTGTCAGAAGCATTTATCAAAAATTTTTAAAAGAAGGTAAGGAGTTGGAACACTTCATCTACAGAGGACAGCATCCTTGCCTAATTCTATACGGGGCTACACAAAGCAAAATTAAATGTTTAAAGAAACGTACCAATTGCAACATGCATCAACGTTCACACTTGCTGTCTACTGACAATTGGCGGGGTTTTTTTTTACAAATTACATGTACCTCCATATCTAGGATTTCCAGGTTGTGTCTTGGTGGTCCAGAATGTATCTTTGAAGGGTGCCAAGCCCAGCGCATGCGCAAACATGGACGATATGCCTATCCGCCATTGCTCGTTACCAGGATGATAGTCGTTGCTTACTCGCGCCTTTTTAATGAAAATTAAAACCAGACATCAATATACATGTGCCATCTACAAACATGGTACTTTACAACATAGCGCTGTGAGTAAAAGTCAAAAACGAAACCCACATCAGAATATTCAAATATCACGATAAATGAGAGACCAAACCAGGAAAAATGCAAAACAATACAAAACGAAAAGTCTTCAAAGGAGCAAGAGTCAATGAGATCATTTGCCCGGGGAGGTTAAGGATCTCTCTGCTAGAATCTCCCGTCATTTATTTGGAATTAATAGGAATATAATACTTGTCTAATACACTAGTACAATGCATAATTGCAGTTCACAAAACTACTTGATATCAAAATCTGTATTATTTATCTTAATTAAAAAGAGAAAATGTTAGGAATATGGGATTTCTCGATTTCTGAAGTGAGCCGCGTTGACATTACTTGAAGAGTATGTATGTATAATGATATACCTGTGTTACGGTGGGTATTGTGAGACTTTGAAGGGCGTGGCGAGGGAGGGACATACAGTACTGTATGGTAAGGCCGAGCTGCTCCGCTGCTGTACCCATTTGTGTCAGCCATCTTGTCCCCAGGCTTATATCCTCTTGTAAGGCGGATAAATGGAGAACCTGGACATTCAACCAGTCCTATAAAGGAAACAGTACATTAACAATATACAAAAGTCATGCAAATACAGTTCTTGGCGATAAGATATGCCCATTGATGTGTCTGCTTATTTGTCTGTTTGCCTGTCTGTCGGTGCTTCTGTCTGTCTGTGTGTCCGTCTGCATAAATGCATATCCGTGTGTTGCAAGAGTGTTGTTTGGGGGTACCTGTAAAGTGCGAAACGAACCAAAAACGAAACGAAACAAATCGAAACGAAACGAAACAAATCGAAACGAAACGAAACAAATCGAAACGAAACAGATCGAAACGAAACGAAACAAAACGAAACGAAACAGATCGAAACGAAACGAAACAGATCGAAACAAAACGAAACAAAACATAAAACTTAAAGAAAATGAGAAAAAGAGGAAAAATCGCCGAAAACGAATATTTCAAGACAAGATCAGCATGTAATATTGCCTTAATCCAAGAGTTCTACATTTGTAACTAGTGCCGAGAAGGTTTCTTGAAAGAGTCAAAGTTGACAATTAAAAAAAGTAAATGTCAAATGCCATTCATGTATTTAAGAGGAATAAAAGGGAAGGGATAGAAAACCACGCTATGACACCGTAATGAGATCATAAAACGGGTTGAGGGCACATTTCAGGAAAAAAAATCTTATCCTTTTTCAAACGAAATGTGCCCCCCCCCCCAGTTTTTAATTGTTCTCATTTTTCTGATAAAATTTTCAAATACACATAACGGACAGTTCCGTTTCCTCTGCGCTAGACTCCTCCCTGCTAATTAATATTTTTCCGTCTATGACGAGGTTATTCATCCCATTCACTCTCCTTTAAAATACAATTGTGCTATATACCGTATATATTATGTTTTAATCGTCAACTTTGATTCTTTAAAAAACCCTCCAGCCACAAGAACTAACGGTTGAAGGCAATAATGAGGGGGTGGACAGGGACAAAGGGAGGGGAGAGAAAGGGGGCGGGAGGAGAGGAAACGGGGCGAGAGGAGGGACAGATGATTGGGAGGGTAACAGTAGCCCAAAAAATTGAGAAATTACTTCTAATATAAATAATCTTGCTCTTATGCGTTCATGTACATAATCTCAATTTTAAAAATTACCACGAAATTCATCTATATATACCTTAAAAATTTTTCCCGATCGCTTCTCTCGCCGCAATTTTCAATTCATTTTTCAAATACTTCAGGCTCGCTTCGCTCACCTTAGTTTTTCATCTAAACAGGTCTATTTCTTTTTTCAAGGCTTAAAAAAGGAAATAACCCAAATAAATTCACTATTGCACCAATTTACACTTTAAAGTTTAAACATTTGTCTTGACCGCCCAAAACCCCTTCCCCCCACGGGGAGGAGGAGGCGGCAGGAGGAGAGTGGTACCCCCTGTCCCTTCAATAAGATCTTGTCTTGAAATATTCGTTTTCGGCGATTTTTCCTCTTTTTCTCATTTTCTTTAAGTTTTATGTTTTGTTTCGTTTCGTTTCGATCTGTTTCGTTTCGTTTTGTTTCGTTTCGTTTCGATCTGTTTCGTTTCGTTTCGTTTCGATTTGTTTCGTTTCGTTTCGATTTGTTTCGTTTCGTTTCGATTTGTTTCGTTTCGTTTTTGTTTCGTTTCGCACTTTACAGGTACCCGTTGTTTGGGCATGCCTGAATGTCTTTCTGTCCAACTGTTTGCCTGTCTTTTTGCCTACTTGCCTGATTGCCCATCGGTATACCTGTCCATCTGTTCACTTTTCTGTTTATCCGTCCATATTTCAAGTTCAATTTATTCAGATAATCCAACTTAATCCATATGCCTGGTTTCTGTCTGTCTGTCTATCTGTTTGTTTGTATATCGCCTTTCGTCAACAAATTATACATTCCTTGATGACAACTTCAATCAATAATTTTAAATATAAATTACATAATGAAAATGATCACTACAAACAAACTGTTTGATTAGCGGCTTCTTCATTCGTATAAACTTGATATCATATGTAAATTATATGATACTTTAAAAATGAGTCCTTTATTTCAATTACGAAACTTCGGAAACTTTTAAAATGTCACGTACTTGTTCATACAAAATCAATCCCCATTTCTTCGCTTCTGTCAGTAAATCAATCCAAAATTGCTGCAAATGAAGAAATCTAACAACTTTGACATTTAGAAACATCTTTTAATGCTTATTCAGCGGACTATTTCTTTATCTTTATTCTAACTTAACAAAAACAGAATTGTATAAAATGACTAATGAGATTTCTGTGTATACTGATTTTTCTTTCGTTTACTCTTTCTGAGAAAAAAAACTCATCAGGTATTCCTTTCATACTAGCTATATTAAACCTCTATGTGGGTAGTGATATGAAAGATACAAATTCAAATATTGAGGAAAAATCCTAGCTTTTGTCATTCGCAACAATAAACCAAAAATTAGTACAAAGAATCCCAATACTTTATTCGTTTTTAATTGTTTGTCAGATTTAATCCTTTAATTGTATGGTGGTGAAATTTTCTATACCTGGTCATCAGGAAGTGACGTCATACTTTCGACGATGAAATTATATTTCCCACCATTTTTCTTGGCGTAATCAGTATCTGTACTCCTAATGATGAAAATATTTTTGAGAAAAATTGCCAGTGAGATATAAGATAAGATATGATAAAAAAGATGTCCGTAAAGTCGAAACGTAAAGGAAAGCATATTTAGGCGTTGTTTGTTTATGTCCAATGTAAATCATTTAGTTTCCATTGTTATTATTAAGAAACGACTATTCTGATTGGCCGAGAAATTTTGTTGATACATGTACCTGTATCATTTAATTTCCATTGTCATTTTCAAGAAACGAAGATTCTGAGTGGCTGAGAATTTTTGTCGATACATCGATCAACACAATTTTTCACGGAAGTCTATTTATAGCACTATTTTTAGAACTGCGGGTTCCCTCAAACACGAATGAACCCGTTGCTGGAACAATTTGTTGATGTTTGCTTATCATTTCAAGGGTACCATTTCTTTTCTACTTACTAAAAAATTAACTGTGCATGTAGAATTTGCTCAAACTGGTTCTTATTCCAAAGATAAAGAGAGACGATCGTTCGCTGTTTAAATAATGGCGGTTGTCATAACTTGTTTTGGCAGACGTATCACTGCGAAACCCTCCGACTTACGAAATATAATGCGGTGAATAATTGTTTTTAGATCCAAGAAAACAGTCTGTTTTCCAAAAGAAGATGATAATAAAATGATAAGAAATAAAACTTAATTTTTTTCTGTTGATGCAGGTATCACCCGAAAACTTTGGCATCAATGTGCTACGCGCATTGATGCAGTTTTCTGTCCAATTTTTCGGGTGATACCTGCATTAACAGAAAAAAAAAGATTCATTTCTTAAATCAACATAAAACGGAAGTACGTGCTTAGCTACGTCATAGGCAAGTCGTAAGCAACACGATTTCAAAGCTGCGAATAAACGTTGAAATGCGACGAAATGAAATGATAATTTTAATATGACTTGAAATTTTCTCCCTATATGTACCAAAGAACTCGCCTAGTGTAAAATCTCCAACAAACTTCCAGTGCGCTAAGCTCCGCCCATTCACGTGCTATATTAGAATAGAAATAACAACTAGCTAGCCGTGATTCATTGTCCAGTAATTCCACTCGTCACATGAACCAATCAAATTATCATCTCGCCACTTCGCGGCTCGGTGATAATTTGATTGGTTCGTGCGACTCGTGGAATTACTGGACAATAAACCACGGCAAGCTAGTTGTTAATTCTAAAGTAATCAGTGTAATATTTTTGATCGACGTATTAACACGCATGATGCAGTTTTTCCTCAATTTTTGGTGTTGATACCTCGATCAACCAGAAAAATATTACAATGATTCCTTAATTAAATTTATTCTTTGTCTGCACCGTAGTAATATTTGTCTTGAATTTGAAAAATATATTTGATTTATATTTAAAATCTTATCAATTTACCAGTATCTGTTATGGGCAGCAATCGGCCATTTTGTTTTCTCTTGGAGGTATCTGGAAATATACAGCTCTACTGCATAAAAATGTTAAATTTCAATGAACAGCACTTAAGTGTAAAAGTAAAAAAAAGTAGATGTTTGAATGTTTTCCAATATATCATTACGTAATGGTCTTTATTAAATATATTGAATGTAGTTTTTTTTTTATCAGAAATAATTATAATTTTTTTTTTTATTTCTTACTTGATTCCTTTAGGAAATATGTCAGTTCTAGCTGTCCAATTCTTGACTGCAGCGTCGTGACCCTTGTAATACCACCAAGAATCAAGCTGTACGTATCTAAAACGATTTTAAATTTAATAATTATAATTTAAGGAGTAATTCTAGAAGTTTTCCTTAAATCTGTTTGTACTAGTATAGCATAATTTATTAGCAAAAAACCACATAGTTTATATAATAATAGAGTGATCGAGCTATAGGAGGAAAGGCATGTATGTAGATGAAAAAAAATACAACAAAGAAATTACAACATGGTGGATCTGACCTCCCAAGCACATTTCAAATATTTAGCTAAATTACATAATTGTTTTCTGTTTTGTATGGAAAATAATTGAACTAGTTTGAACATAGAGAGACGAATTGAATAGTAAGGCTTAATATATTGTCTTCTTAAATCATTATACAAAGGGCAAACTAAAATAAAATGATACTCATCCTCAACTAAATTACAAAATGAACAAACACGGTTTTGTCTTTCAATTCTTCTATAACGACCCTGCTCAATAGATAATGTATGAGATGATAATCTAAATTTAGACAGGAAACATATCAAATTTTCAGGAATAGATTTTCGAAGGTAATACTGCAATGTGAATGTGTCAGTCAAATGTCTGAATAAGAAGCATTTTGGACAAACTACGCAAAATTCATCTCTCTCTTGTAGAAAAATATCAACAAGTCTCTGTTTTAAAGAGGCTAAAAAAGAGTTTACATTCTGGATATATTTATCTACCCAAACATCACCAAAACCAATTGAACATAAAATATTTTGAACACTTGCTAACCAACCATAAGAAAAAGTATTCAAAGACATTTCATGAAGTAGGGAATTCAAAATACAATTTTCACTTGCCAAAATCTTCAACCAAGTGACCTGATCGGGCGGAGCTTATTCAATCAAGCGAGTTTAATGAGTCGATAAAATTTTAAGGTCTAGACAGAATATGTGATGAATACAGTAAAATTAGAGTTAATACCCATTACCTATAATTTTATAGCTTATATCACCTGGTCAGAAATAAACTATTCCGATGACCAGGTGAAAATAAGCTCTATATAAAGTTGATTACACACGCATAGCTTTTTCATTTAGGTACAAAGACTATTATTTGAATTGTTTTGGTCTAGTTGTGCCTTAATTTGTCAGCCTCTTTGGATTCTAGATAACTTCCAGCGCGGAATTATACGATGTAAGTATCCATTTTTGTTGGGGATTATCAAGTTCGTGTATTTCAGCAAGATCTATGCAAAATGGTTTACCAAAATTTAAATTGTCTTCCAACAGAAATAATAATCCACGATAGGGGGTTCTTGTATACTCTTTACACTCCTATCAAATTAGATGTTCGTGTCCTCCATTAGTTCGATTAGTTCATTTGCCCTTAACTCCCCTTATTAGATGTTCGTGTCCTCCATTAGTTTGATTAGTTCATTTAACCTTTATATCCCTAATTAGATGTTCGTGTCCTCCATTAGTTTGATTAGTTCATTTAACCTTTATATCCCTAATTAGATGTTAGTGTCCTCCATTAGTTCGATTAGTTCATTTGCCCTTTACATCCCCAATTAGATGTTCGTATCCTCCATTAGTTAGATAAGTTCATTTGCCCTTCACATCCCTAATTAGATGTTCGTATCTTCCATTAGTTCGATTAGTTCATTTGCCCTTTACATCCCTAAATAGATGTTCGTGTCCTTCACATCCCTGATTAGATGTTCGTATCCTCCATTAGTTCGATTAGTTCATTTGCCCTTTACATCCCTAAATAGATGTTCGTGTCCTTCACATCCCTGATTAGATGTTCGTATCCTCCATTAGTTCGATTAGTTCATTTGCCCTTTACATCCCTAATTAGATGTTCGTGTCCTTCATTAGTTCGATTAGTTCATTTGCCCTTCACATCCCTAATTAGATGTTCGTGTCCTCCATTAGTTCGATTAGTTCATTTAACCTTTACATCCCTAATTAGATGTTCGTGTCCTCCATTACTTTGATTAGTTCATTTAACCTTTACATCCCTAATTAGATGTTCGTATCCTCCATTATTTCGATTAGTTCATTTAACCTTTACATCCCTAATTAGATGTTCGTATCCTCCATTATTTCGATTAGTTCATTTAACCTTTACATCCCTAATTAGATGTTCGTATCCACCATTAGTTCAACATTTGATACTTGTTAATAGACAAGGAATCTTACTTATATGGTATTTTCTCCGACATGGCATATTTCTGGACTTCCTCGAAGGTACTCTCATAAGATGTCTCTGTTTCCGTGTTATAGTAATAATATGCACCTAAAATGAGCATTTTACAGCTGCCAGAATCAGGGCTTATATCATGGAGGAAAAAATAAAATGAAAGAATTTAAGTAGATTGAAATATTTCTTCCAGAGGGAAGGGATGATAACAAATAAAAACACAAACACTCAAATACACACTCAAAGTGTATTTGAGTGTTTGTGTTTTTATTTGAAAGAATTTAAATTTGTGTGACCCCACCCCCCCCCCCCTCTCCCTCGCTTTTCAGTCCTATGAATAATTGTGCTCTCACCATTGTCAGTCCAATATCCAAGGTAGTTGTTGGTGATGTCACTTTGCTGATACTTTATCCTGGCTTCCGATTCATTCTTGTAAAAACTTCTTAAGGTTTCTCCATACAATTTCATCGCCTTGAAAATTGTTTTCAACATTTTATGGTTATTAAATTTTTATGATGATTGAAAAGAAGTCTTGAAACGAAATTTTAATCATATACCGAATTATTCTGTACTAAGTTCAACCTTTATTTATCTCTGATTTGCAGACCAACAATCTACAAAAACCTCAAGACACAAATTTTCCTCATTTTCGTTCAGATTAGAGATGATTACATAAAAATGAGTAATTTTACCTTATTTATTCCATTTCCCGCGAGAATCAGGGTCCTGAGGGTATATTTTAGTGGCACCTCTTTAACCCCACCCATTATTCCCCAGCTGACGGTCCCTCCGGGGGAGTTGTTATGCCACATGGAAGACGCCATGAAGTTGTTGAGCGGAGATATTACAAGGGAGGTACCGCTTTCATTGAAGAGAATCAATGGACCACCATTTATACCGTCATTTAGTCTTGGAGTATTACTTCCAAATCTGAAACATCCATCCTTACTTTTAAAACTCAGAATCTATGACATTCTTTATTTATTTAATCAAGAATACATCGGCAGTTTTGCTACAGATATCGGGGGAAATCAACAATTTGTCAATGGCCTTTTATCGAAGATACTATTTTGCAATTACTTCAATCGTTTGAAATTTCTTAAAAATCGTCTTTTTTATCGACATTTTATCACATTTACCGTGTAAACCTTAAAAAATTAGCTCTATTTACAAAATATTTAAGAAAAAATTAATTGATGTTTTCAAAAATGAATCACGATTTCCAGCTTCGTCATGATTTATAAATTTATTCAGTAAAATTAACAAATATCATATTTTTTAATTCAAAAATCTTAAATCATACATTCCCAATTTCTTATGAGTATCGCCGACCATGGTGCCGCCATAATTGAGATATCCCAGAGTTCCATTTGTCTCTTTCACTTGGAAGCTTGGAAAACCGGAAATGGTCTCATCAAAGCAGGAGTAAAATGGTAGCTTTGTTGGAACACACTTTTTAGACCTTGTATTCTTTGCTCCATCCACATAAACCTGGTCATTATTGTAATATGGTAATTTATTTTGAATAGGGATCAAGCTACTGACATGACTGAAGATCATCCATATTTTTAAAAGCATTATTCACTTAATTATACGGGTACAATTTTCCATGTGCAGCTCCAGAAAATTTTTATTTTGGGTTTGGTTCATGTTGGACCAAGTTCGATTCTTAGGAGGAAAAGGGCCCCTACATTTCGGCAATTTTAAAATCTGAACTTAAATCTAACAAGCCACAATAAAGCCCCCCCCCCCACCCTAGTAAATCATTGTAGATATAAAGTTCGTGTCAAGCTATGTCAAGATCTAATGGCCTCCATCGTCTGTTGATCCGCGTCTGATTATTTCCATAGCTCTAAGAAAGTTTTGCAATAATGAAATTGTATAAAGAATCCTTGAACTGAAAAACTAAGTATTTAAGAATAATAAAATTACAATAATTGCATCTCGAAGTCTAAATTTTGATTTCAGTTACAATTTAGCGAATATGATTCCAAGAAGTCAAAAAGAAAAAAAAAAAGAAAGATAAAAAGTCCCGAATACTGAATGCTCATTTCTTGGAAATGCTTACCGATACTTGTTAAACACCCATGAATTTGTACTCTTACCACGTCAAAAGTTGCAAAAGGCTTAGGATTATAGTCTTTTATCCAAGCTTCTATGCTGATTTTGCTAGAGGGGATGATATAGACATATTTGATGAATTGATAACGACCAAGGGAATCGTAATAGCTTCCTGCAATAGACTGATTCGGGGACAATTGGTCTCCAGTGTGGGTCTCTCCGTCAGCGTTAAAGAACGTGGGTGCCGACGTCAAGAACTGGTGTCCGTTAACGCTAATATTATACGATCCATCTGTACTGAGGCTCAGTTTGAGGTCTGCCCCATCTTTGAATTTTTGGCCTATAAATATAGAATTTGAAAGGCATACAAAATTTTCTTAGAAAAGTTGGTTGTGGAATGACAATGATTTGGATGGTATTCATGATATTTGCTCTTTTCCAGACTTATATTTTTGTGGTCTTGACATCAATAGCAAGGACTGAATAGATGTCATTTTAGTATGCAGTATCCGATATATAAAAGTGTTGGGCCAAAAAAAGCAATTATATTTGTATCTATTGCACTTATAAAAGGGGACATTTGATTATTCAAAATGTACTTTTCTCGCTTATTACATAAATGCATCTTTGTTAATGAAATTGCTTAAAGATGTCAATAACATTAACGTTCACCATAACATGTAAAAGAATAAGAATATTTTTCTATGAAAACTCGTCATTCTGTCCGTTGTCATTTTTTGTTTTTGTCAGTTTTTCTCCTTGAATGTTGATGCATCAAAATGATACTTTGTAAGCGAGATTCAGGTCAAATTCAGGTCGAATATTGATTCGTTAGATTGTTGCCCTTGGACTTGTTCTATTTCCATTGATAGCTACAATCATGAACCTGCGAGACATAAATGTCCTACCGACAATTCATTTCAAATTTCTTTTTTTTTTTCATAATTATTTTAAATAAAGTAAATTCGAAAATAATTTAATTCCAGTAGTGCTCAGCAGGAGCAGATGCTGCTATTTTGATAAGAATTCGTTGAAATATAGAACGACAAATGCACATTTAACATGTTTAATTTCACATTATATTTCGTCAATTACATGTAAAATCAAAGATTACAGGTCCGTTCAATTTTACATTTATCGGTTAAGTGGGGGGTTTGTGCATGCATGGGTGTGCATACTTTAACAAATTATGTGCATTTTACTTATAAACTTCCCGAACCACATACTTCGATGTATATACTTTGGGGGCGGACAGGGGGTACCTCTCCCCCTCCCTCTACCTCCCCCTCCCGCCCTCCTTTTCATCCTTCCCTTACCTCCCCCTCCCGCCCCCATTCCTCCCTCCTCCATCCCCCTCTCTCCCTCTCCTACGCCCTCCCTACGCCCTCCCTTTCACCCTGCCCACCCCCTCATACTTATGTTACCCGGGGTATACATACCTGCAACCAGTGACACAGCTACTGTGGCACAGAAAATAAACTCAAAGAAGTTTCTATTTGTATACCTCAACATTTTGTATAATACAGGCACTGAAACAGTACAATGGATTTTCAAATGAAGTACAGTGTGTTTGTTTACATCTTTAAGATAATACAACGATAAGTCGGTCCACTAGACCTTCACCATCTTATACAGGTTACATCTTGTGACACATTTATAGATAAATGATAAAATGTCGTTTAGTTACTTAGATTATTATTATAATTAGGCCATACCAAATTAATTAAATGTTCTTTGGATTTCCCGCACCATATTTTTCAAAATTCAAAAAAAAAATATTATAAAAATAAAATGCTCGCCCGCACCAATTTTCTGGCTCAAGAATTTTTTAGGGTCGGCCTTATTATAACGTTTAACCCGCTATCAGATAGAGCTATGGATGCATTAGTTATAGAAAAATTGGTGAATTTATTCAAAATTTTTCACAGTTCAAAGATCTCGGCGTTTCGGATCGACGTCAATTACACGTGCAAAGAAAGACAACTCTGATTTGTAAACTTTAATTTATATGAGTTTAGAAATATACGAAAACGTATGTTTAAATGTCATACGAATGCTTCAAAGAAGGAAAGTATTAGTAGTTATTTCTCTTTCGTTTTCATCAAACCCCATAAGAAGAAAGTTTGATTAAAATGATTTTTTTGATTTGTCTCGACTGAATAAGATATGTCTACTATTGTTGGATTTTTTCATAGAATTGTTCAGGAGGGAGCCTTCCATAGACGTTATTCAAACAAAATCTTAGTATGAGTATGAGGGATTTAACTCAGTATGCAATACATGTATTGTACCCGTATGTATATGAAACAGTAAAAATGGAATTAATGCAGTTATCATATACTCTAATTTACGTAACCGTTTATAAGCTTTCCCATTGGCCAAAACGCGGTCACGTGCAATGCGATTAATCGTCGTATTGAACCGGTCATGAATATTGACGCGTTTCCGATTTTGTGTTTTAGAAGAAAATGACAATCGGTAGCAAATTGTGTGTTGCTGACATGATTGGTCATGATATTTGGTTAAATAGAAATAATAAAAGATGAAGAAGAGTAAAACATTTAACTATAAAACAAAATGTTCGATGTTATGATGGAGTAATAAAACCAATATCAAACTCGGCCTTCGGTCTCGGTCGACATTGGTTTTATCACTCCATAAATCATCATATCGACCTCATCACTGTGCAATAATTGTATAAAAACACATTATCAGTGGGAACTCTAAGAAAAAAAAAGGAATTAAATTATTGGCTAGGTACACATTTTGATTATCCAAACTTGTACATGTATAAATATTATACAAAAAATGCATGTGATCATTTCTTACATATTCGACATTTATATACACAAGAAAATGAACATTGAAATGCAGTTACATACATGTACATGTATATGGGTGGATGTGGGGAAGAGAGAGGGGGCGGACGGTCATACGGACGACGGACGGACAAACACAAATGATAACACGGATCTATAGCTCCATCATTACTTTTTAACCTTTTCAAAATCATACTTCAGCGTCAGAGCGTTCGATCATTGACACAAGTGAACGCAATTCACTGATCCGTCACGAGTCAGTGGACATGCAGCTGCGACCGACTTCTTACACCATGTCGACGTTAAAAGTAAACACTACTCACATGTACGGTATATGTGCAGAGTGATCGAAAAAGACTGGTGACAAAAAGTACAAGGTGAGTTAAAGTTCTTTTGGGTAAATGTATCGAACAAACAATTTCGTTCAGATCTGACAGTTTCGATTCAAGTGGTAAGGCACGGTCCATTTGATAATCGGGGGGGGGGGGGGGGGGGGGGGGGGGGAAGGGGGGCTTGGGTTTTATGTCGGAGCAAGATTATTTTTTTCGCCCCGCACCGGGGCAAAATTATTTTTTTCTTGCAAAGTTCGAGCAAGGAATTTTTTTTTTATAACAATATTGATGTGAATATTAAGAATGTTTGTGTTTTTTCAATAGAAATTCTTTATTTTTACTAAGATTACTATAAACTTTACTTTATTTTTTTGACCGAGAACAGGCCAACTCAAGAATAAAATTTTGGCCTGTTCTCGGTATATTTATTTTTGTGTAAAACTTGTATTCACATCTAAACTGAGAGAGATCAAACAGTTTTCAATATGTGATTGTGATACATAATTTTCAGTAAACAAAATGTATATAAGGTCATGTATATTGTAAGAGGGCCTGAGGGGACGGTCTTCTAGACAAATTTTTACATGTAGAAATGAAAACTAGACTAGTGAAAAACTTAATTAAATTCTCCTTCCAAGCTTGTATTTAAGGAAGCTCCTTGTTTCAGTCACATGCATACTCTTGATATTTTCAAATATGAACTTGCCATTACAGAAGAAAACTATGGTGAGCGAAGCGATCCATAGTTTTTTTGATAGAAAGTAAAAACTGCGGCGAGCGAAGCGAGCCGAAAAATTTTCAGGAATTTTAAGCGAATTTATGGTTATTCTTCAAATTCAGATTACTTGTATATATAAGAGCAAGATTATTTTTTTCTGTCACACCATGAGCAAATTTTATTTTCATCAAAATTCAGAGCAAAATTATTTTTTTCGAAACAAACCCAAGCGCCCCCCCCCCAGAATATCAAATGGACCGTGCCTAAATAGATTTTTTCTCTTCATATATTCTTTGAAAAGCACATGTAGTAATCTTAAAATACGTCAGTTTGATTGGCGGTTTTTATGTGTAATGACAGAGTTTGTCCGTCATTCCGTCCGTCTGTCATACTTACAGTTTCCATATGATAACTGAATATCCTACAATTTGAACACTTGTTTACTAACAATGTACTTGTTACAGGAGGGGAAGACGCCTATTGATTTTGGGAACAAAAGGTCGAGGTCACTGTTAAGACAAAATCAATACAATACACTTAAAATGATTATTTCAAATGATAACCAAAGAATCCTTTGACCTGTTCACATCAAATTTGAATATAAGCTTGCATATCAAAAAGGGTAGGGGTCAATAGGAGTAGAGAGGTGGGGGATATAAACAACTGTTTGAATTTGGCGCGCGATGACGTCATCTAACTTTTGAGCCAATCAAAGAGCAGTATGTTTGAATTTGACGCGTGGTGACGTTACCAAACTTTCGGGCCTATCAGAGACGAGTATTCAAATTGAAGCCACTTATAGGATATGCAAATATCCTTGTCTAAAATAGAATAGATCTATCTTTAGAAGCTGTCCTTCACCTCCTCCACACATTACCCCCCCCCTGCCCCTTAGAGTTGACCAGAAGTATCCTGTTTACAGATTGTATAGGGATGCATCGACAGGGTGAAAGGGAGGGGGATGAAGGGGGCGGGAGAGAGGAGAGGGAGGGATGGGAGGGGGAGGTAAGGGAAGGGTGGGAAGGAGGAGGGGAGTTTTTTAGGTGACTACTCAGCTTGCCCAGGTTCATAACTTATTCAAACCAAGAGTAAAAAAAAAAAAAATATATATATATATATATATATATATATATATATATATATTAAAAACTTACTTTAGAAGAGGTTGGGAAGTCTATGGATCTTGAGGGCCGAAGGCCAAGGTCACTGTTTGTAGAAATAGACATCAAAGGTGGACTTCAATATGATAACGCAACAACTCTTTCACTTATTCAAACAAAATAATATTATTTCTAGTCAATCTTGTACACTCTTAGGATGAACTGTCATCTGTGTATACTGGTCTTTCTCGTGTCTACCCTACACGTCGTAGTATCAACATCTACCAGTCGAACACTCACTTCCTACAACACGGGATTAACCAATAGAATCCCGCATAAAGAAGAGCGAGCGAAAGTCATTCAGGAGCGACTGCGGAACCTTAAAAGTGAAGTCATATGTTTGCAAGAGGTAGTATCTTTATCAATCATACATGATTCTAGATTTTATCCGACGTGAATGCGGGGTTTATTGCTAATTACACACAAAATCCATGGGTGGATCCAGGATTTTTTTCAGGGGGAGGGGGGCCTAAAGTCCGATTTTTTCGAAGAGCAAAAAAAAAAAAAAAAAAAAAAAAAAAAAAAAAAAAAAAAAAAGAGGGAAACGCAAGAAAATAAACTTATTGATTATTGTCAGTTATGTTTCTAATTATTAATTGAATAGGTGACTGGTGAGCAATGGCAAGCTAAAAGCTTTAAATCTTGAATGTTCACATCATAGTAATGAATATATTGATAGTCAGTTGTAATATGTGAATACAACAAATGGCGAGCGATAGCGAGCCAGCGAAAATTTTCCAAGAAATGGAATAAAATCCAATATTCGTGTCTTTTTCAGTTTATTTTCGTTTTCTTAGTGTCCTTGTTTATTGACCTAGGTGTAATGTATATGTGTTGTAAATAGGAAAGCGCAGCATAATTTGAAAATAACTACATGCATGTAATAAATTCTGGCGAGCGGCAGCGAGCCAGAGAAAATTTTTGAAATACTGACGGCAAAATATTATCATAATGAACGATTTCTAATACAAATTCATGATATGTTTTTCAAATATTATGACAACAAAAGGGGAATTGAGACTTAATCTTATGAAATATGTATATTGATAAAAAATTTTTTAGCAATGCTTAAAAAATTCCAGGGGGGGGGGGGGGGGTCTGGACCTCCCACCCGACCCCCCCCCCCCCCCCCCCCCCCCCTCTGGATCCGCGCTTGAAATCGTAACGCATTTGGAAAGAGAAGGGTACCAGATTTATATTTAATGTCTGAACAGTGTTGTTTTTTCCGAAGTAATCAATTGCATCTTTACGTTTTAGTTTCTCTTAATTGCCTCTTCGCTATATATACATTTGTATATCATTTTATATACCGTACTATACAATTCTTCAGTTGTCAAATAAAATTCACATGTAAATATAAAACCTCTTATACTTTCCAATAAAGAGATAAGGAAAATCTCAAATTTTCTGAAAAGAAGGTCAATCATCTAGGTCAAGGCCACTAGGAAACAATTTTGGAAACAAAAGAAAGGACTCATGATAAGAAAAACGTTTGAAATATTAAAGCCGTATCACTAACCAATCAAAAGATATTGCCAATCTGATTATTTTGAAAAATAGGTCAAATATATAGGCCAAGATTACTAGGTCAAAAATTATGGTATGCGTAGAAAGGTCTTGTCACAAGGAATACACATGTGTAATGTCAAAGCCGTATCACTAACCAATCAAAAGATATAGCCAATCTGAATTTTTTTGAAAAGTAGGTCAAATATCTAGGTCAAGGTCATAAGGTTAAAAATTATGGTATATGTAGAAAGGTCGTGTCAAAGGGAATACACATGTGACATATCAAAGCCCTATCACTTACCAATCAAAAGTTATGGGGTGTGACACCCAAAGTGTGACAGACAGACGAACAACGGACAAAGTGATCCCTAAGTGTCGCTATGCTTCGCAGGCGACGCAAAAGTGTTCCAACTCTGCACCCATAGAACCACAGGAGCTCGATGCCAACAACCCTCAATGACACCCGCCCCTTCCCATATTTCTCTATACTCAAAGTTCATATATACATGTATTATAATAAGGAAAGTCGAGGCGGATATTCTTGGGGATCGTTTGCATCGAGTTCCTGTGCATAGAACACCAAGCATTCCAAACATCAAACATGCACCAGACATGCATGCTTTGTGAACTCTTTATTTTTGCCTTTTCCAGTATTGGTATTATAATGATGTCGTTAGTTTGGTGCAGACTGTACACAAATCCTTTCCGTATACCTTCAGTGCGGTCCACAAATCCACTACGGAATTATTGGGTAAAACGAAATTACTTTATAGACCCGGACCGTGTCTCAAAGGCTCTGTTTTGAAAGTGATGGCAAAAATGTTTAGTCAAGGTAATGTATGGATATCAAATGTGTTTTTAAATTAATCTATAGAATTTTTTTTAGCTCGCCGGGACGAAAAAGTCCGGAGAGCTAATGCCATACCCTCGGCGTCGTCGTCGTCGTCGTCGTTGTCGTCGTCCGTAGACAAAACTTTAACCTGGGCTATATCTCTTAAACTATAAGGGGTAGGGCTTTGATATTTCACATGTAGATACCTTGTGACGAGACCTTTCATTTGAGACCATGACCTTTGACCTAGTGACCTTGGACTTTGACCTACTTTTCAAAAACTTTAACCTGGTTTCTGACAAAAACCTGTATAGGCGAGCTATGTAATCTTTGATTACCCTATCTTTTTGTTCTAGAATCATGAAAAGTGGATATTTGAAATTTTTGTAAATTACAAAAAGAAAGAAAGAAAAATATAACGAAAGTTACTTGATGATTAAGTATTAAATCTCTTATACAGTATCTCTGATTTCTTTTCAAAAAACAGGATGTCTCCATTCAAAGAGCGAGCTTGACACTTTACATTGCGCAGTAAAGAAAGCCAATGTGATGGACCTGCCACAAGAATGCATCACATGTATAACTATGTCCGGTGTGGATCGAATTCTCTCCGACTGTGTCGGAGCGACTTCCGGTGGCATCAATGTTCCCGCCCTGGTACTGCTCAGCAAACTTCCTCTCAGGAATACGAAGAATGTGGACTTTTTACCCGGTATTAAACAGCTTGTACCTCGGTCATATCTCTATGCGGAGGTAAAATCCAGTATGGAAGCGCAATCATGTCAAAGAAATTTGAGAAATAGACTGACATCGTTTCAAACAAAGAGCGTTTGTTGTAATATTATTTATGAATCTCAAATAGAAATGATTTACATTAAATTTGACAGTATTTTAAAGGATTAGAATTTTTTCTCAATTTCCTTACACCGAAACGAACTAAATTTTAAATTTATTTCATAAGTTATTCACTTGTTTCGATACATATTATATGCTCTTAGGTAGATGGCCTTGGTCCAGTAGCTTGTACCCACACCACGGCGGATCTAGGCAAGGTCTACTATGAACGTAAGTCACACTTAACATGGGCGGATCTAGAATTTTTTTTTTTTGGTTTGAAGTTGGGGGGGGGGGGGGGGGGAGGGCGTTCCTACCAATGAAAAATGAATGTGAAAAATCGGCGATTTTGAACTTCATTCTGTTATGGGTCAGAATACCCCAAAACGCCAGCAAAAATCAGACAAAGACAGAATATAAATTTACAAGTTTAATTATGTACAAAATATATATATTTACAATGATTACAACTTACAATACAATGTCCGGATCAAAGTGTCCGTTACGGTCCACAAAGTCTATCGATGTCTGGTTTCCGGTAATCACAAACGTTCTCGAAAGATCGGTGTCCAAACGTTGTCAAATGGATTAAAGTCTCAACAAATAAAGTGTCCCAGTATATCAGAATAGATGAATGAATCGTGTCTACGAATGTGTACGAATGCCCCCTTAACACAGTTCCTCAGAGGTATTTATACTTAATAACAATGAATTAACCAGAAGCTTCTAGAACAATGACTCATTACACATGATTAACAATAGAGTAAATTCTAGAAATCACAGTCATGTGATGATAATGATGTAACACAGAACATACTGGAATATTCTCTAATGAAATAAAGATGACATAGTAAAATCTAGAAAGAATTATTATGAAAGCATTAAATAACATGACTAAGTACATGTGCACCTACACATAAAGTAAAACTAAAATAATACATGACCCACAACACCTCCCCCCTTAAAAAAAGTTTGAATGTCAATGAAAACTTAGGTGGTAAATTCTGCAAAAATCACTCATGGAACTCTTGATAGTGCATCTGCAATCACATTGTCTTTGCCCTTGATATGGTTAATAATGATATTGTACTCTTGCAACAATAAACTCCACCTTGTAAGTCTTTGATTCTTGTTTGACATTTTGTGCAAAAATGTGAGAGGGTTGTGGTCAGTATATACAAGAATGGGATGTAAAGTAACATTCAAATAAACATCAAAATGTTGTAAAGCTAACAATAATGCAAGACACTCTTTTTGAATAGTAGAGTAATTCTTTTGACATTTTGTCAATTTCTTTGAAAAATAACAAACAACTCTATCTACACCATCATCATTTTCTTGAAACAAAGCAGCCCCGATTCCTACGTCACTGGCATCAACAGTAAGCTTAAATTGCTTATCAAAATTTGGAGCTGACAGGACAGGACTATTCATAAGAACACATTTGATTTTCTTAAAAGATTCGTCACAGTCATTGGTCCATGCAAAATTCACTCTCTTTTGTAACAGATTGGTAAGTGGACCAACAACTGACGAGAAATTTGGACAAAATTTTCTGTAAAATTCTGCCATTCCCAAAAATCTCATTATCTCTTTCTTATTGGTAGGAATCGGGAACTTTGAAATAGCTTCCACCTTGGCCATGATAGGAGTAACAAAACCTTGACCTACTTTGTGACCCAAATATTCTACAGTCGCATGACAAAATTCACTTTTCGCAAGGTTCACTGTGAGGTTTGCTTTCGCCAGTATGTCGAAGAAGGTACGCATGATTCGGAGATGGTCATTCCAGGTGTCGCTGTAGATGATGACGTCATCGATGTACGCCTCGCATCCTTCGAGATGATTTAGGAGCGAATGAATCATCCTCTGGAATGTGGCTGGTGCATTTTTCATACCAAAGGGCATTACTTTATATTGGTATAGCCCATCTGGAGTCGCAAATGCCGATATTTCTCTGGCTCTCTCTGTAAGCGGGACCTGCCAATAGCCTTTAAGCAAGTCAAATTTGCTGACAAATTTTGCACTGCCAATTTTATCTATACAGTCATCGATTCGTGGGATCGGATAAGAGTCAGTTTTGGTGACTGAATTGACTTTTCTAAAGTCCGTACACAATCGGTAAGTTCCGTCTGGCTTCGGAACAAGAATACATGGGGAACTCCAATCACTATTGCTGGGTTCAATAATGTCATTTTCAAGCATGTATTGAATTTCTTTCCGCATGTATTGAAGCTTTATCGGGTTTAACCGATAGGGATGCTGTTTGATAGGTGACGCATCACCCACAATGACGTCATGATGAGATGCATTCGTCTTTTTTGGAACGTCCGGAAAGATGGTCGTATATTCCCGCATTAATTGATGCACTTCCTCTTTTTGATGCACGGTCAAATGTCCGAGTTTCACTTCCGGATTTGTCAGAATTTCGGAATTCTTCAAACGGACACTTTGAGCAAAGTCTTTTTCAACAGTCTCTTCATTACATTCCGGTTCAACACAATTTTCAAATGTATTTACATTGGCCAAAGTGGAAACTGGTTTTACAAAATTTCGGTCACTTCTATCAAAATACTCTTTCAACATGTTAACATGACACACTCTTTTTTCTTTTCGCCGACCTGGTGTCTTAACTACATAGTTAACATTACTAATTTTACTCTCAATCTCATAAGGACCGAAATATCTAGCTTGCAAAGGATGACCAGGGATAGGCAAAAATACAAGAACTTTATCGCCTGGTTTAAAAACTCTGTTTCTAGCATCTTTGTCATACCATGTTTTCATTTTCATTTGTGAGGTTTTGAGATTTTCTTGAGCCAATTTGCAAGCATAATATAATTTCTCTTTGAAATTAGACACTAAATCGCTAGTCTCAGTCAACCATTTTTCCTTCAATAACTTCAATGGCCCCCTGACCGTATGCCCAAAAACTAGCTCAAAGGGACTGAACCCCAGGGACTCCTGAACCGCTTCTCGTGCCGCAAACAACACGAGGTGAACCCCTTCATCCCAGTCTTTTCCATACTGGTGACAATATGTTTTCATCATAGTTTTAAGGGTCTGATGAAAGCGTTCAAGTGCCCCCTGGGACTCAGGATGGTACGCAGAAGACTTATACTGCCTGATACCTAGCTCATGCATAACCTGCTGAAACAATTCTGACATAAAATTCGAACCCTGATCTGACTGAATAGCCTTGGGAGCACCTACGAAACTGAAAAACTTTGTAAGGGCCTTAACTATGGTCTTTGCCTTAATATTCCTCAGAGGTATGGCTTCAGGAAACCTAGTCGAAGTACACATAATTGTCAGTAAGTACTGATTCCCTGACCTAGTCCTAGGCAAAGGACCTACACAATCAACTAACACCTTACTAAAAGGTTCCTCAAAGGCTGGAATGGGTTGGAGGGGAGCAGGTGGTATAACTTGATTGGGTTTACCTACCATCTGACAACTATGACAAGACTTACAAAACTCAGACACATCTTTTCTCAACTTAGGCCAGTAAAAGTGACTTAAAATCCTATTATAAGTCTTATTGACACCTAAATGACCTGCCATGGGTGTGTCGTGAGCTAAACTCATGATGTCCCCGCGATACGCTACTGGAACCACTATCTGGTGAACGACCCGCCACACGTCATTAGGGGGTGCATCGGGTGGTCTCCATTTCCGCATAAGGATGCCATCTTGTATGTAGAAGCACTCTCCGACTTCGTCCGCTTCTTCTCGGGGAAGGGCCCTCTTGCTTAGTCGGATGATCTCCGGATCTTTAGTTTGTTCGGAGAGGAGCTGCTCACGGCTTAAGGCATCTGTATCTCTGTCTAATGGCGGATGGGAATCATCACCAGGTACTGTCGGAGACTTGTCAACATGAAGTGGTACTGACGTCTCAGATACGCTGTCATCAATGGTAGACATGAATGTGTCAGAAAGGTCTATATCTTCGGAGGGATGGTCCTCGTTAAGTGCAGAAATACTCTCAGCCTCTTTTAGTCTGCTCCTGGCCATCGCCCTGGTAACTGCGCAGGCTGGGTACAAGTCGTCGTCTTCATCATCGGACACGACATCGGACGTGATTTTCTCACAAACAATCGGATCGGCTACAACTTTGCCGCCAGCTAAATCGTTGCCAAGCAACAAGGAAACGCCTTGAACGGGAAGAGTAGGTCGAACACCTACGATAACAGGTCCAGTAATTAAGTCTGACTTCAAATAAATTTTATGAAGGGGAACATCAATGACGCCTAGCTCCACACCCTGTAATAAAACTGACCTACCAGTAAAAGTGTGCTCAGACAAAGGCAATGAACCCTCTAATAATAAAGTCTGGGCAGCACCAGTATCTCTCAAAATCTGAACAGGCAACGCTTCGCCAGAATCACTGAGTGAAACAAATCCCTGTGACAAAAAGGGCTTATAATGATCCTCCACAAAATCATCAGAACTGGACTTAGAACCCTGAATCTCAGGAGTGTCAGAACAAATCGAATCTAAGGCTTTCCTATCATTTCTAACAGACGCACAGGCCTGTGACTTAAGTTCTTTTTTCTTCTTAAGCTTCAAACACTCACCAATAACATGACCTTTTTTCTTACAATAATTGCATGTAGGAAGCGACCCCACCCCTGGGGATGCCTCAGAACGCTCGGACCTAGGACCGGACGTAGAACCACCTTGAGATGGTGACTGGGAACTAATGGACGACTGAGACTCTTGTAAATTTTTCTTTGGAAAATCTGAAGTTTTTGCGCTATCGCTAGATTGAGTTTTTGACACAAAATTTTTCTTATGAGTGAGAGCATACGTATCAGACAAAACAGCGGCTTCTTCAAGAGTTTTAACATTTTTGTCTTCCAAATGAGTTCTCAAATCTTGATGTACACACTCTTTGAACTCTTCTATCAGAATTATTTGACGCAAATTGTCAAATGAATTGGGAATTTTCTTAGATCGAAACCACTGATCAAATAAATCTTCTTTTTCTCGAGCAAATTCAACATATGTTTGATTTTCAAATTTTTTGTACTTTCTAAACTTTTGTCTGTACGCCTCAGGTACTAACTGATATGCTCTCAAAATCGTGTCCTTGACCTTGTCATAGTCTGAACTCTCAGCAATACTGAGCGCCGAGTACACTTCAGCCGCTTTGCCAATAAGTACGCTTTGTAACAAAGTTGGCCAAAAATCACGTGGCCACTTCAGATTGGCCGCGATTTTCTCAAAAAGTGGAAAATATTTGTCCACGGACTTTTCTTGAAATTTTGGTACTAATCGAATGTTTTTGGCGGCGTCGAATTCAGACTTGACAAGCGAAGGAACAGGATTTTCCTTAACGCTTTTCTCTAACTTTAACTTTTCTAACTCAAACTGGAGTTCTTTGTCGTGCATACGTTCCTGTTTCTCTCTTTCTTCTTTTTCTCTTTCAAATTGTAAATGTCTTTCTTTTTCTTCTTTTTCAAATTGTCTTTCTTTTTCTTCTTTTTCAATTTGAAATTGTCTTTCTTTTTCTTCTTTTTCAATTTGAAATTGTCTTTCTTTTTCTTCTTTTTCAAATTGTAATTGTATTTTCATTTTCTCTAATTCAAACTCATATTTTGACATTTTGGTTTCGCTTGAAACAGGTTCAACAGGAAAATCGTATGACGAAAAGATTTCCTCAGCTAAAAGCTTTTTAGCCACAATATTTCTAATTTCTTGTTTTCTCATAGAAGATTTTACATCTAACTTCAAGTGAAGACCTAAACCAATCAAATCATCTTTTTTCAATGATTCGAACTCATCAACAGTCGGCGATTTCAAAAATTCAGTGACCGAAAATACCATAGTAGTATATTTCTGGGGGTTCTGGGACAGATACCTAACATGGTGCTCCTCACCGACAGTGAGGTGCCTATTACATCACGGGGTCCGGTCCATAGTTGATCCCTACACTGACCAGTCATGACCTTCGAGTAACTCTACTGATGACCCCCCCCCCCTAATCCCCTCCCTCCCCTCCCAATCCCTACCCCCAGGGCTTGAACAGGTGCCCGTACATTACAACCCGGGGTGGTTCGGGGTCATTGGGCGCAAAATGTTAAAGTTATCGTAAGTATACAGTGTGACATTCAAATAAAAGGTCTCGACCAATGGAATGCAGTCCAGAAAGGTTCTGGGTCACTGAAGCATATCCCCACCACCAACATCACCACCACCACCACCGCTTTCTGGGTCACTGAAGCATATCCTCCTCCTCCTCCTCCTCCTCCAACACCACCACCGCGTTCTGGGTCACTGAAGCACCTCCTCCTCCTCCTCCTCCACCACCACCGCCGCCGCCGCCGCCGCAGCAGCAGCAGCTGCAGCAGCAACGGCAGCTGAAGCAATGTTTCAATATCCAGTAGACTCGTAAGAAATCGATTCGATATTGAAACATTGCTTCAGCTGCCGTTGCTGCTGCAGCTGCTGCTGCTGCGGCGGCGGCGGCGGCGGTGGTGGTGGAGGAGGAGGAGGAGGAGGTGCTTCAGTGACCCAGAACGCGGTGGTGGTGTTGGAGGAGGAGGAGGAGGAGGATATGCTTCAGTGACCCAGAAAGCGGTGGTGGTGGTGGTGATGTTGGTGGTGGGGATATGCTTCAGTGACCCAGAACCTTTCTGGACTGCATTCCATTGGTCGAGACCTTTTATTTGAATGTCACACTGTATACTTACGATAACTTTAACATTTTGCGCCCAATGACCCCGAACCACCCCGGGTTGTAATGTACGGGCACCTGTTCAAGCCCTGGGGGTAGGGATTGGGAGGAGAGGGAGGGGATTAGGGGGGGGGGGGTCATCAGTAGAGTTACTCGAAGGTCATGACTGGTCAGTGTAGGGATCAACTATGGACCGGACCCCGTGATGTAATAGGCACCTCACTGTCGGTGAGGAGCACCATGTTAGGTATCTGTCCCAGAACCCCCAGAAATATACTACTTACCATGATTGATTTCTGCTGGCAAAAGTTTGGAGAATTTTCCTTTTTTCAAAAAACGAACTTTTACGTAAAAATGCAAATATGCAGAGATTACTATCCCGGACGAGCCCCCAATTCTGTTATGGGTCAGAATACCCCAAAACGCCAGCAAAAATCAGACAAAGACAGAATATAAATTTACAAGTTTAATTATGTACAAAATATATATATTTACAATGATTACAGCTTACAATACAATGTCCGGATCAAAGTGTCCGTTACGGTCCACAAAGTCTATCGATGTCTGGTTTCCGGTAATCACAAACGTTCTCGAAAGATCGGTGTCCAAACGTTGTCAAATGGATTAAAGTCTCAACAAATAAAGTGTCCCAGTATATCAGAATAGATGAATGAATCGTGTCTACGAATGTGTACGAATGCCCCCTTAACACAGTTCCTCAGAGGTATTTATACTTAATAACAATGAATTAACCAGAAGCTTCTAGAACAATGACTCATTACACATGATTAACAATAGAGTAAATTCTAGAAATCACAGTCATGTGATGATAATGATGTAACACAGAACATACTGGAATATTCTCTAATGAAATAAAGATGACATAGTAAAATCTAGAAAGAATTATTATGAAAGCATTAAATAACATGACTAAGTACATGTGCACCTACACATAAAGTAAAACTAAAATAATACATGACCCACAACAGTACCCCCTCTAGCATTATCGATTTCCAGTATCGATGACTCTGATGGGAAAAGGAGTGACGAACCCCCCCCCCCCCCCCCAAAAAAAAAGTGTCGGGGGAGGGGGGGGGGCGGTGAGTTCTAGCCCCCTTCCGACAACCCCACTTCTGTCAAGAAGTCTTTGGTAGGAATAAGTATACAATCAGTAACAAATACTGTTATTACACCTCATGTGAAAAATTCTATAAAACGCGTTATCTGATAGGTTTAAACGGTCACATGGCGGTTTGGCTAAACCATCGAGTCTCCCTTGGGCCAGGGGTTCATCATTCTCTTTCCTATCAGATTCATCGATACTGGAAATTGATAATGCTAGATGGGGTACGAAGTCAAGTGCCCAGAGGTACCGTCCGCAGACGATTACAACAATGACCACGACCAGGCGGTTTCAAATTGCAAACTTGTGGAGAAATTCGAAAAATTTGGTATAAGTAACCAATTAGTGCACGGCGGTGAGGGAAATATGAAGATTTATTTAGCCCAGAAAAAATCATATTCAACTCGTGCGTTGCCCTCGGGTAATATGATTTTTCTAGGCTGAGAAGATGCCTTGGGTTTCCGATGATGGAATCCCCCTCACTGCCGTGCAATCTAAACTTCAGTTACATGAAGAAATTCTATCAAGTGGAAGTTCATATTATTAATATCAGTCGTCTTAAGTTCGCAGACTCAATGTTTTCAATGCAATACGCATTTTTCATTTTCTCAAATAAATCAAAATAATGAATCAATAAATGGAGTTTTTATGTTAAAAACAATGCAAACTTTATGAAACAAAACAAAGATAAACAACAAATTGATGTTATCCATCATTGCAAAAACAAAAACAAAAAAGAATTAAAAGATAACAATGGCAGGAATGGGAAAAGTTTCTTTTTCTACCAAAGAATTCTGGTTGGTCATGTGCATGTCCATGAATAGCGAATTATACACCCGATAACACCAAAACTTATATTTACAAATAATAGACTACTTTTTTTGCATGAAAATTGCAAACAGCGAATTACAGCGTCAAAAGTATTCTGACGTTCGTAAATTCTCCATACGTTTAAAACGGGACGTGACGTCAAATGCATCCTAATTTATTGGAATATGATTAAGATCGAAGCTTTATTTGAACTCATATATGTCTAAATGTTGATGTGATCAAGGAAGATTCGGAATAAATATAAAAATAATTTAACTAAATTCCTGAAAATCGCCTGATAAGACTATTTCCCTACAAAGGGGTGCGTTAGTTGAGAAGACTTTTTCCCTAGGGAGTTAGTTTCAAAATGGGGCGGAGCTTCTTTCGGGGTGTGTCAGTATCAGCCAATCAGCGCCGTTGAAGGTTGATCGGATGACGCTATCAATACGCGAGCAGAGTAATCCGCCTCCTATCCGCTTCGCACATAAATTAGTCCGCAATAAAATAAAACAAACAAAAAAATAAACATATGAGTATGATAAATGATGTTTCTGTTTATCTTATCATCAAAAATTGATATTTTTCGTTACTCATTCATTCAGTCGAGAAGGCAAGGTAAAATCATTAGAATTTCCATTGGAACCATGAGAACCTAAGAAATATGTTTGTTTCAGTATAATGTTTGTTTCGGTATACCTAAGAGATATGTTTGTTTCAGCATAATGTTTGTTTCGATTATAATAAAACAGTTAAAGTATACCATTGAGGGAGTCAGCACGATTCTGGTTCCCCTCGACCAGACCTATTTCCTTCGGCTTCGCCTCGGGAAATAGGTCTAGTCTCGGGGAACCAGAATCATGCTAACTCCCTCAATGGTTTACTTTGACTATGTAATATAATGTCGTGGTTTGCTTTGATGGTTTGAACTTTAATTGCTACATACTAGTATTTTACTTAAGAACAAGATGCGCCCTCTATATCTTGTATGTACGTACCTCTCAGCATGAATTTAGAATTTAAAAAAAAATTACGAATTGCATTGTTTGCCCTTCACTTTCAGGGTTAACTTTTTTTTATTCATTTATCATACAATTTATTTGATTTGTTTTAATTCCATGTCAAGGTATTGATTTTCTTTTTAAAATATTGATTAGCGATAAAGAAAAGCAGAAAAAAATAATAACATATATTGCCTACTTATATAATGTAATATAGTATATATTCCTATCGTAATACATGTACTTTATAAATATATCTGCTTTATTCGAAATGTGTATTTGGAATGACAAATTCTGTATGTTTTATACTTTTACCGTCCGTTGTTTTAAAAATTCCAAATGCTTAATTAAAAAAATCAATTTCTAGATAAGAGCGATTCACGAATTTCTTTTTATATTAGCAAACTTATTGAAGACATTTAAAAGCTGGAAGGAACAAAATCTCAACGACGCAACAAAACTGGTGAAAGACCTTCTACCCAAGCCACGTGCCATCATCATGGGAGACCTCAACTGTGGACCGGACGAACCCAGCCGAGCTGTTAAGGGGGACTTCACAGGTGCTTGATTGAT
The DNA here is from genome assembly GCA_028142955.1 of Pinctada fucata. Taxonomy (NCBI): domain Eukaryota; kingdom Metazoa; phylum Mollusca; class Bivalvia; order Pterioida; family Pteriidae; genus Pinctada; species Pinctada fucata. Next base: position 28,392,900 of record AP027113.1, on the reverse strand, counting down.
CTTAAATTGAATTAAAATCATAAAATATTCATAAATGAACAATTGTTTTTGCATTTATTTATATAATGCTGGTCCATCTTTAAGATACGTCGACAGAGGGTGAGGTCGGACACGTAGTCCGAATAACCAGAGAGGAATTATTATCTCACTTGAGACTCACTTGAGACTGATTTGTCCGCCAAATTTGCTTCTCCAGTTTTGCTCGTACCCTGTGAGACAGCCTTTGTGAGGGGTCCCTGTAAAGTGCGAAACGAAACAAAAACGAAACGAAACAAATCGAAACGAAACGAAACAAATCGAAACGAAACGAAACAAATCGAAACGAAACGAAACAGATCGAAACGAAACAAAACGAAACGAAACAGATCGAAACGAAACGAAACAGATCGAAACGAAACGAAACAAAACATAAAAATCGCCGAAAACGAATATTTCAAGACAAGATCAGCATGTAATATTGCCTTAATCTAAGAGTTCTACATTTGTAACTAGTGCCGAGAAGGTTTCTTGAAAGAGTCAAAGTTGACAATTAAAAAAAGTAAATGTCAAATGCCATTCATGTATTTAAAGAGGAATAAAAGGGAGGGGATAAAAAACCACGCTATGACACCGTAATGAGATCATAAAACGGGGTGGGGGCACATTTCAGGAAAAAAAAATCTTATCCTTTTTCAAACGAAATGTGCCCCCCAGTTTTTAATTGTTCTCATTTTTCTGATAAAATTTTCAAATACACATAACGGAACAGTTCCGTTTCCTCTGCGCTAGACTCCTCCCTGCTAAATAATATTTTTCCGTCTATGACGAGGTTATTCATCCCATTAACTCTCCTTTAAAATGCAATTGTACTATATACCGTATATATTATGTTTTAATAAATCGTCAACTTTGATTCTTTAAAAAACCCTCCAGCCACAAAAACTAACGGTTGAAGGCAATAATGAGGGGGTGGACAGGGACAAAGGGAGGGGAGAGAAAGGGGGCGGGAGGAGGGAAGAAGGGGGCGGGAGGAGAGGAAAGGGGCGAGAGGAGGGACAGATGATTGGGAGGGTAACAGTAACCAAAAATAATTAGGAAATTACTTTTATTATAAATAATCTTGCTCTTATGCGTTCATGTACATGATTTCAATTTTGAAAATTACCACGAAATTCATGCATCTATATATAACTTAAAAATTTTTCCCGATCGCTTCGCTCGCCGCAATTTTCAATTCATTTTTTCAAATAGTTCAGGCTCGCTTCGCTCACCTTAGTTTTTCATCTAAACAGGTCTATTTCTTTTTTCAAGGTTTAAAAAAGGAAATAACCCAAATAACTTCACTATTGCACCAATTTACACTTTAAAGTTTAAAAATTTGTCTTGACCGCCCAAGACCCCCTCCCCCCACGGGGAGGGGGGAGCGGCAGGAGGAGAGTGGTACCCCCTGACCCTTCAATAAGATTTTGTCTTGAAATATTCGTTTTCGGCGATTTTTCCTCTTTTTCTCATTTTCTTTATGTTTTGTGTTTTGTTTCGTTTCGTTTTGATCTGTTTCGTTTCGTTTCGAGCTGTTTCGTTTCGTTTTGTTTCGTTTCGTTTCGATCTGTTTCGTTTCGTTTCGATTTGTTTCGTTTCGTTTCGATTTGTTTCGTTTCGTTTCGATTTGTTTCGTTTCGTTTCGATTTGTTTCGTTTCGTTTCGTTTCGTTTTTGTTTCGTTTCGCACTTTACAGGTACCCCTTTGTGAGACACATAAGTTGTCTCAAAGGCCCCAATTGACCAATGATAAAAGAGAATCTTATTGTGACGTCACAGTAACGTCGGCAGAAAACATGGCGTTAGATGGCATGAAACGTCGTTTGAAATCCCTTTTTTCTTGTGTTTCATTGAAGAAGAAATAGATTCCATCACTTTCTACGGAGTGAGACATAAAAATTTACACTCTTGACGGAAATTTTTCCAGGATTTGCTCGGCAAGCCTCGTCGTGGTACAAGCAAATCCTTGACACTCGGGTTGGATTTCCTTGTCCCTGATCACATCATGGGATAGATTCTATTAACCTCTCTCACAATGTTGCCATTTTAGTATCATGAACGGCAGTATTTGATGAATTTCTTTCTGTATCTGTTATCAAATTAAACTCGTGTACGTCCCTCTGTAGGTCAAATCACCGGAGCTTTCTTGGCAAAAAGCAACAGAGGGAAGAGATTTACCAAATGAACCTTTCAATGGAGAAAGCATTTCACTATTGATGAGGGGGGGTGGACAGGATAAAAGAGAGGGGGAAGAGGGGCAGGAGGGAAAGGATGAAAAGGGTGGGAGGAGGGAGGGGGGGAGGATGTAAGGGGCGGGATGGGGGAGAGAGGCAACCCCCTGCCCACCCTTCATTGATTGCTGTATGCACTTTTTTATCTTTTGACAGTAACTATGGTACATGTTTGTCTGCCTAGTTTGGTCAATCATTCAATATCTCCTCTGTTGTATTTAGTTATATTCTAATAAATCTACATGTATTTTAGATTCATTCAAACAATTTACGAGGAACAACTACACAACGCCTTTTGTCAGACTGGTGGGGAAATGTACATTTTGTGCTGAGAATACTTTAGTGCCATACAAGGACAACTGGAATCTGGACCACATTCTACTTAGAGGCCACGAAGCAAAATCAGCTAAGGTACATGTACTACTTGATTAGTGGTATTTTATTTTAATTGAATGCTACCAAACTTCAAAATTACTAGTAATTTTAGATAATGAAGAAGAAGTTTTTTTACGAGAGAGTATTTTCAGCTTTTTAAACAAGTCGATTTTTTGCATTTTAATTTTCTGTTTAGTTTTACAATTTATTTTTTCAAAATTTGTCTTTTACATCTATTTTCATTATTGATTGTTCTATTATCAAATTTTATATTTTCATTTTATATTATTTAAAAATATATATGATTAATTGTATCGTTTTAATTTCAGAGAATATTTGATGAACCAATTCCAGGGAAAGATTACCCAACATCAGATCACTATGGTATACAAATCACCATAGAAACGAAAGACTGATTTTTTAAAATGAAGTTTGCACAAAACGAAATGTTCGATCATGGAAAATATAAATTACAATAACATGTAAAATCCAACAAAGCCTGGAATGTCGTTAATAAATGCCAAAAGAAATGTACTTGTGTAGTTTTGTTAGATTAATCATTTTTTATGTGTACTCACCGTCAAAAGACAGCAAGTGTAAACTTTTTAAGATCCGCCTTGAAAAAAAATGTCTGCGATTGGTAAATTAATACATGTAAGTTCCTTCCCCTATTGGATAATTCATTTAGATGTTCAACTTCACTTCATTCTTCTTTTTTACGAGTACATGCACGTGTACCATGCGAAGTGTGGTTGTTAGTCGGACTAACTGATTTGACCACTCCTACAAACAAGTTTCAGCATGTAGTTGATGCTTACTCCTCCCGATGAACACTGAACCAACATATAAACATATAATTAAAGTACAGCGAAACAGAACACACTCTATCAACCTTTGAATATAGATTCTTCTAGGACTGTATAATCAACTGTGTATATTTGTTGTATCATATAAATTTTGTAACTTGATTTTTGTTAATTAAAGATTGATCTTATGGTTCCTTTGAGCGTTTAGGTTTCCGCCAAATTATCCGTATTATGACGCACTTTGCTGAATAACCATAATTAACCGTCTTAAGTCAGCATCTGGTGGTTGCTCTTTGTGTTTGATATTGTATCGTTGGTGTATGGGTAGTCTTTGATGTGTTACTGTAGTGTTTTGGTGGCTGGTGTTCATTGTCTCTTGCTTTATTAACATACTCTGTTTTCGAATAAGGGTGTCTCTTTATGGGTGCTGCAATCGAGTCATGTTGGCGATCTCATTCTTTCTTGTTAATATAGACCAGTACCTTATGTTTCCTATCAGATTTAAGGATTAAGCTGAGTAATTCGGATTTAACAAAATTTGCAATTATGCGCAATTATAGTTACCGCTTTAACGGAATCAGGAGTTTGTCCTAATGCTACAATTGGCTTCATTGATAACTCCATTGAATGTTGACGCAGAAATGGATGAACATTTTCGATGAGTATTTGGTGTGAATGATGAAAGTACAAACGAGTATTTCACACTTCACGTGTATTTTACAGAGTATTTTACACTTCACGAGTATTTAAAATGAGTATTTTACACTTCATGTGTATTTTACATGAGTATTTTACACTTCATGAATAATTTACATGAGTATTTTACACTACACTTCACGAGTATTTTAAAACATGAGTATTTTCACTCCATGAGTATTTTACACTTCATGAGTATTTTACATGGGTATTTAACACTTCACGAATATTTTGCATGAGTATTTTACACTTCACGTGTATTTTACATGAGTATATTACACTTCAGGAGTATTTTACACTTCACAAGTATTTAACACTAGTATTATACACTTCACGATTATTTTACATGAGTATTTTAAACTTCGAGAGTATTTTTCATGAGTATTTTACACTTCACAAGTACTTTTCATGAGTATTTTACACTTTGAATGTATTTTACATGGGTATTTTACACTTCATGAGTATTTTACATGGGTATTTTACACTTCACGAGTATTTTATTTGAGTATTCTACACTTCCCGAGTATTTTACACTTCACGGGTATTTCACATGAGTATTGTACACTTCACAAGTATTTTACATGAGTATTTTACACTTCATGAGAATTTAAAATGAGTATTTCACACTTCATGAGTATTGTACATGAGTATTTTACACTTCATGAGTATTTTACATGGGTGTTTTACACTTCACGAGTATTTTACATAGGTATTGTACATTTCTCTAGTATTTTACACTTCGCGAGTATTTAACATGAGTATTTTACACTTCTTCAGTATTGTATATTTCACAAGTATTTTTAATGAGTATTTAACACTTCAGGAGTATTTTACACTTCACTGGTATTTAACATGAGTATTTTCCACTTCACAAGTATTTTACATGAGTATTTTTAATTCACGTGTATTTTACATGAGTATTTTACACTTCATGAGAATTTTACATGAATATTTTACACTTCATGAGTATTGTACATGAGTATTTTACACTTCATAAGTATTTTACATGGGTATTTTACACTTCACGTGTATTTTACTTGAGTATTTTACACTTCGTGAGTATTTTACATGGGTATTTAACACGTCACGAATATTTTGCATGAGTATTTTACATTTCGCGTGTATTTTACATGAGTATATTACATTTCATGAGTATTTTACACTTCACCTTTGTTTAACACTAGTATTGTGAACTTCACGAGTATTGTACATGAGTATTTTACACTTCACGTGTATTTTACATGAGTATTTTACACTTCACGAGTATTTTAATTGAGTATTTTTTACTTCACGAGTATGTTACATGGGAATTTTTCATTTATTTTACACTTCAGGAGTATTTTACACTCAACGAGTATTTTACATGGCAAAATTACACTTCTCGAGTATTTTACACTTCAAGAGTATTTTACATGAGTATTTTACTTCACGAGCATTTAACATGAGTATTTTACACTTCACAAGACTTTTAAATGAGTATTTTACACTTCACGAGTATTATACACTTCACGGGTATTTTACATGAGTATTTAACACTTCACAAGTATTTTACATAAGTAGTTTACAATTCACGTGTATTTTACACTTCATGAGAATCTTACATGAGTATTTCACACTTCATGAGTATTATACATGAGAAGTTTACACTTTATGAGTATTTTACATGGGTATTAAACACTTCACGAATATTTTGCATGAGTATTTTACACTTCATGTGTATTTTACATGAGTATATAACACTTCACGAGTATTTTACACTTCATCAGTATTTAACACTAGTATTTTACACTTCACGAGTATTTTACATGAGTATTTACCACTTCACGAGTCTTTTACATGAGTATTGTACACCTCACGAGTATTCTATTTGAGTATTTTACTCTTCACGAGTATGTTACATGGGAACTTTTCATTTCTCGTGTATTATACTTCACGAGTATTTCACACTTCACGAGTATTTTACATTGGGAAATTACACTTCTCGAGTATTTTACACTTCAAGATTATTTTACATGAGTATTTTACACTTCACGAGTATTTTACATAGGTATTTTGCATTTCTATTGTATTTTACACTTGGGAAATTACACTTCTCGAGTATTTTACACTTCAAGAGTATTTTACATGAGTATTTTACACTTCACGAGTATTTTACATAGGTATTACGTAGGTATTTTGCATTTCTATTGTATTTCACACTTCACAAGTATTTAACATGGGTATTTTACACTTCTCCAGTATTTTACACTTCACAAGTATTTTAAATGAGTATTTGACACTTCACGAGTATTTTACACGTCATGGGTATTTTACATGAGTATTTTACACTTCACAAGTATTTTACTAGAGTATTTTACACTTCACGAGTATTTTACATAGGTATTTTGCATTTCTATTGTATTTTACACTTCACAAGTATTTAACATGGGTATTTTACACTTCTCCAGTATTTTACACTTCACGAGTATTTTAAATGAGTATTTGACACTCAACAAGTATTTTACATAAGTAGTTTACACTTCACGTGTATATTTTACATGAGTACTTTACACTTCATGAGAATCTAACACGAGTATTTTACACTTCATGAGTATTGTACATGAGTATTTTACACTTCATGAGTATTTCACATGGGTATTTTACACTTCACGAGTGTTTTACATGACTGTTTTTACACTTCATGAGTATTTAACATGAGTATTTCATATTTCGATGGTATTTTACGCTTCACTAGTATTTTACATGAGTATTTTACAGTTCACGAGTATTTTTCATGAGTATTTTACACTTCACAAGAATTTTACATAAGTAGTTTACACTTCACGTGTATTTTACATGAGTATTTTACACTTCATGAGAATCTTACATGAGTAGTTTACACTTCATGAGTATTGTACATGAGTATTTTACACTTCATGAGTATTTTACATGAGTATTTTACACTTCACAAGTGTTTTACATGACTTTTTTACACTACAGGATATTTAACATGAGTATTTCATATTTCTGGTGTATTTTACGCTTCTCGAGTATTTAACATGAGTATTTTACACTTCACGAGTATTTTTCATGAGTATTTTACACTTCAAAAGTATTTTACATGAGTATTTTACACTTTGAGTGTATTTTGCATGGGTATTTTACACTTCATGAGTATTTTACATGAGTATTTTACACTTCACGAGTATATTACTTGAGTATTTCACACTTCACGAGTATTTTACATGGGTATTTACACTTAAGGAGTTTTTACATGGGTATTTTACACTTCAGGGGCATTTTACACGAGTATTTTGCGACGGGTGTTGCATGCAATCAGGAGACGCTGACTCTCCCCGGACACCTGGTCTCAATTCGAAATTTTATTCATTCCGAGGTTCGCAACCGTTTCTATGGAAAATCTAATTATTTTGCCTTGCCTTCTCGACTTTGAGACTGAATGACAGATTGATGTTTATTATTACACTTTACGAGTACACGACCTTGTATTTTACACGAGTATTTTAAACTTCACGAGTCTTTTACACTTGAGGCTAGCCAAACAGGGGATGCTAACTCCTCCCGGGCACCTGGTCCCACCTCTAGCTTTCTAAGGGTCAGTAGATCGCAGAGGTCTGGGTGGTCGAACGGCAGCCATGTGAAGGTCGTGCGACTGCCGCACGAACCGTAGGATGTTTGGAGCTACAAGAATTCTCATATGCCGCCAGCAAGTCGTGCAGCAGCCGTAAGAACTATTAGGACTGCTGTAGGACAGCCATGCGACTACCGTACTGCAATTATTATTGTGAACAAGTAATTGTGCGGGCATGTACGGCACGCAAGACTGCCATACGAAGGTCATACGCCTGCAGTGCAACTGTCGTGCAAATTCGCCTAACTGCTTTTGAGAGTCGCTCCAAAAGTCGAAAAGGTAAAGCCCTGGTCACAGTCGCCTTGCGTGCTTTTAGGACGTGCGTGTTTGTGGAGGCTACGTGCGCTGCGTTTTTCTGAGGACACAAGGAAGGAAGTGGCAAGAGTACGGAAGGAGTGCGTCAACGCACGTCGCACGCACGGTCATATGGGTGGTTACATGAATCATAAGTAGCGCAAAAAAGTAAGTGCGATGTAGACAGCACGTACGTCACGGGCAGGAACACGTTACGTCGCCTTACAGTACCGATGTCAGAAGTATTTAAAGTTCTGCACTTAAAACCGTCCGTTGACATTATGCAACAGGTGAGGATATGTTGGAAACCATCCGTTGTCATGAAAATTATCGACAAAATTTCAGTAAAATCACAAATAAATCATTAGGTAACCGGTGATTTCTTTTAAAAAGCCAACGGGGGGTAGCCATACGCTTCAGTAATACATTATTACCATGAAATCAATATAACTCCTTTTATGTTATGATGAGATCTAATTGGCGATGACCTACTGTCAGCAACGAAAACGGAAATTTGAACAGGAAAACTATCCTGTCTCTTAATTATTTGATTTTATATACCAATTTTATGTAGAAAATTATCGACAACATTATACAAACAATATATGTGAATGACCGTCTTTTACATTGTATATTTATTGTATACTTTGATTATTTGATAAAGAATGTCCGTTGTTATGACAAGACAAGAAGATATGGTCCGTTGTCATGACTCTTAACGGTATTTGGGCATGAATGGGGAATTGAATCTTTATTTCGAATCTAAGGCTGAGCAATTAAATTAGCTTAGTTAATTCTTAAAGTATTCAGCTCTCTTTTTTTGGAAAGCTGTAAAGGAGGATATCATATAATTTTCAGGTAACGTGAACATAGATCGTATAGAATAGATTTAAAATTGAAAATATGATTCATGAATTTGAAGAGGTGTAGGATGAGTTCATGAATTTATACATTGATCAATTAAACATAATTGATAAAGGGATTTTGAAGTCATATATAGCGTTAAAAACAAAGACATCAAATATCGGTCATTGAAGACATTTTGATAGCCTCAGCCTTTATCACGTAATTGTTCCGAACGTTCTTAACATGGGTATGATATAGATCTTACATGTATATCTCAGGTGATGATGAAAATTGTAGTTGATATGTTATTTACATTTGTGTGTGTGTGTGTAAGTGTGTTTTTTTATGTCGGCGTCGATATCGGTGTCTCCGTCTGCCTGCGAGTGAATTCTTTTGTCCGCGTTCGTTAGCATGTGTGTCTGTATGTGAGTGAGTGCATTTGTCTGTGTCTTTTGTGTGTGTGTCTGTCTATATACATGCATGTCTGTCCGTTTGTCTTTGCGTATGTCTGTGTGTACCCTGTGTCTGTTAGTCTGTCGTTTTGCGCATGTCTGTGTATGTCTTTCAGGATGTTCATGTCTGTGTTTTGATCAGTGTCTGTCTGAGTCTGTCTGTGTGAATCTCTTTTTGTTTCTCCCTGTGTCTGTTTTTCTGTGTGTGCTTGATTAGTGTCTGTCTGAGTCTGTCTGTGTGACTCTCTTTTTGTTTCTCCCTGTGTCTGTTTTTCTGTGAGTACTTGACTATGTGTGTCTATCTGCTTGACTTGATTAGAGGTTTTTGTCAAGAAAGAGATATTGGCCTAGTCTGATTTTTCGTCTGTCTTGCATGCTATGATAAACTGTGGATTTACTGAAATCAAAGTCCATACATGTTTTGTTTGTGTATGTCTGTCTACCTGTCTATCCGTCTGCCTATGCATATCTTTTTGTATGAGTGTGTCTGTTGATGAATGTGTTTGTCTGTATATATGTATTTGTCTGAATATATATGAATTTTTCTAAAACCCCATATATGTGTGAATGTCTAACCCTCCCCCTCCCAGAAACCTCTTACATATTCTACAAAAGAAAAAATAGGAATAGGGTCAAGTGTCCGGGAAGAGTAATTATATCCTGCTCTGTTGAAGTTTTGTGATTTTTTTTATTACAGCACACGACCTGTCTTCCGCCAGTCTGTAAACTTTTCAAAATGTCGCATTTCTTCTGCAGAACCGATGATGAAAATCAAATTATAAAGTCAACTTTTCAAGAGTGATAGAGGCTATTGGTGGGTAAAGTGGAGACATGGGTGCAATATATATGTAAGACCATTGGCGCAATTTTCATGTATTTTGCAATGTTGGAAGCCAATTGAAGGTAAACAAAATACGGACTTAACAGGGGGAAAATGGTTATATAACATTTCTTCTCTATGGGGAAAATCCAATGTAATATGAGGAAAGTCTAATATATAGCGGAATATATCTCCAAGGGGAAGAAACCTCTTATATAGCAAATTTCCCTATGAGAAAACTACTGCATTACACCGGTTTATAATACACTTATAAAGTAATACTGTATAGATTCAAATTTTCGCCTCCATTTATATTTTACCCTTTTCACCCATAGCCCAGAAGAAGATGAATTTAAGACGGGACGAATAAAATTTAATCTTAAGGATATCTTAACAAAACGGATGATTCGGCGAATTCAATTCAGTCTCCATTCTAAATTGGTTGAAAATTAAATTGTGCGCATTGATTGATGAATTTTAATGATTAGTACAGGTATCATAGTATCATTCCATTCATTAAAATATAAAAGCAGACAACGGACATCTGACAACGGACAGAACTTTCGCAAAATGGATTGACAACGGACTAATTTTAGAAAAGTCCCAAAAAAGTGGTCCAAAATTGAATTCGTCATTATGACACTACCAGAGGAGCATTATATAGACTTGATATTTATTATTAGTATATTTTTGGAATAAGAAAACCTGAATATTCAAAGATTTCAAGAAAAAGGAAGAATAACACATGTGCAGGACGTGATGATCAAAGGACGCCAACTCGATCTCCTCTTTTCAAACTGTGTATCAGTACCAGAAAAGCATATAATCCAATAGCTTAGTGTGATGACTACCCCCCATTGAATTTTCGAGTGTATAACTTCTAAAATTTCAACGTTTATTAGAAAATCATACTTTCCGCACGTGCTCATTGTCACGACAACGGATGGTTTCCTTCATATCCTTACCTGTGGCATAATGTCAACGGACGGTTTTAAGTGCAGAACTTTAAATACTTCTGACAACGGTACTGTAAGGCGACGTAACGTGTTCCTGTCCGTGTACGTGCACGCACGGCGGGTTGTATCCACCGCTTAAAGTACAATGCATTTTTAAAATTTATTGCATATATACCATAATGAAGTAAACGTATGTATTTTTGCCAATTTAAATATATAAATGGCAAGTAAGCATTGAAAAAAAGCATATGTAGCTCTTACATTTATATGATTTGAACAGCCAATAAGAACCATGGGAGACAATCTTCTCTGACTAATCGTATTAGTATTATCATCGTACTAACTGAACACAACTATGGTGGTTGACAGCCTTAACTCGATTCTTTCTTAAATATTTCCGATTATTAGTTGAACGCGGAGGATTAGTCGAAAATGGTAAATAAGTTTACAACGAATGGACGGACGGATTGCTATGATAAATTGTTCAATTGAGCAAAACAGCTACTACTTAGTATCTTTATCAAGTCCGGCAGATGGCAATATCACCGCGTGGGATCGAAGCGTATGGTGTTGTGCTTCCTTACATAGTTGTTTGGTATTTTCTCATTTTCTAAATCAAACTTTAAAAAACTGAACAGCGGTTGCAGTAGGGCAATACCTAATAAATCAATCCATATCGTCCAGGTATATGGAAAGTTCATAGTTTTCGCAAACACTTCAATAGTTTATCGACGACAGAAAATAATTCCTTCTGACGAACTCTTGAAGTGTTTGCAAAAACTACAGACTTTTCAGATATGTAACCGATATGGACTAACTTATAAGACATTGCTCTACTGCAACGTCTCATTAATTTTGTGCAGTGTCACTTCAATGATGAGAAAACATCAAAATTATCCGTAAAGAATCATAACATCATACGTTTCGATCCCACGCGGTGAATATGTATATGGAAAATATTCACAATAAGACTACATTGCTCTTTGCACTAGACTCATTGGAGCGCATCCGCAAGATTGCAAAATAAAACCGAAATCATCTGCGACAAACAAAAGGGAAGCACGGGATCCAAGTGAACACTATCAAAGCAGACAAGCGAAAACATGATAATCCATAAATGGGGGAAATAATGTCGGTACCGAAAGGAGGATATGCTATGTAATAACAAGTTGCGTTGTTATCCAGATAACGTGCACAAATTCTCCCACTCTCCAGAATGAACAGTGGTAATCACGAGAGGAAAACTCTTGTGTAATTGGCGTCACAAATAACACAGTAAAATACTCTAGAGGTTCTTAAAATGTACATGATGATAAAAAATCGTGACATACGGAAACAGTCCATGATATCCTTTGCTTTGCTGGCATGTTTCTACTTTCTGTTTTCGTGCTACTCTTGCCCCCAGATACAATAAGTGTATGGTTTTTGAACATATACGGTTGAAAAGGATCTGCAATAATCGTACGGCTGTCGTGCGGCTATCATACGGCTGCCGGAAGATTTTAGAATGTGTCGCACGATTTTCAACATCCTACCCCGGTATTATGTTAAGACGCACGGCTGTCGTATGATGCCCGAACGGCAGTCGCAAGATAATCATAAAAATATGAACAAAACCATGAAAACATGCCTTCAAACTCTGCGACCTACTACAAGATCGTAAGTCAATCTCACTGCTGTCGTGAAGCAGCCGTACGACAACCTTGCGTCGAACAAATGTTGTCCAGAAATCGCAAGGATAATATGCAAGCTGAGATTTCAGTCTGCAACATTTCGACGAGCTTGCGAATAAAAAAAAATTCGCACGTCCGCACAAAACCTATGAAAAACTTATGAAAAAGTCTATCGCAGAGCATTGTACGGCTGATGTGAAAGGGGCTTAACCATTTAGCTTCTTTCCACTAGACCAGTGAATGACCACATTTAGAAACCGATCTATTTTACTCTATTGAAACAAACTAAAACAAGTTTGAGAGGAACGATTTAATAGAAATATATATACACCGATTTAACAGTAACAAAGTTGTAAATTATCACAGTGAGTGCTTCTAATACAAGAATATAAATATTGCAGTTGCTACTTGCGTTTGAGCAGTACATGAAAAATTAACAGGCATTGATCACACATGAAATTATAATCCTTTTCATCCAGATCTATAAATCACCACAATAATCATTTAAATTTTGCAGCAATAACGAAAAAGATTTTTATTCAGTTTCTGACGCTTTCGTATAAAAAAGGAATTATATCAATGTAAAAACAATACAAAAATTAAAGAAGCATTGTAAAAAACTCGTGAGACCTATATTTAGAAAATAACAATTTATATTTGTATGTGTTTACGGTAAAAGAACAAGACTAGTGTTATCATTCCAGATTTTGGAAACCAATGGAAAAAAATTATATAATATACAATTATGAACTTTTAACTTTTAATGTGATATAATGTTGACTGAGGCGAAGCCGCGGTCAATATATTCATAGTAAGTCAATATCACATCATATATAATGAGTTAAAAGTCCACAAGTATTAGCTTTTACAAAAAGCTTGCCGGCAGTTAGCTTGTAAAATACTAGTAAGAAAAAATTGGAATAAACGATTTTTGTTCTTGTTTACCAATCGCACATTTCCGGGCTTTTCCGTTTTTATTTCCGATTCAAGCTACGGAAATTTCCGAGGATCTGTGATTGTTGTAGGACGTATCGGTACAAAGACTTTTCGATGCATCTTTCGGTTGAAAATGCACTGATACGATATGACTTTCATTTGTCAAGTCATCTAGACTCTTGAGCCGACCTGGTGAAAGTATCTTATGCACAGATTCTGAATAATCTTGACGAATATTTGCATATTTTGTAATTGTCCACCAATCATATTGCCAAGAGTTATTTTATCCGTGCAAGTATGTCACGATTGATTACAGTATACCGGCAGTCATGACTGCCGGTAATAACTGTTTTATTTATAATAATGGCTTCACATTGATTTTATGCTTATTCGTCAATAAAGTGAAACATGGCAAATAACTGACACAAAGTAACCGCACAAACAAAACGAGAACAATCTAAAATGGACCAATAAAGCAACGAAAACGAAGACAATTTATTGAAAAAACAAAAGACAACACATAAATACATGTATACTGAAATAAGAATGGACAAATTTGCACATAGTGCCGACTTTGGATTTATAATCATTCGCTCTACCGTAGCAAATGGTTGTTATCCGGATGTCTGGTCTTCAACCATCATTTCCACTTACTTGTATTTGTATTCAAAGAGGTCTCCCAAGACTCGAAGAAATGAAATAAAAAATGAAACGTCAACAAGAAATGGAAAAGAGTTGCATAGTATAAGATTATTCGAATGGCATGGAAATTGAGACAAATTTCAAAATTTAAATTTCTATGTTTTCATTTGGGTTTCATTCAACTACCTCTTTAGAATTTGTTCATAAATCTTCAAAATTCCATTTACCCATAACTGAGTTTGACCTCTAGGCCACACCAATTTCATTTTTGATTCTTCGGATTTTTTTGGAGGGGGGGGGGGGGGATGGAGCGAGAGAGCGATTTTTTTTATTTTTGGGTTGGATTATCACGTTGTCATCGTCATCATCTTTATGAAAAGCAGTTTGGCTGGAAGCATCACTGATGAGGATTTAATATCCGAAGCACGTGTCTGGTACATAATAAATTTGGTTTGAATCTTTCTTTAAGTAGTAATAAATAAGATGTAATACGTATGAGCTTTGCAAATGGCAAGAAGTACTGACTGACAGACAGACTGAAAGGAAACTGATAGTCTGCTCTTGAAAGCTTTGCCAGAAGGGAAATATCAAAGTAGTAAATGTAAAATGATCATCCTAATCCAGAAGGGGTTAAATAAACATCAAAGAAGTACCCTACAGAAATACAGTCTCAAAGTCGAGAAGGCAAGGCCAAATCGTGAGAATTCCCATCGGAACCATCGGAAAGATAAACCTAGTCAATTTATGTGTAGATGTTGATGTTTCTTTTTCACTGACATAATTTGCTAATTGGGTTTTGATTTAGTGCATTTTTTTTTTATTAGTTTGACACGTGTACCTATCATGTGTCTGTTTGATCTGAAAGATCGTGAAATTAGTGTTTTCATCGTATAGTAAACAAACTCTACATCTTGATGGGTGGATTCAATAAAATCATGATTGCTTGAGGGGTTATCAGACCTCTTTTGAATGTCTTTTCACGATTTTACTTTCGAAATCGATCCACGCATCGAATATTTGGAAGTCCGTTCTCGAAAATAGAGCGGGCGTAATTTTTTTAATATAACAAATCGACTATAGAAAACGGAAGTGGGTAATCCGACGAACGAAAGATCAAATTGAATTGGCGTGGACTTTCAATTTAAAAAGGCTCTACCTAGTTCTAAAAACTGTTATGCTAAGTTTGATTGAGTCTTGTTTTGGAGAAAAATCCAACTTATAGGACATATAGATAAGTACTTTGATTAATTTTTCTCTACGACCTATATCTGAAATCCATGACAACGAAATTAAATATACAATCATGAACAATTATTCATATGTTTTTAACAAAGTAGTCCCTACATTGCACTCCACTGGAAGTGAATGCAACGTCTTCATTTTGATATCCGGTTTGATTAATTTATAAATAGCAATACGTGTGCAACAAGCCTAATAAAGTTGTCATGAAAATTTGCTCTATTCAATTACTATATTGATTCCACAAGACAAGATCGCGTGCGTTTCCTTCACGTGTGACCTTCGAAAGTAAGTGGGTCATTTAAATATCCGTTTATAAACGTAATCAAAATTTTACTGAACAATTGTCATTTCGTGCATATTCAAGAAAATATGGTGCGGATGTATTTTCACAAGTTAGAGTATACTTAAGGCAAGTGTAGACCTCACATGACAAGCAATATAATAATGGAATAATTGCCTAGTATAAGTGTTTCAAATTCTTCTTAAGTTCACTGTACGCTTTCTGCTTCTTACTTTTAGTTGATATGGCGATTTCCGGTAACGCCTTCGGTGCATCGTGCTTCTTTGGTGCAACATAGCCTACAAATTGTTGTACCTCTCGAGTATAAGTCGCCATTTTGCTAATAGACCGGAAGTTGTCCTCTGACCCACTATACAGGAAGTTGCGTCTGTCACCGTACATTTTTATGCTGCGTTCTCTGATTGGCTTCCATGACTGTGTCGTTGTCTGCCCTTTGTTGAGTTTCTCCCTGAGGTACTCTTCGTTGGATTTTATGTAATAGATTTCCTCAATCAGTTTATCAACTCTAGCCCGTTGCTCTGCTTGCTTTGATAAGGAAAAGAAGTGTATGATACTAAAGTAATAGAGTGACACCCTTGATTAGAAGATTAAATACTAGTGCTAGTATCATTTCTTTGAACGCCAAATGTAACTAATAGGGCTCTACTTACACGCATTTTTGTAGATGCAATATTTAGCATTCTATTCATTTCATTTCATTTTACTGTAGCTAGATTTCTAATCATTTTGACTGACGTTTTGCAAATAATTTTATTCATCCCCTTTTTCGAATTAATTTCCATGAAAACGCCTTAGTATGACAAATATGGATAATGACCATATCCCTGTATACAGCACAAAATCGATAATTCAGAAAATCAGAAACCGAAGGCATACAAAATTAGGACAAAACAGGAACCAAAGCAAACAAACAAAAACCTCCACCACATGAAAAGAAGCGAACTCTCGATATGGGAGTAAGACCAGGTGCCCAGGAAGAGTAAGCATCTCCTGCTTGCATGCAACGACCGCCGCTTCAATTCGGTAGAACTGTCACATCCGGTTAGTATACTTTTTGATATAAAAATTTTACCCAATCCCTCATCATTTTTTCATTGTTTATATTCAAGACTATACTTACTGCATGTTTAATGAAGTACATGATCTGGTCGTTGTCGTCTTCTTGTTCCTTCAGAGATATGTGTCTCAGCCTTGTGAAGGACCTTTCCTCGTTCAAACTGAAAGAAGAATCATCTTCGTTGTTTAAAGCATCTTTTCTTTTGTTGATTACAATCTTTACATCCTTGTCATTTGAGGAAATTCTTATGGACTTTCTATGAGTGTCCACCTGATGTAAAGGAGGCAAGACAGTTTCTGGACGATGAGGAGGTGTTGTACTCGGAATTCTGACTAAAACTTCAAAATTATTCGTCCTTTCGCCCTCCCGTCCTTCGCCTCTGTTGGAAGAGTCATTGCGCACAATAATTTCTATGCTCTCGTCTGCTTCCACGACACTATTCCTTGTCATGTCATTTCCGGATTCTTCCAATTTTGGTGGATATCCCGGCTTCTGTTCAAAGATGTCCTCTTTGTTTTCATATTCCTCATGCGTTTCCAACTTGGCAAGTTGTTTATCAATTGTGTCTAACTTGTCCAGAATATCATTGGTGTTATCTGACAATGACCTATCTTTGCTCGATTTTTTCACAGTTGCCACGGTCGATTTAGTTTTGACTGCCTTTTTTGGCAAGGTAGAAGGATCGTTTTGTGTTGTTATTGAATTCCTGATTTCTTTCGTTGTACTGATTGGACTGTGGTCATGATTTCTTCCACATGGAGAGTTTTCTGCGGACTTTCGTCTTTCTGTTATCTGAACGTCTGTTTGATCCCTTTTGTCCTGTTTTGCCTTTTTGTCCTTAACATCTGCTTTCGACATTTTGGGTGAGGTTTTAGGTTTTACTTCTTTGTTATGCTGAACAGCTTTCTCATTACCAGTCTTTCTACTATCAGAAACAGCTTCGTGTTTTGTTCTAGTTTTGTTTTCATTTGAATGTTGTATCTCTTGTTTCTCTTGCTTCATGTCTTCTGACGTAACGTTATCAGCAGGTCTTCTACTTTCGGATGCAGGTATTTCTTCTTTTTGTAGCCTCTGCTTTGTGGCTTTACTATCTCGAAGCGTTGAAATTTCTACATTGGAATTGTGTATTAATGGTTTATTAGCAATTCTGACGTAATCAGTTTGAACTGAAACAGATTCTTTGGGACTAGTTGTTTCAATTTCGTGCGGTCGCAGGACTTCCCTTTCGGATAGATTGACATAATCAGTTTGAAATGAAGCAGGTTCTTGTGGACTAGTTGTTTCAGTTTCGCGTGGTCTTGTGACTTCCTTTTCCGGTAGATTGGCATAATCAGTTTGAATTGAAGCAGGTTCTCGTGAACTAGTTGTTTCATTTTCGCGTGGTCTTGTGACTTCCTTTTCCGGTAGATTGGCATAATCAGTTTGAATTGAAGCAGGTTCTCGTGGACTAGTTGTTTCAGTTTCGCGTGGTCTCGTGACTTCCTTTTCCGGTAGATTGACATAATCAGTTTTAATTGAAGCAGGTTCTCGTGGACTATTTGTTTCAGTTTCGCGTGGTTTTGTGACTTCCTTTTCCGGTAGATTGGAAATATCAGTTTGAATTGAAGCTAGTTCTCGTGGACTAGTTGTTTCAATTTCGTGCGGTCTTGTGACTTCCTTTTCCGGTAGATTGACATAATCAGTTTGAATGGAAGCAGATTCTTGTGGACTAGTTGTTTCAATTTTATGCGGTCTTGTGACTTCCTTTTCCGGTAAATTGACATAATTAGTTTGAACTGAAGTAGGTTCTCGTGGACTAATTGTTTCATTTTCGCGCGGTCTTGTGACTACCTTTTCCGGTACATTGACATAATCAGTTTTAATTGAAGCAGACTCTCCTGGACTAGTTGTTTCAATTTTGCATGGTCTTTTGACTTCCCTTTCAGGTAGATTGACATAATCAGTTTGAATTGAAGCAGGTTCTCGTGGACTAGTTGTATCAATTTCGCGTGGTCTTGTGACTTCCTTTTCCGGTAGATTGACATAATCAGTTTGAATTGAAGCAGATTCTCGTGGACTAGTTGTTACAATTTTGTGCGGTCTTGTGATTTCCCTTTCATGTAGATTGACATAATCAGTTTGAATTGAAGTAGGTTCTCGTGGACTAGTTGTATCAATTTCGCGTGGTCTTGTGACTTCCTTTTCCGGTAGACTGACATAATCAGTTTGAACTGAAGCAGATTCTCGTGGACTAGTTGTATCAATTTCGCTTGGTCTTGTGACTTCCTTTTCCGGTAGATTGACATAATTAGTTTGAACTGAAGTAGGTTCTCGTGGACTAGTTGTTTCATTTTCGCGTGGTCTTGTGATTTCCCTTTCAGGTAAATTGACATGACCAGTTTGAATTGAAGCAGGTTCTCGTGGACTAGCTGTTTCATTTTCATGCGGTCTTGTGACTTCCTTTTCCGGAAGATTGATTTCAAAGTGAAATTCTTCTTTTGAGGATGAATTTTCATCTCCGTTCCTGTCTTTCTTGGCAACGGTATTTTCCGCATTACCATCTTGTTCATGTATTGTTTGAATATTGCTTTGCTTTTGCTTATTTTCATCTAAATCAGTTGTCTTTGCATGTTTAATGTCTGTGTTACCTTTATCATCAATGTCATCAATAGTTTTAGCACTTTCGTCTTCGGTTGATTGTTCATTCTCTAAATCTGAGTTACTCGGATCGGACTCTTTTGCAGTCACCATCTTTTCCTTTTCTTCCTTAGTTATTGTATTGTTTTCGTTTGTTTCGTTTTTGTCAACTTCTGTAGAAACAACGCCATTTCCTGGGGAATTATTCTGAACAATCAGAGGTTGAAACTGTTGTTGATCCTTTAGATGAATTACTGGTATTATATCCTTCGAATCATCTTTAAATACAGTGTTTGACAGAACGTTTTCTGATTGGTCTTTTTCGTCATCTTCTTTTGAAAGATCCTTTGATTGTTCCTTTTCATGGACATCTTTTGTCTGATCAGCTGGATCCATTTGGTCTTTCAGATAAACAAATATTACCTTATCCTTTTTATTGCCATCTTTTGTTAGATCCTTCGCTCTATCTTTTTTATCTTTTGCATGACCCTTCGGTAGCACTGATTTATCCTTCCTTTTAGAATCACCGATCGGTAGCACTGATTTATCCTTCCTTTTAGAATCACCGATCGGTAGCACTGATTTATCCTTCCTTTTAGAATCCTTAGTTTGGTCTTCCTGGTGATCCTCGGTCCGAATGCTCTTTGTTTGATCTTTCCAATGAACATCCTTTGGCTGCTTCTTCGATTTTATATCTTTAGTGTTATCCTTCAATTGAACATCATCTGTTTGTTCTTTCGGTTGAACATTATTCGTTTGTTCGTTCGATTGAACATCGTTGATTTCATCTTTCGGCTGAACATCATCTGTTGGATCCTTTGGTGGAACATCTGTTTGCTTCTTCGGTTGAACATCACTCGTTCTTTCGTTCGATTGAACATCGTTAATTTGATCTTTCGGTTGAGCAGCATTTGTTTGATCATTTGGTCGAACATCGTTTGTTTGTTCCTTCGGTTGAACATCGTTCGCTTGTTCCTTTGGTTGGATATCATTTGTTTGTTTCTTCGATGGAACGTCTTTTGTTTGTTCCTTCTTTTCATTTTCATTTGCTTTATCCTTCGGTTGAACTTCATTTGTTTGTTCCTTCGGTTGACTAACATTATTTTGAACTTCCTTTTGAACAATATTTGCTTGTCCCTTCGGTTTAACATCATTTGTTTGATTTTCCTGTTGAACATCATTTGTTTTTTCCTTCGTTTGAACTTCATTTGTTTGTTCCTTCGGTTGAACAACATTGGTTTGTTCCTTTGATTGAACATCATTTGTTTGTTCTGTCGAGAGTAGATCCTTTGTTCGTTCATCCGATTGAACTTCATTTGTCTGTTCCTTCAGTTGAACTTCATTTGTCTGTTCCTTTGGTTGAACTTTATTTGTTTTTTCTTTCTGTTCAACGTCATTTCTTTGTTCCTTCGAATGTTGAACATCATTTGTTTGATCCTTCGAGGGTTGAATATCGTTTGTTTGTTTATTCGATTGAGCAGCATTTGTTGGTTCCTTCGCTTGAAAATCAGGCGTGTGATCATTCGTATGAACATCTTTTACTTGGTCTGTCGGAAGCACAATTTTAATTTGAACTTTAGAATTGTTATCAATAGTATTGTCCAGATGAGCAGGTTTTGCTTGAATATCTTTTGTCTGTTTTTCCGATTTTCTCTTCTCTGGTTCCACGTGATGACCACCTTTCTGTTCTTCATTAGTTTGTTTGTTCTCACTATCAGTAACCGTTTTATTGCCGGAGTTTTCAGTTCTCGGTTTTGTTTCGTTGTTGTCTGAAGAAATCTCACAATCGGATTGCATATTTTCCATCGTTTCTGAAAGGATTTTCTCAGTCATAGTCGAACCAATCCTCCCTAGTTTTTCAGTGTTTTTCTCTTCATCACTGGATTCTCCACTCCCTACCTTCTCCTTCTCAGATTCACCAGCTGTCTTCTCAACAGAAACATTTTCTTCGGTTCGATTCGCCCTCATTTCCTCTGTCTCTGAAGCAGACGACTGTTCTTGATCTTCCAATTTTGCGATGTTTTGTACAGTGTTTTCAATCATTTTCTCCGTCAGGTCAGAACCGATCCTACCCAGTTTCTGAATTCGTTGCTCTTCATCCGTATTACTGTCACTGCTATCTTGATTCTCCAAATTATTGTCGGAGTTTTTGTCTTCAACTCTGTTGTCCCCACTCAAATTTTCCCTATTTTCATTGCTTTCGTTGTGATGGTTTTGACTGTTATCATCGCCAACCTGTCTATCTTTCATAATGTTTGCCAAATTTTCCTTATTATCGTTACCAACTTCACCACTATTTATACTTATACTATTTCGTTTCATGGCCTCGCGTGCCTTTCTATCTCGCATTCTCGCCGACACACTTCGTCGTCTGCGTTGCTGGGCTTGCCGCCCTTCTTTACTTTTCAGCCATATTTGCAGACGTCTCTCGTCATTTAGTGACCTATTTCGCCGCACTTGTTTCTGCAAGTCTTTCGAGTTTTTCCAATCATTTATAGCGTTGAGAAATTCCCGGCTTGAACGTGTATCGTCGACGGAAGCTGATTTGTAACTTCCGGTTGCAGACTGCATTTCGTCGTCTCTACTCGACCACAAGGAAACCTCATCCTAAATACATATCAAAGGAAAATATTTACTTAACATTCTTAACCCACAATCGTCAATATTGAAATACATTTTCTTTTGTATAAAACATCAATTACCATAAATACACATTGAAATTTTTGTAAATAAGGTTCCCGAATTAAAGTCTGCTTTATTTTCTATATAAAATTACTTTTAGTGAGGTCGATAAAATTGTTTTACGAAACCCTTTTTTTAAACATTCCTGAATTTGAGCCTAGTTATTTTTTTCAATTCAAACTTGCAATTTTACTATAAGTAATTTCAATTATATTTTATTTCTCAAAATGTTCCTGTCACAACAGACAATGGTATATTGACCACATTCTTTCTTAACAAAAGGAAAGTTAAATGATGGCGAACTGCGATCGTTCGATGTGGTTTGTATTCAATTGCATCCTATTTATATCCATTAAAACTCACTATAGCAATATTTTCATAAAATTTTAAAAATCTATCTTGCGGAAACAAATTTTGAAAATCTGATTTATTGCAATTTATTTTTCAATATTTTATCGACTTGGGCCCTTGGCTTAAGTGCTGCCTTTTCAAAGTTAATTCAAACTAGACTGTGTACATATTTTGATTTGATAATACATTTGTAAAATCAATTTTTCTTAAATACTTTTTACAGAATTAGCAACATTCATAAATTGTTAGTAGATCATTCTTGTTTAGCGAAGATTCTGAAATATCTGGAAGGGGCCGGGAGTTAAAGGGTTTAATACTTTCCAAGGGCACAAATTACTGAATGAGACAAATTTTTGCATGCTTTCATTCTACAAAGATTTTTTTCTTTTCAGATTCAAAGACTATATATATATATCAAAAGCGTCTGTTTTATCTTAAACTTTGTAGGTACTGAAATGTCGAATATAGAAAGCAAAACGTACTAAATATTTTACTGCATAGAGCACAATAGAATCGATAATCCTCATTCATGATCTAGAATACTACGCAAAGAAATAATTAAATTAAAGTTCTTACAAGATTTGGATCCTGCATTGTTGACGTGGACATATTTGAAGGTATTGACACTCTCTTTCCACCTCGTTGTGTAATCTTGCCTGTTGCTGTTACGTCTTCCTTTTTTGATACTGTTTTGTCTTCCTTTTTTGTTGCTGTTACGTCTTCCTTTTTTGATGCTGTTGCGTCTCCCTCTATAGTTGCTGTTTCGTCTTCCTTTTTCGTTGTCGTTTCCGTGACTAGATCAGGCACATTCGTTTTATTTTCCTTGTTTGTGTCATAATTATTTTCAGTCCTTATTTCTTCTTCAATTTTGCTGTCCCTTTTGTCGGTTGACGTTATTTGGTCACTACCGGCACCTGTCGTCTGGCTGTCTACTGGACCTTCTTCAATGTTGATTTCTGCTCTATTACTTCCATTATCTTTTAGCGATTTATCAAATCTCCGAGCTTCTTCGTTATTTTGCGATTTATCCCCGTTTTCAGTACCGTTCGTTAACTCGTTTTTGTCGTCTGCTTTTTCTAACTTTTCTATCAACTTTGACTCTGTAAGCTGAAGCCTCCGTTCGTTTGCTTTTTGCATTCGGTAACGAATAACGTCAACAGCATTCTTGAACGTTTTATCGTCGCTTGAATCATCTTCAGAATTTACGACATTTTTAACTTTTGCGTCATCGTTCTGCCGTTTGGTCTTTACATCACTTTGTTTATCTTTCACGACATTTTCACCTTCTTCCTCGGGTATGGGTTTTTTCTCACTGTCTTTATCGCTTATAACATCAACAGACACACTTTGCTTTCTGTGTGTAGCTTTTATAAAATCTGCTAACGATTGCCTGCGTGCTGATCTGTACATCTGTAAATGTAAGATAGTAGAATATATATTTTCTATTCATGTTGCCTAGACATTTATATTATTTCTTGCATTGATGAGCTGAGTAAAAGACAGACAGAGGGAATTACCATTTTCGTCTAATAGAGTCTTTTCACTTAATTTAAATGTCAGCAGACTTTGTGAATAAGTAAATGAGTGAATGAATGAATGAATGAATGGATAGATAGATAAATAAATAAATAAGTAAATGAAAAAAAAAAATAAAAAATAAATAAATATTATAAGATATCCAAAAAGACAATGCTACAATTAACAAGCTGTAACAATTCTACTTTTTTTTAATTATTTCATTAGACACCAGTTAAGTTTTGCTTTTTCCTAACGATACATTTTCTGTATGAATTCATTTATACAAATGCACATTCGTGAAACATTTTTGTGTGAACAATTTGAAAATAATTAAATACATTAAAATGATATTTATTAACAAGTTTAAAACATTCGCTGCAATTTACTTACCTACTAACAAATGAAATCTGAGTTATAACCGTTCTGACAGTTTGATCTGTTATTATACGGAAAAATTCCCAAATACTTACTTTTATCTCTAATTGACTATTATGAAAATACCCCTAAGTCCCTTTATTAATTTTTCTCGGAAACGATAAAGTGCGCTCATATCCATCTTTAATTGCCACTGCATTCTTTGGTAACTATACATTTATCATCAATATTATCATTAAAAAGTATGCTGTAAATTCCGGTGTTACTAAATAGAGCCCTGGGTAGACGACAGATGTACCAACGTAAAGATAGCGTCATAGATTGGCAATTCAAAAGCCGAACTGAATTCCCTGAGTCTTTCCATTATTTTAACAATTCTAGATAGATAATAGAAAGTTGTTTTAATTAGAATACTCTATCGATGAATTATTTCGAGTCTATTGTTCCTCTATAATTGATTTTATAGCTTTAGATAAAAGCTCTGGCAATAATCGAGTAGTACTACGGGTAACGAAAATGGTATATCAATACTACTGTATACAATGCGTTATTGTTTTTGCTGTCTATTGAGAATGAATTTGTAAACTGAAATTGTTTGATTTAATTCGTGAACTTTACATACATAAATGGTGGTAAACAATGGCGTTTTTTGTCCATATATTTTGCTTCATTGATCAATACATACAGCCCCGACCAGTCGAAAGTTTAACGCCGAGATAACGAAATTTTGAAAGCTGTATTCGAAAGTTTCGTTAACTATTCGTCAGCGATTTTTTGAAAGCTACTGAGATGACGAAATTTTGAAAGCTCTAAAAAGCTTTCGAAAAATCGCTGACGAAAATTTCGTTAACTAATCTTAGTTAACGAAAAATTTGAAAGCTATGAGCTTTCAAATTTTCGTCATCTCTGAGCTTTCAAAATATTTGAAAGCAATCGCTGACGAAATTTTGAAAGCAATCGCTGACGAAAATTTTGAAAGCAATCGCTGACGAAAATTTTGAAAGCTATCGCTGACGAAAGTTTTGAAAGCTATCGCTGACGAAAGTTTTGAAAGCTATCGCTGACGAAAATTTTGAAAGCTTTTTGAACGCTCGGGTGCCATATTGTTTTTGCAATGGCTACAGCACGCCTCGGGCGAATTCCTCTGCACAGTTTAGAGGATGAAAGAAGCCGTCTCTTTATCGGCGTGGCACTTTAAAAATTCACCGATTGTGAAATATCTTTCAAAGCTTCCGACAGTCACAGAGAAGCCAGGGTTTCACTGGATATAAATTCCCCTCATTTAGTCAGAATTTGGCCGGTCAGATGTAAATTTTCTGGTATATATAAGATGAAATGGAAGTTGTTCATATATACACTTAAAGATGGAATACCTTTACAGGTAATACAAATACAGGTAAATTCAGGTAACTAATTAGTGCAAAACATACCCTTTTGATGGCCCCATTCACCCCCAATTAACATAATGTTATTTTAATCAAGTAGGTGTATGGGGAACACATCGATCTGGGAAACACGGAATCTTCAAATAAACTTATAAAAATAAACAAGAACCAATATTTAAGTTAATCCAGGAATATATATTTTCATAATTTAATACATGTAAATCATAATGAATAAACATCATAATGAATACTATTTCATCAAGCAAATTATGAAAATGATTGCTTTGATTTCGGCCATCTTGGTTTTCTCGACAGAAAATAGCTTACGAGAAAAGCTTTCAAAATTTTTGAAAGCTAGTTAACGAAATTTTCGTCAGCGATTAGCTTTCAAAAATTTTGAAAGCTATAGTTAACGAAATTTTCGTCAGCGATTAGCTTTCAAAAATTTTGAAAGCTATAGCTGACGAAATTTCGTTAACTATAGCTTTCAAAAATTTTGAAAGCTAATCGCTGACGAAATTTCGTTAACTATAGCTTTCAAAATTTTTGAAAGCTATCGCTGACGAAAGTTTTGAAAGCTAGGGAATCGCTGACGAAAATTAGTTAACGAAAAATCGCTGACGAAATTTCGTCATCTCTTGAGTATTCAAAATTTTGAAAGCAATCGCTGACGAAATTTTGAAAGCTAAGCTTTCAAAAAGCTTTCAATTCGTTTACGAATTGAAAGCGAATATTAAACTTTCGACTGGTCGGGGCTGTATGTACTATTTAAAGTAGTAATAAAATAAATACTATGTGTGAATCAAAAGATGAAAGAAATTTCAAGGATACCCCATACTCTTGATTTTGGCCAGGAATACTTTTTTTTTCAATTTATGCGTATGGTTTTCTCACAATTTGTAGACAGAGAAAATTGTTTTCCAGGTTAGACTGGAATCATCACCTACCCCCTCCCATTCCTACTTGGACGTCTATACTCGTGCATGAGTAAATGCTTAGGAGGTATGATCGAAAAACAAAACGTAAAAGAAAAACCTTTAAGGTAAATCGCAGTGATCAGAAAGCAAGATACTAAACACCAAAACGATACCTTCAACCAATCACAGGCACTTAACACCAAAGCCATCAGCAGCAAACCACTAAACACAAAAACAAGCCACAATAATCATCCACTTAAAGTGTCGGTATGCAGACCCCCTCCCCTTCTCAAGCACTTAGATTTTACTATTTCTTGCGAAAAGTATTTTTTATTTAATGTCAAGGTAATTATTATTCATTTAAGTCACATCCGTCTTTCCCTATAATTTTCCATAGTTTACCTCAAACGTACATGCATTTCTTTGTTCAACAATCTCATTGACGAAGTAAATAACTTTCAATTTATAAATGCAGTATTTTCTTTATTATTTAATGTTTTCATACATCCAACAGTAAATTTTTTTAATTCTCTGTCCATCAAAAAAAAAAAAAAAAAACCAGCGAAATAAAAGAAAATAGAGCTATATAGTTACCTTTCAATTATCATTGACCATGCATCTCACTCATGTATTTTCCGATAAAATGACAAATGATTAAAAAATTTCATACTTTTAAATGCATTGAAATATCATACAGATAATTACACGGAGTGTTTATGTATCAGCCTCTAAAATCATTTGAGTAAATATTGACTTAAATTCAAACAAAAAGTTCGCCACACTGCTACACTATAATTAATTGGATTTTTCTACATTCTCCGACGTGCATATAGAGGAGGCTCGTCGAAAGGTCCGTCAAGTTGAGGAGGTCGACTCTAAGTAGATCTATTTTTGTCAAATTGTGAATCATTTACGATTAAACACACAAAGCTTTAAATTTGAAATTTGATAAAGGTAATATTTGAAGCATAAACAATGTTTCAACTTCCAACGTGAATATATAGTTTGTCAATCATATGTCATTTTATGAAATATGTTTTGTAAGTACTTTGCAAAATTCAATATGCAAAAATGTTACGTACAGAGCAGCCAAGGTTTAGAGTTACATTTGTATCGTTCTTGAATGTTAACTATTGGAATCATAAACATGATAAATGTTAAATATGTTAAATGATTTTGTTGTTGTTGTTTATTTCGATTTTACTGAAAAAAATAATATAGTACTCTATTCATTGGGTAAAATATGTTTATTACGTTAAACGTCATCAAATTCAATAGCATCAATGTATCCAATGTACAAATGAAGATTTCGCGGACGTCTCGTCCATTTAAACAGTGTTAAAATTATCTCGGTGATCTTCGGCAGTGTCTCGATAGTTTCCGTGGCTTGAGTGACGGTCGGCATGTTGACCTTTGATGACCTTAGGAACCATTATTTATGTTGTATTAGGTATATTTAGGTAAAAATATGCCATGATTCTAACTATATAATACACTTGATATTTATTTGTACAACGGATACCTAAATTTGCAGCATGGACCAGATATGCATGTCGCAGGTACTTAATCCTCGTCAATGATTCCCAATCTAAACAATGTTACAGTAATATGACCAAAGAGTGTGAAAGTTATGTCCAAAATATACCGAAAGACGTAGCAGGATGGGTGGGATATGATGCTACAGCCTGGGACCCACGTGTAAGAAATTTCATGAAATCTTGATAATATACTTAAAGAATATGTACATTTACATCAATTGTGTTTTGCTGAGAATAGATGAGTTCAACACCGTTCTTTGTTTTTGTACATTTTTCAGCATAATGTTTCCTGATTCTATTTGCAGACAACAAGTACACCAAGTAAATACCGTTAACTTTTTTCATAATGATAACAAGAATCAATTCAATCATGGCATAAAACATGGGCGAATCTACAAATTTTTCCAAGGATCCCAGGGAGGGGGGTTCCAAATCTAAGGGAGGTCCAATTCCAGTGGGGTCTAAGTCGTCAGGGCGGGGCTGTGGTTTTGAAAAAATATATATTATATGGAAAAACGGGGAAAAATTCAGCATTATTCAAGGCTTGTAACACCTCGTACTTATTTCAGCCAATGACGATGCAGTATGACGGTCACGTGGTGTCATACATCGACGCTGGAATAGACAACTAATCTTTCAAACGTCATAAATTACAACAAAATGTTTACAAAATGGTTCCCAGCATGATAAATTCGTTATAGTGTTCGTCCCTGTCATACATGTGTACTCCCTACTCAAAACCTTCGGCCTCAACCCCCCCCCCCCCCCTAAATTTACACACCTGCTTATTTCAGTAGGAAGTAGTGTCAGGAACTAATCTTATAACTAATAAAATTACAGGGCGTGTCCTGACTCCCCTACCCCCTTCCCCGCCCTTCAGGTCTGCGTTTGTACAATATGACTGAGACAGACAACTCAAATGATTATGTAACTATGCCCTACAGTAGGTCAACATACGTCGTCCCTTCTATCTCATCACAAAATCAAAACGCTAACAGAGCAAATTTGAACATTTTTATCAAAAATTCGGTGTATTGAACTTGGACAAAGGGAATAGATGATGTTTCTCAAAAACTAGCGCCCCGGGGGTATGGGGCCGTCATGTACCAGCACTTAACGGGGCATGGGGCCAGGTGAAAACATCAAATCTAATGTCTTTTCACGTCTATAGAAGACTCATCATTCACCTGAGCTGTTATATTTATGTATAATTAGTGCAGATCTGCAGATTTATAATTTATGGGAAAGTAAAGCGCACCTTTGATTATGGCGGTGACCGACGTATAGGAATTAACTGACGGTAATTAACCTCGGAAGGAATCGGCAAGTAGAAATTGTGAGGTGTTGGAAGACCGGCCTGGACAGTCCTGTACATATCATCAGAGGTTAGTAATTATATTAATGTCAAATATTATAGGATTTTCAACACGAATTGTCAATATGACCTAGTGATTATTATGTCTTTCTTCACACCTTTTAACATATATGTTATATGCACTGTTATCATGATTATCAATCATCTTTCATGAGAGATATATTCATATATCTAATGGAGATTTTTTGAACAGTTCTCTTCTCAAAGCACGTTTTTCATCTTCAGCGATTTTCGAATCGAAAGATGTTTGTCTTGGCAGTTGGTCGTTGTTAGTTGTTTTCATACAAAATGTACCAATCTTTGAGACTAGATTAGAATTATTTTAAATCTAACCTTACTTGATTCTGGCATTGTGCTATTCTTGCGCATTTTATGGATTCAGAGGAATGGGAGGGACTTGTTTTTTTATGGGGGGGGGGGGGCTATACGATATCAAAGTTCGTGTTTATATGCACCTTTTTTCCCTTGATTTTTAGTTTCAACAGACCCCCCCCCCCCACTTTTTTCATGTGTTGCGTTTGTGTGTTAATGGTAATTTCGTGTCATGGCTTGATAGAGTTAGGACTATGGCGTATTTGTTTTCTATCAGAACATAGAATGCTCTTAAATTTTTTTTTAGATTTCAAATCTGCAAAAAAAGTACGCAAATCATGTCACTTCGAATATACACATAAAAAGATATTCATTTTCTTACAGTTGAATTTAGTTCATTGAAAATCAGTGTTTCACGCTTAAGTGAGGTAAAACAACACTTAAAGGAGGGAGGGAAAATGCTGAGGAAGATGACATGAGGCAATCGCACATTCTCGGGTCTTTCCGTCACATGCTCGGGAGAACACGGAAATGCAATAGCGGAAGTGCAATAATGTGAACAAACAGAACATCCTTTTTGATTTTGATTAAACTTGCGACCTTTTTAACGTTAACTATTCCACTGTTCAAATCCCCACTTTACTTATACGACCATTCCCGATCAAAATTTTCACAAGAGCGGGGAAATCTCAACCAAGTTCGATTAAGACAATTACATTGAAGCACATGGTTCCTCTACATTGTATTTACGAATTCAAAGCCTTTCGTTTATGCAGTTAATGATTATATGGTTCCAACGTAAATAAAATAGGAGACTCAGTGTTATGTCTTACGGCATATTTGTTTTGATATTTCAAATATTTAATCGGACAGATTCATTTTCTTATTTTTAAGAGGAAATCGTCTGCACGGATTCATAAAGTCAGATTTATATCTAAATTACACTAAGACATAATTCCCCCTTGTAGAAATTACAGTAGTTTTAAAGTCTTGTAGAAAACATAGAAAAAAATTTTTGATCCGACATGTACATGAAAGCAAAGCAGCCGAATATTTCTTATTGAACAAAGCGTGACAGAATCAACGTGTGTTTTTATGTCCCACTTTCTGCAAAAAGAGGAGAAAAAAATCTGAAAACGTGCATACAACATATGCATGAATTAAATGAAATACCTTCTATGTTTTTACGTTCTCATTTATCATCATATATTGATTAATTACTACTTATGCAATTTTTTTTCTTAAAGGATTCGTGTCGAAACGTTATAAAATGTAAATATGGCGAATTCAGGAAGTAGGCAACGTAGTGTGTGGTCGGCAGCAAAATGCATTTTGATAGGTTTTTTTTTCGCTGATGATCCTGAAGTTTCAAAATATGTCGGTTGAACAACATATTATGGAAGCCTCAGAGGGACACATGCGAATATGAAAAGAAAGAAAAAAGACAAGGTACATGTGCACTAGTACGGCTCAACCGGGTCGCCTGGTGGCATATCTCAGCGGATTTGAAAAATGCATATGCTCATTTAATAAAACATGTACATAACTTTCTTGTGTGCATAACAATGGTTTGATTATGTGTAAGAGTTAATATATAAGGGAGCAAACATTTGATTTTTAATGGGGGGGGGGGGGGACTGACTTTTATTTTTTGGAATGGCATATTTTAAAATGATATTAAACGCATACAGGTTATATGGTGCAAATGACTTTTGAATTTGATTTCGTTCCTTTGAAAAGAGTTTGTTTCAATTTCATTTAAAAAGTGTTTACCCGTCATGTTGAAAGATCGGAAGAGGGGGGGGGGGGGGGGGGGGGGGGATGGAGTGGCAATTTCATGATCCAGAATTTTTTTGTCGGCCCTTTGGGCCGGAAATTTTTTCCCCAAAAAATCTCGATCCGGATTTTTTTTTGCAAAGTCTTCCTGCCCTCCCCCAAATAAAAATCAAATGGTTGCTCCCAAAAGAAATATTTCTTTATTGATCATTTACGAAACTCAAAAAATCTAATGATTACGAAGGCCTATTGAGCTCAAGTGGTTGCTGAGATTTTTTTTTCGCGTTATATCGCGAAAGTTTTGCGATATAACGCGAAAAAAATAATTTTCTCAGCTACCATTTGAGCTCCGTAGGTTTTCGTTATCATAAGACTTTTTGGTTTTCATGAAATGCGACGATATCTCCACTTCGAGAAGTAAATTTCGCTTTGAAGCGTAGCTCGCGAGATTACCTTCACGTATAGGAAAGATTCAATTTTATGTGTATATCGCAAACTTACCAAGTATAATGTCAAAATAAACCCCAGACGATTTTTCGTCCGCACTTTTTAAGTTTACCTACATGTAACACGGAGTGCGTCGAGTCTGATTTACTTCCCCACCAATTAGAACGATGGACTGTGAAATAAAACATTTGTAATGCAGAGCAAATTCTGACAAGGGCACATTGTAGTTCACAATCTACATAATTTGATCAAAATAACAACCTGTAATAAGTACACATTATATTTCATTCATGGCTTAATTGTGACAAGAAAACGCTGAATAAGTGTAAGATGAAAACTTGTCTCAGACTATCTTTACTGTGTTGTTATGAGTAGGTCTGTGACCGCCACCACATGTATATTGCTAACTGTACAACCCCGACATTTTGTCTACCTTTTTACATTGCCAATTACATTCCTGTGTTTTGTGTTTTGTCAAGACTTTTGGTGTTCTACCAAGTCGATGCGCTGCATATAATGGGCCAAAAAAAAAAAATTTAACAAAAAAAAGAAAAAAAAACATGTTTTTTTTTTCTTTTTTCATGTGACGTGCTTTCGCCCGTTATTGGAAGGATTCGACATCTATTGAATACTCATATTGATATCCTTTTTGTGCTGCATAAATTATTCTTGGGTATAGAGCAACCTAAGATATCCCTAATAATATTATATTAGAAGTGGGTGTTGCATGCAAGCAGGAGATGCTTACTCTTCCTGGGCACCTGGTCTCACTCCCATATTGGGAGTTCGCTTCTTTTCATATGGTGGATGTTTTTCTTTGTTTGCTTTGGTTCCTGTTTTATCCTGATTTTGTATGCCTTCGGTTTGTGATTTTCTGAATTATCAATATTGTGCTGTATATGGGATATGACCATCATCCATATTTGTCAATCTTGATTATTGTTCATAATAAAACACTTGGACTTACAGCCTTGTAAACCTAGGTCTCTTCTTTCTTAAGTTACAGTAGAAGTTCGTTCATGTAAAATGCATTCTTTGAATGTAGTTAGATGTCATGAAACTTATCTTATGATAGAGTGCAGTTCATTTTGTATATATCATCATCTTTTATCAAAAGAAGAATTGGTTGTGACGTACATTCCTCTATAGTTGATGAGATGTTCATCCTGTAATTTCTATACATGACTTGTGATTTGGCCGCGGAGCCAGCTTCCTATATAGTACTACGTTAATCTTTTTGCCCTTTACTTAGCTGTTTGTAAAATGCACTTTGGTAGCCATTTATGCATGGACTCAAGTGCAAACAGACAACATGCCAATATTTTTGATATTGTTTCACTCGCAGACCGAAGCCTTGTCTATAGTCAGCACCAAAACGAATCCTTCTATCTCAGAGCTCTTTCTTTGGGCTTTAAAAGTAAAATAACCTGTCACTGTAGGTCGTCATATGTTGCTCCGCCTTAACTGTTCGAAAGAGAAAAATCTTGTTGACCTTCTTGTAAAGTAAGTACGTTTCCTAATAATAGCATTGTAATGACCTAGCAATACACCATCAGTCTATTTTCATACTTGCAAATCAAATACGTAGTCTCTAGCACAAGTGCTATTGAATTTCAGCCTCACACAGTTCAAATAAGCTATTAAAGATAATTTTAAAACTTTTATCACTGCTACGAGGAATTATTCCAATTTCTTTTGTTCTTGGCCTCTAAATATCTTTTTCTTCTTTCCCCGTATTGCTGTTTATGTGAAATTAGACCTGCTCCTTGCACTTTTCCTCCAGTCTGTCATTCAAGTGATTACATTCATCGGATTGGGTATTCTGCCCAAAGATTTGCTCTCCTCTCTCTCTCTTTGTCAACCATCCTGAAGAATACATACAACTAAATCCTTTTATAAAAATAAACATTAAATTAAATGCAATTTGCTGAGATGGTACTCTTGAAATGAAGTGTGTTGCCTGTATATACAAAGTGTCTTAAATTGTGTTTTGTTACGGGTAATCAACGCTAAGCTTTTGCATTAATTGTATAAAATCTATTGCTACGAATTTCTTGTATCTCACTTTCTAATAAGGACCACTTATTCTCAGTTTTGGTTGCGTGAGATATTATAATGGCAATACCTTGTCGCCAAGCGTCAATCGTAGTCTTTTTGCATTTTCGAATCAATCTAACCCCCCCCCCCCCCCAAAAAAAAAAACCAAAATCAAAAAACAAATACAAAAATTATTCATGTTTACTGTCAAAGTGCACCAAGTGTGCACGAATACAGTAGATCAGTTCCTTTTGCGATTTAAGACTTCACGTCCTTCTCACTTACCCAATGAAAACAGCAATACAGTCAGCAATTCATTCACATACTAGAATTTTTCACATTTGCTGTATTTTGACAGTGAGCAGTTTCAGAAAATGCATGTTCTTTACATAGGCGATAGACGCTTTCTTAGAACTCCTCGAGTATTGAAAAAACTAGATCGTATTTTGTTCAAAGTGAAAGCAGATCGCATGCAGTAAATTTGGAGCCGCACACTCTCTGCAAAGTTATTGCACAAATTCAAATTCAAAAATTAAAACCAGAGGGCGCTACTGAAATAAACTTTGGCTGTGTCTGAAAATCACTTTGACAGGAAGCATCACAGATGAGGATTTACTATCCGAAACACGTGTGAAATTTTCTTCTTGAAGAAGGTAAAGAGTTGGAACATTTAATCTGAATAAATGACGTTTGAATGGATTAATTCCCACGATCATTAGATCTCTCCAATGACCATGAAAATTCCGTCCAGATTCGCCCCTGGGCAGTCTACGGAAATGACCCCTTAATTGACCGCCCAAGTTGTATCAGAAATACCTATAGTTTTTATATACCTTAGACGCTGTAGACCATCTAACATCACGGTCATCTCACAATGCAAAAGTTTCTGGGTTTTGTTTCTGTTTTAGTTGTTCTGTCAATTACATTTTCTTTGGAAACTTCAGACTCTCAAAATATTTCGTGCCGCCGTAATGACTATCTCTCCATATATTTTGGAAAATCTATGATGGTGTGTATGGACGCAAACAATAACCAGACAGTCAGCCTGGCTAACAAGGTCAGTGGGTAAAATTATTTTTTGCCAAATATATAATTATATACACATGTATTTTAATATATATAGGACAAACAAGAAATTCTGAATGATAAATTTCAAGTTGTAAGACATTAGATATACTTGCAAATCTATGAAAAGAAAAGGATAAATTGTCTAAAAAAAAATGCGACTTTCAACCAAACGTTATAGCTTATTCTTGATTTTTTTCTTTCATTTCATTCCATTTTTTCCATCACTATAGTATTCGCAATGCTTTATTAGGTCTAAGCTTATGCACCTCTTTTTGTAATGATTTTAAGGGCTAGTTAAACTTCGAATTTTGACCAATTGGTCTTAAACGCATTGAGAATCTAGACTTGTATTGAAAGTATCTGATACGAGTACATGTCACCTTGTCTTTTGGTCAGTTTCTTACATTTTCATTTTTTTCTTCTGTACTTTTCTCATATTTGCTTGGTAAACTTTCTTTGGCTTGCAAATATTAATTATGCAACCCACCAATTACGCAATTGCCTTGTATATCTCAAATGAATTTGCACTGTTATATGTATTCCATATGTTTGTAGGCAAGAATTTAGGCGGCATTTTTTGGGTACTTTTAGGAATCCTAAGTGTCAAAATGCAAAAAGATAGATATGTCTTTGCATGAATTTATGAGGTTTCACATAAATTGCAGTCTCGATTCCGGAAGCAAATATTTGTATTGATTCAATTAACAAAAATAAATTGCATCATAGGTTAAAAATCATGTCATGAAAT
This sequence comes from Pinctada fucata, assembly GCA_028142955.1. NCBI lineage: Eukaryota > Metazoa > Mollusca > Bivalvia > Pterioida > Pteriidae > Pinctada > Pinctada fucata. The sequence goes on along the minus strand of AP027113.1, from coordinate 28,356,780 downwards.
CTCGTTTTACATGAAACCAATTTAAGATACAAGTCGGTCTATTGACAGCACAATTACGTAACTTTAAAAAAAAACGCTGATTCCTGATGAACTCTCCCCATTACGTTGAATCTTGCGTGATTTTTCCATAGAAATATATGTGGATAATCTACACAGCTAATCCTGTTAACTACAACCCTTGTTATTTATAAATTCGTTTGCTTCAGTAAGTGTGCACGTTATGGTGTCTTTTTCATTTTCGTGCATGTACATCGACGGCTAGCTGAACAGGGGATGCTTACTCCTCCCGGGCACCTGGTCCCACGTCTAACTTGATCACTGACGAGGGTTAAGTACCCGAAACGTGCATGTCTGGTCCATGCTGCAAATTCATGTGTTCTTAAATGATGCTATTGAATTTGAAGACGTTTAAAATTACGAGGGGTCCATCGATGCTCAATTTGGTGCTCTATTGTGAGTGTTGTTGAGATTCGTTATCTCATTTTGGACGGTGTAAACTCGTTTGCTTGTTTTGTCTCTTTGTTAATTACACGTGTTTCGCTGATGTCAGAGTCGTGATGTCCATCCCCATTTGTTTTCGTTGATCGCGTTTTTAAAAGGTTTCTACATTTTGCCAAAATGCAGGTTAGAGATAACCGAGTCTACTAAGAGTGAAAAGACAGAAATCAATGCTTGACCCGTTTTCACATCGTTTGACAAGTATTACGTAACTTTGCTACTTTGGTAATCTTTCGCAAGGTTTCAAGATTTTGCCAAAATGACGTTTAGATAGAGATAACCGAGTCTACTGAAAGTGAAAGATAAAAGTAGAATGCTTGACCCGTTTTCACATCGTTTGACATAATCTATTACTTTGCTATTTTGGAAACTTGTCATTTCATCCTAAAATATCAACGAAAATGGAGGTTAACATCCTAGCACCTTCCCACGAATGCTTTTAAAGCAAAGGAGGGGGTCTCCAACAACACCAGGTTGCAGCACACACAGCAAAACCCCAAAACACTCAATGCAAAAACACAAAGCAGACAAGTACAGAAAGATACGCATAAGGGACAAGGAACGTCAACGCGCAACACAGAAACATCAAAAACAAAGGACTACATGTTAACCAACGAGACCAATTTAAGTTACAGATTTTATTCCATTATGCTACTGGAAATTTGGAGCCGCGCACTTTACAAAATAGACACACGAAATTCAGAAATCAAACTAGAGGGCGCTACTGAAATAAATTTGGATTGTCTGAAAAAGTACCACTGGTGAGGATTATATAACCGAAACACATGACTCTCTGGTGAAATGAAATTGGTTTGGAATGTTGTTTTAAGAGGGTTACGAGTTGGAACAATTCAATTTACCTATGGGTGTCAGTTTTAGGTGTTAAACAGGAACCCTGTTTCCTCTCCTGATCTTAGCCAAATTTACTCTTATGAAATTATTTTTCATCACATTTCCTTGTTGTTACAATGAACATGAACAACGTATCATTGAATCTTCAGGTCGACAGATTAGGAAACACAGATTGCGTTGACATGTCGATCCTTAAGTATCATGTATTTTGTTCTTGTCGCTTGTTGTCGCTACATTTGGTCCGTGTTTCCCTTGTGTAAACAAGACTACTTTTTACTTTGATCCGAAAATACTTTTCGTAAGGTGGTCCTATGAACTCTTTTTTTTCTACACCTAACTAAAGAGAGGTAACTAAATTTTTTGGAGGAGAATGAGTTTCAAAGGCTGAGCTAATTTGTAGAGCCGCGAAATGAGGAAAATGCAAATGAAATCTGTCTTAAAACTGAACATGTAGGGAGTCCCTTTAAGAAATTTCATTTTTTCTTTTCCGAAATTTATACCGATATAAGTATTATCCATATTTGCACCTCTATTGTGTCGAGATATGGTGCACTGAAATACATATTATATAGGACATGCATTGTTATTCGACTTAAAAGTTTGTATCTCTCCATCGTGGTGTATTTCAAAGAAATATACATGTACACTGTATCTGTATCATCGTTAATCACCAAGACAACAACCGTCCGTTACTTTCCCGATATTACGCATGCTCGACATTAAAAGGCTTTCGGGATACTTCGTGTAAAAATACCCAACATATACACTTCTCAAAAATTTAAAGGATCAATTTTCCATTGTAATATAATGGTGCAAAGAATAAAATATACTTTTGTATCACCATGGCTATCTAGATCTAATCATATCTTATCATGTGTAATAGTCCATCTGTTCGATACAGACATTACCACTTAATGTGTCCTAAAGCATTTTTGTTGATAACATAGAATAAGCAACTGCAAATATCTTAACCATGAAAGTAGATACCTTGCTCCCTTAATTTTTTGAGCAGTGTATTTAGACCCGTTTCAGAAATAAAAGCATTCACTCACATCCAGCGGCTGAAAAGTTGTTTTATTATGAAACTTTTGTCCATGCTGCAATTTTTTTCTGTTTATAAATGATGCTATTAAATTTGAAGACGTTTAACATTTGTACTACTTGGTGAGTGTCACTGCTGGTGGACCGGGAGTCCCCGAGGGCACATGTAGCCAATTTCGGTTGATCGTCTGTCTCTTCAACGCATTCAAAATTTTCTGATACCAAAATTCTTGAAATCTCTAAAACGTGGGTCCTGTAGCATCATATCCCACCCATCCTTGTACGTCTTTCGGTACATTTTTGGAAATAACAATTTTCACCCTCTTATGTCATATTAAATTGTTTAGATTGAGGATCACTGACGAGGGATGAAAACTCGAAACGTGCATGTCTGGTCCATGCTGCAATTGTTTTCTGTTTATAAATGATGCTATTGAATTTGAAGACGGTTAACATTTGACGAAAACTTGTGTGATACGTGATTTCATTGGTCTTCAACTTTGAAAAAAGGCGAGTCAAGGACTTGTGAATGCAATAAAGCTCTAAAGCGATATTGACTTCATGAAGTGAAGATGACACAGTATTTGAATCTGAATCCCACGAACAAGTACAATGTATCGTCTTTGTCATAATGAAAAGTAATAAACACTATACGATTACGACTCTACAAAGATTTATGCCAAGAGTATAAAGATGATTTAAGGTTGGAACTTTTTCCTTTATGACGTATCTGGGGTTAAGTGATTCCTTGTAAACAAACATAGCATTCTATAAATGATACATTTACCAAAACATATGCAAACATTGCAATAAATAGATAAATAAATAAATAAATAAATAAATAAATAAATAAATAAATAAATAAATAAATAAATAAATAAATAAATAAATAAACCAAAACTAAAACAAACAAAATAAGATACTAACAACGGAGACAAATGTGAGCACAATTTTATGAAAATTGACAAAAAATACCGCCAATGCCGCAACAGCGACTTGCACAGCTGATGCCGTGACCTGGATTCGAACCAGGGTTGTCGCGGCCACAACGCGAAGTACTAACCACTATACGATCACGGCTACACCTGGCGGATGATTCTTCGTATTGTTATACTTATATTTATATCTAGAGTTAAGGTGTACTTGAAGTCGGAACGAGAGAATTTCCTTATCTACATTCCTTACAGATTTCAACTCGACTATCCAGACATTTTTGATTTATTCGACACAGCTTGAAATCAGCTACTTTCACACTTTAGTCAGCACACTGAAGATTTCTACCGTATGATTGAATGATACAAAAGAGACTTATTGCCTGACCTCGTGAGGTCATGCACACCTAGATTTGAAATGTTCATAAAACGAAACAAGAAGTCTTTGCGGCGTTTGTATGTAAGAATGATGAAAGCGCCGTTTACAAACATTTAGAAGATCAGACAAAACAGCATCCTCTTCTTAAAGAGTTATCGCTCCTTCAACATGTACGCTTATCATTACGTGAAGATAAGGGCACCGAAAGGTGGTTGAATGAAGCTGGGGGATATATACAGTAGTATCAATCATTTCCTTTACATTATACACGGTCACTTTCTCATTCTATTTTTTAAACTTAAAAACACCCTTGGCATGTTGCAAACATATGAGAAAGAATATGTCTGGCGGTTAAGACATAGTTATAGACTTTGACTAAAGGTTAGGGTCGGTGAAGTAAAAATGAAGACATTGTTATCTTGTTAAGGTCAGGCAAGCTTTTTTGAAAAGCTTACACTTGTAGTACTATTCGATTCTCTATTAATCAAAAGCCATACGGCTTATATACATATAATATGTTTGAACAAATATATATAAACAGGGTTAAATACCCGAAACGTGCATGTCTGGTCCACGCTGTTAATTGATCTGCTTTTGAATTATGCTTATGAATTTGAAGACGTTTAACATAAGTGAGTTATGACAAAAAGGCAGTAAAAGTGTATATCAATTCACAGTAACATCATATCAGTATGCCATTGTTTTCATGCGTGTTTATAGGGTTTTTGCAATATGTGTCAAACATGTTTGAAAGTACGTGTATTGTTTGAAGATACACTCTATTTCAATGTCTTCGAAGTGCTTTAGTATTTTATTGCTTGTAGATACCCACATATTGTGTTTTGATGTGTTTAATGACAAATAGAGAATAAGTGTCTTAATTTGTGTTTTGTTACGGGTATACAACACACAGCAAGTGCATTTATCGTACATGTAATGCGCGTTAGCGCATTTCATGCGATAGATGCACTTGGTGTGTGTTGTATACCCGTAACAAAACACAAATTATGACATTTATTCTATATATATGCACTATAATTGTCTATTTCATTCTTGTTTTCTGAAATTGCCTTTTCTAGGTAAAAGAGTGACGTCAAAATTCATCTCACCGCGGGTTCAGTTTGCAGGTTAGAACAGCCGTCGCGGCATGTTTCTTTAGATCTTATGCATTGTGACGTCACGAGTGTTAATACACGAATTGCAGCACGTTCCTTTCAATAGTATCATCTCAGGGAATTACATTGGTTGTGCATATATATATATGGATAATGACCATATCAATACGTGAAGATATAATGTCTTTAAACACTTAGAACAAGATCGGTTTAACGTTGCAAATAATGGTTACTTATATTCAACTATAATTTTTTTAAAAGTGTATAGCAGAGTATTTGGATTATACGATTCATTGCGACATCATATATGTATAGTGTATGAAAAGCTTCACAATTTGAGCTGATGAAACTGTGAAGAAAAGATGTGTTCAACTCCGATGTCATAGAACAACCCTCTGGACAAGACATGCTTATTTCAGATAATGAATATATATAAAGTTGAAAAAAAAATAATTGTTGTATTTGGTCGAAATCTGTAACGTATGTAGATAAGGAATCGTTCCGACTTCAAATGCACCTTAACTCTAATCAATATAAGTATAACAGAAATACAATCATCCGCCATGTATAGCCGTGATCGTATAGTGGTTAGTACTTCGCGTTGTGGCCGCGACAACCCTGGTTCGAATCCAGGTCACGGCATCAGCTGTGCAAGTCGCTGTTGCGGCAGAGGCGGTTATTTTTGCTTTATTCATGTCACAGGATAAATATGAAATGAAAAAAAAGACTGTCATGACTTCATTTATAAATATAAAGATATGAACTCCGTGCATTTACTTCTTTCTTTACAGTATGTTTAAAATTTCTTTTTTTAATAGTTATTTGATATATTCTTTTTGCATATTACTTTACTATCCTTTCCTTAATGATTGACGAATTAATAAGTTTTTTGCTCACAGTAGAAAAGTAAAAGTCTTCAAGTAGAAAGTTTTGTTTAGATGTAATATGTTTCTTACATCCCAAGAAACATGTAATATCATGTTTTTGTTGCCTATCCCTGTAATAGACTGCTATATAGTTCGCCGTGCCAGGTACAATGACCCTGTATAAAAGGCCACCTGTCCTTCTTCTTCTGGTCATCGTCAATACACCGACTATTCAGCTACATATGGATGCGCAAATTAAGATTTGAAAAAGGCAAAACACGATTGATATGTAAATTAAGTACCTATAAGCAAAGTCTAAGCTGCTTTACTTTAGTGCAGCAAGGGCATCAATACTGATATAATTGGTCATGTATTCATGTAGTCATATCTTTGTCGTATAAACCTCAGAAACAAATTGTTCTATCTTGCATGTTGACATTATCATCTTGCATGTCACTATAATTATCTTGCATGTTAACATAATCTGTATTAAAATATCTCGCATGTAGGGGGCAGAAGTATGCCACCATACAAATCATCCAATATGACCAATGAATAAATTAATTAGATGGTCGATCACAGTCATTTTTATTTTGTAAATTTGTTCTTAAAATATTCATCATTTGTGTAACCCCCGAGTATATCGTTCGCTAAGTTTCACAGTGTTTTGGCGCTTGAGATGACATATATTTGTAACTTCTCCGTCAAAAAATTTAATGAAATTTTTTTTAAAACTGAGGTGTATCTCCTTGATGACATAGCTCTGCCCTTATCACGTTCCTGGGCAGACATTTAAGGTCACGTTTAGACTTTTGTTCTTCATAATTTCATCTTATTTGAATTCCTCTTTTTCGGCCTCGAACATCAATGATGAGAAATAGCTTGTTGAAGTGTGCATGTAAACGTCTTCAAATTGAATAGCATCATTTAAGAACAGATAAATTGGCAACATAGACCAGACATTCACGTTTCGGGTAATAAACCCTCGTCAGTGATCCTCAAATCTTAACAATGTAATATGCCAAAAAGAAATGAAAGTTACCATGTCGAAAAAGCGTACCGAAAGACGTAGAAGGATGGGTGGGATATGATGCTACAGGACCCACGTTTTAGAAATTTCAACAAATTTTAATAACAGAAATTTTAGAATGCGTCGAAGAAACGATCAGCCGAAATTGATCGGACTTGGCTACATGTGCCCTCGGGGATTCTTTGTCCACCAGCGGAGACACTCACCAAGTGGTATAAATGTAAACGTCTTCGAATTGAATATGTGTCCTAGTGCATTTATGTTGATAACAAAGAATAAGCAACTGCAAATATCTTAACAATGATAGTAGATACCTTGCTCCCTGAAATTTTTTGAGCAGTGTATTTAGACCCGTCTAAATACACTGCTCAAAAATGGGTCAAACATGTCAAACATGTTTGAAAGTAAGTGCATTGTCTTCGAAGTGTTTTAATATTTCATTGCGTGTAGATACCCACATAATGTGTTTTGATTTGGTGCTCTATTGTGAGTGCTGTTGAGATTGTCGTCAGGATCCTCTTTAACTCATTGATGTGCTGGATGTCTTTAAAGAATCAGAACAAGATCGATTTAAGGTGGCAAATAATGGATACTTATATTCAACTATATATTTTTTTAAAGTGTATAGCAGTGTATACTTGGATTATACGATTCATTGCGACATCATAAAATGTATGAAAAGCTGTTTGAGCTGATGGAATTGTGAAGAAAAGATAAGTGTTCAACTCTGATGTCACAGAACATTCCTCTGAACAGACATTTCTAAATGTGGTGCATAAGACATGCACATTTCAGATAATGAATCCAAATAAAGTTGAAAAAATAATTATAGTATTTGGTCGAAAAGTGCAATTTATGTAGATAAGGAAATCGTTCCGACTTCAAATGCACCTTAACTCTAAATATCAATATAAGTAAAACAGATAGTACTTCGTGTTGTGGCCGCGACAACCCCCAGTTCGAATCCAGGTCACGGCATCAGCTGTGCAGTTCGCTGTTGCGGCAAGGGCGGTTATTTTTGTTTCATTCATGTCGCAGGATAAATATGATATGAAATAAAATAAAAAAGACTGTCATAACTTCATTTATAAATATAAAGATATGAAGTCTGTGTATTAACTTCTTTCTTTATGTTTTCTGTTTTTAATAGATATTTGATGTATTCTTTGTTGCCTATTACTTTACTATCCTGTCCTTAATGATTGACGAATTAATAAGTATTTTTGCTCACAGCAGAGAGTTTTGTTTAGATTCTTACATCCCAAGAAACATGTAATATGATGTTTTGTTGCCTATCCCTGTTATACCCATTCTGCTACGTCTTTCGGTACGCTTTTTCGACATAGTAACTTTCACACTTTTTTGGCTTATTACATTGTTTAGATTTGAGGATCACTGACGAGGGTTAAGTACCCGAAACGTGCATGTCTGGTCCATGTTGCCAATTTACCTGTTCTTAAATGATGCTATTCAATATGAAGACGTTTACATAGTCTGCTATATAGTTCCCCGTGCCAGGTACAATGACCCTGTATAAAAGGCCACCTGTCCTTTTACTTCTGGCCATCGTCAATACACCGACTAGATGCACAAATCAAGATTTGAAAAAAAGACAAAAACACGATTGATATGTAAATTAAGTACCTATAAGCAAAGTCTAAGCTGCTTTACTTTAGTGTAACTGAGATCATTGGTTATGTATTTATGTAGTCATATCTTTGTCGTACAAACCTAAGAAACAAATTGTTCTACTGCAAATCATCCAATAGGACCAATGTAGAAATCAACTAGACGTGCGATCACAGTTTAGGTCATTTTTGTTTTGTAAATTCGTTCTAAAAATATTCATCATTTGTATAATCCCCGAGGATATTGTTCGCTAAGTTTCACAGTGTTTTGGCACTTGAGATGAAATATATTTGCAATCATGTATTTCAATATAAAAGAATTGTTCTATATTTTCATAATTGTATTAATATAAACTAATTTCATGACAATGATGTCGATTAAAACATGTTCTTCAAACTTATATTGTAAATATTGTTGTAAACATAAAAATTCTATCCATTTTTTTAATACAAAATATCGAATTTGAAATTATTTAACGTAAAAACAGAAACATACAAAAATTGAGTTATTGACTCAATAATTACATGTACCTATATTCGACAAAAAATACCGCCATTGCCGCAACAGCGACTTGCACAGCTGATGCCGTGACCTGGATTCGAACCAGGGTTGTCGCGGCCACAACGCGAAGTACTAACCACTATACGATCACGGCTACACCTGGCGGATAGATTCATGAAATACTATACTCCGATATATATTCATAAAGTAAGAGTTACTTGAATGATCTTATCTTCAACTTTACAAAATTAGGTCAAATGCTTATCATGCTTATACGTGTATTCTGTTTGACTTGTGCTCATTCCACAGTAATTAATATCTTCCACTTTGATATAGTGCTATCATATGAATGTATGACGTAAATGGAAAGAAACTTGTCATAAATTCAAATGGCAATTATAGTATATTAGTACCTTACAAGAAAAATTAGGCGCCTACTAGCTTATTCTTAATTTGTTTGTGGGGGGGGGGGGGGTAAGATTCTAGATTCAAGTAATGGTATAGTCCATAATTGACCTGTTTCTCAATTAAGGATCTTACATCACGTTCTAGGAGACACAAAGAAGCTATGTTGATTTCTAAGAGGAAAGAAGAATAACTCTTCGGGACATTTATATGACGATCTATGTACAGTGTAATGGAATATCATAATAATGAAAAAGAAATATGCACAGTAATAAAACAATTAATGATTGAAATGTCTGTCAAGAAATTGGTATGTTAATAAGTTCATGAGATTCATTTCAAAGACTTCTTGCGTGAAACATGCACAGATATATTTATTATGTTTTAAAAATAACAATGTTAATCTTATTTTCATAATTATTGATCACCACTTGTAGAGTCTCATTTACATAAAATACATATGTATGTTAGAGGTTTTATTTGCTTTGTCGTCATAATGTTCAAATTACGACGATTTTATACACGTGAATCTTCGAAAGTCAAGCAGATAAGATATTCATTTGGGCTAATATAAGCAGATAAGCTTCTAAGTCAGAGATATGTTTGTGACCGACTAACATCGTCACTGAGGACGTTCTACGGTCGATATGGGGAACTCGTCATACACTATGATGTCCCACTCTCCAGAATGGTGGATGATATTCTGTCATAGACCATTTGAACTAAAGATTGTACTCTATGTCTTCCGAAATGGAAGTTACCGGATGTGACAGTTCTACCGAATTGAAGCGACGGGTGTTGCATGCCAGCAGGAGATGCTTACTCTTCCTAGTCACCTGGTCTCACTTTCATATCGGGAGTCCGCTTCTTTTCATTTGGTGGATATTTTTGTTTGTTTGCTTTGGTTTCTGTTTTATCCTGATTTTGTATGCCTTCGGTTTCTGATTTTCTGAATTATCGATTTTGTGCTGTATACAGGGATATGGTCATTATCCATATTTGTCATAGTATAAATAGCATTTTATGTGATTTAAGTTTAAGTACCATTGACCTTTTTCTGTTTCAATATATGCAAGACAGCTTTACAGTTTCATTCACATAATCACATGGCTATACTAAACTGTTCTAAGCTAAACATGCTAGAGAAATAAAGAGACTTAATCCATGTGATATAACATCCGCCAGGTGTAGCCGTGATCGAATAGTGGTTAGTACTTCGCGTTGTGGCCGCGACAACCCTGGTTCGAATCCAGGTCACGGCATCAGCTGTGCAAGTCGCTGTTGCGGCATTGGCGGTAGTTTTTTGTTATCATATCACATATTATCTATCAATTCTTTTAGAAATAGAATTATTAAGTCGAATACAATAGGAAGAGTTTTATTCTGTTTTTAAAAAGTTTAGAAGTTGCGATAATATTTTTTGTCTTTATTTAACCTTTCTAATGAATAAGTATAAATGGTATATGAACTAACCACTGATACAATAGTTAACATAAGGTATCAAAACGTTGCGAATTTTAAGTTAAATTTTCACATGGTTTGTCTTCTAAGCTTCTTATATGTAAGAAAAGAAGCAAATAAACTAACAAATATAAAATCCTCGTTGTTCTGTTGCCTATCCCTTTAATAGTGTGTTACGTTAATTGGCCGTTCAGGCTACAGTGACCCTGTATATAAGGTCACCTGTACTAAGTTATGTAAATGAGAATGGGGGCATTCTTACTGAGATCATAGCTTCTCCATGTATCTTTGTTATATCTTTGTGATGTTATTCTTAGGAACAAAATGTTCCACAGCAAAGTGAAACTGACTAATGTATAATAGATAGCAGAAAATGACTCATTATATATATAGTCCACTAGAATTATTATCAAAAATTGTTTATTACAACGACGAGCCTTATGAAGCTACTATTTCCTGATTGGGTGTCTTTCTTTTGAAATAAAATTCCAGTTATCTATTCTATTGTTTAGATACAATTAACTTCGTTACAAAATATAATGAAAATTTTCTAAAACTAAGGGATTTATCCCTGATGATATAGCTCTGTGCTTAGCGAGTTCTTTCGCAAAAATTTAAGGACAAGTTTAGATTTTTGATCTTCAAAATTTTATATTATTTGGATTTCCTCTTGTTTCGGTCTCGAGCATCACTGATGAAACATATTGTGTTGAAATGCGCATATGGTGCACTGGAATTTCATAATAAAACATATATTTCAATATTGACAATTCTGTCTTGTATTTCCTCTTTGCTCTATGATCATGCCAAAGTTACAACTTGTTATTATTGCATCATGGACCTCTTATGGTTGAGAATATCGTTTATTTATTATGCGGAATTACAAGAAAATGTCGCCAGGTACTTATATTAGCTATTTTTGCGGGTAATTCTAAAATGCGATTTCAAGTTTTTATAAAAAAAGGAAATAAATCGGCAAGAATGTTTAAAAGAGCATGTCTAGTTGTCCTCTGTTGGTAATGAACATGCACGATCCCTAACTTTAAAATTATTCTTATTCTTATCAACAATTTAGTATAAGAAAATTTTGCGATAGACTTATGTTATATATTTTTGCCGGTAATTCGAAAAGGCGAAATCAAGTTTTTGAAAAAAAAATTGTATCGGCTAGAATGTTTTTAAAGGGCATGTCCAGTTGTCCTCTGATGGTAATAAACATGTACGAAACCTTACTTACTTATTCTATTTCTTAGCAACAATTTAGTATAAGCATGTTCATAGATCGTCATTTATAGGAGAATGACAAGAAATCTATCAAGATTGTGCAATATGCAATAGCTGTCATAATTATGTTCTTATCTTTTTCAAATCGCGAAAATGTTAAATAGCAGAAATAAAGGAACCTTGCTTTTCATCAAAAAAGAGAAATTGGTACCCCCAAAAAATCTGAAATAACGACAAGAGGTATACTTTATACAAATTCGCATATAATGAACAAATATATAATCAAATGGTTCTCATACTTTCACAATATGTATTTACTTGATAGATGGTATTTCGTAAAATAAAACCCGATCCATTTTAAGGAAAATAAAACAAAAACTTTCCGCATGTCTTTAAGCCATTGCGACTTAATTAACAAATAGAGACATACAGAAGATAGAGATATGAGAGTTTAAGTCAGAAAAGCGTACAAAAAATATACCGCCAATGCCGCAACGGCGACCTTCCTCAGCTCATGCCGTGACATGGATTCGAAACGGGGTTGTCACGGCAACAACGCGAAGTACTAACCACTATACGATCACGGCCAGATCTGGCGGAAAGTTCAATGGAACCATATACTAATATTATTTTTTATTATTTATTTATTTATAATGCAAAATTTCAAGAAAATTTCGTGAGTTACTAATATAAGCTATTTTTCGAGTAATTCTAAAAGGCGATTTCAAGTTTTTATAAAAAAGGGAAATAAATCGGCAAGAATGTTTAAAAGAGCATGTCCAGTTGTCCTCTGTTGGTAATAAACATGCACGATACCTAATATGATTATTCTAATTCTTAGCAACAGTTTAGTATAAGAAAATTTTGCGAGAGACTAATGTTAGATATTTTCGCGGGTAATTCGAAAAGGCGAATTCACGTTTTTGTAAAAAAAAATTGCATCGGCTAGAATGTTTTAAAGTGCAAGTCCAGTTGTCCTCTGATGGAAATAAACATGCACGATACCTATCATAATTATCCTATTTCTTCGCAACAATTTAGTATAAGCATGTTCATAGATCATCAGTTATAGGAGAATGACAAGAAATCTATCAAGATTGTACAATATGCAAAAGCTGTCATAATTATGTTCTTATCTTTTTTTTTCAAATCGCAAAAAAAAAAAATACTCGCGAAATTAAAGGAGTTTTGCTTTGCATTAAAATGGAGAAATTGGTATTCCCCCTGAAATCTGAAAGAACAGTAAGAGGCGTGCTCTATTATACATATTCGCATGTAATCAACTAATATATAAATAAATGGTTCTCATACTTTCACAATATGCATTTACTTGATTGATGGTATTTCGTAAAAAAAGATCCATTTTAAGGAAAATATAAATTAAGAAAACTTCTGTCTTTAAAGCCATTGTGACTTAATAAACAAATAGAGACATACAGAAAATAGCGGTGTGAGAGGTTAAGTCGTTAAATTGACCAAACAAAAATACCTCAAAAGCCACAACAGCGACTTGCACAGCTATTGCCGTGACCTGGATTCGAACCAGGGTTGTTGCGGCTACAAAGCGAAGAACTATTCAGTATGCGATCACGGCCAGATCCGGCGGAAATTTCAATCGAACCGTATACTAAAATCATAGATCTATACTGTAAAGTTGGAACTAGAATTTTCTGTTCTCCATACGTTACAACATTAGAACAAATGCTTATGTTCCTGTCATGACTGGGTATTCGACGGCGGGTGAGGCTAGCCAACAGGGGATGCTTACTCCTCCCGGGCACCTGGTCCCACCTCTAGCTTGCTAGGGGTCCGTCAATGCTCCATTTTGTGCTCTATTGTGAGTGCTGTCGAGATTGTTGTCAGGATCTTCTTTAACTCATTCATATAATTCTTAATTCACATCTTTTCATATCTTCTACTTTGATCATTCTGTCATATGAATGGATGATGGAAAAGAAACCAATCATCAATTAAAATGGCAATAGTATAATTTACAAGTGAATAAGGCACCTACTGTCAGTAACAACTTATTTTTTATCTTTTTTGTAAGATTATAGATTCAAAGTTCTAAGAATCGTAGTATAGCAATGATATGAAAACAAAAACTTATAAACGTATGGAAAATGGAAGATGTTGAAATGATTATATCTTCGTCGAAATCGGTATAGCCCAGAATTAATAGGTTCTTACTTCACGTTCTGGGAGAGACAAAATAAACTATATGTTATTCTTAGAGAAAAGAAGAATAACTCTTCAAGAAATTTGTCGATTACTATAATTTGTTATGGAATATCAAATTTATATACATCATTGTGTAGCATCACGTGACTTATGTTGGTGAAACCACGAATAAATAAAAAGCTCAGTTGGAAGAAAGAAAACAGGAACTGCAATATTTGCTTTGATAAAATTTTATCTTTTCAAAACCTATATCCTTGTCTAAACTGATACTTTTACAATTATGGACTCCTTATTAAGTAAAACGCCGTTGTTCTTACAAACATTGTGACAAAAGCTGTAGATATTTGCGTGGAAACCACCACAACGTTATGTTTTTCATATTTCGACCACGACGTTGCTTTGTCAGAATGTTTGTAAAAACTACAATGACTTCTTGATTGACAAACGAAGAATCATCAAAATATCATTTTTTTTACATGGACATCAACTATGAAAAGATAAAATTGAATCAAAACTATCATCACATTACCTGTTTTCTTTCCTCCAAACGAGCGGTATACCTCCATTTTGTGTTCGTGGTTTCACCTACTTTAGTCGCGTGATACTACACAGTGATACATGGTAATAAAAAAATATCAATGATTAAAAAAAACGTCAATCAAGAAATCTGTATGTAAAAATGCAAGTTCATTCAATACTGAAGATGAGATTCATTTCAAAGAATTAATTCTTGCGTGATTCATTTAATATGTACAAGATATAATTACAAGTATTATGTTCTGAAAATAACCATGTTAATGTTATTTTCATAATTATTGATCACCACTTAGAGAATCTCATTTACATAAAATACATATTTATAAGAGGTTGTATTTGCTTTGTCGTCATAATGTTCAAGTGACGATGATGTTATAATCGTGAATCTTCGACAGTCGAAATTAGAATTGATTATTGCAGCAGCATACACTTTATCCATTTGGACTAATATATTATGAATACTAAATCTATTATAATTTAGAAGTTGAATAACCTCAAATTCATCCACTTATCATTTTCTGCTTGCAATGTTAAACGTCTTTCAATTCAATGCCAAGCCAACATGTGCTACGGCTTTACCATTTACATGTACATAATCCTATTAGAAACTGCAATGTGCACTATGCATGCTATAGTAGTAATAATCAAAAATAAACCCTCTCTGATATTATCCGCCAGGTGTAGCCGTGATCGTATAGTGGTCAGTACTTCGCGTTGTGGCCGCGACAACCCTGGTTCGAATCCAGGTCACGGCATCAGCTGTGCAAGTCGCTGTTGCGGCATTGGCGGTATTTTTTTTCATTGTTCATATTGTCATATTGTCATATTATCAATTCAAACTAGGGTCTTAAAATATCTAAAATAGAGAATACAACGGAAGCTTGAGCTTTACTTTTTTCAGTAGCAACAACATTTTTTTCTTTTTATTGAACCCTTCGCAACATTCTAAAGGAATTGAAATGAGAAATGGTATATGACATGAACACAAATTAAGAAATTGAGCAAAAGGGATACAAATGACGAACTGGTGATTTTTGTTCGTTGAAAATTGAAATCTTAGTTGAAAGTTGAATATAAAATTCACATAGAGTGTAACGTTAATTGGCCGTTCAGGCTACAGTGACCCTGCATATAGGGTCACCTGTACTAAGTTATGTAAATCAGAATGGGAGTCAACTACCTAGTATTGAGCCAAGGGCATCCTTACTGCGATCATTGCTTATACATGTATCTTTATTATATCTTTGTCATGCTAACCTTAGAAACAAAATGTTTCACAGCAAAGGTATGGACAGACGTACAAACTCACTAATGTATAGTAGACATTTGATCACAGAAAATGACTGATTGTATGGAAACCTAGAATTATCATCAAAGTATGTTTATTACAACGGCAAACCTTATGAAGACTCTATTGATGGTCTACTATTTCCAGATCGGGTGTCTTTCTTTTGAAACAAAGTTCCAGTTATCTATTCTATCGTTCCGATACAATCAGCTTCGTTACAAATAATGATGAAAATTTTCTAAAACTAACATAAAGGGGTATCTCCCTGATGTCGTAGCTCTGTGCTTAACGAGTTCTGTCGCAGAAAGTTTAGTTTAAGTGTAGTTTAAACTTTTGATCTTCATGATTTCATATTATTTGGATTTCCTCTTGTTTCGAACTTGAGTATCACTGATGATACATAACTTGTTGAAATGTGCATATGGTGCATTGGAATTTCAAAATAAAACATATATTTCAATATTGACAATTCGGTCTTGTATTTCCTCTTTGCTCTATGATCGTGCCAGAGTTATAATTGCATCATGAACCTCTTATGGTTGAGAATATCGTTTATTTATTATGCGGAATTTCAAGAAAATGTCGCCAGGTACTTATATTAGCTTTTTTTGTGGGTAATTCTAAAAGGCGAATTCAAGTTTTTGTAAAAAAAAAAAAGAAAAGAAATCGGCTAGAATGTTTAAAAGAGCATGTCCAGTTGTCCACTGTTGGTAATAAACATGCACGATCCCTAACTTAATTATTCTTATTCTTATCAACAATTTAGTATAAGAAAATTTTGCGATAGATTAATGTTATATATTTTTGCCGGTAATTCGAAAAGGCGAAATCAAGTTTTTGAAAAAAAAATGTATCGGCTAGAATGTTTTTAAAGGGCATGTCCAGTTGTCCTCTGATGGTAATAAACATGTACGAAACCTTACTTACTTATTCTATTTCTTAGCAACAATTTAGTATAATCATGTTCATAGATCGTCATTTTTAGGAGAATGACACGAAATCTATCAAGATTGTGCAATATGCAATAGCTGTCATGATTATGTTCTTATCTTTTTTCAAATCGCGAAAATGTTTAATAGCAAAAATAAAGGAACCTTGCTTTGCATCAAAATAGAGAAATTGGTACTCCCCAAAAATCTGAAATAACGACAAGAGGTGTGCTTTATACAAATTCGCATGTAATGAACAAATATATAATCAAATGGTTCTCATACTTTCACTATATGTATTTACTTGATAGATGGTATTTCGTAAAATAAAACCCGATCCATTTTAAGGAAAATATAAAAAAAAAAACTTTCCGCATGTCTTTAAGCCATTGCGACTTAATTAACAAATAGAGACATACAGAAGATAGAGATATGAGAGTTTAAGTCAGAAAAGCGTACAAAAAATATACCGCCAATGCCGCAACGGCGACCTTCCTCAGCTCATGCCGTGACCTAGATTCGAACCGGGGTTGTCGCGGCAACAACGCGAAGTACTAACCACTATACGATCACGGCCAGATCTGGCGGAAAGTTCAATGGAACCGTATACTAATATTATTGATTCTGTAAAGTTGGAACTAGAATTTTCTGTTCTCCAAACATTACAACATTAGAACAAATGCTAATGTTTTTGTCATGACTGGGTATTCGACGGCGGATGCGGCTAGCAAACATGGGATGCTTACTCCTCCCGGGCACCTGGTCCCACCTCTAGCTTGCTAGGGGTCCGTCGATGCTCAGTTTGGTGCTCTGTTGTGAGTGTTGTTGAGATTGTCGTCAGGATCTTCTTTAACTCATTGACATAATGCTCAATTAACATCTATTCATATCTTCTACTTTGATAATTCTGTCATATGAATGGGTGATGCAAAAGAAACTTATCATAAATTCAAATGGCAATAGCTAGTTATATCCCATACAAGTAAATAAGGCACCTACCGTCATTACCAGATTATTCCTTTTTTGTAAGATTCTAGATTCAATATGTTCAAAGTTCTAAGAATCGTAGTATAGCAATGATATGAAAACAAAAACTTATAAACGTATAGAATATGGAAGGTGTTGAAATGATATATATCTTCATCGAAATTGGTATAGCCCAGAATTAATAGTTTCTTACTTCATGTTTTGGGAGAGACAAAATAAACTTTATGTTATTCTTAGAGAAAAGAAGAATAACTCCTCAAGAAATTTGTCGATTACTATAATTTGTAATGGAATATCAAATTTATATACATGGTAATAAAAAAATATCAATGATAAAAAAAACGTCAATCAAGAAATCTGTATGTAAAAATGCAAGTTCATTCAATACTGAAGATGAGATTCATTTCAAAGAATTAATTCTTGCGTGAAACATGTACAAGATACGGTATAATTGCTAGTATTATGTTCTAAAAATAACCATGTTTATCTTATTTTCATAATCATTGATCACCACTTAGAGAATCTCATTTACATAAAATACATATTTATTAGAGGTTGTAATCGTGAATCTTCGACAGTCGAAATTAGAATTGATTATTGCAACAGCATACACATTATCCATTTGGACTAATATATTATGAATAATATTTATTATAATTTAGAAGTTGGATAACCTAAAATTCATCCACTTATCATTTTCTGCTTGCAACATGTGCAACGACTTTACCATTTACATGTACATAATCCTAATAGAAACTGCAATGTGCACTATGCATGCTGTAGAAATAATCAAAAATAAACCCTCGCCGATATTATCCGCCAGGTGTAGCCGTGATCGTATAGTGGTTAGTACTTCGCGTTGTGGCCGCGACAACCCTGGTTCGAATCCAGGTCACGGCATTAGCTGTGCAAGTCGCTGTTGCGGCATTGGCGGTAATTTTTTTCATTGTTAATATTGTCATATTGTCATATTATCAATTCAAACTAGGGTCTTAAAATATCTAAAATATAGAATACAACGGAAGCTTGAGCTTTACCTTTTTCAGTAGCAACAACATTTTTTTCTTTTTATTGAACCCTTCGCAACATTCTAAAGGAATTGAAATGAGAAATGGTATATGACATGAACACAAATTAAGAAATTGAGCAAAAGGGATACAAATGACGAACTGGTGATTGTTTTTTTTCGTTCAAAATTGAAATCTTGGTTGAAAGTTAAATATAAAATTCACATAGAGTGTAACGTTAATTGGCCGTGCAGGCTACAGTGACCCTGCATATAGGGTCACCTGTTCTAAGTTATGTAAATCAGAATGGGAGTCAACTACCTAGTATTGAGCCAAGGGCATCCTTACTGCGATCATTGCTTATACATGTATCTTTATTATATCTTTGTCATGTTAACCTTAGAAACAAAATGTTTCACAGCAAAGGTATGGACAGACGTACAAACTCACTAATGTATAGTAGACATTTGATCACAGAAAATGACTGATTGTATGGAAACCTAGAATTATCATCAAAGTATGTTTATTACAACGGCAAACCTTACGAAGACTCTATTGATGGTCTACTATTTCCAGATTGGGTATCTTTCTTTTGAAACAAAGTTCCAGTTATCTATTCTATCGTTCCGATACAATCAGCTTCGTTACAAAATATGATGAAAATTTTCTAAAACTAACATAAAGGGGTATCTCCCTGATGACGTAGCTCTGTGCTTAGCGAGTTCTGTCGCAGAAAGTTTAGTTTAAGTGTAGTTTAAACTTTTGATCTTCATGATTTCATATTATTTGGATTTCCTCTTGTTTCGAACTCGAGCATCACTGATGAGACATAACTTGTTGAAATGCGCATATGGTGCACTGAAATTTCATAATAAAACATATATTTCAATATTGACAATTCTGTCTTGTATTTCCTCTTTGCTCTATGATCATGCCAAAGTTACAACTTGCTATAATTGCATCATGGACCTCTTATGGTTAAGAATATCGTTTATTTATAATGCAAAATTTCAAGAAAATTTCGTGAGTTACTAATATTAGCTATTTTTGCGAGTAATTCTAAAAGGCGATTTCAAGTTTTAAAAAATAAAGGAAATAAATCGGCAAGAATGTTTAAAAGAGCATGTCCAGTTGCCCTCTGTTGGTAATAAACATGCACGATACCTAATATGATTATTCTAATTCTTAGCAACAATTTAGTATAAGAAAATTTTGCGAGAGACTAATGTTAGATATTTTCGCGGGTAATTTGAAAAGGTGAATTCACGTTTTTGTAAAAAAAAATTGCATCGGCTAGAATGTTTTAAAGTGAATGTCCAGTTGTCCTCTGATGGAAATAAACATGCACGATACCAATCATAATTATTCTATTTTTTAGCAACAATTTAGTATAAGCATGTTCATAGATCATCAGTTATAGGAAAATGACAAGAAATCTATCAAGATTGTACAATATGCAATAGCTGTCATAATTATGTTCTAAACTTTTTTTTAAATCGCAAAAAAAAAAAAAATACTCGCGAAAATAAAGGAGTTTTGCTTTGCATTAAAATGGAGAAATTGGTATTCCCCCTGGAATCTGAAAGAACAGTAAGAGGCGTGCTTTATACATATTCGCATGTAATCAACTAATATATAAATCAATGGTTCTCATACTTTCACAATATGCATTTACTTGATAGATGGTATTTCGTAAAAAGATCCATTTTAAGGAAAATATAAATTAAGAAAACTTCTGTCTTTAAAGCCATTGTGACTTAATAAACAAATAGAGACATACAGAAAATAGCGGTGTGAGAGGTTAAGTCGTTAAATTGACCAAACAAAAATACCGCAAATGCAGCAACAGCGACTTGCACAGCTTTTGCCGTGACCTGGATTCGAACCAGGGTTGTCGCGGCTACAACGCGAAGAACTATTCAGTATGCGATCACGGCCAGATCCGGCGGAAATTTCAATCGAACCGTATACTAAAATCATAGATCTATACTGTAAAGTTGGAACTAAAATTTTCTGTTCTCCATACGTTACAACATTAGATTAAATGCTTATGTTCTTGTCATGACTGGGTATTCGACGGCGGGTGAGGCTAGCCAACAGGTGAAGCTTACTCCTCTCGGGCACCTGGTCCCACCTCTAGCTTGCTAGGGGTCCGTCGATGCTCAATTTTGTGCTCTATTGTGAGTGCTGTCGAGATTGTCGTCATGATCTTCTTTAACTCATTCATATAATTCTTAACTCACATCTTTTCATATCTTCTACTTTGATCATTCTGTCATATGAATGGATGATGGAAAAGAAACCAATCATCAATTAAAATGGCAATAGAATAATTTACATGTGAATAAGGCACCTACTGTCAGTAACAGCTTATTCCTTTTTTGTAAGATTATAGATTCAAAGTTCTAAGAATCGTAGTATAGCAATGATATGAAAAGAAAAACTTATAAACGTATGGAGTATGGATGATGTTGAAATGATTATATCTTCGTCGAAATCGGTATAGCCCAGAATTAATAGGTTCTTACTTCACGTTCTGGGAGAGACAAGTATTCTTAGAGAAAAGAAGAATAACTCTTCAAGAAATTTTGTCGATTACTATAATTTGTTATTGAATATCAAATTTATATACATGGTAATAAAAAAATATCAATGATTTAAAAAAAACGTCAATCAAGATATCTGTATGTAAAAATGCAAGTTCATTCAATACTGAAGACGAGATTATTTCTGAAATATGTACAGATATAATTACAAGTATTATGTTCTAAAAATAACCATGTTAATGTTATTTTCATAATTATTGATCACCACTTAGAGAATCTCATTTACATAAAATACATATTTATTAGAGGTTGTATTTGCTTTGTCGTCATAATGTTCAAGTGACGATGATGTTACAATCGTGAATCTTCGACAGTCGAAATTAGAATTGATTATTGCAGCAGCATACACATTATCCATTTGGACTAATATATTATGAATGATATTTATTATAATTTAGAAGTTGGATAACCTAAAATTCATCCACTTATCATTTTCTGCTCGCAACATGTGCAACGACTTTACCATTTACATGTACATAATCCTATTAGAAACTGCAATGTGCACTATGCATGCTGTAGAAATAATCAAAAATAAACCCTCCCTGATATTATCCGCCTGGTGTAGCCGTGATCGTATAGTGGTTAGTACTTCGCGTTGTGGCCGCGACAACCCTGGTTCGAATCCAGGTCACGGCATCAGCTGTGCAAGTCGCTATTGCGGCATTGGCGGTATTTTTCTTTTTCATTGTTAATATTGTTTATCAATTCAAACTAGGGTCTTAAAAATACATAAAATAGAGAATACAACGGAAGCTTGTGCTTTACTTTTTCAGTAGCAACAACATTTGTTTTCTTTTTATTGAACCCTTCGCAACATGCTATAGGAATTGATATGAGGAATGGTATATGACATGAACACAGATTAAGAAATTGAGCAAAAGGGATACAAATGACGAACAGGTGATTTTTTTCGTTGAAAAATTGAAATCTAAGTTGAAAGTTGAATATAAAATTCACATTCAATGTATATTCATAGGCTTCCTATTTATAACAGAGAAAAACAAATGAAGCAACAAAGCCATACTATTTTATTGCCTATCCTTTTTAGCTCACCTCGACGAAGTTGAGTGAGCTTATGCTATAACCCCATGCGTCCGCGTCCGCGTCCGCGTCCGCGTCCTCGTCCGCGTCCTCGTCCGCGTCCGTGTCCGCGTCCGTGTCCGCGTCCGCGTCCGGTTAAGAAGTTTGGGGTAGCTCAGTATCTGACAAAGTACTAATGCTACAGTAACCAAACTGGCACAAGTGATTCATCTTTGGATGCTGAGGTGAACCCATGCATCGTATGCAGCATCTGACCCACATTTTCCGCTTGAGTGACTTGGTTAAGAAGTTTGGGGTAGCTCAGTATCTGACAAAGTATTGATGCTACAGTAACCAAACTTGCACAAGTGATTCATCTTTGGATGCTGAGGTGAACCCATGCATCAGAAGCAGCATCTGACCTACATTTTCCGCTTGAGTGACTTGGTTAAGAAGCTTGGGGTAGCTCAATATCTGACAAAGTACTGCTGCTACAGTAACCAAACTTGCACAAGTGATTCATCTTTGGATGCTGAGGTGAACCCATGCATCGGATGCAGCATCTGACCTACATTTTCCGCTTGAGTGATTTGGATAAGAAGTTTGGGGTAGCTCAGTATCTGACAAAGTACTAATGCTACAGTAACCAAACTTGCACAAGTGATTCATCTTTGGATGCCGAGATGGACCCATGCATCGGATGCAGCATCTGACTTACTTTTTCCACTTGAGTGATTTCACTTTTAAAAGCCAATATTGAGCAAAGTATAAGTGCTACATGTACCAAACTTGCATATTGGATGTATCTTTGATCAAACTTTCATAAAATGACCTTGACCTACTTTTTCCGCTTGAGTGATTTTGCCTTTAAAAGCCAATATTGAGCAAAGTATAAGTGCTAGATGTTCCAAACTTGCATATTAGATGTATCTTTGATCAAACTTTCATAAAATGACCTCGACCTACTTTTTCCGCTTAAGTGATTTTGCCTTTAAAAGCCACTATTGAGCAAAGTATAAGTGATACATGTACCAAACTTGCATATTGGATATATCTTTGATCAAACTTTCATAAAATGACCTTGACCTACTTTTTCCGCTTGAGTGATTTTGCCTTTAAAAGCCAATATTGAGCAAAGTATAAGTGCTAGATGTTCCAAACTTGCATATTAGATGTATCTTTGATCAAACTTTCATAAAATGACCTCGACCTACTTTTTCCGCTTGAGTGATTTTGCCTTTAAAAGCCACTATTGAGCAAAGTATAAGTGATACATGTACCAAACTTGCATATTGGATATATCTTTGATCAATCTTTCATAAAATGACCTTGACCTACTTTTTCCGCTTGAGTGATTTTGCTCTATAAAGCCAATATTGAGTAAAGTATAACTGCTAGATGTTCCAAACTTGCATATTAGATGTATCTTTGATCAAACTTTCATAAAATGACCTCGACCTACTTTTTCTGCTTGAGTGGTTTTGCCTTTAAAAGCCAATATACATGTACTAAGAAATATGTTTGAATTGAATTTTGCTGTCACGAGGTGAGCTTCGTAATCTGTGATTACCTATGTTTTATACTGTGAATAAATAGTGCAGCATACACAAACCCTATATATAAGGTCACCTACACCAAATTATGGAAATAAAAAAACGGAATCAACTACCTAGTATTGAGCCAAGGGCATCCTTACGCAGCTCATTGCTTATACATGTATCTTGTCATATCTTTGTCATATTGACCTCAGAAACATAATGTTCTTAGTTAAGTAAAGCATTCAGTGGAACACTTACTAACAATACAAGACAATTGATTTAGGTCATGTGTGGAATCATCCTCCTGTAAAAGTATAATTGAAATACGTTGTACAGTTAAACGTCTTCAAATTCAATAGCACCATTTAAGAATAGATTTTGCAGCATGGACCAGATATGCACGTTTCGGATACTTAGCACTCATCAGTGATCCTCAATCTATACAATGCAATATGGCTGAAAGTTTTGCTTCTGAATCGACCCTTCAGTAAATTTAGAGCCGCGCACTCTCTGCAAATTGTGAAAATTTAATTTAAAAATCATATGACGAGAGGGCGCAACTAAAATGAATTTTGGCTGTTCCTAAAATTCACTTTGGATGGAAGCATCACTGATGAGGATTTAATAGCCGAAACGTTTCTGGTGCATAATGAATTGGTTTGAAATTTTCTTCGGAAGGTATAGAGTTGGAACACTTTAATATTATTATGTCCAAAAATTAACCAAAAGACGTAGTAGGTTGGGTGGGATATGATGCTACACTTAGCTTTTAGATAGCATGCTGCTAGTTATTTAGTTGCATGCTGGATTGAGTATAATGATTCTTCTTTCAAAACCACCTTCATGTACATTTTCGATTTAGTTTGCGTGACAAGCAATACCAGCAGAGAGTAAGAAAGAAACTTAATAAAAAGCCCTTGTTAGCAATATGATTTGGATTTACTCAATCGATAATCGGAAAAGGGCGAGGGCTGTGCGCACGTAATCCGGATGACCACACCGTCTGCTACTGGCGTGGCATATGACCGTCCTAAGTCGACACCGATTGCCCATTGGTCTCGTTGGTTTATGCGTAGTCATTTATGTTTGATATTTCTATGATGTAATTTGGTTTTCTTGTCCCTTTGCGTCTCTTTATGTGAGTGTCTGCTCTGTGTTTTCGCATTGGATCTTTTGGGGTTTTGTTGTGGGTGCTGCAACTGAGTGTTGTTGGAGATCCCCTCCTTTCCTCTATCTCGGCCTTGAATGTTACTTGAGGCATATGAGCTTTTTACAAGAACACTATAACAAGCATGCTGGAGTTTCGGTATAATTTATTGGGTCATGTTTAGAATTAAGCTCCCTGCGCCTACCTTCCAACGCATACCTTCCAACGATTTTTGGCCATATTTTTCACTTAAGGAGGTATTGAACACTTGGACACCGAATTCAATTTGTTTAAAATTTTCTGAAATTATATATTTCTTGTCTGTCCTTGACTATACAAACTTACATTTGATTCTATCCACAGGAAAATTTTCTACGAGACTTTGAACTATACATTAATCGACGTTTTGTGAATTTCTTGATGACGTCATTATATTGAAAGTGTCCTTCCAGTTCTCGTAAAGCTATTGGAAATTAATTTTGATTTAACTTAAAAAATACCCATAAATATATTGCACTTACATATGGAAAAGATAACATGAATTGTGTTTTAAACACGGGCATACTTGAATAAAACATGACACTGTCGTTAAAAAAATTGCAATCAAGAGCCAATTTACCGTAGTTGCTAGTTAATTATTAGGAATCCTGTGGATGAATCTCTGTCAAAAACTATCACAATTATCAAGAATGACCAGAGATGATTTCATGATTAAATGGGAAAAATTGAATTTAGGATTAAAATATTGCAAGGCTTTATATTTTCCCTTTTTTCTTCCAAAATCATCCATTTTCAATTAAGTGACATCCGCTTTCCTGTAACGTAAATTTGTCAATGAATACACTGTGATGAAGATTGGATTTTCTATTTTATACATGCTAAGTGTCAATGCAATACGTTTAGTAATAATGTTTTTATTGTATTTTGAATGCGAAAGGTTGGTGACGCCATTTTCCCCGATAACATCGAAATGACGTCGTGGTTTGCTCATTGATAAAACTCCCAAAGTCCTAAATTTCGAAAATCGCCATAACTTCTTCACATGACGCCGGTAATTATTCAGATTTCATCAGGATACTCAAATGCGTATATAAATCAGAGTATTTTATGTTTTAAGGGAGCTGAAGCGAGAAAACAAATAATGCCGCCGCCATCTTGGTGTTCAAACCCTCCTTAAATACGCTTCTGAATAAACCCTACACAAAATTTGGAGCAGCTCATTTTGGCAAGAGGATATTAAAAGTCTATATTGTAGATGACGCCAGGAAAATTCACTTTCAAATTGGCTTTATTTAAACTGTTTGACATGAAGTACTACTGACGCTGATTCAAAAGCCGAAACACGTGTCTAGTACAATAAAATTGGTACTATAGAACATATATTTCAATATTGACGTTAAACATGTATTTTAGACAGCTTCATGTTTACTTAGATTCAATCCCTATGTAGAGCTCCTTGTATCGAGTTTCTAACTCTCGTTTTGTTTCTATGTGCTCTTTAGCCTATGGCTTAACTTGCTAGGGTTTAGAATTGTTCCATGGAATATGCTCCCAGGAAAAGACCATAGTGATGGGAATTTTGTCAAATATTTAGGGTTGGCGACTATGTCGATACATATTTATTTCAAACAGATGGAGTAAATCTTATTTCATATTTTAACAAAAGTATGTGAATCATCTTCTATTGGATAACTGTACGACAATCCATGTGCAATCCTCATCCGAAGCCCAAGGTTTCTCTGTAGTTCTCGATGGTTGGGTGCAATGACCCAGTATGTAGAGCCATCTGTACGAAGTCTATAAAATGGTGTCATCTACCTCAGATTGAGCCGTTGGCAGCAATCTAAACTGATAGTTTTTATCTGTATCGTGTCGTATATGTGTCAAACCATCTCACCATAATTCCAAACAAGACCTTACGGACAAGGTAAAAGTAAAACAAAGTACCCCTAAAAATAACCAAAACTGCATGCATACAATGTACATGCACAACAATTGACAACATTCAGATCTAAAAAAAGGAGGGGATCTCCAACAACACTAGGTTGCAGCACCCACCGCAAAATCCCAAAACACCCATGCCAAAAAACACAGAACAGACACCCACAGAAAGAGACGCAATAGGGACAAGGAACACCAACTCACACCATGGACACATGAAACATAAAATACTATACATAAACCAACGAGACAAATGGGCAACCGGTGCCGACTTAGGACAACTAATTATGATAAGTTTATGACTTATGACAGTTTATGACAGTAAGTGTTTTGAATATATTTCCCTGACATTGTCGCCATAGCACTTTCTATATAGACATAACGTCAGACAATGCATGTAGTTTATATATTGTTTTTCATTTTCGTAATTAAACATCGACGGCGGGTGCGGCTAGCCAACAGGGGATGCTTACTCCTCCTGGGCACCTGGTCCAATCTCTAGCTTGCTAGGGGTCCGTCGATGATTAATTTTGTGCTCTATTGTGAGTGCTGTTGAGATTTCCAACAGGATCTTCTTTAACTCATTAGGACAACAAATTTTGATAAGTTTATAATCGTGGGTCATCTAAATAGAATAAATTACCACTAATTCTATTCAAAGGGTACATATTCCGGTTACTTATTTCTTAATAATGTTACTTTACGAAATAATAAACAAAATAAAAGGCGATATATACGCTATTTGTTAAAGCAGAAAACCAAAGTGTCACAATTTTGCTGCTAAGGAGCAACCGTCTTGACAAAACATTCATGATGCGATGAATCGGGCATGTATACTTCGGACAATGAGTCCTCATCACAGTGGTACCAATCAGTGAATGAGAGTTGAACACCAAACCCGAAATCAAAATTTCAATAATT
This sequence comes from Pinctada fucata, assembly GCA_028142955.1. Lineage (NCBI taxonomy): Eukaryota > Metazoa > Mollusca > Bivalvia > Pterioida > Pteriidae > Pinctada > Pinctada fucata. Next base: position 28,328,745 of record AP027113.1, on the reverse strand, counting down.
CAGATTCCAAGCATTAAGTTCGATCAATTTCGGTTGATCGTTTCTTCAACGCATTTTAAAATTTCTGTTATCAAAATTTCTTGAAATTTCTAAAAAGTGGGTCCTGCAGCATCATATCCCACCCATCCTGCTACGTCTTTCGGTACGCTTTTTCGACATAGTAACTTTCATACATTTTTGGCATACTACATTATTTAGATTTGAGGATCACTGACGAGAGTTAAGTACCCGAAACGTGCATGTCTGGTCCATGCTGCCAATTTATCTGTTCTTAAATGATGCTATTCAATTTGAATACGTTTAACATTACAATCAAAATACCTACAAATTCTTTAAATATAGAATAAAGGACACACAGACGGACACTACTTAGTCTAATGAACAATTCCCAGAGTCAAACGCAAGTACAGAATGCATGATTCAAAGACAGAATTATTTTAGTGTGGCGCCCATTCGCTTCATTTTTATATAAATACATCCATTTTGTTTAATTGGCTTTCCAAATCATGAAGGGTAATTTGATTCATTTTCAAGATACTTACCTTTCATCAGATGCATTCTTTTTCGCTCGGGGAAAGTACTTTTATCTAAGTTTTGCTGCATAAATCAATAATAAAATTTTGTGAAAGTAACATTCCTTCTTCCCCTGCCCCCCATTGTTTCTTTGTCATAGATTTTCATAATTCTAAGTCAAAATCTTATGATAATTCTAGTTATTTGCAAAGTCCCTTCACATTTAGATAAAATAAAAACACAAGTATTTCCCTTCGCCTACGTTTCGGCCATTTGGCCCAAATCAGCGGACTTTGTCCACAAAATGTCAACAAATGCAGATCGAATTTCTATTATGCACGATAAAACTATAAAAAATGAACATAGATAAATGAGATATATAGAAAATGAGCATTTTATATTACTAAATATAGGAATGATATTCACCACAATTATGACGTTCCTAATAAATTATACATGTGGTAATCGACCTGGTTACATGGACTAGTTCTGAACTTGTCTGACTGAAAGAACAATGCCAAAGGTTAGCCTTTCTAGTGTCTAATTGTCCATTTAATTTTTGTTATATGTTCTTTGGTCATTTACGAGCTCATTATGAACTTCCTACGCGAATTAATAAGGATACGAAACGGAAATCAGTTCAAAGGAACCTCCGTGGTTTAGAGAAATGCAATTTGAATCGACCTATTCCTGAAATTACGTTAACTTTGTCTGAATAAATATGAAATTAAATATAGGTATGGGATCTCCAACCAGACCCCTGTTGCAGCACCAACAGCAAAACAACAAATCACCCGATGTGAAAACACAAAGACAAGCACAGAAAGAGACGAAAAAGAGACATACGACATAAAAACATCAAACACATGCACATAAACCAACATCTCCAATGTGTAACCGGTGCCGACTTAGGACTTAATACAAATGCAACGAAGAATCCGTGTTGTACGTGAAGGTTTTTTAATAGGTATTTTACTACGTTAACGTTGTTGGGCAGATTTTTTTTACACTTTGTGTAGAAATTCTGAATATAAACTCATTAGAACCTTATTTTGAAAGTCTTAGAAGGGATCTCAACAACTTATTAGTTCCAGGAAAATAAACAGGATCGAACTACAATTATGTGTCTCAGATTACTTTGCTACGGGTTCCAGCTCAGGCGGGGTTCGCTTTGTTGGAAAATATTTGATTAAATTCTATTTTATGTTTCTGTATAATTCATCTTCCTTTAGGAAGGCGACGAAACCAAAAAAATGTTTTAATCATTTAATTTTGTTTTACTTAAAGTATTGTAAAACGAATTATTGCCACAATACCGATTTAGAAACAAGGGACTTGTAATTCAAAAAGTAATATATATATAAAAAGAAATGATATCATATAAAACCATCGTTATCATGGTTATATGATTGATAGTTATAAAATGACTCAGAGGTTTTAGACTTGACTTTCTTTTCGTGCGAACTTTTTGATATTATGTATTGATCATGAGATATTAATTCGACTTGAATCAATTTTTTCACGATTTTGACCTTGATTTTGCCGCGTTTAATATTTTTGTTAAAACAACAGCATCATACATAATTTTGAGTGGAATAAGATTTGATATTTTGTGTTTCGTAACACAATTTTTTATATTTTATCACATATGTATTACAGTTTTATGTAAATAAGCATTAAAGATACGAGGACTTCATGGGATCATGAGAAATATCATAAAACACTTTATTGTACTGCTTTACATCAGAATGTTTAAACAAAAGTTTAGATGATTTGATACTGCATTAAGTGGTCATAAAATTTTACAGTTCATTCCTATAGTGTACAAGGCATTACAAGCACTACAAAGATTTATGTTGGATCAAATGATTTTGGAAAAATTCTATCTGAAATTACTTTCTGTCATAGTAGGGAAATTGGTCACAGTTTATTTACAGGTCCGGCAACCCACTAGCCAATCGATATTTCAATAAATATTGATGTTGTATTTCCCTCAAATATATGATTGCTTCAGAATATCTTTCTGTGCAATAATTCACCAATTTTTGGGGGGATGTTTAGAGAGAGGGTCGCAATGTTTGGAGTTTGTGTATGAAATTTACATCATAAGATATTTAGATTTCTTCATTTCAAAACGTGAAAACTTTGATTTCGAATTCCAAACTGGATAATTGATTTAAATATTTACTCTAGATCAATTGCTCTTGATAATTGGGTTCTTGAAAAGGTATATATGTACTTTTATTTGTAGCTACATCTTTGACTAATAAGTCGTTCGAGTTTATAGACTTTTTCACATTGAGGTAAGTTAATCAATATAAACCTTTGAGGAATGCTGTTACGCCATTTGTTTGAATTCCTGCAGTTTTACATCTTGAAGCTGGTACAGGAATGAAAATATTGTGCTTTTATTGCAAGTAGTGGATATAATTCAGTAACTCGCACTTTTACAAATCGAATAAAACGTTATCTCTAGGGATGTTGATGGCCATCTATTTCTCCCACTGTGGACTGGGATATCCATGGAAACGCTGGGAAAAGATATCCTTGTCTTATCCCTATGGGGTAAGATAACATTTTCACGTGCCTTTTGACTGTAACGTCAATTGTGACGTCATACACGATTGCTGCGTTAGCCGATCAAGACTATGAAAAAGAATACATAAAATCTAATTTTTAGGGCTTTCAGACAGTGGGAGAAAAATAATCAATCCCCAGATGTGATCAGGGACACGGAAATCCAACCCTCGTGTCCAGGATTTGCTTTTGTCCACGACTCGGCAAGCCTCGTCGTGGTACAAGCAAATCCTGGACACTCGGGTTGGATTTCCTTGTCCCAGATCACATCTGGGGATAGATTCTATTATTCTTTTCAGTGTGGGCTGTATTTTAATTCTTTAAATTTCTACGACTCGAAATCTTAAACGTCATAATTATAGAATAACTGTCTTTTGGAATGTGATTATACTGTGATAACCTACAATGGATCCAGGAATTATGTTCCATAATGCGCGTTAGCGCATTATGAGAAACATAATTCCTGGATCCATTGTAGGTTATCACAGTATAATCACATCCCAAAAGACAGTTATTATATATATTTACATTCCAGTTTTCACGCTTTAATAACGTTAAAATACGTACTTTACAACTACGTTGCTAAGGCTCTGTTACTACGTACCGTCAAAGTTCAAATAAAGCGAACTTACTATGACGTCATAGTTCAAATAACGCCACTGCGGTTATACTCCTATAATCACAGTGTAAATTCTATACAAATGAATGGACATATGTAAATATTGTATAATAAATGAAATTTAAACGAAGAAAGCTTTAGATCGTTGAAGAGTGCATTTCATTTTCGTCAATACTTTGAGTGCCTAGCTGTCGTTTTACATCTCTGAAAGTGGTCCTGGAACTTGAAACACTCTGTTTTTATAGTTACCAATGGACTTTTGATTCTTGATATCACACTTTTACAAACTGAATAAATCGTTAACTGCAGAATAATAATGGCTATCTAAAGGGGGGGGGGGTATTATAGTTCTTTTCTGCGATTCGAAACCTGATACATCATAATGTATTTCAAACGAAGAAAGCTTTGGGCACCTATGGTTTTACATCGCTGAAAGTGGTTGAGGAACTGAAAACACTCTAGACAGCTTTTATTGCAAGTAGTGGACTTTGATTCTAGAAATCACACTTTTACATACAACTTCAGGGATATTGATGTTTTGTTTTGTTTTTTTAATTTTGATGTAACGAATCCTTATTTCATATTTTCTTTATATTCGATCGCATCTGTTTACAAGTATTTCTCCGCAACTATTGTTCTTTCCTATATGGATGTTGAGAGAAAAGAAAGACCGAAGAAAATTTGGGAGGTATGCATGAAAGTTACATGATAAAATATTTTTTTTTTAAATCTCTTCATTTCAGAGCTTGAAAACTTTGATTTCAGATATATTGAATAATAAATTGTTATAATGTTTACATTAGATCGAGTGCTCTTGATAATTGGGTTCTTGAGACAGTGTAAAAGTATACATGTACTTATATATGTATCTACATGTTTGAACAATTATACATCTTGATGATTAGGAAAAATCGTTTACGTTTAAAGACTTTTTAAGATTTGAGGTAAGTTTACGAAATCTTAAACACAAAGCTATTTTTTCTCAGACGAAGAAAGCTTTTGATCGTTGAATAGTGCATTTCATTAATGCCATTCCTTTGAGCCCATATACTTTTTACATCTATGAAAATTAGGCTGGAATTCAAAACACTCTGCTTTTATTGCGAGTAGTGGACTTTATTATTAGGAATCGCACTTTTATAAACCGAATAAATCATATTGATGGCTATCTATTCCTTTTTTAGGGGGTGAAGAGGAGAGGGGGGGGGGGGTATTTGAATTCTTCTCTACGACTCGAAATCTTAAATGTCACAATGTATTTTCAATCAATGAACGCTAGAGTGCATTTTTTTTTTAGATCGCCGAAAGTGGTAAAAGAATTAAATTAAAACACAAGCAGTGAACTCACACTTTCACAACCGTATAAAATAGAAACTGCAGGGATATTAATGGTTATCTATCTCTTTTCTTGTTCTTTTTCTTGGGGGGGGGGGGGGGGGGGGGGGTGGAATTTGGTTCTTTTCTACAATTCGACAGAAGTATTAACGCATTGTTCGTGACATTTTCTTCAAAGAACACAACAAAAAAGTCTGTGTGAAATACATTTTAATCAAATATGCGTGACAAGAATGTGTGTCTTTTATTAAGCAGCTGTAATTTATCAAAACATAATTTGAGCTGCACAATTGACATGTTCGAATAATTCAATGTAATGCCATTGACGTGACCAATAGTGATTCCTTTGTGTAAAACATAGAAAATACATGTACAATATTTCCAGTTTTAATTAGACATCCTTGAAATGAAAGGTATGAAAAGACTTGTTATTATTTGATAAAAGACAAGGACGTTATGATCAGTAATAAAATTGCTTATTCTGGCATTTATGAATAAATTGAGTGAAAAAATGTGAAATGTAAAATCGTATACGTCAATTGTTTGTTTACGTCTGCGTTAAATTATAAAGATCTAATTAGAATCAATATTAAGAGAGCGGAACGCCCAATATTTGTAATTTTTGCCCCTTGTTCGTATAACGTACAATTACTATACTTCCTGAAACGATTTTGTGTGTCACTGAATAAAACAATTCGCTGCATTATCTATTGTATGTCATGTACAATGAACTAGAGTCGAGTCATCGAGTCCTGGAAAACGCACGCGAATTTTCCCGCGAGAAATAAACATCTGAAAAAAGATCGTAGCTAATGATAAATCAGCAAAATGGTTTTAAAATAAAAGAACGTGTAGGTTTATCAACAGTAATCATTTGAGAGTCGTGGTTCATTAGTATTCACCTGCGATATGATGGAAAAGAAATGAATAACCGTAAAACATGACATTAATGTACGGTGTAGATAACACAGGAATCGATCTAGCTTGTGTTTTGTGATCCTTCTTTCTTCAGTGGGCCGTGGACATAAGGGGACGTAAGTCGTGCTTGCAAACCCACTCGATCTTGCATATATATCTTGCATATACAACCGGAAATATTTATTTGAAAAATGCCAAGGTTTTCTTGACTGGATTTATGTTATTCTAACTTTAAATTCTACGTTTTCTCTGCGTTTTGGATTTAAAATATCTCGATATCATTTACATGGTAAGTATCTTGATTTATGCTATTCAAAATTGTTATGCAATAAAATTATGAAACATCATATACGTAATATAAAGAGATAAAAATGTGTAAGTTGCATCATAAATACGAGTATGAAAAAGTAAAGAAAATTGTTTTTGGAAAAAAAAAGGATTAAAATTGCTTACTTTCAAATCATTAATCATATGTCAAAATAATATCTAAATAGCATTTTCATTAAATTAATTTGTTTTTCAAGATTTATGACTTAATTTACAGTTTTTACATACAAATTTTCAATTTATCATATTGATAATTGCTTATGTCAAGTATATCATAGGATGCAATCCTTTATACAGTGCAATGTGACTTAAATACCTGTTTAAATTTTTTTCTATAGATCTAATAGTCAAATATAAATATATAGAGAGCAGTTTTAAAGAGGGATCCAAGACCCTTTGAGCTGGTAGAGTATGATGGGCTTTAATTTGTAGAATTCTCTCTCCTCTTATCGGGGTTTTTGTGCGTAGTTTACTTCCATATCTATTTCCTGATTTAAATTAAGTTAAATGAATTCTCCTTTATCAAACTTCAAAATTTCAGGAAAAAGAACATGACCTAGAAAAAAGCACTCGAACATGTTATCTTTTATAACGATGTACTTCCGATTTAGATATATACTTAGCTAGATTTCACGTGATCGTTTTGCGTCGAATGTATTCATGTACTCTGAAATATTGAGCAAAATAATTTTTTAGTCTGAATCTAGATTAAAAGTATTAACCATTGCAAAATGCATGAACAAAATGTCTAATTAAAGGTAGGCACGATGGCGTAATCAATGTGTAATACATGTATAACGAGATGATATGCGTATTGAGTGCATGTATTGAGAACATGTTCACATTTAAATCAAAAATAAACATGTGCATTTCTCTGTTGGATTGAAGGAAAATGACAATACATGTATGCACCGAACTGTTCTCATGCGCGTAGCCAGGCGTCCGCAATTAAGCAGATGCTTCCAAATCGTTTTGCAAAAAGAATATAAGATAATGTACAAAAGGGTAATTTTAACATAGAAACTGCCCTATAGAAGGAGAAGGGGGGGGGGGGGGGGCAGCGGGAGCAAAACCATGCTTGTGCCCCCTCCCCCCACTTTTCAATCACAAAATTTTTATGATGCATTAACATTGTTTAAAATAGCAACATTTTGTACTTGTGTCAATAAATCTACAATTTTTCGGTCAATTTTCATTTTTTTTTTTCTTTGGCTCGCTACCGCTCGCCACTTCTTTATACACTTTCTGAATAATTTAGCTATTCTGATCCAACCTTTATACATAACACTTTATCAATGTACAGGAACTCAAACTATATAGAATATTATTACATGTACTTGTTAATGATAGAGGGTATAGAAAATATTTTCCGATAAGTCAATATTTTGCTTTAAAATAATTCCTGGATCGCTACCGCTCGCCAGACATTTATTCATATACTCGAAATTTAAAATTGCACCAGAAATGTTGAAATTTGTGCATATAGAACATGGAACCCCATATTTTGTTTTTAATCTCTTCCTCCCCCCCCCCCCTTCTTTTTTTTTTTTTTTTTTTTTGCTTGTTAGAAATTTTGGGATGTTGTGCCCCTCCACTTTTTCAGGCAGAGCTACGCCATTGCCCTGACTGAAAGTGCTATCACTTATGTAGTACTCCGGGTATGCGCTTGATTCTTTATATCATAGACGTCGCCACCTTGCCTTTGTATTCAGTTGACGACAAATATTCGAAACTTTTGGTAGCACAAAGGCAGAAATTGGAGTGGGCATTAGACTTCCATTTTGGTTCTACCTACTTGGATACTACATGTATACTTGCATCAGATATGTCACAGGATTCATGCGATATGTACGTTTCAACAGCGCCATCTTCAATGTACTTGTAATTCTACATTTACAATTCTAAATTCTACAATGCATTCCGTACTTCGCCACTTGGATTGGAGATAGTTCGCTAGATACGTAGTTGTCCTTCGTGATTCTGTGGAGTTGTTTCATTGTCTCCGTCTGTTTGTCCAATTTTTCTCTCCGCATGAGAAAGTTCTGTTTTATATCTTCCCCAAAATTCGTAAGCCTTTCGATTGTGTGTTTTTTTTTTAGTCTGGTTTCGGCTTTTGTGTTTGTCTTTCAGTAGATATAAATACTTTTTCTAGAGGGAAGTGATGATACAAATAAAAACACAAAAATACAAATGAATATTCCAAATAGGCGGAAAATAGGATTGTTTGCTAGGGAAAGAAGCAAAACTTGGCGACTGGAGAGCCAGCTGCATGAAGAAAGTTCATCAGACATACATCAGTGTATGAAAGACAAAAAAAAATACAAACACTCGAATACACAAATTTTCGGCCCCTTGGCCTTTACTCAATGTAAAAAACGACAATGTATAATAAGGTTATAGTAAAATCCATCTGTGTTTCTCTAGCATTCGTTGCAAAATAGAAGCATAAGTGGATTTTACCTACTAGTCGTTTTTTACATTAAATTCTGATAAAGGCCAAAGGGCGGCCGAAAATGTGTGTATTAGAGTGTTTGTGTTTTTATTTATTTATTTGTCTTTAATGTGTGTCTGAGGAACTTCTTTCATGCAGCTGGCTCTCTAATCACCAAGTTTTGCTTCTTTCCTTATCAAACAATCCTATTTTTCCGGATATTTGGAATATTCATTCTTCGTCGCTTTCATTTCCTTGTTATTACTGAATAGAAAAATGACCTCGTAATGACCCCATCGGTGGCGCAATGCCATTTTTTTTTTTTTAGCGAATTGGCGTTTTAACGGATCTATGAAGAAGGTTCCGGGTATCAGAAACCTAGCTTGACAGTTTTACGAAAACAATATATAATTTCTGCATTTTTGGGGACAGAGCTCTCTTTCCTGACCAAAAACTTCAAATTCAAAGTTGAAGAGACTCTTTTCCCAAATGCAAAAAAAAAAATGTATCGCTAAGCACAGATGGACAATATTGTAACATAAAACACAAATCATGATACATAGAAGTTTGATTAGCTTTCGGAAACTAACGTAATAAATTTTCTTTCTTTCTTTCTTTTTTTTTTTCTTTGAAAAAAATAAAAGCGTGTGTTCAGAAGATAAGCTTTCGGAAACGAACATATTTCATTCTTTCTTTTTTTTTTTTTTTTTTTAGAAAAAAATATAAGCATGTGGTCAGAAGTCTGATTATTTTCTACAAAATTATGTAATAATGCGCCTGTAATAATCATGCATTTCATAAAGACTTTGTCTATCTTAACCCCCTCCCCGCCCTCTCCAACACCCCCCCCCCCCTTGATCCGCGCGTCATCTTAGTAATACTCAATAAACCTCTTTTCCTGCATTATCTGTAGGTGTATCTTATAAATAATTATAAGCATAGAATATAAGCATAGAGCATGGCTGTTCCACTTCAACTAATTACATAAATGATGATTATAATTGTTGTTGATGGCATTTCGCAAAGTCGAGCATTCTGCTTGCATTTTTCGGTGTATAAACTCTCATTTGCTTATTTCTCTTGCGTAAAGTAGATTAATTGAAAGAAGAAATTCTTCCCAAAATACCTCCATAAAATTGTGTCAAGTTTATATTGTATGTAGGACACGTCTGTGGACATAAATTCCCATCTTTATCTTATATGCATAATAAGACATAATGACAATAGGTCTGTAGTGAGAGATTTATGATCTTGTAATAATCACATGCTAACGGCTATTTATTAACCGTGCCGGGTTCTTTACCTTTTTGTCCCATATACTATATAGTCTCACCTGATAAAAAGGTCAGGTCCCTGATTTCTCCCTAATGCGTGGGTCTAGGATTTTGTCCGAGAATTGGGAGGTCGAGTCCCCTCCGCCCGGGAAATAAAGGGGGGTTGTTTTTCCGGAAAATTATTTGGGAAAAAACATAATGCAAGAATGCTAAATAACGAAATTCAAAATTGCATTTCGTAAAGACTTCGTCCATCTTAACCCCCCCCCCCAGTTCCCACTCCTCCCAAACACATCCCTTGATCTGCGCATGTTCTTGGGCAATAAACCTCGTTCCCTGTATTATCTTGTAGGTGTATTTTATTCATGAATAAAAAATAATTATGTTTCCGGTGAATTATTGGTAACTATCGATGTTAACATCAATATCTTCTGTTGTTTGATACTTTATGAATTTTTACATGATTTTCCATTCGGCTAGAAACTAAATATAATATTTCCGGTCGGCGATTACGAAAAACAGAGAAGCATTATATTGATGTGTGACCAATAAATAATAGATCAGATACTAAAAATGTTGAGCTTGTACACCGTAATTGAGAAATATATTGAAATAACATGTTTATATTGTTCATGTAACTTGCGTTTTATGCTTATTTCGATCCTGGAAATACCTAGGACATCCTTGGAAACTCCAAAGAGTAACCCAACCGCCACCAATATCAAAGAAGATTCTACGACGGCTGATTGATATGTTGTGAGCCTCGGTTTTCTGGGCTGCAGAAGGTATTCTGCCGGTAGATTATCTCCAAAAAGGACAAATAATCAATGACACATACTATGCTTCACTTCTGACACAGTTACGGGAAAATATTAAACTAAAGTGCCGAGGAAAGCTCACTAGTTAAAGGTGTGTTGTTCCATCAGGACAATGCTCCTGTTCACAAGTCTGTCACTGCCATGGCATGATTGTGGCTTAATTTGATTGAACATCAGCCTTATTCACATGCTCTTGCTCCATCAGACTTTCATCTATTAATACGGGGCTTACAACATACCGATCTTACTCTTACTATACCCTCTATTCGTAATCCCATTACACACTTTGTCCTGTAGCTAATTAACGTTGATATTAGTATAGCATTTTCTTTATTAGGAAATTCTCGATGAATTTATCCTGTCACTTGAATGTTATTGTTTATGCATAAAAGTCAGGCCTACATTTTCATAGTTTCAAAGAAATCTAGATATCTAGCAGTCTGAAAATTTCGTTTCATTTTCCTAGTATATGCAGGTACATGTAGTTAATTAAAAAACGTTGAAGTTCTAGATTTCTAGGAATTAGTGGGAAGTTTTGACACACAAAGTAGACATTTTCGGTAAATATTATATAAATGACTTTTAAAACTCTTATAATTATAAGCTTGACTCCCTAGTCGGCCGAAAAACACCCAAGGTTTTGAAAAAAAATTATCATGCCATAGTGTAACATGGACGCTGCAAACATGATGACATGCAATTGCATATATACTTGAGAATGAATTTCAATTTATATATATGACTCAAATCCTTTAATTTCAATTTATTTGATATATGACTCAAATCCTTTCCTCAGATAGATAATTGAAAGTAGAACTAGATATACATCAAAATTTATAACTATTGGTGAATCATAAATCATTAGAAGTTCACAACGTTTATTTTAAACCATGTTAATGATTGATGACGAAAGGCTCGCCTCAGATCCATCTTTTGTACATTTGTACATCCACGTATAGAAAGAAAGTTTATATTAATAATTTTGTTTGTAATCACTCTGCAGATTCATATCCAAGAAGATGGAAACCATATGTATTTTTATGGCACATTTCTCATAAACTTTATTGACCCAAGGGTACACAACGCAAATCGCAATTACAGTTGTGTATTATTACTCCTATTTGTACAATAGGTATTGATTTACCATATTAGGAAAGTTTGCCTTAGGCTTAGTGTCAGGGAAATTCCATAAGTCCGACTGCTTGTGCGCATGCATGTATTGCTCCCAATGATTTATTGGGGGTCTACGACCTTATTATGTTCAGTAAATTATACAAAAGAATTGAAAAATAAGAAATCTAATGATCACCTCGACCACCTCCCCGTCACCTGCATGGAACAATTGTCTTATTTTTCAATACAACAAACTAACAAAGGAGGGGATCTCCAACAAGTTTCAAATTCTTAATCCTCAACCTTATAAGGGGGGTCTTCTGTTTTGCGTCCTTTCGAAATTCGAAAACCTACAAGCCGGACATGGATCGAATTATGACCATTTGTTTGTTTTCATAGTGTCATCGGGATCCAAAACCACCGTTTTTGTATGAACTGCTTAATTTATTTATTGGTTGCTCTCTCAGAGCAGATTTGAACTGCTCTCTCAGAGCAGATTTGAACTCTTCGGTAATTTCCAAACCGAAATACGACACTGAGCGGCGCATAAATTCATTGCATTTGATGTTTTATAAATCGTAATCGTTATCTATCCAAGCACCTCTATCACATGTAGATCTGTTTAGCGGTAACACTATATCACATTTTATTACAGCTATTCAGCAAGATGGTGGTCCCTCCACACATTTGGAGCCTGGCTTTGGTACTTCTCAACTTTATGTCCGAGCAGGTGCTCTCGTCTGCTTCCGTCAACAGGTATCCAGGTAAGATTTATTACGTCATACAATATCAGCAGAATTCGCTAGGGGTGGATCCAGGGAAATTCTTACTCCCGCTTGGAGGAGGATGGGGGAAGTATCCTATGGTTTTCAATAGATTTTAAGAAAAGAAATGAGAAAAATGTTTTTCATATGAATTCCTCCCCCTTTCCTAGATATATGTACGCTCATCTTTAATAATTGTTTCTTTCTACATTCAACGCCCTCCATCCCCGTTCCGAATCATGCGAGTCTCATAATTTTCGAATAAGTATCTATATGCTAATGGCATTCTTCAGTGATTTGAATTTCTTTAATTTTCTGGGTGGGGTGTGGAGAAAGGGAAATATGAGGTTATTTATTTATTTTCTTCACTTAACCTCACTTAAAAGCTTTTACTTAGACATAATGTATTTTGGTCATTTACATAAGCTAAGAATAAGAGAATGCAATGTCAAGAACAGAAATATATTTATAGGTATCTACATGTATTTACATGTAGGTCAACGTACGAAACATACATTGTTTATGCCAAAAACATTTTGTTGATGGAATTTTGTAGTACTAGATACTAGAACAAAATACTCTACAAGTGAGTGCAGTGCATTCTCCTTGTGGTATACATTAGAATTATCTTAAACTCGATCTTTTCTTTAGTTTGACACATTAAATGTAAATTCCCCTGGAGCGGATAGATGTGACGTTGGTTTTACCCACCAAGTATTTACTAGCAAAACGATTCCAGATTCGTGAATGAAAAATGAGTCAACATCTTCTCTGTGTGTGATAGTATAGTCCGCACAAACTAGAACTTTAAGATATGATAGACATTGTTACATTAACATATACAAAACAATTTAATACTAGTATACATTCTAGAAACATAAATTTGATTTTTACAAATTTGACTGAAATTGCTTGAAATGAAAATTCACTTTCTATTTGTTCAAATTGCAATTACTGTACTAGTATGAAATTTCCATATTTCAAACAGTGTCATGTGTGATACTGAAATGAAAAGAAAAGAAGTATACACGTCAATTATTTAGTACTGAAATAATAAAGTAATTACAAAATAAACTGAAAAATGGGACAGACGGACAGACAGACAGATCGAGAGAAAACTAAGAGTCCCCTTCGGCGTTGCCGGTAGGGGACTAATAACCATCTCCATTTTACAGATTACAGAGAACACCCTTGTAATCGTGATTGTGATGACGATCCGGATGAGAAGACGTGCGAGTACGACTTTACCCTTGAGTATTACTACACTCTCACCCAAGCATGCCATAACTGTCCATATAACGTCACGGACTGTTACAGACCACACTGTGTGTCGGCAGATGGCGTATCCAGGGGGCTGCTCACCGTCAACCGTATGATGCCTGGACCCGCCATCAGGGTACTTGTCACTGTTTTATTTAATTTTTATTAAATCTATTTTAATCTATTTTTGGAAAACATTTACCTTTTCTCCAACATACAAATCTCTTTTCTGAGAACATAATGAGCCCATTTTGAATCATCAGACAACCATTTTTTGCATTCATTTGTTTTTTTGTTTTTTTTTTTCAAATCATCTAAAGTCATGATCATAGAAAGACCACCATTTTTTCATGAAGCACTGGCCATTTATGAATGGAATTTATTTCACGGACCCAGAATAATTTAATGAAATAAAACTTCTTATGGTTCTTTTTGTTTTATCACAGTTTTATGTATTGAAATTCTTTTCGGTCTGTTTCGTTTCGTTTCATTTCGTTTCGTTTCGATCCGTTTCGTTTTTGTTGTTTTTAAAGGGACCATTTTTTCTATGTTAAGATTTGATGATATTTGACATTCTAGGTTTGTGAAGATGACGACATAGTGGTGAATGTAAAGAACAATATGGAGGGTGGGGAGGGGACGGCTATCCACTGGCACGGGATATTACAATCACAGACACCTCACATGGACGGTGTGTCTATGCTGACTCAATGTCCGATCCATCTACATTCAAAGTTCCAATACAAGTAAGTAGAATAAAGCATGATAAATCATGCCTAAGGGAGCTAGAATTCTTCTGTTTTCGTAAATTTATTTTCTTTTCTGTTAACCCTTTAGATTACGTAAATCCGATATTGAATTTAGAATGAGTTGGGGTTTGCATATTCATGATAATTTAAAAATGTTATAAGAAACTAGAAAGGTTTCTTGTTGCGGTTGCAACAAGAGTGTCTTCCTCCTATACAATTTTTGGTTTGGAAATATGAAGGACGTCACATTACATGTATTTATATTATATATTTAAGTTTTCAAATAGCAGTAACATTAAATTTTCAAACCGATAATTGTTGGTGAGCAACCATTTGATTTGGGGGGGGGGGGGGGGGTTAGGAATTCTATTGCCAGCCGGTAAAATTTTTTTCAGCAATTTTCTGAGCAGGCCATTTTTTTCAGCCATTACCAGAGTCGGAGAAAAATTTCCGCCGGTTCTTCGGGCCGGATTTAAACAAATTGTCAAATGTTGTGAATGTCTGTGTAAGTTAAACTCCCCGCTGTTACAGAGTATGAGTTTGAAACAGGAACACATTATGATTGACTATGATTTTATATGGAAATATTCCCCTCGTAATTATATACCTGTATTCTTCACCTGGGTTGATATTTAACATATCTTATCGTATATATCTCTCGATAGAAGTTTAAATGCCTTCACGGTACTGAATTTAGATATATCACGTGGTTATTTTTGGTAATAAAAAGGCGTGTTCGATCTCGCCACGTTGTCCATTTGTAGTTGAACACTGCACGGACCATTCTCCTCTCCCTTCTTACTGTGGGTCATTTCTCGACTCGCTTCTTTACTTTTCGATGTAAGGGAACGTTTGGCAGTCTTAGTATGGGCTGGGGGTAGGATTCCATGTTGTTTTATATGTCGTAATTGTTTGTGTTGTAATAAAGTATGTAAACTGTAGTAAAATCTTCATCGTTTCATTTCATCTGTTTTGTCGTCACGTGGCTGGAGAAGTAGAAATCCTACGAACCTGAAGACAGGCGCTCAGAGTCAAGCTGAGTCCTGTTACAAGTTAATAACCGTTCCTTCAGATGTCTCTTTGCAATTAGCGAATTTCAGACAGATTGTATGATGTTTAAATAGAACCTTTTCTAAATTTTTGTGCCTATGCGTATTAGGTCTCTGGTAGATACAGCTATGTGAACAGTTTGTATTTATATTAATTAATTTTTTGACTTTAAATTGTCTGGCACAAAGGGCCAGCAAAAATTTCCATATCATGCAATGTATCCTTACTTTTGCAAGGTCCGGGAAAAAAAAATTGCCGGCCCTTTGGGCCGGAATATTTTTTTTCAGCATTTTTCAGAGCCGGGATTTTTTTTTTTGCAAATTCTTCCTGCCCCCTTCCCCCATAAAAAAGGCGAGCTCGTAGCTGTAGAACCAATTTTCTTGAGAAGAGAAATGGTAATAACAAGTTACGTTCAATATATATATATAAATACCATGAGGTTCTCGCTGTGCAGGTTCAAATTTGGACCCCCTTCCCTTTTTTCAAAGTTTATTTTGAATTTCCATCATGGCGACATCGTTCAATATAAACAGAACTGTTTTCGAAAAACGAGGAGAGGGAAGAATGTTGGAGAAATTGTTCATCAATTTGTAAATAAACCAACCGAAAATTATGTTCGAACGTTTGCTAGAATTAGAAATTAAACTTGATGTTCAAAATATAGTTATTGAAGTTTAGAAACAGGTTTGTAGGTTAGAAATCGGAATCAAACTACCACTTTTTGTGTGTAAATTCTGGTTTGTAGCTGATCTCTTCTAAATTAATCAACTGTTTTAAAATCAAATTGTGTATATCGAAATGTATTTATGAAATGCATATTCATCATTGCCGTGAAATCGGAATTTGAAAATCTCAACACTGCTTTTCTCGAGTCGGACTCGGACTACCAATTTTAGTGTGCGCCCGATCTGTTGGCGTGAAGGTGTATCGAAATACCCAACTCAAAATTTCGATGCTCATATCTTTTCAACAGTAAGAGATAGGAAAAATCAGAAAGACTAAATAAGACAAATATATGGATAAAAAATAATAATATTGAAATTTTTAGGAAACTTCATAAGCTTAATTTTTGTTTACTATTATAAGCAAAAAAGTGTCTTCCTCCTATGAACTTCTGAATTTGGAAATATGAAGGACGGTGGAGGACGTCATCGTAATGAATCGTTACAGTGTGCATCTAGCATTTCATATCTTGCATGACTGTCGACTTCCAAAAAGAATGGAAATTGTAGATAGCAAAATACGAGATATTTAAGCTTACAAATAGCAAAACATGAAATTTTCGGTCCTTTTGAGTAATTCGACGCTCCCGTCAAATATTTGAATCTACTAAAAAACATGATAAAAAAGTAACAGAGACCAAAAATAAAAAAGACCAATCTAGCTTTTACTCCAAACGTAACGTTGGAGAACTTTCATTGTCCTAGCTTACAGGGTTCTTGAGAAATCGCTGATCCAATTTTCCACGGTTACGAAAACAATAGGTCTTCCGACGGAAGTCGGAAGACCTAATGATAGCGAAAAAAGATAAAATTATTGCCGTATTTTAAAAGTCTTTCTGTAATGTCTGATTATATACAAGTAAGCTTATTTGACGTAGAAATAAATTATAGCGAGCGGAGCTCTCTGCAAAGGCCCGAAGGGCGAAGCTCGCCCTTATGGTAACGCGTATACACATATCTTTTTGAGAAAATATGCTGAATCAAAGAATGAGAATGTACTACTATGCTTTCAAAAAATTTCGTCCCCTCGCAGACAGAGTTGGTTTAAACATATTTATTCAAGAAACAGCGATATTCAAATTATTCATAAGCATAAGAAATACAGGATTTGGAAAAAAGCTCAAAGCTTATGTAAATCCATCTCCAAATAATACTAAATTATATAATTCATGGAATGGTCTTAATCAATATGGTATTATACGAAAGGGAAAAGTAAGTTGTAACACAAAAATACATACATATGATCAAAAGAAAAATATCAATGAGTTATCGGAATAAGAAGTTTAACTTATAGAAAGAATGTTGCAAAAAAATACATATTTGGCGATAATGTAGTATAACGTAAAAAGTGAATGATACTAGTATAAGTTACAAGTGATATTGATAAAGTATATCTAGTGCTCAAGTACTCAATAAAAAGTTGATATACAGATATTTAATGGAATTTTAATGGAATAGATGACCTTTTTGTGATTTATTTTTAGAAACGTTTTGTTCTAATAATATATTCCTGAACGGTTTTAAATATTTTTTCGTTTATTTCATCTGAATTTCTTTCGTCTCCGTATAGCAATAAATTACAAGTTAATGGTTGAGTTATATCATTTAAAACAGTTCTTTCTCGATTAAAATTGGTGCAATGTAGGAGATAGTGCGAAGTTGATTCAATTTCACCACATGAACATAATTGGTCGGGTTCGATATTTTTTTGAAAAAGATGTTGTTTCAACGAACTACACTTCATCCGTAAACGAGCATGTAGAATTTGTCCTTTGCGCGTACCAGAATAATAATAACTAGGAATTTTCTTAGAAGAGGATAATTTACTTTTAAATTGTGGAAGTGATTTTATTTGTTTTAATTCATGAGGGAGATTATTCCATAACCGAGTTGCTGACGGGAAAAAACTGTTAAAGTACTGTGTCGTTCTGCATATTATTTGGACATAATCGTTAGCGTTACGGGTATTATAAGCATGCTGCTGTCGATGTTGAGGAGGCAATAATTCGTGTAGATATTCAGGGGTAAGTCCATTTAATATTTTAAAATATTGGATAAGTTTGCTTTTTTCACGTCTTTGTTCAAGAGTCTCCCACCCAGTTTCAAGATATAAATTTCGAATACTAACTAATTTAGTCGCACCTGTAATTATTCTTCCCGCTTCAATATTTATATTTTCTAATTTATTTTTGTAGTAATCTGGACAATTATCCCATATTATATTCGCGTATTCAAAAGTAGGCCTGATAAATGAGAAATAGAGAGTTTCTAAACTTTTTCTATCCAAAGTGAATTTTAGGCTTCGTAGTATATTTATTTTTGGAGTTACTTTTTGGATGATAGAATCAATATGATCCCCCCATTGGCATGTTTTATTTATCATTAGACCTAAGTGTTTATGTTTTTCAACTTCAGAGATGGGGACATTGTTCATATTTAACTGGGGATGTTGGGGGCTGTTTTGTTTTCTTGAAATCAGTAAAGTTTCTGTTTTTTGTGGGTTGAATTTTACTAGCCATTGAGATGACCAGGAATGGACCTTCTCTAAATTATAGTTTAGTAATTCTGCACCTGTTTGTATATTTTCTATAATAACATAAATGGAGGTATCATCTGCAAATAATTTAATTGAGCAGTTAATTTCTAGAACAATATCATTTATAAAGATGAGAAAAAATATTGGGCCAAGAATTGACCCCTGGGGTACCCCAGCGTTGATTTCAATAATATTTGACTCTTTCCCATTTAAAACCACCCTTTGTTGTCTACAAGAGAGATAATTTTCAACCCATTGTAAAAAATTTCCCTTAATTCCCATAATTTTCAATTTGTGTAAAAGTCCCTTATGCCAAACTCTATCAAATGCCTTACTTATATCAAAGAATACCACCCTTACCTCTTTCCCTTCATCTAAAGCCCTAGAAAATTCATTAGTTATAAACAGAAGCTGATTTATGGTTGAATCCCCTTTCCGAAATCCAGATTGATGAGGCGATAGTAAACTGTTATCTAATAAGTAATTATGTATATACTTATAAATGCATTTTTCAAAAATTTTGCTCATGATACATAAAAGTGATATTGGTCTGTAATTTTCAACATTTTTATCATCATTTTTTTGTGCACAGGTACTACATTTGCGAGTTTCCATAGAGACGGGTAAACTTTATTATTTAGAGACATGTTAAATAATTTACAGAGAGGAAATGCAAGTTCATTACTTGCCTCTTTGATCATTCTTGGGCTCACAAGATCAGGTCCAGAAGCTTTATTTGCATTTAGGCATTTAATTGCATCAATTACGTCACTTTCAGTTATGGTTATATCAGTGAGAGCATCATTGTCAAATATATTAGAATTTTCAGGAAGCTGTTTGCCTGAGTCATCAATAATTGATTGAGAACTAAAGAAATTATTTAATAGATTAGCTTTTTCCACATCATCTGTTACAGGGACATGATCTTTTTCAAGAATATTTATTGTTTTTTGTTCTTTAGTAAATCCAGTGAGATTTTTGATTAATTTCCACCAGTCTTTTGATGCAAAAGTTTGTTTAATAATTGCTTCACGTAATTTTGTGTAATGATTGCATTTTGCTACTCTTAATAAATCTATTACTTTATTTCTTAATTGCTTAAATTTCAACCAGTCTTCAGATTTATTAGTTTTCTTTGCCTTATTTCTTAATCTATTTCTTTTCTCATAAGTCTTTTTATTTCAGTTGTAAGCCATGGTAGGTCATGTTGTCTGATTGTTATTTCTTTGTTAGGGATTGTTTCTGAGGCTATTTTTAGAATTTGATTAGTTATGTTTGTAACATTTTCATTTAAAGTATTGTCAGTTTTTATCAAATTTGACCAGTTTGTAGATGATAGTTTTGATCTATATTCTTCGTAATTTCCTTTATCATATAACCAAATACGACGCTTGTAGCATAATGAATTTTGTTTGTGTGCTTTTAAGAGACAAATTATAGGGCAGTGATATTTGACATTTACATCAAGAAATGGCTCTGCAACATCACAATAGGCAATATTATCAGGTACATTAGTTATAAATAGGTCAATTAGTGTTGAAGTTGTTGGTGAAATAGATGTTGGATTTTGGATCAATTGTTTGAGATTATAGTTTAGGATGATTGAATTAACTTTGGACCTGGGGTTGTTTATCTGGTTTTCATTAAAATCTCCAGTTATTAAGATTTGATTACAGTTTGATTCAGTAGCTTTTTCAATAGAAAATTCGATCAACTCCCATATATTTGTTGGACTATTAGGGGGTCTATAAAATGTTCCAATTAGTATTTTTTTATGTTTTATGTTTATTTCGATCCATACGCTTTCCACACCCATAACTTCTAGGTCTTCTCTACGCTTACATGAAATATATTCTTTAGTATAGACCATTACACCACCCCCTGGTCCAGTTGTTCTATCATTTCTGTGTGGCGCATCATAACCTTCAAGCTTTACTTCTGTTGAGGGAATTTCGTGATTAAGCCAAGTTTCAGTAAAACATAATATATCAAAATCTTGCAAATTTGCATTGAGAATATCTAATTTAGGTTTTATACTTTGAATGTTTAAGTGAACAATCGATAGGTAAGATGCTGTATTTTTCATCAATTGACTTAATTCTGAGATTTGATCACCAGAAAGATTAGATATATCAGTATCAGAACAATGAATGGAGTCTGATGAATTATAGGAATACGGACCTGGATTGGTTTCTACATCACCACACATCAATAATAATTGTACTAGAAGTATGATTAGATTTATGGTTATCACACTAATAGAGGGTATTTCAATTACGAATTTTGTAACCGGGCAGGATATATTGCTATGTGCATTTGAGAAAGAATAATCATGATCATAGTCATTATCATAGTTCTCCTTAGAAGTACATGTATGTTCGGTATGTAACATATACAATAAAGAAATGGGAATAGCTTTTATACCCAGTGAGATCAACATATTTACCAAAAGAATAGTTTGCATATCAAGTATTTTATTTTTCGGCACTTTTGATGCCTTGAAGTAAAATGATCCTATCCTGAACCTGTAGGCTTCAATTGAAACACCCATTTTTATGTAATGTGGGTATTTTTGATATCAAACCGGCAGGGCAGGACAGGATCATTTCGATTCATTAAAGGGTCATCTATAAATTGGCTAATTTTTACACAAAATGTTCGCCATATGTAGCAACAATAGTTTGACGTTCTACAAAAATGGAGTGAGAAAGATTTGAATTCTTCAATAAAGTTAAGATCATAACAAATATTAATGAAAAAAGTGAGTATATACACAAGACATGAAAAATGAAATATCAAATATGAAGCCCATGTACTGGGATCTAAGTCCATTGAATGAAAAATTGAAACACAAAAAGGAAAAAAACAACAAAAATATGAAATACGGTATATACAAAGAATATGCAGATAATTCATAGAAGGAATGAAAAAACCAATGTTTAACGGATTTTCAACATTAGTATCTGAAGGGGGTAGAGAGAGAGAGAGAGAGAGAGAGAGAGAGAGAGAGAGAGAGAGAGAGAGAGAGGGAGAGAGAGAGAGAGAGGTGCCCTTATTTTCTTGGATATATATATTCTATGTTGTCGTAATCTTATTAAATAGAGATTCTCAAATAAATTAGACCATTTAATTAGAACTAATTCAATGTCAGCAGAGAGAGAGAGAGAGAGAGAGAGAGAGAGAGAGAGAGAGAGAGAGAGAGAGAGAGAGAGAATTTATTCTTTACTTGGATGTAAATATTCAAACATTACGAAGAAGATGTTGCCGTTAATAAAGTTATAGACGCAGTTTGATAAAATGTCGACACATACAATATAAAATGTAACGATGCAATGAAATTATTATGTTACGGAAGTATATGAGCTAATAATGAACATAGCTAATGAAAAAAAAAGAACAACACAAAACAACAAACTGTCAAATAATCAAAATATATCAAAATAATGTCGAAAATGAATATTGAATCAAGTTTGTTATGGTCACGTGAATTGTGACGTACACGACCTCATCAGAATAAAGGTCAAACTACTGCGACTGCGCGGGGGATCACCTGCTGCGCGAGGTGAAAGAGAGTTAGTGCACAGCCAATGCCTGAACGGCATCACTAAATATAGACTTTCACGTGTTTATACCATCCGATCGAGCAAGCGCAGGACACTCAGACATCTTGTAGTTTAACAAATCATCCAGACCGTTAATTTTGTGTTTTCTTTCATTCTTATCCACCAAAAAGATTTTGCCGTCAAATACAAAGGTTGATTTTGCTCCGTTCATTTTAACAAGTTGTCGACATTCCTTGGCGAGTTTACTTCTAAGCTTTGTCAAGTCTTGGTTTATTGACACGCCTCTCCTACCTTCGATCTTGGAGAGTTTGTAACTGTTTTTGATTAGCTGGTGACGAGACTCATAACTACTGATCCGTGCTATAATGGCCCGGGGTTTAGATTCAGTAGATCGTCCTACTCGATGAGATACAAGGACTTCGTTTTTCTCCAGGGGGACATTTAAATCTTTCGCAAGATTCATAACTGCCTGAGTTGAGTCCGATTCCGACTCGGGGACTCCAAAGATCCTGACACAGTTTTTCCGACCGTACTGTTCGAGTTCATCAATACGCTTATGTAGAATTTTATTTTCTTGAGCCACTTGGTTGACACACATAATAATCGGGTTTAAGCGATCCGCTAACATATTTGTGAATTCGTTCATCAAACTAGCCTTTACTGCTGCAACTATGCGTGATATATCGCCATCTGGCAAGAATGTACCAGAATTTGGTGATGCTGGGGGTTGAATACCGGCGTGACCCCCGGGCGGACCATTCGTCAGGGGGGTAGATGTCATAGTTGGCCCGGCCATAGCTTGCATGTTTACAGATGGAAAAATCTGAGGGTTGACGGGGGGCGGCACTTGTACCGGGATAAATTGAGAAGAAGACATCGTAGGAAGAGTTGGTAAAGTTTGTACTGTTTGTACACCCCCATAGGATCCTGGAGCTGTCACTGGGGGGACAGGGGGGAGAGCATTTACGATCATCCCTGATAACCCACTGAGATCTTGATTACTTGTGGACATTTCACCTGAGCTAAACGTATTTTCCTTAAGTTTTTTGTTTATCTGTCGGGTAGAATCAGTCGAGGTATTAGCTGATAGATTTCTTTTGTTATTAATCAATTGGGAATTGTCCATTGTACGTAACGAAATATTCACTATATGGCTCACTATATGGCTCTATGATTATGAAGTGAGTTCAAATTCAGTAAACAATGGCCTTACCGGTAAATTGTTTGTTTACTCTCCACATCCAATTTTAATGCACAAATAAACTTTCTGTGTTTTTTAAAAGAATGCATCTATCATCTCATGCATGTCTCATCCGTTAAAACATGGTAAAAGTTAGTTTCTTTCACATTTTTCACCTAAAATTTTCTCCGGCAAAATTTTTTCGACCATTCAATTCGGCGCATGCGTAGTGTCAGACAGAGTTGCTGCGGAGATGCTGGATATTGCCATTTAATTTTTTTTCGACTCCAAGTAGACGTATATGTTATACTCAATTTTTGTTTATAATGCCCTGTTCACACGAGTGCGCATTAAATCTAATTCGCATTAGATTTGATGCGCTTTATTCTAATGCGAATTAGATTCGCATTGCGTTCACTAGACACATTCTAATGCGCATTAGATTTTGGTACATTTGCACTGAGAGCTCTATACTTTAGATAGTAAAAGGGTCGAATGCATGCCTGTATGTTGTTTTGCTCATAATAATTTACCTCTTCGTAAGTTGGGCTTATACATGCATTGCATGACGTCATTGTGAGATAAAATGACGTCATAATATAATGTTACTCTACGTAAGTTATGAGACGCAGTACAGTTACTAAGAGGTTTCATCGTGAATGAAATCAAGTATTTTTACCTCTTATACTATGTTTCGAGGTCCAAGGGTGATTAAAAGTGCCCAGTTATGATGGAAATGTACTGTAGAATTCTAGTAAATCATATACGCATGCGCCAGATTTAATGCGAATTAGATTCGCTTTGCGTTCACACGGCAAAATCTAATGCGCATTAAATCTAATGCGAATTAAACTAATGCGCATTAGATTCCTCGTGTGAACGCAGCTAAAATCTAATGCGCATTAAATTCGATTTAATGCGCATTAAACCCGTCGTGTAAACAGGGCATTAGTTAGATTTATTGAAAACATTTTTCGTAAATCAGGTAACGATACAGCATCAACAAGGCGGCGTAACCACGGGAAATCCGACATTTCCGGTTTTAAACGAGACGTTTCGCTCTGATTGCTTTTCTTGTCTCGGGTGGTTTCGTACTGTCAGAAGTCGGAATATGTTTGTTTTTTCTTTTGTTCTTAAGTTATTATTTTCAGCTAGCCTAAACATTATTCTTACAAAATAAAAATGAATTATAAAGAACCATATTTTTAAAGAACCATAATTTAAGCCCCCCCCCCCCCCCCCCCTTTAAAATGTTCATCTGCTGGTCTAGATCAATTTTACACATGCTTCCGTGTTTCCACTCGCCTTATACTACCTTTTTTGGCAATCATCAAACAGAAAGTTTTGTAAGATAAGATAAACCATCATAGTCAAAATAAAAAAGAAAGATCTATTTTTTATTTTATATAATCATATCTATTTTCTCTCCGCTCGCACAAAAAGGCTTTGCCTTGATTCATATTATTGGTTTAAAATAGAATTTCGCAAATATAAATTTATATAGAATTAGGAAAACGTATGGAGAGTTAAGTTTCTGACTTTGTTATTTCCAGGTTTAAAGCAGACACTCCAGGTACTCATTTTTGGCATGCGCACTCCGGTTTACAGCGCGCGGACGGGGTTTATGGAGCTATCGTCATCAAACAGAAAAAGTCCCGTGAGCCTCAGCGTCATCTCTATGACTACGACATCCCAGAGCACACCATTCTGCTTTCTGATTGGATAACAGAAATGGGAGCGGTTAGGTTCTCAGGTCACCACCATGCAATGACGGAACATTTCCCATCGTCCATCTTAATTAATGGTACGATCGATAATTTATGAGACTAAAATATTTAATGACAGTTCATCGTCTTTAGAGACAATGATTTGTGGCATGTCCGATATATATCATTAATAATTCGATAAAGAGAAAAATGTACAATAATGACTTTTTAACGCACCCTGTAGTCGCCTTGGTCACCGCACATCAAAATTTGATGAAATATGTGGATAGAATTTAATTTACAGGTCAGACCAAGATTGATTACAATTCTACTTTGTAAAATGTATTCATTTCTGAAATAAATTGTGTTTTTATTCTTACTATTTCTAAGACAAAAAAAATCTATCTTTTAAAGTACAAAATATTAAAGGGGAAAGATACATGTTCTGCTATGTGCAGTAGAGTGTGTCATGTTCACAGATTTCAATAGCTCTCATACAAGCATGTGTCTCTTTATTTTGAAGGAAAAGGAACCAAGCGTGAGTTCCGTATGCAAAACAACGCACATAGCGCCCATATGGGTCACATGATGCACACGATGGGCATGACTCACGGGGCTCCACCTACAAGTAGCCCAATGGCACATCACATGTCCAACTCTGATTCCGACAACAACATGGACGCCCTCCACACGATGGCTCACCATACCATGGAATCACTGCCCACCATGGCCCAAACCATGGAGGCGTTGCCCACTCTTTCCCAGTCGGATATGGAAAACATGATGCATGAGGCCCACAGGATGCGAAGAGGAACTGAATCTGTGATGACAATGCCCACCAATGGCGACAATGAAAACATGCCAGATATGGACAAGGACCATGCAATGTTTACACCTCAACCCGTGTTTACTGTTAAACCCATGAAACGTTATAGGTTCCGGATTATAAGCAATGGTGTGAATAACTGCCCAATACAGTTTTCTATTGACAATCATACCATGACAATGATTGCTAGTGATGGATCGCCATTTAAGCCATTAGAAGTTCAGTATTTCAATATCTTTGCTGGGGAAAGATACGACTTTGTTCTGTTCACAAATAATCATGTTGGCAATTATTGGATTCGAACACGGGGTTTGGCAGACTGCATGTTGAAAAGGGCCAGGCAAACCGCAATACTGAGATACGAAGGAACAACGCCTGAGAATCCCAAAGAATCCACGGAGTACGAGGCATTTGAAAGAAAGGGAACTGTAAGTTACTACCACATGTCCTTATCCAAAGAAATATTCAATCTTTATTCTTTATAGAAATGTTTTCAAATTTGAACAACCCAATCACGAAATATGCTTATATCTTCCGAAGTGGAAGTGACGTTGCATGCAAGCAGGAGATGCTGACTCTTCCTGGGCACCTAGTCTCACTCCCATCTTGGGAGTCCGCTTCTTTTCATGTGGTGGAGGTTTTTGTTTGGTTGGTTTGGTTCCTGTTTTATCCTGATTTTGTATGCCTTCGGTTTATGATTTTCAGAATTATCGATTTTGTATTTTGTATAGAGATATGGTTATTATCCATATTTGTGACTTTCCGCATTATTATTTGGATACAATATACTCCAACTGTTCTTTCCAGTGGCAGCGCATTGCTTTGGTGTCGCGTAGCAAACACATTCTGCTGTGCTTTAAGTTATGCTTTAAAAGGAACTTAAACGAATGGATATGTTGAATTCTGTTTCATAATATTATTATATATTAATATACTAATATTATATATTATCTTAACAATATTCAGCAGACTCCTATATTACCCATAGAAATCTACATGAAGAACAGTCTTTTGTCTTGACAATAAGCTCTGCTTCTTTCGTTACAGCTTCTGAACCCTTTCAACCGTAACAGTGGGCCATTAGAAGTGAATGCTTATGAACTAGAATCTGTCGTACCAGACGAAGCCCCACTGAAGACCGAACCCGACAAAAGGTTTTACCTCGGTTTCGATTTCAACATGGTGGATAATTATAGATTCAATGACCCAGATTTATATCCATTGTCAAATATGATTGGTCATGCTCATCACATGGGATCTCCACAGATTAATGGTATAACACACGTGATGCCTTCGTCACCACCGCTTTCTCAGTATTCAAAATACGTAGAGGTAAGCAGAGGCATCCATTTTCTCTGACTTTGAATTCTCTTATGCTCTTCATTTTACTATGCTTATGAACAGACTCTAAAGCAAATTTGAAGCTCTTGCCAAATAGCTACCTGAAATTCAAAAGTTAAACGAAGGTGAAAAGAGAAAAGAGTGCTTCTATGCTTCTGAACAGACCTTAAAGCAAATTTGAAGCTCTTGTCAAAAATAGCTACCTGAATTTTAGAAGTTAAACGAGGGTTGAAAAGAGTGTTTCTATTCTTCTGAACAGATCTAAATAGCTACCTGAAATAAAGAAGTTAAACGAGGGGTACAAAACGTGCTGATTTTTGCTTCTTCGAATCATTGCGTGTTGATGTACCACTAATGAGTAATACTATCTAGACTTTTTATGTCCTGAAGACTTATATCTTACAATAGAAGAGTTAGAGCACATCTTTTTTCCCCTTAAAGTGTCTTCTGGATGATATTTATTATTGTGCCAAATGCTGAACTATGTCTTCAAATTTCTCTTTCAGCAAGGCTTCTGTAACGAAGACACTATTCAAAAGAATTGTAAGCACGAGTTTTGTGAATGTATTCACCGTGTAAAGGTCAAGTTGGGTGAAGAAGTGGAATTAGTATTGGTGGATGAGGGTAAAATGCAAGATAACAACCATCCAATGCATTTGCATGGCTACAAATTCAAGGTCATTGGTATGGCTAAGGTATGTAGTTTACATTTTTGAAAGTCGATTTCATTATTTGACAAGCTGTGTTGTTTTGCAAAGTGAAATGCCATAAAAATGTCAATATTCCGTACCAAATTGAACAAAGTTCAACTAATTGTATAATAAAGAAAAAGCTGAATTCAAAATGATATCTGTATAGGCTTGGGCAGCATTGGACATACATGTATTTATTTGTATTTCTCTCTCTAAAACAATGTTTCAACTCTTTCATTTTTTGTCGATTGACTCTCTTAACAGCTTGGTAATTCAACTACAGTAAAACATATCAAGCAATTAGATCACATGGGCTTGATAAAGCGGAACCTCAAGCATCCAATATCCAAAGATACAGTCACTGTACCTGATGGTGGATACACTATTATCAGATTTCACGCCAATAATCCAGGTATTATCATTTTGAATATTCCTCTCTTCCATTGTACTTTTCTCTCCTTTGCTGGAGTACCAAGCTACTTTATTTTACTCCTCAAATCCAAGTAGTAAGAAAGGAGGGGATCTCCAACCAGACCTGGTTGCAGTACCAACAACAAAATACCAAAACACCCGAAGCGAAAACGAAAAAGAGACATACTACATAGACACATTTATATTCATGTTCGATTATTTTCTCTTGCATGGTATAATTCCTACTTCTGTCTGGAACGCCTAGTGCTTATATATGTGATATGTGGTTTCTTTGCAAAAATGTTTGCTTCAATGCAGGAAAAGTTAGTCCAATGCAAGAAATTCAAACTATTATACCTCTGATTACATAATATTAAAGATTCATGCAAAATGAGGAAGACATATATATAGCTGTCAAACAGGATATTGTTATTTGAATGCGTATAATTTCCTAATGTGGTTTCAGAAGTCTTCTAAGTTATTCATCTTTTCATGGAGCTGTTGCGACGGGTGTTGCATGCAATCAGGAGACGCTGACTCTCCCCCTGGCACCTGGGATCGCTTCGGAATGTTATTCATTGCGATGTTCGCAACCGTTCTTTTGGAAATTCTAATGATTTTGCCTTGCCTTCACGACTTTGAGACTGAATAACTGATAGGTACTTCTTTGATCTTTACTTATTATGGTACTGTGTTATTTTGAAGGATTCTGGTTGTTCCACTGCCACATTGCTTTTCACATGGAAATGGGTATGAACATGATCATCCAAGTCGGGGAGGTCAATGAAATGTTGCCACCACCTCCACACTTCCCAAAATGCGGTGATTGGACGCCGGAATCCGTTGCTATGGCAAAGAAGGAAGACGATAGTACTCCGCAGAAACAACTCTCGTGTCCACAAATCACAAACACTGCACCGCCATCTACGTCACCGGCTATACCTCCAGTATTTATCTTTCTTTTCTCTCAATTTTTTTCAGAGTGCCTTATGAACAATTAGATTGTTTGTGCATACGTCTCATATGATCGCATGAAATCCACCTTTGTCAGGGGACGGAAACTGTGTGTCTCAATTGGATTTATATGTGATGTTTTATACATGTTGCTTTTCCCTGTGTGTTCTCAATTGTGCACTGGTTAAGGAACGTACACATATTGTTTTCATGACACTGATTTATTGCAATACTTGAATAATCCATGAAGACTGTTCATCACACATTTTTCTACCAGAAAGCAATTATAGTGCAATAAAATGTTACATTACATATTATCGTGCATGCACCATACTTCATTTAATCACACTTAAAATTATTTATTTTTTAAAGCATACCAATCGAACTCAATTGTGTCTCAATAGTGAAATTTTGACTGTCTTGTTTCCAGTCTTAACGCTTACCTTATGATGTTTTTTTCTCCTCTAGTTAAGTTACTAAATTTATTATGAAGTAACTGTTACCTAAACTGTATTACCATATTGGTACCATGCCTGTTTGATCGGTATACTGTATTTGTTTGCGATGGTGGAACTTTATTGGTGGCGAACGCTGATATGGCTAGCCAAACAGCGGATACTTACTCCTCCAGGGCACCTGGTCCAACCTCTAGTTTGCTAGGGATCAGTTGATGTACAATTTGGTGCTCTACAGTGAGTGCTGTTGAGATTGTCGTCAGGATTATCATTAACACATTTACTGGTGAAGTAGCTCTACGACTGAAGAAGAGATTATTTTCCCTTCTTTCATTTAAGATAAACTTTTATTGCTTTAAAAGGAAACTTTTTACTTTCAATGTCTGGAGTCCGAGTTAAACAAATTCCGTAGGAAATGGGACTTCTTAGTATTATAAAAACGCAATTTCTCATGGGAATTCTCCTTAATAACTCTTTAATTTCATCATTAGAGCACAGAATGAAAACGTAATGAGTTTAAGGTGAAGCTATTGCTATATATGCCAGACTCGGGGTCAGGGGTCAATTCATCGTTTCTAAATAAAATCTAAATTACCATAAACGGTAATTACCTCCTGAAAAAATAGGATGCAATTAGTAGTTAATATGTGTGGCAACATTATGCTACCTTCCAATCTCCCGTTTTCTCTTCCGTCTCTTTCTGTCTCCCTCTATTTTTCGTTATTTGAATTTCAATTATTCTATGTAGATAAGAATTGTTCTTTTTTTGTTATTACAGAAATCCAATGTTTATATTTATAATGTTGATATATTTGATTATAATTTTCATAATGTTTATAAAGAAAATAAAAATATTTGTTGATGTGTAACGTTTTTGTGTTTGCTTTGTGTTTTGACTATGTTGGTGAAGGGAAATCCATCTTAGTATCAGTATATGTCAGCTGGAGAGGGCAGTGTTTTATGTGTATAGTAAACAGGATAAGGGCTACCCCGTGCTTTGTTTCCCATAGCTGTAATTTGCTTATATGAGATTTACATAGAGGTAAGAAGTGGAACTTTGTAAAGAAAAGCGGAATCAAAATGGTAAATCATATCTTAAATAAATGAAACAAACTTAAAATGAAAATCTTTAAGATTACATATTCACATATCTTGTGTTTAAGAAAAGAAATGTGTGTTATGAATGATTCCTACTTCTTTTGTTCATAAGCGATAAATTTCGTCAAAATGAAAATCGAATGTTGCAATAATTAAACACTCTCTGAAGTTGCGAAAAGTCAAATATCTGTTATCATATCATGAGAAGAAATTAGCAGGTGAAGACTCTTCTAAGGTATCGTTTAACCTCTTTTTCAGCTTCACCAGGTTTACTTAGGCGGGATACAGCAGACGACGGATGTGAACTTGACTGACGTCACTCTTCATTATGCACTTCTTTTGTGGATGACTGGCAAACGTAACGAGACGACATCCGGGGGAACTGGATCAGGAGTTGGTGGCGCAGCAGATCATAGTAAGATAAGAAAAACAACGGCATTATTAAGCAAACCTAGTGCTTTGAAGTTGCAACACGGTCATATGTCAAGTGGTCACATGAAAAAGGGACGTAAAAGGCCAGTTGTTTTGAATGGGAACCGAAAACTTCCTATATTAAATGTTCATCCAGGAAAAGTATCACTAGGAGGAATTAAAAGTGCAAAATCAAGTATTATAGAACTGTCACAATTACCAAAAATGGTCGTTCCGGCCAATAAGATTGAGAGAATAGTTACCAATGGAAAACATACTACAAAGCATTTATCAAACGGTAAGCTAAGTTCGCAACAGGTGATGAAAATGAGGGGTGCAAAGAAAGAACAAAACCATCCAAACATAACGGTGCATGTTGAAAGCAATAGTAAAATCATGAAACAACGTCATCATCAGCAACACGAGACTAAAAAGAATCCAATTTCGAAACAATTACCATCCATGGGTCATGACATGTCAACGATGCGAGCTGCTTCATCTAAAATAGGACATTCACAGGTTCATAAGAAGCATTCGGTGCATATGAGCCATCTGTCAAAGAAGAAACACTTGACATCTCATAATCTGTCTCATAATAGAAATGAACCTGCACCACCACCACATCACGCGAGGGACCAGAAACATATATCGCAACCTAAACATGTAACAAATCATGGAAGTTTGTCTCCACCCGACCACGCCTCTCACCAGAAGCTTGGGTCACCACCTAACCATATGTCTCATGAGAAGAAACTGCCACCACCTCCGAATCATTCAGCTCATCTAAATCATGCACCTCCTCCACCCAACCATTTATCTCATCGGACTATGATCATATCCCGGGAATCCGGTCCACCTCCCCATCCGATTTCCCACATAAAGCATTCTTCTAATTCGAAAACCGAGAACAATGCTAAAATAGATACTGAGTCAGTAACTCATGGTGAAAAACCACATCCCAGAAAAGAACGCAATAAGATACATCCTCAACCAGACGTCAAAATAGTTTCAATGGCTGAGATGAATAGGAGAGTAAATGGACATTCTATGCATACAGCAATGAAGAGAAGTAATAACGCAAACGATGCAAGAGATGATGTCCTTCAGAAGATGCAGAAGAAACTGCAGTCTTTCTCATCGAATACACAATCGAGAATCAGCAATGAAAATGTATCAGATGTAAAAGTGACGCATGAGAAAACAGTGTCTCATCTCTCTAGTGGAGGCCTTGTCAATTCATCAGAAGATGGATTTAATCATGAGCAAGTGAATGTAAAAATGACAAATAACTCCAAACCAGTTCACCATATAGTTAAAAAGGACGAACCTGGACCACATTTTATGCATAACATGGTTCACAATCAAGAAACAGAAGGTCTAAACAACATTGGGAAACATTCAGGCCATGTAGTAAATAATGGGAAAGTACAAGGAAGTCGGTCTAATAAACTAATTCATAAGGAAAGTCACCTGAATCATATTATCACGGAAGGAAAGAAAAAACACGTTCAAAACATCAAACATAATATGACTCACCAGAAAATCAGCGATCACCATACTGTCAAAAAGAAGCACTCAATTATCCACAAGAGAAAACTTCATAAACGTCAAGCCCCTGTTTGATGATTGTTGACTAATGTATTCATTGTTTACATCGTTTAGAGATGAACCTCAACTGAAATCCACCCATGAAACCTGCAACGAGACAACTCATGATACCAGCATTACCAAGATTGTTGCAGTGATTGGCTATAGAGTGTCACGTGATACGACTGAGATGATAGGTACGATAGATATTTGAAATAATGTTTTATTTCATTTTCATTCGTTGTCTTATCAGTAAATGTAGATGTATCCTATCGTAAAATATTCGATATGATCTGTTCTTTCACAGAACAATTCATACTCCGAATTGAGAGTGCTCTATTTTCGCAAAGAGGTGCTCGAAATTCACATTTACCAATTTCATTTTATCAGGTATTGTGTACATGATTATTACACGATCTATTTGGTGATTTCATTTTATTTTGTATTTAATTTCACCTCACTCGCTGAATTGCAATTCAGGTTGTTTTTTCCAGTTTTACCAGTATATATATAAATATAAAATAAATTACATATCCCTTGTGATAAAAAAAGAAATGATATTTCTATTTCATACGAGATATATGAACTTGTAGCATGATTTTGCCTCATTCTTCGAGGTTTTGCTTTTCCTGTGGAATAGGAACTAATCATTTAAGTACAGGTCCACTTTAGGATCAGGCAGTTGAAAAACCTTAAATTTTTTGCAGAACTGTTTTCTTTTTACATGTGTTCAGATCAGCCTCAATATGAATGTTCTGAAGGAATTTTCCTCGTACTGGGATGGTGAAGAAAGTTATAAGGGTAGCAAATTTGGTTGAATAATATAGAGAAAAATTTCCCGCCATTTTTTCCTTTATAGATTATGAGGTGAATATCTCACTTCACCGTCGTTACCTTGAGAAATGGATATCATATGTTTGATTTGTACCACATATATGTCTCAAAACAGAAATAAAAAGTTTTGCAAAAAATTTTATGTACATGTATCACCCCTGCCTGATTCTTATGTGGACCTATACTTAATATCTTTTCATATAATGTCTTTCACTTCAAGTTCAAGACTAATATTCGAAAAAGATAAATATTTTCAAAGTCAAGTGTAATTTTTGTAAGACTGATCATTTTTCTGAGTGTGTCCATCTTACAAAGTTGACCAAGTGCTAAGCTTTATTACAATTTTAGGCAAGCTGTCTTTCCTGTGATTCCCTTTTGAATCACAATTGCCTAGTATATGTATAGCAGTTGTTGTTAGAAATTAATTGATTAGGAGTAGTTAGAGTAGAATTTCATTATATGTTTTTTCACTTTCTTTTTTCTTTTACTCATTGACTTTTCTTTGCATTTGTTGAATTAAACTATAAAAAAAAACCATATTCTTTCGCCATAAATTTCATATAACATGGATAGTATCCAAGTAAATTTTCTTTTTCGTAATCTGAATAAATTACTTCATATATCATTTCTTTATTCTGAAGAATTTTTTTTTCTCAATTTGAAGACGTGTAACATTCAAACATTTATATCAATATGATGTACAACTTTTTAGAAACGTTAAAGTTCTAATTCTAATAATATACATTTTAGATGGCTTGATAATTTGCATATGTAGTATTTAAGTTCTTTAGTAAATGATTATGTAGAAAAACAAATACCGGTAATTGTGTTAAGTTCGTGTTTGATTTGATATTAAATTGACATATAATCAATTTACGTGAAATATATTTTTATGTTAATTCTTTTTATGGAATAAATTTATCTAAAACTCTATAATTACGTGTTGTTTTTAATTGACGTTCACACGAAAGCTTTTGCATTTGAACTTGTCAATATGATCAATATAATATATGTTGTTGAAAACTTTGTCAGAGCAAATAAGAAAGGGACATCTCCCTTATGGCATAACTCTGTTATAAAAAAATGAAAAAAAGTGGGTCCTGTAGCATCATATCCCACCCATCCTGCTACGTCTTTTGGTATTTTTCTGGAATAATCACTTTCAAACTCTGTGGCCATATTGCATTGTTTAGATTAAGGATCACTGACGAGGGTTAACTACCCGAAACATGCATTTCTGGTCCGTGCTGCAAATTTATCTGTTCCTAAATGATGCTATTGAATTTGAAGACGTTTTTAACATCTATGCTTGTTCTGTGGCATAAATTCTATGTCATGTTTAAGATATCGATCTTCATACCTTCATTAACTCGATTTCCTCTATTTTACCCTCAAGCACAACTGAAGAGACATTTTTGTTGAAATGCGCGTATGGTGCACTGAAATTCTTACAATAAATCATGTTTTAATATTGACAATTTCTAAGAACTCTCTTCATTTAAATTTCTTAACGTAAAATAAAGATGAAGATGCTAGATCTCTGCTTGTTTCGTTTCGAGACATTCCTCCAGAAGGAGTGGCTTTGTTACCAATACAAAGCAAAAAACATTCAATTTGTTGTTTCTCCTCTATCAAGAGAAAGATGGAGAGAAGCCTCTCGCTTCAAATATAGATATTTAGATAGATTGTCATCAATGGACATGCCTTTGCACCATCTATATGAATGTACTGGACGTAATATAAATCACAGAGGACAAAGTTTGGACATGACAAAATACTACTCAACTCTTGTGGTTATTTGATAGCCTCTGTCTGACCTTTACATCAGAACCACAAAATTCCAAGTATAAATAACAATCATCGCTTGTATTTGTCTTGTTGTACTATACATTGTATGAGGAAACGTTTAAATTTTTACAGTGATTTTGTTTTTACGGTCTCGGCAAAATCAAGATAGTTAAAGAAGGCTTGATTCGATGTTATGAAAACTGAAAGTAATAGTTTAAAATCAATCTCAATTTCTTCAAGTCAAATTTTAATGATGTAGAAAAGATGGATACATTTTTGGTAGCCCCCTCCAAAAAATTCAAAATACAAAAGCAGCACAAAGCAAAAACAAAAAGCAAAAGCAAACAAAAACCAAACCAAACAAACAAACAAAAATCAAAAGCAAACATAAAAAAGCAGAAGCAAACAAAAAATCCTTTTTGACATTTATATTATCATACGTTCAGAGTTGAGACTTGTTTTTCTCTACATTTTGTTCTTATTTTCTCTTTCATCTGTATTCACGTGCTCCAAACATTCACATTTAGGCAATTCTGTTCATTGGCCGTCCTAATTATCTATATTCTTTTCGTATTTAATTTACATAACCTATTTTCATACATCTGTCTATATATTGGAATAATTGGTTCCAATAGGTGAAACCCTACTGACCTCTCCCTGACATAATTATGGGTGTTCGAACACGTATAAATGACACCTCTCACAGACGAGATATTCAGATCTACGTTTCGTGCATTACCACAGAAGAACTATAGATTACATTTATCAATACGTGACAACAGTAATAAACAGACATGATCAATCTATCAAGAAGTCATTCAGGCTTTCTCATTTGCATATTGGACCATATTATATCAGTCAATTGGTTCCTCTTATGAGTGACACTCCTTTTGGTTAACTTACTTATGTAACAACGTTTTTACACAACTCGCCGTGTTCCAATGCTAAACGTCTTTAAATTCAATAGCATCATTTAAAAGCTGGTAAATTTACAGCATGGACCAGACATGCACGTTTCGAGTACTAAACCCTCGTCAGTGATCCTCAGTCTAAACAATGTAATATGGCCAAAAAGTAGGCCTTTCAACTAAATTTTCAAATCCAAGAATATTCCTTTAAAAGTGTTTCACGACATTTGTATCTGTGTCTGGAGAGCATTAAAGAACTTTGAATTGATAAAGACATGCGAAATTTCGAAAATTAATTAATTTTAAATACCAAATTCTAAATAAATCTGCTTAAGAAGGGAAACAATTCAAACTATACTATTTGACAAACACTTGGTTCCCGGGACACCTCTTGATTTACCGAGTTTAACGGGCTCCTTTAAATTGTGAAACGCACAAGAAAAGAAATGAAAAGAAACGAAACGATTTTTTTTTCTTTGGCAAAGAAATTATTTAGCTGGAAACGTAGACAAGGAGGAAAAGTAACCGGATTATTTACATGTATACGTTCGGGAGTAGTATCCATGAGTTCAACATACATGCGTACCGTAAATAATTTGAAAGGTCCGGTACATTTTCTGTCAGTTTCGTTTTAAGCCCAGGAATACCATGAATAGGATTGGGATTCTCCTCAAGATACTTTGATACGGCAAACGAAGTTCCCTGGCCTCAACTCGAGGTGCGTAACGGAAAAAAGTTACGCCGACCAAACGCTTCGTAGAATTTAAAGAATACATGTAGGTCATTGATGTTCATTCGCTCGAAAATTGCATGAATTGTTTGCTTTGTTCCCATAAAATTACTTAAACAAGACACTTAGGTTGGATGGACCCCCCCCCCCTCAATACGTAACATTAAACATTAACTATGTCGACCGAACAGAGCTTTTTAGAAGTAAGGACAAGCTCAGTGATGGTTTAGTTTTGAATTTTGTATAATTATGTTTTATGACATATTGATTCGTTCAAACACGATGACAAAGAAAGTTGAGACAAAGTGAAGACGAAAAAATAAGACATCTAATGAAAAATTATATGCATGTGAAAATTTTCCCAAAAGTAAAGAGATTAAGCATAAAAGGAGTATTCTGAATCAATAACTTTGGCTGAAAAGGGGGGCCCGGACCATCACTGAGCTCCCATGCCCCCCCCCCCCCTCTAAATCCGCCACTGGGTTTGATTTTTTATTCATTCATATTTCTTCCTTTTCCTTTCGCGTTTTGTGCTCATACATCCTTCATTTATCTATTAAAGCTAGATTATTTGTAGAATTAATCTATTATCAGGAAAGCCGTTACAAATGTACATATACATTTTTACTTTGATGTCATTTCGTTTACAAATAACCATTCACATTAAAAACCAAATTTCGGTGCGTTTTTTGGGGATGTTTGTATTACAAGACAGCTAGATATATTTTTTCTACATATTTCTATCCCCTCCTCTTCCACCAGATATTTCTCCTATTCTGTTAAATTAAATTACATGTGCGTCTGTCAGTCTTTTAAGGGTCAACACTTAACAGTTGTAAGGCAATGGCCTACAGGTTGGGTGTAGTTCGCGTTGTGTATTAATCAGTCATTTTGAAAACTATAAACCGAAGTCCGAATAAAGTTCTAAGTTTATTAAAAACGTTACATGTTGACAGTACGAGAGCGGAGTCTAAACCTAACTTAAACACTACTGAAACTGGAGTTAAACTAAACCGAAACTGGAGTCTAACTTAACCGAAACTTAACTGGTCGGCAAAACGATGCGCCGAGTATATATGTGGACGATTGGAAATTGCTAACACCTGCATAAAATAATAAGTTATTGGTTTTTGATTAAAAAGACATTTTGGAAATTAGATTCTTCCAAATATAGAACCTTAACGGCTTTTACGGGGAGATTTCCAATTAGCATTCAATTAACTCGTACGGAAAACAAAGACTAAAGTACTTGCAGGTGTGCAAATTACTACAGTGTTTTCAGCATCGTGGGAATCAAATTAAACAGATTACAGAATTTACAAACTAGAATTTGATTGTCTCAATATGAAGTTCAAACTTAAAGTCAAGAAATTAAGTTATAATGATTCCCCTTTTACTATAGAAAACTCAAGTTAGCAATTTCCATATACATGTTACTAATTAATATGAATAATTAATTAGCTTAATTATTGTGGGGGAGAGGCCATATGGTTACAATACTCACCCACTTAAGAAAATAACCAAGATTCAAATTGTTTGGATTTCAATTGTTATTCTGAACTTTAAGATAAATTTCATTTACCATCCAAAACTTTGTGTGAATCTGTTATAATACTTGGTTATTTTCTAAACGCATGGCCTTGACACCACAATAATGCATAACTCAATGAAATATCATCTGGGTTCACTCTGATTAATTAGATCAAGTTAAAGCACATGAAATTAAAGTCTTTGCATATCGAGTTCTTTTTCATTGTTCTTAAAGAGTGACCCGATTTTCATCTAATTATGAATGTTCACTGTCAATCACCTACAAAAGAAATACATTTTCCAAGGCCAATATACGTACCTAAACATTCATTATATATAATAAGCAATATACAAAAGCAATTATCAATATTAAACATGAATAAGGAGCATAAATGATAAAACATATATTTAGTATTAAACATTTACTCTGCTTTTTTCACTAAAACACAACACCGGTTTAATTCACTTCTTTAACTTTTTACGGCCGTTCATCTTGGTTTTGGTTCCGTACGTCTACGGTCCTTCTTCGTGAACTTTGTAACCTCCGTGGAGTATAACGAATGATTCGGACCTCTTTGTCGTCTACTTGGTTTGGTAAACCAATAATCATCAAATCGTCATCTGTTTCGTCTTCTTCCTCCACCCGGAATTTGGAGTTTATCTTCCATCTTGACTCTGCTTTGACGCATCTTGGTATTAGTGACGTTACCAAGATCTTCCCGTAATCTGGATGACGCCATGCACCCAGAAAAGCGACGGGGTATTCAATGCTCTCATTTAAAGCGTCGAACAAGCAGGTCATTAAGTGCAAAACGTTCAATATGATTCTGTAATGTTCAATTTCGCTATGACAGATTTCACTCGTCATATAATTTGCGAAATAATGTTCCTTTTTGTATAGTGACGGGCTGGTTTGACATCCGGCCACACGGATAACATCGTGCACAGAGATACCTGACGTCACTGCTTCGGACTTCTTTTCTGCTACCGTCTGATTTGATTTAATGTCTTTGTGATAAAACTGTACGCTTATATGTCTCTCGTATCACAACAGACGATTCCAATCACAAAGTTCATGGGTAAACTGCACATCTGGAACTTAACTGTTTTATCTTGCATCGTCGTCTAATCCCAGCGATAAAAGTATCAAGTCTGCATCATTATTACACTGATAAGTTTCACATCACTGTCTCTGGTTACAGGTAGTTATTCTCTGTACCTCTAATTGACCATAATTTTGAATTTACAAAAATGATTTAGATGCCTGTACCAAAACTGAATAAATGATTTCCAAAATGAGATTTTTTTATCAATACTTGGACAAAGTTAATTTTGAAAACTTTGTATATTCACTGACTTTATACGAAATACAGGTCTTCTGTATTTATTTTAGACGAATACAAAAATCTAATTAATAAAGAAAACATATCTGTAGCAATTAAAACTTTTCATCATAAATTCTGAAAAACTTTCTGAAATGAAATACAACGTCTATGCATGTCGCTTGTCAAACGCTAATGTCTCGGCGTAGTGATTAATCGTTGATACTACACATCTGCAGCCGATAAGATACTATAAAGACCGTCAATGAAATTCCAACACAGGGAAAAGGGGCAACAAAGGTCAAACTTATTAGCGCTCATTAGAACTGTAACATGAATACCCAAAATGAAGGCCAATTAAAACTTCAAAGTGCAAAAAGCAGAGTACTATTGGGGTTAAATGAATAATCAAACACAAAAACATGCAAACTAAGGGTATACTGTTGCTACTATATACATCGCGATCGCGATAGACTCCAGATTAACTTTGACATGAAATTCCGATAAAACTTTGACCGATTTTTTTTTAATTTAAGATATTTACCATTTCCTCCCTTTCTTGAAACAAAAAAAAAATCAAGACCTCCAAAATGACAGCACAAAACATACATAAGATGATGAATACTACGATGGTGTCATATATAATCCGAAAAAAATTACGTGCTCTCACATAGCACAAATTAGAAATGACAGGGTTGTATACACAACAAACCCGAACGAACTTTCTACGTTCCCAGAAATTTCTACTGGTGCCATTTTTCGGCGTTTCATCGCCATATACCGAGCAAATTCAACAGCTCATCACCTAACAAACTGGAATATATGGGTTCCATCGAAGTATCCTCTTAATTGTAATGTGCTATCATCTTGAAAAACCTTACAGAGACGGATACTCCCCCGTCTCTTACTACGGTCCCACACCTATACCCGGCGTTCTAGCGACATGACGGGACCCTGATCTAGACCCTGACTCAGCGGCTGAGAAAACCCGAAATCCTCAAAACGACCGAAACCTAAATCTTCAATCAACTCAAAATTACATGAAACTCGACCGATTCCAAAAATATAAAATGTTACTTCGTTGTCTCTGTCCGTCATTTCTTATCGAAAATATCTGAGAAAAAACTCTGATCCGATTTCTTCAACAACAAAAATTCGCTTAAAACTTTCAAAAATTTAAAGATAACATTAAAAAATACATGGTCAATCAATCTGAGATTACATTGAGAAATTAAATGTGTCATACCTTTTACGATCGCGCATTTTGTTTACAGCGTAAAGTTCATCGTCTCATTGTTAAATCCTGGTTCCGCGGCGTGCATCATCTGCAATCTCAGCAATGAACCTCTTCATATTTCCTCTGGTACGTTTAGGTCACGGTACCAAATAAAACCTTGTAATTTCGTTTAGATCACGGCGCCAAAATACAACTTGTAATCATATTTTCCCTGGTTCGTTTAGGTCACGGCGCCAAAATACAACTTGTAATCATATTTTCCCTGGTTCATCCAGGTCACGGCACCAAAATACAACTTGTAAGGCAATGGCCTACAGGTTGGGTGTAGTTCGCGTTGTGTATTAATCAGTCATTTTGAAAACTATAAACCGAAGTCCGAATAAAGTTCTAAGTTTATTAAAAACGTTACATGTTGACAGTACGAGAGCGGAGTCTAAACCTAACTTAAACACTACTGAAACTGGAGTTAAACTAAACCGAAACTGGAGTCTAACTTAACCGAAACTTAACTGGTCGGCAAAACGATGCGCCGAGTATATATGTGGACGATTGGAAATTGCTAACACCTGCATAAAATAATAAGTTATTGGTTTTTGATTAAAAAGACATTTTGGAAATTAGATTCTTCCAAATATAGAACCTTAACGGCTTTTACGGGGAGATTTCCAATTAGCATTCAATTAACTCGTACGGAAAACAAAGACTAAAGTACTTGCAGGTGTGCAAATTACTACAGTGTTTTCAGCATCGTGGGAATCAAATTAAACAGATTACAGAATTTACAAACTAGAATTTGATTGTCTCAATATGAAGTTCAAACTTAAAGTCAAGAAATTAAGTTATAATGATTCCCCTTTTACTATAGAAAACTCAAGTTAGCAATTTCCATATACATGTTACTAATTAATATGAATAATTAATTAGCTTAATTATTGTGGGGGAGAGGCCATATGGTTACACAGTGTCGGTACAGCAAGTTTATTTCTCATGACTGTTAAAACGCAGAAGTCTCTGAAAAATAATCAAACAAGTGAAAATAACCAAAGAACTAACCGACCCCCAGATATAGCTAATCCAGTCTTTTCAGTTTAGTGTGAAAAGAAGTAAAAAAAATCTTTCATATTTTTATGCCCCCGGAATCAAAGATTCGGGGGCATATAGTTTTTGGCCTGTCCGTCTGTTTGTCTGTTTATCTGTTTGTCTGTTTGTCTGTTTGTCTGTTTGTCCGAAAAACTTTAACATTGGACATAACTTTTGAATGGGAAGTGATATGGCTTTCATATTTCACATGTGTATTCCTTGTGACAAGACCTTTCCATTGATACCAAAATTTTTGACCTCGTGACCTTGACCTTGACCTTTGACCTACTTTTCAAAAACTTTAACATTGGGCATAACTTTTGAATGGGAAGTGATAGGGCTTTCATATTTCACATGTGTATTCCTTGTGACAAGACCTTTCCATTGATACCAAAATGTTTGACCTCGTGACCTTGACCTTGACCTTTGACCTACTTTTCAAAAACTTTAACATTGGGCATAGCTTTTGAATGGGAAGTGATAGGGCTTTTATATTTCACATGTGTATTCCTTGTGACAAGACCTTTCCATTGATAAAAAAATTTTTGACCTCGTGACATTGACCTTGACCTTTGACCTACTTTTCAAAAACTTTAACATTGGGCATAACTTTTGAATGGGAAGTGATAGGGCTTTCATATTTCACATGTGTATTCCTTGTGACAAGACCTTTCCATTGATACCAAAATGTTTGACCTCGTGACCTTGACCTTGACCTTTGACCTACTTTTCAAAAACTTTAACATTGGGCATAGCTTTTGAATGGGAAGTGATAGGGCTTTCATATTTCACATGTGTATTCCTTGTGACAAGACCTTTCCATTGATACAAAAATTTTTGACCTCGTTACCTTGACCTTGACCTTTGACCTACTTTTCAAAAACTTTAACATTGGGCATAACTTTTGAATGGGAAGTGATAGGGCTTTCATATTTCACATGTGTATTCCTTGTGACAAGACCTTTCCATTGATACCAAAATGTTTGACCTCGTGACCTTGACCTTTGACCTACTTTTCAAAAACTTTAACATTGGGCATAACTTTTGAATGGGAAGTGATAGGGCTTTCATATTTCACATGTGTATTCCTTGTGACAAGACCTTTCCATTGATACCAAAAATATTGACCTCGTGACCTTGACCTTTGACCTTTTAACCCAGTGACCTCACATACATGTACTTAACAGAAAATAGTGTTCATACTAACAAAGATGCCACCGGGGGCATTCGTGTTTCACAAACACAGGCTTTATTTTTTTTTTTTTTTTTTTTTTTTTTTTGCGTTTTTAATTTGTTTGTTTTTTTTTTAAGATACAGTCTCCCTGAAAAAATAAATTTAAGTGAATTATATTACCAAGGGTCTAGATTGAGGAAAAAAGGAGCCATAAAAAGTTTTATTTGACAATATGCAGTAACGACCATAATATTGCCGAATTTGTATTATATCTCTCTTGTAAAAACGCAATAACTTGTAGGTGGCGCCAGTGGAATGAATTAGAGCTGCGCACCCCAAATTCAAAATGATGTTTTCAAACGGCTGTAACTGCGAATGTATGCGTTAGGTTAGCCTGAAAATTTGAATTTATACAAATGAGAATGTAAACCTTCATATGTCGCAGGGGATAGGCAGGGGGGGGGGGGGGGGTTACACCCTACATCTTTAATTAGCAAGGGGATGAAATTCAGTTATAAAATAATTTCATTTTGATAAGAAGATTTGCAAATACTATAACACATTATCGGATGTTTGCACCGTAAAATCAGTATTTGCCGTCAGCATCTACTGTCCACGCAGCTCAAAAATCAGAAAAAATGAAGTTTTTTCTACTTCGTCGGCAAATGTTCTGATTAAAATTCATATAGGGGATAAATCTCGAAGTCTTGCAACTAACAGTGTAAGTCTGTACGACCAATACTTTTTATTTATTTATTTTTTTTTTTAAATTTATTATTATCATTTTTTTTTTTTGTCTCGCTAGTTTCCGATCACTATTGATGCTGTCTTCGTTATGCAAACTTATCGATTCATTTCATGTATTTTTTTTAATATTGTGTCAATGACATTTATCTAGATATGTAATGTGAAGTTACAGATACATACATGTTTATCTGCCAATTTTATTTTTAATGTTTATTTTTCGTTTGCACACCTTTTGCCATAATTTTCCCATTTATTATGCAGAGCTCCTCGTTAAATATTAACGAAATCTGTTACAGTTATGACTAGATTATGACTAGATTAAAACTTGTCATGATACTATATTACACACTGGTTCCCGCTGCACACGGCAGGAGAATACAAGGGAAAATGTCACTAC
Source organism: Pinctada fucata (assembly GCA_028142955.1). Lineage (NCBI taxonomy): Eukaryota > Metazoa > Mollusca > Bivalvia > Pterioida > Pteriidae > Pinctada > Pinctada fucata. Next base: position 28,283,768 of record AP027113.1, on the reverse strand, counting down.
TTTGAACGTAAACGAATGATTTAACGGTAAAAATTATATATATTTTTTTCGTTTCATTTCGTTTCTTTTCATTTCGTTTCTTAGTTTAAAGGCCCCCGAGTTTTACAGATATTATTAAGGAGTTACCTCCCTTCAAATGTTTTACCATAAGGAAATTTTTTTTTCGGTCTAAAAATGGAATGTGCAAATTTGTGCTATCTTTCTCTGTCCATTTATTGTTTTAAGTACATGAAACAAATCAAAGTGTTGTGCTTCATCATACCAACTTTGTCCAACAACCAAACAGAGATAAATAAAGGAGAAATTTCATGATTTAAAGTGATTTTTGCCCATTATGTTTATGAAGAAGCTCGAAATGGCCCGATTTCTGACACTTAGGGTACGAGTTGTCGTTACTCTCAGTCGAAACCTAGCGGTCGTTGAAAGGCCTACAAAAAGTATGAAAATTATTATGTCCAAAAATGTACCAAAAGACGTAGCAGAATGGGTGGGATATGATGCTACAGGACCCACGTTTTCGAAATTTCAAGAAATGTTGTAACAGAAAATTTCAAATGCGTTGAAGAGACAGACGATCAACTTCGGTTAAATCTCCCCTTCTAGGGGATATGAAATAAAAAAAAAAATCATAAATACTGAGTGAAATCGGAGGTAACTTGAGATCAGCTATGTACATCTTAAATTCATGCAAATTATACATGTGTCTTCGAATTTTGAGCTCTTGATGGACTCATTATGAACTCTGCAATGTCTTCCCTTCCTTTTAGACAACACTTTGGCGACACTCTCTGTAGGCAAGGTTTCTTATTTGGACTAGCCGTATGCCTTTTGCTGGGGATTTCTTTTTTTTTAAATATTAAAAACAATTTATCCATTTTCTATAGTAGCTTGCTAAATATCATAAAAAAACTTCACACAAAGGGAATTCTACAATGTCCATAAGACGACATCGCTTCGTCGCCCTACAGTGAATGAACAGTCGAAGAAAAAAATGTAAAGAAGCGAAGAAATGGGACAAAGAAGCGAAGAAATTATCGCTTCTACACATTATTTATTTGCCTCTTCACATCAATTCTTCGCTTCTTCACCTTTTCATATATTGTAGGACGAACAATTGATGTCCCCTAACGAACACTGTAGAATTGCACCTCAAGATATCTTTATGAAATTTTAGCACTGCTAATCCACATGTTTGCTACACATGATCGCTGATCCTCTTTCTCTTGTTTGTGACATTATCTTGCGAGAGTAGTTGTCTGTCATATTAATTTTATAAAATTTTCTTGTAAACTCTTTATCATGTGACGCAATTATTTATTGACTAAAGCTCCAAACCTTATAGGACAGCTTGTCTTGAAGAAAGAACAAGAACATAATAATCACAGAAGTACCTATCAGTTTCTCAGTCTCAAAGTCGAGAAGGCAAGGCAAAAGCATTATAGAATTTCCATTGGAACGGATGCGAACCTCGGAATGAATAACATTCCGAAGTAAGACCAGGTACCCGGGGAGAGTCAGCGTCTCCTGATTGCATGCAACACCCGTCGCAACAGCTCCATGAAAACCTGTCAAATTTGGCGAATGCCCCGATGCACACAAATCAAGCAACGTTTTAGATTATAACAGAATGAACGAACATTTATCAGACAGAATACTGAAACCTGAAATGTTATAAAAAATATTAAAAAACGTGGGTCCTGTAACATCATATCCCACCCATCCTGCTACGTTTTTCGATAAAGTTTTGGACATAATATTTTTCACACTCTTTGGCCATATTACATTGTTTAGATTGAGGATCATTGACGAGCGTTAAGTATCCGAAACGTGCATGTCTGGTCCATGCTGTAAATGTATATGCTATCGAATTTGAAGACGTTTAACATATGCTAGCAGATGAATGGTGTGGCTACTTTAATTACTTGTCCATGTCGTATTGAAAATATATTCCACAGTAATAATGTGTGCACCATATGTGCATTTCAGCTGACGATGTATCATCAGTGATGCTCGATACCGAAAGAGAGGAAATCCAAATGGTGAATATATGAAGGGCGAAATTCTAAACATGACCTTAAATGTATGCAAAATAGTCAGATAAGAACAAAGCTACATGTATGCCTTGAGGGAGATACTCATTAGTTTCTGAATAGTTTATCAAATTTAGTATAACCAACAACAGCCCACCAGCAGAAATACCAACCTAGTGGTTGAAATTATCATATTAATATTGAATAATATGTTCTATCATAATAATTTAGTGCACCATATTCGCATTTCAACAAACGATGTATCATCAGTAATGCCTAAGGCAGAAAGAGAGAAAATCCAAAATAATCAATGAAAAGCGAAATTTTAAACATGACTGTAGATGTATGCAAAAGACCAAGTTCAAGAAAGCTACGTCACGAGAGAGTGTCTTAGTTTATCAAATCTAGTATAAATCTAGTATAGAAAAATTAAGAAATGATTATCAAAGAAGTACCCTTCAGTTAATTATTCAATATCAATGTCGAGAAGGCAAGGCAAAATTATAAGAATTTCTTTTGGAACGGTTGAGATCTTCGGAATGAATGTAACATTCCGAAGTGAGACGAGGTGCCCGGGGAGGGTCAGCGTCTCTTGATTGCATGCGACACATTGCAGAAGCACAGAAAGACAAGGCAGGTGAACGATAGCATTGAGAACTATCTAGCTTAATGTAATACCAAGGACGGATACAGTAGTCTGAGCAGGTGCACATTTGTAATTAAAGCATTTTAGTCTCTTCATCCGTAAATTGACGCCTCTAGACTGAAAATAAGATGTCACGATCCTAATGTACGAATATAACACTGCAGACGATTCGTGCTAAATCCTGTCAATCCATAATTAGTCGAACAATTCTTTTACGTTTGATTATCATTACGACACCTCGATCTCTGTGCACGATAGAATGCAATTTTACTGAATGTACAATAAACGAATTGTACGTACTTTTATTGTATAGCAATGTCAATTAAATTAATTGACGTAAACGGAAGTCCAAATGTGTAAGATCATCTAAATGATTGACAGATGAAAGTCTTGTTCCTCGACATTTTGATCTCAAATTCCTGAAAGGTCATAGTACTATGTAAAATATTTTTCTTGTTTTATTTATTTGATAAACTTTCATTGACGAATATGAATTCAAATTTTGACTTTGTTCGACAAGGTGGATGAATAATGCCTATAGATTGCATTCCAAAATTGTGTACCTTCCATGTAACATGTACCATAAATAAAGGAATATTTATTATTGAACGCATTGATGACTAATTAGCATATGGAAACAAACAATGAAAAGATCATACATATATTAAGCTTTGACAACAATAAAGGATAACATAATTTATCTTTCAATCGTCAGCATGCAAATATTCTGACTCAGTCTTCCATTTGTCTCTTAGTACAGGAGGAGGTTGTTTTACTAACTGTCAGACCTCTGGGTAATTGGAGAAGTGAGAGGGTTGTGCGCACGTAATCCAGGATAACCACACCATTCGCTACTTGCGTGGCCATTGGTCTCGTCGGTTTATGTGTAGTCTTTTGTGTTTGATGTTTACATGTCGTATGTCTCTTTTCCGTCTCTTGGTGTGCTCGTCTTTTGTGTTTTTGCATCGAGTGTTTGCTGTTGGTGCCGCAACATGGTCTTGTTAGAGATCCCCTCCCTTCTTTTGAATAGATCTGTACTAACGTAATTACAATTCATCTTAATTTATGTTCCATATGCGAATATTACGTCTTCAAATAAATGGCATCATTTTAGAACAGATACATTTGCAGCATGGACCAGACATGTGTGTTTCGGGTACTCAACCCTCGTCTGAGTGATCCTCAACCCAAACAGTCTCTATAAAATTTGGTGGCGTACAAAATAGTTCACACACGACAACTACACAAATGGGAAATATTTATATCCTAGATGTTTCCATAAGACACCCCAACATCAAGAATTCTGTCTATATGAGTAAATGTTTTTACGACACTTGCATTACTTCCCTCATCAATGTGACAGGGTTTTTTGTATCAAAAGAGAACTACATTGATGCAATTTATCTACCGTCAGGGGTAGGACTGATTTCAGTCCTTTTTTGAAATGACTGATACTCATGATTTATTTTTCGATTTCCTTTGTAAATAAACACGATCAAAAATTTTAGTCAATAATATCGTACCGTAGAAGATTTCTTCCTTTGCTGTGTTTATTCAGTTTACTCTTGGGCATGTGTATGAAATAAGCCTTAGATTTTTGCTTATTGTTATCCATTCCGTATTGAGTCTTTGCGGAATACAGAGTTATTTCCCATTTGAGACATATCTGATGTAAAACCATTATGACGTCATGAAAATGGTCTGGTAACGACAATTTTGTACCGTCGTTTCCCAGAGTTTAGGGACTGTTTCCATAGAATTTGATGACGTCACAATTAGTCTACGTCGGATACCGTCCCAGTTGGGAAGTAACTCTGGTCTTTTAAATTACCGAATAATTACGGGTGGAGTTTCCTCTCAGGACAGAGCAATGCAGAAAAGAATTGAAGGGATCTCTAACAAAACTCAGTTGCAGCATCCTCGTCAAAAAAGAAATGAAAAGATAAATAAAACGAAACACTAAAATGAAAAAAAAACATAACGAAGATAAACTCAGCAAGTGACAAAAAAGGCCAAGCACCAAAGACGACATCAAAACATTAAACATAAAAGAATATATATAGACCAACAAGAAAAATGGCCAACCGGGTTTAGCCTACTATTATAGACATTAATTTACATTTACAAATTGTAACATGGGCTATATATCAACAAGAAAAATGGCCAACCGGGTTTAACCTACTATTATAGACGTTAATTTACATTTACAAATTGTAACATGGGTTATATATCAGGTATAAGAGGGCCTCGTATTATACTGACTCCCAAAGAAACGTTACGTATAAATAAATCGAAATAAATTTACTACATACAAACGAACATTTATAATTTTTGGATGATTTAAGTTCAGATCATTAACAGATCATTTCATGAAACAAATGTTCATATCATCACATTACCATTACGCAATGCCGCTGCTAAAAGCAAGGATTGCATTAAGAAAATCACAAATCTATAAATTTTTGGTAAATTCGATTCCTTTGCAGGAACACCGAGTCTCGATTCCGTTTTCTGCAGGTCTCTTACCGGTGCCCCTTACATTTACTCTATTGTTGTTGCGTTTACGCTACTGTATAGTGAGCCGTTGAGAGATTACGTAGATTTGACGACACATTAGGCTGTGGTGCTTACACACGGTCTTACTGACCGATGATTGATCCAATAATGCTGTTACAGCTCGCTAATGAAATAATGATTTGCATCGCTCAAAATTACGCTACAACGTCAGAATGACGTAGACCTGCTTCTTACATTCCAATTGCTTGACGTCGCTGTTCTTTGATTAATTTTGACACTTTGTGGAGCGAGACCTTTTTTAAAAATTTTATGATTTTTTGTTTTGTCAGGTCATATTCTATCGAACACTTTGTTTAATTCACCTGGATTAAACCAAGATATTTTGGTACTGCATATCTCGTACAAATCATGAAAATGTAAATATTGGCGTTTTGGATGAGTGAACAGCGCAAAAAGTACTGTATATTGAAGTAACTAGACTTACAAAACTATTTTATCATAAAAATCCACATATTTCAAATATCCTAAAATATCATCGAAATTAAAGACGGTTTATCCCCCCAATGCTATTTTGGTCATAGGTTTTAACTATGCCACTGAATCGGCCATACAGGAAATTTGGAGCCATGCACACTTTGCATAGTAAACGAAATTATTTAAGGTTCAAGGATACGACATCCGAACAACATATCACTTCGGAGTCTCTCTCGTCACCAAAATCGACGTCACGTTATCTATGACGTCACGAAAAATGCGCCAAAATTGCATCGGCACTCTTATTATTTGACGCTGACTCACCTACGCCCTGAAACATGAACTAGTATTTTATTTTAGGGATTGTGCTAAATAAAACTGCTGTATTTTGATTAGATTGGGATGTCTATCGTTTTTCTTTGAATCTGGATTAAAAATTGATTTAAAACAATTCTTTGATGGGTATGTTCTTTCAGAGAAAAGGCTGACCGCGCATTCTGCCGCTCGCCGTCATCTCTACGAGAAAATCACGAAAATAATTTAATGCTTGTTTTATTTGTAAACCGTTTTATTTATACGCGGGGTTAAAATAAACCAAATCTAATTAAAATGTGTGTGATGCTTTTTTTTAACACGCGGGGTTTAAATAAGCTACATGTCACAAAATTGTGCATTTTATTAGGAACCAACTCCTCAGTGTACATGCGGGATTCGGGTAAAACAAATGCATGGATATTTCTCGCACAATTTGTATGTATATTTAGAACAGCAAGCATCAAGATAAGGGCAAGGGGGGGGGGGGGGGTACTGCTGTTACGTCGCAATTTCTCTCCGCTATTTGTAAGATTCGCCATTTATTATAAGCGAATGGTAATAATTTTATTTTGAAGTTATCGAACAGAAGAATTTTCATGACAAATGACATAGTACTATAAGTCAAATCTTCTCAAAGTGAATCCTCCTTTTGAAGAAGTTCCCCCTTTTTACATTATATGTTGTTTTTCTCCTTTTCTTACAATGCGAATATTCATGGACCTGTTATAAATCAATGATTTCAGGATTATTGCATTAACCCTCTCCCCGGCAGTGAATTATTATTACCGGGATACGTTTAGAATAGGGATGGAAAGAACATACATATTTTAAAATTAGCTAAAGGATATTTGAACCTGAACAAGTCACACTGACCTTCAGGATGACCTTGACCCACGTTTGATGCCATAATACTGAATATCCCAGAATGTTTAATTGAAAAAAAAAGACGTATGCCGACTTACCTACATTATATGATCTCCATAAATCCGTCAATGCAAGGAATACTGTTTTTATCGTCTTACATTGTACACTAAAATTATTTTGCAGTCAAGAAAGAATTTGTCGTCTAACGACTATAATGAAATATGTGCAAGTAGACCAGTAAAAAAAAGGGGGGGGATGGAATGTTTATAATATTAATCGAAGATAGAACTCAGTTGCAGCATTGTTTTACTGATATAATTCAGTTAATTGCATCTTACGTTGTCTAAATGGATTATTTGTTATTGTTAAAAATATTAAAAAAGTCCTTTTAAATCTTTTCTGATTTTGAAATCCAGTTTCTTATATACAATGTATGACAGATATGTTTCAAAACGCCGAGCAATTATAAGGCGACGTCCTGGTTCAAAACGACCTTGTTCGTGCTATTGTTAACCCTTTCATAGAAGAAAACAGATGTCCTGTGGAAATAAATTTGATTTTTCATAAATATAGGAATTAAAACATTGAAAAAAGATAATTATTCTGTCACAAGGCCGATTTTAGCCCTTCCCGGCTTTTCTCCTCATCCAAAACCAATGGATAGCAACATACATGTGCTGTATATAACGTGTAATTCATTGAACTTAAATTCAAGTATTAGTAATTTTCTTTGCATATTCATTTGTCTGAATACATTCTATTCATTAAGGATTGCCTATAGAACAAAGACTATTAGACCTGCAGAGTTCAAACTTCAAACATAATATCATTAAACCAAGCTCTTTCACCTTGACCTTGGCCCAAGGTCAAATTTTGATTCTTAAGGTCACAACAAATTTTTGCCTATAGAACAAAGACTATCAGACATTCAAAGTTCAAACTTCATACATAATATCATTAAACCAAGCTCTTTCACCTTGACCTTGACCCAAGTTCAAATTCTGATTCTCAAGGTCACAACAAACTTTTGCCTATAGAACAAAGACTATTTGACCTTCAGAGTTTAAACTTCATACAAATAATTGATCAGTCATGCTCTTTCACTTTGACCTTGACCCGAGGTCAAATTCTGATTCTCAAGGTCATAACAAACTTCTGCCTATAGAACAGAGTTCAAACTTCATACATATAATTGTTCAGTCAAGCTCTTTCACCTTGACCTTGACCCAAGGTCAAATTCTCATTCTCAAGGTCACAGCAAACTTTTGCCTATAGAACAAAGACTATTTGACCTTCAGAGTTCATACTTTATGCATATAATACTTGGGCCCAGCTCTTTCACCTTGACCTTGACCCAAGGTCAAATTCTCATTCTCAAGGTAACAACAAACTTAAAACAAAGACTGTTTGACCTTGAGAGTTCAAACTTTACAAACCCTTTCACCATCACATTGACTCAAGGTCATCTGTTCCATTTCAAGGTCACAACAGACTTTGGTTGATTAGATATTGAGCTCTGCTAAAATTAAGATCAATCGTGATGAGAATAACAAAACTTCTTTCATCCATGACAGTGGTTCAAGGTCAAAAAATCATTCTCAAGGTCATAAGAATCATTAACTCTTGTAGAATTCACACTTTTTGTCATTTACTATTTATTCTTCACACAAGTAGTCATTCTAATTTGAACTTAACATAGTATAAGAAAGATAACTCTTTTATTCTTATTCTCTGTTTCATTTTTTTCCTTAGTAGCCTTTCATGTTGTTGTCATTTTCTATTAACAGTAATTATCTCATTCCAAATCCATTGTGCAATTCTGTTTTGGGAAAGTAATTGTAAAGGAGTTTGACATTGATAGAGCATAGACTTTAATATGGATTCTCTGTAAGGACCAAACAATTTCAGCAACATTGAAAAATAGCATGTCACAGAAATGAAAGATTTTTGGTACAAGAGTCATGTATAATGTGTAAAGCCGGAATTTAGATAGCATTGTGGAATTGGAGCATTCGTTGCCATGGTAACCATGTCAAAAATTTTGGGGGTCTGGAATACGTGATAAACGAGACATTTTCACGGTCCATGTTTCCATGGAATATAAATATGTGGAGAATTGAATCTTCCCAAAAGCATTCCATCGTCCTTCCATAAGAATATTGAATTTAGAAATCTGAACCATTTATTCTTATTTTACTGTTATTTGGGATCAAACACAAGGAAAATTCAAGCATTTGTAAGGCCTTTTTTCAACGGTTACCCCTTTTTAGGCCCTTTTTGCCAGTTTTTGCAATGCAATTACTGCAAAAGCAATGGTTTTTAAGTAATAAAGCTTATAGTTTTTTAAATATCTATTTGTGGTCTTCTGAAAATGAGAAAATCTGGAGTGGGGAACTAATTGGTTTTCTTGGAATTAAATGCCGAAATAGGTTACCATGGCAACATTTGACACATATGTTAAAGCACATGCAAACATTAATGGGCTATTGTGAAGGCCTTATTCTGTCTTTTATAATCAAACTTCATGTGACCATTAACAAAGAGGATATAAATTAGAAAATAACCTTGAAAACATTTCAAGGTCATATCGTTTGATTTCAAGGTCACTCAAACTTAGACATTAAATTTTAGCGTTTTTCCTGAATTTTCAAGGGAAATATATGATGTCACATTAAAATGTTATGAAATTATGGGAAATCCATTATATGACATTGAATAAGCACGAAAGATTGTATCTACTCCCTCTGTTTCATAGACATCAGCATTTTTTAAGTATTTCATTTCTTATCGGCAATTTGTGACAGAAATGGAAAATTTTTATGATTTTTTCTCTTTTTGGAGGAGACTAATTCTATACAAAAATACCATACATACTTAAGCACTATCTCATTTTCTTGTTTTATTGGAAGACTTAAATCAAGCAAAAACACCAAACAAAATAAGTCTAGTAAAACAACAACAAAAAAAAAAAAACGACGTCAAAAATAAGAAAAAATCAAATTTTGGAATAAATTTTTGCGGATATTTGAAATGACTTTGACCTATATTTGAATGACCTTGGAATAGAATCAAGGTCATACAGCAATTGATACTCATCAAAGTTATCTTAAACATATACCTTTGCCATTGCCAACTTTGTCTATATATACATGTGTATTAAAAGTGAATCAAAAGATACCCTACGTGAGACCATCTGATATCAAATGTTGCCATAGCAACCACTTTTTCAGCTTAAAACTAGCATTTCTGTTATGTTCCCCACTTAGATTTTCCCCTCAAGTTTTAGATCAGTCAACATAGATTAACACTCAATTAAGAAATATTTAACTTACCCATTGCTTATTTTTTTAATTCAAATGTGAAAAACATCAAAATTGACGAAAAAAGGACCTAATTTTGGGGTATATTTTCAAGGAAAATATTGACATTTTTAATTTTGTCTGAATTTTGCTGATTTATTGTATGAAGTGCCATTTAATTTCATATGGATTGACAAAATAGAAGTAAAGAATAAATGTTATTTGTTATGAGGAATCTGAATTGATACCGGTTTCCATGGCAACCAGATGCGTGAAAACCTCTTATTTTAGACTTCAAAATACCTGTTGAAAATTGGAGCCTTGTTACCATGGCAACGGAAGGTCAATTTCATCAAAGAGTTGTATTTTCATTCTTAGGTTATCATAAACATGTAATATAATAAAAATTATCAAAATCTGTGACATGCTATTTTCAACTTACTTTGGTCCTTACAGAGAGTTGATATTATTATTATATTATTATCTTTTCTTCTATTTTGTTGAAAAATAAATAAGATTCCCAAATTAGACTAAAGCTCTTTTGACTCATTTGCTGAAGTGAATTGAATAAGGTACTAAAGCAACTATTCTTTTTTCCATCTTCTTTATTCGGATTTTAACACTTCAGTTCCGAGGAAGGTCTAATAAAGGAGGAATCCGTCTGTTGCTTGCAACAGTAGCCATCTAGTTTTTAATTCTATTCATAAGATGAACATCTTGTATTCATCGCCCCATTTCATTCGGGCCGTTTTTTTCTTTATCAACTTGATTTGACGTTTAAATGGCCAAATGCATCACGTGACGTGATTTGCTTAACACTGCTGCAGGCGTTAATACTACTGATATAATTTTTAAATATTATAAAATGGGTTACAATTCACTTTTTGATCAGTTCTATTTCTTTTGATATATGGATATAAAATGGAGTAATTTTGATGAACGGTTCAGGAGATCCAAATAGAGCACGGAGGGGATCTCTTGCCAGCATTTTGTAACAAAATCTGGAGGGGGTAAGGTCATAATTTTGTATCAAACTTAAAATTTTGTGCGATGATTGCTACATTTATTTTTATTTTGGAAAGATATGTTAACTAAGATTGAGTTGGCATTTTTTCCGCTCATTGGCATGTTAACAAAGTACTTAAACCCGTCATTTACTGGTTAGACTCTAAAAATAATGACGTCAAGAATAGAGCCTAAAATGGTATAATATTTACTATTTCATAGACTTTGACGTACCAGCATTGATTAATTTTCTATTCTTTTTTATTTGTTTTAGACATTCTTTCGTTATTAAAAGAATGACCATAGACATTCATGCATCAGGTTTAAAAAAAACAGGGGTCTATTGATGATATGATGCAAATTTAGGGAAAATGCAAGAAAAAAATGGACATGTACTTCTTTGGAGGGTCATAAATCCATTGGAAGCTCGTTGACATATACTTTTTTCATTGAAATACTATACATTACATTGTTGTCTACCAATAAAATCAATAAAACTTAACCTGTGATGTTTAATAGTGTTTTGGGGTGTTTTGGAAAGGGTGTAACTATGAACCTTAAACACAAAAATATAACTATAGAGGGCGATACAAAAATACATTTGGCTGTCAGAAAATCATTTTTGCTTAAAGTGCCACTGATGAAGATTTACTTTCGCGGAAACACGTGTCTGGTGTATTAAAATAAGTTTGAATAAACATCAAAGAAGCATCCAACAGCCACTCAGTCTCAAAGTCGAGAAGGAAAGGCAAAATCGTGAGAAATCCTATCGAAACGGTTGCGAACCCCGGAATGAACAACATTCCGAAGTGAGACCAGGCAGCGTCTCCTGAATGTATGCAACACCCGTCGCAACAGCTCCATGGAAACCTGTCTAATTCGGTGATTGTCTCGATGTTCATTTTGATGTACAGATCAGGTAAGCATGTCATGTTTGAAATTTTATTCAAGAAGGTTAATAGTTAGAACACTTCAACTTTCATTTTGACATTTTATCATAACAGCTCGTCGTTTCGCTACAATTTTATGACATACATGGGACATGCAAAGGCCGTCTAATGTGCAATTTTGGTGTAATGCTCCTAATTATAACTCTTTTTTGACAATGTTTACATCATTTAAATGATAGATTTATGGCCGAGTCATTAGGGACACGCTTTAATTTGTAGAAGTAAAACAAATCTATTCCAAGAATATCAAAATAGAAGTGAAATCAAGAAAACCGTAAAATTGATAACCGATTTCTATCCACTTATGCATAAGTTATTTTTACTTCAAACAGTTGTGCAACTAGATGTCAATTTATTCTACGATAACAAAGTTCGTTCATACTCAAAACGGAGAATCTAGCATCAAAACTATAAATGAATACTGCGGAAGAAAGGACGTCCCCATGGCCAAATGTACTTAGTGTTCAAATTCAATTACTAGGAATCCTATCCGACTTATGTCAAGGGAGTCGTGGCACAGTGTTGAAAGTGCTCGCTCTGAGTACCCGACGTCGCGGGTTTAAGGGGGTTCGAGTATCGTTATTTTGACACTGTTTGGATGGTCAAACTAACTTTATTTTTTCTCTAAACTAAAAATCTATCTTCAGATATTCTAAAATGTACAAAAAATATGCATCTTTCAGGGCATCTTTAGGGTATAATACTTGAACAAAGTCGGGCACTCTTTGTGGAAAATCATATTTTGCCCAAATTTTGAGTATATCCAAGGAAAACTGAATAAAAATGAATATTAGGTATCTAAAGTCAAATTTTCATATGGAAATGACTTGTTAAACAACTGCAGGTACTTATTATTAGCAGCAGAAGACAAGACAATCGTTATATTTTGAGAAATAGCAATGAAATGTTAAAAAATGTCACAATTTGCGGGCATATATTTGATGTCAAATTATGCCAGAGACGATATTCATATGCCCTTTAATTAAAGAAAACCCCCTGCATGGTACCTTTTTCGTCATTTACATGTTTCAAGGGTGAAACAATTTATTAGTATACCAAATTCTAAGGAGTTTCGACCATAACTTTTAAAGATATTGTAAATTTAAATACAAAAATGCTATATCTTAAGCCAAAAATGCGTAAAAAACCCTGTATGACAAACAAAAAAGTTCTAAAATTGAAGGATTTATTATTCAAACATGATTAAATATTTGTTAAACAAACTATTTTAAACATCTGCAATTAATTGAGGCAATACAACGTTATTCTTATATATTTTGGAAATTAATGATGACGTCACGCGATACCCGAACCACCAAATAAGTTCTTGGTAATTTCATATTAACATAGAGTGAAAGGTAGTCGGTACTCTCGCTATAAGTAATAGTTTTTTTTTTGTTTAAAGTATATGGTTTTAACTCCCCCGAAGAAACGAGGAGGAGGCAATTTTTATGATATTGTGTTATTTTCGTTCTTTCTAGTAACAGTCAATATAGTGTATTCGTTGTTAACTGTTTTCAGTAAAGCTATTCTTTCTAAGCTGTTCTTTTTAAACTCAATATTCCCTTTTATATGAGGTTTTTATTTAAAGATTCATGGGGAAAAGGCTGTCCGTGCTTCAGCTAAAACGTTAATGTTATAGATTTTCTTGTTATGTTAGTATCAACTGAGGACACAGCTTCTTGTGTAAAGATAAAGAGAGAGAGAGAGAGAGAGAGAGAGCATCTTCTGCGGATATGCTAAGATTTTCACTTTTTCCATACGGACTTTCAAAATGTCTTTACCAAGTTTCAGGATATGGATAAAACTGTACAATATCTACAAAGGAAAGGGAACGATCTCCAGCATGGCCACCCAGAGAAACAAACCCACAAGAAAGTGACACATAAATGACATCATACAAACTCCAAATCGCAAAAAGACACAACAATATTAAATAGAACACCATACAAAACATTCATAACAGACGTACAGAAACATCAAACATTGATGGCAACACATAAAAGCAAGGAGACCAATGTGTACACGGCGCCGACTTTGGACGGTCATCTGCTTTTAGCAAATGGTGTCGTTATCCGAATTACGTGCGCACAACCCTCCCACTTATCCGGTCTCCATAGACACAATTGTTGTATAAAGATAAAACTTCTCACTGTAAGGTGACATCACAAACAAGATAGTTAAACGCAGCGGCCTCTTGTACCACAGATTCTATGTAAATGGATCTAAAAAAAATGACATCATAAACCGTACTCTACATTTAAAATTTTTGTAAGTGTAAACATAAAATGATTGAAAATGAATTCATTTTTATGTGCCCATCAAAGTCTATTTACGCATAAATAGAATAAATAAAAATGAGATGAATATTTCGTCTAAGTGCAAAAGTTTCATTTCAACAAAAATATGCATTAAATGAATACTTAATATAACATTTTCCATCATTTTGACGCAAGGTAAATCATTCTGACCTTGGTTTGTGATTGGCACTAGCCTTGGCAGATATTTGCTTTTGTTGATACATGTTTACACGACTTTTTGATTCGGAGGTCAAAAAGAACATTTTCATTGTTTGATGCTTAGTAATTCTATCAATAATGTTTTTGTTTTGTTCGTTAAAAAGTTCATATTACAGCTTCTACAAAGCATTTACGTCAAAACTTTGAATAAACTAGGCCTGTCAATTTTACAGGAATAATACTCGACTTTGTTTTATGTATTTATCAGTATTGAAATATATGTTTTATTGAAATAATTGATTCAGTGCACCATATGCAATTTTCAACAAATGATGTATAATCAGTTTGGTACTTAGGCCAAAGAGAGGAAACCCAAATAGTAAAAATATGAAAAGCATTTCTTGACCCAAGAATTATTACAAATAGCAAAATAATGACAGAGCTAAACATTGTAATATGAAGGAAATACTAGTGATGAACCAATTGTCGCCGACAATCGATTGTCGATCGCTAAAACTCTTTCGATTCCGATTATCGATTTCAATTTCTTACAATCGCTTGTCGCTAACAGGAAGGTATTTTGTGTAAAGGAATTTATTTTCCTCTTTTCACATATAACATAAACCGTTACTTGTTGTCTTGCATGTAAACAGACAGACACTTTGAAATTGAATGCTTTATATTTTGTTTTCATCAAAGTTTTCTGAATTTTATGCAGAAAAATACAAATTTTCTATCTTTTATGTTCCATCTTTCATGGACTTTTGTTTTCCGATTTAAGTCGATAATCGGTCGGTTTACTCTTTCCGATTATTTTCCGATAATCGATTCTTGAAAGTCTTCCGATGTACAACACTAGGAAATACACCTAGGTTTCAGAATAATTCATCAAATTTCGTAACAGAAAATTTTCAAATATATTCCAACTTCCAAGTCTGGCTCAGAGCAGAAGCACAGAGATACTAGGCGAATGATGTCCTCGGGACTAACGTCTAACCAGCAGAGATACCAACCTATAGTGGTTGAAATGATCAATGATTAAATACGCACTGCTCAAACAAATTAAGGGAGTAAGGTTTCTACTTTCATATCACACACGTTTGCAGCTGCTTATTCTATATGATGAACATGTGCATAAATGTATTAAGACATATTTGATAGTAATTTCTTAATTTCCAATGTATGTATATTGAATAGATTAACCATATACACATGATAAAACTTGATGATGTAACCTTGCTTATCCCAAATGAAATAACATTCTATGTACCATTATATTACAACGGAAAAATCGCTCCTTCATTTTTTTAGCAGCTAGTGTATGTTAAATCGTAATGCTATAGTGCACAATTTGCTCATCTCAACTATTAATGTGTTATCAGCGAGAGAAAGGAAGTCCAAATAGTGAAAATATGAAGAGCAAAGATCGAGCCATCGGGGTTGTTTCAGCATAATTTATCAAATCTAGTATCAGAAGTATTAGTATCAGAAAATGATAAACTTTATATCAAGTCAGTGCAGTATTCGTCGTTTGAAATACCGCTTCTTTAACCTTATAACGGCATAGTCAATTGTACATGAATCTTAATCAAAATTGCAGCTTAACCACGTCTCCTACAATTTACCGTGAGACAATATGATGAATTTTTCAAAATGGTAAACTGATAGATGCTGGTCACATCAGCAGCCTTGTGAATTAATGAGTGAATCTAAAACAATTCAAATTTCACTGATTATTAAATAACATAAAAAAGTGGGTTCTTTCACATCATATTCCATCCTTCCTTCCACTCTTTTGTCATCTTTTGAATATGTTTTCACTGTTTAGACACTCATTGTTTTGGCTTTAGGATAACTAACAAGGGTTCTATACCCGAAACGTGCATGCCTGGTCCATTCTGTAAATTTGACCTGTTTAAATAATACAGTAAACTTCGTTTATAACGTAGCCCAGGGGACCATTAGTCCAAATTTGTCATAGCCATATATTACATTATATGCATTTTGATGCAAAATACATGTAGATGGTTTATGAACTCTATAGGAGCCCGTCGCCTTTCCATTGCATATGATAAGGCATTTGAGAGATCAAACGTTTATTTCAATACTGAATGTGAAAAGATTATGTATATACATACAATAGAATACTGGACATTAAAAGAACCATTTAATTACATTTACGGGTTAGTACGAAAGCCGATTAGTATCACAGCAAATAATGAATTTATTTCGTAATAACGAGATAATTCTGACGTAATAACGAGAAAATTAACTCGTAATTATGAGAAAAGACTCGTAATTACGAGATAATTTGAAAAGTCGTACTAAAGAGATAATTAAATCGTAATAACGAGAAAAGATCTCGTAATTACGACATAATTAAGTCGTAATAACGAGAAAAATAACTCGTAATTACGAGAAAAGATCCTTGGTTTGGTCATTATAAATTTTTGAAATAAATGATAAAGCCTGTGTTCGTAAAACACGAATGCCCCCGATGGCATCTTTGTTAGTATAAACACAATTTTCTGTTAATTTCATGTATGTCAAAGGTCAAAGTCAGGGTCACTGTGTTAATTTTTTTTGGTATCGATGGAAAAATTTTCTTTCAAGGGTTTAGTCACAAGTAATACACATGTAAAATATGAAAGCCCTATCACTTACCATTCAAAACTTAAGCCCAATGTTAAAGTTTTTGAAAAGTAGATCAAAGGTCAAGGTCACGTGGTCAAAATTTTGGTATCAATGGAAAGGTCGTGTCACAAGGAATACACATGTGAAGTATAAAATCCCTATCACTTCCCATTCGAAAGTTATATCCAATGTTAAAGTTTTTGAAAAGTAGGTCAAAGGTCATGGTCACGATGACACACATTTTGGTATCAATAGTTATGTAATGTACGTCTTGTCACAAGGAATACAAATGTGGAATATGAAAGCCCTATCAAATGTTAAAGCTTTTCGAAAAGTAGGTGAAAAATTGCTATCAATGGAAAGGTCTTGTCACAAAGAATACACATGTGAAATATGAAAGCCCTATCACTTACCATTCAAAAGTCATGCCCAGTGTTAAAACTTTTAAAAAGTAGGTTAAAGGTGAAGGTCAAGGTCACAAGGTACAAAATGTTGGTATCAATGGAAAGCTCTTGTCACAAGGAATACATATGTGAAATATGAAAGCCCTATCACTTACCATTCAAAAGTTATGCCAAATGTTAAAGTTTTTGAAATGTAGGTCAAAGGTCAAGGTCACGAGGTCCCAAATTTTGGTATCAATGGAAAGGTCTTGTTACAAGGAGTACACATGTGAAGTATGAAAGCCATATCACCTCCCATTCAAAAGTTATGTCCAATGTTAAAGATTTTTGGACAAACAGACAGACGGACAGTCCAAAAACTATGTTCCCCCGAATCTTTGATTCCGAGGGCATAAAAAGTTAAGACAAGTATTTACTAGCTATGTTATAATTTTACGGGCACCTGGTCTCACTTTTGAATGTTGTTCATTCCGGGGTTCACAACCGTTCCGATGGGAATTCTCACGATTTGGCCTTGCCTTCTTGACTTTGAGATTGAATAACTGTTGGGTACTTTTTTGACGTTTATTATCATTATTGAGTAAACATTCTTTACAGTTGACATGTAGATAGAATATTAAATGATTGGCAATCATCATCTCAAGAGGTATACAACACGTTTTCTAATAGGTAATAAGCGCAGGGACTTAACAACACTGTACAATAGACGGGGAAAGCAATTACATGATAATTAGTAATTATCTATCTGTCGGGTGTGTTAATTAGGAAGTAATTTCGTTACATCAGGTGAAATTAGTAAAGAAACTATGACCACGGGACCACAAGATGGCTTCGTAAAAGCCATTAATGTGTTATATACAATTTCGTTACCGGCGTACAAAAATCAATGGAGGGTAATAGGACTACTTCAGGGACTGTGATCAATTGACACTCAAAGATATAGGCCGTAATTAATATCAACTTGCATTCAGCGGTCAATTCTTCCTAAGCAGAATTGAATATCCGGAACGCCATTGAAGTTTAAAAAACGAAGTCATGTGACAAATGTTTTGAATATGACGGCATTATACCACGTCATCAAAAATGCGTATTACTGACCGTACTGCATGTGTAAACAATAATAGCACAAGTGATTTTGATGGCAATAGAGATACCGTTTCAAGTCATACCAATTAATCAGGTAAATTCTGTTGCATTTCAAAATGAAATTGGGCTTTGTTAAGGGCAGTGTGTATTCTGAATTCGTAATGATAATGAAATACGGTCCACGTAATATTTAGCATTTTTATTGCTATTTATAGAGTACTTATTGACTAAAATTCTATATAGGTATCATAATTGGGATCCTGTTGAGAAGATAATCATTGATTTTGGTCAGAAGTGCAAAGGGGAGCATTTAAATTGCGTCAGCTTTTAAATTTAACGGCATATTCACAATTTTCGATGGATCTCTAGCATTGCTGAAAAATATCAAAACCCCTTTTTTGTAGTTAATTATATCTCTATATAATTTGTTGTATACTAATATTAAAGATTTGAGATTAAAAAATCAAGGAAGTTTTAGCCCCATTTATTCATATTCTTCGACTTTGTGTGTCAAGAGTTATCTGCCCCTGACACTGAATCGACGATGCTTCCAACCGCCAATATAGGGATTGGCGTTGCAGCTGTAAAGCCAAATAACAAAGAAAGAGAAGGATGACATCTCGCGCGACACAAAGAATTCAGTGTTATGATGAAAGTTAGGGATGATAGGTGGTCACTCATTATATTTTACCTATAAGTATTTCCATTAGACTTGTTCTAATGTTGTCCGTTTATCTAATCCGTTATTTACCGGAGACCAGAAATCTTGGTATGCAAAGTACCCCTGGTGTCTAAAGTTGGTCCTCGCAGGGATTTAACCCGGAAGTAGTTCTAGAATGACTTTTATTTTACTTAGTTACAAGCAGAATTTCGCTATATACCTATTTGTTATAGCTGAAGTGTACTGTACTAGTAATACGGAAGTGATCCTTTGAAGACTTATTATTCAGTAGCGCAGAATAGGCCAACCCAGTGAATGTATCAAATCTGATATATTTGAATGGTTCTTAACTTCATTTAACATTGTGGATAACAGTATTTTAAATATGTTTTATATCTTCATCATAACATTGTCTATTAATTATTTTATTACATTGGGAGAAGAATTATTTTATTACATTGGGAGAAGAATTTACATAAGCTCTAAGCATGTTTTCTGATCCCAAATGTTTGTACTTTCTAATTTGTGTATATGTAATTGTGATGAATGAATATGTTTTAACTATAACATTATGTGTGCAGTGACAACGCAGTCGTTCACAAAAATGCACCTCCCTCTCTGAGTGGTTTCTCGGTTAGTAACCTTGCCCTCGGAATGAAGTCTTTGTGGTATGAGTTTGCTCTCGAATAGCGTAGCAATAGCGCTTTGAATAATAACACAAACACTAAAATACACAAATTTTCGACCCCCTGGCCTTTATCCAGTGTGAAAAAACGACAATGTATATGAAAACTGAGCGAAATTCATCCTTTGCTTCTCTAGTGTTGCAACGAACGCCAGAGAAGCAAAAATGGATTTCACTTAGTTTTCATATACATCGTCGTTTTTAGAGTGGATAAAGGTCAAGGGGCCAAAATTGTGTGTATTTGGGTGTTAGTGTTTTATTTATATCATTCCTTCCCTCTGGAAGAAATATTTCAGTTTACTGCAAAAGCGCTTTGAATAGGACAGGGGACAACGAAATGTCACTGCTCAGGAAAGGGAAATTAGTTTTTTGAAGTTGAAGTAGTCACATCTGCAGATTAGTATTTAGGTGAACACTGTTATCAACAGATAATATGAGGTCTAAATATGAAGCAGAATTAATTTTAAACGTCTTCAAATTGAATAACAGTATCAAAGAACAGAAAAATTGGCAGCATGGACCAGACATACACGTTTCGGGTACTTAACCCTCGTCAGTGATCCTCAAATCTAAACAATGTAATATGCCAAAAAGTATGAAAGTTACTATGTCGAAAAAGCGTACCGAAAGACGTAGCAGGATGGGTGGGAGATGATGCTAAAGGAACCACGTTTTAGAAATTTCAAGAAATTTTGATAACATAAATTTTAGAATGCGTTGAAGAAACGATCAACCGAAATTGATCGAACTTGGCTACATTTGCCTTCAGGGACTCCTGGTCCACCAGCAGTGACACTCACAAAGTGGTATAAATTTTAAACGTCCTCAAATTGAATAGCATCATTAAAGAACTGAAAATTGGCAGCATGGACCAGACATGCACGTTTCGGGTACCTAACCCACGTCAGTGATCCTCAAATCTAAACAATGTTATATGTGAAAAAGTATGAAAGTTACTATGTCGAAAAAGAGTACCGAAATACTTTCTGCACTCTCTTTCACCTCTAGTTCGCACTGATAAATTGTGCCAAGGTAATCCCCATAATAGGGATTATTAATGGATAGCATGTCATCAATGCATCTGTTTGTAGAATGGAATTGAAGCGCCAAGTGCTTCTATTACCCTCGTCAGTGATCCTCAATCTAAACAAGGAAATATGGCCAAAGAGTGTGAAAGTTATTATTTCCAAAAATGTACCGAAAGACGTAGCAGGATGGGTAGGATATGATGCTACAGGACCCACGTTTTAGAAATTTCAAGAAATTTAGATAACAGAAATTTTAGAATGCGCTGAAGAAACGATCAACCGAAGCTGATCGAACTTGGCTACATGTTCCATCGGGGGCCCCTGGTCCACCAGCAGTGACACTCAACAAGTGGTACAAAATATTATAATATATTATAATATTATAAAATACATAAAATTAAATATTCAAATTCAATAGCATCATTTAAAACATTATAAATTTCAGCATGGACCAGACAAGCACGTTTCTATAGTGATCTATCGCAATTATTCAATTCTATGAAGCGCCTATAAGGTACCAACGTATCTTTATGTATGTGCATTTTGGGGAGTTTTGTGTACATATGAAGAAGGTATTTGCCCGAATGATCCTTATAAAAAATACATAATGATTCTTTTTGACATCCTGGGTTGGTTTCCGGTGATCATGTCTCATTATCATCTTGTTTGTCTCGTTATTTCCGGTTGTTTGTCGATGCAGTTATTTTGCGAAGAATACGTGTACCTTTCCTGGGTCACTCGAGTGTTGCCTTGCTTAAAATCCCCTATTCCTATGTTCTCTTCAAGCTAAGTGTCATGTTGTCATGTATTTGTGTGACGTTTGCCAATTCATTGGCAGGAATCGGTGGACTGCATTTATAAAATCAGCTAATGTCAAATATCTCTGTCAATATCGAAAAATTTAAATTGTCCATTTTTATCAAATAATTACCATATTGCAAAGTGCATTTCAATATAACGCATTATGCAGGGTCAAATTGTTAATTGTAAAGGATCATTATGCAATGACGTTTATAGAAACATAAACTTTTAGTAACAATATAACGACCAAAACAGCATCTATAAATCAACCACTTTTGTTGTTATGTTTTTTGTTAATTACTTTCTCCAAATTAATGAGCGAGATCATTCAGTGCATGCTAAACGGAATGGTATCTTTAATGATATATAAAGTATGGTATGTTTCTGCAAAACTTGTTAAAAAAATAAGTCTTATATATACGTAATGATTCTAGAATACGAAAAAAAAAAAAAAGAAAAGAAAGGAGGGGATCATTAAAATGACTCATTTGAAGCAACCACAGCAAAACACCAAAATATTCGAATGCGATAAAAAAAAACCCAGAGTGGACAACAAGCCACACCAAAGGGACAAGAAGTGTTTATCAATCCAGACATCATCAATAATGTCGATGGGTTCCAATTCTATACCTTCTTGAAGAAAATTCCAAACCAATTTCCATGCACCAGACACGTGTTTCGAATATTAAATTCTCATCAGTGATGCTTTCAGCGGAGCTACCGGAAATAATTTCAGTAGCGCCCTCTTTAATTTTTTGAAGTTAGATTTTTACATTTACATTACAGAGAGTGCGCGGCTCCAAACACTTAACACAAAAGACTGCATAGGACGGTCATCTTTCATGTTAGAAACAAATGGTAAGGTTATCCGAATTACGTGCGCATAACCCTCTATCTTTTCCATTCATCCAGCTGTCTCGTAGATGAAAATGAGGATGACGACAGCGGGTCGCATATGCACAAGATCGGAACATCATGCAAAGCAACTACACAATTTAAATAGCAAACACAGAAAAACGAGACCGACGACATCGATGAAAAATATATACCAACGACTTAGGAAAATTTTTAATTTGAAAACGGAAGTTTGGGAATTTAAATATATTTAAACACATGTGAAAGGTAAACGCTTCATCCTCTTTATCTGAATATGACAACGAAACTAATATTACGTACAAATACAAAAAGATAAAAAAAAAGCGCTTTGTTGATTTGAACAATTTGATAAAAGACTCTTTTTTATAAGGCGCTTATTGAGTGAATAATATAATAAAGGACAATGTCAGTATTAAAACAGTACCCTCCTTGAAATATTAACAATAATATAGTTGCACTATGTGAAATAAATTGAAAAGATTAATACATGTATAAACGGAATCTAAAAAAAGACATGATTTAAAAATACTCCTCTTATGATTTTTTTATCCATATCAAAAACAAGAATATGACGATAAAAATATAACCTTACATGTACAAACAAATGTATTATCACCTATTCATAGGAAAGCATAAAGTCTCACAATCTTAAGAACAAAATTATTTATGATCCACGCTATAAAAATGCGCATATCGTATCCAAATCATTACATAATATTGCACAAAACGTGGAATATTCCACTTATACAAAAAATCGAATGTCCCAACTCTGCTGCCTGCAAGTAGCATCCAAGACAAGAATTGACCCTTCCGAACGCGGGAAAAATTTGAGAAATTCCATGACGTCACAATGCAATTTCGATGTTTGACCGAGGTTCGAAGCTTGTTTGTCCGAGGTAAAAGCATTGTGACGTCACGAAATTTTGCATTTTTCCCCGCAATCGGAAGGGTCAATTGCCAGGTACATTGCATTAGATACTATGTTATCCCCATCAGTAGTATTCCACTCTTTGTATGTTGTATCTATGAATTATATTTTCTTACTCTATTGAGTCTTTGCGGAATACAGAGTTTTTTCCCCGTACAGACGGTATTTGACGTAAAACCATTGTATCTATGAATTATATTTTCTTACTCTATTGAGTCTTTGCGGAATACAGAGTTTTTCCCCTTACAGACGGTATTTGACGTAAAACCATTGTGACGTCATGAAAACGGTATGACAACGTCGATTTTATACCGTCATTTCCCAGACTTTCAGGACTGTTTCCATAGAATTTGATGGCGTCATAATGAGTCTACGTCAGATACCTTCTCAAATGGGAAGTAACTCTGGTTTTCGAAAATAGCGAATAAGAAAAGAGTAAGAGAACGCCACCGACAAATTATAGTCCAAATTGCCAAAGTACGACTTCACCTTTGGGGTGTAATATTATTTAAAATGTAGCAC
Organism: Pinctada fucata; assembly: GCA_028142955.1. Lineage (NCBI taxonomy): Eukaryota > Metazoa > Mollusca > Bivalvia > Pterioida > Pteriidae > Pinctada > Pinctada fucata. Next base: position 28,259,584 of record AP027113.1, on the reverse strand, counting down.
CTTTAAATCATTAACCAACCTTTTAAAAGTATATGTATAATAGATTCGATCATAATCACTCCTATCTTTGATTGAAAAATGTACACAGTAAATAAAGAGAGAAATAAAATACATATTAAGTACATGTATAGATGACGCGATTAAATTGAGCAACTCTCATTGAGCAACTGAACTGATTGCTATCATAAAAATGATTTGGAAACTAAATGTACAATAATCCTTAAGCACAAAATTTATGTCCTCCTACAGCCATCCTTCAATATTTCTTCAAAGGTTTTCCTTTCTAGTCATTTGTTCCATTCTGTATTTAAGAAAACAAAACTAGTTGAAAAAAAAAATCGGATTACTAGTATGGAAATGACAATGTGCATTACCACATAAGACATGTATCTTGTCACGCAATTTTCTTTCATTACTACTAACAAACCCAGAGTATAGTCAAGATCTCATATTGAGTATGAATTATCCAATCGAATATACCGGTATATAGAGCTGTAATTGAGCCATTTACATTCGATATTTGGTCTTACGTCCTTATCTTCTCTGATTAATTTTGATCCATCGGGAACCATTTTCAAACACCTACTTCAAGTCATATATTCAGAACATTTTCTGGTATATTGATCCTTCTTGAAGATACTGCATCTTCCCTATGCTCAGTTATACGTTGTGCTCAACATCTTTCATCACCAATTAAACACTGCATTCCGAATTGCAGTAAACGATGTAAACAAAAACATGCAATTGTTCAGTAGTACATTTTCCCGGTGTCTTTCTTGGTCCTGAAAACTGGCCATCCAGTAACTCTCTTAAAATTCAAAGGAGGAGAGGGAAAATCGTCTTCATCTTCCGACCTGAAAATTGAAAGATTTGTAAAAACCATGGGAAAAATATACTTTTTTTTAAATAATGCCCTTTGTACATCCCTAGGTCTTGGGCAACAAATTGTGTGAGAAAGTCATTCAGATTCCTGCTAGGGTTTCGAAAAATTAAAAAAAAAGGTTCACTTCAACCTTGCAAATAAAACATTAGTTCAAGGTCATAAAGCAATCCCATTTCCCAGTTAGGCACCGGGTATTTGGCAAGATAAAGCAACTAAAATGAAATAGTCTACCATGAGAACAGAAGTGAACATCAAAATAGAAATCAAAAGACCAGGTAGTACCCAGAATGAGTGTCTGTGCATCTTCTGCTAGCAACCTATGGTAACAAGTCTGTCAAATATCAATATGGAATTTCATAGAGGAGTTAAAAAGTAACGTCCAAGATTCTTTAAAATACGATTTCTTATCAATATAAATTTCTAAAATGTGGATCCTGTAGCATCATATCCCACCTACGTCTGCTACGTCTTTTAGTACATTTTTGGACATAATTTTCATACGTTTTGGCCATATTACATTGCTTAGACTAAGGATCACTGACGAGGGTTTAGTACCCGAAACGTGCATGTCTGATCCATGCTGAAAATTTAACAGGTTTTAAATGATGCTATTGAATCTAAAGACGTTTAATATCTTAACCCTGCACAGACAACTTTGGTAAATTCATGAGTCCTAAGCATTATGTTTGTCGGCGCCTTGGACTAGTGGTTAGGGCGTCAGGCCAGTGACCGACAGATCGCTGCTTCGAGCCTCACAAGGACCACGGGTCAGCCAGCATGTACTTCTATGTTCTACGTTATAAACAAATATATCCTTGACTGTGTATTGTTTACATGTCAGTGGCCTTTAAAAAAAGGAAAAAAAAACATTAATATTTGTTTTCATATTTACGCAAAGATTACAAAACGTATCACACAAGCCAGATTTACCATCATGATGATTTCTTATCACTTTCTTTTCTCAAACGATCTTTTCTTAGTTTTTCAAAAATTCAAGTACCCAATCGATCCATTTAGCATCTGTACTACCCCCTCCCTTGGAATATTTGCTATTAGATCTTAGAATTATTTTCCAGTTGATCCCCAAGATGTAATTCAGAATCATGGAAGCTGTTACAAATACACTTGTTACTTGCAAATGTAAAACGTCTTCAAATTCAATAGCATCATTTAAGAACAGATAAATTTGCAGCATGGACCAGACATGCACTTTTCAGGTACTTAACCCTCATCAGTGATCCACAATCTAAACAATGCAATATGGCCAAAGAGTGTGAAAGTAATTGTGTTCAAAAATGTACTGAAAGACGTAGCAGGATGGGTGGGATATGATGCTACAGGACCCCCAGAAATTTTGAAACCAGAAATTTTCAATGTGTTGAAGAAACGATCAACCGAAGTTGACCAAACTTGGCTACAATGTGCCCTCGGGGACTCTTGGTCCACCAGCAGTGACACTACGGCAGCTCCATGTTCTTTCTTTCTTCATTTTTATTATAAATTCCTCCACTGCTTGGAGTACCACCCCAATGGGATGTAAAACTGTGTGGTTTGATAAAATTTTCAAGTTTACATTAAAACAAGTGACATCATGTTTTAATAGTAGATAATATAACAATTTTAAGAGATACCTTATAGGCATATCTACTATGTGTTATTCAAATTAAAAAATTTTTTTTAAAAGATGCTAAGAAAAACTTTCTAAAATACTAAAATGCATGGGTATTAGTATCTATTTGAACAGTTAGTTGTGAGAAGGGTTTAACTACCTATTTACATCTATCTATCCGTCTTCACTGAATGTTACTGTGGGCTAAACCCATTAAAATGGGTGTTTAATATGGGCATTTTCATATGTTACCCTGTCTACAGTGTTGCACACCCTCATCAACATACAACTAGAGTGGGATTTGAAGCAAGTTTGAACGAACAGAGTGTATGGCATAACACAGCCCTCTTGACAAAGATTCAAGAGTATTAAGGGCATCTTCACTTTGCAAAATGCAGGGGACAACTGATGATGACGGGTCCAGAATTATTTGAGTCAAAAGAGGCCTGTTATCACGAAACATGTCACCGAGACCTTTATTTGCAAGAAAATCTAATATTTTTTCCAGAAATTGGTCCCTTATCTTTAAAGCTGGACAGAGAAGTAAAAAATGATATAAGTCTTCCACCCCATTATGACATAAAGTACAAGTTGTAGACCTATCATTTTGATAAAACCTGGCGTGATCTGCTTGCAAGGTGTAAGATCCTGTCACGAGCTTTGCTTTGACTCCTGCCTTCTTCACAGCTATGGTGTCATCACTAGCATATCTCCAGAGATTATGTACTGTCCCTTTTTTGTATGGTGCTTTGCATAGGTGCCTAAGTGTTGGAGATGTTGGAACAAACATTTTGTATATCCCCAACTTTTTAAATGTTTACTGTTATTTCTTTGCTTAAGCCACTCCTTCAGAAAACAAATACATGGGGAGTAATTTTGGTCAGGGTTGCCAGCACTCTTGGTGAACAAAATTCCCTGACTTTTACCTGACATTTCACTGACCAATTTATGTTGTCACTGACCATAACCGCCAAACAATTAAACAGCCTCCTGACATCCCAATTAGCCGTCCAATCAACCATTTCTTTTTTTCTTATTGTTTTATGTTTAAATTTATGTTTATTTTTCAATAAATCATAGAAGTATACTTATGAGACCTTTATCATTTAAAATCCATCTCTAATTATTTAATTCAATACTTAAAGACTGCCATATTAATAAAATTCAAATGATGATAATATTTTTTTCAGCTCTGAAATAATTTTTCCCTGCCTTCCCCCCCCCCCTTTCATTTTTCTCTGAATCAGACCAAATTCTAAAATTCCCTGACAATTCCCTAACCTTGACAAAATAGGTAATTTCCCTGACTTTTCAAGACTGCTGGCAACCCTGTTGGTACTTGATTGAAATGAGAAATAGATTGTGGGGTGAAAAAGATGAAAATGATACTTCATTTCCTTGTGTGCTTTCAGAAAACGGTGATCTGTTGAAACCACAGAAACCTACAAAAACTGGAGTCAGCAGTGGGAAAATGTGTGTGATGGTGTGTGATGGTGTGTGAGGGTGTGTGTGTGTGTGTAGGGGAGAGAGAGAGAGAGAGATTCCAATACACAATGGACTTAATACAGAAGGCTTATACATGTAGTACAAGTGGTTTGCTAACATATAATAGCTATATATGCTACATGAAAGATAGTAATGGTTACCAGTGGTTTGCGTCTGTCTATATTTCAATAATTTAGCAGCACTATCAAAGTATAAAACCATCATGCCAAAAACTTTTGGAAAAAGATCACACACTTCTAATGAATAAATGCAGTAAATTATTGATTGCTTGAGCATAGGCAAACTTTGAGATATATATTTGTATTACAGTTTCATAGCAGCTGTTGATGGAAAAAAATCCTTTCAGACTAAATTTCTTTTTAAAAGATGAAAAAGACTAGACAATTTGATTTTTTTTATTTGAAATAGAAACATACTTGACATGTAAATATACATTGATCATCAAATAGTTTGTAAATTGACTGTAGATCATGCCTCTGCTCAGATATTGAAACAAATGAAATTTCTTATATCAAGTTACAAACAACATGCTTCCCTACATAATGGCTTTACATAACCAAATGTTACATGATAAAAGTAGCTAACATTAAATTTAAAATTTGTGTAATAGTTACAAATGAGTAAAGAGAAATATGTTTGAGAGTTGTTTTAATGTTACTATTTTTGCCAAAATTCACTAGCACTTACAATTCAAAAATCAAATACAAAACTGAATTCATGTCAAGTGTTTGTGCAACATTTTCATGTTCCTCTTTACCACCTTTTTTCAAAGAATAACAGATTTTCATTGACAAATAACACTAGCTACTTGTAACTGGACACAAAAACACTCTCAGATTGAAGAATTGAAAGTACATGTCTAAATAAATATGGCACAGCTTAAACATTATAAAAGAAAGTTTCTAAGGATAAAATGCTGTCTATATTTTGTTCATAAAGATAGAGAGCAAAGCCGATCCAAACTGAAAATGGGAGTATGAGAAATCAAAAGAAAGAACAAAATGTCAAACTAAGGTGATCTAATATTGAATAATAGAGCATAATGCATCACCAAGATGACTACGTATAACATGTTTTAATTGTGTCAAATAATACCAAAATGACCATTCTGATGGGTTCTTTTCAAAACTAAATACTGGTCAGGAACAAAACAGATTTTCTTACAAAAAAGTGAGGTCATTCAAGAACTTTTGACATGGAAATTCCCTTATTGTTTGTTACATCTTTATAAGTGAAATACATACATGTACATGTATGTAAATGTGATATGTACATGTACATGTATATGGTCATTTTCAACTGATCAGTTATGAAGGCTTATCCTCAACATATTTAACTATAGAAAAACAGTTTTTCGTAAAATGAAAGGGGCTTTTTTCAAATACAAATATTCCATGCAAAACTTTAATACAGGTATTTGGAAGCAGATAGATTTTCAGTGAAATGGATACATGAAGTTTCCAAGAAATCAATGGCAAGTAAGCTAATTATGGCTGTATATTTAATAATGAGCTGAAGTCGTAACAAAGCTTCTATCTCTGATGAACTGAATTTACATTGTATGTACTTCAGAAACATGTGATTTTAAATGACAGAAAATATCCACACTTTCCAAAAACTTTTCCTTGTCAAAGTCAGAAGTACTGAGGCATTCATTATCAGTACCTAGCACATTTCATTGAATTTCTTATTCTAACACATTACATTTTCAGTGGCAGGAAACCTTGTTAGCATGTAGCACAAGACCCTGTGATCATGTTTCAGTGCCAAAGAATCTAATTCATATGATGTCCAGGCCCCTGTGATTATATATCAGTGCCATGGGACCTGGTTTATATGGTGTACAGGTCCCTGTTGTAGATACCTTACTCCACCAGTAGCCCCCGTTGCATTGGAAACTGTTGCCATGGAAACACTTTGGTTTCTATCTGAAGGATATTGCTGACTTCCGTCACCTTTGAGTACAGCTTTACATTTCCAGTTGTCTAAGTAATTAGCTGTGAAGTGAAACAAAAGGGGTTCAATTAAATGTTATCATAACGATAACCAATATCATTCTAACCATACCTTTTGATAAAAGAATTTGCCGAAAGAAACCAAAAGGGTGAGAAATTGAATGTTCTTTTAATGGTACACATGCACATACATGTACATGAACATGTATCTACTCTAGCTTATTCAAAATGTATGTATCGTTCAATATCATATTTATACATGCATGCTCATGCTCATGTACATGAATTAACATTGTCTGACTAATGAATTTGATAATCAAATTCAAACATGTCATAGTAAGTTAAAATTCTCGTATCAAATTTAAATTTACAGATTACTTCTTTTTTTTCTTCAAATTAATCCATTCTGTAATAAAATGATAGAGATAACAAACCTTTCCATAATCTAACACAACCATCATCTCCTGATGAAGATAGGATAGTACCTGTGACATTCCAACTCACTCGCCATACCTGTAAAATCATGTGTTATGGACAATTAATCAATTTATTTTTCCACGGACTAGTTCGAACAAATCAGAGAGCGTAAATTGCGTCACGTGCACACTGTCTAAATTTCTATAGACCGTCAGCAATTCCACATTACCGCATAAATTAATTTGCATGTAAAAGGAATCTTGAAACGCCAATTTCCTGCAACAAAAACCGGAGATTTTGGTCCTTGACAAAATAACACATTTATGTGGCTTGTTACTGACCACCTCGCATTCTATGGGGTTGATTAACCTGACAAATTTCTGTAGACGGTAAATAACAAACCTGATAAATAACTAACAATGGTAGAATACTGTTGTTTTCTTAAAAGTTCGGGAGGGAAAAAAATTCTAAAATGAGTGCATTGCACTATATGTTTTCTCAAATTTTATTTATTTCCTATTTTCTCATGTAGGTGTTGATTAGTTAGAAAATCAAGAAATTACAATTGAGATAAAAGAATCCCATCCTTGAATCAAACACTTCCTAAGTTTCAAATCTATAAATATAGTTGGTCCTTTTTCTGGTTAATGGTAAGAAAAAATTTGATCGTGACATCATGTTTGATCACACCATCTTGATAGGTTGTCAAGTTTTTTTTTTATTTTACGTCGCAATACAAATTTTGCCAAATTATGAGACTTCTGGTGTCAACCTGTATTATAGAATGAAATGGAAAATAAGGACATGATATGATACATGTATTTCACCATTCCTTTCCCAATGTATACTAAATACCCTCAAATTCGCCTACCTGAGATTCATGGTCGGGAAATTCTGCCACTTGACGTGTGATGAACTTGTTAATACCCGTCTGACCTCCCATAGTTACGTCCCTCCTGTATACAACAAAATAATGAAAGTAACATCACTACAATACAATGCAAAATGATGATTAAAGCAATGATTAATAAGTTTATTAAAATGCAATACTTTGTTTCCTCACTTCAGTTTAACCTAAATTCCACAGAAGCAGAAGAAAGTTTTTGAAAAGAAGGTCAAAGGTCAAAATGTTAAATAGAAAGGTCTTGTCACAAGGAACACATATGTGAATATGAAAGCCCTATCACTTACCATTCAAAAGTTATGCCCAATGTTAAAGTTTTTGAAAAGTAGGCCAAAGGTCAAGGTCAAGGTCACGAGGTCAAAACTTTTGGTATCAATGGAAAGGTCTTGTCACAAGGAATACACATGTAAAATATGAAAGCCCTATCACTTACCATTCAAAAGTTATGCCCAATGTTAAAGTTTTTGAAAAGTGGGTCAAAGGTCAAGGTCAAGAGGTAAAAAATTTTTGGTAAAAATGGAAAGGTCTTGTCACAGGGAACACAGATGTGAAATATGAAAGCCTTATCACTTACCATTCAAAAGTTATGCCCAATGTTAAAGTTTTTGAAAAGTAAGTCACAGGTCAAGGTCAAGATGTCAATACTTTTGGTATCAATGGAAAGGTCTTGTCACAAGGAACACAGATGTGAAATATGAAAGCCCTATCACTTACCATTCAAAAGTTATGCCCAATGTTAAAGTTTTTGAAGAGTAGGTCAAAGGTCAAGGTCACGATGTCAAAACTTTTGGTATCAATGCTTGTCACAAGGAACACACATGTGAAATATGAAAGCCCTATCACTTACCTTTCAAAAGTTATGCCCAATGTTAAAGTTTTTGAAAAGTAGGTCAAAGGTCAAGGTCAAGGTCACGATGTCAAAACTTTTGGTATCAATGGAAAGGTCTTGTCACAAGGAATACACATGTGAAATATGAAAGTCCAATCACTTACCATTGAAAAGTTATGCCCAATGTTAAAGTTTTTTCAGACAGACAGACAAGCCAAAAACTATATGCCCCCAAATCTGTGTTTCTGGGGGCATAATAAAAATCCAAATTTTTTGCATTTTGAAATTTTCTACTATTTCAGGCCAGATTTTATGCCTTATCCTAACAGCTTCTTTGCCAATATTGCCCTTTAATGATGGACTTTAAGCAGCCAATGAGAACACTTCTTTTGAAATCATCTTTGTCACCTACTTCTCCAACTTATAAGAGAGAAAAGAATTACATGTACATACCCTAATGGTGATAGACTGATGATTTTAAGATCTTTAGATGCTATAGCTAGTAGATGATATGATCTGCCGAGGTTAGGTGCGAACGCTACGTCATGGACGGGATCTGTGACAACACTGATTGTCTCCACTTTGTTCCATTTCCTGTTCAACGAGACAATAATTCATAAATTTCAAAGTCAAGACATACCTGTATATAAACATTAGATCGAACGATACTAGACTAAGTACTCATTTTTATACCAAAAATATTATTTATCTGTTATTTATTTGCTGAAGGTATCACTAGTGAAAATGATACTTTACTTCATTTATGTATGCTGAACATCTTTCTGTATATACTGTACATGAATGGGTACAATGAGCACTTCCTATCATGTATCGGTATTCTCTTGTACCTTGCGATATGATAATATCTTAATATCACTACTGAACTTCTTGTCATGACCTTTTTCTTTAAAGATTATTTGGACTACTTTAAAATATACTTCAAAACTCAAATACATACATTTGTATATATACACGTACAAGCACAACATTTTTTGTTCCTCATCAAAGGATAAGGCGTAAAATCTGCCCTGAAAAGTCGAAATTTCAAAATGCAAAATTTAAGAATGTTTTTCGGTAGAAATGTCAAGTAACTTGGTCCACATATGAATCTGCTATCAGATCAGATAATTTATTCAAAATAAGACGGATATTTGGGTCAAAATAAGCGTTTTTTTACACAGAAATCAATGGAAAACGGAAAAGTTTTATACAACATCGTTCCCCCCCTCGCTTTACAATGCCACTTTCACCAAAGGTGTATATCAATAAAACACATTTTCTGACCAAGTGGGGTTCTGAAGCGAGGGGGGAACAATGTCCCACAGGCGAAAAACGAAAAAAGGGGGGATGGATGACTATTTTTAAATGTGTCTCTAGAGCGATGAAATAGGTTATCATTGATTTTTTTTTTCATTTTATATCATGGAACAATATATTCAGAGTGTGTTCTGATCAAATATTTAACTGTTTAGAAGGAAATAAATGAGAAAGTTGTCAATTTCTACACCGTGTGTATTTCGCGCCAAAAACCTACATAAATGGCCGAAAAGAACGAAATTAAACCGTTTTTCAGTTTCCAGATTGCAGAGTTTGCCGATTATATTGATATAAAAACATCAAAGTTAATTTCTCTTATCCAATTTAGACTTGAAAAGGTAACAGAAGAATAATAAACGTAAAAAATGTGTAAAGTATTGCATTTTTTGTGCATTTTCGTTCGATATTCGACGTTTTCTGTCGTCTGTACCCCTACCTCTTCAACTCATAATCATAACATCTTTCACAAAATTTATTTACATAAAATACCTACTAGGAATCTTTTAATACTTTATATTTTTATTCTGACTAATTTTGATCTAAAGTGGAAGGACAACGCACGAGAAATAATCGAGTGCTTTCAGGGCTAAATCCGGTCCTTATCTTAACAGCTCCTTAACAATATAACTCCGTGTATACAAACCTCGTACTATCGTTATATTCAAAGACCTGGCATTTACCACCTCCAGAGGGATTACTGTCGTCACTGCCCACTGCTAGCATGGGAGGATGTAACCTAAAGAAATCAAAAGTTGCACATTATTTATTACATAAATATAAAACGTTATATGAGATTGTTTTTATCGAGTAATGTACACCGCAACACATGAAAATAATGTCAAAATTGTAAATTGTTTCCCCCATTCCTATTTTGAAAATCAATGTAACACACTAATACTGTCCTTCCAATTATGACCTAATTATAAATCTTAAGGTTTTTGTCTAACAGGATTGCTCTGTAAAGTGTTGAGTCAAAAATATATTGAAATAGCATTCTTTAATCAAATATAGGGTACTGGAAATTTTCGTGACATACTTATTTTCGCTATATTTGCAAGTGATTTGGAATTGCAAAAAATTGTGCTTAATAAGGTATAAGATGAATTGGTATATCAGTGACATTTTGTTTTTATTGTACATGTGTCATTCTTCACATATCCTGACTAAGCATAAAGCAAAGTAGTTTGAGTGAATTCTTATATTAGAAATAACTGAAACTTTAATAATGGAAGGTACAAAACAGTGAAGTTATATTTTTTTTTGTAATTTCGGAATCACAAAAAATTGTACTCGCTAAAATAAAGACACCCTATTTTACCATGAAATTGCAAAATTTGATACTCGTGAAAATTTCTGGTTATACGGTATTACAGATGAATAGACATTGTACGTCAATGATTTAAACAAAAGTTTTGTACTCTTTGTTATTGTACGGGTAAAAATACCTGGAAAAGTTCCAAGAGAGACAACTACAGCTGATTTTACATGGTATTTGGTGCTGTAATGACCACTGACTGAGGTTCATAACATCATGTGCTTCATAGATCCTTAATGTACCATCACTGGAACATGTTGCCTGGTAAAATATTAGAGTATGTTATACAATCATGTATTTGAAGTAAAAATGATTCTTTTATCTCACAGAATTATAATCAATATTAGAAACATGAAAAAGCATTCAAAATTCTCTACGCCGTTTAGAAATTACATTGGAAAATGAAACTTTTTCAAAACTGTTCAGTAATGAATATAGCTCAACATAGAAATCATTACAAAGATTTGAGAAAAATAATAACTCAGATCCATCATGAGTATATCTAACTACTAAAAGTTTGAATTCTCTTCACAAATATGAAACAATAAATCAGATAGAGATAGTGAAAATAGCTACAGACCAGCTGTAGTCCCTGATGCCTTGGTCCAAACTTGACGTCGGTAACGGAGGTCCTGCTGTCTACGAGGGTAGACTTTTTGACCCAGTTATTTCCGTCCCTGGTTGGATCCCCTACAATCTCCTCCCAAACAGCAGCTGTGCGGTCGTAGGAGCATGTGGCTAAGACCTGCCCAAATTCTGGATGTGCCCAAGTTACTCTCCATACAGAACCACTGTGTGTCTGTAAAAATGTGATAAATATGTTGTACTTGTTAAATAATAAAATTCATTACATGGTACCCCTTAAATTCAATTTCATAATTATGTTTCATAATTTTTGTGTTATGACACGTGGTTTAATATAATCTTACACCGCCATGAGGGAGGGATGGCGATTTCTCGACCCGAGTGTACAAATTTTGCAAGCCCATGACAAAACTTGGCGAGTCATAGACAAACAAAATTTTTACACAAGGGTTGAAAATTAGCCATCCCTCACTCACAGTGTTGTTTGATTGTTTTTCTCCCACGTCGTCTACTCAGGAAAACTGCTTATATATAGAGTATGCTATAATTGTGATGAAATATTTCTTCCAGCATAATATTTATTCCTTGGAAATTTTATCATATAATATTTTTTCCCAAGAACTTTTATTATGTATGAAAAATTCCGAAAGGAAATTTTATTATGTAATGAATTTTCCATGATCATAATAAAAATTCTCATACCATGGAAAATATATTACATAACGAAAATTCCATCTGGATTTTTTTAATGTTCATAATAAATGTTCTGATACTAGTACCATGGAAAATTATTTCATATACATGTATGTGCATATTAATTGTCATTGGAAAAATATTGTAATGTAATTTACAAATAGAATTCAGAGTAAGAAATAATAAATTTTTAAAATCTTGTACTGTACAATGTACTGTATAGCTTGAAAATGTGATTCCACAGAATTTTTGTTCTGTAATATTTATTTCTGTAAGCTAACCATGTTAGTGTAATCATTGAAATGTTTGAATTATGAGAGAATATCTGTAAATCTGTCACTCATGTGTTTGAAGTATATACGGAAAAATTATTATACGTGATACCCACATATAATATTTCTTCTGTTTTAAAGAGAAAGCAGTCCTTTGTGTAAGTAAACAGTTTTCATAACAATGTTTCCGTCTATATAGACGGAAACATTGTTATGAAAACTGTTGATGTTTTGCTCTTTTTCACTTACCCAAAGGACTGTGGAAAAAGTATTATGAACAAGGAAAAAATATTCTATAATAAAAAGTCCTGGGAATTTTTGTTATAATAATAAATCTTCCAGAAGGAAAAAATATTATGCGGAAGAAAAGTTCGTTCACATAATCACCTGTTTGTTGCCTTACTTCTATTATGTTGCTTTGGTAGCGATGATGTCAGAGGGTGAGATCGATGACTTCAGAGGGTAAGACCGGTCACCCCAGGAAAATTTTAGTGTTCTCAGTCTCAAGTGGGAGAATATAGCTTCTCGCACACTGGATAGGCTGATTCTCCTTTTGAGCGTTGCTGGAGAATTTGATCCAGCATCCAGGATCCCTCACTTTTGATTGTTCCTTTATGACGTCACAGACAAACTGATTTACGTTATTTCACATACACATACATTTAGCATGACGTTCAGTCATACGGATGCGTAAACAAGAGGACTTTGAAGGTTGCATTGAAACTTTCAATGTGCAAGAAAAATAATCAAGTACCACATTTGAGTTCCGTATAGAAAAATTTGGTAGCGATAACATCAGAGGGTAAGATTGATGACGTCACAGGGTGAGATCGATCACCCCGGGAAAATTTTAGAGTTCTCAGTCCCAAGTGGCATCTCGTAGCATTGTCATTGGACAAAATGCTGAAGATTGATAATGATGTCACTATAAAAGCCACAACTACAAGCATGACAAGTGTGATGCATAATCAGATCACTGCTATTAATGTTAAAGTTACACTACCATACAGACAGACAGAAACCCATTTGACAAAGTGATTATTATTATCGTATTTTATTTCAAAACCATGATGGTTTGCAGGTGACAGTGTGAATACCCAAGAAACCATGATGGTTTGCAGGTGACAGTGTGAATACCCAAGAAACTATGATGGTTTGCAGGTGACAGCATGAATACCTAAGAAACCATGGTAACATACCTTCCATGATGCTGTACATTTCCACTCTCCATCTTCACCTCTATCCCAAACCTATAAAGTATAAATATAAATGTGATAGTGAAATACATGTACCAAGTACAGTATTAATAATAGTATTATCATAATAATCATGATTATGGACCACGCAACAACTGTTATCTTCCATTTATATGTACATGCAACATCTAAGTTTTTTTAATGTTTAATGAATTGTTTAAGTGGGACTTCAAAGTCAAAATCTGAGATAAACATGCTAAAAGTATCCAAGACTATTATTTAGTCTTTTAATTGCAGTCTTTACGAAAACTTTTTGAAACCACTAACCCTAAGACAATTTCTAACAGTTCTTGGTATAATTTACATGGTGAAATTCCACTAGCCCAAAAAAATGTCTACTAGCGGGCGTTGGGCTAATTAATTTTTGTAAAGACTTTTATTGACCATTTTAAATGATTAATTAACTCATCGTCAACTATGCAGCAAAATTTGTTATCATGTACACTCAAGTCTCAAGACAGTGTTTGAAAATGAGAAAAATCATAAAGTCAAAATTGAGGGATCGGTATCTTTGGCACCACTCAATGAAGACGCAGTGCCTGTCCAATCATATCATAAATCCTATGGAGCTCCATGGAGAATGTTTTTGTTTTGTTTTTTGACACTGGAGTGTAGTCTGATAAGTTGTAAAAATAAAGTTTTACATGTTATACAGACATATTATAGAGAATAATTGTGTCTTAATTTGTGTTTTGTTTTTCAAAAGCAGCTCAAATTCCACAGTCAAGGTCACAAGCTATGGTAAGGTCTTGCCACAAGGAACATGACGAAGACACATGAATCCCTATCACTTACATTGGCATTCACAGGTTACCATGGTTAAGGTCAAGGTTGAAGTTATAGCGCACAAACAGATATTCAGGCAGGCCAATCCCATATTTCCGGAATCTCTGAATATGTTAGCATACCGTAAAACCAACAAAAGCTGAGAAGGCTATTGGGCTAGAGGAAGGTAGAGACGGGCAACGACTGAAAGAGCCTCTCCCCCAAAGCCCCCCTTTTAAAAAAAGGAAGGGAAAGACACATTTTGTGGCAATGCATACATGTAGCTGGATTTCAATCATATTGCCCCAAATTACAGAAACCTTATGGGATTGGTCTCAGTTGAAGACACCAGGGTGGCCACAGATTTTGAGAAATGAAATTCCATGATTTTCCCTGACTAATACAAGATTTTCCCTGACAAAAAGTGAACAAAAAACAGTAATATTTTGCACAATTTTTGTTCATATTCTGTATATTAATATTATACAAGTTACCTAAACATACTTCATTCTAAAAAATTGTACATAGTGTTCAAAGTAAGAGGGAGATAATAACTTCAGTAAACATAAACATATATCATGTATATTGGGTAGCATATTTTGAGAATTTGTAGATATGGAGGAACTGAGAGGGTTTTTATTAAACCCTAACTATTTTTAATTTTATAAGCAAACCCACAATCCAAACTGTTGATATTTAAGTTATTTAATTGGCGAAAGAAGCCAGCCAGATTTTTTTTTAAGACAATACATCTTCGTCTAAATTTCATGCACATTCGTTCTTCAAATATTTATTGATTGACAATTTTCATAAGTTTGATTCTAGTCCCAATGCACTGAACATTATATGCCCAGTTTGTGAACATTCAATATTTACAAGGAATTAGAGTTCTAGACATACACATGTACATGGATGTGTTGCAATGTAATTTGTCCAGATATAATTTCAAATCATTCATGAATGTGGACAGCAGTGATTAAGTACATGCACTATTTCAACAGGTAGTATTTAATTTTTTAAACATCAATGATGAAATTCCCTGATTTTTCCTTGATTTTCTTCAAATTTTCAAATTCCCTGATTTTTCCTGCAGGGATTTTCTTTTTATCATTTTCCCTGTTTGTCCAGAGTCTGTGGCCACCCTTATACACCCCATGCGCCGGTATGAAAATACATACCATGTGAAGTACCTGATCACAAGAAGAAGAAAAAGAAGGAATCCTTTTCTCTCTCTTGGGGGAAGGAGGCCAGGGCCCAAGAGTGGCGGAAACTACACATAAATTGTAATGCACAAACAACCCAAAAAAAGCCAGGGGAATTTTTTCAATTCATCAAAATTCTTGGAAAAACTCTTCTCTACTAGAAAGCATTGGAATGGGTCAAAGTACAATCAGGGACATTGTTACACATAATTTTACAAGTCTGTTTCGTTTCTATTGAATTTTATTCACATATACCTACACAATTTTAAACAATATATTGTTCATTGTAAAAGAAAAATATCTTTTATCTTGGGGGATTCTCTGACAGAATGGGAAAATAAATACCTAAGAGAGAGAGGAGAGGAGGAAAACAGAGAATATTTCCACAATTTTTGGAGAGAAAAACAAACACTGGACTGTAAATGAAAGACAAAACTATGATGGAGGAAATTCGGGAATACCTTCACACTCTGATCGCTTGAACATGTTGCCATCCGCTTTCCGTAGAAATCGTATGAAACATCATGTATTAAATCTTTGTGTTCTGATTGTATTTGCTTCGTTACAAACATTTTAGTCCTTTTCTGCAAAGCGAAAGTGCTCTCTCTCCTACATTCTAAACACCAAATCGCACCGAAAAATACCGGAATGTCAAGAAGCCCATGACAAAACTTGATCTACATGTAACGAAAAAGCAAGTACGTGTTTATATATGGGAGCAAAGGGAATCCAGGGCATAGCCCTAACCAGTAAGTCATTTGGTGGACATTTGGGGAATGTATTTCACAATTTAAAAAACACAACTCTGGCACTGTCTTGTGTGATAATTTATCCGAGTAGCGCTTGTATTTATGCATGCAATAAAACCATCTGAATTCAAATTATTAAAGATTTTGACATTTTTGTATATAGTAGGTATGTTGTAAATGTGCCTTTTAAACTTTTTCTTTCTAAATTTCCATGTCATGTAGTCACCATGCAAGTAATATGAATCAAGGCAAAGCCTTTTTGTGCGAGCGGAGAGAAAATGGATATGATTATATAAAATAAAAAAAATATCTTTCTTAAATTTTTTTATTTTGATTATGATGGTTTATCTTATCTTACAAAACTTTCTGTTTGATGATTGCCAAAAAAGGTAGTACAAGGCGAGTGGAAACACGGAAGCATTTGTAAATTGATCTAGACCTGCAGATGAACATTTTAAAGGGGGGCTTAAAATATGGTTCTTTTAAAATATAGTTCTTTATAATTCATTTTTATTTTGTAAGAACTTGATCATGTTTAGGCTAGCTGAAAATAAATTACTTAAGGACAAAAGAAAAAACAAACATATTCCGACTTCTGACAGTACGAAACCACCCGAGACGAGAAAAGCAATCAGAGCGAAACGTCTCGTTTAAAACCGGAAATGTCGGATTTCCCGTGGTTACGCCGGCTTGGTGATGCTTTATCGTTACCTGATTTACGAAAAATGTTTTCAATAAATTTAACTTATAAACAAAAATTGAGTATAACATATACGTCTACTTTGAGTCATAAAAAAATTTAAATGGCAATATCCAGCATCTCCGCAGCAACTCTGTCTGCGAGGGGACGAAAATTTTTGAAAGCATAGTAGTACATTCTCATTCTTCGATTCAGCATATTTTCTCAATAAGAAATGTGTATACGCGTTACCAAAAGGGCGAGCTTCGCTCGCTATTAATATTAGTAAGTTGAACTAACGTACTGATGCAGATGTAGATGTAGAATTTCTCGAAGTTCCTATCTCGTGTAGCATTTAGTAATTAACTTTTCAGAGGTGGATTCAGCCAAAAGTTTTATGTTTTATGATATTGATCCGTTCAAACACAATAGCAAAGAAAGTTGAAGGCAAATTAAAGTGAGGACGGTAAAATGAGTACATTGTATAGTTGATGAAAAAGGAGCTGATATAAAGATAAGACGTAAAATCTGCCCTAAAAAGTGGCATTTTGAAAACGTAAATTCTAAGAAAAATTGTTCGTTAAATTAATACAAATACGGTATCCCATCAAAACCTGAAGTTATTTTAGATCTATTACGCGTAATATTGCTAATATTTGGGTCAAAACTTGTCTTTTTCCCATAGAAATCAATAGAAAACGTAAAAGTTTTTTTTTGAACAGTGTCCCCCCGGAGATATACTGGAGGTGTATATCAATGATACAACATTTCTGGAAATATCCGGGGGGGGGGGGGGGGGGGGAGAACTACCCCAGAGACGAAAAACCAAAAAAGGAAGGGGGTACATTTGTAAAAGGATCGATCTTTAAGATCATTATGTATGGAAAATTTGACTATTTTTCCTCCTTAATCCATCAAAAAATGTGTTCTTAATACGATCGAATGAAATATACAATAATTAGAAACGGAATAAGCAGGAGCGATGTGGATTTCTCCTCTAATGTGAATTTCGCGCTAAAAAGCTACTATTACATACAAAATAAGACCGTGTTTTGAGTTTCGGATTTCATTATAGAAAGAACTCTCGAAATGTATTTCTGATTAACAATGTATATATATTTGATATCTTTTAGTTAATATTTATCCATTTTAGGCAAATATTCTAAAATTTCTACGTTTTTTGGGTGATATTATCAGCTTTATTACCCGAGTACCCCCTACCTCTTTGGACTTTCATTTTAAAATCTTTGGAGTATTTCATCGAAAAGTAAAACATACAAAAAGTCTTAAAATACATTGTATTTCAATAATGATTATCTTTTGTCTGCATATGTACCGTCATGCGGAAGAGATACGGTATGAGATTCAGGGCTAAAAACGGCCCTTATCTTATCAGCTCCTTAAGTGTGCCGAGCGAAGCGAGCCGATTTTTTTCCAAATGTTTAGAGATAACGCATGGAAAGGGTAATCTGAATCAATAACTTTGGCAATCTCCTACGCATGCGTCCGATTTCAGTTCCGCTTTTCTTCACTTTGAAATCTATATTGCAAGCCTGTGCCGCCTATGACCTTGTTGCAAGTTGTAACTTTGGGTGAAAAGGGGGCCAGGCCCCCTGTGCCCCCTCTAAATCCGCCACTGCATTATTTAAAGGCATTATCCTCATCAGGGCACTCGGTCAGGCAAGATGCGTATATAGAAACTGATGCGCAGATGCGTATAGAAACTGATGCTCATATGCGTATAGATGCGTATAGAAACTGCTTATAGATGCGTATCGAAACTGCGTATAGATGCGTATCGAAACTGATGCGCAGATGCGTATAGAAACTGATGCCGCGCATCATGTAAATCTCAGGCTGACGGCTACAGGATTTTATTAAATTGTAGATTACAGATCACAATTAATTTTGAATGTTCGTTGACCACGCAAATAGTTCCTGATTATTTCAATCCCTCGTCTTCTTACATTTAATTTCTACGACTCTTTTTACACTCGATGATTCGTTTTTTACGCCAATGAGTCGCAGATGAGTTGAAAAAAAATATTCTAGCATGTTGAATGATACTGCATCATCCTAATCGCGGAATGACAGATGTGTTATGAGGCTCTAGAATTGATAGATTGTAGAACATTAGAGCCACAGATACCCCCTTTCGGGTTTAAAAAGATATTAAAAGTCTACTAAGCGACAGATTTTTGCATGAATCCATTTCTGAGCTTATTTTGATACTATCTAGCAGATATAAAAGTTTCAAGCAAAAAATGGTGGTGCGATTCGAGTATTTAATCGTCATATTAGTACGTTTTACAAAGGAATATATAGGAAAAAATAATTGGGGTCTGATACCTATAAGCGCTCGGAGTGATATCACGTGTGTAACTAAATAGAGACCAGAGGAGAGGAAAAGGAGAAAATATGATACATGTAGGATGAAAATATCATTTTCATGATACTGCTAGATGCCAATTCGTTGGTTATCAGGGCTGATCTGGGGAAAATGGGGGGGGGTGGGGGGGGGGGGTTCGGGACGAGCGAACATGTGCTTAAATTGGAAAGGAGGCCGAGGTAAGAACAAAGTGTGATTTCTTTTTCATTACTGCAACATGCTTGCATTAGCTGTGTGTCATGCTGTTACTTTTACTATAAATATGATCTCATCCAATAGCCAAGCATTGCCTGGCTCCAACCCCCCCCCCCCCCAAAAAAAAAGAAATCGGGGGGGGGGGGGGTTCCGTTTTTCGATCTCCGCTCGTATTTCGTATGTACAGCTGAAGTTTATTTGCTGGAATAATGTTTTTATATCACATCTCATGCGGTCTGCACTAAAAATATTATTGAAATCGCAAAAGAATAAGTTTTCTGACGTTTTAAACGTTAATTTTTAATTTTTTGTCGATACACTAAGAGGGCCTAACGAAAATTCATATAAATTCGAAAACGGTACATATGCAGTTTTTAGCACCATAAATTATGAGAATTCAGCCATCTGAAAGAGTCACATTTCATTTTGTTAACATATCTGTAGAATTGCGGAAATAACAGAAATTTGACATTAGCGTAATTGAAAATAATTCTTATCAAAAACTTGATTCTGGGGACATCAATAGACTACCTGTAAAATGCAACTATTTGAATAATAATGAAAGTATTGAGCTGAAACTTGATAGATAACATCAAAAGATACCAAGGAAGGGTTCTGATGCAAAAGTTTGACTTTCAATTAAAATTTTTGACAGTTTTAGATTACAGATCACAATTAATTTTGAATGTTCGTTGACCACGCAAATAGTTCCTGATTATTTCAATCCCTCGTCTTCTTACATTTAATTTCTACGACTCTTTTTACACTCGATGATTCGTTTTTTACGCCAATGAGTCGCAGATGAGTTGAAAAAAAATATTCTAGCATGTTGAATGATACTGCATCATCCTAATCGCGGAATGACAGATGTGTTATGAGGCTCTAGAATTGATAGATTGTAGAACATTAGAGCCACAGATACCCCCTTTCGGGTTTAAAAAGATATTAAAAGTCTACTAAGCGACAGATTTTTGCATGAATCCATTTCTGAGCTTATTTTGATACTATCTAGCAGATATAAAAGTTTCAAGCAAAAAATGGTGGTGCGATTCGAGTATTTAATCGTCATATTAGTACGTTTTACAAAGGAATATATAGGAAAAAATAATTGGGGTCTGATACCTATAAGCGCTCGGAGTGATATCACGTGTGTAACTAAATAGAGACCAGAGGAGAGGAAAAGGAGAAAATATGATACATGTAGGATGAAAATATCATTTTCATGATACTGCTAGATGCCAATTCGTTGGTTATCAGGGCTGATCTGGGGAAAATGGGGGGGGTGGGGGTGGGGGGGGGGGGTTCGGGACGAGCGAACATGTGCTTAAATTGGAAAGGAGGCCGAGGTAAGAACAAAGTGTGATTTCTTTTTCATTACTGCAACATGCTTGCATTAGCTGTGTGTCATGCTGTTACTTTTACTATAAATATGATCTCATCCAATAGCCAAGCATTGCCTGGCTCCAACCCCCCCCCCCCCCAAAAAAAAAGAAATCGGGGGGGGGGGGGGTTCCGTTTTTCGATCTCCGCTCGTATTTCGTATGTACAGCTGAAGTTTATTTGCTGGAATAATGTTTTTATATCACATCTCATGCGGTCTGCACTAAAAATATTATTGAAATCGCAAAAGAATAAGTTTTCTGACGTTTTAAACGTTAATTTTTAATTTTTTGTCGATACACTAAGAGGGCCTAACGAAAATTCATATAAATTCGAAAACGGTACATATGCAGTTTTTAGCACCATAAATTATGAGAATTCAGCCATCTGAAAGAGTCACATTTCATTTTGTTAACATATCTGTAGAATTGCGGAAATAACAGAAATTTGACATTAGCGTAATTGAAAATAATTCTTATCAAAAACTTGATTCTGGGGACATCAATAGACTACCTGTAAAATGCAACTATTTGAATAATAATGAAAGTATTGAGCTGAAACTTGATAGATAACATCAAAAGATACCAAGGAAGGGTTCTGATGCAAAAGTTTGACTTTCAATTAAAATTTTTGACAGTTTTAGATTACAGATCACAATTAATTTTGAATGTTCGTTGACCACGCAAATAGTTCCTGATTATTTCAATCCCTCGTCTTCTTACATTTAATTTCTACGACTCTTTTTACACTCGATGATTCGTTTTTTACGCCAATGAGTCGCAGATGAGTTGAAAAAAAATATTCTAGCATGTTGAATGATACTGCATCATCCTAATCGCGGAATGACAGATGTGTTATGAGGCTCTAGAATTGATAGATTGTAGAACATTAGAGCCACAGATACCCCCTTTCGGGTTTAAAAAGATATTAAAAGTCTACTAAGCGACAGATTTTTGCATGAATCCATTTCTGAGCTTATTTTGATACTATCTAGCAGATATAAAAGTTTCAAGCAAAAAATGGTGGTGCGATTCGAGTATTTAATCGTCATATTAGTACGTTTTACAAAGGAATATATAGGAAAAAATAATTGGGGTCTGATACCTATAAGCGCTCGGAGTGATATCACGTGTGTAACTAAATAGAGACCAGAGGAGAGGAAAAGGAGAAAATATGATACATGTAGGATGAAAATATCATTTTCATGATACTGCTAGATGCCAATTCGTTGGTTATCAGGGCTGATCTGGGGAAAATGGGGGGGGTGGGGGTGGGGGGGGGGGGGGGTTCGGGACGAGCGAACATGTGCTTAAATTGGAAAGGAGGCCGAGGTAAGAACAAAGTGTGATTTCTTTTTCATTACTGCAACATGCTTGCATTAGCTGTGTGTCATGCTGTTACTTTTACTATAAATATGATCTCATCCAATAGCCAAGCATTGCCTGGCTCCAACCCCCCCCCCCCCAAAAAAAAAGAAATCGGGGGGGGGGGGGGTTCCGTTTTTCGATCTCCGCTCGTATTTCGTATGTACAGCTGAAGTTTATTTGCTGGAATAATGTTTTTATATCACATCTCATGCGGTCTGCACTAAAAATATTATTGAAATCGCAAAAGAATAAGTTTTCTGACGTTTTAAACGTTAATTTTTAATTTTTTGTCGATACACTAAGAGGGCCTAACGAAAATTCATATAAATTCGAAAACGGTACATATGCAGTTTTTAGCACCATAAATTATGAGAATTCAGCCATCTGAAAGAGTCACATTTCATTTTGTTAACATATCTGTAGAATTGCGGAAATAACAGAAATTTGACATTAGCGTAATTGAAAATAATTCTTATCAAAAACTTGATTCTGGGGACATCAATAGACTACCTGTAAAATGCAACTATTTGAATAATAATGAAAGTATTGAGCTGAAACTTGATAGATAACATCAAAAGATACCAAGGAAGGGTTCTGATGCAAAAGTTTGACTTTCAATTAAAATTTTTGACAGTTTTAGATTACAGATCACAATTAATTTTGAATGTTCGTTGACCACGCAAATAGTTCCTGATTATTTCAATCCCTCGTCTTCTTACATTTAATTTCTACGACTCTTTTTACACTCGATGATTCGTTTTTTACGCCAATGAGTCGCAGATGAGTTGAAAAAAAATATTCTAGCATGTTGAATGATACTGCATCATCCTAATCGCGGAATGACAGATGTGTTATGAGGCTCTAGAATTGATAGATTGTAGAACATTAGAGCCACAGATACCCCCTTTCGGGTTTAAAAAGATATTAAAAGTCTACTAAGCGACAGATTTTTGCATGAATCCATTTCTGAGCTTATTTTGATACTATCTAGCAGATATAAAAGTTTCAAGCAAAAAATGGTGGTGCGATTCGAGTATTTAATCGTCATATTAGTACGTTTTACAAAGGAATATATAGGAAAAAATAATTGGGGTCTGATACCTATAAGCGCTCGGAGTGATATCACGTGTGTAACTAAATAGAGACCAGAGGAGAGGAAAAGGAGAAAATATGATACATGTAGGATGAAAATATCATTTTCATGATACTGCTAGATGCCAATTCGTTGGTTATCAGGGCTGATCTGGGGAAAATGGGGGGGGGGGGTGGGGGGGGGGGGGGTTCGGGACGAGCGAACATGTGCTTAAATTGGAAAGGAGGCCGAGGTAAGAACAAAGTGTGATTTCTTTTTCATTACTGCAACATGCTTGCATTAGCTGTGTGTCATGCTGTTACTTTTACTATAAATATGATCTCATCCAATAGCCAAGCATTGCCTGGCTCCAACCCCCCCCCCCAAAAAAAAAGAAATCGGGGGGGGGGTTCCGTTTTTCGATCTCCGCTCGTATTTCGTATGTACAGCTGAAGTTTATTTGCTGGAATAATGTTTTTATATCACATCTCATGCGGTCTGCACTAAAAATATTATTGAAATCGCAAAAGAATAAGTTTTCTGACGTTTTAAACGTTAATTTTTAATTTTTTGTCGATACACTAAGAGGGCCTAACGAAAATTCATATAAATTCGAAAACGGTACATATGCAGTTTTTAGCACCATAAATTATGAGAATTCAGCCATCTGAAAGAGTCACATTTCATTTTGTTAACATATCTGTAGAATTGCGGAAATAACAGAAATTTGACATTAGCGTAATTGAAAATAATTCTTATCAAAAACTTGATTCTGGGGACATCAATAGACTACCTGTAAAATGCAACTATTTGAATAATAATGAAAGTATTGAGCTGAAACTTGATAGATAACATCAAAAGATACCAAGGAAGGGTTCTGATGCAAAAGTTTGACTTTCAATTAAAATTTTTGACAGTTTTAGATTACAGATCACAATTAATTTTGAATGTTCGTTGACCACGCAAATAGTTCCTGATTATTTCAATCCCTCGTCTTCTTACATTTAATTTCTACGACTCTTTTTACACTCGATGATTCGTTTTTTACGCCAATGAGTCGCAGATGAGTTGAAAAAAAATATTCTAGCATGTTGAATGATACTGCATCATCCTAATCGCGGAATGACAGATGTGTTATGAGGCTCTAGAATTGATAGATTGTAGAACATTAGAGCCACAGATACCCCCTTTCGGGTTTAAAAAGATATTAAAAGTCTACTAAGCGACAGATTTTTGCATGAATCCATTTCTGAGCTTATTTTGATACTATCTAGCAGATATAAAAGTTTCAAGCAAAAAATGGTGGTGCGATTCGAGTATTTAATCGTCATATTAGTACGTTTTACAAAGGAATATATAGGAAAAAATAATTGGGGTCTGATACCTATAAGCGCGCGGAGTGATATCACGTGTGTAACTAAATAGAGACCAGAGGAGAGGAAAAGGAGAAAATATGATACATGTAGGATGAAAATATCATTTTCATGATACTGCTAGATGCCAATTCGTTGGTTATCAGGGCTGATCTGGGGAAAATGGGGGGGTGGGGGGGGGGGGGTTCGGGACGAGCGAACATGTGCTTAAATTGGAAAGGAGGCCGAGGTAAGAACAAAGTGTGATTTCTTTTTCATTACTGCAACATGCTTGCATTAGCTGTGTGTCATGCTGTTACTTTTACTATAAATATGATCTCATCCAATAGCCAAGCATTGCCTGGCTCCAACCCCCCCCCAAAAAAAAGAAATCGGGGGGGGGGGGGGGGGTTCCGTTTTTCGATCTCCGCTCGTATTTCGTATGTACAGCTGAAGTTTATTTGCTGGAATAATGTTTTTATATCACATCTCATGCGGTCTGCACTAAAAATATTATTGAAATCGCAAAAGAATAAGTTTTCTGACGTTTTAAACGTTAATTTTTAATTTTTTGTCGATACACTAAGAGGGCCTAACGAAAATTCATATAAATTCGAAAACGGTACATATGCAGTTTTTAGCACCATAAATTATGAGAATTCAGCCATCTGAAAGAGTCACATTTCATTTTGTTAACATATCTGTAGAATTGCGGAAATAACAGAAATTTGACATTAGCGTAATTGAAAATAATTCTTATCAAAAACTTGATTCTGGGGACATCAATAGACTACCTGTAAAATGCAACTATTTGAATAATAATGAAAGTATTGAGCTGAAACTTGATAGATAACATCAAAAGATACCAAGGAAGGGTTCTGATGCAAAAGTTTGACTTTCAATTAAAATTTTTGACAGTTTTAGATTACAGATCACAATTAATTTTGAATGTTCGTTGACCACGCAAATAGTTCCTGATTATTTCAATCCCTCGTCTTCTTACATTTAATTTCTACGACTCTTTTTACACTCGATGATTCGTTTTTTACGCCAATGAGTCGCAGATGAGTTGAAAAAAAAATATTCTAGCATGTTGAATGATACTGCATCATCCTAATCGCGGAATGACAGATGTGTTATGAGGCTCTAGAATTGATAGATTGTAGAACATTAGAGCCACAGATACCCCCTTTCGGGTTTAAAAAGATATTAAAAGTCTACTAAGCGACAGATTTTTGCATGAATCCATTTCTGAGCTTATTTTGATACTATCTAGCAGATATAAAAGTTTCAAGCAAAAAATGGTGGTGCGATTCGAGTATTTAATCGTCATATTAGTACGTTTTACAAAGGAATATATAGGAAAAAATAATTGGGGTCTGATACCTATAAGCGCGCGGAGTGATATCACGTGTGTAACTAAATAGAGACCAGAGGAGAGGAAAAGGAGAAAATATGATACATGTAGGATGAAAATATCATTTTCATGATACTGCTAGATGCCAATTCGTTGGTTATCAGGGCTGATCTGGGGAAAATGGGGGGGTGGGGGGGGTTCGGGACGAGCGAACATGTGCTTAAATTGGAAAGGAGGCCGAGGTAAGAACAAAGTGTGATTTCTTTTTCATTACTGCAACATGCTTGCATTAGCTGTGTGTCATGCTGTTACTTTTACTATAAATATGATCTCATCCAATAGCCAAGCATTGCCTGGCTCCAACCCCCCCCCCCCCCCCCCCCCCAAAAAAAAGAAATCGGGGTGGGGGTTCCGTTTTTCGATCTCCGCTCGTATTTCGTATGTACAGCTGAAGTTTATTTGCTGGAATAATGTTTTTATATCACATCTCATGCGGTCTGCACTAAAAATATTATTGAAATCGCAAAAGAATAAGTTTTCTGACGTTTTAAACGTTAATTTTTAATTTTTTGTCGATACACTAAGAGGGCCTAACGAAAATTCATATAAATTCGAAAACGGTACATATGCAGTTTTTAGCACCATAAATTATGAGAATTCAGCCATCTGAAAGAGTCACATTTCATTTTGTTAACATATCTGTAGAATTGCGGAAATAACAGAAATTTGACATTAGCGTAATTGAAAATAATTCTTATCAAAAACTTGATTCTGGGGACATCAATAGACTACCTGTAAAATGCAACTATTTGAATAATAATGAAAGTATTGAGCTGAAACTTGATAGATAACATCAAAAGATACCAAGGAAGGGTTCTGATGCAAAAGTTTGACTTTCAATTAAAATTTTTGACAGTTTTAGATTACAGATCACAATTAATTTTGAATGTTCGTTGACCACGCAAATAGTTCCTGATTATTTCAATCCCTCGTCTTCTTACATTTAATTTCTACGACTCTTTTTACACTCGATGATTCGTTTTTTACGCCAATGAGTCGCAGATGAGTTGAAAAAAAATATTCTAGCATGTTGAATGATACTGCATCATCCTAATCGCGGAATGACAGATGTGTTATGAGGCTCTAGAATTGATAGATTGTAGAACATTAGAGCCACAGATACCCCCTTTCGGGTTTAAAAAGATATTAAAAGTCTACTAAGCGACAGATTTTTGCATGAATCCATTTCTGAGCTTATTTTGATACTATCTAGCAGATATAAAAGTTTCAAGCAAAAAATGGTGGTGCGATTCGAGTATTTAATCGTCATATTAGTACGTTTTACAAAGGAATATATAGGAAAAAATAATTGGGGTCTGATACCTATAAGCGCGCGGAGTGATATCACGTGTGTAACTAAATAGAGACCAGAGGAGAGGAAAAGGAGAAAATATGATACATGTAGGATGAAAATATCATTTTCATGATACTGCTAGATGCCAATTCGTTGGTTATCAGGGCTGATCTGGGGAAAATGGGGGGGTGGGGGGGGGGGGGGGGGTTCGGGACGAGCGAACATGTGCTTAAATTGGAAAGGAGGCCGAGGTAAGAACAAAGTGTGATTTCTTTTTCATTACTGCAACATGCTTGCATTAGCTGTGTGTCATGCTGTTACTTTTACTATAAATATGATCTCATCCAATAGCCAAGCATTGCCTGGCTCCAACCCCCCCCCCCCCCAAAAAAAAGAAATCGGGGGGGGGGGGGGGTTCCGTTTTTCGATCTCCGCTCGTATTTCGTATGTACAGCTGAAGTTTATTTGCTGGAATAATGTTTTTATATCACATCTCATGCGGTCTGCACTAAAAATATTATTGAAATCGCAAAAGAATAAGTTTTCTGACGTTTTAAACGTTAATTTTTAATTTTTTGTCGATACACTAAGAGGGCCTAACGAAAATTCATATAAATTCGAAAACGGTACATATGCAGTTTTTAGCACCATAAATTATGAGAATTCAGCCATCTGAAAGAGTCACATTTCATTTTGTTAACATATCTGTAGAATTGCGGAAATAACAGAAATTTGACATTAGCGTAATTGAAAATAATTCTTATCAAAAACTTGATTCTGGGGACATCAATAGACTACCTGTAAAATGCAACTATTTGAATAATAATGAAAGTATTGAGCTGAAACTTGATAGATAACATCAAAAGATACCAAGGAAGGGTTCTGATGCAAAAGTTTGACTTTCAATTAAAATTTTTGACAGTTTTAGATTACAGATCACAATTAATTTTGAATGTTCGTTGACCACGCAAATAGTTCCTGATTATTTCAATCCCTCGTCTTCTTACATTTAATTTCTACGACTCTTTTTACACTCGATGATTCGTTTTTTACGCCAATGAGTCGCAGATGAGTTGAAAAAAAATATTCTAGCATGTTGAATGATACTGCATCATCCTAATCGCGGAATGACAGATGTGTTATGAGGCTCTAGAATTGATAGATTGTAGAACATTAGAGCCACAGATACCCCCTTTCGGGTTTAAAAAGATATTAAAAGTCTACTAAGCGACAGATTTTTGCATGAATCCATTTCTGAGCTTATTTTGATACTATCTAGCAGATATAAAAGTTTCAAGCAAAAAATGGTGGTGCGATTCGAGTATTTAATCGTCATATTAGTACGTTTTACAAAGGAATATATAGGAAAAAATAATTGGGGTCTGATACCTATAAGCGCGCGGAGTGATATCACGTGTGTAACTAAATAGAGACCAGAGGAGAGGAAAAGGAGAAAATATGATACATGTAGGATGAAAATATCATTTTCATGATACTGCTAGATGCCAATTCGTTGGTTATCAGGGCTGATCTGGGGAAAATGGGGGGGGTGGGGGGGGGGGGTTCGGGACGAGCGAACATGTGCTTAAATTGGAAAGGAGGCCGAGGTAAGAACAAAGTGTGATTTCTTTTTCATTACTGCAACATGCTTGCATTAGCTGTGTGTCATGCTGTTACTTTTACTATAAATATGATCTCATCCAATAGCCAAGCATTGCCTGGCTCCAACCCCCCCCCCCCCAAAAAAAAGAAATCGGGGGGGGGGGGGGGGGTTCCGTTTTTCGATCTCCGCTCGTATTTCGTATGTACAGCTGAAGTTTATTTGCTGGAATAATGTTTTTATATCACATCTCATGCGGTCTGCACTAAAAATATTATTGAAATCGCAAAAGAATAAGTTTTCTGACGTTTTAAACGTTAATTTTTAATTTTTTGTCGATACACTAAGAGGGCCTAACGAAAATTCATATAAATTCGAAAACGGTACATATGCAGTTTTTAGCACCATAAATTATGAGAATTCAGCCATCTGAAAGAGTCACATTTCATTTTGTTAACATATCTGTAGAATTGCGGAAATAACAGAAATTTGACATTAGCGTAATTGAAAATAATTCTTATCAAAAACTTGATTCTGGGGACATCAATAGACTACCTGTAAAATGCAACTATTTGAATAATAATGAAAGTATTGAGCTGAAACTTGATAGATAACATCAAAAGATACCAAGGAAGGGTTCTGATGCAAAAGTTTGACTTTCAATTAAAATTTTTGACAGTTTTAGATTACAAATCACAATTAATTTTGAATGTTCGTTGACCACGCAAATAGTTCCTGATTATTTCAATCCCTCGTCTTCTTACATTTAATTTCTACGACTCTTTTTACACTCGATGATTCGTTTTTTACGCCAATGAGTCGCAGATGAGTTGAAAAAAAATATTCTAGCATGTTGAATGATACTGCATCATCCTAATCGCGGAATGACAGATGTGTTATGAGGCTCTAGAATTGATAGATTGTAGAACATTAGAGCCACAGATACCCCCTTTCGGGTTTAAAAAGATATTAAAAGTCTACTAAGCGACAGATTTTTGCATGAATCCATTTCTGAGCTTATTTTGATACTATCTAGCAGATATAAAAGTTTCAAGCAAAAAATGGTGGTGCGATTCGAGTATTTAATCGTCATATTAGTACGTTTTACAAAGGAATATATAGGAAAAAATAATTGGGGTCTGATACCTATAAGCGCGCGGAGTGATATCACGTGTGTAACTAAATAGAGACCAGAGGAGAGGAAAAGGAGAAAATATGATACATGTAGGATGAAAATATCATTTTCATGATACTGCTAGATGCCAATTCGTTGGTTATCAGGGCTGATCTGGGGAAAATGGGGGGGTGGGGGGGGGGTTCGGGACGAGCGAACATGTGCTTAAATTGGAAAGGAGGCCGAGGTAAGAACAAAGTGTGATTTCTTTTTCATTACTGCAACATGCTTGCATTAGCTGTGTGTCATGCTGTTACTTTTACTATAAATATGATCTCATCCAATAGCCAAGCATTGCCTGGCTCCAACCCCCCCCCCCCCAAAAAAAAAGAAATCGGGGGGGGGGGGGGGTTCCGTTTTTCGATCTCCGCTCGTATTTCGTATGTACAGCTGAAGTTTATTTGCTGGAATAATGTTTTTATATCACATCTCATGCGGTCTGCACTAAAAATATTATTGAAATCGCAAAAGAATAAGTTTTCTGACGTTTTAAACGTTAATTTTTAATTTTTTGTCGATACACTAAGAGGGCCTAACGAAAATTCATATAAATTCGAAAACGGTACATATGCAGTTTTTAGCACCATAAATTATGAGAATTCAGCCATCTGAAAGAGTCACATTTCATTTTGTTAACATATCTGTAGAATTGCGGAAATAACAGAAATTTGACATTAGCGTAATTGAAAATAATTCTTATCAAAAACTTGATTCTGGGGACATCAATAGACTACCTGTAAAATGCAACTATTTGAATAATAATGAAAGTATTGAGCTGAAACTTGATAGATAACATCAAAAGATACCAAGGAAGGGTTCTGATGCAAAAGTTTGACTTTCAATTAAAATTTTTGACAGTTTTAGATTACAGATCACAATTAATTTTGAATGTTCGTTGACCACGCAAATAGTTCCTGATTATTTCAATCCCTCGTCTTCTTACATTTAATTTCTACGACTCTTTTTACACTCGATGATTCGTTTTTTACGCCAATGAGTCGCAGATGAGTTGAAAAAAAATATTCTAGCATGTTGAATGATACTGCATCATCCTAATCGCGGAATGACAGATGTGTTATGAGGCTCTAGAATTGATAGATTGTAGAACATTAGAGCCACAGATACCCCCTTTCGGGTTTAAAAAGATATTAAAAGTCTACTAAGCGACAGATTTTTGCATGAATCCATTTCTGAGCTTATTTTGATACTATCTAGCAGATATAAAAGTTTCAAGCAAAAAATGGTGGTGCGATTCGAGTATTTAATCGTCATATTAGTACGTTTTACAAAGGAATATATAGGAAAAAATAATTGGGGTCTGATACCTATAAGCGCGCGGAGTGATATCACGTGTGTAACTAAATAGAGACCAGAGGAGAGGAAAAGGAGAAAATATGATACATGTAGGATGAAAATATCATTTTCATGATACTGCTAGATGCCAATTCGTTGGTTATCAGGGCTGATCTGGGGAAAATGGGGGGGTGGGGGGGGGGGGGGTTCGGGACGAGCGAACATGTGCTTAAATTGGAAAGGAGGCCGAGGTAAGAACAAAGTGTGATTTCTTTTTCATTACTGCAACATGCTTGCATTAGCTGTGTGTCATGCTGTTACTTTTACTATAAATATGATCT
Source organism: Pinctada fucata (assembly GCA_028142955.1). NCBI lineage: Eukaryota > Metazoa > Mollusca > Bivalvia > Pterioida > Pteriidae > Pinctada > Pinctada fucata. The sequence goes on along the minus strand of AP027113.1, from coordinate 28,227,774 downwards.
CATCCAATAGCCAAGCATTGCCTGGCTCCAACCCCCCCCCCCCCCAAAAAAAAAAGAAATCGGGGGGGGGGGGGGGGTTCCGTTTTTTCGATCTCCGCTCGTATTTCGTATGTACAGCTGAAGTTTATTTGCTGGAATAATGTTTTTATATCACATCTCATGCGGTCTGCACTAAAAATATTATTGAAATCGCAAAAGAATAAGTTTTCTGACGTTTTAAACGTTAATTTTTAATTTTTTGTCGATACACTAAGAGGGCCTAACGAAAATTCATATAAATTCGAAAACGGTACATATGCAGTTTTTTAGCACCATAAATTATGAGAATTCAGCCATCTGAAAGAGTCACATTTCATTTTGTTAACATATCTGTAGAATTGCGGAAATAACAGAAATTTGACATTAGCGTAATTGAAAATAATTCTTATCAAAAACTTGATTCTGGGGACATCAATAGACTACCTGTAAAATGCAACTATTTGAATAATAATGAAAGTATTGAGCTGAAACTTGATAGATAACATCAAAAGATACCAAGGAAGGGTTCTGATGCAAAAGTTTGACTTTCAATTAAAATTTTTGACAGTTTTAGATTACAGATCACAATTAATTTTGAATGTTCGTTGACCACGCAAATAGTTCCTGATTATTTCAATCCCTCGTCTTCTTACATTTAATTTCTACGACTCTTTTTACACTCGATGATTCGTTTTTTACGCCAATGAGTCGCAGATGAGTTGAAAAAAAATATTCTAGCATGTTGAATGATACTGCATCATCCTAATCGCGGAATGACAGATGTGTTATGAGGCTCTAGAATTGATAGATTGTAGAACATTAGAGCCACAGATACCCCCTTTCGGGTTTAAAAAGATATTAAAAGTCTACTAAGCGACAGATTTTTGCATGAATCCATTTCTGAGCTTATTTTGATACTATCTAGCAGATATAAAAGTTTCAAGCAAAAAATGGTGGTGCGATTCGAGTATTTAATCGTCATATTAGTACGTTTTACAAAGGAATATATAGGAAAAAATAATTGGGGTCTGATACCTATAAGCGCGCGGAGTGATATCACGTGTGTAACTAAATAGAGACCAGAGGAGAGGAAAAGGAGAAAATATGATACATGTAGGATGAAAATATCATTTTCATGATACTGCTAGATGCCAATTCGTTGGTTATCAGGGCTGATCTGGGGAAAATGGGGGGGTGGGGGGGGGGGGTTCGGGACGAGCGAACATGTGCTTAAATTGGAAAGGAGGCCGAGGTAAGAACAAAGTGTGATTTCTTTTTCATTACTGCAACATGCTTGCATTAGCTGTGTGTCATGCTGTTACTTTTACTATAAATATGATCTCATCCAATAGCCAAGCATTGCCTGGCTCCAACCCCCCCCCCCCAAAAAAAAAAAGAAATCGGGGGGGGGGGGGTTCCGTTTTTCGATCTCCGCTCGTATTTCGTATGTACAGCTGAAGTTTATTTGCTGGAATAATGTTTTTATATCACATCTCATGCGGTCTGCACTAAAAATATTATTGAAATCGCAAAAGAATAAGTTTTCTGACGTTTTAAACGTTAATTTTTAATTTTTTGTCGATACACTAAGAGGGCCTAACGAAAATTCATATAAATTCGAAAACGGTACATATGCAGTTTTTAGCACCATAAATTATGAGAATTCAGCCATCTGAAAGAGTCACATTTCATTTTGTTAACATATCTGTAGAATTGCGGAAATAACAGAAATTTGACATTAGCGTAATTGAAAATAATTCTTATCAAAAACTTGATTCTGGGGACATCAATAGACTACCTGTAAAATGCAACTATTTGAATAATAATGAAAGTATTGAGCTGAAACTTGATAGATAACATCAAAAGATACCAAGGAAGGGTTCTGATGCAAAAGTTTGACTTTCAATTAAAATTTTTGACAGTTTTAGATTACAGATCACAATTAATTTTGAATGTTCGTTGACCACGCAAATAGTTCCTGATTATTTCAATCCCTCGTCTTCTTACATTTAATTTCTACGACTCTTTTTACACTCGATGATTCGTTTTTTACGCCAATGAGTCGCAGATGAGTTGAAAAAAAATATTCTAGCATGTTGAATGATACTGCATCATCCTAATCGCGGAATGACAGATGTGTTATGAGGCTCTAGAATTGATAGATTGTAGAACATTAGAGCCACAGATACCCCCTTTCGGGTTTAAAAAGATATTAAAAGTCTACTAAGCGACAGATTTTTGCATGAATCCATTTCTGAGCTTATTTTGATACTATCTAGCAGATATAAAAGTTTCAAGCAAAAAATGGTGGTGCGATTCGAGTATTTAATCGTCATATTAGTACGTTTTACAAAGGAATATATAGGAAAAAATAATTGGGGTCTGATACCTATAAGCGCGCGGAGTGATATCACGTGTGTAACTAAATAGAGACCAGAGGAGAGGAAAAGGAGAAAATATGATACATGTAGGATGAAAATATCATTTTCATGATACTGCTAGATGCCAATTCGTTGGTTATCAGGGCTGATCTGGGGAAAATGGGGGGGTGGGGGGGGGGTTCGGGACGAGCGAACATGTGCTTAAATTGGAAAGGAGGCCGAGGTAAGAACAAAGTGTGATTTCTTTTTCATTACTGCAACATGCTTGCATTAGCTGTGTGTCATGCTGTTACTTTTACTATAAATATGATCTCATCCAATAGCCAAGCATTGCCTGGCTCCAACCCCCCCCCCCCAAAAAAAAAGAAATCGGGGGGGGGGGGTTCCGTTTTTCGATCTCCGCTCGTATTTCGTATGTACAGCTGAAGTTTATTTGCTGGAATAATGTTTTTATATCACATCTCATGCGGTCTGCACTAAAAATATTATTGAAATCGCAAAAGAATAAGTTTTCTGACGTTTTAAACGTTAATTTTTAATTTTTTGTCGATACACTAAGAGGGCCTAACGAAAATTCATATAAATTCGAAAACGGTACATATGCAGTTTTTAGCACCATAAATTATGAGAATTCAGCCATCTGAAAGAGTCACATTTCATTTTGTTAACATATCTGTAGAATTGCGGAAATAACAGAAATTTGACATTAGCGTAATTGAAAATAATTCTTATCAAAAACTTGATTCTGGGGACATCAATAGACTACCTGTAAAATGCAACTATTTGAATAATAATGAAAGTATTGAGCTGAAACTTGATAGATAACATCAAAAGATACCAAGGAAGGGTTCTGATGCAAAAGTTTGACTTTCAATTAAAATTTTTGACAGTTTTAGATTACAGATCACAATTAATTTTGAATGTTCGTTGACCACGCAAATAGTTCCTGATTATTTCAATCCCTCGTCTTCTTACATTTAATTTCTACGACTCTTTTTACACTCGATGATTCGTTTTTTACGCCAATGAGTCGCAGATGAGTTGAAAAAAAATATTCTAGCATGTTGAATGATACTGCATCATCCTAATCGCGGAATGACAGATGTGTTATGAGGCTCTAGAATTGATAGATTGTAGAACATTAGAGCCACAGATACCCCCTTTCGGGTTTAAAAAGATATTAAAAGTCTACTAAGCGACAGATTTTTGCATGAATCCATTTCTGAGCTTATTTTGATACTATCTAGCAGATATAAAAGTTTCAAGCAAAAAATGGTGGTGCGATTCGAGTATTTAATCGTCATATTAGTACGTTTTACAAAGGAATATATAGGAAAAAATAATTGGGGTCTGATACCTATAAGCGCGCGGAGTGATATCACGTGTGTAACTAAATAGAGACCAGAGGAGAGGAAAAGGAGAAAATATGATACATGTAGGATGAAAATATCATTTTCATGATACTGCTAGATGCCAATTCGTTGGTTATCAGGGCTGATCTGGGGAAAATGGGGGGGTGGGGGGGGGGGGTTCGGGACGAGCGAACATGTGCTTAAATTGGAAAGGAGGCCGAGGTAAGAACAAAGTGTGATTTCTTTTTCATTACTGCAACATGCTTGCATTAGCTGTGTGTCATGCTGTTACTTTTACTATAAATATGATCTCATCCAATAGCCAAGCATTGCCTGGCTCCAACCCCCCCCCCCCCAAAAAAAAAAAAGAAATCGGGGGGGGGGGGGGTTCCGTTTTTCGATCTCCGCTCGTATTTCGTATGTACAGCTGAAGTTTATTTGCTGGAATAATGTTTTTATATCACATCTCATGCGGTCTGCACTAAAAATATTATTGAAATCGCAAAAGAATAAGTTTTCTGACGTTTTAAACGTTAATTTTTAATTTTTTGTCGATACACTAAGAGGGCCTAACGAAAATTCATATAAATTCGAAAACGGTACATATGCAGTTTTTAGCACCATAAATTATGAGAATTCAGCCATCTGAAAGAGTCACATTTCATTTTGTTAACATATCTGTAGAATTGCGGAAATAACAGAAATTTGACATTAGCGTAATTGAAAATAATTCTTATCAAAAACTTGATTCTGGGGACATCAATAGACTACCTGTAAAATGCAACTATTTGAATAATAATGAAAGTATTGAGCTGAAACTTGATAGATAACATCAAAAG